>OY796885.1:18377172-19762083 GCA_963680785.1 Diplosoma virens
GCAAACTATAACGACAAACGTTTTAAAATTCTTGCTGTGGCACGCAACTCGTTCCATCTGTGTCTACTCGAGGCAACTTTTATCAAAACCAAACATCCGGTTTTATGTAAACAAAAGGAATTTGTTTACACATTGAAACTTTTCAAATAACCTAAGTTGCGAGTAACAGTGTTTCTCCTGGGTAATTGCACATAGTGCGTTTCTCCTTTCCGAGATTACACTGTATTGCACCACACTATGCAATTGTGCCTTTCTCCTTTCCGAGACTGCAGCACCTTTCTCCCAACTGTTGAGACTATAAATACCTTGATTTTCTCTGGTTCGTCCCATTTTGACGCGATTGCCACTGATGAGAGCGTCACGAAAAGCTTATGGCTCCGAAAAAATCGACTTTGTTTAAAGCGATATTAAAATTCTGTACCACAAAGAAGCTCTTTACGTAAATACTAATTTACTGTCATCATTAACAAAACTGAAAAAATTTAATTACAAAATTTCAGGCTGACAGCAATAACTTGGCATCTTTGATTAGAGCAGCTGATTATTGCTTGTCGGTTGCTCTTCGTTTAACGTCTTTCTCATTGCCTTGCAAGTTAGTACAAAACCTAGGGTAAGCTGGAAATTGGTAGGACAAAGTAACCAAAGGGACAGTAAAATACTGTATTTCTCTTAGTATTGAATTATTTTTAACAATATTAGTTGTGGATGCAAAATATTTCAATGAAGTCAAATCTGTAAAAAGAAATTAGTCTGACTCAACTAATTTACAAAATTATGATTTTTAGAAATTTCGGTAAAAGATATTTCGATTTCGATAAAAGATTTTTAGACCTAAAAAATTTCCAAGTACAAACAACTTAAATGCATAAAAAAGTAATTTAGAACAAAGATATCATCGGTCCCTAATGTCTTAAATGTTCTACGTCTACTTTTAAAACAAACAATATCAATACTTTTACATTCCAATAAGAAGTAAAATGCCCATTGTTGAATCAATTAGAGAGGAAGTAAAACATGCACAAGCATTAACACTTTTATATGTCTACTCGATACGAAAATTAAGTTTGCAATCTAGACGCTTTTCGCCACAAATTAAATGAAGACACCCCTCAAGTATAGAAAGAAACTAAATTAGCATAATTACTGATAAGCCAGTAAAAACTCCTTTTTCTCAAATTCACTTTTATCATCGATGATGAATCGACTCGGTCCAATCATTGAGTCGAATAAATGGATTCTTCTTTTACATACGACCGCGTTGCCCTGCTATGGTTACAGCCTTCTGTAACAAGCGAAGTAACTGTTAGGATTAGGGGTAAACTAATGTTAAATTATAATAAATAATGTTATTATTGGGAATAATAATAATGTTAATTATAATAAAAACACGTCTCTGTCCCAGAGTAGCGATATAACCTTATTCATAATTTTGTTGCCTATTTCCTGAGTAGTAAAACCACGTCACTATCTATAGTGAGCATGATAAATGTACGAGTATATATCACCGACCGTGGGACACAGAAGCCCCGGTGCATAAAATTTCTCACGATAAACATCATGAGAAGTGGGGCACGACTGACAAAAACGAAATATAAGCCTAGCACGCTGCAACCACGCATTCAACATACACGAATCACGACATAACATTTGTAGGTAAGTAGCCTGACCGCATTTAACATTTTTTGTGAAGTCATTTTCTAAGACAGAATAGAAGTTACCCATGTAGACTAAGTATCAAACTCGTGTCCATTTGCTGGCAAATCAGAGTATTATTACATGAGCTGCTCCGCTAACTTTTGTACAAAAAATTAGAAGCGCCTCGCAGATTTTTTATAATGTCTAAAAATACACCATTATTTTTCTCATCATATTTTGGATATTTTCAATCTTTAGTCAAGTTTGAAAGCTTTTTTCTAAATTTAATTTCGTATTTTTGTGTTCATTTAAAATTTGCTTCGCCTAATTGATGATTTCGGACCAGATATGGACGGATTATGCAAAAGGCTCACACATACGGGACTCTGATTCTAAGCAAAATCTACCAATTCCAAGTTAAAAACATTTCTTTCCTGACTCCAGTAGGTTTTGAACTTCGATCGTGTCAATCACGTTTGCCATCGATATTGCGATCTTACATAATCGAGCAGCTGCTGACAAAATGACGTCACTCAGACCAACTTTTTTCATCTCTTAATATTTTCAGTGGTAGCGAGTAGTGAGAAACAACAGCATCTGTTACTTCTTTGACTGAGTAGTGGTAGCAACCAGGGCGTTGCATTTATCAACCAGTAACGAGCAAGATGAAAGCGCTGCTTATTTAGCAACAGAGTGCGCAAATTTTTTCAGGAGCGTGCCCACCACTGCCTAAATAGCATTATTTCATCGGATGTATTTATTGTCTGGACTCACATACTATGTAAATTACAAAGACCTAGTACCTTTGGTAGTAAAGTTACAATCGAGCCAAAAAATCTGTCCCATTACTCCTGCGCTTACTCTAATTGGCATGATATGACGATAAAGTAAGCAACAAAAGCTTTCATGAGATTGTTAAAGTACATAAAATGGCAACCCTAGCATTGTAACGTGTCTTATCTGGAGGTAACAAAAGCCAAGTTGAAAAAGATGATAACATTTTGGTTATATAAATGAAGTTGTAGGACAGATTACACTAAAGAGTACCATTTGTGGCATTGTGCATCACGCACGCCGAACCCAGTTTACTATCGAACATGGTTTCAAGTTTTAAATTTTATAAGAAACAATCTGTTTACTCATAGTGGTTCGCAGAGCTGGTGATATAAGACATAAAAATTCTAACATTTGTGGCTTCTACAAGATGCAATTTTGCATCGGTAGAAGCGGTATTTTGCAACACGCACGCCGATGATCAATTGCTGTAAATATATCGAGTTATAGGACAAATGGCACCAAAGAGTATCATCTGTGTGTGCGTTCGGCTCGAGTTCGGCGTGCGTAATGCACAATGCCACAAATGCTTCTTCTTAGTGCCATCTGCCCTATAACTCGATATACTGTATTTACAGCAATTGGTCATCGGCGTGCGTGATGCAAAATCTCGCTTCTACAGATGTAGCATATCATGTGGTAGAAGCCACAAATATTTAATTTTAAGTAAATCGATATTTAATTATCGTATCAAGTGAACCATTTTTTCTTCATTAGGTAAGCCACTAAAGAAAACCAAGGTTTTTGTCACTTTCAAAAGACTACCTGGATGCACAAAAAGTATAGTTCACTGATATTAGTTTTAAAGCTATTTTTAAGACTATAAACGATAAGTTTTTTTAAACCATTTTTGGATTGGTACATACTCCTTTTTCTTTATGTTTCAGCTTTTGCGTTTTAGTTCATTTAAGGTCCAAACTGGTATCTCAAATTTTTTCAATAACTTTTCAAATTTTGTTTATTCAAACTGCAGTTATTTTTTTGTATTCAGGTAAATTAAGCTTCGTTATTTCAAAATTTCTGATCGGTTCTCTAAGGCATAGGAATCATATAAAACATGCCCTCAGTGTATAGCAGGGGTCACCAAACTACGGCCCGCTGTATTATTTTTTGCGGCCCGCCGTATGTTAACTAAAAAAAGCAAAATACAATGGTTTATAGTAATACAGAAAAATGAATATTAAAATTTCAGTTGTCAGGCTACAAGAAATGTACCAATGATTTTCTATTTTCTATTTCTGACTACGATTTTTCACAGTGCATTACAGATAAATCAGCTAATGATTTATTACAATACGTTGTCGCTCGCTTGAAGCAATTACGTGAAGGGTTTTATTCGAGCGTTTAGTTGAGCCAAGTGGTTTACGTTTTGGTAACTAAACTTTTCTTCAGTTAACCACTGCACGACAGACTAAAGAACCTAGCAACTAGCTTTAACGGTTAGATATATCCATTGATAGTATTTTTTAATATTTAGGTTTTATTGTAATTGTACCTTTTTAAAATCACTTAAATGTTTGTAAGCGAACATTTTTAAAAATGAATTGCCTGATTGATTAATTGGTTGGCAGATGAATGATTGGCAGATGAATATTTGACAGCGATTCTCTTGGTTGGATACACCTACCAAATCTTGATAACATATACTGATATAAACGAAAGTTTCATAAATCTCACTAAAGGGTCATTCCATGAAAAATCACCACAAAAAAAATTTTTTTAACCACTACATTTCTGATTTCAATGAAAATTGGTGTATGTAGTTATCTTATAGCCAAAACCCACTGGTGAAAATATTAGGTTTCTAGGACTAATACTTTTTGAGTTATAGGGGCCAAAGTTTTGAGGGAGGCAAAAAACCCTTTTCAAAAAACGCATACATCTTCCTCAAGATATGTTTAAATTATAACATGTTATATATGGTTGAAATCGGAAAGGAACAAGGGTTTTAAATATAATATCAAAAATCCTATAAATATTAATATAAAAAAGCTATTTATTTTTAAAAAAACTTTTTCCCACCACCCCCCAAGAATTTCGAAATCACCCACAAAAATTTTTTTGAAAAAAATTTTGATTCATAAGCCTTAAAAATACGGAATAAAAACAATGGGTATAGACCATTATTATGTAGATACAATGGGTATAGACCATTATATAGGTATAGCAAACTGCGTGTTTTTCCTTGTTTTTACATTTCATGCATTTGTCTTCTTTCTTTATGTCCAATATAAGGTTAAGTAGCTCTTGGCAATTGGAGAAGTTGCAGTTATTTTTTTCCATTTGTTGCAAAAGAGCATAACGGATCTTGGTGTTTTCAATGCCTATGCTTTTTGCATATTTCACGTGAGGGTCAAGCAGCATCATTGCTTCTAATCTTTGACTTCCTTCCTCGGCTGCAACCGTGCTATGCGTTTGATTGGTCAACATGGTACGTAGCTGGTTTGTTGCAGCGGATCGAATTGGATTTTCTATATTTGGTCGATGTAAACCTTGGTGTCTTTGGCATACTTTTTCCACATATTTTACACCTTGTTTCTTTAGAACAAATTCGCACAAAAGAAACCACTTTGCATGCTCGCACCACGGGTTGTCACGCAGTTTCCAGTGAAATAATCGTCCTCCGCAATAGAAACAACTGACACGGTCACCAGAACCCATATAATAAAATCCTGCGTTAACCAGTTCATGCGGCGTTGGACTTTCCTGATCATGGAAAGGTTCGCATACGATCCTCTTTGTCACACATATGCGGTTTTTGCGGGTTTAAGCAGTGAAACATTTCAGCTTCTAACTCTCGAGAGACAGAATCTTGTGGCATATTTCAATGACGAAACCAAACCACGCTGTCTTATATACACCACTTCGTATGACGTCATGGATCGCATCATGTTTTGTAACCGTTGTCTAGGAGACTTTTTAATTGCTGACGTCTCTTTGCAGTAAAAGGACAGCTGCTCAACTCTTGTTACCGACAGCTGAAAGATTACTGACATGTCTTTGCAGTAAAAGAACAGTTGAAAGTTTAGAACAACAGCTTTGACAAGATTACTGACATTTTTCAGCACAAGAACCAAACTCGCAACTTCGTTGCTCAGCATAAGTTATCAAACTCGCAACTTTGTTGCTCAGCATAAGTGAGAATCAAACTCGCAACTTCATTGTTCAGCATAAAACGATTTTGTAGTTAAACGCGACTGCATCACTCTGGCTGAGAATCAAACTCGCGACTTCGTCGCTCAGCATAAAACGAATTTGTAGTTAAACGCGACTGCGTCGCTCTGGGTGAGAATTAAACTCGCAACTTCGTTGCTCAACAAAAATTATGTTTCAACGCGACTGCGTCGCTTTGAGTGAGAATCAAACTCGCAACTTCGTTGCTCGACATAAGTTATGTTTCAACGCGACTTCGTTGCTCGACATAACTTAGGTTTCAACGCGACTTCGTCGCTTTGGGTGAGAATCAAACTCGCAACTTCGTTGCGCGGCATAAGTTAGGTTTCATAGCGACTTCGTCGCTCTGCCTGGGAACCATACTCACAACTTCGTTGCTCGGCATAAGTTATGTTTCAACGCGACTTCGTCGCTCTGGGTGAGAATCATACTCGCAACTTCGTTGCTCGGTATAAGTTAGGTTTCCACACGACTTCATCGCTCTGCCTGGGAATCGAACTCGTGGGAGTTAGGGTTAGAGCTAGGGTTAGGATACCTCGCCAGATCCGACACAAATCCGACGCAAATCCGGCACAGCTCCGACGCAAATCCGGCACAGCTCCGGCGCAAATCCGGCGCAAATCCGGCACAACGTGTAAGAAAACTTCCCTCCTATACTACTCTCCCATGTCTACACTTTCAGCGTATCTCCAGACTTGAAGGTTGAAGCTCAGTCACACTAAGATGGTGACGGCAGCCTTTAACTTAAATAACCGAGAGGCCAAAAGTGAGCTAAAGGTCTACAACAATGGTAGACTTTTACCGTTCTGTCCAATCCCTACTTATCTTGGGGTAAAACTGGACAGATAGCTCACATTTCGTCAACACTTAGTGGCACATCTGAGTACTGTGCGCCAGTCTGGTGTCGTAGTGCTCACACTCGCCTCATCGACAGTGTCTTGAACGACGCCTTGCGCATAGTTACTGGATGCCTGCGTCCCACTCAAACGGACCACCTACCTGTACTCTCAGGCATCTAGCCAGCTGAGCTTCGCCGACTAGGAGCGACACTCTCCTTGGCTCACCGTGGATCTCTGGACCCCGATAATATCTTTTATGGTCTTTTAAGTGGGTGCTCAGATACTCGTCAAGTCAGACCAAGATCCACGCGCCGGTTTGTGTCAGCTAAGTTATTTAGAGGGAGCATTGTGCGATAGCCCCACCCTTGCAGACCCTTACAGAAATAAGAGACAGACTCAAAGGGAATACCTTTTTTCTAGAGATTACTATGTTTTTGGGAAAAAAAATTGACAGAATTGGGACAGAGTCAAAATGAAGATCTTTTTTAGAGATCACTATGTTTTTGGGACGAAAAATTAAGACAGATTCAAAGTTGTAAATTTTCTTTTTCATTATTCAATCAAATATCATTTCGATCAAATGTCGCTTCAATCAAGTGTCATTTCAATCAAGTGTCGTTAAATCAAGTGTCGTTCCATCAACTGTCAGGTCACGAAAAATATACTGATAGAAATGAAAACAATTCAAAAACATTACAATTTACAAATTGTTGCAAATTACAACTTACCGACATAATTGAAAACAATTAAAATGCATTACATATTATAGATTACAAACAGAATTTTGTAAATTGTTAAAAATCACTGATATAGTTGTTTATAAGAAATGATTAATAATTAATTTTAAAATTATGAAATGAGTTTTCGTTAATGTTTTTAAAAATTTCAGACCATATCTTTACACCACTGAAATTTAACATCTTTTACTGTCACAAACTTTGTTCGGGAATCCCAAAGGACCAGTTGAGCTAGGTAACCCGAATACCTGCGCTGAAACAAAGCTGTGTCTAAATTTTATTTTATTCCGGCTCAAGAAGTAGTCTTGCTATGAGCCTGACGGTTTACACAGTTGGTTTAACGAAAGCTCGGATTGATTTCGTTGAAGACTCTTCTTCACAACAAACAGAGACCACTGTCTCTAATAAGAACGAATGTATTACAAAAATCACGTCCGACCAAACTTCTATTCCACGCTTTGCCAAACTGCAAAGCGAAATCAACACTATAACTCGACTTAATCAACACAAATAATTCTACCTCTGTAGAACAAAACTGCCAACCACTGGCACAAACACTCGACGACCAATACAAAAATAATGGGCCTTCCGCGCTCAACCAATTACTTCCACTCGAGTCGTCTCAAAATCACATCTAATCTTTAAGGCCCGTTTCCACTACGAGCATGGAAAAGAGCATTCTTTGTCTCTTTTATTGATCTTCGATTGAAGCGAGCGGTTAAAATTGAAGCGAGCGCAAAAAAAATCAATAAAACAAACAGAGAATGCTTTTTTCCACGCTGGTAGTGGAAACGGGCCTTAATAATTCGCTACGCGTCGGCTTTATATAGAAACCAAAATCACGTGATGTAAACTTTCTCGTAAATTCGAGATTTAGGCAGAACCCCCTTGAGAGATCGTTACGCTCGAATCAAGTGGCATATACGCGAACCTTCTAGTACAATGACGTTGGTCAAAAATATATTACGTCAATACAAAGAGAAAAAAAAGAAAAGAAGATATCGAGCAATAGAGCGAATCGGATAATACGACGGCAGCGCTAAAAGAGACGCAATTATTTCTCTTATAATAACACTACGAATTACTATAACGGGGATAAATTACATCGTTACGATTAAAATTATGAATGAAGTGTGATATTTACTAAAATCAAAAGATACGTATAGTTGGTAAAAACCAGGGGTGTGGACCCGGAGCCTGGAGCAAGAAGAAATTTTAGAGTCTGGAGCTGGAGCCGGAGTCACATATTTTAAAAAGGTGGAGCTGGAGCAACATATTTTCAAAAGGTTGCAGCTGGAGGCAATTTTTTAACAGGTTGGAGATGAAGCCTGATATTTTGAAAAGCTTGGAACCAGTAAAATTGTACCAGCTTAAGTTCCAGCTTTGTGTTGTATTAAAAGAACAAAGCCAAATTTTTTTATTCAAATTAAATATTATGTTTTAGAGCTGTCTCTACTATATTTGGTTAATCAGAACTATATAGTGCTATTATCCTTTGCTTGAGTTGGTTAATGTTGCCTCTCAGGGAGGCATGAAATGATGTTGCTTAATCTGGTCAAGTGGGGATACTTATTGCCACTTGAAAATAAAAATTAAACTTACCTTAAACAGTTTATTTAAGCATGCTCTAACCGAATTTAATAATTGTTTACTGAGAAAATGCTTCATTTAAGAGTCATGGTCATTTTACAATGAAACATTTCTTAAGCAGGGGTGTGGAGCCGGAGCCAGAGCCAGAGGATGGAGCGGGAAGAAACTTTAGGGTCTGGAGCTGGAGCTGGAGCCAGAGCCAGTCATTTTAAAAAGCCGGAGCTGGAGCAGGAGCTGGATCCATAGATTTTATTGCTAGCTCCGCACCCCTGGTAAAAACAAATCAATTTTTTATGTGGTGAGTATTATAATTATGAATTTGATATGTTCGTTGAAAGTAATCCAAAAAAGTTTTAGATAGCATATTATGCATATTATGCATACTTAAACATGAACTTTGCATAAGTACAGGGTGTTTCATCTCAATATGTCACTTTATGAATACTTATATTTCAATAACTGTTGGACATATGAAAACCAAACTTTTTTTGCTGAAAACAAATATTCTTAAGTTTACGCAGCAAAAATTTAAACGCAAAAATCAAAGAAATAAACATTTTATTAAACTTTTCACAAATGTTCAATATGCGAGACCTTGGTTACACGGCACACATTGAAATAGTATTCCATTTTTTGCCAAACTCGAACAAGCATATCGGGATCGATGGTTATCAAGGCCTCAGTTATCCGAATCGTTGAAGACATCTGAAGTTCACGACTAACTCTTCTGATTGACTTCCTGGGGCTCTGTTGAAAAATATTTCGAACTCTTTTAATCGTTTCAGTTGAAGGTGATGGGGCAATTCTTTTCCGGGAGCACAAACATCCCGCCTCCTTAAATTTCGCTTGCCATTTCTCTATGGTACATCGGTCTGGTGGCTGCTTTGAAAATTCTGTGCGAAATCTACATTAAACACATTTCCACGAGTTGTTTTTATCAAATTCCAAAACACAAAACGCTTTCTCCTATCTAGTAAAAGACATTTTAAGCAAATAAGAAGCAAATTGATAGAAATGATATTTTATGCAAAAAGTTGAAATTTTAATTGTGACATAACAATGGAATTGGAGATTTTACCTATCCAACAAAACCAATTTCATCCTGCTACTTTTGCCAGTTACCGAGATCTAAAGTGACATACAGACGCTCCTCAACTTACGTTTTAGTTACGTTCCGAACGGCCGAACGTTACGTGAAAATGAACGCAAGTTGTTATTGTACGTTCCAGTAATGTATGACCGTTCATACTGTACTATACATTGTGTGGGCACACACATAGCAACATTATTTTAATTAAATGCGTTTTATTCAAAATTACTTTCCTTCGGGAGTGGTGCTTGAAATGCTTCTTTTGACTATCACTATCACTGGTAGACTTACGCTTTTAACCAACCATATTTGCTTAGGGTTACAAATACGAAAAACAGTGTAAATACAGAGATCACAGAGACGACGTGTTAACACAAGGATAACACGCGGTGAACTGGAAAGAGGCAAGGCAATTTAGTCTGTCGTTTGCGCCATCTAAACAAACGCAGCGCATGCGTAAGTAGGTTTTGAACGTCTCGTACTACAGAGAGTGCGCTAAACTCAAAAATTCACTCACAATTTTTGTTTTTTTACAAAAATTTTTACAGTCAGTTCAAACGTAAAATCGAAAAAACATAAAACGAATGAACGTAAGTAGAGGAGCGTCTGTATTGAGATGAAACACTCTGTAAATTTAATAATATTGTTTATTTTTAAGACATTAAGTTTATGTAAGAGATAAGTTATATTTGTTGATTTTGGTAAAAATAAACAAGAACGAATGAACTTATTTTGAAGGACTGAATAGGAGCCAGCATTGATTTATTAGCTCTTCTCCAATTCAATATAGAGTTTTAGATTTTGGATTGAAATGATGCAAAATAGATAGTTTTTAATGCCGCTAGGGTAGCACAGTGTCTGTGTTTACATACTATGCCACAAACTTTAGAAAGTTGTTAAGTGCTCATCTCAAGTCACCCCAAGGTACTTCAAACTACATTTTCTTTCAATAAAATGACCACTGATGGCAATATTAAAGGGATTAGTAAAATTTTTCTTTTGTTACTGAATGGTAGAAAATAGGTTTTAAAGAAGTTTAATGATTGTTTATTTGATTTCAAGCATACATCTATTACAGATAATTCTTTATTAACATTTATTTGCACAGATATCAAATAGAGTAGTCTTCATATCAGATACTTTTAAAAGATCATTTATTTAGAGTAGGAATAACAGCGGTCCAAGAATTAAACCCTGTGGTACTCCACATTTAAATGTAGTCAAATCAATAAAACATTTTTTATTTCTGTACATTGAATTCTATTACTTAGGTATGATTTTATGATAAATACAATCTTGCCTCTTAATCCAAAGTATATATTAAATTTTTTCTATTGATATATCATGATCATGATTAATAGTATCAAAAGCCTTGCTTAGATCTAAAAATATAGAGCAGTAAATTTGTTGTTGTTGAAATTAGATAGTAGTTTATCACAGATGGTTGCTAAAATGTTTAAAAATTATACTTATTATGAATTAAATACCTATTAAACATTAAAGTTACTTTTGCAACTCTTTGCTTTAAAATGAAACCGATGCCGATCAACAACATTGTATTTTTAGCAAAATGAGGGACACATTGGTTCTATATTTAGGTAGGTCTATCATCATTTAATTTTAAGTTTAGCAACTAGGTGTTTATTAATGCAATAAAATGCTGAAAGTATTGCCATATTTATGTTTTTAGGACTGAGATAATAACTTAATGGATAAATTTTTTAAAAAATTCCTTAAATTGAGACAAATTTTTCCTAAAGATTGCTTTAGTGAATCATTTGTATTGAGTTTTAAACATAATAAATCGTCCATACCCATTGTTTTTATTGCATATTTTTAAGGCTTATAAATATTACATTTTGAATTCCTTGTTCTTTTCTGATTTCAATCATATATAACATGTTATAATTTAAACATATCTTGAGGAAGATATATGCATTTTTTAAAAAAGGTTTTTTGTCTCCCTCAAAACTTTGCCCCTATAACTCAAAAAGTATTAGTCCTAGAAACTTAATATTTGCATCAGTGGGTTTTGTCTATAAGATAACCACATACACCAATTTTCATTGAAATCAGAGATGTAGTGGTTAAACGCATATGGTGATTTTTCATGGAATGACTCTAAATTAAATTTTGTATTGATTTTGTTCGTTACATTTGACAATATTTGATTTATAAAATTTCATACAGTAGGCCTGTTTTGTTTGTATCCGGTTGCTATCGTCAGCCTTTACAGTTATCTGGCCCTTAATCAAAAAAGTTTGGTGACCTCTGGTCGATAGCAACAGTCAAACAGTTGGACCGATGTACGAAATGTGAGGCTGATTGCTTGATTCTTGCTCAAGAAAAAAACAGAAAAAAATTTGTATGAGATTCGATTCAGAAATCAACATCGTCATCATTGTCTCTATTTACCTTCCTGCTCGCAAGACTTTAAATTTAATGCTTCAATCTATTTGAGAAGATGCCAAGATATTTGTGTTTAGTTGAAAGTTTTTTATTTAGTTTTTAGAATTTTGCTTAGAGATATGACTGAAACTTAGATTTGCTTAAGTAGAGGAAAGTGCATCTCCCGAAGACACAACAAAACGACGGGAGTAGGGTTACAGCCGAGACTCTGTCCACAATAAATGCAAGAAATGCAATTTAAAAGCTTTCAAATAACATCAGACTGATCAAACTTTTTAGCAAAAAAATCTTTTATATTTTATTACAAGATAATTAAAAATTAAATTAACCGTCGAGATTGGTTAAAAACGACCTAAGGGTTTTTTGACAGTAATCAAACGACTAGCCAATGTTGTTGGCAACCAAATCTGTGTCGTTGAAGTGTCTTTGGTTGAAATTCGTACGTTTATATATTTGTTTCAGGTTGCACTAAACTTGTAGTAATTTTGCAGTACTAACTAAACAACATTACTTTCAAACAGTAAAAAGATTTTGCATTCTTGTGAACACATATTATTTATATGAGCAATGGTTTTAAAAAGTAGTTTTGCCGATATAGTTGTACCTGAAATACCACTTGGTCAATATGTAATGGAAGCTTTGAAACAAAAAGATCCCGATGCACTTGCAATCATTGAAATGGTCAGTGGCAATTCCTTAACCTATAAACAACTTTGTGATCAAGCACAACAACTCACTGGATTATTGTGGCGAGCCGGCTTGAGAAAAGGCGACATTGTTGCTCTTGCACTACCATTTGATTTGAAATATACACCGCTCTTTATAGCAATATCGTGTTGTGGTGGAGTTTTGTTTGGTTGTAAACTTCTCTTTCAATCATCCATTCTTCAACAGCTTCGTTCTGTTAAGCCTACATTGGTCATCACAACCAATGATCGATATGATCAAATATCAACTGATATAAGACAAGAAGCTTTCAGTTTGAAACTTTGTTTGAGCTTTGATCAACTAAAGAACATTCAACCAGGATCAATACGAAGTCGAGACAATGACATGCCATGTTATGGATGCATTGATGTTCACAATGATGCCGTTGTTATTTTTCAAAGTAGTGGAACAACAGGTCAACCAAAAGGCATTGTGATGAGTCATTACGGATTGGTTTCAACTTTACTCACGTTCAATTCTACATTTGGACTTTTTCGTGAAGATAGATTAGCTTTTAATATCACTACAATACATATGGCAACTTTGAATATGTTTTTGTCATCTGTAATTCGAGGAGTCACCATATTATGCGGGACACCTTCACCCGAACAATATCTTGGGCTTATATCAAAGTACAAAGTTACAACTTGTTTAATTGTAAATGTTAATCTTTTAAAAGCAATTGTTGAAGATAAGCAAGCTCACAAGTACAATTTGTCATTTTTAAAAAGCATCTTTGTTGGCGGAACGACGTTTCCATCTGAACTAATACAACAAGCTCGTGACAAGTTTGGAGTTCTTGTATCAATGTTTTATGGATCGACGGAAATGGGATTTGTATCTGGCGGATTTTCCAACAACACTCCTACAAACAGTGTTGGAATTCTTACTTGTAATACTCAAATAAAAGTTATTGATCAAGATAATGAATTGGGTCCTGATGAAAAAGGAGAAATATGTGTAAAAAGTCCTCAGATAATGAAAAACTATTTACTAAACGATGGAACAGTTAGCCAAGGAGTCATAAACGGATGGATGCATTCCGGTGATTTGGGATTTTATGATAAACAAGGATATCTATATGTAGTTGGACGATTGAAAGAAGTTATCAAAACTCAACCGGGAAACGTCGCTGTTATGCCAGCAGAACTCGAAGACGTCATACGACGTCACAATCAGGTACTTGATGTTGCAATCGTGGGAGTTTCCCATCCAAATTATGGCGAGGCGCCTCGTGCATTTGTTGTTCGAAAAAACGAGACGCTGCTTGAGGAGGAGCTGATCAAATTTTTCAACGATCAAGTTGAAAACACCACAAGTCTTCATGGCGGAGTAGAATTTGTTTCGGTTATTCCTCGAAATGAAACAGGAAAAATATTACGACGTCAATTGTTGAAAAAATCTGGGGTTTAAAAAAGTATTTTTTGCTGCAGGTTAATAATCTTTTGCATTAGCCTGAATTTGTTTATTTACCGATAATCATTTCATATTTCATGTTTAATTATAAAAAAGAATCAATTATGGTTTACATGATGAGAAGGATGCATTAAATCATTAATTTATTTTATTAAGATTTTTTTTCATATTAATTTCATATTTTACTAAAAACAAAAAACGCAATTTTCAATTAAGTAGAGTGATGCAAAAGTATAAAATTCTATCTCGTATTCAATTTCAAAATATTGTAACTTTAAAAATGAATGTAACTATTTTACTATTTGTTAATACAACATAAGTTTAGTTTTGTCACCCGATTTATAATTTTCTAGTATTGTTTGAGTTTTCATTTGTGAATTCTTTTTTTTTTCTCTCTCAGCTTGCTTATGCAACGCTTTTCATTTTTAGTTATTGGTCATTTTAAATGACGCAATAAGGAAATAGCTTGACTAGAAGACCTTGCTATCATTTTGCAGTCACTTGGTTGCTACTTTTCGTACCAATTATATGTCATGTGCATGATTTGTAAATGTAATATTGTTAAGTAATGACAAATAAACAAAATTAATCTCAATTACTGCACTCTATATGTAAAGATATGTACAGAGAATTCTATACACAGTAATGGCCTTACAAAAAGGGGGTCCTGTGTAAGAAAACTAAGAGGGATGATTATTTGTGTTTTAAAGCAAAGCAATCTCTAAGAAAGTCATTGTCATAGGGGGAGCCATTTTTAGTGTATGAAAGCAATGTTATCTCGATAAAAAGGTCTTTAATTTAGGGTAGGCCACTGTTAAGTGTTCAAATCAGTGTTGTTTGTAAAAAAATAGTCACTGTTTTAGGAGGGTTCACTTTTTAGTGTTTCAAAATAAAGTTTTCTCTAAACAAATTTTTTATATGTTATTTTTGACATGCTGTCGACGTGTAGGTGCTACTATAGAGCAATATTTTGTGTAGGGGGGCCATTTTTTATGTATTTTAGAAAGCGCTCGGTGCGGCCGCACCGTTCGCACTCTATTAAAGCAATCACTGTCAATACATTTATACACATATATCTTTTAGGATTTTAGGAGATGATCAAATTTTTTTGAATTTTTTGGTTTGAAGTTGCAGAAGATTTGTGCCTCCCAATGATTTACATAACCGTTCCTGCACTGCACATTTTTTTTTTTTTTTGTCATTTTTTTTGTGTCTTTTTTGTCTTTTTAAATAATAATATTTAGTTTGAATTAGGTAACGCGGCCGTGCTTCTTATTTTTTCTCCTTCTTACCCCCTCTCTATACTTTCTGCATGTTTAACGTTCGTCGTTGTGTCGCGTTTCCTTTTCATGCTTTGCTTAATGTACATTGTATATACTTAAATATTGTTACTAAGCGTGAATAAAATATCATCATCATCATCATGATCATCATTAGATGATCTGTTTTCTCTTAATTTGTTTGTTTAGATATTGATCGTGTAGCCTAATCCAGGCCTGTCAAACTCAATTACGTTAAGTTTTGGCAACATTAGTAGTATACCAGGGTACTTTTCTGTGGTGTCCGGTGGCGCTGGCGGTGGCGCGATGGCGCATTGACGTCATCAGTGCACCTACGGTTCCGAACCCTAAGTTTCATAAGTCAGGAAGCCTAAAAAATTGAAGCCCTTTTTTTAGTCGAAAATCGATTTAGCTTAAAAAAGAAAACTATTTTAATCTTTCCCGGTGTTATGCAGCTTTAAGATTGATAAGATGTATTGGAAACGGTTTTATAAAGTTTATGAAGTTTTGATTTTTGTTGTAGACTATTAATTTTTACTTTCTAGTGATTATAACAGTAGAAGACCATTAATTTTCTAGAGTGTATACGTTTCAAGTCTATTTAGTTTCAAATTAATATTAATAATAAGATTAATAAGTTCTAAAAGAAATAAAAACATTAAGATTAATAAGTTCTATTGAAAACGATTTTATAAAGTTTATGCCATAAACTTTATATAATGACTTAGTTGAGTTGATATTTCAGATTTTGCCATGTGGTTTTCATTCTTTTACTCAAAAAAAACATTGCCGTTTACCGTTTTTGTGATGGAATACATGTAATCGTGTATCATTTGGTAAATTTATTGTAATTATCTTTTCACTTAGAGATTTAACAGTTTTGTGATTGCATCCCTCATAATGAAGAGAAAGAAAATTAAATTATCTGAAAACCAAAGTAATAGAAATTTCCAGGAATGCTGGACTAAACAGTTTAGCGTAATTAAAAGAAATTGCAAAGCTCTTTGCATCTTATGCGATGAACAAAATTGTGAACAGAACCTGCAATATAAAATGACATTGCGAAACAAATCACAAGTAACTGTAAGAAAAAACTAAAGAAAAACGTACACAGTATATACCGCAAGAGTGAAGAAAAAAAACTGTTTAATCTAAAAGTTTGTTGAGATTCATCAGTGGAAATTCAGATTTGGTTTCAGCAACTCTCAGTCTTTCACACAATATTGTTGAGCATGGAAAACTTTTTAATAAATAATAATTAAAAAAATATTTTAACCTATTATGTGAAGTAAATTTTGAACCTATTGTATTCGTTTTTTTGAATCATAATTACATAATAACTAACTCCTTCTTCTTCTTTCAGCCTTTCCCTTTAATTAGGAGTAGCCACAGCGTCCTGGTTTCAATGTCCTTCTGCATCGCACCAACCTCCCCCATATATTCCTTCACTACATCTAGAAATCTTCTCTTCAGCCTCCCTCTTTTACTCTTTCCCGGTAATTCCATTTGCAATGTCAATGTCAATGGGGTTCAATGTCAAAGTGCAAAAAAAGCTTTAGCAGAGTTGATAGTTTAAAAAGACACAAAAAAGTGTGTTGTAAGTGTAGTCGTTGTGCTAAACAGTTTGAGACCTTGAACTGTTTAAGCAATCATCGTTGCTTTACCAACGTTTCCAAGGAAGCAACCCCAATGAAAAAATGCAACTCTGTTGCAGTCAACCACGGTAAGTTTATATTCGATAATCAATTTATTTGTAACCTAAAGGTTGTTGTTTCTCATATACTGTATAGTAGAGAAGCACCCTCAACCAAAAAGGCAAAAATCGTTTTTTCTCAGAATACAAATAGTAAGTTTTTATGAAAAGCGAGTTAACTTTTAAATAATTCTTGTCTTTGTTGTAAAACTCTGGAATTCTAGTAAAAGTTTATTTGAAGTGGTTGAACTAAACTCAAACCATAAGTTTTAAAACTAACATTGGTTTTTGTTAGATCGGTCACAAACCAATACCTTACCGGAAAATTCGTCAAAAATTCCAACTGAAAACGGCAATTTGTTGGAGGTTGCAAACAGTAAGTCTATTTATTGTAACAGTATTGTATTTTATTGTATTGTAAGAGTTCGATTTAAAATTGATTTTGGTTTTTCTTAGAAGCGGACCTCCCAGAAACAGACAGTGAGATCAACACTTTCTTACAAAAACATTGGACCAGCATTCGTACAATTTTTAATTTTTTAATACAATCAAGATTTGAAACCACTAATCCCGAAAATTGTCGTCCAAATTTTACAACTTCAATTCAACCGTTTTAAATTAAATTACAGTTTTGCTTATATTTTAAGAAACATAGAAAACCTAGAATTGCGTTATTACCACACATCTTACAATAATAGCTTGATGATGTCTATTGCGCGTTTGATCAGTAATCGCCAGGAATTAATACAATTTTTAAATACGTTGGAGGAAGAATCGTTTTTTGATAAAATTAATCGTCCCGACACCTAATGGAAAGTAGTAGACATCACCAATATTACGTTTTATGTAAACCATATAAAAGATGCCCCTCTTGGCGCCCCAATTGATTTACCGGATTACATAAAAAACAACCATGGTTTAAGAAATGTAAGTTCTGGTGACAACTTGTGCTTTTTCCGTTGTTTGGCAGTGCACCGAGGTGCAGACCCTCGCTGGTGCCAACAACCTGCCAAAAATCTATTTCGTGCCTACTGTGACCGCTTTGATGTCGCGCCTGCACATTTTTTGATTTTTTGCACTTAGAGGATTTTTTGAACTGAATCTCATTGCGTATGAGCTTGACGATAAGGTTGCCAAACTGGTCCAGCGTAGCCGCGAGTTCTGACACAATGTTTGAAGCACAAACAGAATCACAAAAATCATTAATGAGTGAAGAAACACAAGCAAGAATGCCTGTAGGAATGCAAGATTTGGACTTTGCATCAATTGCTGTAGAATCACAACCTGAAGATAAAGCAGTAGCAGAAATGAAGGAATTAGGAATGGCATTATCAGCAGTAGTTTTATAAGTACCGTTGGCAGTGGAAAAACTTGTAGTGTTAAGAGCATTAGTTGAGTTAGAAACAGAATTGCTAATACTTGTATATGTAGAAGAACTGCAAACAAGTGTATCTATCTGAGAGTCTGATACACTACTTCTGGTCATACAACCACTAGTAGAAACACATGAAGCACTAAATAAATCAGGTACAGCATCAGTCAGCAGCCAAGTACAAGAAGCAGTATTTCGTGAAGCATAGTCAATTTCATTTTCAGTTGGTAGGAAAGGAAGCTTTGAAGCGGAAGAGATACCTTCGAACTAAAAGAAGCAAAAGTTATTTTTTTTTGCTTAGGGTCATCCTTAGCAATTACAAATTTAACTGACTTATCATTGCCATGTAGTTGCTTCAAGTGGTCTGCTGTATAGTCAGAACATAATTCTTTTTTGCATGCTGTGCATTTTACTTTTTTTCGATATTGTCTTTTGCGAAACATTATGCAACTGAACAACTTTAGTAAATCTGTTTAAAACTAAAAAATCTTAAATATAAACAATAACCTACTGCTTCTATGATAACATATATGTTGTGTTCCTAAACTGCAAAATTAATTTGTTTGAGACAAAGATTTTTTGGAGCAAGTTAAGAATTCGCCCTCGCTCTTTAAAACTCTTTTTTCTAATTTTTGAATTCTCTCGTTTTCAACTCGCTTCTCTTTCTCTCGTTTTTTCTCACTCTTTCTCCCTTTGCTCTTTGTTGCTCTTTACAAGAAGTGAAATTGTAGAGCTCGGCGAATGCTATACAAGATGAAAATAAACGCGGTTGGGCGAATCATTTACAAGGAATACATTTCGTTTTTTTCGAACAACATAATCCTATCCATAAGCGATTACTTTGCAAGAAACAACAAATAAATTAATATGATGCTAAAAAAGTTGTTATTTTTGTTTTTGTAAAAAACAAAGTTTATCGCCGAGCCTACTTTACAAGAAACAATTAAAAACTATAGTTGGGCTAAGTAAAATACAGTAATACTTTTTTTTTTTTAAATTTAATTTATCAATAATAAAGTTATAAACTCGTTTTTAAGCCTTCATTCTCGATGGTGTTAAAAATTGGCGAATTCTTTACAAGAAGTAAGAGCTGGGCGAATGCTTTACAAGATGAAAATCACCGCGGTTGGGCAAATAATTTACAAGGAATACATTTCGTTTTTTTCGAACGACATCATCTTATCCATAAGTAGGGTTGCCAACCGTCCTTTATTTCAAAGGACAGTCCTTTAATTAAGCTTTTCAGTCCTTGTTCTTTTTAGCATTTAGAAAAGATGCTAATTGTCCTTCATTTCTTTCCAACGTCGTTTTGCCCGATAGTTATAGTACTGTGTTTGATATAAATGGGTTTTAAACAAATGTATGGGATTCACTGAGGAATAATTCTCAGTTTAGTTTCAGCTAAATGTAATTAAAGTAAAATCGTCTTTTAATTAAAATTAAATTTACGTTTATTGTTTTAGTAATAACTTCATTGAATGCTGTGTTCAGTACTTCAATATTAATTTTTTAATGAAAATCATGGAATCCCCAATCAAGAAAAAGAAGCTGTTCCGTTCTTAAAAATTGCCCACACTATGTATATTCACAATCTCATAAAAAATCTCTTTGATTTCGCTTTGGTCCGGCTCAAATAGCCGAAGAAATAACGGTTTTATAAGCAATTCAAATATTTTTACATTTATTTACAAGAAAATGGCAACACTGCTTAGTTTCTTGAGTCTTGGAGAAAGATCCAGACGATACGCCTGACTGGTTCGCTATTGTGACACATGTGACGCAATAATGCTGATTGTGTGATTAACTTGATTTAGTAACTTTCAGAACTTTCGAGATACTCACGACTGAGTGATATAAATAAGGTTCGCTCGGAAGCATTATTATGATTCGATGATTCGTTGTGGTAACTTAGAATTGGAAAATTGTTAGCTGTGTAAATTCATAGTTTTTTGGTCGCAAGTCTCTGGTTGCCTACGTTATTGTGAAGAATTAAGCTACTGAATCTGTATTTGCTGTTGATTTATACTATTGTGGGCTCCTAAGTGGATTGGAGCATATTTTTAATAAAGAAGTTATTGTGGTAGTCTGAGCTGTGGTTTAGCTAGACTATATTTTTGCTGTTACTGGTTCCTAGGGCAAGTCCAGTAAGAAGATTTAAGAATTTTATCTTTTATTAGGCAGCCAAGTTTGCGTTATCGGTGAGGCCTTCTTTACAGGCGCCGAAAGGTTGGAGGATTAAACAACGTACTGAGTTACCGAATTAAGTTCTATAAAAAATTTCAAAAACTTCTACAAAATTTCAAAAACTAATTTTGTGAAAGTAACAAAAAATTCAAAAACTTTAACAAATTTAAAAAAAATTTGCTACAGAAGCGTATGTGTTCGTTTAAGAAAGACTGGAAAAAAGACTATGATTGGTTGAGAGAAACTAGCAATCCACAAAAGGCAAGATGTATCACTTGTGAAAGTGTTTTTACTATTGGATACATGGGTGGTTTAGCAGTAGCACAACATGCAAAATCAGCCTGTCACAAAACGAGAACTATGGATTTTGCTTCATCTTCTGTAATGGATAAATTTTTGGTGAAAAAAAATTCAGAAGAAGAGGATATTGTAGTTGCTTCAGAAATAGCTTAAATATATCACGCAATTAAACACAATCATTCATATAACTCGCTGGATTGTGGATTGAAATTGAATTCAAAAATTTACCAGGATTCAAAAGTTGCTGCCAAACTATCTTGTGGTCGAACCAAATGCGAGGCAATTGTCACAAATGTGCTAGGTAAAAAGGCATTAGCAGTGATTATGGACGATTTGAAACAACATGATCCTCCGTTATTTTTTGGCATTCAAATTGATGCTTCAAATCACAAAAACATGAAAATGTTTCCAGTCTGTGTTCAGTATTTTAGCTTGGAACATGGCACAGTTACTTATAGTATTAATTTATTCGAGAATGCAGATGAAAGTGCAGATGAAATGTTTACTTGTTTGAAAAACACTATGGACAATTTGCAACTTGATTGGAAAAGAGTTTCTTGTTTAAGTGCAGATAACGCAAATTGCAACTTTGGAGAAAAACATTCTCTTTATATTAATGTTCGCACACTAAATGATGGTATTATTAAGACTAACTGCAGTGCACACATTGTACACAATACATTGAAATTTGCTTTAGGAAATTTAAATGTGGACATTAAAAATATTGTCCTGACAATTTACAGTCATTTCTCAATGTAAGCAAAAAAATGGGAAACTCTTAAAGAATTTCATATAGTTGTAGAGACAGAATTTCATGAAATTCTGCGTCATGTACCTACTAGGTGACTATCTCTGCACCCATGCATCGAAAGAATCTTACTTTTTTGGAAAGCTTTAAGTTCTTATTTCTTGAGCAGACCAGCTGAATGTTCCAAACAATTACTTAAACTTCTTATGATTGATAATGAGTCAACAGAAATTCCTCGGCTTATTGAAATGTATTTAATATTCTCACAACATGTAATGGAGATATTTAAATTAGCTGTTTAAGAACTGGAAAAAAATGAAACTTCAACAGCAGATGTTTTTATTATTCTTACTAATTTAAGAAATAGGTTAAAATCTTGATGTGATGAAGAATTCTTTGGGTATGATGTTCACCAACTTCTTGCAAATGTGGGTGCTGCTGAAGCTCAAGAGGCAACTAAAGATTTTAGATTATTTTTCAACTTTGCAATAACGTATTTGGAAAAAAAAATTGATTTGATGAAAATTCAACATGTGGAAAAATATCAAAATTAAGTCTTTTGGATAATCTTTTTCCAAAATACCAGACACTTGTAAAAATTGTAGAGCATTTAAAGCTAAAAGACAAACTGACTTTGAATATGGATGACCTATTTGATGAAGTTGCACTCATTCAAAATAATTTTGGCACGATTCAAAGCACTAAACTGTTTACAGAATGCAAAACAACAAGCAGTAAATGGCACTTTATCTTGAAAAGTTTTAATCTTAAATGTGTTAATGTTTTCAAAATAGTTTCATTTGTGCTCTCAATTCCTGGAACCTCAGCTTATTGTGAACGCATTTTTAGTGTAATGTCATCTAAATGGCGCAGTGAAAGGAACAGATGCTCCATAGAACTAATGAAAAGTGAGCTTTTAATATACTTTAACTTGAAAGACACGTGTCGTTAATTTTCGAAAAAAATAAAACGTGATCCACAATTGCTGAAGTCAGCAAAAAGTCAGAAGAAATATAACTTTAAGAATTAAAAACTTATGCAACTGCAAAATTAGAGCTTGTTTGGGTCAATGTTAAATAAACATTAAATGAAAAGTTAAAACACATGAATATATTTTTAATATATCTTTTTAGCTTGTATATAATTTTTATTTCATTGTTTTTATATTGTATTTGCCTGCAAGTTACAAAATAAATGATGACGGTAATCTAATTATGTCCTTTATTGAAACTTTTCATAGTTGGCAAACCTATACATAAGCGATTACTTTGCAAGAACAACAAATAAATTAATATGATGCTAAAAAAGTTGTTATTTTTTGTTTTTGAAAAAAACAAAGTTTATCGCTTAGCCTACTTTACAAGAAACAAGTAAAATCTATAATTGGGCTAAATAAAATATTACCATTTTTTGTTTAAAAATTAAAATTTGATCAATAATAAAGTTATAAACTCGTTTTTAAGCCTTCATTCTCGATGGTATTAAAAATTGGCAAATTCTTTACAAGAAGTAAAAGCTGGGCGAATGCTTTACAAGATGAAAATAACCAAAGTAGACAACCCGCTCTATAGAGAACACTGAAAACAGTACCCATCAGCAGTTGTAAATTGGTGCAAGTTTAATCACGTCTCCAGGGTATCGATTTCGAGGAAAAGAAATGACAATACACGGAAAATAAATATGTATGAACGGCAGTTTATTGTGTAATACTTACATTGAAAGTGAAACCGAAAAAATCTGCTCTTGGAAAAGAAGGCCCCTGCTGTCCTTCTTTGTATTCCGATCTGCTTTTTTAAATTACAGTAGTTAACCGAAATTTATAATCTTAATTTTTTTCTCGCAGGCAAGGTTTTATGCGCATAGTAAAAAAAAGGGATCGAAATACTTTGATCCCCATTATACAAGAATGCATAGCGCAAGGAACGGAGATTCATTCCGACGAGTGGGGTGCTTACCGAGGCATTTCAGGCACCGTCTTAGTAGAAGCAACTGGTCGGTTTATAAAGTTAAAAAATTGTTTAATACTAGTATTTTCCTCACTGTTGCAAAGTGAATTTTTGTGACTTTTTTGTGCCTAAACTGTGGTTCTTATAAATATTTAATTTATTCTGTAGAAAGTCACGCACAAAATTTTGTTTCTAACGCTGTTTCGAAAGAGCCGGGTATCGGTTATGCGTTGGTAATGAAAGCACGAAGTTGGAATTTACTCTCATAATACTCCGTATTCGATCTATGATTCATCTACTGAATGGCACGGATGCTAATTTGGCAAGATCGTTAAGCAATTCTTGCGCAGCAGACACAAACAAGCATTTACATGTAGATCTTAGTCTTTTAGGCTGGCATATGATACCCAATAAATCAGGGGTTCCCAAACTGGGGTACATTTAGGCTTCTCAAGGGGTACATTATTATGTGAGAGAATATCCTTATTTAAGTTAAATTCCGTGTCCGGAAGGAATAATAGACTCAAATGTCTAGAATTTTTGAATCCGTTCCATTGTAATTACGTCAAACAGGACAATTAAGAGAGAAGACTTTTTTACAGATCACCGTGATTTTGAGTTTGAATGGGGAAAATTTGTGGCTGCTGAAAAGGGAAGAGTTTTCATTTTTTAGAGATCACCTTGATTTTCGGCATGAATTGGGAAAATTTGTATCTTATTCAAAGTGAAGACGTTTTTTTTTTTAGAGGACACCATGATTTTGAGACAAAATAGGAATAATCGAAGGCTGATTCCAAGTGAAGAACTTTTTTTTTTTTTTTAGAGGACACCATCATTTGGAACAATATCTACCCGGCTGAGGCCCACCAGCTCGAACAATTTTGAAAAGTGTCCCGCAAGAGTGAAGAAGTTGGACCACCCTGTTTTAGAGAAACGTCACAACATTTTGGAGGTACATGCAAACCTGCTGCAGTATTCAAAAGGTACCGATCAAATAAAATTTTGGAAAACCCTGTGCTAGAATTTTTTAAATATTTTCACTTATTAACATCACTTTTAACCAGGGTTGCGGAGTCGGAGTCGGAGTCGGTCGGAGTCGGTCGGAGTCGGAGGTTTTCGGAAGGAGTCGGACTGTCAAGTAGACAAGGAGTCGGAGTCGGAGTCGGAGTGGGAATATTTTATCCGACTCCGACTCCTCATGTCCAATTTCTTTACGTATTAGTGATGTTAACCGCGCAACTTACGCGGCCGCGCGCCAGTGGAGTGCAGTGCAGTAATCTTTTTAAGAGGACCTTGCCGCGTATCGCGCGACACAGCGTGCGACTCATAAAAAGTTTGCATTTTAATTTGTAAGCAAATAGTATTTTGCGTAATGCTATGCTCGGGCACCCGATTTAGTTGCTTCCCTTTCTTCAATCCAATGACAGGAAGCAAATGTCAGGTGCATAATCAATTTACTATCCTAAGCAGCCTCTTTCTATAATACGTGGTACCTTGACATACGAGTTTAGTTCGTTCCGTGACCGAGCTCGTACCTCAATTTGCTCGTATGACAAAGCGAATTTTTCCATTGAAATTAATGTGAATGCCATTAATCCGTTTCAGCCTTCCAAATGCCCTCCTTTTTTTATTTTTGACGTGTCTTTAAATAAGTACTTTTTCCAACAGAAGCGAGTGTTGAACATCTGTTTTTATCACTAAGGCTTATCAGAACAAACCAAAGGGCTGCAATAAAAAAGAAACTCAGAGAAGCAATTTTGTTTTTATGAGCAAATTATTAAATTAAAATTTTTGAAAATTAAAACTTACTCTTCTTGCTCTATTCTTTCAAAA
Organism: Diplosoma virens; assembly: GCA_963680785.1. Lineage (NCBI taxonomy): Eukaryota > Metazoa > Chordata > Ascidiacea > Aplousobranchia > Didemnidae > Diplosoma > Diplosoma virens. The sequence goes on from OY796885.1 coordinate 18,402,961, forward strand.
AAATATCAACCAAAAGTTTTGAACCAAGGTGAATTTTTTAACAATCTCCTAATATGAATGTCAATGAACGGCAGGGAGCCTGCATGTTCAATCTCGTACAAAATTACAATAATTAAAATATTCATGATATAGAAACTACAGACCCCCTTTTATTTTGTTTACAAAATCCGACAAAATTCACATATATATTTTTACTATCAATATATAACCATGAATTACTGTGAAGAAGATGGACTCCATGCCATCAAACTAATGGCTAAAGTTTATTTGAGAGAAATAAGGATGAGCTTATTATTGGTATGAAAATGTCAACATTTTTCTCTGGAGTTTTTTTATATGCAGTTGGTGATTCAGGAAAATTCTAAAATTACTCGCATTTTATTGTTTTTCTTGTAGTCTATAATTGTGGGTTTAAATTTTTAATTCTTTTACATATGGTTTTTTGTTTGTTTTGCTTTTATAAACTTTTGTTTTTAAATTTTCATTTTCAATAAATTTCATAATTATTACTAACATTTGTAAAAATTTTTACAATTATGAAATTTTCATATTTACGTTTTAACCTCATTACCTACTGATAAAAACAAAACTATGCCACCTAAAACAAGAAGCACCAGACTTGAGTTTTGCTCTTGTTAAAGCTCGTCAGTGATGCATACCTCATTGAATTTCGAACCGACTAGATGCGCAGGAGACAACACTCAGGGTCTAGTCCTATACTTAGGCCCTACACTAGTCATTAATTGTATTAACATTAAGGTTTGTCGCGGGTTCGATTTACCATGGGAAAAATAATAACTGTAAAATAGACTAGAGATAACATCATAATTATCCACAAAATACTTTGATGTACAGAAAATGTAATAAGCATTAAGTATAGAATACATATTTAGTCTCAAGTTATGTATGACATTTCGAGTTAGTTTTCCAAATGTGATTTGTATTAATGTTTCATTCAAACACAGTAAAAATTATAGTTAATGGGTTGTGTATATAATATAATTATATGTATATACGTATTTATCAAAACATAAATATAACAAAAAAACATGCTGTATTAAAATAGTTCCAACAAATTGCTTCGCCTGTGAGGCTCAACAATTAAAAAAAGCAATATTATTTACGTTGAAATAAATAAAATAAGCAAAAATTAAAAGTTAAAATAAATTTTTATGTTTCAGAAGAAAACTCGCATCTTAGAAAAATTACGCTACCAAAAGTTTGGGTTTAAACAATCATTTTACTCAGGTTAGTGATTGATTAGCAAATAATTACTTTTGTTACAAGATATCAAAAGAAAATATGCTGTAATGTTGCGCATACTCGTAGATGTGTTAAACTTGGTTTAGTTGCCGAAAAGATTAAAGTGTAAAAAAGTTTATGGATTATTAGTTAAGAGCAAGTGCTATAAAAATTTTTTTATACTGTATAAAACATTAGTATGGATCATTCGTTAAGAGAGAGTGTTATAAAAACATTTTTTTATAAAAAGATTCTTTTATAACACTTTCTTTTAACTATTAAATTTTTTTACGCTTTACCGGTAATCTTTTCGGCAGCTTGGTCAAGTTTAAGAATACATCCATGCGCAACATTACAGCATGTTTTCTTTTGATATCTCGTAGCAAAAGTAATTATTTGCTAATCAATCACTTACTTTAGTAAAATAATCGTTTAACCCATATTAACCCAAGGGTAGAACTAAAAAACTAAAAACTAAAAACTTTGATAGGCTGTACAATTCTATGGCACAACTTAAAACAGTGTTTATAAAGATATTTTACAACTTTTATATATCTCAAAGCTATTCATAATCTAAAATAATAAAAAAAAACAGTTATTTTTAGTTAGAAAATGCATTTGAAATAATGACTACAAATGACTACAAATGTAGTCATTGGGACAGTTCGGGTTAAACCCAAACTTTTGGTAGCGTTATTTTTCTAAGATGCGAGTTTTCATTTGAAGCGTAAAAATTTATTTTAACTGTGTCCCCTGATAAGCCTTACAGGTGAAACAGTCTGTTGGGACTATTTTAATAAAATATTTTTTTTAATATTTGTGTTTTGATAATCAGGAATAATCGTTCTGACTATTGAAGCTATTGAGCACTCTTCTGAAGAGTACCAGTAATTTGCAGTTATATATGTATACACTCATATACATAATTTTTTAAAGTAAATATCTTTTTATATATTTAAAAAAACCTGACTTATTTTGTGCGACTAACAACTCGAAAGGATGATTTTTGCTTAGTTAAATCTAATTTAAGAAAAATATTTTTCCCATAGTAGGGAGTCGGAGTCGGAGTCGGAGTCGGGAGTCGGAGTCGGAGTCGTAGTCAAAGTTAAAGTTGGGAGTCGGAGTCGGAGTCGGCAATTTAAAAATTCTCGGAGTCGGAGTCGGAGTCGGATCATAATCTTCCGACTCCGCAACCCTGCTTTTAACAACAAACAACAATGTCTTTTTTATTCCAAAAAATATATTTAAAACAAAAATTATAACATAAAAAACTTAGATTTACAGTAAATATTGTCTTGTAATGGCATGCAATGTATCAAGAAATACTTTCTCTTTGCTTCTATTTCTCCTCCACAAAAATTCGTCTTTGTATGAAGCAAGAAAAGTTCGTCGACATCCTTGCATTCTTTTAAGTTGTCCCTTAAATTGGCCCCACATATTTTCAATAGTATTTGTGTGGATTCCTTGAGGATCCACAAAATGCCGGCGGTGATTCACGGTTATGTGCGTGTATCGTAATGCGAAAAATAAAACAAACTATGTGTTACTGTACTTCCACAAATTTTAGTTTTTTAAATTTTGGAGAGTTTTTGAAATTTATGTTCCGCTGGTAAAAAGTTTTTTAAATTTTCTAGAAGTTAATTCGGTAACATAGTACGTTATTTAATCGTCTAACCTTTCGGCGCCTGTAAGGAAGGCCTCGCCGATAACGCAATCTCGGTGTCTACTAAAAGATAAAATTCTTAATCTTCTTACTGGATCTGACCTTCGAACCAGCGACAGCAAAAATATAGTCTAGCTAAAACATAGCTCAGACTACCACAATATCTTCTTTATTAATAAATTATGCCCCAATTCACTTAGGAACCTACAATAGTATAAATTCAACAGCAAATACAGATTCAGTAGCTTAACTCTTCAGCTTACTTCTTCACAATAACGTAGACAAACACAGGCTTGCGACCAAAAAACTATGAATTTATACAGCTAACAATTTTCCAATTCTAAGTTACCACAACGAATCATCGAATTATAATACTGCTTTCCAGCGAGCCTTATTTATACCAGTCGGTAAGGTTTCTCAATCGTTCTGAAATTTACTCAATGAAGCCAATCACCAATCACAAATAAGCATTATTGCGTCACATGCGAAAACAGGTCAAGGGGAAATCCAGAATGTTCTCAATAAAGCGAAATTATGCAGTGTTGCCATTTTTCTTGTAAATAAATATAAAATATTTAAATTGCTCATAGAACCGTTATTTCGTCGGCTATTTGAGCCGGACCAAAGCGAAATCAAAGAGATTTTTTAGGAAATTGTGAATATACATAATGTTGGCAATTTTTAAGAACGGAACACTATTGTTTTACTGTTCATGCTTATATAAACTTATAAGAGCAATATACTGTTATAATAAAACAATTAACAAAGTAGGCCTACTTTTTGCTTCTCAAGAAATAAGAGAGCCGTAAAGGCAATGGATTGCATGCCATTACAAGACAATATTCACTGTAAATTTAAGTTTTTTGGTGTTACAATTTTTGTTTTGAATATATTTTTTGGAATAAATAAGATATTGCTGTTTGTTGTTAAAAGTGATGTTAATATGTGAAAATATTTAAAAAATTCTAGCATATAAAACGAAGATTTTTTATACATAACCGACTATTATTCATTCACATACATGTATAGCATTTCAGCGTTTAGTGTAAAGTAGCCTTTGTATACTTTCGATTAAAAACCAAAAATGGATATAAAAGTAGTTGTTACCAAATCAGCGCATCTCATTTTGGGGACATGCAGCTAATGGCAATTATTTAAATATGCGCCAAAAATTGACATGAAGTAACTTGGATTGAAAGTGCGCAAACGAAATTTGCAAGCAAGTCGAAATAGCCGCAGTCGACTCGCAAGTTGGGCCGCGGCAAGTTGTCGTAGGCCCGTCCGCATGTATTTAAGCATAACCCGAGCTTTTCTGAACGCTGTTTCGAAAGAGCCGGGTATCGGTTATGCACTGGCAATGAAAGTACGAGTTGGAATGTACTCTCATCATACTCCGTATTCGATCTATGATTCATCTACTGAATGGCACGGATGCTAATTCGGCAAGATCGTTAAGCAATTCTTGCGCAGCAGACACAAACAAGCATTTACATGTAGATCTTAGTCTTTTAGGCTGGCATATGATACCCAATAAATAAAACACAGTCAGCATCTATTGTCGGTAGCGTGGTCGAGTGGCTAAAGTACCGGACTGATGATCAACACGGTCTCGCTTCAAAACCCACTTGCACCATTCTGTTGTGTCCTTGGCAAAGACACTTTACGGCACTTTCCCCTGCTTGGTGGTCTTGGAAAGCAGTTGTAAATTACAGTAATATCTCTACTAAATTACTAGCGGACAGCAATATCTTGGCATCTCCGGAAGCAGGTCGGAGTAATTGCTTACCCTATGTATAGCGCCTCCGTCGCTTTCCTGCAAGTCAGGAGGATAAATATAGAGATAAAAATAAAAAAAATGCAGTGCTCTGCAACTCGTTAGCTCTTGAATAGACAATAGATAGGGCAGCTGTGGGCAGTGTTTTGGGCACCATTGCCCTACCCTGAGCCTACAAGTTGCTTCAACAACGTGACACACCAAAAAAATAGTTTTTTGCGCAACGCCTCTAAAATAGTGATGGAATGCAAGCAATCTGTCAAGTTTCATCCCAAGATAAGATAAGATTTGACAAAATGGCAAAAGTACATTGCTATTGTATATATATTGCTATTGTAGACCCCCAGCTCACGTTTGGCTTCTTGCTTATTTACATGAAAAGCAGGTCACCGTCTTATTGCGATTGAGCATCAAGCTCATAGTTTGGAGATGCCTTGAAAGTGCAATCATGCCTTAACTTGAAGTTCCTACTTGTTCCAGTTTTCAGAAAAGTGCAACAACGCAAGAGCGTCTGCATTCACAATTTTTGTGGAAATCCTAAGGCAGGTTCTTCGTATAAATGTTAAAAAAAAAGGAAATCAAGATCGATCCCTGATGAGCGCACTACTTTACACGTCGAAGCTTGCTTTGTTTGTTGTAATCAGTAGTAATTGTGTAACTTTCCTTTCGAACAAGCTCCATGATCTTTGTAACCATCAACTTATCGTTATAATCTTTGTAATCTTTGTAACCATCAGCTTACCATAATAGTTTTTAATTGTTTCTTGTAAAGTAAGCTATAACTTTATTATTGATCAAATTTTAATTTTTAAACAAAAAATGGTAATATTTTATTTAGCCCAATTATAGATTTTACTTGTTTCTTGTAAAGTAGGCTCGGCGATAAACTTTGTTTTTTTCAAAAACAAAAATAACAACTTTTTTAGCATCATATTAATTTATTTGTTGTTTCTTGCAAAGTATTCGCTTATTGATAAGTTTATGTCGTTCGAAAAAACGAAATGTATTCCTTGTAAATTATTCGCCCAACCGCGGTTATTTTCATCTTGTAAAGCATTCGCCCAGCTCTTACTTCTTGTAAAGAATTCGCCAATTTTTAACACCATCGAGAATGAAGGCTTAAAAACGAGTTTATAACTTTATTATTGATAAATTAAATTAAAAAAAAAGTATTATTTTACTTAGCCCAACTATAGTTTTTAATTGTTTCTTGTAAAGTAGGCTCGGCGATAAACTTTGTTTTTTTCAAAAACAAAAAATAACAACTTTTTTAGCATCATATTAATGTATTTGTTGTTTCTTGCAAAGTAATCGCTTATTGATAAGATTATGTCGTTCGAAAAAAACGAAATGTATTCCTTGTAAATGATTCGCCCAACCGCGGTTATTTTCCTCTTGCAAAGCATTCGCCGAGCTCTACAATTTCACTTCTTGTAAAGAGCAACAGAGAGCAAAGGGAGAAAGAGTGAGAAAAAACGAGAGAGAGAAAAGCGAGTTGAAAACGAGAGAATTCAAAAATTAGAAAAAAGAGTTTTAAAGAGCGAGGGCGAATTCTTAACTTGCTCCGATTTCTTTTTTTCATACTTTACTTAAAGTGCAAAACTATTTGAACAAAAAAGCTAAAGTAACGTTTTAGCTTTTTTTGATCAAATAATTTTTTTAACCAACATTCTAATAAAATAGTGTTCCATCACTAAAATTTAAGGCTTTGTATTAAAAAGTCGAAGTAAGTTTTTAGGAATCTACTACAATTCGAGGGTGTGCCAGAAGGAGGAGGGAGTTGGGAGACAATGTTTTTTAAGAATCACTGTATGAAAAAATTGTAATTTACTTTATACTTTTTAAAATTTAATTCTTTTAATGATAAAGCTGTTAAACTTAAAGGTTTAAATTTTTGGGTGCTAAATTAAAGATAAATTCAAACAGTTTAAATAGGTTTTACAAGAAAAATATAAGAAAAACTTGTAAAATACAGTATTTTATTTCTCATATTATTAATATTAAACTAAAACAAGTATTTTACTATATTTTTAACAGTTTTGTTTAACTACTTTCAACAAAAGTTCAACGAATAACTTTTTTTGGAATCAGTGAAAAAATCATAAAAAGACAAACACAGGTGCCAGGAACAGTGAATAATAAAAAAAATTGCTTTTTAAGTAACAAGTTTTATGTCGCTTTTTACTGCATTCTTTATAGCTGCTCTTTTAAATTAATTAATATTCAGCCGAAGCTTCGTGCGCAATTGATAAAGAACAGATTTTCGACATTAAGGCCTGTTGATATGAGGAGGATAAATAGATATGATGAACATGATCATGATGATGAACTTTGGCAAATCGACGGTGAATAAAACAGATGCAGAACAATTGTATTTACGAGTATGTCTAAAAGTTTTCGAACTTTTTATCTTACAAAGCTGGTTTGATTGAACTTATTGATTATGAGATTTTTTAAATATTGTAAAAGTCATCAGTTTCGGGATTAAAATAAGAATTCTCAAACTAGGAATGAGCAAAATTTTTAACTCATGGCCTGTTACAAGAAAGACAACGTTTGTTTTATCGTTTATCATGCTAACAGCACGGCCGAGTTCGTATGATTGCCGTGTTTATGACATCATCATCGACACGATATTGGTTTAACTCCTACTCTTGCCATTTTTTTGTATTCTTAAAAAAGTCACTTTGCGGCGCTTTCTATGCTTGAGAGTCATAACAAGGACATTTAGCTCTAAACTACAGTCGTGTATCGCTACAAAAACTTATAACCGGACAATACTGTATTGTCACCTTTTGAGATCTTCGAAAGCAGATCGTAATAATCTATTGATTGGTTCTCGAAGCTTTAAGTCTTTAAAGTTTTCCTGAAGCTGAGAAGGCCGACTTGATATGGTGACATATCTGTTGTGGGTCGCATACGGTTTTGCAAAGTCAAGCAAAGACTAATAAAAGCTTTTTATTTCAAATCTTAGCCCAAAAGCGACCTTTTTGTCTTCAAAAGTTAGGTGAGAACTTCACCACAAATCGTAAGCTAAATACGAGTCAAGGAAAGACTAAATTTTATATTTGAAGAATTATGAGGAATTAGAATTAATTTAAAACAAGCTGCTTAAAGATGAGAAGCACCAGACTCGAATTTCGCTCTTGTTAGAGCTCATCAGTGATGCTTATCTCACTGCGAATCGAACCAAGTACCTGTAGTCTTCCACGCAGGTTACTATACCACTCAGGGTTGCCAGGTTTGGCTAATTTCAGAGGTAAGCTAATGTTGCTGGTTAAAAAACAAATATTCTTTCTAACCATTGCATTTTTGGCTAGTTCTGACTAATTATGACTTCACTAAGTATCGAGATATTTAAATATTTATCCATACTTGCCGGAAATGTGAGTCTAAAGTCAAAATACAACGTTATTTCTTGCCTTAAACTGATTTTTTTTACACAAGCATGATTTGAGACAAACCGTACAAGTCAATATCTGTTCATAACCAGTTCAAGACAATACATTTCGTCGTTTTGAACGGGCTAGGCTACCATACATTAACTAAGCAGAATTCAATTTATGTAATCTTTATCAACCATTGTTAGTGAATGAAGGCGCTGTCGAGCTTATTGCGTTTGAATTCATGAAAGGCATATTTGTCAGGGTTTTAAGTGTACATTAACACGAGCTATATTTTTAGTTTCTTTACCATTGAAAAACAATTTCAGTTTTTACAAGTTTTTTTATTGTAAAGAGCTTCTTTGTGGTACAGAATTTTAATATCGCTTTAAACAAAGTCGATTTTATCGGAGCCATAAGCTTTTCGTGACGCTCTTATCAGTGGCAATCGCGTCAAAATGGGACGAATCAGAGAAAATCAAGGTATTTATAGTCTCAACAGTTGGGAGAAAGGTGCTGCAGTCTCGGAAAAGAGAAAGGCACAATTGCATAGTGTGGTGCAATACAGTGTAATCTCGGAAAGGAGAAACGCACTATGTGCAATTACCCAGGAGAAACACTGTTACTCGCAACTTAGGTTATTTGAAAAGTTTTAATGTGTAAACATCCGTGTTAGCTAACTCGATGTGGTTAGCATATCGGAACCGCCGCCAGTATACCCTTGCGGTTTAGCGGTGTCTTTTGCAGTTGCGCTGGTGGAACATTGTTTTCATTGTACTACCTACCCAGCGTTCAGGTCCACAACTGGATGTTTGAGGTGTAAAAACCACAAACAGAAAGTTGTGCCAGCTGTTTAAGTTTTCAACTTTTTCAGCTGGGGTCAACAACAAGCTGTAGTGTCCTGACGAGTCCTAATAAGGACGAAACAGGTCTGTCGGCACTTGCTTGTTAATTGACTTGACCATTCTTACTATAAATTCCTTTTGTTTACACAAAACCGGATGTTTGATTTTGATAAAAGTTTTGATAAAAGTTGCCTCGAGTAGACACAGATGGAACGAGTTGCGTGCCACAGCAAGAATTTTAAAACGTTTCTCTTTATAGTTTGCAGCACATTGCTAAGTTAAGTAAAGTTAAGTTGTCAAGCAAGTGTTGTCCTATGGCAGAGTCACAATCTGGATTGTTACGTTTTAGCTTACAGGATCTGCCAGGTTGAGATCGTGTAGGGCGCTTCGCTTGCTGTTGTAGCCATTTAGGAACATGCTGCTTGATTCTATCTTGTAGTCGCTGTGATGTTCGTCCTACGTACCTACTGTCACAGTGGCACGAATATTCATAAACAACGGAGCTTTTCAGCGTGGTAGGTAAAACATCTTTGCGGGCTACAGGCAACATGCGTTTCGATGTAAATACAACTCTGGTGGTAACGGAGCCATAGCAGCTTTCAACAGCCGTTTTGACGTTTTTATGAAGACCAATGGAAGCTTTCCCTATCCAAGGAACTCTCAAATATACGGGACACTTCTCAGGACCAAATCGTTTGGGCATAGAAAACTGAGCAATTTTTTTGGAAATGTTGCAGTCAATAATAGATTCAGGATAAACATTGTCCAATAGAATGTTCTTGATATGCTTAATTTCTTCGTTTAGTTTAGATTTCGTGCATATCATTAGTGCCCGGTGTACCAAAGTTGATATAAGGTTTGTTTTTTGTTTAGTGGGACTGAAAGATTCCCAACGTAAGTACTGTCCAGTAAAGGTAGGTTTTCTATACACACTTGAAGTGTGTATAGAAAAGGTCAAGTGTGTATAGAAAACCTACCTTTACTGGACAGTACTTACGTTGGGAATCTTGTAACTTTAATAATAAACAAAGCTGTGTCAAAATTTTATTTTATTCCGGCTCAAGAAGTAGTCTTGGTATGAGCCTAAGGGTTTATACAGATGGTTTAACGAAAGCTCGGATTGGTTTCGTTGAAGACTCTTCTTCACAACAAACAGAGACCACTGTCTCTAATAAGAACGAATGTATTACAAAAATCACGACCTACAAAACTTCTATTCCACGCTTTGCCAAACTGCAAAGCGAACTCAACGCTATAACTTGATTCAATCAACACAAATAATTCTACCTCTGTAGAACAAAACTGCCAACCACTGGCACACAATAAATTCAACAATCGTCAACCGATACCAAATCTAACGGGCCTCCCGCGCCCAATCAAATTACTTCCACTCGAGTCGTCTCAAAATCACATCTAATAATGGTAATTCGCTACGCATCGGCTTTATAAAAGAAAAAAGATCATGTGACGCAAATTTCTCGTAAACACTAGACGATTCCACAACTCTGTCGAGAATACACACTTTCTCGAGCCACCTACTATATACGCGATGTTCTATTACAGTGACGTTGATCAAAAACATATTATGTCAATACAAAGAGTAAAAGGCAAGAAATACATCAAGCGAACTGTAGACATTAAATCGCATAGTACGAAAGTCGCGCTTCACTGGCCATGCGATAATATTTTACGATAAAACTACGAATTGCCTTTAAGGGGAATGGACTACATCATTATAATTAAAATTATGAATGAAGTGTGACACATAGCAAAATCTTCTAGTTACGCTGTCAGCTTATTGCAACATTTAAAATGACCAAAAACTAAAAATATTAAAAAGCGTTTCTTAGGCAAGCTGCGATACAGTAAAAAAAAGAATTCACAAATGAAAACTTAAAACAATATCAGAAAATTACAAATCGGCCTATAAAAATAAATTTATGTTGTATTAGTCAATAATAACATATTTTATACTTTTTAAAGTTACAATATTTTGAAGTTAAATACAAGATAGAATTGTATACTTTTTCATCATTCTATTTAATTAAAAATTGCGTTTTTTTGTTGTGAATAGTAAAAGATTAAATTAATCGAAACAAAAAAATCTTCACCAAAAAATTAAAAATGTAATGCATTCTTCCCATCATATGAATCATAATTGATTCTTTTTCCATCATATAATTCCTACCTATAATTCCCATCATATAATCCAAGGACACAACCGAATGACATAATAGGGTTTGAACCCGATCCGTGCCGAGCGCGTTGCCCATTAACACACCCTCTTCTTCTAACCACGCGATGGCGTTTTGAACACGGAGACAAGTTTACTACCATGTATGAAGGTTATACTGTTTTACTTTATATTGGTTCTAAGATAAGCCTTCGATACTGAGCTGCATTACAGATGTTGAAATACAGGATGGGCAACATAAGTGTGACAAATAAAAAATTTGTTAAGCTCAATCAGAGATATTAGAACACCAATAAATTAATCACTAAATTTATTGCAATTGATATAAGAATGAGTGGGAGGATTAAAGTTTTTCTTCACACAATACTTTTTCTCGTATTTTTTAAAGATTCTTTAAACGACCTTTTTTAAGTTTTACTTTAAAACATGCCCGAGCCTCCACGCTCTCCGACCTAAGTCGTGCGATTTTTTTCTTTGGGGTTTTATGAAATTACAAGTGTAAGCTACACAACCAGCTATTATTAAAGAACTAAAAAAAATAAAATAAATCAAACATTTAATCTGGTATCTCTTGATACACTGAAAAAAGTGCCATTAGTATATCGTCCGATATACTTGAAAATGGTAGAAATTACATAGAATTTCATAATTAAATTTATATAATAGGTAGTATATTAAAATTTTTACAGTATAAACTTTTAATTATAATCTTTATTTATAAAAATAATTTATTTAACTTTTTTTTAGTAGGTATATCAGAATTATGAATTTTTTAATAGTGTCGTACATATGTGGCCCTCGGTGTACTTATATCAGGTATCGGGAACCTTTTTGGGTAAGAGACCCATAAACGCTACATATTTTTAAATGTATTTTCATGAGAGCCATAGAATGTTCCTCTAATTTTTAGCTGTGTGTGGGCAGAAATTTGTTCGTTAGCAAACTTTGGTCTTTTTTTTCGAATTAAAACTTATATTATTGATTATTGACTCTGATTTCTCGATTTTTGTCTCAAAAACGTAGTATCTCTAAAAAAAAGATCTCCACCTTGAATCAGACTCTGATTTTTCGATTTTTGTCTCAAAAACGTAGTGATCTCTAAAAAAAGATCTTCACCTTGAATCTGACTCTGATTTCTCGATTTTTGTCTTTAAAACATAGTGATCGCTTAAAAAAGGGTCCTTCACTTTTAAAATCTTGTGTGCGCAGATCTTTTTTTTATGTGCGCTAGTTCATGCTTGTCAACAAAAGAGCCAGATGCCGTTATCAAAAAAGCCACATCCGGCTCGCGAGCCATAGGTTCCCGACTCCTGACCTATATGAACAATGATTAAACAAACTACGGGTGCTGACCTGAGAGTTCCTGTCTGATTGTAGACACGGACACACCAAATAATACTTCTGCTTGCCTGATATTTCTTAAGCTTGAATACTAAGCAGCTTCTTTCACTTTTAACAGCGCTTCTAGAGCTGAACAAATCACTTTTGCTTAGTTTTGCAAAACACAATCACGTGATCCAAAGTTTATAATTGTTTTAAAGTGAGTGAGACAACAAATGAAACAGGAAGTTCAATAACTAAATCAAAGCAATGAAGTGCTTAAACAAAAAATATAGTTTATATTAAATTCGAGTGCATTGAAAATTGCACTTATCGATAAACACTTAAGATTAAAAGTAAATAATAAAAGAATAAAACTTTCTAAACATCAACAAAACGACCGGGTAAAAGGAATTTTAGATACTTTCAAACAGCAAAAGAAAATCAATTTTAATCCACATCCAGCTTTCAATCGAGATGCTCTTATATATTTCGCAAAAACAATAGATGAAATACTTGCTCACTTTTGCAGTTTTAAACTGGCAGAATCTTTACGGATATTATTTACATCAATAAAAGAAAGACCAAGGATACGCCCTCCAAAATTCTTTAAGGTATTTCTGCTCGGAAAAATTTAACTAAACAAAGTTTTGCGATTTTAAACAAAAATAAACTAAGAAATATAAATTGCATTAATATTTGCACTTATAAATATAGTAAAGATATAATTAACAGAGATATAGTTTGCATTAATATAGTAACCAAAGTAAGAGCGTAAAAGCAGCAAGGTCTTCTAGTTACGTTGCCAGCTTATTGCAACCTTTAAAATGACCAAAAACTAAAAATAAAGAGCGTTTCATAAGCAAGCTGCGATACAGCAAAAAAAAGGAATTCACAAATGAAAACTTAAAACAATACCAGAAAATTACAAATCGGCCTATGAAACTAAATTTATGTTGATATTAGTCAATAATAACATATTTTATTCATTTTTAAAGTTACAATATTTTGAAATTGATTACAGGATAGAATTTTATACTTTTACATCACTCTATTTTATTGAAAATTACGTTTTTTGTTGAGAATAGTAAAAGATTAAACTGATCAGAACAAAAAGATCTTCACCAAAAAATTAAAAATGTAATGCATTCTTCCCATCATATAAACCATAATTGATTTTTTTTTATAATTAAACATGAAATATGAAGTGATTATCCGTAAATACACAAATATAGGCTAATGTAAAAGATTATTAACCTGCAGCAAAAAAATACTTTTTTAATCCCCAGATTTTTTCAACAATTGACGTCGTAATATTTTTCCTGTTTCATTTCGAGGAATAACCGGAACAAATTCTATTCCGCCATGAAGATTTGTGGTGGTTTCAACTTGATCGTTGAAAAATTTGATAAGCTCTTTCTCAAGCAGCGTCTCGTCTTTTCGAACAACAAATGCACGAGGTGCCTCGCCATAATCTGGATGGGGAACTCCCACGATTGCTACATCAAGTACTTTACTGTGACGTCGTATGACGTCTTCGAGTTCTGCTGGCATAACAGTGATGTTTCCCGGTTGAGTTTTGATGGCGTCTTTCAATCGTCCAACTATATAAAGATATCCTTGTTTGTCATAAAATCCCAAATCACCGGAATGCATCCATCCGTTTGTGACTCCTTGGGTAACTGTTCCATCGTTTAGTAAATAGTTTTTCATTATCTGAGGACATTTTACACATACTTCTCCTTTTTCATCAGGACCCAATTCATTATCTTGATCAATAACTTTTATTTGAGTATTACAAGTAAGAATTCCAACACTATTTGTTGGACTATAGTTGGAAAGTCCACAAGAGACAAGTCCCATTTCCGTTGATCCATACGTCATTGATACAATGACTCCAAACTTGTCACGAGCTTGTTGTATTAGTTCAGATGGAAACGTCGATCCGCCAACAAAGATGCTTTTTAAAAATGACAAATTGTGCTTGTGAGCTTGCTTATCTTCAACGATTGCTTTTAAGAGATTAACGTTTAGAATTATACAAGTTGTAACTTTGTACTTTGATATAAGCCCAAGATATTGTTCGGGTGAAGGTGTCCCGTATAATATGGTGACTCCTCGAATTATAGATGAGAGAATCAGTTTCAAAGTCGTCACATGTAAAGGAAGGAAGTTAAAAGCTAATCTATCTTCACGAAAAAGTCCAAATGTAGAACTGAACGTGTGTGAAGATGCAACCATTCCATAATGGCTCACCACAACGGCTTTTGGTTGACCTGTTGTTCCACTACTTTGAAAAATAACAGCTGCATCATTGTGAACATCAATGCATCCATAACATGGCATGTCATTGTCTCGACTTCGTATTGATCCTGGTTGAATGTTCTTTAATTGATCAAAGCTCAAACAAAGTTTCAAACTGGAAACTTCTTGTTTTATATCAGTTGATATTTGATCATATCGATCATTGGTTGTGATGACCAATGTAGGCTTAACAGCACGAAGCTGTTGAAGAATGGATGATTGAAAGAGAAGTTTACAACCGAACAAAACTCCACCACAACACGATATTGCTATAAAGAGCGGCGTATAAGGCAAATCAAATGGTAGTGCAAGAGCAACAATGTCGCCTTTTCTCAAGCCGGCTCGCCACAATAATCCAGTGAGTTGTTGTGCTTGATCACAAAGTTGTTTATAGGTTAAGGAACTGTCACTGACCATTTCAATGATTGCAAGTGCATCGGGATCTTTTTGTTTCAAAGCTTCCATTACATATTGACCAAGTGGTATTTCAGGTATAACTATATCGGCAAAGTTACTTTTTAAAACCATTGCTCATATCAATAATGTGTTTTATGAGAATGCAAAATCTTTTTACTGTTTGAAAGTAATATTGTTTAGCTATTATTGTAAATTATTACAGGTTTAGCGTAGCCTAAAACAAGTTTGTAAATATGAGAATTTCAATCAAATGCACTTCATCAATACAGATTTAGTTGCCAACAACATTGGCTAGTCGTTTAATTTTAATAAAAAAAAACCTCAGGTCAATGTTTGATGATTCATGGGGTCCTTGGAGTCATAGGGGCTCCTTTGATAAACCCTTTTTTTAGGCTTTTTTGATCAAAACACAACCCTTTATTTAATTTTTAACTATTTTGTGATAAAATTAAAAGTTTTTTGTGCTGTGGTGAGCTATTCTATTTGTGATGTTTTATATTGGCAACATAACATTGCCACGCAACGTGACTAAGCTATGCGAACATGTGCTTTATTCGAAATATAACGAGTTGAGAAGTAGACGCGTGTTGGTTGTTATAAACTATAAGTTGAGATTAGTTAAGGTTAAATAAAAGTTAAGCAAGACAAGAACCCCATATTGGTGGGCCCGTTATATTGAATACGTTGGCTTTCACCAGCGCGTTATCAACCTTAGTCTAGACAATAAGTACCGGTAACTAAGCTTAGTCATGTCTCTGGAAAACGAAACGCTGCAAAAATTAGCTGAAGCAATTTCAAATCTCAACGCTACTGCGACAACAGCTACCGTGCCTCAGGCACCCGAAGTACAGGCAGTTTCAGTGAAGCTACCAGAGTTTTGGCCAGATGACCCAGAAGTATGGTTTATCCGCGTCGAGGCACAGCTGAGATCAAGGGCTATTACACAAGATCAGACAAGGTTTGATTATGTAGTTGCGGCGCTAGATAACCGGGCAATTGTTGAGATTAATGCTGTGTTGACTAATCCCCCACAACAAGACAAATACAACACAATTAAAAAGGCACTGCTGTCAGCATTTGGAAAAACACAAGCACAAAAAGATGCTGAACTACTGAATATTTCGGGATTAGGTGATAGGAAACCTACAGCGCTGCTGCGACACCTAGAATCTCTCAATAATAATGCTGCCACTTTACGACGAGCGTTTTTCTTAGCTCAGCTCCCAACTCAAGTACGTGCCATTTTAGCATTAAAAGAAATTGACGATATTAGTGAGCTAGCTAATGCGGCTGATAGGATTATGGAGGCTAGTCAACTTACCCCTACAAATTCTTGACAGCGGCTGCTGTTCATGCACCAAAACTTAAAAGCCAAGCTGTGACTTCCAAGCTGCAAAGGCCAGTTTCAAGCACCCAGTTTATTTGCTTTTACCATCAACGATTTGGAACAGAGGCTCGTAACTGTCGTCCCGGATGCAAATTTGCACAACTACTGGACCCATCGTCTTCCCACAACAGCAATCTTGCAACCCAGGGAAACGTAAAGGCCGGTCGTCGATAACTACGGCGGCCGGCGACTTTGGATCAAGCACCCTGTCAGTGTGGGATGGACACACTGGTACTTCCTTTTTGGTTGACACTGGAGCTGATGTCAGCGTCTTTCCAGCATCTACAGCTGACAAGCATACCCGGGCTCCTTCCGGCACTCTCACAGCAGCCAATGGATCTAAGATCAAAACATGGGGACAATGAACCCTCACCTTTAATCTTGGCAAGGGACGCACTTACCAACAAGACTTTTATGTAGCAGATGTTACACGCCCTATTCTTGGTGCGAATTTTTTCATCCCTCATAATGTCGAAATCGATCTTCGTGGCCGCCTTATCGATTTTAATCATGGAGACACCTTCTCCACAATGTCAGAGCCGAATGCCAACATTCTTTCAGGTTTATCATTAGCTCCCTCAAACAGCTTTGAAAAACTCTTGCAAAAGTTTCCAGACATACAGACACCCCATTTTGAACCACAGATGAACAAACATGGAGTTGAACATTATATCATTACTAAATCTGCACCCACTCATTCACGACCTCGTCGCCTTCCGGCCGATAAACTGTCAGTAGCTAAGGATGAATTCCAGAAACTGGAGCAAGCTGGAATTGTTCGTCGTTCCAACTCGCCTTGGTCCTCTCCCCTACATATCGTGCCCAAAACATCTGGAGGTTGGAGGCCATGTGGCGACTACCGACAGCTCAATGCCGCTACAGTAGATGACAGGTACCCCTTACCCCACATTCAGGATTTCAACAGTCAGTTAGCGGGCTCCAAAATTTTTTCTAAAATAGATCTTGTCCGAGGATACTACCAAATCCCTATGGCAACTGACTCCATCCCTAAAACCGCAATTGCAACCCCTTTCGGACTGTGGGAGTTTCTTCGAATGCCATTTGGTCTGAAAAATGCAGCTCAGACCTTTCAACGGCTAATGGACGGAATTTTTCAACAACTCCCATTTGTCTTTGTATATCTAGATGATATTCTTGTGACCAGCAAATCAAAAACTCAACATCTCACACACTTATAACAAGTATTCCAACTAGTTGCCAATAATGGTTTAGTGATCAACAAGACAAAATGCCTTTTTGGAGTAACGGAACTTGAATATCTTGGTCATTTGGTAACTACCAGTGACATTCTTCCTTTAAACAGTCGAATTGACACCATACGAGACTTTCCAACTCCAGAAAATCGCCCTATTCTTCAGCGCTTTTTGGGCATGATTAACTATTATCACCGTTTTTTGCCTGACATTGCACCCAAACTTGCACCGTTACACGCAGCCGCAGCAGGACGTGGCAAAGCCATCACCTGGACACCAGAGTGCCAAACAGCATTCGAAAAAGCTAAATCGGCACTAGCACAAGCCACTTTACTTCATCATCCCAAACCCGATGCAGCTATAAGCATCACAGTGGATGCTTCAGATGTGGCTATAGGCACGCAGTTAGAACAATTGCAGCAAGGCAAGTGGGTTCCACTTGCATTTTACTCGAGAAAACTTTCTTCTGCTGAAAAAAACTATAGCGCCTTTGATCGTGAGTTGCTTGCTGCATATAGTGCAATTCGGCACTTTCGACATTTTGTTGAGGCTAAACCATTTACCTTCTATACCGATCACAAGCCATTGGTATTCGCACTTACAAATACCGCAGAACGTTCCCCACGGCAAGCTCGCCACTTGTCTTTTATTGTGAATTCTCAACTGATATTCAGTATATCAAAGCCAAACACAACAAAGTGGCAGATCTCTATCTCGTATTAATGCTGCTACGCTACCATTAATCGACTTTAGGCAACTGGCTGCTGATCAGCTGTCATCAGCTGAAATAGAAGCATATAGAACTGCTATTTCAAGCCTTAAACTCCAAGACGTGAAGTATCATGATGTAACGCTTTTGTGTAAGTGATGTCTCCCTTGGCAAACCCCGACCTATTCTTCCCCAAGAATGGACTTTTCGAATATTCAATGCAATTCATGGATTATCACATAGTGGGCCCAAACCAACCCAGAGAGCCATCGCTGAGAGATTTGTTTGGCATGGACTTAAAAAAGACATAAAACGCTGGTGTAAAGCTTGCCACAACTGTCAGTCAGCCAAAATACACAAACATACAAAATCTCCCTTGGTCGAACGCAATACTCCCAATGGTCGCTTTCGCAGCCTTCATATTGACTTAGTGGGCCCGCTTTCCCCCAGTGAAGGGATGAATTATTTGCTGACTGTTATTGACCGTTTCACTCGTTGGCCAGAAGCAATCCCAATACCAGACTCTAAAACTTCCACTTGTGTCAAAGCTCTCATCCGACACTGGATTTCTCGCTTTGGTGTTCCAGAAGACATTACGACCGACCGCGGGCCTCAATTCACTTCTTCTCTATGGTCAGAACTTGGAAAACTCTTAGGACTCAAGCTACACAATACAACTGCTTATCATCCCCAGGCCAACGGCATGGTAGAGAGACTAAATAGACAACTAAAGACTGCACTCAAAGCACGAACAACTGACCCTTACTGGATGGATCATCTTCCATTTGTACTTCTTGGCTTGCGGGTAGCATGGCGAGAAAACCCAAATTGTTCACCGGCAGAGTTGGTATATGGATCAAGTTTGAGAATACCTGGTGAATTCATCGACACTCAAAACAACCGACAATGTGAACCTACCTCTCAGTTTTTGCGAGACTTACAGCATGCCATGCATTCTGCTATACCACCACCAACCATGTATCACACGACACCACAACAACATCTTCCACCCAATTTGGCACAATCTGGATATGTTTATGTGCGTGTAGACAGTCATCGATCACCATTACAACGCCCTTATGAAGGACCATTTCGCATAATTGCCACATCGGACAAATATTTTACGTTGGACATTAACGGACGATCAGACAAAGTTTCAGTAGACCGTCTCAAGCCAGCATACATCTTGCCAAATCCGAACAACACTAACAATTCTGCCATACCACGGACTCCTCCCGAACGATACACACAAGACGAGATGTTGCGTACACGCAGTGGCCGAATGGTAGGACCACCGCCACATTTAGCAACAGACTATGTTACAACAATCACATCACCGGAGATGATGCATTGCTGGGGGGAGCATTGTGGCGAGCTATTCTATTTGTGATGTTTTATATTGGCAACATAACATTGCCACGCAACGTGACTAAGCTATGCGAACATGTGCTTTATTCGAAATATAACGAGTTGAGAAGTAGACGCGTGTTGGTTGTTATAAACTATAAGTTGAGATTAGTTAAGGTTAAATAAAAGTTAAGCAAGACAAGAACACCATAGTTCTAAAAAGTTGGATCAGTTTGATGGTTATTCATTTGAAACATTTCTTTTAAATTGCAGTTATTGTATTTATTGTCGACAGCGTATGAGAGCGCGTATCAATGAGGAACGGGATGGACAGGATTGCGGTTGCAACACTACTCTCGTCATTTTATTGAGTCTTTGGGGAAAAACTTTTCGGCACTTTTCTCTTAAGCAGATCTAAATTTCAGTTATATCTCTAAACAAAAATTCAAAACTAAATAAAAAAAAAACTTTCAAACAAAGATTATCATCTTGGCATCTTCTAAAACAGACTGTAGTAATTTTTGACGTGTGCAATAAAGTTAAGATTTTGCGAGATAAATATGATGATCATGTTGATTTTGAAATCAAATAAGAATAGGAAGATAAATAGAGATACCGATGTGATGTTGATTTCTGAATCAAATCTCATACAAAACTTTTATCTATTTTTTTTGAGCAATAATTATTAAGCGATTTTAGTATCGGCTAACTTTTGCATATCGGCTAACTGTTTGACTGTTGCTCTAAATTGAGGGCATGTTTTTAGATGGTTTCTATGCTGTTGAGGACCAATCAGATATTTTAAAGTATCGAAGCCTAATTCACCTAATTATTTAGAAACAAATGAGTCTAAAAAATAACATTTGAAAATTACTTTCGACGAAAACGCCAATACACAAAAAAAGGGTTTATATTAATCAAAAATCGATATAAAAAACTATCGCATTGTTTAAAAAATGGCTTTAAAACTGTTTTAGTAAACTATATTTTGCCGGCTCTAACGTAGTCTATTTAAAGTGATAAAAACCTTTATTTATCTTTCTGTACTGGCCTACGCGACAGAGAAGAAATGTTTTCGTAGATGTCGTACTACATCTGAATCTGAATACCGGTACTGTATCTAAATCGGCCGAGCAGCTCACGTGATAATACTCTGAATTGCGAACAAAACGACGCGAGTCCGATACTTAGTCTACACGGGTAACTTCTGTTCTGTCCTTGAAAATGATTTTACAAAACATTTTAAATGGGTTTAGGATACTTATCTTCAATAGTTACTTCGTTTGATTTTTTTATTTGTATTATTTTATTTATATATCACAGAATGTTACATGTTATATGTTACCGAAGGCAGTAACCATAGCAGGACAACGTGGCCGTACGAAACAGAAAAACCCGTATATTAGACTCTATTATTCGACTGAGTCGATTCATCATCGATGATAAAGTGTATTTAAGAAAAAGCACTTTTAATTGGTTTAGGCCTATCAGTAGTTACGGTGATTTAGTTCTTTTTTTATATTTGATCAGCGTCTTGGTTTAATTTGTTGCGGAAAACGTCCAGATTACAAAGTTAGTTTCCAAATTGAGGAGACAGTATAAAATTGTTAATGCTTGTGCATGCTTTACTTCCTTTCTAATTGATTCAACGACGGGCATTTCGCTTCTTATTGAAATATGAAAAGCATTGATATCTGCCTTGTTTTAATTTAAAAGTAGTCATAAAACAGTTAAGATATCAGGGACCGGTGGGACATTTGTTTCAAGAGTCCCACCAGAACCAGCCATTTTGAAAAAGTGTCTTTTGCTAGCAAAATTGTATTGTAAACTTTAAAATCTTACACAATTTTAAAAGTCTCAACATTATTATTATGCATTTAAGTTGTTTGTATTTATGGTTACTGGAAATTTTTTATGACTGAAATTTACTTTTGGATGCACTGCTATTTCACTTTCCGCACCCCTGAATCTGCCATCTGTAAAACACAATTTTTGTTGATTGAATAATCTTAAAGCTTATTTCTAACTAAGCATATTAACTAATATACTTTATACAAAAGAAAGCGAAGCGCTAAACTAGTCACGCTTATGATCAAATCGAGTGATCTGTGTTTATTGCAAATCATACGCACGTTCAATCTATCAAATAAAGCGTCAATAAAATCCGTCATTTTACGTGACTTTGCATGATATTTTTGAGTTTAATTAAAAATAACTCAAAAAATTGCCGATTCAAAATTTAAAATTTTTTAAAAAAAATCTAAAAAAATTTTAAATTCAATGAAAGAAAACTGGAAAAAAATAAAAATTATTATAATTATTAAGTTTTTAAGTGTTGCTGATAATTTTTGAAACTGCTGCGTAGATATTTGGGGATGCTGCAGTTCCTATGGGCGAGCCGCCACTGCAATCAATAATTTGAGCTTATGCTGTTCTTGACAGGGGAGCCGACAATTTTGTAAGCGACAAAATAAGAGAATGTTTATTGTTTTGTTTGAAGAGTGAAAAGTAATGCCAGGAAAGAGCTCGTAGGACCTACTGGTAGAAACTCAACTTAATTTGTTATCGGTCACTCTCGTCTCACGGTGTTTAAACCCATGACCGTACGAGCCGGTGGGTAGCGGTCGATTGCCCCCAAAGACGCAAGAAATTTGAAAGAAGTTCCAATTTATTTACTGTGTGTGTGTCATTGTCTTTTTTCAACGTTATTGCAAATTCAAATATTGGTCTATGTACTTCAGCGAGATAAACTTTCTGCCTCACTAAACATTAATTTAATGTCGTAATAATTGTTTTTGGTTTCATATTGTTTAGTCTTTACATCATGGCATCTGTGCTTAATTAAGCTGGATGGTACATGCCTTTGATAATGTTTGAAGCTTTTGTTTACGTCTACTTTAACAGTTGGTAGCTTAAGTTACAGAATATTCCAAATGACGAAATGTAGCTGAGCGTGTCTACTTTTGCCTATCTTAAAACCTTGTAATACGTTTAAATATTGTTACCCTTAGCAAAGACGAATTAGGCGTTTGTTTACCACTAGCAGTTAAATAGTCAATCTAAATTAACTGTGGTTGCCAATACACTCAACTTAGTGGCTGTTTTGATAGAATATATTTGATAATACTGTTAAACTGGGGCGTGGGTAATTTTTTTGAAGAAACGGTGTCTTTTTGTTTGCACTCTCAGTTTGTCAGTTAAAGCATTTGTTGTATAATGTAGCTACTTCTAGTCTTCCAAAACGTTGTTTAAAATTACTTTGATTCGGAGTCGTTACAAAATTAGTGGTCTTTGTAGAGGTATTAAAGGGGCCCGTCAAAATTCTGAAGGAAGCTGGAAATTTTATTGCAGAAGCTTAGCTCGCAGCTTTCTGCTTTTACGTTTAAGAACTTTTCTCATTTATTCATTATCAACTTTTCTCATTAATTGACTTGCAGGAGAAACGTGGGGGACTGACTGTTTACTTCGCAACCGTCAAGCGGTTTTCCCGTCGTCCATGCGGACAAGTGACACTTTTTATGATTTTAGTATTTATCAAGAGATGCAAGTAAAAATCATAACTGCTTGCTAAAACCGACAAGAAAATAAAAGCGCCGAAAAGTGTTTTACCCAAGAACACAACAGAATGACGCTAGTACGTAAAATCAAAACAATCACCTATTTGGTGGGAAGCGTTCGATCCAAGCTCATATGAAAGATGGAAATAATCATTAAAATCCAAGTAAAGACCAAAAAAGTTTTATCACTTTAATACTGCACAGATTGCGGGCAAGGGTGTGAGTACAAACATTCAAAGCATTATTAGACTTGTTTGTTACCAAAAGAAAAATGTAAATAAAGTTTTTCGTAATCGGATTATTTTGTAACAAATGGCCCTGACCACAGGTAAAACCTTCATTGAAATAAACGTAAAAAAGTCGCAATACTATAGATTAAAAAAGTTTTTGCCACTACAAATTGCGGCAAAGCTGTCAATTGAGCGTTGTTCTTAAACCAAATTGCAAAATTTATTACAATAACATCAAGCTACTAACATATCAAAAAATGTCCAGTCTCGAGACCAATTTAAAAAACACGAAACCGAGAATTCCTGAGAGCAAAACTGCTCTCGAGACCTTCGTCACTGAATCCTATGTCCGTAAAATATTATATTGTGGAGTTTTCTCAAAAATTGTGGCAATCAAACGCTTGCAAAATATTGACTGGAGACGTCATCTCGGTCAATCGTAGCTTTCCTTCAAAAATTGCCTGGCTTATGAATATTAATCGCATTCAAAGCGACCGTCGCTATCTCTAAAAAATTACTTTACGTTAGCTTGACAAGTAATCTTAGTCACAACAGTCATTCAATTAAAGGACGTTAAGTTGGTGTTGATTCGAAACTCATGGTCTTGCAGGTAATAGAAATCTCATAAAAAAAGTTGTACAGTGTTTTTCGGTTTTGCCGTATTCTGTCTTGTTTATCGAACTATAAGGTATTGCTTTGTAAGTGTTTTATATAACCTTGCATCGTCTTCAACCTACCGCATGTTTAAGTGTTTGATCTCCCAGCTGCAGCAAGCATGCTTGAGTTTGCTCATTTGTTGTGGTTACGTGTAACCAAGCATGTTGCAAAAGACTGCGTATATTTTGTTTTTCTAATCGCCATTTAGCATTTAAGTTTAAATTTGCTATTGCCATATCTTTAGAAGTTTAAAGTAGTGATTTGTCTCGTCAACCAGCCATTTGCACGTAAACAGATTATAATCGAATGTTTAGGATCACGCGACAAAACTGTTTAAAAATAAAAAGTCTGTTTAGATTGAATTCTCATATTGCGATTTAGTTATATTTTAGGTTTTGGCTAATTTATTGGATGTGGTTTACGGAAGTGAAGAAAAGGATAAAACGCTCCCTGTCCTCGTATCCGTGATGGGAAAAGTTATTCCGTTTTTACGGACACGGAGGTTTAGGACTTGTTTACTACAAATTGATTGAAAGTAGGCTGAATAAAGAAATGCAAGAATGCTAAGCATCCACGCTTTTTTCGAATCGGGTAAGAATTTCCGGAACTTGTTGGTTGTTTGCTGTTTCGTAATGCAATGTTTTCATAAACTCATCATCAATTTGTTGTTTTGTAATTAAAACTTTTGTCGTTTAATTATAAAAAAAAAAAACGTAATCGCTCTTTTAAATAGCAGCTCAATTGTGCGATTTATTGTTTCTCACGTAATTTCGAAACAGTATAGCGTGACAGCGCTGCACCAAGCTCGACACGGTTGTCCATAAGATGTGATTAACGCTGATAACACGGTATTCGTCTTCACGTACCTCGTCAAATAACCGAGAAATAATCGCTGCAGCATCAAGAACGCCACGAGCTTCCGGTCAGCCACCTCCCTTCTGTCGAGCATCAGCGGCTACCAGCACACCCGGAAGTCGTGGAAGCGTGAGGTCCACGAGGTCTTTCTGTCCCAAGATTTCTTTCGCTTGCCGTTCAATAGCGTTCTCGATTGGGGACATCGTCGACCACTTGATGACGCACGATGCCTCCACCCTCAAAGACTTCATGGGTTGGTGGTATCATTTGTTATAGGACGTGATTAATAGGAACGGTGTTTGTGCAAAATATTTTTCTGTTTACTTGTCCTCTTGTCTTGAAAAATGACGACGAAGGGCGTCATCGGTTGTTATGCGATCGATCGGCACACCCCTTCGAGATAAAAAATTAACTTTTCAACTTTGCCTAATGTTTCTTGTTTTCGTGTATAACTTTCCTTTTTTTTCGAATCACATCAAAAACTTGCTTAAATCGACGAAGGTTTTTTTTTAAATTTTATTGGAAGGCCTAATCGCGTTCTCAAGTTTCAAAGTGGTCTTTAACGATTTACCTTTTTCTTTTTTTAAACCGTGTCCTACCTCAATACGTTGCTTATTTTTAACTTGCGTCTGCAATTCGTGATCGACACATAGATTAACTGGTACTTGTAAAATGATTCCTTGATTTATTTTCGTGTACACTGAAGAGTTTTTGTTGTCGAATAACCCGTTTGACAGGTCTACACACCTTGTTTGGTTTTGTTTCGAAATCGTTTGATATCATTGATTAGAAGTCGTGCGTTAGATAACTTTATACAGTATTTCCCATGTATGGTTGGCTTTTTTTTGAAGTACGTGAAATAATTTGATCAAAATAACGCGCGGAGGCAGTATTCTGTTTGTTTTTTTGTAAAAACAATTATAAACCATCTTACCGAGTACGTTTTAAGAATGTGTGCGGCTTTACACTGAAAAGTGGATTAAAACCCCCGCAAATTATTTATTTCAATTCAATTCAATTCAATTTTATTTGCAATCAAGGTATTACGTTTCGAAGTTCTTATTGAAAAAGTTATTGCGAAATGGAAAACAGCGGCTAAACGATATACGTTATTACAATTGACGTTGTGCATGGTTGCCGTACCTTTAGCATGTTAAGATTTATGAAGTTAAGTTTCGTAAAATAAAGCTGTTTATTTTATTGAAGATAACATTGCTTGCATATCAAGGAAACTTTATCCAATTTTGATTTAAGAGTTTTAAAATTCTCTAAACCAGTAGTTTTTAAACTGTTTTTCGGCAACGCCTTTTTTAGATAATTTGCTGTGACATCGCGACTTAGAAACAGGGGCAGCGTTAGGAAAGCAAAGCGAAAACTAAAAAGGTTTTTACTTTTAATTGCTATAAAAGTGAAAAAGTAAAGTTAATTGAAAACTGAAAAAAGGTCTTTACTTGTAAATTAAAAGACAAAATTTCAACTTTTAAACACTCGAGTAATTCGAGACATGATAGTTCTGATTGTGGTGAAGAGAGAGAGAGTATTGTCAGTAATATGTAAATATAACTGAAGCCCCCTTTAAATTTTTTAAAGCTTTCCAAGAGGAGACGTGCCTCTCCCCCGATAAGAACCACTGGCTTAAATGAATTAATGACTTTCGTTGTGCGGTACTGACTCAGCAATTTTTATAAGGACAAATCTATTTTTAAATTGTAATGTAGTTTTGTAACTAATTTCGTGTTTCTAATGTGTTTATTTTTATCTCAATGACATTTTTTTTAGACATAAAGTGAGAGAATTGTATTAACTAAAACGCCTCTTATACTTTATTCTGTCAAACAATTATCAATTAACCCCTTCGAAAAAATACAAAAAAAACGTACAATTTATGTCTAGAATAGATTTGTATGGCTTTGATATTACTTTACATAAAAGAAAAAAAGGATCTTTTGTAGAAAGCCCCCGCCACTAATGCAGAAATGTGAGATTTGAGAAGAACAACCCCGCCACTAACCCTATTTTGAGCTGTGGCGGAGTGTTTTTTTTTGGCGGGGGCTTTCTACAAAAGATCCTTCTGGTCATCAGACAAAGGAGTTCATTATTTAATAATTATAATTATTTAGAGCATAAAAAAAGTTGTCTTAATTGCGTGTTAAACCTACAATTTATCACTTACCATTTAAAACGACGCATTTTTCATCCAATAGCAGCAAACAAACCGTTTTAAGCAGTAAATTAATATTGTTCCTTTATTTCGACAATTCACTCCTTTAACCCTATTCAGACTGGGCGTTTTGGAAATTTTGTACGACTGGGGGGGGTTGAATGTGCCCGCGCTGTTTGTTTGTTTATATCTCAGCAATTTCTAGCGATAGAATTGTCATTCAAGTTTGTATAGAAAGGAAATTTTATACTCTTTTAATATAGATACTTAAATGTTGCATTTAAACATTATTTGGTATTGAAAAAGCGAGTTTTCAAAGGGTAGTCAATTTTCGTAAATTGGATGAAAACGAGAGAGCGATTTGAGAGAATTAACAACTTCGGCTGTTTGTCGAAGGTCATTGAGTCGTAAAATTAGAAGTGCCACTTGACGAAGTTGTTACAGTTTACAGAGAAGGAAATTTTGGATCAGCAAATTGTGCTAAAAGCTGGTTTTATTATTGTTTACATTCGATCTTTGTTATTTATTAGAATTTTTTTTTAATTATTTCTTTTTTGTAAACAATTAAGAGCAATAAGCTTAATAACATAAAAAAAAGTTAAATCATTACACAAAAAATTATGTTTTTAGTTTTACGTCGCAAAAGACTCACTTTAATTATTTTCACTATAAAAGAATATTTCGAATTCACTAATTTAGTTAAAATTTATTGTTTTTGATTACATCAATTTTTTTTGATTTTACAGAAATCATTATTATTTTGAATGTTTTTTCTTTTCTTTTACTACTTTTTTCTAAACAACCCTTTTGAATTCTGACCGGCGTTGTGAACGTATTAGAAATATAGCTCTAAATAAAATATTTAGAGGTTTTTCAAAAAGAGTAATGCAAACTATATGGATTTTTGGACCGGTTACGCAATGTTGGCTCCTCACAAATACTACCAGCATCACGAAAACGCGACGCAAATTGCATATAAATTAATACAAATTTAAAAAATAATTTTGGTTTATTTGTTTGTATCTTTTGACTAAAAGTTATGTAGCTATTAGAGTTTTGAATTTAATACAAGGTCAATTCTAGATTAAACTATAATCTTTTATATTCATCTTTACACTACGTAGCGTTTACACAAATTGCGAAAAATATTTACCGTGAATTTATCTATGCTTTTTGTTGGAGGTTGATATTATCTATACTCCGAGAAGCCCCGATAAAATTGACATATTATGGAAACCATACTAATTATCATATGTTGGAATATAAATAATTGTTAAACTTTATTATTCAAAAAGGATTAAAATTTTAAGAACAAAAAACTAATGCTCTTTATCAAAAAATCTTTACATTTGTCAATTATTAAAATATCAACAAAATATTTTAACTTAGAAAAAGTTAGTGGGTTTTATTAATAAATGAAACGCTCAATTTCCCTTTTATATGTATTTTTTGGACAGCATTCAGCAAATTAAAAAGCTTACAAACAAATAATGAAAAACCGTTACGCAGCATTGATTATAGAAATAACAATCAAAAAGTTTATCGTTGCGTTTATTGGATAAAAGCAGTCTTTACGTAAAAAGATGTTCAGCTTAGAAATTTAACGTTAATGACAATTATTACAAAATTGAAAGCGATGTCGTTGGCACACTACCTTTCCACAGTTTTGGCATTGACTGATAAGTTTGGGCAATTGATCTTTCTTTTTTTTCATTCCTGGACCTGATATTTCTTTTATACATATTTCACAACGACGTTTTCTTTCTGATTGAGGAGGAAATATTGATAGGAAAGCTGTATCAATACTTGGTTCGACGACGTTTTCGCCAAGTACCAACTTTATTTTTTGTTGAATTTCACTGTTAAGACCTTCCCTGGATCTTCTTTGGATGAAAGGTTTTACTAATTCTAAAACAAGATTAAAGCCAACTTCAAACGAATTCTGTTTTCGCGGCTCCGTGTGTTTATTCATTGCAAACACACTTGCTGCATTTATGCGACAAGTGTCAAGCAAATACGAAAAAGCAATTGTGGTCCATTTTCGAGACTTGGTTTTGCACGAATAGAAACTAATTTTTTGGTCTACAATGTCTGTACCTCCTTTTGTATAATCATACAATTTGTATAAAGCCGGTTTCTTTTTTTGATCTTTTGAAATCCCAAAAATTGGTTGCATTGTAGATAAAATTAAAATATTTCGTTTTCCTGTCGTTTTTTTAAAGTTTACAATAAAAGAATTAAGATTGATGTTTTTTTCAGGTTCGTTCCAAAATACTTTATAAGAACCATTATCTCTATTATGCACTTGCTTTATTTCACTTGGTATTCCTTTGCGATTAGCTTGAATAGTTCCGATGGTAGTAATTTTCCGTTCCAAAAGCCATTTTGCCAAAGGTATTGAAGTGTATAATCGATCGTAAGATAAATTTCTTCCCGCAAGATCCGCATTTTTTTCTAGATTTTTGACCAGGCTTTTTACTGTTTCTTCAACGCCGTAAACATAAAACTTGCAGTTATTTGATGGATAGTTTACCGGTCTTCCAGCATAAACAGATGTTGTGTATGTGAACGGAAATCTTGATGAATTTATAGATCGAAAAAGCATTCCGTATTTAGCCGGTTTTGAAGGATTAAATTGTTTGAATGATAGCTTACTTCGCATAGGATAAAGTGTTTCGTCCAATGTTAGGTAGTCATCTGGTACAGCAACCCTTCCACAATTATAATTAAATATTTCAAAAATTTTGCGAAAAGCAGCAAATCTATCGTATTTCCACTTTTCTGGTCTATCACCCGCATCATCAAAAGAAATGTGAGAAAGAAGAAATTTAAATCGATTTTTACTCATGGTCGCACCAAATATAGGATTTCCAGTAAGATTATTGAATAAGATTTCAATATTATGACTTGCAAGACCAAGTAATCCTCGCAAATAAATTAGCCCAATAACAGCCAGCATTTCAAACGCGGAAGTTAAATGTAAAAAAGTGTATTTGTTGTCGTCTAAAATATTTTTAGGCAATTCATTTCTAACTTTAGAAATTTTTTTATTTGTCATATCAACAATAATTGTCAAAATGTCCAAACTAAAAAACAATTCCCACGACGACTTTATTTTTAAGCTGTTTCTGTATTCGTGCTTTACCCCACTTGAATTTCGTATGATATTCTTTGAAGCCTGTCTACCAAATCTTTCCGGTGGTATATTAGTCCACCTTATTTTTTCCTCTGGATGGTCTTTGGTCGCTTTTTTTGTGAGGACCTCATACTGCTCTACATCAGAAGTACGATCAATCGGTTCGTAATACTCCTCTAAAAGAGCCGTATTAATGCTAGTTATTTTGTTGGCATCCTGATCAAGACGACTTTGTTTACGCGGAAGAGCTTCAATTTCGTTGTTTGCATTATTATCCGGAGTCTCATCTTCCAAAGCAGCGACAGTAAATAGAGATGCTTGGGAATTTTGTTCGCTGTCCACGTCACAATCGGGCACAAGATCAAGCAAATCATCTTCGCCATCAGAATCATCAAAAATTTTTTTGGTTACTTCTTCAAGCATATAAGTTGTTAGCGACATTTTTAATTTCAGTAAAAACTTAAAAATTGAAATCTAATCCAATAAAACTTAAACCAGGTTAAAAAGAATATATTTCTTTCTACTATAAGGTATAATTTTGCTTTCTACATTAATAATTATTAATGTAGAAAGCAAAATTATATTATAATATAAATAATCAAACACAATTTACAAATCAAGAAAAATTAAAAAAATAAATTAACTAAGCTGTATTGTAATAATGAGAAAATAAAACACTACCTTCAAAGCTTGATTAAGAAATTTTAAGATAAGCTAAAAGAAAATAAAATAGTACACAATTTTTGTGCCGTTGTAATTGCAACTTGTGGCTCTGAGCAAGGCCGCTAAAAATTTTTTCTTGAAGGGAGCAGCCAAAGACAACTTTTTTTATTACAAGGGAATTTGCAATAAACGCAAAGTAAAAGTATTACAAAAACCTTTACGAAGTATTCTAATGAAGATCAAAAAAGTTGTAAAATTCGGCACTAATGTTTTAGTTGCTTGGCCTTGCTCCTTACATTTATTTGATAAGCCAAAAGTGCCTTTATCTTGAAAAGACTAAACAGTTTGAATGCAAGTCCATTTTTTTTTTGTTTGTTCTTCACTTTGTTCTAAATAAGAATTTTATTCTCAAACTCAACATAAGACCCTTTTTCCCGGGTTCGTTTCTATGCTTTTAATAAAAATTTTTTTTAATACGATAAAATTTACGTTTATTGAAACTGTTTTTCAACAAAAAAGTTATTTTTTAAAACTTTATTTCTTTTTTAACTTACTGTTATTTATTGAGCCGTTTTTATCTAAAAAAATTTTCTGACTCCTTGTCTAAATCGATATTTTACAATCTTTGTTGAATTTAATTTTGTCAAGAATACTTATAAGTTGCTGGAAACAGGTGTAATCTCGTTTTTTCAAGCGCGTATAAAATCCTGAGTGACCTTACTCGAAAAAACTAAGGAAAAAATTTCAACACTTTCTTTTACAAATAGTCAAAGAATTTTATTCATAAAGTCAGTTTAGTTTTATTACGTCAATGAGGTGTTAATAAGGTGTTAAAAGCTTCATATGCAATTATTCCTTTGTCTAAATATACCAAAATCTGTTAGATATTTACAACATTACGGAGCGTACATTAATTAAATTATTCTACATATGTCAAACAGATTTCTAGTCTGGTTAAAAACAAATGACTCTGTCGCCCACTGGTCACGACCGATGTGAGTTGCCGATTTCAAACCCGGTCTATATAACAAAAAGTCACATGAGGTCCCATAATTCCAGATCAAGTGTGCCTCGTGCAATCCTGTGACTATCGCGTGATTCTGTGACCATCGCGCGATCCTATGATAGGGATGTATAGCAAATCTATTGAACCAATCGTATTTCGTCGTACCAATTTCTGAGAGCCAATCACATTACCTTATCAGTTCACATAACAACAGGTCTAATATAATGTTTCTATCTTGCAAATTTTAAAAGGCGCTATCTGCCTCCAGTGTCCCCACTTCTAAACCATTGCCTTTTTCTGGGGGTCTTTACCGTGCTTTTAATAAAATTTTTCTCTAATACAATAAAATTTACGTTTATTAAAAATGTTTTTCAACAATAAAATTCTTTTTTTGAAATTTACCCCTTTTCTGACTTACTGTTATTTGCTGTGCCGCTCTTATCCAAACAGGAATTGCTGACTCCTTGTCTACATCGATATTTTACAATTTTTGTTGAATTTAATTTTATTCAAGACAATATAATTGTTAGAGACAGGTCTAAAGCAATGTTTTTGACTTGCAAATTTTAAAGGATACTATTTGCCTTCCGTTCCCCCTCTTTTGGAAAATATTGCTGGGCAGAAACAATAATTAACCTTGATTCGCGCTTCTGGCTCCAAATAAAAAAATTCGTTGTCAAAATGTACGTACCGAAATGCTCCGATTTGTTATTATGTGTATTTTTATAATTTTTAATTAAAAAATAAAAGGATCTGTACTTGTCCCTGCACTTTGGTGTGTAAAAGATATTGCATTGAGCCAAGATTATCTTAGGATCTTTATAACTTGTACATCAAAAGAAAATAGCCTATATAATCAATCCAGTATTTGACGCGCATCAATAAGTATGATTTCTTTTCGTACATTTGACCGCCAAAAATGTCAAAAAGTATTTTTTTACAGCATATTCAAATAATATTGCTAGATTGCTTAAAAACGTTGACTTAATATTGGTGAATTTGTCAAAAAATTCGTTCAAACAAATTAAATATTACAAAATTAACAAAGAAAAATAAATAAACAAAATACATTGAAACCTTTTTTAATAAAACCAAATTAAAAGCTTAGGATTTTTTCCAAATTTTTAGAAAATTTCACACGAAAAGAAATCATATAGCTTGTATAAAGCCGGTTTCTTTTTTTGATTTTTAGAATTATAAAAAATTGGGTGCATTGTCGATAAGATTGAAATATTTCGCTTTCCTGTGGTTTTTGGGTTAAAAGAATTGAGTTTGGTATTTTATTGAGGTTCGTTCCAAAAAACTTCATAGAAACCAATATCTTTATTACACACTTGCTTTATTTTATTTGTTATTTTTTTGCCCTTAGCTTGAATAGTTCCGACAGTAGTAATTATCCTTTTCACAAAGCATTACAGTATACCAAAGGTATTGAAGAGTATAATTAATCGTAAGATAAACATTTACGATAAAGCCAAATCAAGGGCTTGGGGTTCTTTCGAATTTGTTAAAAAATTTTACACGAAAAGAAATCTAAATCTACAGTTACGGCTTTTACAACCAAAACAACTCCTCTGGGAAAATGAGATTGAAAGCGTTTTATTGCCTCGTAAAGTGTTTGAGTAAGCATAGTTAGTGAACCGCTCAGTCTCAATTGTTTTGATAAACAGATTACACTTTGCCTTTTTTTCGCTTTTGGCTGCTTTTTTCTCACGTTTTATGAAATAGTCAAAAAACTAGTGACTAGGTGTCAACAAACTATTAATAACTCCAAAATTACTTCATCGATTTTTTCAAAAATTGCACCAACTTTGAGATGAATAAAAATCAGGAAAAGTCATAAAATTTGAAAAAATTCCTGCGAGTAGTTTTTGAGCAGCACACAGTAATTTAACACCGCGGGCATAATCAGCCCCCCCCAGTCTTAATAGGGTTAAATCGCGCGTTTACTTCACACGAGCTTAATGACAACAGCGATTTCGATTAAAGGTGAAAGAAATTCAACAATTAAGCACATAGAATTAAGTGTATTCGGGTATGAAGACTTAAACAGAAGCTGATTATGTAAGCTTCATTAGCAATTTGTAACGTGAACGTGATCAAAATTTTGTATAATTGATCCGATGATTATACGTGAAGTTTTTGAACAAATGATGATGAGCAATTTTCCGTTTTATTTTTTTAACTTTGAAATTAGCTTTTTGATTTTTTTTTTTTTCTTTTTCGGTTTGTTGCTTGCGAATGCGAGTTGTCAGTTCTTACAGAACCGCTCTGCAGCACAATTTGCTTTTATAAATAACTTGCAAATAGCTTAAGCACTTGTATTACCGTGTCAATCTATATTTTCTACCGCCTTGCAGGGCAATATTTCGGGCGCTGAATGTAAAACGCACCGAAATTTGTTGAAGTGATTTTTTTGTACAGTAATGCAACCGTAAATACTTCTTAGCGCAGAAAATTTATGTATAATCTTTACAAGGGCTTGAAACTATCAATAAAGGCAGTAATTTAATCAAAATCAATCAGTCGGCAACCACCGTTTTGCCTGCCAACAATTTTTTAGTTTCTTGCTGTTTAAAAGTATCTCATCAATGTTTTTTTCGAAGGAATTGGAGCAAAAGATTCGCTTTCGTCATATTGAGCAGTGCGACCAGTCAGTACCAATTTCTGCCCAAAATCCAGGAGCGGCTTTCGGAAAGTCTAAAGTTTAATCAAATCCTTTTCGTTCAGGAACAAGTAAATCTGCGGTTAAAAAAAATGAAATGACCAATATTATTATTATTAGATTATTACTATTTTATTTTTTTCGAAAGTGTACTGC
Organism: Diplosoma virens; assembly: GCA_963680785.1. Lineage (NCBI taxonomy): Eukaryota > Metazoa > Chordata > Ascidiacea > Aplousobranchia > Didemnidae > Diplosoma > Diplosoma virens. Next base: position 18,437,846 of record OY796885.1, read on the forward strand.
ATCACTGGCATGTGATTGTAGTAGAAGCGATAATTGAATAAACTTTTAAACTTGGCTTTTAAAACGCTAATCCTAGTTCCAATTTTGAAATTAGTGCGTTGCAAGCAAGGTACAGTATTTTCCCGGTTGTTTTTCAACTTGAGTTAAATCACCAGCACGTTAAACGCTTTTATTCGTTCATGAACCTTTTCTTCATAGAAAACTATCTTTGGAATTAGCAGAAAGTACAATTTTCGCGTTTTCTCTGGCTCTGTTTTTAATTGTTTGCCTTTTGCTGGTCAAAACATATTATATTTCCTTTGCGATTAAACTTTGTTTTGACAAACCTAGAATCGCAAAACAAACTCCTTCGTTATTCACTTGTCAATTCAAAGTTGTACGTTTAGGTTTTCCTTTGTTTCCGCGTTCTGCTGCTTCGCGTGTCGCCCCCCATCTCACCTCCCAGTGGCCGTCCGTCATCGCTGAATTGGTAAGCTCGAAACGATTTCACGAGATTGAACGTCAATGACTTGTCGTTGCGGTTCGCGGTGATTGAAAACGAAAATGAAAAACGTTTTTACTTTCAAAAAAATTCTACTTTCGCGATTGGGCACGTTTGTCAAGTTGATTGCATTACGCTTGTGAAGTTCGAGTTGTTTCGCCTGTTCTTTGATTGACATACGTATTGATCCAGAAAGATAGAAAACGAAGTATCAAACAAAAGCATAAAAAGCTGTTGATTAGAAAATCAGAAAAAATTAAAACTAAAACTTTTCGTCAAATACTGCGTCAAAAATACCAATAAATTCCAATCGATGTTTCGCTGAAACCTAGTTCAAAATTACAAGATTAACAAATAGACGATGTGAAATAAAATGTTATTGAAAAAAATTCATGTTTTTGTTTTATGAGTTTGTTATGTCCATTAATCTCTCTTGCCTCGCAATATTTCGGTTACGAGAATCGCTTATTATATTGCTGTTTCGGTAATCCGTGCTGTATTTTGTTTTTGAAAGCTAAAACAATTTTCAAATTTAATTATTTAAAGTTCAAATTCTTGTTTCGTAAAAGAAACAAGAAAATTTTATTGCAGTCGTTTTGCAATGCAATTGCTGAGCAATATCTTCTTACTTAATCTACTAATTAACTTTATGCCCGAGTAAACGAATATATTTTAGTTCTTACACAATTTTTTTTTATTGTTTATACATAGTAACTAAGATTTCCTTTAAAAAGCTTCAATCTAGGGACCTTTTTCTCAAAAGAGATAACTAGAACCCCATTTGAAAGATTTTCAAAAAACTATATAATCAAATACAGGAAGAGTTGGAAGTAAGATAGCTTTTTTTTGTTGAAACTTTGTCTTAACAAACAAAACTTTTTCTGCTGATTTTAACCTCAGCACGTGTCATTCATTAAGTTCGCACGGCTTTGCGAATAAACAAGAAAATGTTCACCTAATTTCATCATTGACTCTGTTGTCAAACTAATTTCAAATTTCATTTTCTGAAACACCGATTTCCATCGTTAAGACTTCAAAAAAAAAAAAAAAAACAATGTAAAGCGATTAAAAATTTTTTTTGTTTATTTCGGCTCAGAATTTAATTTTAGCTTTCAATCACTTCTTGCTTGTTTTGACCTTGGTTGCTTGTAAGTGTCGACGTAAGAAAGCCGCATTTGTTCTTCTTCACCCTAGAAGAAAAGTTCATAATCGTATAGCCGTATGGCATTTATTTGCATTTTATGAACGCATATAGAGCACGTGATCAAAATTACCCCCCTTTTGGTCATCACAAGGCGATCTCTGATTGTGTGTGCCCCATTAAACTATGAATTTGAAAGTTTGTCTGTGCAACAAGGCAAACGATAATTTAAAGACGACGCTGTTCTCTATTCTGTTACAAAACAGACTCTCTTTTTTCAAAAATAGACATTTTTCAGCTTAAGAATTGAACTCACCATCGCATGATTAGAGCTTATCATACTGAGCTACAATGACTTGTGAGAACAAATTTTTTCTTCAGTATTGGCATTGCTCATTCAATCCTTAATTGCTACACATCTAAAATCTGCACTAAAAGGTTCCAAAACCTTTGCCTAATGTAAAATAACGTTGAGACATGACGTCAGTTGTGCAATTGTACGACGTCTAATCGCCCGTCACGCACAGAATATTAACATATTTGTTTTGACTGATGAAATGCGATTATTTTTTCCATGAATTTTCATGCCCTGGTTATTCAAGACTTTAGACCCTTATTCTTTCAAAAAATGTTCCTCTAGGACAACTTTTGTGAATATTTTCACATACAACTTTACTATTTGCTCATCTTACCTTGAAAATGAGCGTTTGCAAATAATCTCATTTACCTTTTCTTTAAATGGAATTTGACATTTTAGTGAAATTTAATGATCATATTTTGACTTGAAAACAAGAACGTAGACGTTAAGCTTAAAGTAGTCGTCGCACGATCTTGAACTTTATTGACGCAAAATTTCAGAAATCATATTCAATTTGATTTCAAAAAAATGATTAGCACCGGTTTTTTTCAAAGTGAGCCACTTGGCTCCCTAAGGAGAAATTCGAAATCTCAAAAAAGGAAAAGTCTCTAAGGGAGGAATTTTAGAATTTTCGTACAAAGTTCATCCTATAAAATCGGTACGTTTTTTGTAATCATAGCCCTACCAGCCGGAGGAAGCAGTTTCCGAATTCAGAAAAGCGATTAAGGTTTGAGATGAAGACCTTTTTTTGAAGATCACTACTTTTTAGGGACGCAAATCGAGAAATCCAGGGCAGATTTAAAGTGATGATGATGATATTTTATTCATGCTTAGTAACATTATTAAGCATATGCAATGTACAGTACTATGAAGCATGAAACACAACGACACAACGACGAACGTTAAACATGCAGAAAGTATAGAGAGAGTTGAGAAAGAGAAAAAATAAGAAGCACGGCCGCGTTACCTTAAATTCAAACTAAATATTAATTATTTAAAAAGACAGAAAAGACAAAAAAAATGACAAAAAATGTGCAGTGCAGGAACGGTTATGTAAATCATTGGGAGGCACAACCGCCCTATATTGCTAACTATGAATTTAGCTCAACTGAGCATGGTGAGTAAAGAAAACCTCGCGAAAAGAAACCTCATCAGGTCCGGAAACCTTTTCTGGATGCACTGCAAATACACAAACATGGAAATAAAACAAAATATACTTATATATATGTACAGTTCGAAGAGAGAATAAAGAAGTATAAAGTTTAGTGAAAACTTCTCTTTTTAGTCTTTACTTAAATTTGGACTTTAATTTTACTGTGAACTTTTTGGGATAACCGGAATTCGAATCGCCAATATGGATAAAGACAAAAAAGTTATTAATTTGATCATTAAGTATTTTTGCGGGGGAGAAATAATAGTACCCAAGTTCTGAAAGGGAGGAATGCGTCAAAAATTTTGAGAACTACTGAATGAACAGCTTTTTTGTGGAATCAGACGACTTCTAACGCGAAATTTAACCAAATACATCGAAGTGAAAATTAGTGCGGCAGTTTGACAAGAAACTAAATTGGTTAAGAAGTTTGGTGAAAGAATGATTGCTTTGTTATGTTAATGAGTACTTTCTAAGACAAAGGCGTCCAACTTTTTTGAAGCAAGGTTCATTTTGGATTAACAAAATTTCTTCTATTAAAACCGATTTTGAAAAATTCAACTTTCAAAAATCTCGTGACTAAGGTTTCAATTTTATTTTTTGATTCCGCAAAATTTAGCCAAGTTGAAGACCAAAAAAAGGTCTTTACATGTCCAGCGAAGTCTTGCTGCATGATGAAATTTTTTGTTTATTTATTATTAGATTACGTCTGAAAATACTTCGTACACCATGGGTTGGACACCCCTGTTTTAAGATCTTTTTAAAATTAAAATCATATTCTGTTTCACATGTGCAATGTATCAATTCCTCTCCACTAGGGCAGTGTTTTCCAACCTATGGCCACATAAGCAAAATAGGTCATAGCAAATTTTAGAAGGACCATTAAAAATTTTTTATTTTGACCCGAGAAAAGCCTTACGGGCAACTCCGGCTTTTTTAAAATCTTACCAGTTTTTTTAAAGATGTAACTAGAGAAATATCACACAGATTTAATGTGAAGGATTTTTTTGTCTTCACCAGAATTTATGGTTGAAATTTAAGATTGGTTCAAAATAAAAGTAATTTCTTTGATTAATAATTTTGTGGGCCACAGAAAATTTCTACCGTAAAAATGAGCAATAAGCTAAAAAAGGTTTGTGCAACTGCACCGGGAAATCCGCAATTAGATTTCAAAACATTTTCCAATTCTAGAAGTAGAGCATAGAAGGGGTTATTGTCGGCATGGATATCTTCTAATCCAGATGAATCATTAACTGAAGATAGAGAAAGCTTTGTTTACAATCAAATATTTCCACGCGAAAACTGTTTTTCGTTGAAATAGACTTGGATTTTTATTTTTCTTCTCCTTACATCACACGAAAGTTATTTGTATGAAGCTGCGAAGGAACACAATCGTTGACGCAAATTTTTATTTTACATATATATATTCTTCAGTGAAATTACTTTTATTGGTGGTACTTGCGATATACTGTAAGTTTTATTTTATAGGTTCAAGTTTTGGATTTGATTGAACAAGAATTAATTGATCTTTGTAAAAGTTCGTCAACCTTGGGGGAAAATGGAAGCAGTTATAAAAGTAAAGCGACATCTAGTTCGTTGTTTACGCGTACTTCCAGTGGAAATGCCTCGTTTCAAGAAAGGCGAGAATCAGAAAGGTCGTTTCGTCTTAGTTTAAAAAAAGCAATTTAATGCAAGCAATAAACCAATGGTTTCCAATTTTCTTTGAGTTACGGACCCCTAATTTTTTACGATTCACCCAGACTAATAATTTTGCAGAATACTTCTTCATTAATGTGAGGAATTTTTTTGGAATTCGCTTTGAGTTAAACGTAAATTTTGGCGCTGCGTTTCCGAAAATTGGTCGGCAATTCAAGTATAAGACAAAAAATCATGCAACAAGCACTCTTGTCCACAAGATAAAGGCAAATCAAATCAAAGATTTTTTTGTCCACAGCTTTCCCAGAAACTAGTCGGCAATTAGAGTTAAAGACCAAAGTAAAAAGTATTTACTTTGATTTTTAGATAATTTGATGACAAGAGTGCTTGTTGTATAACTTTTTTGTCTTTAACTCGAAATGCTGACTAATATCCGGGAAGGCAGCGCTAAAATGTACGTTAAAATTGTGTGTTGCACTTTTTCCGCCAAGAGTGTATTTTTCTTATATTGGCACAAGCTACTCGTGGACCCCCTAGAACCATTTGGCGGACCTTGGAGGTCCGTGCACTTCCGGTTGGGAACCACTGCAATAAACTCATATTAATTTGTTGATGTTCAGGATTTACGATTAAAAACGCTAATCTTTTTTCCGGTTCAGATCGATGGTAATGTTCTTGTCAGCATGAAAATTACTGGATCTTGCTTTATTGCTCAAGACATACGTCTCCATCACTTCAAGGAGATTTGTTTTTTGGTTAATATGAATTTTTATTTTTATGAATGGCAGCGTAGCAGTGAAGACAAGTAATTTTGAAACTTTCGAAATCAGCCACTGTTGCGACCGTTCAAAGCAAATCTTATGGCGAGTAAGAAAATCCTCGTGCTTTGCGATTTAAGGTGCTTTTAATTCACACGGACTTTTAACCTAATCTAGTTTTCTTTTTATATCTATTGATTAAAAGAGGCATGCCCTGACTTGAAATTTAATCAACATCGACCAATCATGTACTGATGTTTCACTGGTCTTTCGTGAAGGAAGCGACGGACGCGACCCCCGACAGCAACATGGTTGTTCGCAGCGGCCGGGCGAAAGCTTGAGTCGTCCCTTTCATGCCTCATTGCTTGCGTATTAAGAAGCTGCTTGATCCAAGAGTGAGTTCTTGTTTATCGATTGTTTGGGTTTTTTGTCGTCGTTTTGAAATTCGGCACTTTTTACAACTAGACCTTGCGCTTTTGTAAACATTTTTATTCTTGTACGTTGGCTTACTTGCTTTTTTCGACCCGAAATTCATTTTTGGTGCTTTTTTCTTGTACGTTATCTGTTCACACGGTAGTACCTTTGACAGCAATGCGCAGAAGAGCCGCTGTTGCCCTCGAAAAGTTAAGAAAACCTAAAGATTGTTGAATTGTTTTCATTAGAACCCATCATGATCGGAAGAATTGCTTCTTGTTTCTCCAATGCGACCTCTGCTGAAACAACTTCACCCGTTCTTCAATACGATTGTTTCTTCAGATCTTCTTCTGAAACAGCATCAACATCTCGATACAAACCAAAAAACTACCTCTTCAGGACAAGATAAGATTGGCTTTTAAAATGCATTTAATTGTTATTATAAGGAAGGTTTTTTTGTGATAAAATGATTTAATTGATTGTGTCGGGCAACTGGTGAAGGTTGACTTATTTCATAACGCTGTGGCTTTTTGGTGAGTTCATATTAAATTCATATACAAATTATACAGGCTGATGCCCAATTAAATCTGTCTAAAATCTGGACTTATGAATACAACCATAATGAGATCTTTAATAATAAACATATATTTATTAGTGTTTTCAATCTTTTCTGGCCTTTTGAAGTTCATGAATCTTTTCAGTATTTTTATACAGTCTGCGACCCTTTTCTTCTCTTCGCTAAGAAAGAAACCCGCTCCGGGTCAAAAACATACCGAAAAAGGCCTTATTATTTACCATACCGTAGATTTCTTTATTCCATGGACCAGATACTGGTAGTGATGGTAGCAAGTCAGAATCCTGTTTCGCTACCGAAAATCGTCAAACTTTATCTTCCTGCCACGTCCGATAAATGGGGCGGTTTGCTCGGATTCGCCGCACTCGCAATTTGATGAGAAAGCGAGACACATTTGCGCATGGAGAAATAAAAGCGCCTAAAAGACTTAGTTTAATGTCTGAGTTAACCGTCAATTACAGATGAAAACGTCTTGAATTTCGCGAAAATTTTTTTCTTAGCTTTATGTTTCCAGTTTTTAAGTTTTGCACAAACACGTTTAGGACGTCAATAAAATGAAATGCAGTTGCATTCTTTTTTTTTGCAATTTAAAATGGAAGCCTAACAAATATCATAGTGCAAACAAAAGTTAATTCACCGTTATAATTGGTGTAATTTCAACACATTTTTTATCCATCCCTTTTTATCTTAACTACGTACTTGCTATGGTTGAATAATGGACTATAACCTCAGATTAGCAAATGCTGTTTTGCTGTCTCTTTGCAATGGTTTTGTTTTCATTGGTGCTGCATGAGGCGAGTATGTGCGACATCAGACTGATGCGTGGTCGAGCACTGTTTTGGCATCAGCATCCGATCCTGAATCCGTAAGTCTATTTAAAAGTGTGCGGGTCAAAATAGTTTTATTTACGCGATGCCACAAGATGGTAATAAGTAAAGGGTGATAATCTGTCCAATTGGTCGGTAAATCGGTACTAAGCAGAATATAAAACGTTTATCATGGTTGTAAGCTTTTAGCTTATTGTAAAAATTTTTTTGACTCTCGGTTGTTTAAATGGAAAGCTGCTGTCTGGAGATATGCTAAAATTGTAGTTACGACTTAAAAGTTATCTCCATCACCTTACTAGACAAAAGCATTCAGCAATGCCAAATTGTTAGCAAGAATATATTTCCTGAAAATTACGGAAGGCAGATGATACGTATACTGTAGATGTTAAAAAGCCAAAATTAATTCATGAAGAAAGCCGTTTTTGCTTGCTGTTACTGTTAGTAAAAGTAAAACTTTTTTGATCAAGTTCCACGATCTATAATCACTCTGATCATTTAGCTATCCAGCAGAGCTCTCAGCAATTTGCTCGCAGATAAAACGACGATGCCAAACAGTGTCGCACACAGACAACCCGGCTTTTTTCATCTATAAAACATTCACACTTGCAACACAAGATGAACGTTTACGGGTTTCATGTGTCTCTATTAGACAAATAAAGTGATATAAAGATCCCAATCGCATTTTTGAAGTACCTCGTAGATGTCAATGCATTACGTACTGCTTTCAAAATTTTTTTGTTGAAGTTTTTCTGCAAGATTTTTGAAACATGTTAGTGTTGTTGAGTGTGTTGATTTAAGGAATGAAATTAGTATTATTTTTCCTGAATTATAAAATATCTTATGAATCAGTTTCAGAGGCGCTGAACTAAATAGTTAATTTAAAAACCAACCTTTAAAGAAAGCAACTTACAAAAATAAACTTGGTTTCGCATGAAATGCTCTACTATTGTAAGGTTAATTTTGTTCTTCTCGAAATAGCATTCCGCATGTTCAAATACTATTCAAGAAACTTTCGAAACGGAAAAGCATACCAGGGGGGAATTTTTGAACGAATGCGGTAATTTTTTTCGTGTGTTGTTTCTTGTTTCGCGTGCAATGTAACGAAATTTCGTTTGCGTTTCCAAGTGCAATTTGATTTTGTTTTCGTTGTTTTCTATTGATTTAAAACGTAATAACATGAAGCAAATAGTCAACCTTTGTTAAAATTAGTGTCAACAAAAGCTTTAAATCCTTCTACCTTCTGTGACAGTTGTCAATCAAGTCTGTTTACATTACGTTGTTCGACACAGTTGTTAGTAAGTGTGTTGTGAAACGAAATGCATTTAAACACCTTTTCTATATTTGATTACTTTTTCAAAGAAATGCCGCGTTATTAATTTTTCTTTATTTTTGTTACACAGTAAATCGATTAGTTTTTCGTTTTTCTGAAGTTTTCCTTGTTTTTTTATTTTTTTTTACAAAAGTAATAAGGTTCTTGAAGATTTTGCATTGATCGTTCCTATGCGCGCTACTTATGACGTATAAATGACAACTAAGCAAGCGTAGTCAACTGTGCTTTGAATTTAAATGTATCGTTAAGCAAATAAAAGAAGTTTCTCGGACGCAATTTCATAAATTGTTGTAATCTATTCTGTGCCAACTCAATCATGTTTAAATTATCGGCAAAACAAGGTCAATCACTTTGGTTTTGTTGTAGAAATCTTGTGTCGGATGGCTTGTTTTGATTGTGGGTTGTTCCTGATATAGCGCGACAAATTTGAAATAATCGCATGGTTTGTTTCTTAAATTTTAGATTTTGATATATTCTACCCTCTCTATGATGTTATCCTCCTTGGAAATTCGCTTTAAGTCGCTTTGCAGTGCTCGGCGATTTTATCAAGAAGCTCTAAATTACATTCATGTCACTTAATCATAACAAAAATACATTTCTCTTCGACAGCAATAACTTGGTGCTTTGGTAACTTCGGAAACAGGTCGGGGTGAGTATTTACGGCTGCTTAAAATATAACGTTCCGACGTTGTCCTGTATTCAGGAAAATAACGATGATGCTGTCATAAAAAACTTTGCCGGACGGCAACAACCATATCGAAGACACAGCCTAACTACTGCGAAGTTAACAAAAGATAGCTGTGAGCCGGCAGAACTTGTCAAGCTTTGCTGTTTTGTTTAAAGATAAACTGTTTTTTAAAATTTGAGTTAGATCTTCAGCTAATCAACCAGACTTGATTTAAAAAGCTTTTACTTCAGTTACTTCTTAGTATTTTTGTCGAGCACCTATGCATTACAGCACTGCTTTACAAATATTTGCTTTAACTTAGTTTAGACTTATAAGTTTTTGCGCCTATTATTTTTTTATGAAAACTTTTTGTAAGAAAAACTTAAACAAAATGTCTAGAACAGGCTTTCTGGAAAGGGAGCCATGAGCGGAAGTCTTCGCTGAAGACTTTTTTGCACTCTTCATTAGTGTTTTGGGACTAAAGTGAAGAAACCAGAGAACATTTCAAAGTGATAACTATTTTTTAGTCATCACTGATTATTTGGCATTAAAATGAAGAATAAGAGACAATTTCAAAGTAATGAAAATTTTTAAATCTTTACTTGTCTTTTGGAACAATATTATAACTAGGGGGACACGGGTGTTTAAAGCCCATAAACCATAAAAGTTTGAGAACTACTGGTCCAAAATTTAATAAGACCTTTATTTAAGCAATATCTCTCTATTTGAGATTTTGTATTTAAAAACCGTTTTCATCGCGTAAGAATTACTAGACATTCTTGATGTCTTTAATATTTTTTTTGTCTATTTAGTGGAAAATTTTCGGCGACCTCTTACAAAAATAAAAACAAAAAAAATCTTACATTTCACTGCAAAATTCGTAACACTATAAAATAATTAAATGGTTTCAGTTTAACAGTTTGAGCAATATTTTTATGTTGCGATTGTGCTATGTCTTTTCGTATATGTGTTTCGTTTGAAAAATGCCACTCGAAGACTATACATATCTCCTTTCATGGATGTGGGTGTAAAGCGGTGGACAAAAACGTTGTTGTTATTATTGTTATTATTAAAACCATCGTCAATGTGTAAAAAGCATTAACTGCTCTGATATTTTTAATTAATTCAAAAAATTATACAGAATCTCTGAGTTAAAACTGAAAAAAAATTTTTTTTAAGTAAAAAAAGAACTATAAAAGTCAAAATCACTGTAGTAGTTAAAAACAACACAGTCACCAAAATAAAGCAATCAAGAAGACACGACAAAAAGAATCCAAGTCACGTGAGGAAAACTGTTTTTCTAAACAACCATTGCGCAATCCAAAAAATATCAAACCATTTACATGTAATTAATACTTAGATGGTGTTATTAATGTTGATGATGGTCTTGACTTGGAAAATTCATTTGCTTTGGTAAAAATCTAGGTTATAAGTATTCAGTAATTCAGTTCTTGGATAAAAATGACATTAGAGCAGTCTGATAAAAGCCTGAATTTATATTGATAAAGTTGCTTTTGTGTTTTATTTCGTAATGAATAAAAAGGGAGGGCAACCGTGTATATGTATTTTGCTTTTTTGTTTATTTCAAACATTGATCGGAAACGAGTGGCAAGCTGATCATCTAAGTGGAAATGTATTTCTTGTTTGTCTAATGTATAAATTTATATGCTATGGTGAGAGCAGTTTAAATTCTGTTTTAAAAAGTATTCGTTTGCATCCATGCATTGATACACCGTATACAGTATATTTATTCAATTTAATTAAGGTTTTGTGTTTACCACGTAACGTGCCATTGCCACCTGGGGAAAAAACTGTGACATGTGATAGGTTACAGAAGAGTTGGCCAACTTGTTTGCTGGTAATTTCAACTTTAAATTTTTTTGGAAACTCGCGATCGAAACCAGCACAGAAATGAAACCCTAAAAAAAGAGTCATCTCTTAAAAACATAAATAAATAAGGTCTTCATTTTGATCTGTCTAAGATTTTAGTTAACTCGTACCGGCAAGTCTTAAAAACATTCTAAATTCACTCTAAATCAGAAGCGATCGACGTGTCGGCCATATTGTATCATTGTTTTGTAAATGCGACACTTTTCGGTAACTAGTAAGCGTGGAATAATAAATAGTTTTTTTACATTATTACGTTATTGAGTTAGGTATTTTTTCCCTTTTTATTCAATTTTTAAATACCTGCCTGTAACCAATATTAGTTTTTTTTAAGTTTGTTTATAAACAGTATCATTCAATTTAGTCAACATTAGCGTAGGGTTGCCATACCGTCCGGAAAATTCCGGACATGTCCGGATTATTGGTTCAACGTCGCTTGACCGACAAAATTTGTAGAATTTCCTCAAACCGGCAGTTGATCAACAACAAAGAAAATTTTCCAAAACACTCAATTGTCCGACAACAGCTGTCAGTTTCTCATCCACTGAAAAATATTCAGCTGTCATAAGTTATATCAAATCATAAAATATACACAATGATCTGTTTCTGTACCAGTTCTTTTTGAATTTCCAAACAAGCAACACCTTATAGCAAATTTATTCAATATAATTATTATCATAATTTCATATCTATGTCTGTTACAGCTGTTGTGTCGGTTAAGTGGTGTTTTTGGATAATTCACTTTTGTCGGTCTGGTGCTGTTTTTGCGTAACCTAATTCACTTTTGTAGGTCAAGTGCCGCTCCCCCAAATTATTAATTTTTAATGTTTTTCAATTTTCTTTCATTAACTTTAAGTTTTCTTCTTTTTTTTTATTTTTAAAATTGGCAACTTTTTAAGCTGTTTTGATTTCAGCTCAAAAATTTCACGCATTCCATTGACGCTTTGTATGGAACATTCAATATACGTTTGAGCTGCAGCAAACGCAGCTCACTCGATCTAATCATCAGGACATGCTATGGAGAGGAATGATATAGCAATTTTCCATACTCTGTATCCTTTGAAATCTTCCATTCTAATCCATACTAAAATTCCATGTTCCATACATTTTCTATACTTTCTATTTAATCAAAAACCCTAAATTTCATACCATGTAAATTTTAATAAGTGTTTTTATAAGTCTAACTCAGAGGTGGGCGAACGTTTTAGCTCAAGGGCGGAATTGAGAAGTTGATTTTATTTGAGGGGCTCACCATAGTGATCTCGAAAAGGTCTTCACTTTGAATTTGTTCCGATTTTCTTAATTTTCGTACCTAAAAATCAGTGATTGCTAAAAAAGGACTTAGAATTGGGTTGAAGACGAACATAAATTAATAATTTTTTTAAATCATTTGTTTGAGACTTTCGCGAGCCGCACAGAAAATCGTTACGGGCCGTAGTTTTTCCAGCCCTGGTCTAACGTGTCCGAGTAATAAATCTGTAATTTTAGTCTTTATTTTGAATAGGTTCATTTAAATTGTAGATAATTAGAATCAATATTTGATAAGATCTAAAAATTCTATTGTTTTTGGTAGTTGTGTTTTTTTTTATTCGTGTTTAATCGCTCTGAGACTATATAAACTTTTTAAGTAAAGAGTGGTTTATAAATATATATTATTATTATTTAAACTGCAACCAAGCAAGTTATCTATCTCTGCATTTCTTAAGAAAGACACGTATCGCAAGCGAACCAGGCACTCAGACTTGAACTTTAAAACTGTCCCTACATTGAAGTCGTAAACTCTTTGCAAACTCTCAACAAAAGCAATTAGCGAATTGGAGAAAATATTTCTCTAGAAAATTGGTGGAGACATAAAAAAAGATCTTCATTTGAATTAAAACTAAAGTTGTCTACAACAGTCGACAGAATTTAAAAATCTTTTTTTCGTAAATTGCTCTTTAGAATTTTTGATAGGACAAAAGCTTTTTCTATTTGCATGCAACTGCCGAAAGAAAATTTCTGTAAGTTAATTCATTTGTCATAAACGTAGATTTGGGCCGCCTATTAATTGTAAAAACGAGTGCCTCTAGGTGAATTTAAAGGACAATTTTCAACAAACAAACAAACAAACATTTGTAAGGCGTTGTGTTCCACACACACCGATTTGCTGCTTTCTGTGAATTAACCGCGGTCACCATTGAAGGTAAGCAGCTTGACCACATTTCTCGGAATGCCTTTCCGAAGGGCACAACGAGTATCACTCAATCGACGTTACGGAGAATCGAACCAGGTCGTTCTGCACGTGAGTCGCGGATGTTACTACTGAGCTAACCCGCTGGACACAATTTTCAACGAGAAAAGCTTAAAGCTTGAAAAGCAACAAGTTTTAATACTTCCATTATTGGAAATGAAAATTTATTCAAAATGTTATAGTCTATACTTTAATTTTGAAAAAACATCTTGATACTATAGGTATATATAGCCAATGTTGCAAATGTTATCAATGCGAGAAAATTCAAGCTCTTCAAAGAACAGGCGCCAGAACGGCGTTGTCCGAAGAGTCAAATTCTCAATGGTCAAAAAAAATTTTTTGGCCTTTCAAAACGCATTGAATAAGCTGCGCTAATCTCTGCAGCTCTTTTTGTATCCTTTGTATTTGTTCTGTTTTTTTGCTTTTTTATATTTTCTTTGGGTAATGCAACCAGGGGCGCCGGAAGCGGGGGGGTAGGAGGGGCAATTGCCGGCCTGCCTTCTAATATTCTTAAAACGCGGGGGCAGAGGGGGCAGATTGTGCTCTTTAAAATTAGTGTTACAGATAAATTTTTTTAGTTATTCTCTACAATTAACCTATATAATCTTGATCACCATTAAATCCAACAATATTTGTAAAATTACAAAGACAACCGTGACCCATAGCACGGTAATAAAAGCAAGATAAAAGTTTTAACGTATGCAATATAGAGTTATTGATATCGTAAGCGACCTAAACTTCTGTTAAACATCTTATTCTACCTGAATCAGTAAACTGAATTATATCTTAGCCGAAAATCGATTTTTGATTCATTAACTGATGGTAAATAGCCATATACAACAATCACAGATACTAGATACCTAATTGTTGTTAGGAATATCTAAACTACCGGGATGGTAGTTTAGATATTTCTAACAACAATTATACCAAGTGTTTTAAAAAAAAGAATAAAGCATCAGAAAATTTCTAAGTGCTTACAATGAGTAAAAGTTTCTAGTAATAATAAAAAAAAATCTTGGTTTAGAAGCAAAGAAATTGTGGCGTTAATCGAATTTTGACAAGCAACACAAGCTGTCTGACTTGGCTGCTCGATACGCGCTTATGGCCGACATTAAAGTCTAAAAATAAAAACACCAAGACTAAGCGAGTGAAATTCTTAGCCCTTTTGAAGGACTGTGGTACATATGTGTGCCACGATTGTGATTATAACGTAACATTTTAAGAGTATTGTTCGTTTTGATGTGTTTACAGAAGAACTCGCAGACCTACATGCTCATATTAAGTTACGTAACAAAGAAAGTACCACGTCTCTGAAAAAAGTAACAAAGATATCAACAGTTTGCAAAGTTTAAATCAAAAAGCTGACAAGCAAAAAATGCTTTTTGGAAATACATAAATTGCTTTAAATTTATTGCGGCGTAGCTCTTGTTTCGGCTTTTGCAGAAAGGTATTTCAGAGTCATGAGAAGAATCAAAACATGGCTTAGAAGCACTATGAGAGATAACAGTCTCAATAATTGAATGTTTGCAAATATTCGTTGAACTTGTTGGACAATATCAATTTACAAGCCTTTGCAGATGACTTTGCCAGCAAGCGAAATACTAATAAATTATTTTGGGTGACGGTTACATTAATTGTGAAGCGTTTAATAATTGACATCAAATTTCAATCTAAAGGGCCATTCATGCTCATGTAATTACGTTTTTTCTCTTACCCAATTGTTTATAGCTCTTTAAGTTTTTTATTGTTGTATCTATTTTAACCTTTGGTATTCTTGATAGCGTAACGAAAGACTTTTCACTGATTAGCATGTGAAGAACATTTTGTGATATTGCCAAGCAAAATGTATTCGATCTCTATCTATCTGTTTTTGGCTGCCGTGCATGGACGTTGCAATTGTTGAATGCTGTTTTCAAAACTAGCTTGTGTGCTTTTCACAAAAGTTTAGTTGTGGGTAGCCCATGTTGGATAGCTTTTGGTTTAATAACCAGTTAATAGAGTTGTATTTTTTTAATGTCTAGCCTAATTGAGAAAAACTTACGTACAATTGGCTATTACTGCGGCTATTGCAGTGAGTGGTCATGACAGAGTAAACTTTTTGCAAGATGCAACACACCTTAAGATTAACGTTTTGAACTCTAGGTTTATTAAAAAGAGTTGGCATTGGCCGAAAAATTGATCGAACCAAAATAACAGATTAGCAAAATAAAACTTTTCCGAGATAACGGTCTGTCCTGTGCAAATTGAAATTCTATCATGTCAACCAAAATTTTAAATTGCAGCATGACTATCAAAATTTGCTTTTGTTGGCAGTGCCTTTTCAAAAAAAACAGTTTCTTTTTTTTCAATTTGCCCCCCCTGGCAAAAAACTCCGGCGCCCCTGAATGCAACCATGCAATTACATGTTTTAACGTTGTTTTTATTTATTTTCTCCTTTTTTTTCCGTCGCATAAATATGCTGTTCTAAAATATTGCGTTCTATCACTGACGGAAAATAACAAATGACTAATTAACAAAACAGCCTTGGAATTAAAATAAAGATTGTTTTTGCTCTTCAGTTGACTTTTAAAGAAAAAACATGTTTAGAATACAAAATTCTCAATCTTACACACGAGCTTTTAAAAAAATCTGATGATGATGACCATTGTCATATAAAAAAGGTATCCACTAAAAGTTTTTCGTGACGACAGAATTACATTGCCAATTCAAAAAAATTGTTTTCACAAAATAATTTTATTTCAAATCACTTTATATTCAACATTAATTAAAAAACTAAACTCTTTGCTTAGTACAACAGCAGTTTGTCGATGTCGTATGGAAGGATATCCACTCCGAATCAGACACAAACAAAACTAAGGCCAAGAGTTTATACTTTTTACTATTCGCGGCTTCCCTGTACTGCCCACATCAGATGCTGGCAGCGACGAAGTTAAACCAATTTTGAGTTTCGATTTTCAAAACTGTCAGTCCTCGCATTCAATGAGGTGCCTAATGTATGGGGCACGCTATTAGGACGTGATCTGCAATTTGTTTAGTAGCGCTGCGTACTTGCGCTTTGGTAGAGGAGCGAGATTTGATTTAAGCATGGGCGAATAGAGCCACGCAACAACAACAGTCCACAAACGATTGAGCTTTATGTACATTGCCTCGTTCTGAGAAGAATGTTTTCCAATTTGCAGTTGAGCATCGGAATGGCTAAAATATTCTTTTGTTTTGGCAGCTCTAGTTCGATTTGTCACTTCAACAAAAAAAAATTGTACGGTCCTGGCTGCGAGAAAGCAGCTGCCATCCTAAAAGCAGATGATCTTTAACCTTTAACTAATGGTTCACGGGTGGGGAACGGCGTTTTTACACTTTTTGTTCTGGTAGAAACATGCTTTCAAAGTAGGTTATTTTGAAATAGGGGGTCTTATGGCTTGACTTATTTTTTCGGTAATCATTCAAGCGTTTTCCACTTTTTTTACCTGCACAACTCCGTTTTTGATCGATTTCAATACTTTGCTTATAGGTTGCACTGAATGGTATTTTACCTAGCGAAATCATTGCAAATGTAAGTTTAAAGCAAAAGTTTTAAAACTGTCAGACACAATTTTTAGTTTAGCTGTTCCGAACAGCAGTCTGCCGTTGCATTGCCGATCTTAGACGCTTTGCACTATCTTGCTTGCAACGATTCAAAACTCTTGCTAGTTTAACTTGGCTTTTGTTGTTCTCAAAATATTTCTGCATTTGATCAATAAACTTAGCCAGACTTCTTCATTTTAATACCCATCGATAGTAATGACACCAACAGTGATGATTTTAGCGTTAAGCAAACGGAGTGACCCCAACACGCCCATCTATAAAATGTTGTACAAGTGCCTTTTAAAAAAAAATTGCCCTCTTCTTTTATAGTAGCACAATGTCTGCTTAAAAAAGTTGTTTTATTGAATGAAAACACTTTTTTCTTTGAATTTGTATGCATAGCAAAAAAAAGGCCTGAAAAAGACATTGTAGACACTACGAAAACTGTGCTTCATGCAAGTGATGATTAAAAAAGCTAAAAATCCTTAGGCTTATTTCATCCCTTGAAATTGATTTACTTCATGTGGTTTACAGTAGTCCTTTTTTCACACCAGATCCTCTTTTCTAAAGCCAACACTGGAAATAGACCACAGTAAAACTGGTAATTACTTACAGGAATACAGGGACGTGCCGTCAGGGGAGGCAAGTGAACCAGTGCCTCACCTGTGGCAATCAAATAAATTAGAAATAGCATATTGAATTCATAGTCTTTGCAAAATAGATAAAATTTGCTATAAGTTGAAAAAAATTAGTAAAAATTATATTAGTAAAAATAACTTGTTGCAGTTTAATTTGTTTTTTTTTTAACCCTAATTTTGGAGGGTTTAATGGTTGTATTTTCAGCGCTTTAATCATTTCGTCAAGCGTTCTTGTCAGCAAAGTCGCTAATAAACGCTAGTGAGGCAGTTTAAGGTTTGCCTTTCTTCAGATAAAAAAAGAAAAAAAAGCGAAACAATATAGCGCTTTTTTCTCTTTTAGTGAAAATATCTCTTGAAATAAGAGAGATTTGAGGCAAGTTCTGATGTACTTAAGAAAAAAAAGTTTTTCTTACTCCCGACATTACTCCCGACACAGCGTATGATGTTCCTCCACAGCGTATGATGTTCCTCCACAGCGTCCTGTTTTCATTGTCCTTCTTTCTTGCACCAACTTCCCCCATAAGCTCCTTCATGTCTCTAAAAAACTAAAAAACCAAAACAATCAATTTCCATCGGACTGCAATATCTTGGCATCTCCGAAGCAGGTTGGGTAATTTCTTGATCTAAGTATAGCGCCTCTAACACTTTCCTGCGAGTCAAAAAAATAAATTTAAAAAATGTTTTTTTAACTCAGAAAGAGTTAGCTGAATGTGAGAAAATGCTTTAAACTGCCTTTTTTATTTAAGTAGAACACTATTTTGTTTGTTATAAAATAAAATTACTTTAAAAATTAGTGCTTCCCAACCGCGAGCTTCACAGTACGTCAGTGACGTCACTGTTATATAAAGTCGTTCGAAATTTTGGTTGCTTTTTTGTATATACTGTAAAACAAAGAATCACGCTTAAGGCCGATTTATATTTGATTTGCACAAATTTTTGTTTTTTTTAAATATTTTTATATAATATGTAGTAGGCATATGATTTTTGTGTGAATTTTATTAAGTTTTGGTACCTTTTATTTTATGTCATGCGATATCACAGAAGTTTTTTGTTTGTTGAATGATTAAAATTTGCGTCACTTTTTAAAAGAGCTTTACGAAACAAACGTCACTATTCTATAGCTATAAAAACGTAACCAATAACGCAGCTTAGTTTTTTTAACAATATTGATGTATAGTTACAATTAGCAATATTGTTAAAATCATTCGTCTTTGATTCTTAAAGTGTTATTAACGTATTCTGTGCCTCACAAAAATACGTTCTTATTGTCACTCAAAAAAACTTTAAATCTGTCAACCACGTATTTATTTAAAGGTCATCTGACTATATCAATTTTTGCGTTATCGGAGTTAGAAATTATGCATGAACAACCTTTTAAAATTTTTTGTGCTCTTAATGTGTTGTTCATCTTCCGAGCGCTGAATCAAAGTAAAAGAAACACTCGCATTAACTTTATACGTAATCTTACGGCTTTTTTGTTAGAATTTTTGAGCCAGACTTTTTGTTGGAATTCGATGTTGACTCGTCGCAGTACGCGAATGACAGCACAGACTCCTCGTTAATAGAAAGGTCACTGATGCTTTACGCAAGAATATGTGTGCAACAAAGTTTTATCTTGTTCAGTTCAAATGAGTTTACTCGTTCGGTATTTTTTAAAATCTTTCTCATCTTTACTAAATTTTAATTTTTAGCATTGGTCAATGATTTTCGTGGTGTGCCTGCACATAAAAACAACTTCTTTTCTAGGCGTCACCATTGACAGAAGGTCAGTGTTTGTTAATTTCCATGCAAATTAAATTATTCAATTTAGTAAATGGAAGCAAAACCAAATTCCTTTCTCCCTCAAAAATGTGAATGAGTAATAAACTTAGAAATGCTTATTCAGTAATAAATTTGAAAATGTGCCATAAAAAGATTATAATTTGATTTTTGTTTGTGGAATCTGAGAGTAAAAGTATACTTGGAAAGGTTAAGCATAACCAAAAAGCAAAATTTTTATTCCGTATTTGTATAGTAGCCTACTTTTTTAGAAAATATGTCGTGAAGTTGTTGAAAATGCTTACCATTACATCAACTAATTGAGGTACAAATTTACAGAAAAACTAGCTAATTTTTAAAAAATTTCGTACATTCTATCAAGTTTCAAGTAACAAACTAAAGATGCTAAGTTGAAATTACCATTTTTTGGTTGTGGTTTTTTCATTTTCAAGTCGACAAGTGCTGCTCAAGCAACAACACAAACAACTAATTAATGTACGTACGTTAAATAATTAAAATAGTAATATAAACATCAATTTTCGCACAGAATTAATGTGATTAGCGCTTTACGACTTAACATTTTGTCAATGGTAAACACAAAAATTTCAGGTGGCGAGGAGATGAAAATGAAGATTTGAAACTGAAGGGGTCAAATCACAAAAAACATGTAAAAATTGTTTTCATTGTTTTCGTATTGTTTTCGTTCACTATTCCCCAAGCTTACTTTATAATTTTTTAAATTTTAGGAAATTCCTAGCCGACAAAGTTAATAATAACAAACGAGACCCAACTTTTTAAATCAAACTTTGAACATTAGTTTATTACAAGCATTTGGTGTTCAAATAGCAAAAAAAATTTTGTGACTGCCACTTTTTGCACTATAATGTAAAGACTTTATTGCAAAATCATACCAGAGTCGATTGGTGGTACAAAACTGTAAGATAGCTTTGAAACGTGTGTTCTTTCCTCGAAGACTTTTTATCTGAGACTCATCGGGAGGAATCGTTTGAAAGAACTGAGAGCAATCCGATCGTGCTTATATAGGCAAGGAGAATGAGTTTGATTGGTTGAAAAAGGCAGCCAACCAGGAATAGAAAAGGAAAGAAAACGAAAGTGCGTCGGAATGGTCAAGAAAGACAACCAATCAGAAGCGAAAGTAAAAGAGCGTTAATGAATGAGTTTTAGAGTGCAAAGAAATTCCTTTTGTCGAAGGAGATTGGGTTGAAAAGGTTCGATAAACGTGGCTCCAAGAGCGGATAGGTAAAAGAAGTACATCCTCGGGAAAGGATAGAGAATTTGGTGTCACTGTATTGGCTGGCACAGAAATGGTTTTTCAAAAGATACTGTCCAATAGCAGAGTCATGGGCATGATTGAGTCAAGGCCGAGGACGTACTTTCCTTTACTTACATTTACGTACTTTACTTACATATTCTTAATTGGAATACTTAAATATTGGGAAAATGACTGAATGGGGAAGGCAGCTGGCAGACTTGATGGAGCAAAGGAATGTAGACATATTGTGCCTACAGGAAGCAAAGTGGAAAGGGAGTAAAGCAAGGAACATTGGAGGTGGATGCAAACTATTTTACAATGGAGATGATGGAAGAAAAAATGGGATAGGGATAGTGGTAAAGAAGGAGCTGGCTGAAAGTGTCGTGGAGGTAAAGAGGGTGTCAGTAAAAGGATCCATCCTAAATATAGTAGGCGCACATGTTCCACAGGTTAACAACAGCATGAAGAAGAAAAATGATTTTTGGGAAATTGATAGAAAGTTGATAGAAAGTGTATAGAAAGTGTATGATAAGAGGATGGGTTCGGTTGATAAAAAGTGCATGAAAAGAGAAAAGGATAGTTCTTGGTGCAGACTTTAATGGACATGTGTGCCAAGGAAACGTAGGGGATGAGGAAATAATGGGGAGGTATGGTGCTGGAACAAGAAATAAGGAAGGATTAATGGTTTGCATTTTGCGAAAAGGATAGATTTGGCGATTGTCAATACTTATTTCAAGAAGAAAGATGAACACAGGGTGACGTATAAAAGTGGTAGAAAAAGTACCCAAGTAGATTATGTGATGTGCAGAAGGAGGAACTTGAAGAAAATGGGCGATTGTAAGGTAATAGTGAATGAGTGCGTCGCAAAGCAGCACCATATGGTGGTATGCAAAATGGTTCTTATGGTGAAAAAGAAAAAAGCAGAGAAAGTAAAGCCAAAGATACGATGGTGAAAACTGAAGGAGACAAGCTGTCAAGAAGCGTTTAGACAAGAGGTGACCAAGATTTTAGGAGGCGAGGATGGGTTGATGAGTTGGGCAAAACAGCGGAAATGCTAAGAAAAACAGCTGAAACAACGGAAAGCATGGGACAAAATAAGAGATAAAAATACTATAAAGATCTACAAAGAAAGAAGAGTAAGGCAAAGAAGGCAGTTGCGATGGCGAAGGGACGTGCTATGACGATTTGTATGCTAGATTGGAAACAAAAAAAGGTGAAAAGTAGTTGTAAAGATTGGCTAGGCAGAGAGACAGAGCAGGGAAAGATGTACAGCATGTGAGGGTTATAAAGGATAAAAACGATAATATTATGGTAAATTTGGAAGCAGTGTTAAAGAGATGGAAAGAGTACTTTGAGAAACTGATGAACGAGGAAAATGACAGAGACCCTAGGACAGAGGAAGCAGAAGTGGTTAACGAAGAGATAAATTGTGTCAGTAGAGAAGAAGTAAAGAAAGCACTAAGAAGGATAAAAAAAAGTAAAGCAATTGGGCCAGATGAATTGCCAGTAGAAGTTTGGAAGTGCATGGGAAAGATGGGGATAGAGTTTTGACCAGACTGTTCAATAGACTATTAATGGGTGAACTGATGCCAGAAGAATGGAGAAGGAGTATGCTTATCCGAATGTATAAAAACAAAGGGGACGCACAGTGTTGCGAAAACTACAGAGGAATAAAGCTAATGAGCCATACAATGAAGGTATGGGAAAGAATTATTGAAGCCAGGCTAAGGGATAGAGTAGAGATCAGCAAACAGCAATATGGATTTATGCCAGGAAAGGGAACCACCGATGCCATATTTGCTTTAAGAATGTTGATGGAAAAGTACAGGGAAGGTCAAAGAGAGCTACATTGTGTACTTGTAGACCTAGAGAAAGCTTACGACAGGGTTCCGCGGGAAAAGCTGGGGCACTGTAGGAATAGTGGAAAAGTATGTGCGACTTGTACAGGATATGTATGAGGAAAGCGAAACAGTGATGAGGTGTGCAGTAGGAAATACAGAAAGTTTCAAGGTCAAGGTTGGACTACACCAGGGATCAGCGTTAAGTCCGTTCCTGTTTGCAGTGATAATGGACAGGCTAACGGATGAAGTAAGGAGAGAACCACCATGGACAATGTTGTTTGCTGATAATATTGTGATTTACGAAGAGACTAAGGAAGAAGTGGAGCGGAGACTAGAATCCTGGAGGTATGCATTGGAAAGAAAAGGGATGAAAATAAGTAGGCCAAAGACCAAATATCTGTGCATAAATGGAAGAAATGACGACGAAACAGTGAAGAAGGAGGATACAAAAGTGCCAAGAGTAAAGGAATTTAAGTATTTGGGATCAGCGGTGCCAGAAAGTGATAGTTGTGAGAGGGAGGTAAAGAAGAGAGTGCAGGCAGAATGGAACGGATGGAGAAAAGTATCGGGAGTAATCTGCGACAGGAGGTTACCAGCTAGAGTAAAAGGAAAAGTGTACAGTTCAGTGGTAAGACCAGCAATGGTGTATGGACTTGAGACGGTGGCGGTCACAAAGAAACAAGTGGAAGAGATAGAAGTTGCAGAGATGAAAATGCTGAGGTTTGCTATGGGAGTGACGAGAAAAGACAAGATCAGAAACGAGCACATCAGGGGTACAGTTAAGGTAGAACGTTTAGGAATGAAAATGAGCGAGGGCAGGCTGAGGTGGTATAGACATGTCATGAGGAGAGACCAAGAGTATGTAGGAAGAAAGATGATGAAAATAGAGTTAACGGGAAAGAGGAAAAGAGGGAGATCAAAGAGAAGATTTTTAGATGTTGTGAAAGAAGATATGGGGGAAGTTGGTGCGAAGGAGACAAATGTTGAAGACAGGGCGGTTTGGAGAAAGATGATACGCAGTGGCTACCCCTGAGTGAAGAAAAAGGCCGACAGGAAAAAAAGAAAAAGAACGTACTTATTTTACGTACTCATTTTACATGATATTTTTGAGTTTGATTAAAGATAGCTCTAACAATGGCCGATTCAAAATTTAAAATTTTTTAAAAAAAACCTAAAAAAATTAAATTCAATGAAAGAAAACTGGAAAAAAATTAAAATTATTAGAATTATTAATTTTTTAAGTGTTGCTGATAATGTTTGATACTGCTGCGCAGATATTTGGGGGTGTTGCACTTCCTATGGGCGAGCCGCCACTGCAATGCATATTTGAGCTTATTCTGTTCTTGACAGAGACGCCGACAATTTTGTAAGCGACAAAATAAGAGAATGTTTATTGTTTTGCTTGAAGAGTGAAAAGTAATGCCAGGAAAGAGCTCGTAGGACCTACTGGTAGAAACTCAACTTAATTTGTTATCGGTCACTCTCGTCTCACGGTGTTTAAACCCATGACCGTACGAGCCGGTGGGTACCGGACGATTGCCCCCAAAGACGCAAGAAATTTGAAAGAAAATCAGATTTATTTACTGTATGTGTGACATTGTATTTCTTCAACGTTGTTGTAAATTCAAATATTGGTCTATGTGCTTTAGCGAGATAAACTTTCTGCCTCACTAAACGGTAATTCAATGTCGCAATATTTGTCTTTGATTTCATATGTTTAGTCTTTACATCGTGGCATCTGTGTTTAATTAAGCTTTATAATACATGCCTTTGATTATGTTTGGAGCTTGTGTTTACGTCTACTGTACTTTAGCGGTCGATAGCTTGATTTACAGAATATTCCAAATGACAAAAATGTAGCTGAGCATGTCTACTTTTGCCTATCTTAAAACCTTGTAATACGTTTAAATGTTGTTACCCTTAGCAAAGACGAATTAGGCGTTTGTTTACCATTAGCAGTTAAATAGTCGATCTAAATTAACTGTGGTTGCTAATACACTCAACTTAGTGGCTGTATTGATAGAACGTATCTCAATAATACTGTCAAACTGAGGCGTGGATAGTTTTTTCGAAAAAACGGTGTCTTTTTGTTTGCACTCTCAGTTTGTCAGTTAAAGCATTTGTTGAATAATGTAGCTACTTCTAGTCTTCCAAAACGTTGTATAAAAATTATTGTTTTGACTCGGAGGTTGTTACAAAATTAGTGGTCTTTGTAGAGGTACTAAAGGGGCAGTCAAAATTCTGGAGGAAACTGGAAATTTTATTGCAGAAGCTTAGCTCGCAGCTTTCTGCTTTTACTTTGAAGAACTTTTTTCATTTATTTCCTTGACTTGCAAGAGAAACGTGGGGAACTGGCAGTTTACTTTTTTTTATTTTTGATATCTATCTTTTTTTATTTTTTAAAGATTTTTTAAACGATCTGTTTTTAGTTTTACTTTAAAACATACCCTAGCCTCCACGCTCTCCGACCTAAGTCGTGCGATTTTTTTTCCTTTGGGGGTTTATGAAATTACAAATGTAAGTGACACAACCAGGCAGTATTAAAAAACTAAAACAAAAATAAAATAAAGCAAGCATTCAATCCAATATCTCTTGATACACTAAAGAAAGTGGCATTAAAATATCGTCCGAGATTTGATGTTGTACTTGAAAATGATAGAAATTACATAGAATTTCATAATTAAATTTATATAACAAGTAGAATATTAAAATTTTTACAGTATAAACTTTTAATTGTAATCTTTATTTATAAAAATAATTTATTCAACTTTTTTTTAGTATATCAGAATTATGAATTTTTTAATAGTGTCGTACATATGTGGCCCTCTTATATCAGGTATCGGGAAGCTTTTTGGGTAAGAGAGCCAAAAAAGCTACATATTTTTAAATGTATTTCAATGAGAGCCATACAATGCTCCTCTAATTTTTAGTTGTGTATAGGCAGAAATTTGTTCGTAAGCAAACTTTGGTCTTTTTTTTGAATTCTAACTTATATTATTGACTATTGACTCTGATTTCTCGATTTTCGTCTCAAAAACGTAGTGATCTCCAGAAAAAAGATCTTCGCCTTGAATCTGACTCTGATTTTTCAATTTTTGTCTTTAAAACATAGTGATCGCTTAAAAAAAGTCTTCACTTTTAAAATCTTGTGATTGCAGATTTTTTTTTATTATGCTTCTCAATAAAAGAACCAGATGCCGTTATTAAAAAAGCCACATCCGGCTCGCGAGCTATAGGTTCCCGACTCCTGACCTATATGAACAATGATTAAACAAACTACGGGTGCTGACCTGAGAGTTCCTGTCTGATTGTAGACACGGACTCGCCAAATAATACTTCTGCTTGGCTGTTTTTTCCTAAGTTTGAATACTAAGCAGCTTCTTTCACTTTTAACAGCGCTTCTAAAGCTGAACAAATCACTTTTGCTTAGTTTTGCAAACACAATCACGTGATCCAAAGTCTATAATTGTTTTAAAGTGAGTGAGACAACAAATAAAACAGGAAGTTCAATAACTAAATCAAAGCAATGAAGTGCTTAAACAAAAAATATAGTTTACATAAAATTCGAGGGCATTGAAAATTGCACTTATCGATAAACACTTAAGATTAAAAGTAAATAATAAAAGAATACAACTTTCAAAACATCAACAAAACGACCGGGCAAAAGGATTTTAGATACTTTCAAACAGCAAAAGAAAATCAATTTTAATCCACATCCAGCTTTCAATGAGATGCTCTTATATATTTCGCAGAGACAATAGATGATATACTTGCTCACTTTTGCAGTTTTAAACTGGCAGAATCTTTACGGATATTATTCATATCAATAAAAGAAAGACCAAGGATGCACCCTCCAAAATTCTTTAAGGTATTTCTGCTCGAAAAAATTTAACTAAACAAAGTTTTGCGATTTGAAACGAAAAAACTTAGAAATATAAATTGCAGTAATTTACATTGCAATAATATTTGCACTTAAAAATATAATAAAGATATAATTAACAGAGATATAATTTGCATTAAAAAAAGTAAACAAAGTAAAAGCGAAAAAACAACAAGGTCTTCTAGTTACGCGGCCAGCTTATTACAACATTTAAAATGACCAATAACTAAAAATAAAAAGCGTTGCATAAGCAAGCTGCGATACAGCAAAAAAAAAGAATTCACAAATGAAACCTTAAAACAATATCAAAAAATTACAAATCGGCTTATAAAACTGATATTATGTTGTATTAGTCAGTAATAACATATTTTATTCATTTTTAAAGTTACAATATTTTGAAATTAAATACGAGATAGAATTGTATACTTTTTTATCACTCTATTTAATTGAAAATTACGTTTTTTGTTGTGAATAGTAAAAGATTAAATTAATCAGAACAAAAAGATCTTCACCAAAAAATTAAAAATGTAATGCAATCTTCTCATGATATGAACCATAATTAATTCTTTTTTATAATTAAACATAAAATATGAGTGATTTTTTACCGGTAAATAAACAAATATAGGCTAATGTAAAAGTTTGTTAACCTGCAGCAAAAAATACTTTTCTAATCCCCAGATTTTTTCAACAATTGACGTCGTAATATTTTTCCTGTTTCATTTCGAGGAATAACCGGAACAAATTCTACTCCGCCATGAAGACTTGTGGTGTTTTCAACTTGATCGTTGAAAAATTTGATAAGCTCCTCCTCAAGCAGCGTCTCGTCTTTTCGAACAACAAATGCACGAGGTGCCTCGCCATAATCTGGATGGAGAACTCCCACGATTGCAACATCAAGTACTTTACTGTGACGTCGTATGATGTCTTCGAGTTCTGCTGGCATAACAGTGATATTTCCCGGTTGAGCTTTGATGGCGTCTTTCAATCGTCCAACTATATAAAGATATCCTTGTTTGTCATAAAATCCCAAATCACCGGAATGCATCCATCCGTTTACGACTCCTTGGCTAACTGTTCCATCGTTTAGTAAATAGTTTTTCATTATCTGAGGACATTTTACATATATTTCTCCTTTTTCATCAGGACCCAATTCATTATCTTGATCAATAACTTTTATTTGAGTATTACTTGTAAGAATTCCAACACTGTTTGTAGGAGTTTTGTTGGAATATCCGCAAGAGACAAGTCCCATTTCCGTCGATCCATACGTCATTGATACAAAAACTCCAAACTTGTCACGAGCTTGTTGTATTAGTTCAGATGGATACTTCGTTCCGCCAACAAAGATGCTTTTTAAAAATGACAAATTGTGCTTGTGAGCTTGCTTATCTTCAACGATTGCTTTTAAGAGATTAACGTTAAAAATTAAACAAGTTGTAACTTTGTACTTTGATATAAATCCAAGATATTGTTCGGGTGAAGGTGTCCCGTATACTATGGTGACTCCTCGAATAACAAATGATAAAGAGAAATTCAAAGTTGCCACATTTAAAGCAGTGAAATGAAAAGCTAATCTATCTTCACGAAAAAGTCCAAATGTAGAATTAATCGTGAGTAAAGTTGCAACCAATCCATAATGGCTCACCACAACGGCTTTTGGTTGATCTGTTGTTCCACTACTTTGAAAAATAACAGCTGCATCATTGTGAACATCAATGCATCCATAACATGGCATGTCATTGTCTCGACTTCGTATTGATCCTGGTTGAATGTTCTTTAGTTGATCAAAGCTCAAATAAAGTTTCAAACTGGAAACTTCTTGTTTCATATCAGTTAATATTTGATGGTATTGATCATTGGTTGTGATGACCAACGTAGGCTTAACAGAACGAAGCTGTTGAAGAATGGATGATTGAAAGAGAAGTTTACAACCAAACAAAACTCCACCACAACACGATATTGCTATAAAGAGCGGTGCATATTTCAAATCAAATGGTAGTGCAAGAGCAACAATGTCGCCTTTTCTCAAGCCGGCTCGCCACAATAATCCAGTGAGTTGTTGTGCTTGATCACAAAGTTGTTTATAGGTTAAGGAATTGCCACTGACCATTTCAATAATTGCAAGTGCATCGGGATCTTGTTGTTTCAAAGATTCCATTACATATTGACCAAGTGGTATTTCAGGTATAACTATATCGGCAAAACTACTTTTTAAAACCATTGCTCATATCAATAATGTGTTTTACAAGAATGCAAAATCTTTTTACTGTTTGAAAGTAATATTGTTTAGTTATTATTGTAAATTAGTGCAGGTTTAGCGTAGCCTAAAACAAGTTTGTAAATATAAAAATTTCAATCAAAAGCACTTCATCAATACAGATTTGGTTGCCAACAACATTGGCTAGTCGTTCAATTCCAGTAAAAAAAACCTCAGGTCAATGTTTGATGATTCATGGGGTCCTTGGGGTCATAGGGGCTCCTTTGATAAACCCTTTTCTTAGGTTTTTTTTTTGATCAGTACACAACCCTTTATTTAATTTTTAACTATTTTGTGATAAAATTTAAAGTTTTTTGTGCTAAAAAGTTGGATTAGTTCGATGGTTATTCATTTGAAACCATTTCTTTTAAATTGCAGTTATTGTATTTATATCCACAGCGTATGAGAGCGCGTATCGATGAGAAACGGGGTGGACAGGGTCGCGGTTGCAACACTACTCTTGTCATTTTATTGCGTTTTTGGGAAAAAGTTTCCGGCACTTTTCTCTTAAGCAGATCTAAGTTTCAGTTATATCTCTAAACAAAAATTCAAAACTAAATAAAAAAAACTTTCAATGAAACACCAATATCTTGGTATCTTCTAAAACAGATTGAAGTAATTCTTGACGTGTTGCAATAAAGTTAAGATTTTTCGAGATAAATATGATGATCATGTTGATTTTTGAATAAAATATGATTAGGAAGATAAATAGAGATACCGATGTGATGTTGATTTCTGAATCAAATCTCATACAAAACTTTTATTTACTTTTTTTGAGCAATAATTATTAAGCGACTATAGTATCTGCTAACTTTTGCATATCGGCTAACTGTTTGACTGTTGCTCTAAACTGAGGGCATGTTTTTCTATAATTTCTATGCCGTAGAGGACCAATTAGATATTTAAAAGTATTGAAGCCTAATTTATCTAATTGTCTAAAAATAAGTGAGTCTAAAAAATAACATTTGAAAATTACTTTCGAAAAAAAAGCTGATACACAAAAAAAGGGTTTGTATTAATTAAAAATCGATATAAAAACTTATCGTATTCTTTAAAAAATGGCTTTAAAACTGTTAGCAGTAAACTATAGTTTGCCGGCTCTACTATGTAGTCTATTTAAAATGATAAAAAACTTTATTTGTCTTTTTGTACTGGCCTACGGGACAGAGAAGAAATGTTTTCGTAGCTATCGTACTACATCTGAATCTGAATACTGTATCTAAATCGGCGGAGCAGCTCACGTGATAATACTCTGAATTGCAAACAAAACGACGCGAGTTTGATACTTAGCCTACACGGGTAACTTCTGTTCTGTCCTTGGAAATAATTTTACAAAAAATTTATAAATGATGTCAGGATACTTATCTTCAATAGTTACTCTGTTTGTTTTTTATTTATATTATTTCAATTCTGTTGGCCTACTACAAAATGTTACATGCTACCGAAGCAGTAACCATAGCAGGATAACGCGGCCGTACGAAACAGAAAAAAAACCGTATATTAGACTCCATTATTCGACCGAGTCGATACATCATCGATGATAAAGTGTATTTAAGAAAAAGCAGTTTTTATTGGTTTAGGCCTATCAGTAGTTACGCTAATTTAGTTTTTTTTATATTTGTTGAACGTCTTGGTTTAATTTGTGACAGAAAATGTACAGATTACAAAGTTAGTTTTCAAATTGAGGAGACAGTATAAAATTGTTAATGCTTGTGCAAGCTTTACTTCCTTTCTAATTGATTCAACGACGGGCATTTCGCTTCTTATTGAAATATGAAAAGCATTGATATCTGCCTTGTTTTAATTTAAAAGTAGTCATAAACAGTTAAGATATCAGGGATCGGTGGGACATTTGTTTCAAGAGTCCCACCAGAGCCAGCCATTTTGAAAAAGTGTCTTTTGCTAGCAAAATTGTATTGTAAACTTTAAAAATCTTACACATTTTTAAAAATCTCAACATTATTGCTATGCATTTAACTTGTTTGTATTTATGGTTATTGGAAATTTTTATGACTGAAATTTACTTTTGGATGCACTGCTATTTCACTTTCCGCACCCCTAAATCTGCCATCTGTAAAACACAATTTTGTTGATTGAATAATCTTAAAGCTTATTTCTAACTAAGCATATTAACTAATATACTTTATACAAAAGAAAGCGAAGCGCTAAACTAGTCACGCTTATGATCAAATCGAGTGATCTGTGTTTATTGCAAATCATACGTAGTACGTTCAATCTATCAAATAAAGCGTCAATAAAATCCGTCATTTTACGTGACTTTACATGATATTTTTGAGTTTAATTAAAAATAACTCAAAAAATTGCCGATTCAAAATTTAAAATTTTTAAAAAAAACCTAAAAAAATTAAATTCAATGAAAGAAAACTGGAAAAAAATTAAAATTATTAGAATTATTAATTTTTTAAGTGTTGCTGATAATGTTTGATACTGCTGCGCAGATATTTGGGGGTGTTGCACTTCCTATGGGCGAGCCGCCACTGCAATGCATATTTGAGCTTATTCTGTTCTTGACAGAGACGCCGACAATTTTGTAAGCGACAAAATAAGAGAATGTTTATTGTTTTGCTTGAAGAGTGAAAAGTAATGCCAGGAAAGAGCTCGTAGGACCTACTGGTAGAAACTCAACTTAATTTGTTATCGGTCACTCTCGTCTCACGGTGTTTAAACCCATGACCGTACGAGCCGGTGGGTACCGGACGATTGCCCCCAAAGACGCAAGAAATTTGAAAGAAAATCAGATTTATTTACTGTATGTGTGACATTGTATTTCTTCAACGTTGTTGTAAATTCAAATATTGGTCTATGTGCTTTAGCGAGATAAACTTTCTGCCTCACTAAACGGTAATTCAATGTCGCAATATTTGTCTTTGATTTCATATGTTTAGTCTTTACATCGTGGCATCTGTGTTTAATTAAGCTTTATAATACATGCCTTTGATTATGTTTGGAGCTTGTGTTTACGTCTACTGTACTTTAGCGGTCGATAGCTTGATTTACAGAATATTCCAAATGACAAAAATGTAGCTGAGCATGTCTACTTTTGCCTATCTTAAAACCTTGTAATACGTTTAAATGTTGTTACCCTTAGCAAAGACGAATTAGGCGTTTGTTTACCATTAGCAGTTAAATAGTCGATCTAAATTAACTGTGGTTGCTAATACACTCAACTTAGTGGCTGTATTGATAGAACGTATCTCAATAATACTGTCAAACTGAGGCGTGGATAGTTTTTTCGAAAAAACGGTGTCTTTTTGTTTGCACTCTCAGTTTGTCAGTTAAAGCATTTGTTGAATAATGTAGCTACTTCTAGTCTTCCAAAACGTTGTATAAAAATTATTGTTTTGACTCGGAGGTTGTTACAAAATTAGTGGTCTTTGTAGAGGTACTAAAGGGGCAGTCAAAATTCTGGAGGAAACTGGAAATTTTATTGCAGAAGCTTAGCTCGCAGCTTTCTGCTTTTACTTTGAAGAACTTTTTTCATTTATTTCCTTGACTTGCAAGAGAAACGTGGGGAACTGGCAGTTTACTTTTTTTTATTTTTGATATCTATCTTTTTTTATTTTTTAAAGATTCTTTAAACGGCCTTTTTTATCAACTTTTCTCATTAATTGACTTGCAGGAGAAACGTGGGAGACTGACTGTTTATTTCGAAACCGTCAAGCGGTTTTCCCATCGTCCATGAGGACAAGTGACATTTTTTTGATTTTAGTATTTATCAAGAGATATAACTAAGAACTATAACTGCTTGCTAAAACCGACAAGAAAATAAAAGCGCCGAAAAGTGTTTTACCCGAGGACAGAACCGAATGACGTAATAGGGTTTGAACCGCGTTGCCCGTCAACACACCCTCTTCTTCTAACTACGTGATGACGTTTTGGACACGGAGACAAGTTTACTACCATGTATGAAGGTTATACTGTGGCGACCAATCAGCTGGCGCGCGCGAAAGACTCATGTGACGAAAGACGTCGGGGCGCAAGCATGCGTGAAAACGCTTACAATGATTTTCGCTATTGTACGCGCGGTCTTTGTTCGAGCTTTCAGTATTAAAAGTGCATTGTTAGAAACGGGTCATGTATCGCGAAGTCAGACAGTGTGTTTAGTAAGTAAACGCTACAATACCGTTTTACTTTATATTGGTTCTAAGATAAGCCTTCGAAACTGGGCTACATTACAGATGTTGAAATACAGGGTGGGCAACATAAGTGTGACAAATAAAAAAATTTGTTAAGCTCAATCAGAGATATTGGAACACCTCCTTCTTCTTCTCTCGGCTTCTCCCTATTTGGGGTCGCCACAGAGCAACAGTATTCTCCATTTCACTCGATCGACTTCGTCTCATTCCTTAGCTCCAACCCTTTCCATGTCTTCTCTAGCCAAATCCATCCAATCTCTCCTTGGCCTTCCTCTTTTTCTTCTACCCGGCACCGACATCTCCATCATCCTTTTTCCCACGTAGTCTTCTTCTCTCCTTTTTACGTGTCCATACCATTGTAGCCTTGCATTCGGAAGTTTGTCTCCAAGCTTTGCAATTTTCGCGGTCCCTCTCACGTATTCGTTTCTTATCTTGTCCTTTCCAGTCACTCCCAGTGCCCATTTCACCATTTTCAACTCTGCAACTTCCATTCATCTTACTTGTTTTTCCGCCACTGCCACCGTTTCCGTTACGTCGTACGCGTAAATATTTGCGACGTAGGTATTGGGTACGAGATTCGAACCAACACATTTTTTGTTATTGCGTTGAATAATCAGCGCTGCCTTTTTGTGCGTTCTAGCGCAGCTGTTTGGCATCGAGTTGGATTGGGCAAATGTTGCTTGCCATTTTATTTGGAGAGAAGCTTTGTGATCGATGAGAGATCCAATTTTATTGCATACTTATATTTGAATTTAACTGTTAATATTTATTAGTCCCCTTGGACATTGGCTACATTTGTTAGCAGTTTAGTATTCGTATTGTCGATTCTCTTTGCTCGTCCGCCTAACATCGTTGAAAACCGTTTCCGATTAGCATCTCCGTTATCGTTTTGTTTTTATAAAATAAAACCATAAAACAGTGGCGTGCGGTCAGGGCATGCAAGTCATGCGTTGCATGACCAAATTTTTAGGGATTGCATGACAAGCTTTTGCTCGTTAAGATAGATATTGTTGAATTCAATGAAAAATATTTCTTGTTCGTGATGAAATAGGAGGCTGATCCGAGACGAAGATTTTTTTTTTTAAGATCACTGCATTTTTAGGACAAAAAGTGCATTACCGGGGAACGATTTCAAGTGATGACCTTTTTTTAGAGATCACCTTGAATCTAGGACAAAAATTGGTCTTAAATACCATGATATAAGGACTAAAAATTAGAATCTCACACAGAATTTTTTTCCTACCGGTAAAATATTGCATGTCTTACACATTGACTACCCATAAAATACCCAATTACATGACCAGTTTCAGAGGTCACCGCACGCCACTGCCATAAAATCTGATGCTGGTCGTGAAGCGCGTTTGTGCGGAGCTGGAAGGACGAGGCAGTTTTGCGACTCCGTCACAGTTTCCATTCCATAAAGCATGGCTGGTCTAAACAACACTCTTGTACATTTTACCCTTAACCTTTGCTGATAACTTCCTGTTGCACAAAACTCCAGACACTTCCTCCAACTCATCCATCCTGCTTAGATCCTTCTCCTCACTTCTTCTTCACATCTTCCATCGCTACTAACTGTTTAACCCAGGTATTTAAAGTTTTTGCTCTCTTTACCTTTTCTCCTTGGAGCTTCAACTCTTTTCCATCATCCACACCCCAAACCCTCAAATATTCGGTGTTTCTCCGACTCACTTTCAGGCCTCTTCTCTCCATTGCATTTCTCCAAATCTTCAGATCCTCCTCTAACTCCCTATAATTTTGCCTAAACAGCACTATATCATCTGCAAACAGCATATCCCATGGTGTATCCTTTCTGATGTCTTCCGTCAGCCTGTCTATGATGATGGCAAAAAGAAATGAGCTAAGGGGTGAGCCTTGGTGGAGTCCAACACCTACCTTGAATTCTTCAGTCAACCCTGCTGCTTTTCTCACAGTTGTTGTCGCTCCGTAATACATATCCTTGATAATCCTTATGTAGCCCTCTGATGTTTCGGCTAACCGCAAGCATTCCCACAGTTCCTCTCTGGGTACCCTGTCGTATGCTTTCTCCAAGTCAATAAAGGCACGGTGCACTGCCTTCTGCCCTTCAGTCCACTTTTCCAACAGCATCCTTGGACAAAAGATTGAGTCGGTGGTACTCCTTCCTGGTATGAACCCAAATTGTTGCTCAGCGATCGTCACCTCTTTCCTTATCCTTGCTTCTATTATCCTCTCCCACAATTTCATCGTGTGGCTCATCAACTTGATCCCCCTGTAGTTTCCTTATTTCTTGATGTCTCCTTTACCTTTGTACAAATGTACAAGTACGCTCCTCCTCCATTTATCTGGCATCTTCTCTCCTCGTAAGAGTCTGTTGAAGAAGTTTACTAGAAACTCCACACCTTTATTGTCTAGAGCAATCCATGCTTCCACTGGTATGTCATCAGGTCTTTAAGCCTTTCTCTTCATCTTCTTCAACCCAGTCCTGACCTCTTCTGCAGAGATATTTTCCACGTCCGTTTCTCTCCCTTCTGTTATCGTTTCTCTTCTTTCTCTAGGGTTTTTCTTGTTATGTAAATTGTCGAAATCCTTCTTCCATCTCTGTTTTACCTTCTCTTCTTCCATCAGAAGCTCCCAGTTTTACTCTTAATTACTCTTACTTGTTGAACATCCTTACTTTTCTCTGCTTTGCTGTTTTGAACAACTCATTTTCCCCTTCCTTCGTTTCCAGTTTTTCATACAGTTCCTCATATGCCTTGTTTCTTGCCTTTGCCAGTTCTCTCTTAGTTTGCTTTCTTGCAGTTTTATAGGTCAACTTGCTTACATCACCTCTGATGGTATCCCACGCCTTTTTAGCTTTTTTCTTATCCTTCAGCTTTTCCTGGACTTCCTGGTTCCAATAAAATAATTACTAAATTTATTGCAATTGATATGGAAATGAGTGGGAGGATTAAAGTTTTTTCTTCACACAATAATTTTTTGGATATCTATCTTTTTTTATTTTTTAAAAATTCTTTAAACCAGTGGTTCTCACCCTTTTTAAGTTTGCAGACCGGTAATATATCAAAAAAATACGGCGGACCAGTAATCTTTTTAATGTCTAAAAAAAATTGTAATAAACGCATGCAAGAAAAAGAAAAAAAAAATTTTTTATTAAAACAAAAGTAAGCTTTAGCATCAGAAGAACTCTATTTAATGTGAAATTTGCTGCTGTCTTCTTGATATAATACGTAGTAAACGTGGCTCTATTAAAGTTTTGAGTGGCAAAGTTAGGGGAACCAGAAGCGGGGAGACACAGTGGGGTAGAAAATTTATAAGAAGGTACAAGGTGCTTTTTGATATAATTTCTTCAAAACCAAGCTTTCGAAATTTTCTTTCTTGTTGAGTACTGATTTCTGATTGTTTTTTTTATGACAATGCCTGTACTTTCCATTTTTACTACTCATATTTAAATTTGAAATTGTAGATTTTTTATTACAATTTCAAATTTCAAAAAAAATTACTTCGTGAAATTCTTATCTTTTCCTGCTTAGTCTTTTTGGATGACTGTCTTAACTCAGTTGAAGGATAGTCCGGCACCATTCCTCTCAATAACTAGAGACTGATTTCTTAATTTATTTTCATAATTTTTCTTCACCACTTCTTTTGAAACCATTAGTTTTGTTGCTCACTGTAAATACATTGATGCAATAACCTTTAAAGAAAGCTACAAGTATAAAGGTCATTCAAGCGGCTGAATGCATTCACCAAATATGCAAGTTTACTTCTGCACATTTTATCGGATTCTATTGATGGGAGTGTTCATTGACGTAAAAATTGATTTGCTTTTCCCTCTACTGAAAAAGACGTGCAAGAACGCATCCTCTTGAAAGCCATATCACTTCTGCACGAAAGATGAGATGGCGATTTTGCACCTCAATTTTAGAGGCCTCCTCGAAAATAGCAGATACAGTTTCAATTTGCTGCAGAGGTTATTATAAAGTCTGGATGAAAAGTGGGAAATACAAGATCAATTCGAGATGAAGACTTTTTTTTTAGAGAACATCTTGATTTTGGGAGAAAAATAGGGAGACCAGAGATGAAACCAAAGTGAAGACCTTTTTTTGGAGAACACCTTGATTTTGGGAGCAAAATAAAAAGATCAGAGATGAAACCGAAGTGAAGACTTTTTTTTTTAGAGATCACTATGATTTTAGGAGAAAAAAAGTGAAAGACGAGATCAAAGCTCTTTTTCTTTTTTAGAGAACATCAATTTTTGGAAATCCTTGCCTCGGGCCCCTGAATTTGAATATCCACCATTGCTCCTAAGTGCATCAGAAGTAGTGTTAAGTTGGGAGGGGGAGTGTATTGGTGTTTGGTCTGATATCAGCTGCTGGTCCTGGACCTCTTGATAAGTACATGGGCGAATTAATGCATCAGTGTACAAGGAAATGTTAAAGCAGCATGTATTGTTTACATGTAAGTCCACAATTCATCGATATTACTTGGATTTCTTTTCTTATTTCTTTCATTTAATAATTTTCACACATTCTCAATTGGATTCAAGTCTGGGCTCTATGGAGGCCAATCCATTACAGTCATGTTTTCCTCGGCAAAAAAAGTCTTGATAGATTTTGCTGTGTGACACAGAGCGTTATCTTGCATAAATACAGCTGGTTGATCAACAGAAGTTCTTAAAACTAGACAAAACATGCTGCTTTAACAATTCCTTGTACACTGATGCATTAATTCTGGAATGTTAAAAAAAGATTCATTCCGAATTTGCTTTTATAAAAAACCTTGAATATGGGTCATTTATTATTTATTTTACCTCTATATTTATCCTGCTAACTCTCAAGAAAGCAACGGAGGTGCTAATATACAGCCCAGTAAACATTTATCATCGGGCCAACGTTGAATTTAGCGCGGCTGGGTTGGGAGAAAGTTGGCAAAATTGCCAGCATTTAACCAGCAATGCCAACTTTCTGCCGATGATTTATTTTTGAGTTTTGGTTTGTTCTATTTGTTGCGTTAAGTACAAAAGTGGAAAAAAAATTAAATTTACGCTGAAAAAAGCTTTTTTGTCACATTTCTTTGCTTAGTAAAATTCGTGTTCACAGCTACTGGTAATGTGTTGGGCCAACGTTGAAGGCAGCATTGGCTGTCTCCCCTGTGACTAAGTTGGTGATACGCTGGTAAGAAGTTGGCTAAAATTTTTTATTCAAAGACATTACCAGTTGTTTATATTAAATATTGATGCAAGCTTTTTACAAAACAGCGACAATAAGTAATGTACTTCTGCTACAGTTCTTTGCTTGATGAAATTTCAATTGCTTTGATTGTTAAGTAATAGAACATTTTCTGATGAGGGATAGCCTATATGTTTTTGTTATGCCACAACGTTTAAAAAGAATAAAAAAAAATGTTAGTCTCTATGGTCTGATAGTTGAAAAAAAATTCGAACAGTTTTTG
This sequence comes from Diplosoma virens, assembly GCA_963680785.1. Classification (NCBI taxonomy): domain Eukaryota; kingdom Metazoa; phylum Chordata; class Ascidiacea; order Aplousobranchia; family Didemnidae; genus Diplosoma; species Diplosoma virens. The sequence continues at coordinate 18,476,114 of OY796885.1, forward strand.
GATGACAGTAAAAAGTAGAAAAACTGCCAACTATTTGCCAACTCTGCCAACAAAATGCCAATGTAACTTTGTTCTCTTTTGTTCAAGTCTATATGAATCAATTTTATTTGAGCTGCATGAGCCCGGTGCGTGTTGCACAATGCTCCATTTAATATGCGTATAATTTTATTTGAAATACGGTAGTTAAAATTTTTATTAATAATTTGCTTTTAAGCGTTTCTATTTGCTGAATTAAAAATAATTCTTAGTTAATTACTTATGCTGGCATGGGCGTCCGCTGGGGGGCAAAGCAGGTATATGCTTCCTGGAAATTGACTTTTTATTACGAAATACTTTAATTTCACTATATAAACTGCATTTTCGCAAAACTCTGCCCCTCCCAGAAGTTTTACCTTTCCCCCTTGGAAATTGGTTACGGGATGCCCATGTATGCTAGCTTCATCAGCAACGTCAATCAACACGCAATCAACGCACTCGAAAGCATGAAGGACGAGAACGAATATAGCAACTACATCGCTAATAAAACCACAAATAAAAGATTTCTATGCAGTGAACATAAATATACGAATCTCAAGAGAGCTAGACTTTTTATTAGAGTTGTTTTTTTTTGAGTCAGTTAAGAGTGAAAGTCAGTTGTTTTTTCTTTATATAGATAGGTTCCCTATTTCCAGTGGAATATTTATCTTGCCACCTTCAGAAAAAAAGAAAGTACGTGCCCCTTTTTTTCAATTTTACTTATAAAAAAAAAATATGACCACCAAGAAAAATTCTCTATTATTCAAAGTCAAGATGTTTGACGATGATGTTGAATTTAATATAAATAATTTCATCGACCTATTCTTAGAAGATGGACCCTTTGAACCCTACCTAGATGAAATCTATGGCATAGCCACTCATAACTACCAATTAAAAATATTAATGTAACTTTTAAAGAAACTACCCCCAAAAAAATATTAGAAGATCTTTATAATACATTTTACGAACCTGAAATAATATCAACAAGAGAAAACGTCGAATTTTCCATCCAAGTAAATCGCCCATTAGGATTCAGGCAAATTATCACCCTATACCCGATGCCTTTCGATATCTCTAATGAAATAATTCAAGAAATAACCAGCTCCTGGGGAAGCTGCAAACATTTTGAATTTGGCAAGCATAAGAAGTGTCCCCTCATTCATAACCCCTACCTACACCTTTATATAGAAAATTTTAAAAGGAAAAATATACCGGACTCTATAATCTTTAGGAACAGATTTATTTCAGTCAATATAGACGGTGAAGCCCCTAAAAATAGATGCAACTATTGCAAAGAAACATCCCACGAGATTGAAAACTGCCCAAAAAAGAAAGAAAACAAAAAAATAAAAGAAATTCAAAATCCTACTGATCAAAACACAAGAAAACAAACTTACGCTAAAGCAATAACATCGACCCCCAAAACAAGTCAACCACACTTTCTTCACCCTCTAACCAAAATGAAGCTGAATAAAAAACCAATCGAAAAGAACAATGAGAACTTCCCCCCATTAGAACCTAATGACCAAATCCAAAATAACGAAGATATTGCACCTCCTAAATCCATCACAACATCACCAAACGTAAGTGAAGAAGATGTTATAGAATCTTTTGATAATATACAACTCGCTAAAATACCACCACCTAAGTCTTCGAACGAAAATTCTCAAGCTGAACCATCAAATTCTACAAAAGAAGTTGAAAGCCAAAAAAGAAAGCATTCCCCCTCTCCCCAAGCAAACACAACTACAGTAACCCTAAAACCTAGAAAAAAGAAAATCAACACTAAAGAAAGAAAAAATAGCCTTTAATTTGTTTGTATTGTTCTACAGTATTTAGCTGTTTTCCTAACCTGAATTGATTTTCAAAATTTTTTTTAAAAGATTTTTTGAGTTATTGAATCAATATGAAAATTATGGTAAGTTTTTTTTCCTGTATAAATCCCAAATTATTGTTTCTTTTGTAAAATATTTCTTTTACCTAAATGTTTTTACCTGTTTGATCAATATTTAAAGAAAGAAAAAAAAAATCGATATCAGATGGTTTTCTTTCTCTCACCACGTTTTAAGTGTTATTGCCTTCTTTTCTTCTCTCAACTTAAAACTACAAATTTCAAGACAACTCCATATTTGGAAGTTACCTTTCAACCACGTGATAAGTTGACAACCCAGTGTAACCTTATGCTATTCTCCTGTTCTTTCGATTTCTTTCTCTCTTTTACCTCTATCCAAACCTCCTTTTTAATGCTGCTTCTCTGTCTCTCAGTATATTTCTTTTTTTCCAAAACTCCTACTTCATCTTTACAATTACTATTTAAATTCCCTTTGTGAAAAATATACCTTAATTCTATGATTATCTGATATTTTCAAACAAAAATATTTCCTTTTCTTTTATTTGGGTTATGTGTAATTGTAATGCCTATTGTGATTATTATTATATACTGTTTAATTTTTTTATTTTTTTATTTGTTCTAAATGCTTTTAAAACTAGCAACATTAAACATTAACGGTTTTAATAAATCATCCGCACACCTTACACGAATTATCCTTTTAAACAATCTTTCCTTTTTTTTCATACAAGAAACCCACACTATTCAAAAACAAGAACTTTCACACTTTTGTCACGCGAATAACTTTCTTGCATACTCAAACACAGATCACTTACTTACTCCACATATTGCACACCGTCAAGGTACTCTTATTCTTATTAACACTCAAAAAATACATCTCACCCCACGCATGATTAAATCGGACATTATTTTACACAATTATATCCAAGCCATCTCATTCACCCTTCATAATGTTAATTTCACTCTAATTAATTGCTATCTTCCATCAGGAAATACCTCCACAAAAATATTACAGCGTGTTAAAGCAATTCAAAATATCATCTCCTTTTTAAACAATTTAGATTTTAGGCATAGAAAACTTATCATAGCTGGCGATTTTAATTTAGTCATTAACCCCATTGACAGAACTGGTTATTTCTCGCCAAATACAACTGACAAAATTATATTCCATAAACTAATATCAAATTTTGATTTAATTGACTCCTATCGCTACTTTCACCCTCATACAAAAATTTTCTCCTTTTCACATCTTGATCCTATTTCCAGATTAGACCGAATTTATACCTCGTCCACCCTTATTCCAAATATCTCCCAAATCTCTTATCAAGCCAACGCTCTTTCAGACCATAACAATTTTCCTAGTATTAAAATCAAAATCCCCCAAACCTTTTCTTTCAAATCCTCCCACTGGAAATTAAATGAATCTATCCTTTCTATTTCATGCAATAACTTTTCAATTAAATACTTTATATCAAATCTCTTACCTCCTCTAAACCCCATACAACAACCACTAATATGGTGGGATAAACAAAAAAGAAAAATAAAACACCACATAATTACTCTATCAAAAATTCAAAAAAAGAAAACACAAACACAACAAAACATTTTGAAAACTAAACTACAAGTAGCACAAACACAAGGCTTACACACACAAATTCACCTTATTAACAACCAAATAGACCAAATAAAGCAACATCAACAAATGGAAACTCAGATCCGATTCCGCCTTCCACCCTTATCCAGTATTGATGGACCCTCTCCTTTAGCCCCTATCAATGAAAATACAACCCAAACAAAATCCTTAATTCCTCTTGATACCTCGATTCAATCCTCATCTTACCAAAAACCTTCAATTGTAACTAAATACTCTTCTTTCATATCTTTTTTTAGCAGCCTTTGGAATTCTCCCACGTCTGTCCCTGATCCTACTGTGTATCTCCAGGATCTTTCAACCACTGTTAAGAATGAATTACTTCAATCCCTTCCTTCCTCCCCTCTAATTACTCAAGCAGAAATCAAAACCGCAATTGCTTCTCTAAATAAAAATTCTTCCCCAGGTTTAGATGGCCTTACCGCCAATTTCTACTCTTCTTTTCCGTCCTTAATACCTTTACTCTGTCAAACCTATAACAATTCCTACCTTCGCAATCAACTTTCTAAATCCCAAAGACTAGCCTTAATAAAACTTATCCCGAAAAAAGCAAACCCCTCTACTGTTAAAGATTGGCGTCCTATTTCCCTCCTCAATACTGACTATAAAATCCTTTCGACCATAATTTCAAACAGACTAAAACCTATTCTCAACTATATCATATCCTTCGAGCAACAATGTGGACTCCCGAAGCGCCAAATCTTCAACAATCACCTTAACATTAAATCTGCTATAGACTTTGCAGAAAACTTTCATCAACCCTTAGCCATTGTGCAAATTGATTTCTATAAAGCTTTCGATTCAGTATTTCATCAATCCCTTCTTCAAACTGCTTCTCAACTTGGAATCCCTTCCTCTTTACTAAAATGGATACGAATATTTCTTTCAAATCTCACATCCAAAATAAACCTAAATGGCTATCTCTCTAATTCAATCCCTGTTAAGAGAGGCATCCGCCAAGGATGCCCTCTTAGCATGCTCCTTTTCATAATTGCAATCGAACCCTTAACCAGAAAAATTCTTGCCTCAGCTAATTTTAAAGGAATCTCTCTGGGTAAAACTACCTTAAAAGTTAGTCATTTTGCTGATGATTTGACTCTTTTTATTACCCATCCCTCTTCCTTTTCCACACTTCTTGAGATACTGAATCAATTTTCGCTCTTTTCTGGTCTTAAAATCAACCATGACAAGACCATTATTATTTCAAATTCCCCAGAACTTATTTCCTCTTTTCAATCAAATTTTCCCCGAGGAAAAATTTTTCAATCAACTAAAATTCTTGGGATTCTTTTCTCTTTTAAAACCGACTTACTGATGCAAAATTGGGATGCTCTTGTTCGCTCTGTACCCCGTATTACCCTTACCCTTCTTAACCCAAATGACTCCCTTTTCTCAAAAGTAATTTCTATCAACCAGCACTTCCTACCTAAAATTCTTTTCTTATCTAGAATCATCCCACCAACACCTAAACACATAAAAACCTTAAACTCCTTCCTCTTCAAATTTCTCTGGAATTTCTCCCCCTTTGAACCTATCAAACGATCCACCTTATACCTTCCTAAGGCTGATGGAGGAATTGCCCTGCCCTCCATCGGCCTGAAAATTTCCACAGCCTTCTTATGGCAATTGATTGTTCTTCTTCAAACCCCTAAACCACTTCACCATTTCTGGATGCACTTTGCTATTTACAACCTAGGAACAAAACTTATACCCTTCAACCCTGACCTTTACTCAAACACCCAACCCCATCGACCCAAACCAAATCCCCATTGGAAAAAAGCCTTAAACCTTCTCCATAAAACCTGTATCCCCTCGGATCACCTACCCAAACTTACCTTTAAATCTCTTTATTTGCTCCTCCTTAAACCTGACACAAATCCTCTCCCGAGAGAAATCGATATACCCCAAACAAATGGTAACAATCAAGCTAATCCCTATACATGGCTTCGACTAACTTTATTTAAACCTCAACCTTCTCTCTTTTCTAATTTTGAGAAAGAAATAACCTTCAGAACAGCCTACAAAGGTTATGCCTGGGGTTGTTTCTTTCAAAAGCATAACTTTACTCCTAAAACCCCAAATGATTTTCTCTGTAAATTATGTTTTTCTTCCCTCGATGATCCTCACCATTTATTCTTTGACTGCCCTCCTACTAAATATTTAGTTTATTCTTTGGAATCTTTCCTTTCAGAAATCCTAAAAAAACCCATTTCTCTCTCTAAAAACATACTTCTGTATAATTTTTCTGAACAAACTGGCAATCACAACTTAATACTATCCAAAATGACTTCCTTAATTCGACTTTCATCCTTCCAGTTGCGCAATAAAATCATTTCATTTAACCTCTCTATCACTCCTTCCCTACTCAACGAAGAACTATATAAAATCAAAACTAAATTTAAATCCTTTTTACAAAAAGCCTATCCTGATCTTTCAAAAGAAAATAAATGAAAAACTGAATACATAATGTTTATGCAATGTAATGTGTCCATAATTTTATTTAATATATCTTATATCTGTCTCTAATAAGTATTTTAAAATCCAATCATTTCATCCAAATCTGTATGTAAAATAAATTATAACTTGTGTGAAAAAGAAGATTTAAAACATTTATGCAAAAGCTTTTTCCCGACAATAAAACATTGACCAAAAATCCTTATTAATAAATTTAAATGTTATGTATGATTTTTTTTCTTTTGCCTGAATATTGGATATATTTTTAACTCACTGCACCTTTAAACGCTATGTGATTTAACAGACTAATCAAAACTGTCATTTTTTTATCTACCAGCAAATTTACCCCTTTTTCTTTGAAATAATTTTACTTTTTTTTGTTTGATGCCATCGCATACCTAAAGCTATAATCATTTTATATCCTTTAATTGGAATATTGTACTCGAAACGTGCATATAGAATTAAACTGTACCTTACAAACATCAATTATCAACTGTACCAAATCTAAACAATCGTTTATTTTTCTCTTATTTTGTGTGTTTATAAATATTAATAAATTTAATACAAAAAAAAAAAAAAAAAAAAGTCAACCCCATCGACCAAACCCTAATCCTCACTGGAAAAAAATTCTTACACTCTTAGCCAAAATTAATGCTAAACCTGAGACTCTTTCAAAACTATCTTTCAAACAACTGTATCTCCATCTATTAAAGCCTGAAACAAATCTTTTACCTAACCCTCCTACAAACTTTAATCCTCCCTCAACTTACAATTGGCTCCGACTCACACTCATCAGACCATCCTCCTCTCTTTTCTCAAATTACGAAAAAGAAATAGCTTTCAGAACAATCTATAAAGGATATTTATGGGGATGCTTTTTCATTAAACACAACATAAAACCTCGTAACTCTAATGATTTTTTATGCAAAATATGCCGGACTAAAACTGATGACCCTCACCATCTATTCTCTGAATGCCCACCAATCAAACAATTAACCCTATCCCTAGAACCCCTACTATCAGAAACACTTCAAAAACAAATCTCTATAACCGAAGATGTCATTCTCTTCAGTTACACGGCACAAAAAAAGCTACCCCAAATAATAATAACTAAAACGTCCTCCCTAATTCGAATGCATGCCCTTGAACTTCGTAATTTAACTGAAACATATAACACACAAATATCACCAACTTTATTAAACGAAACTCACTACAAAATCAAATGTAAATTCAAATCATTCACAAACAAAATTTCTTATAACTCTTAAGTTATATATACTCATTACTTTAAACACAATTGGATATAATGCTCTCAATACTGTTACCTATTATATATATTGTACTCTGCAATGACCCATTGTGTTTGCAAAGATAAATCCATTTTTGTATTGTTTGATGATAACCCATTGTTTGATATCCTGCATTTCTTTTTCTACTAATTAAAAAAAAAAAAAAAAAAAAAGACCTTAAACAAAATTGCATATTTGAACTACAATTTCGTCTTTTTTATGTGTTTCTTTTATTGTTTATGCGTTATATAATATAAATAAAAAAAAAAAAAAAAAAAAATCAACTGTCGGACGCGTTGATTGGTTTATAAGCAACGTAACGAGGAACCGTCAAATGACCAGCACGAAGCCAAGTGGAACATTCCAACAGTTTGTTAGTGAAGTTCGCTGCAGTGGTAATGATGCATGGTAGTACAATTGTGCAAAATAGTAGAATCCACCTCGCACAACTCTTGGGCCAATGTTTAGCGCCAACGTTGGTAAGATTGCTGAAGTAGCTGCAGTTGTATGCGGTAGCATGCGCTGGTCATTCATAGTTAGCCAACTCTCTGCAGCGTCTGGAATTTCAGTGTTGGCTAAACGCTGGCAAAGCGCAGTTTATCAGTGTTGGCGGAAAATGTGATTTTGGTGCACTCGACTCTGGGCCAACATTGGACGTCATCATCTTGCCAACATTTCTGCTGCTGGAAAACTGCCTTTCGCCAACGTTGGCTAGATGAAAAATGTTTACGGGGTTAGTTTGATATTTAACCGTTGATTTTTTTTTTGTATAAAAATTTTAATAATAGTTATAAACACACACAAAAATCAAATTAAAAAATAACACATATTTTTAAGGATATGACAAGAATTTTTTTTATGTACCATTGGTTATCGATTGGACATTACGATGATTTTACAGTATAACGGAATGCGAATGTAAAGAAAAGAAAGAAAAACTAATATAAAGTAATAGACTTAAATGCTGTATTTTGAGGTAGAGGAAACTAAATATGAACAAAAGATTAACATGAATAGTTTAGTCTGTGTTATCTGGGAAATTTTTTTCAAGAAATGTTTTGAATTTTGTTTTAATTTTATATTTTTCTTCTATAAGAAGGGATGTAGGAATGGGAGAGTTCAGGAATGTGTTGTAATTTCTTAGATTGAACATGGAAAGTCGAATTAATGAGGCTAATTTAGATGTAATGATATGTGGTGCACCGATTGTGTTGGTGTAGTTAAAAAGAAGAGTGCTTTGTGTAAGGGTAGTAGGTTTTTTTAGTACAGCAGTGAGGAGGGGTTCTAGGTCTGAAATTAGTTTTTGGGTGAAAGGACAGTGAAAGAAAAGGTGAGGGTCATCGGAAAAAGAAAGACAGATTTTACAAAGAAAATCATTTGGGTTGCGAGGTTTAATGTTGTGTTTTAAAAAGAAACATCCCCATGTGTAGCCTTTATAAGCTGTCTTGAAGGATATTTCCTTTTCCAGGTTTGAAAAGAGGGAAGGGCGGGGTTTTGTAAGTGTAAGCCGTAACCATGTATGAGGGATAGTGGTGTTTGTAATGGGGGTAAGGTTTGGATCAGGTTTGAGAAGAGTTTGGTAAAGTGATTTAAAAGTTAGATTGTCAATGGTTTCTGAAGGAATAGAGATTTTTGTGTAAAGAGAGAGGGTTTTGGTCCATAGAGTGTTTGGTTTCGGACGGTGGGGTTGGGAGTTGGAATATAGATCACGTTTTATAGGTAAGATTTTTGTGCCGATATTATATATTCCATAAGTCATCCAGAAGTGGGGTTGGGGATTGGGGGTTTTGAGGAGAAGTATAAATTTCCATAAAAAGACTGTGGTAGTTTTAAGTCCTATGTTTGGAAGGGCAATGCCACCGTCAGATTTGGGTAAATACAGGGAAGATCTTTTAATGGGTTCAAAGGGTGAGAAGTTCCATAAAAATTTAAAGAGAAGAGTGGTTAAGCTTTTGATTTGCTTAGGGGTTGGAAGAATGATTCTGGATAGGAAGAGGATTTTGGGTAGAAAGTGTTGATTTATGGAGATAGTTTTTGAGAATAGGGAATCTTTTGGGTTTAGGGTAGCAAATGTGGTATGCGGGAGCGTACGGATTAGATCGAACCAGTTTTTTGACAGATCTTCTTTATGAAAAGAAAAGGTTATTCCAAGGATTTTAGTCGACCAAACAGTTTGAAGTTGACTCCCGAATAATGTTAGTTAAGATTCGTATATATATGTTCACTGCATAGAAATCTTTTATTTGTGGTTTTATTAGCGATGTAGTTGCTATATTCGTCCTCCTCCTTTATGCTTTCGACTGCGTTGATTGCGTGTTGGTTGACGTTGTTTGAGCGACGATTGACGTTGCTGATGAAGCTAGCATACATGGGCGTCCCGTAACCAATTTCCAAGGGGGAAAGGTAAAACTTCTGGGAGGGGCAGAGTTTTGCGAAAATGCAGTTTATATAGTGAAATTAAAGTATTTCGTAATAAAAAGTCAATTTCCAGGAAGCATATACCTGCTTTGCCCCCCAGCGGACGCCCATGCCAGCATAAGTAATTAACTAAGAATTATTTTTAATTCAGCAAATAGAAACGCTTAAAAGCAAATTATTAATAAAAGTTTTAACTACCGTATTTCAAATAAAATTATACGCATATTAAATGGAGCATTGTGCAACACGCACCGGGCTCATGCAGCTCAAATAAAATTGATTCATATAGACTTGAACAAAAGAGAACAAAGTTACATTGGCATTTTGTTGGCAGAGTTGGCAAATAGTTGGCAGTTTTTCCGACTTTTTACTGTCATCCAAAAACTGTTCGAATTTTTTTTCAACTATCAGACCATAGAGACTAACATTTTTTTTTATTCTTTTTAAACGTTGTGGCATAACAAAAACATATAGGCTATCCCTCATCAGAAAATGTTCTATTACTTAACAATCAAAGCAATTGAAATTTCATCAAGCAAAGAACTGTAGCAGAAGTACATTACTTATTGTCGCTGTTTTGTAAAAAGCTTGCATCAATATTTAATATAAACAACTGGTAATGTCTTTGAATAAAAAATTTTAGCCAACTTCTTACCAGCGTATCACCAACTTAGTCACAGGGGAGACAGCCAATGCTGCCTTCAACGTTGGCCCAACACATTACCAGCAGCTGTGAACACGAATTTTACTAAGCAAAGAAATGTGACAAAAAAGCTTTTTTCAGCGTAAATTTAATTTTTTTTCCACTTTTGTACTTAACGCAACAAATAGAACAAACCAAAACTCAAAAATAAATCATCGGCAGAAAGTTGGCATTGCTGGTTAAATGCTGGCAATTTTGCCAACTTTCTCCCAACCCAGCCGCGCTAAATTCAACGTTGGCCCGATGATAAATGTTTACTGGGTAATGTATTCTGCTCAGTTATTTGTTACGTTTGGGCTTCGTGGTAAAATTGTCCAAAACCATTATTTCGGGAAACATTTTTTAGCTCCCAAATCCTTTGGTCTGGTATGTCTATAACCACGATCCACAAGCTATGTTTTTAGTTAATGCGCTTTCAATAATGGATAGAAAAAAATTTTTTCAAATTAGGGCATGAACCAAATCCCAATCAAAAATCTGTATTAAACGCTTATAATTTTCTTTCAACCTGAAACGGAGCTAAACCGGAATTGAACCGCTAAAAATGAAATTTGTTGGACCTGAACCGGAACTGATCTTGAAAAAATAAAATTTGCTGCACCAGAATTGAACTAAACCTATAAAAAAAATTTGCTGAACCTGAACCACTAATATTAAAATTTGTCGAATCTAAACCTGAATCGAAACATTATTTTAAATGGTTCGACGCCATGCTCAAAATTACTCATAGTACAACTTCAAACAAATCTACACAGATTTCCCCATTAAATTGGTATAACTTTTTGTTATTCAACGACATTGCAATTTTTGGTTAGGGTAAATCCGTCCAAAATGTATTCCCAATAATTTCCCAATTAGTTTCATAAAAACACAGGGCTAATTTTTTGGTTCTATTATACTGATGTTCAATTCAACATTTAATATCTGAAATACCGGTAGCTTTTTAAAAATTATTAAAGTAATGTTTTAAGCTTTTAGCAACTTTTTCATATTTGTATATAACATCATTTTAAGTTTATTTTTTGTACAGATTAATTAATTATATTTTGGTGCTATTGTGTTTTTTAAGTTTGTTTTCTTATCAACAATCCATAAAAAGCATATGTGATGCTAAGAAAATAGATTTATCATGAAAAAATGTCCATGTTGATACTAACTAAATCAGATGGATCAGAAACTACTAAAGAATTGTTAACAAAAAATGAAAGGTATTAATTAACATATAATTATATATCTAAAATGAGTTGATGCACTCTTGTCAAAAACTTGGCAAATAACAAAAATTAATAAAAATTTTTTTTTAAGTTTTGGTCAACACTGACTTGATTTTTACTGACATACTTTAAAAAAAGCATAGTATTTGTAATTTTCTTAATTCTTAATCTTTTATGTTGTCAATAATGTACGTCATACCTTGTACTTCTAATTTTTCTTTAATTAAAGTTTTTTTAACCAGGTTGTCACATATGAAAAAGGAAAAGTCTCGTGATGCTGCTAGGTCAAGGCGTGGAAGAGAAAACTGCGAGTTTTATACATTAGCAACTCTGTTACCAATACCTGATGAAACATCTAGTCAATTGGATAAAGCATCTATTATTCGATTGACTATGAGTTTTTTGCAACTACGACAATTGCTTAACAAAAATTTAATTTTGCCTTTATCAAAAAGCTTAGGTAAATTTTAAGTTAAAAATTTATGATATTTTTTTAAATCTCAGTTATGTGCTTTGAAACACTGATGTTTAATCTGTTTTATGTAAATTGCATTGAATTTGTGGCAAATTGCTATTTTTAAATATAGTGTGTCTTGAAGTAATTGTAGTAAAGTCTTTATAGATCTTGTTCACTATATGCCATGCTTACTTTATAAACTTAAATTTTGGAGAATCTCCAAAGCCTGTGATGTTCGTAACAGTGAAGAGTCAAGGAGACCTGTCTTTACATGCAAGCAATTGCAATTCTAATAAATTTATGTTCTAACAAAGACTAGTGTTTACATTGTTTTGTTTATTAGTCAGCTCAGTTTAATTTATAGATTAGACTTAAAAATTTAAAATATGTTTTTGCATACTGCTTCTCTACATATTATATTCAAAATCAATCCGATGGTTTTTCACAAATTTTGTTTATTTTTGACATGCAGTATATAAAATTCTAACTTTATCTTTTTTTGGATATTTGGCTAAATTAGGCTGAAAAACTTGGTGTTTTTTTTAAGCTTATGATTGGTCCACAGGAGTTAACAAGAAATTAGCTTCCAGGTTTCAGCACTCACTGGATTTATTGACATGCAGAAATCAACACAAGATATTGGCACCCTTTTTTTTTTTTTTACTTCAGCCAGAAATATAATTTTTGAGAGAAGTAGGGGGGGCCTGTCTCCTGTTTTTTTCTAAAAATACATTGGACAAGTAATGGAAAATATTAAATTTTAAAAAATTTTTCTACAAATTTCTGATAAATAATCACATTAAACATTGACTTGATTAATTATTTGAAATGCTAATTATTTGAAATGCTAATTTAGTTGATTTTCAGGAGTTCAAACCACAAAACACTGCTTGGTTTTATTACTTAATGTTGCTAATGAACTTCAAAAAATTATAAGTGTAGTTTTGTGTGGCAGAGCTTAGGTGTGAACCCAACAAATAAAAAAGCAAATAGTGTAAGAGAATTGGTTTGATTTAAATGTATCAAATCCTTGGAAATTATTACTTTGTAGTTCACATAAAAATTAATCTGTAGTTCACATAAAAATAAAAAGAGCATTAAATTTTCATTTACTAGACTTTTAGTGCCAAATTCTTGCCATCCATATTAGATGTATAGTGTATATTTGTCATGTTAACTGCAAAAAACATTGCATGCTGTATCCATTCACATTATTTTTTTTAGATTTCCAGAAATGTTTATCAAGCCTTCATTTATCTGAGGCCTTGCAGGTACTTATAATTATTTATAATAAAATAATGCTTTTTTAATTATCTTTGAATTTTCTTGCTCTCTATTGAAACTTATCAATTTAAAAATTGTTAGATTAATGCTGAATTAAAAGTTATATTTTTTAGACTTATGTTATTTATGTTATTATGGCTTTCTTTCCAAAAACAATTAATTTTGATTGATTTAGAGTTTGGATGGATTTCTCATTGTCATTAACAATAAAGGTCGGTGTTTATATGTTTCCAAGTCTGTTTCAGAAGATTTGGGTCTTGCACAGGTGACAAATGCTATAATTTTGATGTTTTTTATTATTTTTATAAAACAAATTTTATCTTAAATTAATAAAAAAATTAATTTTTTAGTGTTATTTCTATAAATCATCATCTAATTTTGTTTCAAAGTTAGGAACACAACATATTTTTCGCTGGCAAAAAGTACTTGTTGTTTTTAGACATGTCTCAACTTTTCTTTTTTCTGTGCTTCTTGTCACACCCCTTTTATATCTTTTTTTAGCACCTTTTACCACTGTTTTTTGTCTTTGTTTTTTCTTCTGTAAATCTCATTGCCATCATAAGAGTTTTTTTTAATGCTCGTTCTTTTTTACAAGGTTGGCATTCAAATTCAGTATGTTTTTCATGTTTTTAACTATTTCAGGTGGATATCATTGGATCAAATATTTTTAATGTTGTTTTGTCATCTGACCATAAAGAATTGCAAATGCATTTAGAATGTAATTGTTGTGTTAATTCCAAAAATTTTTGTCGGTCGTACTCGAACAGTAAAGGTATACTGTACATCGTTATTGTTTATTATAACTATTAACAGCTATAAATTTATTTTTTGTAAAATTGCCTGTTGTGAAATTAACATTGATTATCTTGTTGAATTTAAATAATAGTCTCTGTTGTTTTTTTAAATTTAAACTATTCTCATTTAAGCGTTTTTCAAAATGTTTGATAATGAACCCGAACACCTTGGAGGTAAAGAAACAGCAAGGCGTCAAATGGGTGCCATTAAATGGCCAGGGAGTTGATGAAAAACAGTTTGAATTTAATGGAGCAATAAAACGACCATATTAAAATTAAGTATAGTTATTGAAGTAAAGCCTTTTTTTGTGGTTTTTATCTGTTCTTTTTCACATATAATGGAAAAAGACATATTGCATTAAAATGAAGAATAAAAAATTGAAGAATTTATGTTAGTTAAAAGTGTGTTCTGGAATAGTGCCTCGATTGAATATTTTTTTCGACTTGGCGTCCACGTTCTAAAAACTTTGAAAACCATTAATTTAACCATTTTTATCTGTATATTTCCTTTATGTACTATCATGATCTCAGTGCCAACTTTTTAAAGCTTTTTATCATTGGAAAAGTTAAGCGTCTCAGTTTAACACGTGTCGATATTAATCACTGTTGCAATTACCGGGCCCTGTACTTTTGCAAAACACCGGCTATCTGAGAAGTTGGTCATAAGTGTTTGGCGCTTTGCTTTCTCAGCGTTTTTCTTTTTGTTTTTCAGATTTTAAAGGTTGTAATTGCTCTTTCTTTATTCGAATAAAGTCAACTCAAACAAAACGCGCTCTTGGAATCAAATCGTCAGGATACAAAGTAGGTTCAATTTGCTCGATAAACAATAATTTTTGCATAACTTTTGTTTTAAAGCAGCGACTTTACAACGTGCGTCACATCCTCTCTTATACAGCATCCCCTGAGCAGACCATTTCGAGCGTTAGAACATAAATCCAGATTTAGCAAAATTCTTTTATAAATCACACTTCTTGATCTAAAATGATTAATATAGTAGGCTTGTGAAAGTGACTTCATACTTTAAGTTTTCGGAAACGCTACCGTAAAATGACAGTTTAAATAGCCAAAAGCTACTTGGTATTGGAAGGATTTAAAAGTTGATATACACCGCGTATATAAATTTATTTTTTTAAAACAATTTATTGTTACAAGATCAATTTGCGTTATTTGAAAAGATAAAGCAAGTTAAAAAAGACTTATTCCAGGTCGTTCATTTCACCGGTCATACGTTGAATAACTCTTCACACCGGAACGATCTTACTTCAAACGACGACGATCAATGCAACGACATCGAGGAAGAGCCCAGCTTCTTTTCTGGATTCGTGGGTTTGGTCCGTGTTCTTTCCCACACTCCCGTCGAGCTGAGTATCGACGAACTGGTGTTTGTTGTCAGAACAGACGGAGCGCTGCTTATGACGTACTGCGACGATCAGTGAGCACATACTCGGTTTACGTTCGTACGTAGTGTAAACGACTAGCTGACGTTGTAACTACTTAAAACTTTACGCGAAGTCATCGTTTATGTTAAGCATTATAATTCACTTACTTTCGCCGCCTTTGATTTGATTTGGCTGAGCTAAGAACCGACCATCTTTTGCACTAGAGCCCTACTTTTTGATACCTTCGCCGTCAAACGTTTGACTTTTAATAAAGTTGGTAATTAACTAGTTGCTTATTGTGCTTAGGTTTGTTAAACTCTGTACTCTTTTACAGAATCAAGTTGCTTTCCGACTATGACACGGACGATCTGAAAGGCCACACTATTTATCAATTCATTCATACCAGTGACTTGAAAAAGATTCACCATTGCCATACTGAAAGTAAGATGTTTTTAGCTCAGTAAGAAAAACAAGACCACTTACAGCTCGTGCGCTTAAACGGCTCTTGAACCTTGTACCTTAAATGACCTGTTTCCTTTTCGCTTTATCGTAGGTCTTTTCAACACTCTCTGTTCTTTGGAAGATGATTTATTGTTTTTAATAGGGGTTACAGAATACAGTATTTGTAGTTAAGAATTGTAAGGGTTTAACGTTATATAAATTTTATATAATCGTCGTAGTGCTGGAAAAGGGGCACATTGTAACCCCGCTGTATCGATGGCTGCTCAAGAACGGGAGTTTTATATGGGTCCAGTCTCGTGGTGGAATACTGCAGGATAAACATCATTCCAATGAAACTGAGCACAGTTACGCATGGATAACATACGTCATTACGTAAGTCGCTGGATAGTCTTTGTCAGGTTATTGTTGAATCAACTTTAAGCTGATAAGCTTTATTTTGGCATGGTAATCATTTCTTGTTTATTATTCTACACTGCAACTTTTTTGAATATAAAAGTACGCTTGTTCTATTCATTACTAACTGGAAACCTGACGTCAAGCGCCCACCCAACACTTCATTAAAATCGATTAAGTGGCAAACGATTTATATGAAGAAATATGCAATTTTTGTTTTGCAAAACTGTGAAACGTTTTGGGTGTCTTAAAATTTTTTTTATTATAATGTGTCCTTGCTCTATCCTTGCAAATAGAAACTGTCGAATTTTATAAATGAACTAAAATAACTAGACTTTTAATTTAGAAAATGACTGCACTCAATCATGCGTGACGGACGTTAGCTTTGGTTTCTTGTATAAATCTTCCTTGCTAAAATACAAAGTGAAATGTCTTCAACCACATTACGTCGTATAATCTAATTCTAAACCAATTTCGCGCGTGTCTTCTCGCTGATTGCGTTTTTTCGATTTGCTATGGAAGGACAAAGTATCGTATTGCAATTGACCGTCGCACGATGTTTTCAATTCAGTTTGCATTCGGACTTCGCATTAAGTTTCTACAATTTATACAATTCTAAAGTTTTTGTTTACTTTTTTTTTTTTTGAATGTTTCTTGTAACTGACGAAATGCCTTAGCAGCGATTAACATTTTATAAAGCAAAGTAACGATTCCATCAACAAGGTTTTTCAAATAGTCTGCCTTGTGTTTCATGCTACCCACCGATCGAGAGCAGATAATGCATTTGATGCAATTCTTGTTTATACAGAGACGCCAGCGAGTTGCACTCGAACCTTCTGTTTCGTTCCGAACCCGAACGTGACCTCAGAAATACAGGAGCGGAGCCCCCGACAAGTGCGCTCTTGCGTCACCTGCCGGTCTATCATAATTTTACCTCAATACTTTTTTTTTTCAGCGCCCACTGATTCGCATCCGTTGCTCAAAGCGCGCTGCACTGACATTGCCCATTCTGAATCGACTCGTTTCGGCTCTGCCGAAACTAGTCGCAGAGACAGCAATATCGATGTGAGCGGCGATAAGTTCGTCAAGCGGCACTCGCAAAAATCGCCCCCGTTGAAACGGACCCGATCTTATAACGCTCACGAATCTGGCCAACAGCAAGGTTTGTGAGATGAATATGTGTACGATTGTTGATGTGTTTGTGTTTATAGCGATAAGATGAGTTGGTCAATACCAATCATTTACAACTCATGCCGATTGTTCAGAAGCGTTTAATCGGTGTTTTCAGTTGCTTTTTTTCACTCGTACCCCATTTCGCTGCGCTTGCACTCTCTTCACTTTGGCATGTGGTCGACCTTTTAATACAATTGACCTTACTATAAAGCCGTAACCATGGCTGTGGAGTTGGTCTAAAAATATCCTACTCCCTACTCCTGAAAAAACTAATTGTACGGCTCCCGACTCATAAATAAGTGACTATATGATTTTGACTGCAAAAAATTGTCATGTAGCTCTCGGCTTATCAAAAATTTTATAGCGATAGCGTAATTAATAATTATACTTTTAACCAGTGTTTCTCAACCTTTTTCCGCCTGCGGTACGATTTGGGACTTTTTCGAAATTCGCGGCACACTTGGACCAGATTTCTTAATTTTCGTCCTTAAAAATTAGTGTTCTCTAAAAAAAAAGTCTTCACTTTGAATCTGTCTCAAATTTTTTGATTTTCGTCTCGGAAAATTAGTGATCTCTAAATAAAAAAAAAAGTCTTCACTTTGAATCTGTTTCAAATTTCTTGATTTTTGTCCCTAAAAAGTAGTGATCTGTAAAAAAATAATAAAAAAAGGTCTTCACTTAGAATCTGTCGCGAATTTTTTAATTAGTGTCCACTAAAAATAGGTCGCGGATCAATGGACTAATATTTTTTAAAAACTTTCGCGGCACACTGGTTGAGAAAACATACTTTAAACCCTAAAAATCTTGCCATTCTAATTAAAAATTGGAATATTTGTTTGCTAACACTCGAATCTGATCTCGAGACTCACGATTACTTCCCTTCAAAAATACTCCCGACTCCTCATCACTGACCGTAGCATCAAAATGTTTTGCTTTAAATGAATAATACTAGTATGAGCATCCTTGATTTCTTATTTCTTTTTGTGGTAAACTGCTGTCGAATTGCCAACGTTCAATTTAGAGCAAACGTACCTTTGATTGTGAGTAAAACTATTTCTTTTGTTGTAAATAGCCCATAGAACATAGGTATGCGTGTCGGTTTCGAGCAAATTGGTTGTAGTGACGTGGAAGCGGTTGATTCAGTAACCGCTTCCGCTTCTACACTCACTTTTATTTTTTAGAAAAGTAAATTAATCCATCGCGCAAAAGAAATTAATAATTAATAAACAATAAATAATAAAACGAAGGATAGAATCCAGACCCGTCCCCAGAACGCGAGATGTGGGGTGCATATCGAGGCAAATTGGAATCGGAGCCGAAAAACTAGGTGAAAACCTTTAAAATTACTTAAAATCATATTTATTCCTTTTTTAGTAAGTTTTCTGGATCCGATTTTAGTTTTTGTCAAAGACCTCTCGGTTATGCTTTTGCAAGCCCTGGCAAGTAGTATAAAATATTAAAAAATTACTTACAATCTAGAAAAAAACAGAAAAAATTTGGGAGGTATGGCCTCCAATTGCCCTTTCGTGGGCTTGAGCTTGATGAAATCCGACAAATATATATACAGTAGTACCTCAGGATACGACTTTAATTCGTTCCAGGACGGCGTTCGTAAAGATGATTTATTCGTATGCAGAAGCAAGATTTACATGTAATTGGCCCAATCCGTTTCAATCCATCAAAAGCAAGTCTTATGAAGTGTGAATATTATACCCTTCAAGGAAAAATCAGACATTATAAGCACATATTCAATGATACACATCTAAACAAACAATGAGACATTGATAAAATCAATAAAACAACAATAATAATGCACATGGTTCTCAATAACGACAATTTTGCTGCAACCCACCCGAGAACAGTCGTACAGTACCGGCAATCTTGGAAACCTACGGTAATAGGCGCGCTTTTTAAAAAATTGCTCAATGTTTCTTCGAGACTCGGTTCGTAAGCCGATATATTCGTAGCCAAAACAATCGTATCCCGAGCTACCACTGTATATAAAAAACAACTTGCAAATCAAATTGGGCTTGCCTCCCAAGTGTTCAAAAAAGCACAGCCACTTGAGCATGTTTCAAGTTAAATTAAAATTTAACTGGCAACAGTTAAATCATGCCGCTAAGTACAACACAATCAACATTCCTGACTTAGTAGTTTTTATTGCATTTTTTAGTCGTTATCGAGTTTATCGATTGTCAGCCAACCTACTCGGGTGATGCTTCTTTTTTATACATTGCTTGACAATGCAGCCACAATATAACGTACTTTTCACCAGTTCGAGTATTATTTTAAGCCTATTTATTGCTTATCTGTTTGGATAGTTTTAGACCACCTTCGAAGTTTTAAACTTGTAAAAAGCATATTAGCTAATTAACTCTTTGATGTGCTTTTCCATATTTTTAAAAAAGAAATCACAATAATAAATTTGGACTGTCAAGTTGATTGGGCAAAAATTCAAAAATATCTGGGAATTTATCTGTTGTAAATTTAAAAAATACTGACGTTATATTATCACCCAAAAATCATATCGTTGTTAACGTGTAAGGAAAACCATAACTTATACATTTTATAAATTAAGAATAATTTTTGTAAAGATAAAAGTGACATATTGGCTACATACAATATACTGCTGTAATTGCTACAATGAACTCATGCAATTTATTATTAGAAATTTACATAATATAAGGAGCCTTTAACATCTAAATTAATCCTTCACACCAATTTACTTGTTCGAAGAAAAGCAACCTCAGTATAACCTCAGTATAATCACTCGCTATATTCGCCCTCCCTATTAGATGTAAAGCGTTTCTTCCACCAAAATTTGAGTGCTATGTAGACAGCTTACAATTTTCGAGACCTGCTGCACAAAAGGGAGGGTCTTATTGGTTTGTCAGCTTCACTCGGCTCTGCTGTTCTAGTTCATATGATGCATTGTTTGACAAGAAGGGGCGAAATATTAAAGCCATCTGTTATGACGTATATACCATGTAAAATCTATTTAAAATATATTGATTAAATCGACTATTATCTAAAATCTATATTAAAAAACCAATCTTGAGTATTTCAAAAGGCCAATCTTTTCAATCGGAAATTTTGAGAGGGCCGGGGGAGATGCAAGCGACGGGCATCTCTGCCAAATAATCAATAGATTTAGAGACTTCAAAAAATATAGAAACAGATTTTTAGAAGCATAGAAACCAAGAAACAAACCTCTTGAGCTCTTATATCAGGTCCGTTTAGTTGAAAGCAGAAGCGCTTTACTTTTTTCGCTTTTGCTTCCATCAAAAAAGCGCCGCTTCTACATTCCTAATTTGTTGGCGACCTCATTAACAGGTTTCTAGGAGATTCGCGCCAAAATAGGTTGAAGAAATTGAATTTAATATGTATGAGTAGTGTGATTAAGGTAAATAATAGTGAGTCTTTTCAGAAAGAATCAGTTCCACTTCTAAGCGCGAGAAAAAGCCTTCCGATAACCCAATTTCGTCTCTCGCGGGCGGTGACGCGGCTTCGGTTCGGACCAAAGACGTCCTCGATGTGCATTCGACGAAATGGGGAAACCCCCCAAACCGGGAAGTGGCAAATCGCAGCGACTTGTACAAGACTGTCATCCATCATCATTACCCGCACGGAATCGACCCGAATCTGCTCAGTTCGAATCCCCTCTTCGCTAAAATGCTTACCACCAATTACGTCACCTACGAATCCCTGACGCAAAGAGACGCGTATCTGCTACCGCCACCCACCGTTAATTTATTTTCACCGATCCTCGGCACCATTCCACGTCTGGTTTCGAATCAGCCGGCAAAGCTCACCTATTGCCCTCCCTCGGTGGCGTCGATCGTGGATGAGCTTCGGCAGGATCCGATGCGCAAAGTAAACCCTCCCAACAAGGTCGTGTTGTCACGTTCGCGCATACCGCAGCCGGACCAAACAAAATCTACCGACGGCAACGGGTCTGTTCGTTCGGTTCCGGCATTTGTTGCGCCTTTGAGTCCTCATCTTTTGACTATTTCGAACGTGTCTTCTGAAAACTTAGTGCTTCCGTCCTTGGCCAGGGTTGAAGGTCAAAGTTCAAGCAACACTGTCTTCTTGCACCCGATCGAGCTTGCACACAAAGTCAATTCGCTTAATTCTTTACACATTTAATGCTTTGCGCTTGTAAATTCTCTCAGGGCACCGAGTCAGGACGAGGTGTGTTTGTGTTTGTTTTGCGAAACCTGCTTGGCTTTAATATGCATCAAATTTTTTTCCGAGCTTGAACGTAGCGTGACTCTTTCTTCGTTCCAGCTTGAACGGTTTTGCTTTTCTCTAATGTTTGATCAAATGATTGTCAATCGCAAATCGCTAGTTTTTTGGAATGACGTATAAACTGTAATTGCGATTCTGGAAAAAATTGCCAAGTTTTTAAAAACACGGTTTTCGTTTCTTATAATTTTTCCCATCCAATAATTTAAATTTAAATTTCTTACCTTGATTTTAATAATTGTAACTGCTTTTAATTTACTAATGGCTGTTTTAATCTTTTTAATTTTTCCCGCTCTCGTTAAGTTCATGTTCATTTTTGGGTGCTTTGTATGTTCATTATTTACTAAATCACTTGTTTGGTTCTTCTATGTAATCATATATTTATACCTCATATATTTTCTCACTTTTTCATTGAGTTTTTTTTCGCTTTTTCGTTTGCTGATACAGTTTCACATTTTGACTTAACTTATTTTAAAACAAGCATTGAAAAACCGAAAAAAGTTTTTCAGTGATATTTCTGCGCAATCTTGATAATTCATGTGTACAGTTTCAAGTTCCGTTCATTACAGGCCATTAACGCTTTTATGATCGTGCTATTGTGTGGTGCTCTTGCTTTTTTGTTCCACGGTCGACTGCATGACTGTTTACGTCATTCTTACTCTCGTCAACCCTTGTAACCTCGCTCGCTGTCAAGTTTAAAGAATGCTTTTCTGTTTTTGACCGTTTCGAAACAGTAAACTGTTGTTTGTACTCTCAGCGCAAATAAAATTTCTTAACTCTTGAAACTGCTTTCGTTGTAATTACGGTGAACAGCACAAGTCGTCCTTCGAGTAGTTTGTGCTGTAGTGCTACAGCAGTGCCAAGCATGCCTGTTAAGCGATGGAACTTCCGCAAGGCCAAATGGAGTCACTACATTGCTTTGACGAATAAATTCGCAAAGACTTTGTTGCCGCCTGATTCACTTGATATGGATGCGGCTTACCAGGACTTCTGTAACACCATTAAGAAAGTAGCCAAAAAGAATATCCCACGCGGATATCGAAATAACTATATTCAGTGTTGGGATGCAGAGTGTGAATCCCTCTATAAAACCTTTCTGCAGTCTCCTCAGGGAGACGACTCAGGTTTGGCTGCTACAGCTCTGCTTGCCAAGCTTGACAGAAACGGAGGGATCGATGGTCCGAAGCAGTTCGGAGCATTGACTTCTCACACTCTAATCGAAAATCAGGAAGTATTTTGAACAACCCTACTGCTAGTCGATCACGACACTCTCCTCGTCACTGTCCCGTTTCAGCCGATGCTATTGCATCTCAGCTGGTTAGAAATGGGAAATACGAGGCTGTTGACCGCAAGTCATCTCGACTTGTTTCTCAAGAAGTGTCTGACGTTTGGAGGGCGACAACACCAGGCCCAGTAAATATCTTTGACAATTTTTCACAGAGAGAATTTGCTGCTGCCCTCCAACATTTAAAACCAAGTAAAACTCCGGGACTTGATTCCATCTGCCCAGAGCTTATACTCCATGCCGGAGTTGCTTTAAAGTCAAAATTCCTAAGATCTGGAGAAGAGCGCTTGTAGTCGCGATCCCAAAACCAGGAAAGCCCGTGGGGTACCCAAAGAGTTATCGACCAATATTTCTGCTCTGTGTCCCCTACAAGACCTTCGAGAGGCTTATCTACGCCCGCGTTGAACCATCAATCGATCTATTGCCCCTAAACAGCAGGCTGGGTTCCGATGCGGGAAGTCAACCGTAGATCAAGTTGTTCTGCTAACTCAGAAAATCAAGGATTCTTTTGAGGCTAAAAAGAAGGCCGGTGCCGTGATTGTCAATCTGACAGCTGCTTATGACACTGTCTGGCACCGTGGCCTTACCTGCAAGCTGCTGAGACTACTTCCGGATAAGCACATGGTCAGAATGATTATGGTGCTTGTCCAAAACCAAAGTTTCAACCTTACTACCGGTGACAGCAAGCAAAGCAGGTTATGCCGTCTTAAGAACCGCGTTCCTCATGGATCCCTCCTATTTAACATCTATACGTACGATCTTCCTTCCATGATTTCCAGAAAGTTTGCTTATGCTGATGATTTAGCATTGTTGCACTCTTCTGGAAACTGGAAGGACTTGGAGGAGACTTTAAGCCAAGACATGTCTACACTTTCAGCGTATCTCCAGACTTGGAGATTGAATCTCAGTCACACTAAGACGGTGACGACAGCCTTTCACTTAAATAACCGAGAGGCCAAACGTGAGCTAAGGGTCTACAACAACAACGATAGACTTTTACCGTTCTGTTCAACTCTTACTTACCTTGGGGTAAAACCGGACAGATCACTCACGTTTGGTGACCATCTAGTGGCATTGCGCAAAAAACTATCCTCGCGCGTCACACTGCTGAGGCGACTCGTGGGCTCGGGATAGGGTGCTGGTGCTAAAACACGACGCACAGCCACCTTGTCTCTAGTCTACTCAGCTGCTGAATACTGTGCGCCAGTCTGGTGTTGCAGTGCTCACACTCGCCTCATCGACAGTGTCTTGATCGACGCCTTGCGCATAGTTACTGGATGCCTGCGTCCCACTCCAACGGACCACCTACCCTTACTCTCAGGCATGTAGCCAGCTGAGCTTCGCCGAATGGGAGCGACACTCTCCTTGGCTTACCGTGGATCTCTGGACCCTGATCATATCTTATATGATCTTTTAAGTGGGTCCTCAGATACTCGCCAAGTGAGACTAAGATCCAGACGCCCGTTTGTGCCAGCTGCGTGGAATCTTTTGGACAACCTTGCCAGACTTGGCATCCGCGCTTCTGAATGGACAGATCATAAATGGAAAACAAAATATTGTGAAAATGCTTCCAGGCGCCGTGCTTATGTGCCCGGGACCGGTGCCAGGCCTGTTGGGATGGGCTTACCCCGAACAGCTTGGGTTAAGCTCAACCGCCTGCGGACTGGTGTTGGGCGATTCCATTCGTCCATGCACAAATGGGGTCTCGTTCCTTCACCCAATTGCGAGTGTGGCGCTTCTGAGCAAACCGCAGACCATGTACTAACAGCGTGCCCTATACATCGGGCACCACATGGAGCACGAGGTCTGACGGTTTTGGATGACGAAACTCGATGCTGGCTTAATAACATCACTGCCAGCATCTGATCCAGGCAGTGCAGCAGTCTGGGGTAGTAAAAGGATAAACCCTCAGCCCCAGTCCTGTTTGTGTCTGACTGGAGTATATACCTCTTCAAACAACGACGACGACGACCTCAGATTTAGATAAAACATTGAGGAAAGATTGTGTATTGGATAGGGATTCGGGGTTTAAATATGGTAAAGGAGCAAAAAGAGCTGATAGGACAGAAAGAGAGTTAGAAAATAAGGTGATAGATTTAAAGGTACATGTCTTGGAGTGAGATATACACCACTCAAAGGCATGAAGAATGGCGCAAGTCTCGGTACTGTAGCTGGTAGCCCAGAGACCAGTTGAGAAGGAGAGGGAGGTAGCCGTGACACACTTTGTACATTTTATGTGAATCCCTGCACCACCCTGCCCTAGCCCGCCAGATACCAAACCGTCATTCCAGGCAGTGATGTTGCTCTGAGATAGGGAGGAAAGATGGGAGGTAACTGTGGTATTGCAAAGAAAGGGGGGTTATTACGAGAGCATGGGAAGGAGAGGTGGAGTGAAATTCTGTAAGTAGAAGGGGTAGACCAGGGAGATTTAGAAGGGCAAAAGATTAAAGGTTCCCCAGTAAGATGAAGGTAGGGTTGCCAACCGTTCTTTATTGGAAAGGACAATCCTTTATTTAACCCTTTCCGTCCTTGTCCTTTATGAAGTACAGAATTGTCCTTTATTTTAAATATCATTTTACTTACTGCCAATTTTGCAATTAGAACGTGTATTTGAAAGTTTATTTAATTTTTGCAAACACTGAATCAACAATTGGCCCAGATGGTAGGTGCTTTCACGCAGCCTGGGCCGTGAGTAAGTCTGTTCATTAATTTAAAATGACAGACCGAAACCGAACCTACCAAAACGGAAGGGTATCCACCCATTCCGATGTTCAGTGTGGGTCTGCTAATTGGCAAACGTCCTTTTCAGGACGGGGCAATGTTAGGATAAAACTGCCCTTTTCAGGGTACATTGCCAACAAGTTCCGAAGACTCACTATTCTTCAGCTGAACATCGAAGGCCTCACTGCAAGCAAGATGAACGTTCTTCATCACCTCGCTATGCAATCTGAGGCACTCGTCATCCTACTGCAGACCCACTGCACTAATGCAGAGAAGTTGGTAATACCAAACTACCAACTAGCTGGGTCTTCTTTAAGCAGGAACCATGGCCTTGCCACGTTTGTCCACGAGCGACTGAGATACACGCTTTTGGACCAATCTCCACCGACATCGGAGATCGAGTGGTTGTGTGTGGATGTTGATGGCTATAAAATAGTCAACGTCTACAAACCACCGCCAACCCGAATGCGAACCCTGGATCTCCCAGTGTTTCCTCACCCCTGTCTTTACGCTGGCGATTTTAACTGTCGTCATGCTGACTGGGGTTACGACGACAACAGTCCGGACGGTGAGTGCTTGGCTGGATGGGCAAGTATTAATTGTCTTGCCCTCCTATATAATGCCAAGGATGCTGCCAGTTTTTATTCCGGCCGCTGGAACACTGGCACCAATCCGGATCTAGCTTTCGCTAGCGTAGATCCAAACAGTTGCTTACCGGATAGACGTGTCCTTGACAAGTTCCCCAGGTCACAACATCGACCTTCGCTTATTACACCACCAAGGTTTGTTATGGCAGTGCCAAGCATGCCTGTTAAGCGATGGAACTTCCGCAAGGCCAAATGGAGTCACTACATTGCTTTGACGAATAAATTCGCAAAGACTTTGTTGCCGCCTGATTCACTTGATGTGGATGCGGCTTACCAGGACTTCTGTAACACCATTAAGAAAGTAGCCAAAAAGAATATCCCACGCGGATATCGAAATAACTATATTCAGTGTTGGGATGCAGAGTGTGAATCCCTCTATAAAACCTTTCTGCAGTCTCCTCAGGGAGACGACTCAGGTTTGGCTGCTACAGCTCTGCTTGCTAAGCTTGACAGAAAGCGGAGGGATCGATGGTCCGAAGCAGTTCGGAGCATTGACTTCTCACACTCTAGTCGAAAAGCGTGGAGTATTTTGAACAATCTTACTGGTAGGTCACGACACTCTCCTCGTCACTGTCCCGTTTCAGCCGATGCTATTGCATCTCAGCTGGTTAGAAATGGGAAATACGAGGCTGTTGATTGCAAGTCATCTCGACTTGTCTTGCAAGAAGTGTCTGACGTTTGGAGGGCCACAACACCAGTCTTATGTTTGGGTTGAGCAGCTTGGGTTAAGCTCAACCGCCTGCGGACTGGTGTTGGGCGATTCCATTCGTCCATGCACAAATGGGGTCTCGCTCCTTCACCGAATTGCGAGTGCGGCGCCTCTGAGCAAACCGCAGACCATGTACTAACAGCGTGCCCTATACATCGGGCACCACATGGAGCACGAGGTCTGACGGTTTTGGATGACGAAACTCGATGCTGGCTTAATAACATCACTGCCAGCATCTGATCCAGGCAGTGCAGCAGCCTGGGGTAGTAAAAGGATAAACCCTCGGCCCCAGTCCTGTTTGTGTCTGACCTGGAGTGGATACCCTTCAAACGACCACAACAATTTTATGTTTCTAAACATTCTCCAGCAACTTTTCAAGTTGTTTTCAAAAAAAATTTTTTTTTTTTAAAGAATACCGTAATTTCGGGGGAAAAATAGAGAAATTAGAGATGAGATCGAAGTGAAGACCTTTTTTTTTTTTTTTAGAGAACATCTTAATTTTGGGAGAAAAATAGAGAAATTAGAGTTGAAATCGAAGTGAAGACCTTTTTTTTTTTAGAGAACACCTTAATTTTGGGAGAAAAATAGAGAAATTAGACTCGAAATTGAAGTGAAGACCTTTTTATTCTGACCGTCCTTTATTGAAACTTGTCACAGTTCGCAACCCTAGATGCAGGTTAGGGCTAAAGTTATGCGATCAGGAGAAGAATCTCCATAAACCTTTTTTGATACGTGTGCGAAGATTAGAATTTGCTAGAGAAGCTAGGGGAAAGGTTGAGGGTAGTCGGAGGGCTCGTTCAAATAAGGAGAGGGATTGGTGAATGAGGGTGACGCGTAGTGGAGGAATCGCTTCTACATGAAGTACAGGGATAGGAGTGGACAACAGACAGCCTGTGATTACTCTGCAGGAAGATCTATGTGTCCTCTCCACGGAGGTGATGTGGGTAGGAGGTGAGAAACGAATTTTGAGGATGTCGAATTGTTTATCGAATTAATACGATTTGAAAATCGACATCCGGGTATGAGTATAGGCTAAAAGCTAAAAATCAACTCATTTTTTATATGAATAAAAAAATCCTTTTAACGTTTACCGCAGCGCATTCTAAAAATTCAAGGACCCTTGAATTCGCATTAAAGTTGAGAAGCTCGTAAAAAAATTTAAAAAAGATTGTTGGGTTACTTCAGTGTTTTTTGCCTCTTGAACAATACTTTTCACGGGGCGATTAATCTCGTACGTGAGTAAATATTGACAAAGCCTGACTCCTAGTAATTCACTTTATGTTGCAATATTAAATCAGTGTTTTTTGAAATGTATGCCGCTTTATTACTAGAAGATACTTTGAAAAGTTAATCTATAACGTAGGCGTATAAACACACATTTACATCGCCACACGCATCTGAACTAAACAAATAGCCCAAAAAAGTTGTACAAAGTTTCCATAAATAAAGATTTAAAAGCTAAGAAAATTTATGCTGTGCAATCATGTTTCACGTTAGTCGGCAGCGTGGTCGAGTGGTTAAAACACCGGACTGATGATCAACATGGTCTCAGTTCAAAACCCACTTGCGCCATTCTGCTGTGTCCTTGGGAAAGACACTTTACGGCACTTTCCCCTGCTTGGTGGTCTTGGCAAGCAGTTGTAAATTACAGTAATATCTCTATTAAATTACTAGCGGACAGCAATATCTTGGCATCTCCGAAAGCAGGTCGGGGTAATTGCTTACCCTATGTATAGCGCCTCCGTCGCATTCCTGCAAGTCAGGAGGATAAATATAGAGATAAAAATAAACGTTTTAGCATCGTCACATCTATAGTCTTTTTATCTTTTGACTCGCAAAGAAACATAGGAAACCTTAAACTTGGGGAAAATCGTCAAGTGACCAACCTGACCTAATTTCGGAATGCCAGGATATTGCTATTCAGTACATTTTTTTAATTTGGATTTTTTGTTTTCATTCATTTTGATATTTTTAGAACCAGGTCGGATAATTGCTTGACAGTTGCGCCTTCGAAGCTTTGCTGGAAGGTGGGGAGGATAAATATCAACATATAATAAAGAAATAAAAAAATGAAGTGACCAAAATTAAGAGCCACTTATTAAAGCTACTTTTTGGAGGAAAGTGCTGAAAGTATCTATTATTTAGCACACGACATAATGACTAGAGAACAAAGCTACCCGCTTTATGACTGTCCGAATAGGAAATAACTGTTGGGCATAATGATCAAACTATTGACTAACTTAAACTTTCGTGGCTCTTGGCCTCTTTTCATAGCTTCTCAACAACCGTGGCCCCCTGCTTCGAATATTGTCCCAAAAGACTAGTGAAGACCAAAAAAAGGTCACAACTTTGCAACTGTCTCTGATTTCTTCGTTTTTCTTCCAAAAGACTGGTGGAGCCTAAAAAAAGATTCTGCTTGTGGCCCCCGGTAAATGCCTCGTGGCCCCTTTGAGAAACATTGATCTAGTTCAACAGCTAAATAAAATTTAGAGAAAGCTACCTAAAAAAATTTTCACTTTGATCAATTCAAATAAAATTTTACTGTTGTTTTACAGCAGTTTCAAAGTTTTTGCTTAGATCGCTTAATAATTAACTAACGGGAAAGTAACTTTAATAAGAAAGAAAAAAAAATTTAAATTTCTTTAGAAAACAGTATATAACTAGATGAAACAGAGCTAGGCAAAAAAAATTTTGATGTTAGCAAAGTCAGTGCATCAATATTGCAAATTGCGATTATAGATATAGTTTAAAATTCCAGCTGGGAATTTTGTTGAGTCAATAGATCTTACGAATTTTTAGAACGATTATTGTAACTTTAATAAAAAAGAGAAAAGTTATATAAGAACCATAGTATTTGGACAACTAATCTAATTAAACGCTACTATAGAGACTTTTTCAATCACTCACAGGCGTAGGCCTACCAGGCAAAAAAAAAATTGGGGACAAATTAATGCCGGAACAATCATCTTGAAGCATTTCACGGCGATGACCAAAAAATATAACACATTTTTGTCCCAGTAAAAAGTAGTGAAAAATATAAAAAGTCTTTACATCAAATCTTAGCTGCATATTCTCAAGTGATCTGAATTGCTCTAAATAGGAATAGTTCGTTGTCAGCGCCGAAAAAAATCCGGATTGACCCAAATATTTTTTGTGGCTGACCGAAATATTCTGATTTTGCTCAAAATTTTTTAGGCTTGGGGAGCAATTCTCCCCGGCTCGTAAGGCTTTGCAGTCAGTGTATAAAAGATTGAAAACTGTTCGAATTCATAAAAATTGTTTTAACATCTCAAACGATTGTGATTTATGCCTTATCTAAATTACAGATTACAGGCCGGGTTAATGATTTGTCATTAAGTTTTGACCACGGCACTAAAAGTATGAGTTTGATTCTTGGTAAGTTCAACCACTTAACATCAATGCACAATCCCATATAAACTAAGTCACAGGTAACGACTCACGCCGTAATTTTTTTATGCCATTTACCTTCAACTTACATTTGAAACAAAAACAGTCAAAATTTAGTAGGTCTATGAGTCTCTTCTTGTTGGTTAACATACATTAATGAAAGCGACAACGGCAAAAATAGCGGTAGTCTTTAAAAAAACAAGTTGATTATAATTGAAAAAAAGTTTTTACAAATAAACAAAAACGTGCTTTTCCAAATAACGGTGACCTTTTTTTGGTCTTTAATTTTTTTAAACTGTAGACCTTAAAAAGTTCGAAGCTGGCAGGGTATTAATTTGTCAAGCATTATTTGAAACATTTTAGCAGGTCTGCAAAAAAGGTTTGCCACCCCAGGTCAAAGTGGCAGTGTTGTTTAGAAAAATATCGCAGAGATAAGCATTGTAAACTTATAACATATTTTGACGTCTGAAATGATTATGCCATTTCGAAACGGTTCGGTTTTATTAAACTAAAGGTGTTTACGATAAACGTTTACAAACTTTTCGGCAGTCTACAGTAGCCTAACAGTCGATCTATGTGAGTGGTCCCCAAACTTTTCGAGCCGGGGGCCGGATTCAGATTTCTTGGACCTCCCCGGGCCAATACGAGAAAAAAAAGTCTTCACTTCGATTCGATCTCTGATTTCGCTATTTTTTCTTCCAAAATTGTAGCGATCTCTACAAAAAAAAGGAAAAAAGGCCTTCACTTCCATTCGATCTCTCATTTCGCCATTTTTTCTTCCAAAATTGTAGTGATCTCTACAAAAAAGAAAAGGAAAAAAGGTCTTCACTTCGATTCGAGCTCTAGTTTCGCTATTTTTCTCCTAAAATCTTGGCGTGTTCTCCAACGGAAAGAACAAGGTAAAAACGTGAAACTAGGGTGTTCCTGATATAATTCTATCCAACTTTGCTAGTGCAGTTTATTGAGTTTTTGCATGTTACAACGTTGTTTCGTTTTGTTGCATGTCCCTTTTTCCGTAGTGTAATTACGTTGATGTAAGTATTTTGTTCGACAAGTGGCGGAAATAAAAAACGACTGAACTGAACTGAACTGAACTGTGGCTCAAAGTGAGTGCATATATTTTTGAAAAAAGCTCCGCGGCCGGATAAAAAACCTTAGCGGGCCGTAGTTTGGTGACCACTGATCTATGTTTTTATAATCGTATATAGCACTTCTGAAAAGTGATTGCCAATCGTAAATGCGCTCTAGTACCATATGTTTTGTCAGTGACAGACATTTTAAATAAAGGTTGTAATCAACGTTTTTAATTAGTAACTGTTCAACTGCTGTTTTCGTGATATAGCTATGCTCTTGAAATTGTCACTCATATTAATACTCCAACCTGCGTTTACTACTATTTTAATGAATACAATACTGAAAATTGTGTTTGGCGACATATTTGTAACAACTTGTCAAAAACTAGTACCGATAGTTATAAAAATATAATATTGCATAGAACTAAACATTTTTTTAAACATAGACTTGTTTTTTCGCAAACTTTTCCGGAAAAGCATGCAAACCTGCAACTATCAGAGTAGGGTTAACAATCTTTTTTTTTTTTAAAGGAATTCATAACAAGTCAACGCTTTTGATTGTTGATTAAAACTTCCTACATGGCAATTTTGAAGCCATGAAACAAAAAGCTCACATTATGTACTGTACACAAATTTGCTAAATCAAAATAGGACATTTGAACCAAGACGTGCTTTTTTGCAAGGTGGCATTTAAAATTATAACAAAAAAAATTTGAGCAACGTCACTTATTTTGCATTAAGAATTAACGATTAATTCGTTTCGATCAGCTATAATTTAACAAGCTAAATGCACAATTGGCAAACAGGTTCGGCTTTTTTCACTGAACTGACAATAACTTTTGGATCCGTCTCAATACGCTTATTTCATCGAAATAGTTCTCTTTTTTCTGCATTCAATTAAGAACAAAGAAAATATAAAGAAAGCAAGATGCTTGGATTATTGCTTAATAATTTTCTTCTTATTATTTGCTAATTAATAAACTTAAAAAAGTCAAAAAAATTTCGCTTAATGTTTAAATAAACTATCATTTCATCGCCTATGCACAATTGCACATACAACGATAAATGGCAAAAATTTAATGGGGCTTCACATTTGAATGTAAAAATTTGTTTACTGTTATTGGTTTGCAAGATTTACCGACAACTAAACAATAGCCGGAAACAGTCTATTTATTGAATTTTATAGCGTATTTGAGTAGGAAAATACCGACTTTCCAGTAGCGCATGCGACTTAATATATTAACATGGGCTGTCAATAGTCACGAAATCGCGGGCCTATAAAATTCTTTTAGAGTTAGTTAAAAAAGTGAAAAATCGCAAAACAAGATGCAAAATGGTCAAACAATCAGCGCAAATACAGTCATTTGATGAACTCTAATTATATAAAAATGTTACTAGGTAGTTCGCTTGCAAATTAGTAAATTTTTAAATCACCAAAAAGAAAAATTAAATTGACTTAAAGAGGTAAGGTAAACACAAACAACTTTGTAAATGTTAATCTGATTAATATGTAACGATAGTAAGCTTATAAACAAATTGTTGAGTTAAATTAAAAATTTGTTTCAACGCTGTTTGACAGTTTCTGCCAAACCTGTAAATATCATCACAGGGATAATGATAGGTACTAGAAATACCTAAGCAACAATTTATAGCTGATTGTTTACTGTTTAATTGTTCGCTGGGATTCGGCTGACCTTTAATATTGCAGACCAATGAAGGCAAGCATTTTAATTTTAATTTACTTTTAGAAAATAATTAAAATAAAGGCTCCGAATTCTTGTGGATCACACATGATTGCGCTCTGTTAATACATGCTTGATTTTCATCATAACGTAAGCAAGCTACCATCAATCATACAAAATAGAATCATGATTATTAAAAGTTTTTTAAAAATTTGCAGGGTTTAGACAGAAAACATTCTAATTGCACAGCAAAATACATTTGAATTGCACAACAAAAAAAAGTATATAGTTTTTAAAAAACTATTACCCAATGCACATAAAACAAAAACAAATGGTTTTAAAACCTGAAAAGTATTTAAAATTTTGACAAAAATTTGTAAAAAACATTATTCTAAAGTTTTTGAGCAATAGCAATCAGCAACCTTAGCACCAACACTACTTTATTTCATTAACTAACACATGTGAAATCCAATTCCATGTTGATTTTGTGCTTGCAACAAACTGTTGCAGAAGGACCCATAAGTGGCCGATCCAGTAACAGCTCCAAAATTTGCTGGATTTCTTCGAATAGTTGTAGTTTCAAAGGCCAAACCATCTTTTCTTGGTATACCTTTGACATGAATTTCAATAACATGCCAATTAACCATAGAAGGATCAGCAATCAAACAACCCCTTACTTTGTCAAATCCCAGGTTACAAGCAGCAATTGCAGCAGCTGCCATTGTATTAACATTATTTGGTGCAAGTGGGCATAAATCACGAACAGGACCATTATACAAAACAACAGATTCTTTAGAAGAACTATTTATAAGTTGATCGTTTTTATTTTTTAACTCCCCTAATACTCGAAAAGCAGATGGGTGTTTTTTCATGGTAACAGTTAACTCATTTAAGGTATTTAATGAAGCCATTTTCTGTATATCCTGAGCACCCCAAAATGCACCACTAGGAATATACACACTTCGTTTATACTGCACACAAGCTCTTCTTAATTTTTTTTCAAAATCATCATCAGCCAATGCTGTAGGTGATCCAATAAACAAATTTGCAAAAGACAGAAAAAAGATACCATATTGTTGAACAACTTCAGGATGAGCAACTTCAATAATTAAATCAACATTTCTGGAAGATATTTTAGATATATCTTCTAAAACATAACAAGATTCTAATTCTTTCAACTTTTTACAGCTGCGATTCCACACAAAATTCAATTGCAAATTATATTTATCACCATTTTTCACAATAAAATCAACTAAATATTTTCCTAAAGAACCATATCCTAGTATACCTACTTTCATTTTACTAGCAGACAAAACTGAAAAATATAAAATAAACTAAAAGAGAAAAACTAGCATATGTATATGTAAGTATCATAATAAATTGAAAAGTTTTTCCTAATCTCATTTTTAACCTATTCAAAAGCCAAAATTTTTTTAAAGCAAATAAAATCAATAATAAATTACATAAATACTTCCTTTTTTTGGATCTTGTTCACTAGTTGCTGTTTCAACTTAATAAAATTTTAAATTTTGGAGAATCCATAGAGCCTGTAAGGTTAGTAACAACAAACAGTGAACAAGACCATTTTTTCTATTACATACACACATGCTTCTTTAATGTTTATAATACATCAATTCACATTGGTCAATTTTTATACTTCACAGCCAAACTAGCAAATATAGTTATTTCTAAATGACAAGCTTGAAAGATCATCATTCATATGCATTTTAAAAAGAAAAATTAAAACCAAAGTCATTTGCAAAAGTATAGGACCACCCCAGCCGCAATGACTTTTTATGCCAAAGCTTTAACTAATTCATCATTAAATCATTGAAATTATATTATTTCATAAAAGAAACATATTATTGCCTCATAGTTAATCATTGAATCTTTCAAAAATTTCAAATATATATTTGCAACCAGTTCCACTGCAGATTAATGTATGGTTGAAGGGTATTCTTAATCTTTTTAAGACTTTCGCAGCTGACGAGATATAAATTGGCTTTTGTTCACTATTTGTCAAATTTAGTTGATTACCTTTTAGATTTTGGGAAATCTCCAAACCCTGGGAGGTTTGTAATGGCAAACTGTAAACCACACCCTGTCTTAAACGTATATACATATTCTTTGGCAGCAAAAGTGTTAAGAGCAGAGAAAATTGGCAAAAAACCTTCATTATTGGCAGTTGAACATGCTCAAATATAAAGACTCTAAAAAAAAAACAGATAGCAAAAAGATTAATTGTAGCAAAAGTTCAATTCACCACACCATAGAAAAGTTTAAGAAGCATGAAATTTATGATGGCATAAAAAACCTAGACCTTGTAAAACTTCATGAAGAGATGATCATGCTATTCAATGAGCTGTCATGTGATCCCTTACTTGTTCTTGTCATAAAATATGTTCCAATCTGCTAAAAAATGGTAGACTAATACTAATATATTAGCATGGTTTCACGTTGTTTGAGAAAGGAATTCAAGTTAAAATCCTATAAGCCAGCTGCAAAACCATGTCTCACATCTGCTACAAAAAAGAGCTTATCTTTTGCCAATAAATATCATCATCGGACTATGAAAAAATGGAAAACAGTTTTATTCTTTAATAAATCTACAGTTCAGCAGTTTACAGTGCAGAAGAGTGCAGAAGAGTGCAGAAGTTGGAAGACCAATGCCAAAGAGTCAAGGCAAAGTACACCATCATTACAGTAAAACACTCTCCAAGCCAGATGGTTTGAGGGTTGACAAGCAAACATGATACTGCTGGGTTGTACTTTCTTGCCTAAGGCAGCACAATATATGGCCTGAAATATGTTGTACTGATTCAGAAAAAGCTGAATATACACATGGTGGTGCATAACACCTCTATATTCATGCACAATGGAGCACCATCTCATAGCTTGAAAGTGGTTTGGAAATATCTTCGAAAAAGCAAGGTGGAAGTTCTTGACTGGCCTGGAAACAGCCCAAACTTGAACCCCATCGAAAACTTGTGGAGTTACACGAAGAATAAAGTGGCAGAAAACAACCATCCAGTGCTAAAGAATTTGTAACTGCAATGAAAGAAGTTCGGGTTAAAGAAATCAGCACCACATACTGCAAAAAGTATGCCCAGCCGTCTTGCTGCAGTGGTGCAAGAGAAAGGTGGCGACACAAAATACTAAAAGCAGCCTTTTTTTAGATAAAAAGTAATATTGAAGTGCTTCGAATATTTGTTATTTGATGTAATTGTGTTAGATTGCGAATAAAACTCTCTTTTTTGATTTAGTACTGGTACCGGTACTGATTTACGTAGTTTGAAAAAGTCGGAAAATTTCAGGGTGGTCCTATGCTTTAGCAAATGACTGCATAAAAAGAATATTTTTCAGTTTTTTAGAAGATTAGCTAATTTCATAAGCTAGGAACAAATTTATGGTAACTTTCTATTTGAACAACAAAAAATTTTTACAGAATTGTGAAGTTGGAGTGGCAGATTTTAGGGAGGAACGGAGTCGGAGTTGGAATAATTTATCCGACTCCAATTCTTCATATTCAATTTAATTACATATTAGCAATGTCAACGACGCAGCATTTGCGGCCGCGCACTACAGTGCAGTGCAGTGCAGTAATCTTTTTAAGAAAACCTTGCTGCTTAGCCTACCGTGCCGCGTAGTGTGTAACTCATAAAAAGTTAATCATCACCATCATCATCATCATTTTCTGGGAAGACATTG
This sequence comes from Diplosoma virens, assembly GCA_963680785.1. Lineage (NCBI taxonomy): Eukaryota > Metazoa > Chordata > Ascidiacea > Aplousobranchia > Didemnidae > Diplosoma > Diplosoma virens. The sequence continues at coordinate 18,513,127 of OY796885.1, forward strand.
AATTAGTTCAGTGCATTTCCCTTTTCCTGCTTGTTCTTTTGGGTTTGTAGCGTTTAAGTTATAATATAGGCCGCTACTGCCTAGCGTGTTCTTTCCTTCTTTATTGTTTTAATACAACTGTTATCTCACAAGCTTGTAATAGCATCTCTCCTATTGTCAATTTTACACGAACATAAAAACTGCGACAGAACTCTTAAGGCGAAAAAAAAAAAGGCGCAAAGGAAAAATAACACGGTGAAAGAAAACGGATGATTATTTCGAAGAATAAAATAATGTAACGCGGAGGTTCGAAACTCTGGTTCGCCACAGGTTTACGAGGCCGGCAGCTTAAGTTGGGACTTCTAAGCATTTCAATCTCCTGCAATTAGCGGCAATTCCGCCGATGGAATTACAAGAGAAGATCAGGCCAGGTCTTCACCGTTCTGCCAGCGAGTTCTGAGTTGTTCTATATGCCTTTTGCCATGAAAGAGCAGTTATTGGTTGCTTTTCTGCTTGTTCGTGGGACAATCACGTCACATGGCTTACCAACGCAGTTGCAATTGTTTTATGCAAAGTAGTAGCGGTTTGATGTTGAGAGATTGACGAATGTCAGTGCTTTTAATCTTGTCAAGTAGGGATAAGCCTCTGACGTTTCGCGAGAAACTTATTTCGGCCACCTGTAGTGGGGATTTCACTCTTTTCGTCATTACTCAACACTCATGACCATAGGTAAGGATAGGAACAAAAATCGATCTGAAAACAAAAAGCTTTACTCTTGATGTACACAGCTCTTGTTTCAGTACTACTGATGGCCCAGCTGGTAGGTGCTTTCTCGCAGCCTGGGCCGTGAGTAAGTCTGTTCATTGGTGTTTAAATGACAGACCGAAACCGAACCTACCAAAACGGAAGGGTATCCACCCATTCCGATGTTCAGTGTTGATCTGCTAATCGGCAAACGTTCTTTTCAGGACGGGGCAATGCTAGGATTAAACTACCCTTTTCAGGGTACATTGCCAACAACTTTCGAAGACCCTAGCTGAACATTGAAGGCCTCACTGCAAGCAAGATGAACGTTCTTCATCACCTCGCTATGCAGTCTGAGGCACTCGTCATCCTACTGCAGGAGACCCACTGCACTAATGCAGAGAAGTCGGTACTACCAAACTACCAATTAGCTGGGTCTTCTTTAAGCAGGAACCATGGCTTTGCCACGTTTGTCCACGAGCGACTGAGATACACGTTTTTGGATTATTCTCCACTGACATCGGAGATCCAGTGGTTGTGTGTGGATGTTGATGGCTATAAAATAGTCAACGTCTACAAACCACCACCAACGCGATTGCGAATCCTGGATCTCCCAGTGTTTCCTCACCCCTGTCTTTACGCTGGCGGTTTTAACTGTCGTCATGCTGACTGGGGTTACGACGACAACAGTCCGGACGGTGAGTGCTTGGCTGGATGGGCAAGTATTAATTGTCTTGCCCTCCTATATAATGCCAAGGACGCTGCCAGTTTTTATTCCGGCCGCTGGAACACTGGCACCAATCCAGATCTAGCTTTTGCTAGCGTAGATCCAAACAGTCGCTTACCGGAGACGTGTCCTTTTGACAAATTTCCCAGGTCACAACAGCCAAAAAGACTATCCCACGCGTGTATCGAAATAACTATATTCCGTGTTGGGATGCAGAGTGTGAATCCCTCTATAAAACTTTTCTGCAGTCTCCTCAGGGAGACGACTCAAGTTTGGCTGCTACAGCTTTACTTGCCAAGCAGTATCAGTATCAGTATCTTTTATTTCTGCTCCGCCACAACAAAAACAGAAAGAAATAAACAAACATATAGGACTATAGCAGAAGAAGAAAAAGGAAGAAGCAACAAAACGTTAAACGTTATAGCATGCAGACAGTAATATTTGATATAGTTATAAGAATGGTGCATGGTTGCAACACCTTACATAGAAAAGCAGATAAATACATAGAAAAGAAGATACATAGAAGAAATAGAATTATAAGACAGGGAAAAACATACTAGGAGATAAAAAAGAAAAGCGCGACAAAGCAAGACGTACCATGTATTTGAGGCATTGTTGCGTTGGCGGCAAAAATATGGTGGGAAGCACAACAAGCTTGACAGAAACGGAGGGATCGATGTTCCGAGGTAGTTCGGAGCATTGACTTCTCACACTCTAGTCCAGTGGTTCTCAACCTTTTTTCTTTCGTGGCCCATTTTCGTTGCACAATCATTCTGTGGCCCATTAACTTTTTATGCAAGCAAAAAATGCAAAATAGTTTTAAAAACAAAACAAAAAAACCAAAGCATCAGATATTTAACCGAACATTAGTGAAATACTTGCTGCTGAACTGACCAATACATCAATTTTTGGAGAAGTTGAAGAGAGCTCAATACGTAGGGTATATCATCTTCCACATCAAAGCGGTTTCGAGCCTTTGTTTTTATCTGCACCAAAGTGGAAAACCCTGCTTCACATAAATACCTAATACTGAAAGCCATCAGCACTTTGATGCATTCTTTACCGACACGCGGATAAGAAACATACACCTTTGCCCAAAACTTGCAGATCGATAAAGTCTCAAACATGTCTTTACAAGCAGATTCGTTTCTGAAGTCAATGAGCTCATCCTGCAAATCATCAGTAACTTTTTCTATTGGTATTGCAAAAGGATTTACCAGCTCCAAATCAACTTCAGATATTTCAGGAAAGTAGGTCAAAAATTCTTTCCTGAGATTGACAAGATGTTGCAATATTTCAGATGATACATTCATGTTGAAGTTACCTTCAATCACAGATGAAAGGGTCTCAAATATTGCAAAATTACCATTCTCAGCTTTTCGTTTCTAATTTTCAAGCTTTTGCACAAACGCATTTAGGGTGTCAATGAAGTCAAGTACAGTTATATGTCTTCTTTGTAGCTTGAGATTTAAGCGGTTCAATTGGTCAAAAATATCAACTAGATAAGCAAGTTTAGATATGAAGTTACTATCCCTAAAGCAAGATTCCAATTCGTACTTTCTCTGCCTATTCAGAAATTTTTTCAATTCCTCCCGTAGTTCAAAAACTCTTGCTAAAACATTGCCCTTGGACAGCTAACGAACCCGAGTATAGTAAAGTAAATTCAAGAGTTCAGCATTCACCTCAGAGCATCATTTTTTGAATAGACGTATGTTTAATGCTCCATACTTTACAAAGTTTACCATCTTGTCTTTTACCGTCTTGATAACTGTGTTCAGAACATCTTGAAGAGATTCTGAAAGCGTTTTTGGTGCAAGGGTTTGTCTGTGTGTCATGCAATGCATTGCGACAGCATCAGGTGAACGACTAGGAACTAATGCTTGTGAGCCACTTCTAGCTCTGAACATGACAGGAGCACCTTCAGTGCATATACCACAAACATTTTTCCAGTCGAGTCCTTCTTGGTCAAAAAAACGCTACCAACTTTCCCATCACATCAATAGCTCTCGTATTGGTCTCTAATGCAGAGCAAAATAGGATATTGTCTTTTATGTTTTTTTCTGACATGTATCTGCAAAACACCAAGAGTTGGGAGGAAGAAACAACGTTGGTAGTTTCATCAAGTTCAATTGAGAATAATACGAATTGTGAATTTTTTATTTGTGCAATTACCTGCTCTTTTATATTTTCAGCCAATTCAACAATTCTCCGCTGTACAATATCGTTTGAAAGAGGACTTTGCTGCAATTTCCTTTTGCTTTTTTCACCAAGTACAATTCCAGCCATTTTTGAAGCACATGGTTTAATGAGAGTCTCACCAATTGTGTACAGTTTACATTGCTTTACGATCATAAAACTGACTACATAAGATGCTTTAACAATGTTTGTAAAATGTTGTTGGAATTCTCCTGTTGAATCCAAGCGCTGACGCTTCACAGTGTCTTTCTTTCGTTTAAAAAAGTTCACATCTTTATCCTTGCAATTTGAATGAACTTTTTCCAAATAAAATTTTAATTTTGATGGCCTCAATGAATGATGACCAAGAACTTTATAACATAAAATATATTGTCCTTTTTTTTTTCTGATATCAAAAATTGATGTAAATCCATATTGAAAGTAATTTTTATTAAACTTTCGTTTTGCCATTTTAATTAAGTCTTAAAAAAACGCATCTGTAGAAGTTTAAAATAATTTAATGTAAAAAAATTTATAAAACAGTACTTTTCCTTCTTCTAATCAAGCTCTTTCAGTTATGGCCAAATACCGCTTGAACAATGGATATTATCTAGCTTGATTGTAATTACAAGGTCCTCCTTAGGGAGCCAATAGATTAATTAAAATAAATTTACATTTCATTTACATTCCTCCCCACTTTCTCCCTAACCAATTATTCCTCCCTTTAAGTTACAAATTCCTCCTTCGAGAGCCAAGTGGTTCACTTTGAGAACCACAATGTTGTAGTTTAAAAAACGTGCAGATATATGGTGCAATAGAAGGCATTGGTTGCATCACGCCGCCGAAACAAAAAGAGAGAAATTCTATTACGACAACCGCACGACGGTTGCCTAAATTAGTTTCACAAAAAATGCTCTTTTTCCAAAAATAAACACTATTATTTCAATAATTAAAATGAAAATTACTACTCTGCAGAAAAAAATAGCAGCATCATTCATTTTTACTAAAATTGAAATTATTAAACAAACACACAAATGCAAAATTAACTATAGTGACACAAATAAAATTAAATTTATAAATAAATTTAGCAATTTTGAAATAAGTCTGTGGCGCACCTCAAAATGTTTCCATGGCTCACTAGTGGGCCATGGCCCACTGGTTGAGAATCGCTGCTCTAGTCGAAAAGCTTGGAGTATTTTGAACAACGTTACTGGTAGTCGATCACGACACTCTCCTCGTCACTGTCCCGTTTCAGCCAATGCTATTGCATCTCAGCTGGTTAGAAATAAGAAATACGAGGCTGTTGACCGCAAGTCATCTCGACTTGTTTCTCAAGAAGTGTCTGACCTTTGGAGGGCCACAACACCAGACGCAGTAAATATCTTTGACAATTTTTCACAGAGAGAATTTGCTGCTGCTCTCCAACATTTAAAACCAAGTAAAACTCCGGGACTTGATTCCATCTGTTCAGAGCTTATACTCCATGCTGGAGCTACTTTGAAGGCCTGGTTACGCGACTTCCTGTTTGCGCCGACTCAAAATTCCCAAGATCTGCAGAAGAGCGCTTGTAGTCACGATCCCAAAACCAGGAGCTCGTGGGGTACCCAAAAGTTATCGACCAATATCTCTGCTCTGTGTCCCCTACAAGATCCTCGAGAGGCTTATCTATGCCCGCGTTGAACCATTAATCGATCCACTGCTCCCTAAACAGTAGGCTGGGTTTCAACGCGGGAAGTCAACCGTAGATCAAGTTGTTCTGCTAACTCAGAACATCGAGAATTGTTTTTTGAGGTTAAAAAGAAGGCCGGTGCCGTATTTATCGATCTGACAGCTGCTTATGACACTGTCTGACACCGTGGCATTACTTGCAAGCTGCTGAGACTTCTTTCGGATAAGCACATGGTCAGAATGATTATGGAGCTTGTCCAAAACCAAAGTTTCAACCTTACTACCGGTGACAGCAAGCAAAGCAGGCTATGCCGTCTTAAGAACGGCGTTCCTCATGGATCAGTCTTGGCTTCCCTCCTATTTAACATCTATACGTACGATCTTCCTTTCATGATTTCCAGAAAGTTTGCTTATGCTGATGATTTAGCATTGTTGCACTCTTCTGGAAACTGGAAGGACTTGGAGGGGACTTTAAGCCAAGATATGTCTACACTTTCAGCGTATCTCCAGACTTGGAGGTTAAATCTCAGTCACACTAAGAAGGTGACGACAGCCTTTCACTTAAATAACCGAGAGGCCAAACGTGAGCTAAGGGTCTACAACAACGATAGACTTTTACCGTTCTGTCCAACCCCCACTTATGTTGGGGTAAAACTGGACAGATCGCTCACGATTGCGCAAAAAACTATCCTCGCGCGTCACACTGCTGAGGCGACTCGTGGGCTCGGGATGGGGTGCTGGTGCTAAAACACTTCGCACAGCCACCTTATCTTTGGTCTATTCAACAGCTGAGTACTGTGCGCCAGTCTGGTGTTGCAGTGCTTACATTCGTCTCATCGACAGTGTCTTGAACGACGCCTTGCTCATAGTTACTGGATGTCTTTGTCCCACTCCAACGGACCACCTACCTGTACTCTCGGGCATCCAGCCAGCTGAGCTTCGCCGAATTGGAGCGACACTCTCCTTGGCTCACCGTGGATCTATGGACCCTGATCATATCTTGTATGGAGTGGGTCCTCAGATACTCGCCAAGTGAGACTAAAATCCAGACGCCCGTTTGTGCCAGCTGCGCGGAATCTTTTGGACAACCTTGTCAGACTTGGCATCCGCGCTTCTGAATGGACAAATCACAAATGGAATGCGGAGTATTGTGAAAATGCTTCCAGGCGCCGTGCTTATGTGCCCGGGACCGGTGCCAGGCCTGTTGGGATGGGCTTACCCCGAACAGCTTGGGTTAAGCTCAACCGCCAGTGGACTGGTGTTGGGCGATTCCATTCGTCCATGCACAAATGGGGTCTGCAAGTGTGGCGCCTCTGAGCAAACCGCAGACCGTGTTCTAACGGCATGCCCTATACATCGGGCACCACATGGAGCACGAGGTCTGACGGTTTTGGATGACGAAACCCGATGCTGGCTTAATAACACCACTGCCAGCATCTGATTCAGGCAGTTCAGCAGTCTGGAGTAGTAAAAGGATAAACCCTCGGCCCCAGTCCTGTTTGTGTCTGACCTGGAGTGGATACCCTTCAAACGATGACGACGACGATGCTAACATTAGGAATTTCAAACCTTTTTAATGAGAGTTGTTGTTAAAAATACTGGATTTTAAACAGTATTGAATATAATTTGCAAACCTAGAAAGCTTAGGAAAGCAAATTTTACACTGCAAAAAACAATTGTACAGCAATTATGTAACTAAGCCTTTACAAAAATGAAAGATTAAAAATAATGTGTAGCCTATTGTACAGTTATACAGTTAGGCTATTAGCTAAAACAAGAATTTAATTATTTTCAGAAAAAAAAAATTGATTTTAACACTAAAAACCCTTGGTTGCATTGTACGATCTTTAGATATGGCATTTAAACTTCGACAATGGCTCTTAACTTTAAAATAAAAACATAAAAATATTGTACTATTTACTATTCATTTACTGTTGCTTAATTCAAGCAATCAATACAATATCCGTACTAGTTTTGTTTATTATTTTGCTAACAAGTCATAAAAATGTTCTTTTGTAAATAATTAGACTATTTTCTGGTAATACCAATAATACGTTTGCAAAAAAGCAATTTTTAACTTTATATGCCTCCCCTGCCTATGGGACATTCCATGTCAACTCACACCCTTTTCGGCATTTTTTTGCCGACCGTCTCCGATGTTGCTGAAATTTGGCATGTTTGTAGGTTTGGATGAAAAAATGTCTCACACCAAATTTCAAGTTTCTAAATCTAATTTTCAATGATATTAACATCTTTGAAATCGAACAAAAAATAAAGCCAGGAGGGCCACTTTTGCTCGATCAGGGGCGTTCAAGCGGCGATTTTCTGTCTAATTTTCAACCTTCATATATCAAAAACTATCAGATTTAGAAACTTGAAATTTGGTGTGAGACATTTGCTTATCCAAACCTACAAACATGCCAAATTTCAGCAACATCGGAGATGGTGGCAAAATAGGGTGGGAGTTGACATGGAAATGTCCCCTATACTAATACATTAAATACAAGCGGACCGAATGAAACAAAATGGCGACACGAATGAGCAGTTTCATAACTTGTAAGAGCCCCTGCTTAAACTGTGTAACACGCCATCGAATGTTCTCACAATAGGCTGGATCAAAGCCGAATTCTATTTCAAAAGCACACTGAACCATGACAAAGGTGTTCGTTTTTGCAAACTAAAGCACCCAAAAAGTTTTCTGCTGAAGAGTCGCCATTTTGAGTTTAAAAAACGTGATCTTTCCATAATTCAATGGTGCCAGAAAGATTCTATCCACAGCAGTGAAATTGATTCCCAAATCTAATGTAGTTAACTACTCGATCAAATAATCATTAGTTTAATTCACTACAATATTATAGACCTAAATAAATACATAATGATTTTGGTGTATTCTTTTTGAAACATCTTGTGTAGTAAAAACATTGTTTTAGTTTTATTTGCATTAATAGTTTGTATAAAGCATCACACTATGTAACATAAAATATGCTTATTATATTTTTTTGATTAATTTTGATACATTTTTTGCAGTTGGTTTCAAAAATACAGTTACTTTTTTATCATTATTTTTTTAGTTATTTTAATTTGTCTAGTTGTACTGTAATATCTTTAATATCTATACCTACTTTGGCAAAGTACATTGTATCCCTAATGCAATATGGTTTTTGTTTTATTTTTTTTTTGTGAAAAAGAAATTACTTATCAAAAGACATTCTTAAAAAATAGTTGTAACAACATAGTGAAAAGTCAATTGCAGTACAGGCTTTTTCTTTATGTGCTGATGTATTATTGCATAAGGCACCAAAAAAATTCTTATATTATTGCACTTTCCCACTGACCCCTATATCTTCTTTCTATCACCTCTATATCTTGGTGAAACTTTAATTGTATTTTGCACTGAAATCTTTCAAATTAGTTTTAAACAAATCCAGGTGTGAACAAAAAATAAAATGAAGCTGCAATTACATTTTGCATCCCATGTTTTGAAAACTTCTTATCAGTCTTGCAACCAATTCTTTGTGATTAGGATATTTTCTACTGTCAAGAAATGTTATGCCACCCCAGGAAAAGATAGACTTGCTTCCTTTTTTTTGGAAACTGTTTTTATTTTCCAGTGTCACAGAATTCTGATTATAGCAATTTCAAGTCCAACAAATATTCCTCTTTTTACTCTGGGATTAGAAAGTTTTGGAAAAATTTGATAAATTTCTTTAAAAGCTTAACTTTCAATATCAAGAGCTTTGACAAACTATTTAACTAAACCCCATTTTATGTGAAATGAAATCAACAAGAGTTTTCTTCAATAACAAGAACATTTCAAATTGCACTATGTTTTTGTGTAGTGAAATCTTTGTGAGACCACTTAGCTATTTCATAGACACAGAAAAAAAAAAATTCAATGAAACCACCTAGTAGCTTAAGTGAAAATACAATTATTTTCAAGTCTCTTCTCACATAGTGATTAAACTTATTAGTAAGTTTTGCTCACCTTTGTGGAGTAAACAGCAGGAGTGTTTATTTCTGTTACAGAGGAAAACTGCTTTTAGACTTCGAAAACAAGCTGTCAATAAAATGCCACCACTGTGATAGACTGCTCTATTCTAATTGCAGCTTAGAGCCATTCACATCTTTGCTGTAGTAAGGTTGCCATCAACAGTACAATAAACTAAAAATTGTTTCTGTCTTTTTCTGTCTTTTCTCTGCTGTACTCCTGCAATCTTACCAAATAATTTTATTCTCCTATTTTAGAAAACAGAAGCTCAGCACCAGATTTAGTCAAATTTTGGTCATGATATAAATCAAATCATCTACATCAGTGGTTCTCAAAAGTTTTTGCTGCATCCCTCCCTTTCCGGACTCAGGTATGAAGTTAATATATTTCATTCACAAGAATAAATTTAATATTTCATTCACATTCCTCCCCAATTCCTCTTTTAACAATTTTTCTACCTTCAGGTTACAAATTCCTCCTTGGGCAGCCAAGTCGCTCACTTTGAGAAACATTGATCTACAAAGTTGTATTTTATTTCAAAAATGAGATATTCAGCTTGTTGCAAATGCATAATCTTCATTAGTAGCTTAATGGCCTATATCTGTTGCTGATGTTGTTGTTGTTGCCCTTGCTCCCAGGGTATCTTGGAGTAGCCATTTCTTAATCCCCCATAGATGCTGATCTGGATCCCACTCTTGGATTACCTCTGCTGCTTCTAACAGCTTTTTCCACAGAATAGTGGTTTGCTTTAGTGATGGTAACACTTATATGTTGTGAAAATGTTAGTTTTGAGTCTAGAGTGATTCCAAGAATTTTGGGGTGTTTTGTTGTTGGTAATGTTTGGTTGTTCAATTTAAGTGATAGAGTTGTGCTATATTCAGCTGGGTCTGGTGTAAAAAGTACTACAGTTAAAGAGGTGATTGGTGTCATATGTGCGTGTTAAGAATAGTGGGCATTGTGGCATGTAAGTTTCAGGGTTTACTGTTGTTTAAAATCTTGCTCGAGCCTGGCCCGAGATTCGAACCGTCTCTGGTCTGTGACTGGCTTATTTTGTTGGCGTTTTTCGTTAATTTCTTTTGTACAAGTTTTTGCCTTTCATTTTTTGAGTAACGTTTTTGTTCAGTTGAAGGTTCTCTAAAAGTTGTTTTTTGGCGAAGTAGCAACAGCAGTTTTTGCTGTTATCACGGACTTCAATGATTTGATTTGGTAATTTTCATTTTTGGCGTTCTTGATTAATTAAAGTTGGGTTTATATTCCTTCGGATTTGGTTGATAACAGTGAAAGTCTAAGAGGTCCGCTTAGACGTCGTTTCCCAAACAACTGTACATGTCAGTAACTTTGCAAGAGTGATGATTTGTTGGGTTTGAGCTGTGCCAGTTTTATATGCATGTGACATATTCATATTTGTTCTGATGAATGAATGTCATAGGGAAACGAACTTCATAAAACATTTTTTCGTTTTATGAAGTTCGTTTCCCTATGACATGACATTTATGAACTTCATAAAACGACAAAATGTTTTATGAAGCTAAAAAGTTATTTTATTGATTTATAAAAGATACTCGATTTAAGTAAATTGGGTGGTTGCACAAGAAAAAAATTTAAGGGTCTGAGTGTTAGAAAATAATTTAGCTCTAAAGCGAGCATCAAAATCATAGCTGTACCTGCCGGGAAGGGCAAAGGAAAAATTGCCCCCAGGTTGAAAAAATTTGGGCAAAATTAGACATTTTAGAGCAGCAACAAGGAATTATGAAGGCAAAGACCTTTTTTTGTTTTCACCCTAAACTTTAAAAAATTTCCTTCTCACATCTGTAAAGTTCTGGAAAATCATGATTCAGTGAAACGCTACAAAATTTGGGCAAAACTGTTTTGCCCCCAAATTTTTTTGGGCTGGTATGCCAATGATCAAGATATCAAAAAACAATTCTCATTATTTGTGTTATGGCAAAAATCTCCTTCACGGTTACGTCAGCCTAATTTTAATGCAATCTGAAGAAGATTTATAATTTTTTCATTTAACTTTGTCTTTTTACTCTCTATGTTTATCTTCCTTACGGCCAGGAAAGGGTTGGAGCCGCCATACATAGGGCAATTGTCAAACAGTTACGCGATCTGCTTCCGGAGATGCCAAAATATTGCTCTTCTGTAAAATATCGGCTTTTAGTTTTTGTTAAAAGATATGACCATAATTTAGAGCTGCTTTCAAAGACTAAGTAGGGAAAGTCCCGTAAAGTGTCTTTCCTAAGAACACCACAAAATGGCGCGAGTAGGTTTTGAACCGAGACCGTGTTGATCACGTTCGCCATCAATCACAGGGGTCTTATCTACTCGACTACGCTGCCGGCAAGTTTCTAATAACACAATTTTAGCTACAATTTAATCAAATGCAATAAATTAATACAAATAGAAGCTATTGCAGAATCTACTTTTTTGTTTTAAATACAATAAGCACTAATTGCTCTGACCTTGCACTGACAATTGGTGGAACCAAATGTTAGAACCGAAAAAAGTAAACGTGGAACCAAAAATAAAAGGTTCTTCTTGAGATGCGTCTTTAGAAAAATTCCAACTGTTTTTAGTTGTTTGATATTTCGATGGTTTGACTTGAGGTTTAATCTTATTCGGCACTCAAACGGGCTTGCAGCTGCATGCACCTTCTTACTTCCTGTGTCCAGTTGTTTTTACCGAAAAGCACTCGCCCTGTGCTCGTGTCCGACAAATCTTTAATCTCTGGAAACGCGAAAATTAGTTTAAAATCTTTATAGAAAGATTTAGTTTTACACGCGTAATTTAGAAAGGACAGTAAAATTAGTAAAAACGCAACAATTTTGTGACAAAGATTTTTTTAAAAGTTCTTACAAATATTTGCCAGGTTAAACTTGCGTTTTAAAAATAGTTAAAATAATTGTGGCGCAAGCGTTTCCGCAACTTTTTTAGAAAATTTGCGCCGCAAGTGCTCACCTCTGATAATAGAAGGATTTATAAAAAATTGGTTGTTTTAGCACCCAACATTATTACTAATTCAAACGTTGATCATTTTTCTAATTTTACCAAAAAGTATCAAATTTTACCAATGCATTTGTTCGGTGTCTTTGCATAGCGTAATCCTAGTTAAAAATATAAAACATATTGTCCTTTCTAAATTTACATTATAATTAAATTTCAGACAACAAAATTTAATTTAACATTAATTTTATTTGCCCCAACCGGTTAGAACCGCCCCCTAAAGAGCCCAGGCAGCGAAACAGTCTGTTGGGGTAAATAAAATTAATGTTAAATTAATTTTGTGATCTCGTCGTCGTCAAGTGGAAAGTTATCCACTCCAGGTCAGATATAAACAGGACTGAGGCCGAGGGTTTATTCTTTTACTAACAGAGGCTGCTGCACTGCCTGAATCAGATGATGGCAGTGATATTGTTAAGCCAGCATCGAGTTTCGTCATTTAAAACCGTCAGATCTCGTACTCCATGTGGTGCCCCATGTATGCGGCACACTAGTAGAATGTGGTCTGCGGTTTGTTCAGAGGCGCTGCACTCGCAATTCGGTGAAGGAGTGAGACCCCATTTGTGCGTAGACAAATGGAATCGCCCAACACCAGCCCTCTGGCGGTTGAGCTTAACCAAGCTGTTCGAGGCAAGCTCAATCCAACAAGCCTTGCACTGGTCCTGGGTATAAAAACACGAAAGCTGGTGTATGCTCACATTACTCCGCATTCCATTTATTGTTTGTCCACTCAGAAGCGCGGATGCCAAGTCCGGCAAGGTCGTCCAAAAGATTCCACGCAGCTGGCACAAACCGGCGTTTGGATCTTAGTCTCACTTGGCGAGCATCTGAGGACCCACTTAAAAGACCATACAAGATATGCTCAGGGCCCAGAGATCCACGGTAGTCCAAGAAGAATGTTGTTCCCAGTCCGCGAAGCTCAGTTGGATGGATGCCTGAGAGTATGGGTAAGTGGTCCGTTAGAGTGGGACGCAGGCATCTAGTGACTATGCGCAAGGCGTCATTCAAGACATTTTCTATGAGGCAAATGTGAGCGCCGCCACACCAGACTGGTGCTTAGTTCCAACTGTTGAGTAGACCAGAGACTTAACAGATTTAACACCGTCACAATTAATTGTTTGAATAGAAGAAAAGTGTTAGTTTTTATTCAGATTCAGTAGCCAATTTTATTTCAAGTTTAAATTAGCTGAAATAAGCTTGGCAGACCTTGGGCTTGGGGTAACGCACAAAGCGTTTGTTATTGTTTTTAGGATCGAGGCAACTATACGTTAAATTTTTCAAACTTTACTCTGTTGTCTTACATTATGAAACGATTGCAGATCATAACAAAGATAACCAATTTTTAAAAAGCTGGTTTTGGAGTTCTCAAATTTATACGATTATACGATAAGTATAAACTCTGAGTTGCAGAAGTTTGTTACGAGTACTTTACCTCCGAATAAGCAAGTAGAAAACCATGTAAATAAAGAGAAAAATGCAAGCTACTGTACGTGTCGGACATGCGGAGGAAGTTGTCGGCAGTGTGACGGAGTATGCAGAAACGTCGGTTTTATGGCGAGCGTGATTCTCATTGAATTAAATTGAATTCTTTTTTCGATACTCTACGCATATGAGGTTAATTTTTCAGAAAACTTAAAGAAAGACAATCAGATAAGAAATCTTTTTGCTCGCAATGCACAGTTTTACATTTCTGAAAGCCGAACAATTTATCGATTTTTTTGCATAAACGTCCTTATTTTATTCTGGGTTTGAGGATAGATCTGAATTAAGCGTTTGTAAGTTTTCGGCCAACTTCGTATTTTTATCTTTTATCTTAGGTAACTTTGTATTCTTAAATCAAGTCTAAATATCGAAATGACATTGACGTTGAACGAGGCAGACTACTGTATTGCAAATTGAACTTTAACCTCAAACCGATAGAATTTGTTTGGTGCAGTAATACCTCCCACTAAGCGTTTTTTAGTGTATTAAACATGATTAATCACATATTTCGGGTTATTTGAATGTTATTGCAGCGGTTCCCAAACTTTTTTTGCTCACGGCGCCCTTCGAAAACTTACCAATACTCGTGGCGCCTTAATGAAGCCAAAATTTGAAAATTTTATGTTTTACCAAGAAATTGTATTTAAATCATGTTCATTGTTCAAAATGCGCAAAAATGTCAGCATTATTCGCAAAACACTAAAAAACATTTAATGTGAGCAGTGAGCTTGTTGCTCCATGCACATTTTATTAAACCGCGGTGCAATGTTTGATATTGCAATACGCAGCGATACTTCGACTTGATTACTGCTGCTGCAGAAAGCTCTGCTCCTAATTCATTGCAAAGACGTTGGAAAAGCCGAGCTTTAAGCGGCCTTGCTTCAATGAAGTTCACAGTTTTGACAACTTTAAGCACTCCATTAAGGTCACCACTAAGCTATTGCGAAGCCAACGCCTCACGTTGTATTAGGCAGTGGGTCCATTTTGCGTTAACAGCAACGCCCTGCACTAACGTTCGCAGCCCGCCAAAGCGGCCAGACATAGCTCGGGCACCATCCGTGCATAAACCAACGCAATATTTCCACTGGAAATTATTTTCCTGAAAAAAATTGTTCAGTGTTGCAAACAATTCATGCGCTCTACAATTTTTTAAAATAAGTTTACAAAAAGGTAAATCTTCAACGATATTGCCGTCGTTATCGATAAAGCGTACGTAGCAAATCAAATAAGCATCTTTATTACTGGTACTAGTTGCTGCCTCATCTAACTGTAAGCTGAACTCATTTCTACGCATTTAGCTGATCATCAATATCATCCGAAATTTTATCGATCCTTCTACTAATGGTGTTGTTTGAGAGTGGAACAGCTTTTAGTTTTTTAGCAGCTGATTCTCCAATCATTGTCGAAACTAAGTCAAGAACAGCAGGAAGCACAAGTTCTTCTGCAATGGTATGCAGTCTTTTACATTTCGCGATTCTGTACGCAACTTTAAAAGACGCAAGCTGTGCTTTGGCTGGTGTTTGCAAAAGATTTGAAAATACAAACGGCTGCTTATTCATTTCTGATAACTTGCGAGCAAAAAACTCGCGTGATTTTCAGGATAAGTTGTTGTAACTAACAACTAACAAGCGGTTCCACACAGCTGCTGCTTACCACACAATGTAAAATTGTAAAAAGCTGTTAACAATTTTCACATTGCAGCTTTTGTGAGAAAAGCAGTAAATGCAAAAACTTTCACAAGTTTTCGCGGCGCCCCTGGCAAGCCCAGTTTGGGAACCGCTGTCTTAGAGGGAACGTTGCTGCTAGCAACTTTCACACTGCAATTATTGTGAGAAAAGCAGTAAGTACAACAACTTTCGCATGCTTTCGCGGCGCACAGTTTGGGAACCACTGCTTTAAGAGAAAAAAAATTTGGGAACCGATGCTTCATTTGATTTTTTTTTAATCAATTCGCATTTTATCAATTAGAACCTATTTCTCACATGCTTGATTTTATGCTCTGCTTGTCTTCCCGAAAGTGTTGTTGCACAAATATCAATTTGTTGGTTCGGTTGATTTAAATTAAAGCAAATTTTGAGCTTAGTTTTTTGATGTTTAGCTTTAATGATTTTACAGTTTTGCTAAAGATAAAAAAGAAAAAAGATTGGGGTTTCACTCGTTTGAATTTAAACAAACAGTAAACTCACTATTAGTTTCAAGTAGATCATATTTTTAAGACATAAAATTTTTTCGTTTATATTACCACCCTATCAAAATTTCATGTTTTTTTAATAGTTGATTCAACAACAGAACCTACGTCAAGTAAGTGTCAATTGTTAATACCTGATTTGAATTATTTGTTTATCGAATATTTAAGAATTAAATACGATGCGTAGTGTGAATGAATTAAACGTACACCTTAAAAGTGAAAGAAAATTATGCACTCAGGTTGAAATCGTTTTCCAATTCAATTAAATAATAGTTTTATCTTAAATTAAGCATTTAAAACATTAAAAACAAACAGTAAACTTAAGTGCATTTTTTCTTTTATTTTGATTACTTTTAAAAGCTGACACTTCTTTTTTCCTCATTAATCATTTGTTAGATTATGTTACTGTTATCGTGGCTCATTTAGAAAACTTAAATCTGCTATAAAATCATTTTTTATTAAATTTATTACCGGTTTTCACATTTTTATCGGTCTTTGTCATTTGCAATTATTAGGTTATTAAAATTTTATTCTTTGTGCATTGCTGCTTTGTTTTTGTTAACGTATTACCATTATAAGTAGTTGACGAGTTGGTCATTTTTTTCATCGCTGCTTGTGAATTTTTAATGCTACTGCTTACACTTGTGCTAGATAAGTTGGTTTGTATAGAATGATGAGGATAAAAAAATTCTAAAGGCCAAAAAATAGTCTCTTTCATCAATTTAATGATATTTTTCTGGTTCTAAGGTAAACAATCGTTGATTGAAAATTTAAGCTAACTTTACGTGCGCATGCAACAGATCGTGTACTAATGTTGTGATTTTGATCGAAATTTGCATTTTTCGATTTTTTTGCTGCTGTGTATTGTTTATAACAGAGTTTCCCAAACTGTGTGCCGTAAAAAGGATTAAAGTGTGCCGCAAAATTTTTGTGTTTTGACAGAAAGCCATAGAGTCTTGGTCAACAGATAACTTATGTGTTTTATGTAATTTTAGTATTGTTAAAAATCTTAAATATGGGTTGCTTCAGTAAAAATGTTAAAGGAAAGAGGCCATTTCCATAAAGTTGTTTGATTTTGAAATATTCAAAGTTAGGGGCCCGAGGCAAGGATTTCCAAAAATTGGTGTTCTTTAAAAAAAATAAAAGAGCTTTGATCTCGTATTTCCCTTAATTTCCAAAAATTATGGTGATCTTGGTGATCTCTAGAAAAAAAGGTCTTCACTTTGATTTGATCTCTAATTTTGCTATTTTTCTCCCAAAATGATAGTAATCTCTAGAAAAAAAAAAAGGTCTTACTTCGATTTGATCTCATTCGCCTCACCCAATATCCACCACTGCCAGTATCAAAAACAATTTTGTAGGCACACCCTTTCGTTAGGTGTTGTTACTATCATATATTAAATATAATTTCTGTATGTAAACTTGAAGAGTGTATTAAGTAGGCTTTCGCCTTTATGAAGTAAGTGTGCCGCAAGTAAACTCAGAATTTATTAGTGTGTCGTAGTGAAAAAAAGTTTGAAAAGCACTGGTTTATAAAGTTGGTTTTAATTTTCTTTTTTTTAACTTGATAAATTTACGTTTTATTTTTTATTTTTATAGATAATAATGAAGCTTTTGTGATAACCACAGTAGTCATTGTTATTTGTTCCATATTCGGTTTTCTCTTGATCATTGTTGCAGCTTGGTGCCTAAACAAAAAATGTAAGCATTTTTTGTACTTTTCGACGTTTGGTATTTGAGAAACTTTTTGTGATAATTTTTGTTTAGACGTTGTTTACAATTAGACTTGATTAGTGGACTACTCTAGTAAAACCAAAAATTAATAAAAATAAATCTTTTTTACCAAAAAATTCTGAGGTGGTTAGAACTTTTGTAAAAAAGCTTTTATTCTTTAGTGTTCTGATAAAAATCCTGTTTAATCTAAACTTTGTCTTTATACTGTATAGTGTATATGCTTTTTTATATTGTAGCTGCATGATAAAGTTAATTTTTATGTTTTGTAGACTTCAGTAGAAAGTCTCCCGCCATGGTGCTTACAAGCACATGCGATAAAGAAGATGACGGGGATCATAAGTATTTAAAAGCAGCCGACATACTGAATGATATGTTAAAGCGACTTGGCAATTTAAATGTAGTTTCTAACGTTTGGGATGACGTAAATATTTCAGACCCTTTAATTTGGTTTGATGAAAATGCTAAAAATTGTAAGCATATTATACTGGTGTACACTCCGTTGGGAAAGAAAAACTGGGTAAAGAATAATACAAATGATTTGTTTGTTATGGGATTAAAAATGCTAGTAAGTAAGCTTAAGCTCTAGTTTAGTAGTGTGTTTAGTCTTAAGTCGTGTTGTTATTTATTCTTTTATTTTGCAGACGAACGATTTCGTCACTTTCGTTTTGTATATTAAATTATATCATTCCAAGAATGAGTCACGTTCTTTTAAATTGGTCTTCTGATATATTAGCAACTGTGGCTTTCTCTTCTACCCCTTGTAAAGACATTGAAACTTTTTTTGTGAATGCTCCCAATAGCAAATTCTTTCGATTATTTTCATTGTAATACCTACGGTAGAGTACCCAGCTATTTACCACTACCATGCTGATGCATTCTATAAGAACTTTTTGATACCACTTTATACTTTTGCGTGCTGGTGTATTGCAGGCGATTGTTTGATCCGAGAGGTTGATACCTCCTTTGACTCGATTGTAATCCAAGATTAAAGTTGGTTGGAGATAGCTTTGGAGTTGACACATGCTTGGATGCTGGGATGAAAATTAGTACTGCCAAAACTGAGATCATGTGTTTATCAGGGCACCAAACAAATGGAGAAACTCTCCCAGCAGACGGAAAAATTTAAGCCTAACTTAGAGTCATATTCTCAAGTGGTGCTAGACAGGACAACGAATTGCTGGACACACGTATTGGAAAAGCAAGTACTGTAATGCGCCAGCTTTGCCGATCAGTAGTACTCGTCGTCGTCGTCGTCGTCATCGTTTGAAGAGGTATCCACTCCAGGTCAGACACAAACAGGACTGGGGCTGAGGGTTTATCCTTTTACTACCCCAGACTGCTGCACTGCCTGAATCAGATGCTGGCAGTGATGTTATTAAGCCAGCATCGAGTTTCGTCATTCAAAACCGTCAGACCTCGTGCTCCATGTGGTGCCCGATGTATAGGGCACGCTGTTAGTACATGGTCTGCGGTTTGCTCAGAGGCACCATTCTCAGTGTGATTATCCTGACATTGTCAGGACGGAGCAATGTCAGGACAATCACACTGAGAATATTAGATACTAAAGTTAAGGTTAAATGTAAACAATTTTTATTTTAGTAGAACAAAATAGTTTCGAAAGACCAAACGTTCACGGATTTTTTTCCGTATTTCAAGCATATATTTTAATTTTCACGACCTTCAAACAGTATTTCTTTTTTATTCACTTTAAGACAATCATTATTTACAGTTATATTTTTATAGAATACAAACTCAAAATTAACTTTTTCTTGTAAAACAGCAAAACAAAATACACATGAAGCATTGTTTTACGTGATGCTTCTCAATACCAAATTTACCAATTAATGAAATAAAATGGCGGTTTGTGACGTTTCAATCGTAACAATTAGTTTCGTAACTTGTATTTTATAGGAACTTTGTTTGAATCCAACCAGGCGAGGCCTTGAAGGATGTATCGATTGTATCGTCACTACACTTCAATGCTTGCATTGGAATTTGAGACGTTGTCACATTGCCATCGTTATCTTGTAAGTTTTTCACGACGTGCTTTCTTTTCTTTTGGTTCTTCTTCCAAGCTGGCTTTAGCCTTGCGCCAATCGCTAACAAGTTTTTCTGACACAGAAAATTTATATGCAGCTGCTCGATTGCTAGTTTCTTCGGCATAACTTATCACTTTCAGCTTAAACTGAGCTGTATATGATGAACGCTTTCTTTTCGTTTGAAACATTTCTGCTAGTAAGCCAGGGTGAAATGAAGAAACACGCCTGCTTGCTGTTGGTTTTATGGCATTGATATCACGCGTGACGACTGCGTACATGCTAATTGCTCGCGTATATAAGTCGCATCTCCAATTTTGAGACAAATATTTGGTACATCGGCCGTGGTGCCATTTCAGACGGGAAAATCCCCGGAATGGGATTTCCTGGTATGACTGGTTTGCTCCCACCACCTTCTTACCACTCCCGATGTGTTTTAGCTTTGCCTCTTAACGTAGATCTGTGCTTGTTCTTTGGTTTTTAGTTGTGATAACGGAAATTCAGCACCTTGTTCTCTCTCAATGCTTTTGTCGTTTGGAAGTGGCAACAACAATTAAATATTGAAATGTCTAGTTCTTTTCTTAAATTTTTTTCTAGCATCAAACATATTAAGACATAAATATTCAGAAATATTTTTATAGTTTAACTGTTTGTGTGTGGTCGGTTTTGTTTGAAACGAAGAGAAGTATAATGATAAAAAGAAAAAAATTTATAATAGACCAATATTTTTTAGATCACGATTTGTTATAAAGCCTGTTCGTTTTTTTTTATCGATATAAGCGTTGAAAGCATCATTCAAAACGATTGGTTTTACTGAGTGCATTAAGTGTGAAAAGCATGAAGATTTTATGGATTATGTTGGTTCTATTGTTTTTTCATTTGCTACAATTTCAATTTGGTAAGTAAAGTTTATAACAAGAATTCAGTTTTTATCTAATCCATCATTTAAACCTGTTTGTAGCTTTTAATAGTCAGTTGTATAGATGCAAATTTAGTTTAATTAATTCAAGCTTACCATCATCATGTTAAGTAAATATCTTTCTGACTTGCTGAATGTCAGGGGCGTTAAACTTTGAGAAACCGACAAGCCATAATTCCGGCTTGCTTTTGGAGATCAAAAATATTGCTGTCGGGCTGAAGTTTTTTTATTTTTATTATTATTGTGAATTTATTCGTCAGTAGAAAGTGCCCAAAAGTGCCTTTGCGAAAAGTTTGACTTCGCAAAAACGCAACAGCATGTAAGAGAAGTTGTATCTTTCCCATTTAAGGCGTAAGTTTCTTAAAAACTACTTTTCTTACTTTTCTTAAAAACTTAAAACCGTGCTATTTGTTTATCTTGCTTTAAGCTGTTCAAGTCTGGTTCTGTTAAAATCATCACTTTAAATTGTATTTTATCGTAATTTCAGCTTTTGAGAACAACCAGTTGTAATAAGCCACAGCAAGTTGCCGATGCACTTAAACAATTCTGTGACCTTTATACCCGTAGCTGCAACTCGGGTAATGACAACTGATATACGATCTCTTCCGCGGTACCCAGAGTTGCAAACCCGAACTCGAACTCGAAGAACTCGGTCTTTTTTTTATCGAACTCGGAACTAGAATTTGAACTCGAAAAAAGAAATTGCTGAACTGGAACTTGAACTCAACTCAAAAAAATATTTAATCAAATTTGAATTCATTAATTAAAAAGTTTTAAAAAGAGAATAATTAATATTTTGAATTTTTCTTTTGATATTAAATTCTTAAATTTCTAATACAACCGAGTTGAATTTGACTTAAACAAAATATTTGAGCAAAGTCAGAATTTTTCGGGCAGCGACAGGAAAATATTTAGGCAACAAAAAATTTTTGAGCACAGAAAACCATGTACTTTTCCAGACAAAGTTTCCAAATTCAGAAAAAAGATTACGGTTTGAGGTGAAGATTTTCTTTCGAGATTACTACTTTTTTTAGGATAAAAATTGAAAAATCTGAGATAGATTCCAAGTGAAGACCTTTTTTTGATCTTCGCTCTAAATTTGAGAGAAAAGTTTCTTTTTATTTTTGTAAAGTTCTAAAAATCATGATTTGGGCAAAGTCATAAAATTTGGGCAAAACTGTATTGCCTCCCCCAACATTTTTTCGGCTGGTACGCCTTATATTTCTTTTATTTTGTTTATCTCTTCGTGGTAGCCTTCGAATTTTTTAAATTCTGATTGATTGTGTAGATTGTGTAGATTGGCTTAATCAAGCTTTCAATTTTCATTGCATCAAATTAGAACTCGAATTCGGACTTGCAAATTTTTTATGCACTCCAGCTCGAATAAAAATCTGTCGAGTTCACAACCCTGGCTGTGTTTCACTTTTTTAGTTTTGCTGTTTGGTTAAATTCGCTTGTTATATAAATTTGAAAAATAACGATTTGAATTTGAAAAGTGTAGTCAATGTAGTTTTAATAATAGATTTTAAAAAATTAGGTTTTTGGTCAGATTTGGATTGTTTGATTTCGAAGGTTATTTCATTTCTTTTGTGAAAAATAATGTTTTTTAGGCAGCGGTTTTATAATAGCAAAAAGTGTTTGATCTCTAGTTTTGAATGTTAAGTGCCATGTAAAGTTCTTCACATCTTCGAACAAAAAACAATTGAGAATTAATGATTTTTAATATTCTATCAGCATACAGCAGTAGCAAACATTATTTTTCCTTCATATATCTCCATTGTAAAAATCTTAGTAGATGAAATCAATAAGTTTAAACTACTTGTTGCAATGCTCAGTTAAGAATCCACACTACAAAATGATTATTTCTTTCGTAATGAGCGAAATAATTTTAAGGAGTTAAAAAAATTTTTTTAGTTGAGTAAGCTTAGTTGGTTGCCAGTAAACCTTATGTTTATATTATATTTTATTTTTAAAAAGAAACCGTATTGCAAAACAGTTCTAAAGCCTCAAAGTGTGTGGTATATTTTATAGTTAAAGTGAGTCTTTTGCATTTTTTAACGTTTTAGAATTTGCTGTATATTGGTAATCTAAAGCGTATTGCACTAGTCATCTACTTAAAGCAATTTGTTTTTTATATCAACTCAGCATTTTACCTTACAAATTCGGTTACTTTTTTCACAAAATACTTTAATAAGTCAAATTATTCAATTTCAATCTTTTTAGTCGGTAGTTTTGATTCGATTAATTTTTAAAAGCAGCTTAAATTGTTTTTGGTCCAAGTTTGGTGTTCAGACTTAATGCTCCGGTAGGCCTACTTTAATTCGTTACCCATTAATGGGTTATCCAGTTTTGTAAAAACGAAAAAATTAATAAAAGAGTTTACCTGTGATTAATAACAGTTACATCAATCAAAGCACTTTTCTTTTTTTTTAGCATTGTACTCGTTATTGAGATTTTTGTTAAGGTTTTACCAGATTTTAAATTTAGATGCCATTTCGAAATTACTTGGACTTTAGAGTTCTTCCTTATATACTATAAACTTCGTTGCAGGACCTTATGTACTCTTAATTAAATCGATATTTTTGTTGTCTTCATTCTTTTTACGCTTTGAAACAAATATCCTTTGACCTATTTTGAGTATAAAATTGCTTCCCTTTCAACTTTAAAACAATCACGATTTTTTCTAATTGTTTGAGAGCACTGCCTGCGACCTAAATATAATTTCATTGTTTTTTGCTCTAGGAAATAACTTTTCCGAATATTTTATGACAGTGGTCGAAACAATTAAGAGTCAAAAAATTATTTTATTTTTTAACATTTTTGTTTTTCCACAAATTCCATCACCATTTTTTAATTCACTTCAGTCAAATTGGATTTCAAGGACCTTTCCAAACGGCACCCCCAACGACACCTTCAGAAACTTTTTTTCTATCGCGAACTTTCAAAATGTAACATATGTCGGAGCAAGAAACTATCTATTGGCAATTGACCGAAATCATGCTACTTACAAACGGGTAAAATGTTTTATTGGTTGTTGACTCTAATTTTTTTATTAATTACTGAAATGGGTATAATTCCATTGACCAAAAAATCAATTTTAATGACTACCTACTGATCTTAACCTAAAAAGACTTGCATTTGTTTATATTTTGTTGAACTATATCTGTTAGAAAATATTTGCCGCAATCTTGTTTCATTAATTTTCTGCTTTATTATTTATTTGTTTCACCTTCACGTTAAAAGAAATACAGCCGACAATCTTTTATTTTGCGAACGAATCTTTGTGCAGTAATAGCCGAATTACTGCAAAAAAACAAAGTTATTTTTATTTTCCTTTCAAGTGCGAGAAGACCCAATTTGCTTGGTTTTGGGCTCTTCGAGAAAAAATCAATTTTAAGCAAGCGTAAGCACAATAAAGCGGCTTAGGTTAACCGTGCAATCGAATTAAAGAAACATATAAAGTTTTATTTGGATTACGCCGAAATGAAGTGATTGTCTAGGTCTAGCGTTAGTCATGTGCTGCAATATGAGGCCTAAAGAATCAGAGATCAACCCTCTTCCGGTGTACTCCGAGATAAATAACTCGGAACTAAAGCACGTTGTGGTTTGACGCACTTGCTTTCTCATTCTATTCTGATAATTAGAAACATGTTGCTGTTTCCTCGCATCCGGTAAAAACGGGGAGTTCGCGACTACGTCATAATAGCCTCATTATTTTTAATCGGACAAACCATCGAGCCAATTTTTTTCGCGTAAAACAAGAAAATATAGAACGATAAAGTTTTGCTAAAGTTGTAATATGTGCATTTTAGAACTTTTTTATAGATCGATTCTTAAACATCTTCAATGAATTATACAGTAAGAGTATCTTTTTCGTGAAAGCGATTACTCATCTGTGTTTTTAGGACTTTTCAATTTATTGACCTGCTAAATAAAATGTGATTAATTTTTTTCAGATATTCATTTCAGTCAACCAAGAGGTTCTTAGAATTTGCAAATCATTTTATCCCTCACAGGTAACCTCCCGGATGTTGCTTTTTGCAGGTTTTGAATCAATCCAACAACATTATTTTTGTAATTTCTTTTTTTATCCAGGCTGACACCTGTGGAAATTCCTTGATCATGGTCGAGAAAGTAAATGAATCCACTTTGTTTTTCTGCGGCACCAATGTGCAATATCCGAGATGTTACTTCATGAATATACAGGTGAAAATGCGTGCCAACTTATTCAATGCTTTTGGGAATGCGCTTTTAGTTGCAGTGTCTTGGACAATGAGTCTGTTAAAAGAAACTGGCACCGAGGCATTCGTCATGCTTGATTACTTTCTTAACCGTTTAAAATTGCTTTTTTTGGCCTGTCAGTTTTGTAATGTTGTAAGACGCAAATGTTTAAAAAAACTTACAATTTTTCCCAGTTAAAAAAAACGTGTCGCTTAGGAACTATTTCAGCTTGCCTTTTAGAGTTAGGCTTAAAAAATTAATTGATTACGTGATCCATGATCGAGAAATCTAAACTTTAACCGTTTGGAATAGGACTTTGAACAAAAATGATCTTTGCGTATATTTAATTTATATTTATTTAACTGCATCATTACTTGCGTTTCGTAGTTTTTGCTACGTTCATTCGTGAGCTTTAATAGTTTGCATTTTTATCCGATAATTCACTACGAAAAGCTGAAAGCCATGATTTTTAGTAAGCATGGTAATTATTCTTTTTGAATTTTTTACTTAACAATCGAAAATTTATTAAAGTCACGCAAATTTTTGGGGATGGCGTCACCAATAAAACTTTATATGAAGTAGCCTTTAAGCCCACAGACATACTTCCCGAGCCGCTTTGCTGAATCACTACTTTCCTAAAAGCTAAAGCTTTACGAATATTAGAAATTTACTATAGAACAAAGGAGAAAAGATTTCCGGTATTCTATAGTAAAATTTCTCATTTTGTCTCGTAATATGTATAATGTTCGATTTTTATCTTTTACACTTCGGTGAATAGCAACTGATGGTACTGAGATGACGCATTTGTGGTAAAAGTTTACTATGAGTAAAGATAAAGAAAAATGATTCTTAAACATTTAAAAGCAATAAAAGGCAAAGTTTGCAAAGGCTTTCTCTTACAGAAAACTTGCGTGGTGTCTACTGTTCTTCATTAAAGTTTTGATAGCATTCTTAAATTTTTTATATGAATTTTCTGAGGTAATTGCAAAATGATCAACAAAGAAACAAAAAGTTACATGGAGTACTCAGAACAATAAAGATAGCCAAACTAATTTCTTTAATAGACTGTTATGAGCTCTGCTAGCTCTTCTACAGTACTTTTTTTAGGTAGAGAAAGACCTTAATTAATAACAAAAACCATTAAAGCTATAATGACCTCTAATATGAAAGTGATCATCAAAATTTCAATGTTTACATGTTATACCATTAAATCAAATTAATTAATTTGTTCGATGCATAGCAAACACATCTATTTATATTTCGGAGTGTCGGGTTATGTGAAGACAACCTGATAATCTCAACTTGACACGTAGGGTCTAGCCAATGCTTTCGAAATTCTAGCAGCCGTGCATCGAGTTTGATAATTTGTTTTGGGCAAAAATTCTTCGTCTTTGTCTTAAAATTTAGGATATCACTATTTCTGTGTTTTATTCAAAACTACAGTATACCTCGGTTAATCCAGATTCGATTTGACAAAATCATCCAAATTGGGCGGAGATTCGGACAATCCAAAGCTTTTTATTAAGAATTACAGCACATGGGAAATCCTTTGTACTTTCAGTTTTATCTGAGTTAAGCGAAATTGCGCATTTACCGAATCCGGATTAACCGAGGTCTACTGTACTTCTCTTTTCAGTTCTAAATTGTGTTTGTAAAGGCTATTTGTGACGCCACCAACTGCCTTTGTTATGCATTTGTTATTTCCTGTAATTACCTTTGACGTGTTGTCATGGACGTAGATTACATGTATAGTTTTTTCCGGTTATAGTTTTGCTTAGGTCGTGGCATTAGTAATTTTTTTAAAAAAAGATTATGCTTTTGTTTTTAAAATAGTTGTTTGTGCAATTTTTTTCGAAAAAATATTTGTCTGTAGTAAAAATTTACATTATTTGCATGGCAATTATTTAATGGGCCTGTGTAAATGAGATTAAAATTTTCCTTTGTGGTTTTCAGACTTCGACCATTACCACTGCTCTTAATAAAGCCAGTCGCTACATTCCCGAAGTGGCAACTGTTCATGTACCTGGCGTTTTCGTTTCCAGTCAACCAAGTACGTAACTGCTTAAACTTTTTTTGTATAAATATTTTCTTTAAAAACTCAGAAAATTTTCAAATATTTTTATGCTTTTTGTTAGCTTTTGCGGTTAATATACAAAGTTATTAGCTATATTAACTTTTTAACTTTTAGCTATTTATAAAAAATTTTAACTGTATTAATGCCTGGTGAGCAGAACGATTACATTTTTAATCTTTTGTGGTTAAGTTACGAATATGACGTGTTTTGAAGTTCAAAATAAGGGTGCCAAAAACTGTCAACGTTATGCCGAGTTAAAATTAAATTACTGTATTTTTGTTCGCATTCACTTGTGTGAATATGCAAATGATTGCAATTTGGTATTCGTTTATACGGCAGCGCAGAAATTAAAAAAAAAAACGAACTGGACTGAACTGTATTGTGCATGATATCCAATCCTTGCAAAAGCTATAAAAGTTACTGTACGCATTTGCCTGGCAAATGCCCTTTTTGTCGGTTCAAATCGTTTCGAAAAATCGATTCGAATGCAGCTACCGCAGTTCTATTGGTTTACGCAAAAAGCGAATATCCATCTGCTTTGGTCCTGGTTTAAATTAATTAAGTTTTTGCTTGTTACAGTTTCTACAAGTATACATGGTTACCACAATTTTGAATCGTAATGTGATGGTTATGATTAATTGTTGATTATCCTGGCTAATTAGAATTTTGTTGTTTTAAAAATTGCAGATTCATTAAGATGTTTACATTATTATATGACAATTTCATTAGCGTAATTAAAACATACGGTGATAGATTTACATATACATTAATTGCGTTTTTCTAAAAGATTATGCCACTCCAATTATGCCTTTAATTGATTGCACTCTGCAACGCAGTACCTTCATCTACATGTAAGTGGGCTTCAAAACAAATTGAAAATTCTTTTTGCGTTTATTTTTACAATAGAAAAACTTAATCGCTTTCCAGCTGGTTTTGGAGCATTGCATTTCCATAAAAGAACTCATTTAGGTTGTAATGTAAATCTTATCAATTATTTACAGACCGAGTGTTATTGCAAATGCAACTGACGCATTTCTTGTCTTAAGGCCCGTTTACACTACGAGCATGGATGGAACATTCTTTGTTTGTTTTATTGATTTTTTTTACTTTCCGCACCTAAGCGCTAATCGAAGCAAAAAAGTTGGTAAAAGAATTAAAAAATACTTCATTCTACGCTCGTTGTGGAAGCGAGTCTTAAGGCATGCTGCAGTTGCATGACAAATTTCTAACAGGTTCAACTGATTCATGGTTACGTCATCATTTTTCATGATCTTTTTCACATTGATTTTGTACCAACTGAAGTCAGTTAAACCTTGATAAATGGTTTTTGTATTGTGCGTTTAGTCTTTCATGTTCCAAACATTAAGCAACACAAAACTTTTGCAAACTGAAATGACTTTCATAATACGCAACAACTGATATGCAACTAAAAAAATTAGTCAACATTTAAAAAGTTTCATTTTCTGCTTTCAGGATCCCAGGCATACAATGCGCTTTGTCTGACGTCTTCGAACTGTAATATGTTTCGTTTTATCGGTTTGGGGCTGTCAGTGATGAACAAGGAAAATGTCTTTCGTTGTAAGTAGATAAATCGATTTTTGCTTTTCGTGTGTTTGTTCGTTGGATGTCTTTACTAAGATAGCTTGAGAGAAACAGTAATTTCGACAAGTTTTTTTATGTTTACATGATTTTTTGAGACTGTTCGTTGACGAGGAAAAATGTTGTGCAATGACCGTGAGTTTAAGCTGGCGCCTTTTGGAATCTAAAGTAGTTTTTTTGTTTTTAAATTTTAAACAACATACTGTAATTCAATGCATGTTATTTACTCCGCTTGCCGTAACTGAGCAGTTTAGTTTTGACAAGTGCATTTGAGCTTGTTTGTTTTGATCTGATTTTAAAGTTACAAAGATATTTCTATTACGAAACTATGAAGAGGTTGCCGACTGCAATATTCACCACTTATATATTCAGTTTTGTACTTGTATAAAAAATCTAGATGTCGTTCACCACCACGTCGTAATTCGTCAAACAGCTGTGTCATTCATTCAAAGACACTTAATCCTGATACCAACTGTTTATATTTTGCTTCGACTGTTCTAATTGGCTGAATTGTTAATTTCAGCGCCCACCTTTCTGGACATGTATCACGTCAATCAAAAAGTTTATCTTTTTTACCGAGACGTAAGCAACGTCTTCGAAAACGACGGATTTACAAAGAATGGCCAGAATAATGAATACGGATTGGTTGCCAGAGTGTGTCACGTGAGTTAATTTGCTTATTTAACGTCGTTTTGGACTTTGGGTAGATTAAGAAATAGTTTGATATCTTTTTACTTGATTACTATGACGAAGAGCTTATAAGCAAAGCATTTTTCAAAATCGCAATATTTGGAAGTGTGAGCAAATCGTTTGTGAAGAATTACTCATTTCAAAGTGATTCACTTAATCAGTTGATTTTCATGACTGAATATTGCAAAATGTCTGTATTGGCGCTACTCGAACGTAGTGCTGTTTCATTCAACCGACAATAACATCTTATCAACACGGCTTAAAGCAGTACTTTTTAATTTTTAGACTTTTTTTCTGTCAAAAAATTAAAGTAATTGCAGTAGAAATTTTGTTCATTTTCGATGTACATATTGCTTTAAAAAAGTTTAGTAATAAATTAGTTCGCATGTTTGACATTAAAATTTAATGTAATTAGTTCGAAAGCGCCGGTCCGATGAACCTTATCTGTAAAACAAAACAACTTTTATTACTTTAATGCTTTGATGACGTTTAGCTTGTCGTTTTTTTTTTTTTAATATATAATTTGAACTCATTTAAAAGTGGTCATCAGTTTGAGAAATCTAAAATGGGAAACATTGCGTTCAACATACTATATAATTTTAGTCGTTTAGATTAAAATCCCTTTCTTTAACCTTGATCCACCTGTTCGATTGTTTGCTTGCCATTGCAATTATCTGTCAATTTAATAGCATCGCAAAATCCCGCGAACAAAAACAAAAAAACTTAATTGGCTTTAGCCACGCAACTTCTTTTTATTTGGTCTAACATGTATCGCGAGAAACAATCGAAGAAACACGCCTGCTTGCTGTTGGTTTTATGGCATTGATATCACGCATTTATATCACGCGTGACGACTGCGTACATGCTAATTGCTCGCGTATATAAGTCGCATCTCCAATTTTGAGACAAATATTTGGTACATCGGCCGTGGTGCCATTTCAGACGGGAAAATCCCCGGAATGGGATTTCCTGGTATGACTGGTTTGCTCCCACCACCTTCTTACCACTCCCGATGTGTTTCTTCTTTTTACGCTTTATCATTACACAAACTTGATTTTTTAGACAACTTTATTTCGCCACGGTAAATAGAGAACGAGATGATTAAATGGAAGTTCGCGCTATAACTTTTAAATCTCGTTATACATTGATTAGTTATAATGTGATTCTTTTGATCTTAAAGCACAATATATGAGAAGCTGCTGTAATTCCTTTATTTCAAGTAGTGAACTTACTATTTGCAAATAAATCTCTTGAATTGTTTTAAATTTTGTTCAAATCGAATAGTTTTACAAATTTAAAATTTATTTAATGCCGTGCTATATATAGCTTCACAATTTATTTTAGTTTGGATCCTGCGCTTTATCCAAAATTTGTGCTTCAAGAAATTAGTTTTTTTGAAGCTGTAAAATTGGTCTAATAAACAAAACCAATTGTTTTTTTTTTTTAACATAGGCGATTGAACTTGTCTACGAAGATGCTCAGGACCGTCGCTGTCCTTTGCCATCGCTGTTTTGATTTTTTAAGTTTTCGAGAATCTCATTTTAAACAATTCAAATATTGTCATCTAAGTTTTTATTCGTCACGCGTTAATAAAATTGTTTAACTGGGTTAGCCATAATCACACTGAGAATATTAGATACTAAAGTTAAGGTTAAATGTCAAACAATTTTTATTTTAGTAGAACAAAATAGTTTCGAAAGACCAAACGTTTACGTTTTTTTTCCGTATTTCAAGCGTATACTTTGATTTTCACGACCTTAAAACAGTATTTCTTTTTTATTCACTTTAAGACAGTCATTATTTACAGTTATATTTTTATATTATAGAATACAAACTCAAAATTAACTTTTTCGTGTAAAAAAGCAAAACAAAATACACATGAAGCATTGTTTTACGTGATGCTTCTCAATACCAGATTTACCAACTAATGAAATAAAATGGCGGTTTGTGACGTTTCAATCGTAACAATTAGTTTCGTAACTTGTGTTTTATAGGAAGTTAGGTTAAAACAGTGGTTTTCAACCTTTTTCATACTGTGGCCCACTTTCCAACCCAAGGTAACGTAACGACCCACTTCGGTACAGAGTTGTAAACGGGCTGAACTAGTCGGCCCGTTTACAGATTTGACATTATACAAGTCTTATATTGCTTTAAATTTGATTTATGCTCTGTGTAGGGTTGCCAACCGTCCCGGAATGGCCGGGACAGTCCCGGAATTGACTTCTGGCGTCCCTTGTCCCGGGCTGGGTCACTTTTGTCCCGGAATTTACTGACAGCTCTTTGGATTGTTTTGGGGCAACTTTTTGGGGCTCTGTCCTGCCTATTTTGGCAAAAATTTCGCAGGAAATCGAAGACAGATTTTATGTAAAAACTTCTTTTTCTCTTGTTTTTTCCGACATCACTAGTTTTCAGAGAAAAATAATGAAATCCGAGACTGATTTCAAGTGAGGACCTTTTTTTTTTGAGAGATCACTATGAGTTTGGGACAAAAATTGAGGTGTTTCATTTGTTTGGCCTGCCAATATTTTTGATGAGCCAAAATGGCCCTTGGCTTAAAAAGGTTTGACGCCCCTGTATTAAGGTGTCCCGGAATGGCGAAGCAAAAAGTTGGTAACCCTAGCTCTGTGGCCCACTGAAAACAGCGCCATGGCCCATTGGTTGAAAACCATTGCTCTAGTACAGTGGTTTTCAATCCTTTGTCCCAAAATCATAGTGTTCTCTAAAAAAAAAAAAAAAAAGGTCTTCATGTGGTTGACTGCACAGGACGCCAGAAAAATGCCTTAAAAAATGGGACGGATGGCAAGCTTAATTATACATATATATTATACATATTGCTTTCATTTTGATTTATGCTCCATGGCCCACTAAAAAAACCACTGTGGCCCACTACTGGGCCATGGCCCATAGGTTGAAAACCTCCGGGTTAAAACTAATGCGGATACGCAGTCGACAAAACCAAAATGATTGTGCACCCTTGATTTAAGGTTAAAATTTATTTTGAAGAAAAAAAATGAACCAGAAGTTTAAAAAAATTGGAAAGTTTAAAATTTAAGGTTAACGTAAAATATAAACCTAATAGCCAATGCAAGGATATTTAAACCTTGAATTGTTGTTGTTGTTGTTGCGTTTAATAGAATTTAACAATAACAATACAATAACAATTCAAAAAAAATACTTTTAATGATGTAAAGGCTAAGGTGTTTATTAAGTTATTTACTTTTTTTTACATGAATTTACATCCATGGGTGACTGACTAGCGTGCTTTCGAGTTGTGAAAAAACCGCTCTTTATCGTGTTCAAATTAACAAATTACAAAGGTCAAAAGCTGGCCATCACTTTTGTCTGAGCTGCATTTTCGTGCTCTGGCAAGGACTTTTCGTGTAGTGCCAAGCCCTCTTTTATACATTCAGCAGTGTAAAAAAGATTTGTTAATTTTGCTTTTAGTGAAACAATGCAAAAAATGGCTTATTAATTGTTGACGTCATTTTGGAATCCAAGTTCTTCAAGCCAACTCTGTAAAGTAAAGAACTGAATGTTAAAAAAAAAAACAATTGGTTTTGTTTATTAGACCAATTTTACAGCTTCAAAAAAACTAATTTCTTGAAGCACAAATTTTGGATAAAGCGCAGGATCCAAACTAAAATAAATTGTGAAGCTATATATAGCACGGCATTAAATAAATTTTAAATTTGTAAAACTATTCGATTTGAACAAAGTTCAAAACAATTCAAGAGATTTATTTGCAAATAGTAAGTTCACTACTTGAAATAAAGGAATTACAGCAGCTTCTCATATATTGTGCTTTAAGATCAAAAGAATCACATTATAACTAATCAATGTATAACGAGATTTAAAAGTTATAACGCGAACTTCCATTTAATCATCTCGTTCTCTATTTACCGTGGCGAAATAAAGTTGTCTAAAAAATCAAGTTTGTGTAATGATAAAGCGTAAAAAGAAGAAACACATCGGGAGTGGTAAGAAGGTGGTGGGAGCAAACCAGTCATACCAGGAAATCCCATTCCGGGGATTTTCCCGTCTGAAATGGCACCACGGCCGATGTACCAAATATTTGTCTCAAAATTGGAGATGCGACTTATATACGCGAGCAATTAGCATGTACGCAGTCGTCACGCGTGATATCAATGCCATAAAACCAACAGCAAGCAGGCGTGTTTCTTCATTTCACCCTGGCTTACTAGCAGAAATGTTTCAAACGAAAAGAAAGCGTTCATCATATACAGCTCAGTTTAAGCTGAAAGTGATAAGTTATGCCGAAGAAACTAGCAATCGAGCAGCTGCATATAAATTTTCTGTGTCAGAAAAACTTGTTAGCGATTGGCGCAAGGCTAAAGCCAGCTTGGAAGAAGAACCAAAAGAAAAGAAAGCACGTCGTGAAAAACTTACAAGATAACGATGGCAATGTGACAACGTCTCAAATTTCAATGCAAGCATTGAAGTGTAGTGACGATACAATCGATACATCCTTCAAGGCCTCGCCTGGTTAAATTCAAACAAAGTTCCTATAAAATTTTCTTGATCTTTTTAATGTTTATAATTTTTGTGTTAAACTGTTTAATAATGATCGAGAATAAAAACACTCAATGAATGAATGAATGAATGAATGAAAAATACAAGTTATGAAACTAATTGTTACGATTGAAACGTCACAAACCGCCATTTTATTTCATTAGTTGGTAAATCTGGTATTGAGAAGCATCACGTAAAACAGGGTGGTCCAACTTCTGCACTCTTGTGGGCCACTTTTCAAAATTATTCGAGTTTGCGAGCCTCAGCCGGCTAAAAACACCTATTTTCGTCCCAAAATCATAGCATTCTTCAAAAAAAGAAGTTGCCGCTGCTTGTACAAAATTGTTCCGCGGGCCGCACAAATTTTATCCGCGGGCCTGTAGTTGGACCACGCTGACGTAAAACAATGCTTCATGTGTATTTTGTTTTGCTGTTTTACAAGAAAAAGTTAATTTTGAGTTTGTATTCTATAAAAATATAACTGTAAATAATGATTGTCTTAAAGTGAATAAAAAAGAAATACTGTTTGAAGGTCGTGAAAATTAAAATATATGCTTGAAATACGGAAAAAAATCCGTGAACGTTTGGTCTTTCGAAACTATTTTGTTCTACTAAAATAAAAATTGTTTACATTTAACCTTAACTTTAGTATCTAATATTCTCAGTGTGATTGTCCTGACATTGCTCCGTCCTGACAATGTCAGGATAATCACACTGAGAATGGTGCCTCTGAGCAAACCGCAGACCATGTACTAACAGCGTGCCCTATACATCGGGCACCACATGGAGCACGAGGTCTGACGGTTTTGAATGACGAAACTCGATGCTGGCTTAATAACATCACTGCCAGCATCTGATTCAGGCAGTGCAGCAGTCTGGGGTAGTAAAAGGATAAACCCTCAGCCCCAGTCCTGTTTGTGTCTGACCTGGAGTGGATACCTCTTCAAACGATGACGACGACGACGACGACGAGTACTACTGATCGGCAAAGCTGGCGCATTACAGTACTTGCTTTTCCAATACGTGTGTCCAGCAATTCGTTGTCCTGTCTAGCACCACTTGAGAATATGACTCTAAGTTAGGCTTAAATTTTTCCGTCTGCTGGGAGAGTTTCTCCATTTGTTTGGTGCCCTGATAAACACATGATCTCAGTTTTGGCAGTACTAATTTTCATCCCAGCATCCAAGCATGTGTCAACTCCAAAGCTATCTCCAACCAACTTTAATCTTGGATTACAATCGAGTCAAAGGAGGTATCAACCTCTCGGATCAAACAATCGCCTGCAATACACCAGCACGCAAAAGTATAAAGTGGTATCAAAAAGTTCTTATAGAATGCATCAGCATGGTAGTGGTAAATAGCTGGGTACTCTACCGTAGGTATTACAATGAAAATAATCGAAAGAATTTGCTATTGGGAGCATTCACAAAAAAAGTTTCAATGTCTTTACAAGGGGTAGAAGAGAAAGCCACAGTTGCTAATATATCAGAAGACCAATTTAAAAGAACGTGACTCATTTTTGGAATGATATAATTTAATATACAAAACGAAAGTGACGAAATCGTTCGTCTGCAAAATAAAAGAATAAATAACAACACGACTTAAGACTAAACACACTACTAAACTAGAGCTTAAGTTTACTGAACTAGCGCTTACTAAGTCAGAACACAACTGTACAGACCAATCAGACAAACGATATAAGGCAGAAAACAACTATACAGACAAACGATTTTGTGACGCAATAGTACGAACTAAGCCATAGCATTTGTACATCCTCCCCAAGTTCGTACTCCTCCAGCCAGGCATGGTTATGTAGTTGATCCCTTGATCATCCATTGTCCAGAGGTCGAATCCAATTTGACATCAGGTCGTCGTAGGCGAGAGGACCGTCTAGGGAGCATTGATTTGTTGTTTTTGTGGGTGTCAGGGTCGGTCTCCTGCAAATTAGTGTCCGTCACAAATGTGGGGAGTGTGGCCGTAGGTACGTCATCATGCACGTCTTGTGGTTGCCCTTGATCCATGGCCTTAGATGAGGTTGCATCAACAACGCGGGCGGACGTGGAAGGTGGGCGTGGAACGTGCGTTTCATGTTGGGCGGCACTGTTGGTGGTGAAGAGGTTTGTTGGGATTTGGCAACATCAGGTATTAAACGAAGGAATCGTCGATTGCGCCTGGTTATACGACCGGATCCTCCCACTTTAACATTATATTGATCGAAGTCCAATGCTTCGACCACGGTGCCTACTTTGTCCCATTTACGTGGGTTTCTGCCTCCTTGGTTTTGGATGATCACGCGATCACCACACCGCAGTGGGCGCAACGGGCGTGTACGCACGCTCAATGCGTCATTGGTCCGCTTGGCTTGAACTCGAAGGGCATCTTCTTTAGCTCGCCATGCTTCGCGCCAAGTATGACGAATAAAGCGATTAGAAAAAGTGGCAAGCCGATTAACAAACGAAAAAGCGTCTCGCAAAGGGTGGCCAAAGACAATTTCAGCTGGGGATAAATCGCAGTCAGGATCCGGGATATTACGCAGTTGCAACAGGGCGCGCAGAAACGAATCATTGTTCAAATCCCTATTAGGGCTAATATTGAGCATAAGAAGTCTTTTAGCGGCTTTGACTGCAACTTCCACGCGGCCGTTAGATTGGGGAAAATAGGTGGAAGAAACACGGTGTTTGATGTCCCACTTGTGCATAAAATCCTATGTGACAAAGGCAGTAAACTCTGGGCCACCATCTGAGGGAATTTCTTCAGGCACTCCAAAAGTGGCAAAGTATGATCGAAGGAGGCGAGCAAGTGCATTTGCGCCAGTGACGGTGGTCCCAGCAGGTGTACCAAACACATCTGACCAAACAGACAATCTGTCTCCAACGATCAAGAAGTGCCGTCCCGAGTATTCAAAATAATCCGCAAAAATTTTTTCGAAGGGCGTGGTAGGCGGGTGGGAGGGCAACGGGGGGTTGCGGCTTGCGACGGCGCATTTCAGTTGCAATGAGCACAAGAATGGCGAATGTTGTGAATATCTTGAGTCATCCCCGGCCAGAAAATGGTTGCGCGCGCACACCGTTTCATGGCCGACACCCCTTGATGGGCGGCATGCAATGTGCATAATACTTGATAGCGGAGTTGCGGCGGAATCACAACACAATCATTGAATAAAATAACGCCGTCAGATATATAAAACCCATTGCAATATGGGAGGTATTGACGAATACCTCCTTCCGGCGGGCAGTTTACATCAAAGTTTGCTTGTATGGCAGACAGTAAGTCATTGAGTGCAGCGTCACTGGCAGTGTGCTGGGCAATTTTATCCCAGTGTAAAGTCAACTCATCACGCGTATTTTGCCGCACCGAAGCAAGAAGGGCTTCTTTGAGAGAGTCTATAGAATCACGCTGGGCACCCGAAATGGTAGCAAAAAATTCTGATGTGGCTGGGTGTCGCGATGCAGCGTCCGCAGCGGTATTAGTCGACCCTGGCAAGTGTGCAATGTCAAAACGCCACATTAGAGTGCGCTGCATTAATCGGAAGAGCCGGGTGTTGCTGATTTCATCTAGAATTCGATCACCGAAAATTTTCGTTAGCGGCTTGTGGTCGGTAACAACTACTAAATTATCGAAGCCCTGCGTAAAGTATTTAGTCTGCTCAAGTCCCCAAGCTACAGCTAGGGCTTCTCCTTCGATTGGGGCGCAACGCTGTTGAGCCGACGAGAGAAAGCGAGAGCCTGCGAGAGTTACTTGCCATCCATTGGAACAGTAATCCAGAAGGGTGGACGGGCATGCACAGTGTTTTTGAAGCAGGAAGTATCCGATGCCCCGATTTGACCAGTCTGGCTTTAGGCAAGTACGTCGAGTCGGATCGAAAATTTCTACGCCGTGACGTATGGCGTCAATGATAGCATCTTCGAACGCGAAAATGCTTTATCAAGATTGTCATTCCACTCTAACTTAAGTTTCGAACTGAGAAACAGCTTGAATGGATCCATCAAGTCTCGAATTTTGGCGTAATTGGCACTTGATTAATGAGACCAAACCAGCTTCTTATGTCCTTGATGTTCTTAGGCGTAGGAAACTGTTGAATCGCATTCAAGTACTTAGGCAGGGATTCTACACATGATTTGGAAACGCGGAATCCTGCAAAGTCAACTGACCGCTGGGCGAATTGAAATTTGCTGGGGTTGAGAATGATACCAGAGCGGGTCACGAGAGTAAGAAATTGGATGGTGCGCCACCAATGTTCCTCTAGGTTCTCGACAAAAAACATGGTGTCATCCACACATCCTTCCTTTTGCATAAAATCAGACAAAATAGCGGCGAAGCGACGATTGTAGCCATCTTCCAAAGAAAGGAAACCTTGTGGTGCCCTTATATATCGCCAGCGTCCAAATGGTGTAATGAAGGTGGTAAGATGACGGTCTAACTCGCGTAGTGGAATGTTGTGGTATCCATTCCAAGCATCAGTCACACTTTTCCAAGTATTACTTGGTACGCGACGGGCTAGCTTGAAGGGTGTTTCCGACGCGAATGTTTCCCGACGACAGAATTTGTTCAGCGGCGATAAGTCTACAGTCCGTCGGGGTGTACCATCAAGTTTTCTTTTAATCACCATGCGATGGCACCATTGAGTAGGCTCTCCGTGCAGGATTTTTTTGAGAATTTCTAGGGCTTCATCCCGAAGAAGGTCTGCAGGACCTGTTGTTGCCAATGTAGAGAAATAGAAGCTGGGATATGGAACGCTCTTGGTTTCGCTGAGGGGCTGACATGAATTTCGATGGGTGGTCCTGCCATGCAATGAAGAGGGCGATGTGAGCATGCGTTAAATGTGGAAGAAGAGTATCGCTCCAGTAGCTAATTTTTCATTCGATCATTGTTTTCGGGAGTACAACAAAATGGTAGCGAACGTGGGGGAGGTGGCACGGCAGTACATTGAGGGCATGTGCAAGAATGATTTTGATCGCCTGGTGAGGCACAGCCACCAGTGACAGTGCATGTGAGGTGCGCATTAGTGATGGCAGCAGGTTCACCAGCGCATTCCTGCGTCTCGGCATTAGCATGTTCGCCCAATAATGGGAAACTGGGGGACAGGACCTCCAGAGTCGACAGTGTGCCGTGCGATAAGAAGAGGGTCTGAATGTAGGCGCTAATGTAGACCATGGCCCGGCATTGCACAACATGACTGTGACACGACAGTCCTTCAATGATAGCACGAACTGATGTGGATTCGCCATGAGCCTGAGCGCGATCGACTGAAATCGTTACCTGGACCTTAGGGTGCTCTCTCATATGTGCTGTTGCCCACCGTCCGCCTTTGAATATATAATGGGGGCCTTGCATGGTGGCATTCCTATGTACTGCAGACTGAGGCGTGTGGCACTTGTTTGGCCTATGCCTCGAGACTGGCCTTTGATTTGTTCTTACCGAACTCAATTGAGGGTCCGCAGGCGACGTGACTTTAAGAGTTTGTAGACCTGGCTCCGGTGGTGAAGGATCCACTTTAGGAGCAAGGTGACGTCTTCGGCGTTTCTGTGTCCGGTAGCATTCAATACACCAGGTATAAGGTTTGGTATTCCAACCACGAGGCCCTTTTTTGTAGAGCTGAAAAAGTCGCTGGCAGAGAGAACAACGCGACTGTTTTGACCGATCAGGTAAATTGTGGGATTCCCTGCATGGGGTTGCATTACGACGTGCTCTGTGGTCTGTGTCATGTAGGCGCTGAACGACTGACACAGATACGACCTCGGTCGGGGGGACAGTGTTGTGGGCCATCTCTTTGCTTTCGACAAGGGCAACGATCTCGTTGATGGCGTGTGTGAGCATATCTGCGCTGCAAGAACTTCCCAGCGAATCTCATCGTCAGCAATGCCATTCAGCAAAGTATCCCGAATCATGTGGTCCGTGTAATTGCTTTTTAAACAACAAGTACAATCAATTGTAAATGCACATGTGTCTGCTTTGCCGCGCACTCTCGCTGCAAATGCGCGAAAAGGTTCGTCTCTCAGTCGGCGCATTTGCGTGAGATCTAATCGCAGGACCCCAGTAGCTACTGGGATAACTGCAAGTCGATGCATGGCAGATAGTAACTCTGCAAAGGCTTAGAGACAATCTCTGCATCTGATTTTAACAAACTATCTCTTAAGCTCTGACTGGCACACTGAAAGAGTTGCGCAGTGGCTGAAGGTTCTATGATGCCTGATCCTTGCCGAAACATTTGTCAGCGGCGAGTGAATAGATTCCACGCTTCTAAAGACACGACTACGTTAATGCTGGGTCTTGTTAGCTTTGGTCCCTCTTAGGGAGCGCGATTGAAATTAGGCCTAGGAGCAGCATGACTAAATGCGTAGCTCTGTAAAATAGCGCAAGCTAGGACTTCTGATGCGTCTTCGGATTGAAAAGCGCAACCCGGGTACGCACAATCTATAACAACCATTTTATAGCAAAAACTTAAATAGCCTTAACGATTTCGTTATAAAAGAACGTGACTCATTTTCGGAATGATATAATTTGATATACAAAACGAAAATGACGAAATCGTTCATCTGCAAAATAAAAGAATAAATAACAACACAACTCAAGACTAAACACGCTACTAAACTAGAGCGTAAGCTTACTGAACTAGCGCTTACTAAGTCCGAACACAATTGCACTGACAAACGATATAAGGCAGAAAACAACTATACAGACAAACGATATAGTGATGCAATAGTACGAACTAAGCCATAGCATTTGTGCACAATCAACTTTTCACAATTCCAAGGAAGAGTGACGAAAAAATAGCTTGAAAACAATGTCATATAAGAAATTGAGCAGGCAATATGATCGCAAGTAGGCTATGAAAAAATTCAAGCAAGTTTCCATTGAATGTACCACATGCATCACCCATTTTGCTTACTCTTTTTAACGACAAGCACCAACAAAACAACTAACACAATTCCAGTGCAAAGGTTACAAAGTCAATATTTTCTTTAGCATATGCACATATCTACTATTCAACAAGCATTTATCTAGTTCAGTCAACACAAACTTTAAAGTACTAATAAATAATATCCAAATAGATAGAAATAAAGTAGTTAAATACTTTGGAGTTTACATTGATGAAAATTTAAACTGGTCGGCACATATCAAAGAACTCTCCTTACAATTGGCTACGTGTTGCTCTTTATTGTATCAACTACGTGAATATGTGACAACTGAGACTCTTCACATGCTCTACTACAGTTTTGCATACAGCCGTATCCAATATAGTATTAACATATGGGGTACGGCTTCACAAAATCAAGTTCATGAAATCGAAGTGCGGTTAAATATTTAAATATAAATAACATCATACGAACGATCACCTCTAGTACGAAATTTGCCCACGTCACTAAATTATACAAAAAATTAAATTTTTTAAAAAGAAAAGATGTGTAT
Organism: Diplosoma virens; assembly: GCA_963680785.1. Taxonomy (NCBI): domain Eukaryota; kingdom Metazoa; phylum Chordata; class Ascidiacea; order Aplousobranchia; family Didemnidae; genus Diplosoma; species Diplosoma virens. Next base: position 18,554,294 of record OY796885.1, read on the forward strand.
AAATTAGATCTGGCTAAATTTATGCAAAAACTATTCAATAATAAATTACCAGAGATGTTTCAAAATAGCTTTACCACAAGACACAGTTTCGTACAACGAGAATTCTCGTTTTACACAGGAAACAGGTCTATTTACTATTATTTATTTACCATTTACGTAATTATAAGTATAAGTCAGTCATCTTTATTATCTTTGTTGTTTTGTTTTTTTCTTTTTTTCTCTTTTATTTATTTATTTTTTCAACTACAGGGAGCACCTTGACTTTGATAACCTAACGGTCTTTCGGTGCTTCCTCACAAAAAAATCGCTTTATGCTTATGTAAATGTTCTTGGTCTTCTTTTGTGAAAATAAACTGTTTCATTCATACATTCTGAAAGTTGTTAAAACAGGGAAAAAATGCTGCTCAATTACGGTACTTATACAAGTTGGTCTACTAATTCAAATGCATGGACAAGGAAAAGGAAACCAGGTTGGGGTATAAGTTTGGAAACAATTTTTTCAACTAAATTATTTTGTTACTACAGAATAGTTCCTAAGTAGGAAATACGTTTTATTATAGCTAAGACATCACTCTATCACAATATCAAATAATTTTTTGCTAAATTTTAAACAATCCGAAAATGTCAGACAAGAGATCGAGAAGCTATATAGTTGCATTACATCGTGCCAGAAAGTCAGATTTCGCTATTGCAAAGACACTTTCAATTGTGAGATCCACTGTCTGGAAGACATTGACATATTTCAATGAAAGAGGGGATTTATCTGATCGTCCAAGAAGTGGTAGACCACGCACCCAAACGAAGTGGTAAACAGTAATGGCTTTAATAGGGTGCGAGCAGTCGCACCGTGCCCCCCCTAAAATAGATAAAAAAGTGGCCCCCCCTACAGAAGAAATTGCTTGATTTTTACAAAGGAGCACTAGGACGTTGATGGCAAGTCAAAATAAAATAAAAAAAATTTTGAAATAAATGCCTTCGTAACCTCCGTAATTGACGACAAATTACACACTATATACTACTACAATGGGAAATGAAGTACATCACATACTACTGAAGACATTTTTTTTAGAGAACACCATGATTTTGAGGAAAAAATTGGGAAAGGGAAGAAAAATTGAAAGTGAAGACCTTTTTTTTAGTGACGACTTTGCTTTCATATACTAAAACTGCTTCGGCTATCTTTTTTTGGCACACTACATAGTGGCCCCCCTTACTTTTCTTGCACCCGGCCCCCTTTTTCTAAGGTCATCACTGCTGGTAAACCACGCACCGGTCTAAATCAATGATTAAGTGGATTCGAGAGCGGATTAGGAGAAACCCGAGGAGATCCATGTGACAAATGGTAAAGTCTATTGACATGAGTCCCAGAACTATGAGACGACTCGTCCACAAAGACCTGAAAACGTCCTCTTTCACCCTCCAAAAGAGACAAATTCTGCAGCAGCTGTAAAGCAAAAAAGATTGGAGAGAAGCAAAGTTCTTCTGAAGGAATTCAGGTCTGGCACGGCGGGTGCGATTGTTTGGTCAGATGAGAAGATCTTCACAGTTAAATTCGCTCATAATCGAAGAAATGACAGTACCTGAATCCCATGGACTTTTCGGTGTGGTCCATCCTCGAAGCCAAGGCCTGTGAAAAAATTCACTACAGTGTGGACGATTTAAAACAGTCTCTACTGCGAGCATTGCAAGAAATTCCACAAGTTTGAAAACCACTATTATAAATAAATAAACAATTTCAAACAGAATTTAAATGTAAAAGAATTGTTTTCATTGTAATTTAAATTTCAACAAAAAGTAACTGTAACAGTGAGATGCCAGCAAATTTTGTTATCATAGTTTTCAGGTTTTGTAATGAACTGTTTTCATGCTATGTTTCTATTGTATCAGTGTATTGTTATTTTTGTTTCAGATTTTAATGGCTATGCTGTATTAGTACATTATGTTTTAAAGTTTTTTTTTGTGAAATGTCAACAGCAGATTGTGCTGATGCTTTTTCAAATATAGATCAAAATTCTATTGCTGCAAGTGCCAAAAACGTTGAAGTTGAAACAGATAAATATGGATTTGTTGGTGGAAAAGAATATACCAATCCAGAGTAACTTTGTTGTTGTTTATAAGTTTATTTAAATGGGGGCAAATTTGATTGAATTTCTAGTCAGAAATGTGGTCAAAAGCTGTAAAATGTAGTTTCTATGGCTATTTTTGGTGTCTTTTCAAAGCAATTTTTGGGCCTTTTCAAAAAGTTACCTTAAGCAATTTTTGATGAAACTCACCCAGATCCCCCTGCGTTTGCTATTGCTTCTTGAGAGATTGTTTTTATCTGGGTTTCTTCTTTATTCTATCCTGGTACTGAAAGGAGGAGTCCAGGTTAGTTTTACCAAAAAAGAAATCGCTTACAGTGACTTCTTAAAAAGACCCAAAAACTTCTTATTTGGCCAATTTTTAGAATGATGTTAAATTGGTAAAATTTCAAAACAACTAGTTAAAACTGTCAAGTAAAATATAATGTCAAAAATATTGAGTCATGTTCACTGTTGCCGTAACTAACTTTCAGACTTTTGGGGATTTCTCAAAATTTAAAAGCTTGTAAAGTTAAAATGGTGAATAGTAAACAAGAATTACATATCTTCCTGAAAGGCAAAAAAATAGAGTCTTTTTAAGTAGAGGTCATAAATGTTTTTTGTTGGTAAAATTAAGTGGTAGTTCTCGCATACATCACCAGGAGGAAATAAATAAGTAACCAAAAAAATAGATCTTTTCAAAAAGTAGTAGTAACCACAGGGATATTCCAAGTTAGTTTCTTTAAAAAAAATTGGGGTCTCTTCAAGAAGTCACTGTAAGCAATTTTGATTTGTGAAACTAACCCAGATCCCCCTGTGAGTACTTTTGTTTCTTAAAGAGATCCTTTTTCTTTTGATTTCTTTTTTTCTATCCTGGTGCTGTAGGGGGGATTCCAGGTTAGTTTTGTTAAAAAAATCTGAAAAGGTTACTTACTTACTTTTTGAAAAGATTTAAATACTTTTGGTTTGATAACATGAAGGAAAGAGCATTATTGTTTGACCTTGTTTTTTCCCTAAAGAGGAATTTGCTATATTTAGGAAAAAAAATTGCTGGGGAGGGATTGGATAGAAATTTGAGAATCTTAATACAATGTAGGGTGACCCCAAAGAAAGTAGCAGGTTCTTTGCATTTGAATGTGAAACTGAAGATGTTTTTTTTGATCTTATGTAAATTTTTCTGATTGACTTCCTGGAATTTGGTTGAAAACTGGAAAAAGGTTTTTCACAAACTTAAATGTAAGGGAGAAATGGCAGTACATGAGTTTTAAATGGGAGGAGTATGGAAAAAACTTTGATAACTACTAATTTGATCTGTCATTAAGTCCATAAAAAAAAATTTTCATATAAATCCAAAACTACTATCCAGTTAAGAAGTTTTAATTAAAGTTTTTTGGTGGATTACAAGTTAAATTAAATAAATTTGACTGACTTATTTTTCATAAATTTTTAATCAAGTTAGTTTTATTACAATTTTGTATGACAATTTTTTTTTATTTCAAAGCAATAGACTAACAGTTATAAGTGACTTTTGGTTCTCTTAACTATGCTATCCTGTCACTAAACAATGACCATTGTGTGTAATGTTATGTCTAATTGAATGTTTTTGGTTTAGACAAGAAAAAATTTCAGTGGACAAAATTCGTAAAAGTGAAGGAAAATGGCTTGAAATGTTAGATAATTGGGATAAGTGGATGTCAAAAAAATTTGCAAAAGTATTGTTTTATATTTTTTAAAAATTATTATCACAACTAAATGTAAATTTTAAGTATGAATATTTTCCAAATCAGAATTTTTTATGACTGCTGAAATGCATAATTAAATCTTTTTTACTAATTAATGACTTATTATCTTTTTTTTAAGCGAGACTGGAAAAGTAATGGTTAAAATAATTAATCTTATCATTATATACCTGCAATATTGTTAAACTGTTGTTGTTGTTTTATAACAATACTTTTCAACTACTGCAATGCATCCAGGATTATGGAGTCAGTGTCACATGTTTAGGTCATAGTCAGAGTCAGTTTTGCAGATGTGCAAAATCAACATTGTTATTATTTTGCTGACTTCAACTTCAATTTTGCTTAATTGCTTGTCAAATTTACTATCTGAATTGTAAAAAAAATAAAGTGTTAATTCTACTGCTCTACAACCCAAGAATGGAGTGTCAGGTTTGCTTTGACTATTAAAGACAGGAAGATGCAGTTTAGCCTTTAATTTGAAGCAAATACCTTTTTTGGTCTTTTTTTTTTGACTTTCTAGACCAGAGGTTGGAAACCTGCAGTCTCCCGGACAACTGCGACCTCCATAACAATAAAATTATGTGTCAATAACTACTGCTGATAACTAAAAAACACTACATTCTAGGGACAAAAATCAAAAAATTCGAGTTGGATTCAAAGTGAAGATTTCTTTTTTCACTACTTTTTGGCAACAAAATCAAGAAATACGACAGATACAAAATAATTACGCTATTTTCTTGGGTATTTCAACTTATGTGGCCTCTGTCAATTTAAAATCTAGCCCCTAATAATAAAAAGGTTTCCCTCCTCTGTTCTAGACAAAAGGATTGATTTTCATTTTTGCACATATAAAAAAATGTATAATTTTAATCTTTGAAACTGGGTTAGCAAAATTTTAAAATGCATTTAGAACATAATATTTTGCTTACTCAAAAACGTTGAAAAGTACTGATGTACATCAACTGTATAAAAATTATTTATTGGTAAGTTTTACAAATCTTTCTAGGTTAAAAAACGATGTCGCAAAGGAATTCCTTCATCTTTAAGAGGAAGAGCTTGGCAATTACTCTGTGGCAGTAAGCACTTACAAGATCGAAATAAAAACATTTTTCAGGTACAATTTTTTATGCTTCAGTAGTTCTTGCTTTATTCAATGCTTGCAAACCAAACAATTTTATGAAGACATTTTTGACTAATGTAAATATTGTGAACATATTTACCAAAGCTGTAACCTTTGTTATATTAACGAGTTTTTTACTTTATTTTGGTTTCTTGGCTAATAAGTCTGTTAAAACTTTAATACATTTATGATATAATTAATTAGCTTAGGGTAACATGCAAAGAACCACACATATAAAATTTTAGTTAGGCTAATGAACCAATCGTTTGCTTTGACTTGTTTTTCCCGTTTAGTAACTTTTCTCTTGAGCTTATTTTTTTATCAGTTTATTTCCATTTTGGTCAGATTCGGAAAGTTTCAGTTTCAATTTATTTTGATTTCAATTAACAGGTGCAAACACATCAATGCGAATAAAAATTATTTAGTTAACGACAGGGAGGCTGTGAAAGGACCGTGAGGTCATCTAGTCTATGGCCACTTATACTGTGCGTCATAAAAAAATCTAAAAAACTGGTGTGGACAAACTTTTAAGAAAAAGGAAAAAAGCGTATAAAAAAAATACAAGAAATATATGGCACAACACAGATTATCAACAAAAAAAAAAGCAAACAAAAAACAACCTAAAGAAATTTTCAGGGTAAGGGCTCGTTTCCATTACGAGCGTTAAATAAAGTATTCTTTATTTTAGTGATTTTTTTGCGTCGCTTAGGTTCTCAAAAGTTTTTGCCGCACTACCTACTTTTAAAACTCACTTACCGACATTCCCCCAAAATTTGATTTCAAGAAAAATTACTGTCATTATATTAAGTGAAGACTTTTTTTATCAGAAATTCTATAAAAAAAATTTTGTTTTTAATCGTATGTCTATTTATCGTTATAATTCACGGAAAAAACATGAAAAACGTTATGCTTAAGGTAAACATCAAGCGATTACTCCGGCCTCCTTTTGAAGATGCTAAGATATTGCTGTCTGGTTAATTTTTTTGTTGTTTTAAAGATAGAACTAAAATTTAGACGTGCTTGCTGAGACCGCCAAGCAGAGGAAAGTGCTATAAAGTATCTTGAAGACACAACAAAGCCGCATTCGTACTATTTTTCGTTAATCTTATTCCGTTACGTTGATTGCCCTATTTCCTTGCGACGATCGCAATTTGAAATGTAGGTGACAAGCTGTACTTAAAGGAAATGTACGCAAGTATCTTAAACTAAATTGTTTGATTTAGTCACTGGGTTGTTGATCTTGCGTCAATGAATGCATGCATTCAACATTCAGAAGCATCACCTGCAATCATATATTCTAATATGTTTACATAGGGTTTAATCCAAGCGGAAGGGGAAGCCCGTATTGCTGCCCTGATTGATCGAGACCTGCATCGCCAGTTTCCGTACCACGAGATGTTCTGTCAAAAAGGGGGTAACGGACAACAAGATTTACGCGATATTTTGAACGCCTACGCCATCTTCAATCCACGGGACAACTACTGTCAAGCTCAGGCACCTATCGCTGCTGTATTGTTAATGCATATGCCTGCAGAGGTATGGAGTTACACTGCTCTGTATTAACCATGTTTTCTTAATTAATTTATTAATCACTAGTTTTTTTGTAGGAAGCATTTTGGTGTATGGTCGCCATATTTGATTTCTACATACCAGGTTATTTTAGTCCGGGACTGGTGAGTTATATATCAAATTATTTTGTTGCGTCATTTAATTTCACGTTAAAAACCGCTTCGTTTAAAGATATTGGTTCGTGAACAACATTTTTTGAAACTTATTTTACATAACTGATCTAAATTTTTAAAATCCAAAATCTATTTTATGCAGATGTATAAAATAACTGCAGTCCGAAGAAATATATTTTCAGAGTTTATTGGAGAAGTTAAAAAAAGTTTCCGACCCTCAAAAACAGCTTAAAAAGTACAAGCCACAGGTCTGATTAATCGGATGAATCGACAGTTAAATGCCAATAAGACAGCAAACTGTTTTATGGACCGTTTACGTCAGCAATAGCATTACTCGCAGGAAGCCGTACAAATAGATGGTGATATCACGCAAGGATTATTACGTCATGTGGCTCCTGCCGCTCATCAACATTTACAGCAGCAAGAGGTTTCGCCAATGCTATACTGTACGGAATGGTTCATGTGTATTTTCTCTCGGGGTCTGCCATGGCCTTGCATGCTTCGTTTGTGGGACATGTTTTTTTGCGAAGGTAACGAACCCTTTTCATTGTAGTGTGCAAGTTAGAGGTGGTTTTTGTTGTGTCAGTGAATGACGCATTTGGTCTAAAAGTGTCTGAATTCTGTTCCGTTTTTTTTTTGCAAAATGATGACTTTCATCATACAGTTTCTTTAGTAAAACGATTACGATTTAAGTTTGCGATTGCTCCTGAGCTTACCAATATTTGTATGTCAAACCAAGCTTAAAACTTTGGCTGTATATTTACAAAGTTTTTTTTTTGATTATTGAATTTCAGCAAACTTATAAGAATATTTATTAAATTTACCCTTGACGTAAAATCAAAACTTAATGCTTTTTTTTTTGGATCTTAAAAGTATTGTATCAAAACTTAATTTGATATAGACATTTGTCAAAAATAAAATATCTTATCTTGATATGCAAATTGTGTTACATATGCAGAAGTACAGTACAACTGTAGGGTATTTTTTTGGTTTTATCCGTGTAAAGGAAAGGACTGTTGCTTTTGGTTGAAAAAATCATTAAAAATTTCGAGCAGTTCAATCATAAAAAATTTTCTTTGTGTAGAAAAGACAAAACTTTATTTATTATTACGTTACAATGTGTCAAGCAAGCAAAAAGTAGTTACCGTCCTTTTCAATAAATGCGTCTTCGTTTTTTTTTTTAACTAGTTATTGTTTACCTTTGGTGCGTAAGTTGAAGATTTTAAACTTTAACCAGTTTGTAAAAAAACAAAAAATAATATCTGATCATTTTTGTTTATAATGGTAAACCAGGTAAACCAACTGTACTTTGAGCAAAAAGTAGCAGCAAGAATGATCGTTCACTTCTTTTTTCGGAAAAATTTGTGCCTTGTGGTTTGAGATCGCTCTTCTCATTAGGTTTCTTTGTTGCCCAACTATGTAAGCAAAGGTCTCTTTGTTTCATTTTACTTTTACATCATTTTACCAAAAAAAACTTCAGAATATACTAAGAAAAAAAAGAATAGATTATAAATAAGAATTCAGTACTATAATACTTTTTTGGTTTTTAGCGCATTTGTCTATCGCAACTTTTTTCACGTTTGATCACGCACCATCGGTCATGAAAAGATGTTTTTCAGGTATTAAAGTCATTTTTCGCTCTGCCCTCGTGGTGTTGAAACTTGCGCTTGGTAACCCGGATGACCTGAAGCAACTGACTGGAGTGCACGAAACAGCCGCGTACATCAAGAACTATAAATTGAAGGATATTGATCCTGACATTTGGATTAAACAAGTGCGTTTTAGCCGGAGCCATTATAGTCGCATATCTGTGTAAATATTTTGTTCTTTTGCCATTGAAAAGAGTATTGATTTTGTTTCGAATGTTACCTCCAAGCTAGTTGTTGTCCTTATAGATTATCGATTTGAAAATAAACGAAGAGGATTTGGAGAACGAGCACAAGCATCAGTTGAAACTGCGTCAAAGTCAAAATAAGCCCACCAGTTCCATGCGCCGCAACTACAGACACGTCCCTGTTCTGTCTGGCAGCGGTACCTCAACAACCTTAACACAGAAAAAGGTTTTAAGAATAATCTTACTACTGTATATTTGAATGTAACGTTTCCTATTTTGTAGTTTTTTTTGTTTTTTTTGACCTATGGTTTCCAATCTTTTTTTTAATCACGGACCTTTAAACCCCTAAATTTTTTAGACTGACTCTGACAAATAATTTTGCTAAGATTTTTTAAAAACTCTGTCCGCTTTCCAGTACATCGCGAGCCCCCTGCCACCTTTTCATGGAACCTCTGGTCGGGGGCTACTGCTTCAGATGTGTGTTTGAGTCCTGAAATAAGTTACATTGAAATGTTTTGAGTGCAATCAAATTTTATTAAGCCTGGAAGCATATGTACAATCAGTATACAGCTTAATGCGCGAGGTTGTTTAGTTTAATCAAAGACAAGAATTTCATTTTGTTTCCTCCTATAACCAGGGCTGCCATACCGTACCTATTTTAAAGGTTTGTCCTTATTTTAAAAGTATGTGTCTTAAAAAATATTTTTGTCCATATTTCAAAGAAACGTCCGTATTTTGACTGGCGTCTTTATTTTTTATCTTAATGTAGGGGCAGATGTTTCCATACGGGGCTCTTAGATACTTTGGTGTGCAGTTTCGAGACTATAGGTGTTTCGATTGGTTAATACGTTAATTCGATTCATTAATTTTCTGAAGGTCATTTAAGTTTTATTGGGTGAGATAGATTAGAACCACATTGATTGTGCGCAATAATGATGTAACAGCAGTGAAAATTTGTGCGCAAACATGGCGTAACAACTTTTAAAAAGAAAAAGCTGAGACCAAGTGGATGAATATTTTTGCCGGAAGCGAATGTGTCCAGTTAAAAAATTTTTTGTTTTATTTTTTATAGATGATATTAGAACTGTTTGTTAAGACGGCCAAGCTAGTGATGTAGTCGAAAATGAGACTCGATAATTTTTCCAAGACCGATATCTAAATGGAAGAAAGTAACTCCATATCCGGCAAGGTTTTTTGTTTGTAGTAAATGCGATAAAGCGACGAACAATGCGAGAGAAACGCAACACGAGGTGATGTGTGATGAAGTGAAAACTGTAAAGGGATTTTGCTATTTTGGCGATAGTTTAAATGCCGGTGGAGGATGTGAAGCCGCAATAGCTGCAAGCCAAGAGTGGGATGGAAGAAATTTAGATAGTGTGGTGAGATACTGTTTGGAAAAAGATTTTATTTGCGGATGAAAGGAAAGGTATATAAAAGCTATGTAAGATCAACTATGTTATATGGAAGCGAAACGTGGTGTTTGGGACAAATGAAGTAGCTATTTTGAGAAGAGCAGAAAAATCTATAGTGAGGGCGATGTGCGGTGTAAAGTTGGTGGACAAGAGAAATACAATGGAGCTGATGGACATGTTGGAAGCTGCAGATAAGCTGGCAATGGCGAATGGTGTGAGGTTGTATGGTAATGTTTTGGACGACCTGAGGAAGATGTTTTGATGAAGACAATGGTACATGAAGTGGATGGAAAACGTAAACAGGGCTGACTGAGGATAAAATGAAGGGAACATGAAAAGGATTTTGGTCTAAGGAAAGAAGATGCGGCAGATCAGTGTAGGAAGAGTTGCGGAAGTAGTAAGATGCATCCGGCCACCTCCATTTACTGGGGATACGTAACCGGATTAAAATTGGATTGATGAGGATTGATGATGATTGATGATGATGATGATCGAGACCGGCAAATTTTGAGATCTAATGTTCGAGACTGAGACCAGAAACAATTGAGATCAAGACGGAGACCGAAAAATTTTACAGAAATATAGTCCATTTTTAATTATTTTAAAAACAATAATTTTTTTTTAAATGATTTTAAGATTACATTTTAAATAAACAAGCATCTCTAATAACATGTTGGAAAGAGCTTTACTCTGCGTGTTTGCATGATTAAACAATTCACTTTAAAAAAACCTTAACTATAGCGGAAGAAAGCCGAAACACACTAGGTATTCTTGTCAACAATGTTTAAAAAATCAGGATATTGATTAAAAAATTTTTTTCAAATCTGAAAAATGCTGAAAGCACGGTCATCACGGACATGGTTGAAACTCTATCCAAATATTCGATTAGCTCGGTTGGCGTGTTGCAGTTGTCGGATTTGTTGGCTACTTTCGGCTTACATAGAATAGAATTCGTCTAATTAATCATCACAACGACAAATTATGCAAACGAGTAAAAACTGCCTAACGACTCGCAAGTTTTCTCTCGGTATTCCCCATTTTATTTTCTGTCTATCTTTGGGTGGGTCATTCGGAGTAATTTTTACAAGACGTTGTACTTTTCTTTTGTTGTTGTTGTTGTTGCCCTTCTCCAAGGATATCTTGGAGCAGCCACCTCTTAAACCCTCATCTTGATTCCCACTGTTAGATTATCTCTGTTAAATAGAAGCCAATCTTGATTCCCACTGTTAGATTATCTCTGGTGCTTCTAAACGCTTTTTCCACAAACTAGTGGTGTTGTGTTGTGTTGGTACTTGACTACAGTTAAAGAGGTGATCAGTGTCATGTGTGTGTGTGTGTGTGTCAAGCATAGTTGGCATTATGGCATGTAAGTATCAGGGTTCACTGCATGTAGATTGCAAGAGTGGTTATTGTTTGGCTTTGAGCTGTGCCAGTTTTGTACGCATATGACGTGGTAATGTTTGTTCTGATGAATGAATATCATAGGGTGTGATGTTAGTAACTTTGTTGTTTTTTCTAGAACTGAGTTGCCCTTTTCTACCTCGACATATTGGCAGCAATTTAGTGTTTTTATTTTAAGCAATTAAAATTAGATTTATAAAGTAGCGTTTGCAGAAATTTGTTATGGGAGGCGGTTGAGGCCAAAAACACGATCACTATAATCTGTGATGTCTTTTACAAAAGGGAGACCTGGTGCAACAAAAAAAGGGAGCCACTTTTAAAAATTTAGTTGAAAAACAATTAAAATTATTTATTTTTATATTACTATTTTATTTTTATTCTCCTGACTCTTTTACTCGCAGGAAATTGTCGGAGCAGCTATACATAAACAACTGTCAAGCTATTGTATTGACCTGCTTCCGGAGATGCCAAGATATTGCTGTCTGATTGAAATTTTTTGTAGTTTATGTTTAGAGCTATGATTAAAATTTAGGGGTTGCCAAGACCCCCAAGCAGGGAAAAGTGCCGCAAAGTGTTTTTCCTAAGTTCACAACAGAATGGCTAGAGTAAGCTTGGAACTGCGACAAAGTCGATCACGTTTCATCAATCACGGCGCCTCTTAACTACTCAAACACGCTACCGACGAATGTAAAATAAAAGTGAAGACCTTGTTTTGGTTTTCACTTTGGTTCAAAACCTACTCGCGCCATCCTGCAGTGTCCTCGAGAAAAGACATTTTACGGTACTTTCCCCTGCTTGGCGGTCGTGGCAAGCAGTTTTAAATTTCAGTCATATCTCTTTAAAGAAGTAGAAAAACAAAATAAAAAAGGTTTAACCGGACAGCAATTTTTTGGCATCTCCGGAAGCGGGTGGAGGTAAATACTTGTCCTAACTATAGCGTCTCCGACGCTTTTCTGCCAGGCAGAAGGATGAATATAAAGAAGAAAATAAAAAAAATAAAACAGGAGTATAGGGATGGGCAAACGTTGTGACTTAGAGAACCACCACTTCTTCACTTTTTATAAGTACCCTAATCATTTTATAAAACGGTGTTAATATTATTGCATACATAGATTTATTACAACAAGAACTTGTTCGCTTCATTTGGGAAAAAAAATACGTGAAATAAAAGTAAATGACTTTTTTGGGAGCTAAAGGGTTCGATCCAAGTTTACATGCAAGATAATTCGAAATAATTGTTAAAATCAAAGTAAACACCAAAAAAATTTTTATCACTATAATCCTGTAACAATTGAAACCGAGGAGATACTAGCAAAAAATTTGGCTCTTAGCGTGTAAAAGATCGCCCACCTGCGACGTAATCTTATCTGTTAGCGATTTGAAAATTGCATCATCGCATGTGACTGCACTCCTGCAACGTCATCTCAAAATCCAAAAAAAACTGATAATCGTCACGAGCCATGTTTTGCGCAGGTGTGAATTATGCTGTTGTATTCTGTTGCACAACGCGCTTTACCTCATGTTTTTGGTAACTTTATTGTTAACATAGTGCTATCACTATTGGAGTCTAATTCTAAATTTACTGTTAAAACGCTTTTAAACTGAATATTTAGAAACTTTTAGCTTCTACTTAACATTAAAGTTATTTTTTTTATCTCAGTTAATTTGCTTTGAAACACACATTAGTAAAATATATTGCGTCTGATATTATACATTCAATATCAAGGTCTGAAACAAGTATTTTAATTTATTTTTAAAAGCAACTTTTGGCAGGCGTAGTAAATTTTAAGGTTGGTGACTATCTGTAGATTAACTGTAATACACAACACCTAAAAATCGATGTCCGTCTCTGGATCTACTGCTGTAGTTTTGCTAAATTAAAACTACATAATCTATCTTGCTGTTGTACATCTAGTTTTTTTGTATCATTTTCTTCACCCTTCTGTTAAAGCTTGTTTTCCAACAGAAAAAAAAAACTAGCTTTGTAAAATATTTACGTAATCAAATTATTTCATTTTTCTGAAATCGAATTAATTTGGTGTGTATGTTTTAACGGCAAGTGTGTGAGGAGAAACATTCGAGGCATTACCAGACTTGTTTGAGGCCGAAAGAAAAAAGTTTAAATAAAGTTTTTTCGTAATTGATTAGCTTGTAACAGATGGCCCCGATCACAATAAAAATCTTCAATTAAACAAACGTAAGAAAGTTGGAAAACTAAAGATTAAAAAAGTTTGGCTCTAAGCTTTTTTACTACTTCAAATCGCGGCAAAGCCGGTCAATTGAGTCTTCTTCTTAAGCAAATTGCAAAATTCAATCACGATAACATCAAGTAACAAAAATATCCAAAAATGTCCGATCTCGAGACCAATTAAGAAAACACGAGACCGAGACCTTGAGACCATCGAGACCGAGACCAAGACTGGTCTCGAGACTTCATCACTGCGCCAAACAGAAGAAAGCCCCGTAAAGTGTCTTTTGACAGAATACAGAAACAAAAGAACAAAAATGGAGAGTTGAACCCCGTCGTTATTGCTTGCGTTCGCCATCAATACGACTCTTCTGCTTAAACGAAGTTAATCCAGGTTCTTGTTAACTTTGTAATTAAACCGTCGTCAGAATGCCAGCAGCGTGGCCAAGTAGATAAGAGTGTCATATAGATGACGAACGCAATCACAGACTTTATCATCACGTTCAGCGGAAATGATGTTACTCAAAAGAAGTTTACTGGAGGGTTCTATCAAATGACACAACTCGGGAAGATGCCTTCAAAGAAAAGACTTTTTCTGCGTGTGGGTCAGCCATGGCTCTTTATACCACAGATGCAAGCGCAATCATTTGATTTCTTATGTCTTTTCCTCGACCTAGCTGGTGAGACTGGCTTTTTGGCATTTCTGGTAATAAGAGCAAGGCCAGAAATACACCAATAGTAGAACCATGTCTACTGTTAAGAACAGCGCCACGCAGCAACAAACTTTTCTCCAAAATGCAATGCCAGTCATTTCATTAAGTTGTTTTAAGCATGGTAAGTTTAATTACAGAGTTTTTATTCAACAGAGGAGAGTGTTCATTTTTTGTTAATGCGTGTTGTGTTTAGGAATGTTTTAGATAGCTTACAAATCTGTATACGATTGATAAACTGATTTGACATGGGTCGCACTCGCATGAATACATTTTGTTCGTCAATTTCTGTTCCTTTTTTTATCTTATTATGTTTCGCGGTTGTCTTTGTTTTTTGGTTCAGATCGATGGCAGCTCTGCCTATAAGCTGACCTTATAGTTTTAAAAGCTGCTCTTTTGTAAAGCTGTGTACGATGTATTGGCTAAAAAGTTTATGATTAAAATTCTTTATAATCAAGCTATTTCTTTAAATTTGACTTCTAGTTGTCCTACTTAGTACATAATCTATAACAGTAGTTCTCAAAATGAGCTCCGAAAAGCAATTTTCGAAGACAGAGATACGCTTTCTAAATCAACGCTAAATGAGCCATAGCTCGTGTATGTCAGGCCACTGTAATTTTTGCGGTTTTAAGTAATATCCGTCAAAAATCTGACACAAACATTTCTGTGTGCCTTCCGTTAAATCGTTATGAATATTGTCTTAATGTGCAAAGCTCGTACGTTGTTTTAAATTATGGTTTAGAACGTTTTGTTTGTTGAAAAGGGCTTTAAATAATTTGTTTTTATCTATGAAAACTTTCATTGCTTTGTCGTTTTAACTGCAGTAAAAGGTTATCAAAACTTATGAAAATAACAGGAAGTTAATAAAAATAAAATTATTATTACCGGAAAGTGCATGCGATCGTTTAAATTTGATATACTTTTTAGCATCTCCGTAAGATCAGCGTGGATTCTTCCTTGATAACAGAGCAAACATTGAGTCTAACAGGCTTGAAAAAAAGAGGAAAAGTCAATTCTTCCCCAGTTAAAAAAAACAAGCATTTTCTCGGAGTTTCCCCCACCAGAAGGCGCCACTCGCATGATATGTCTTATCAAAAGGCGCACATGGCCGTCATTGCAGCAGCCTCATCCTTCTCTATTCCTGAGGCCACGGAATTAGAAAAAAAAGGTTTCGGATAATAACTGGTTTTCGTCTGCTGTTTAAAGAAGTCTCCTTCATTGCGTAGTCTGTTTTATGTAATTTAAATACTCAGCTTAACAATACAATTTTTTTGATCTAGGTCTTTTTGTAGCCATACTACTTTCCTTATATCAAATCAATTTTGAAAACATTGACATTAAAAAAAATTGTTTGTTTGGTTTACTTCGATTTTAATTCACACGTAATTGACGAATGAGCTTGAAGCTTCTGCTGCGTCAATTGAACTGGACGAATTGAGGCATTTTTTTAAATAGAAAGTTTCGGACATTGATTTAGATTTCACTATATTTGCACTATTATTCGTTCTTAACTTTATGAAGATTGTTTTTAACGCGCAAGACCACTAGCTTTATTCTTTCTTACTCGTTTTGTTTTTCCAATCGTTGGATGCTACATGGTTTTAGGCCTCAAAGTTGAATTACAACACTGTCATGTAAACGTCTATTTTTACAAGCCTCAAGCCTCGCACGAAATACAAGCTTGAAATTTTCGATTCTTGTTAAATAAATGACGTTATTCAACCTCGAAATGTCGTTGGTAAAGTGAAAACAAAAAATTGATAGTCTAAACTCAATATAATATTTTAGAATTACGTCATATTATTTGGTGTCATATTGTGCCGTAAATTAGTTTTGAATACATTGTTATTATTTCTCGTTTGAGGAAGATGAACAAAGACTGTCTTTCTGTAAAATAAATGCAGTTAGGCATACCTTTGTCATTATGTCTCTTATTATTACTGTATTAACAAAAAAAAATTCATGCCTGCTAACAATGATAATTACCTCGATTTTTTGTAAAGATTTTATAATTTATGTTCTAAATTAATTCAACTTGTCAATTAAGATATTGCTGTTTCTTAATTATAACTTTTTTTTGATTTAATGAAAAAGATCTCCATTATTTTTTGCGAATTTCAATTGCAAAAGATTGCTGCTTGTTAGTATTTCTTGTTGTTTTGTCAGGTGATTTCACTATTGTTTTATGAGATTACTACTGTTATTCGCTACTGTACTATTGCACTCGTTATTTTCTGCTTACGCTACGTAATGTTTTTATCTACTGTATAACTTAGTTTGAACTTTTTATTTGAATTTTTTTTTTAAATTTCCATTATTTAATCAGGTATTGATGTCGATATAATAAATAAACTAGCCGAGTTTTTTCGGCAAAACGTTCATAAAACCCTCCAAATCTTTCAAAAATTATTTTATTAATTTTTTTTAAGAAAAAACGTGCAATTTTGTGCAATGAACAAAAGTTTTTTTGCCTTACTGTTTATCACTGGTTCCAAGATCATGTAAAATCTCAATAAACTTAGATCGCTTGTGAATGCCACGTACAAATTTTCGTAATAACGATAATCCAGAATTTTTTATACCGGCCCCTTTTTATTTAAGATTCACCTGTATTTAACCCCGCAGCGCCCAAGCTTACAAAGAATATGAAAAAAAAATATGCAAGTGTTGTTTTGGAGTCTAAGGACAACACCTAATTACAATTTGGCCAAATTTTTTTTGGGGCATTCTTAATTACCATATTAGGCGATGTTGCATATATGCAACAGTGGGTCATTAGGGTTGCAAATCACCAAATTCAGTTACTGTTAAAACGAATTTTTTTGCAAAATAAAGTACACTTATTTCATATAAAAACACACTATCACATAGCAGGGCCGTAGCCAGGGGTGGCGGAGGGTTGGGGGGGAGTGAGGAGGAATTTTTTCAAAAAAATTTTACCTCCCCCCTGACGAAATTATGACTTTTATAGGAAAGAGTAAATTTAGTCTAGTTTCAAAATCCCTCCGCCACCCTTAGCATTTGGCTCACGGCCCTACCAAAGGGTCACTGTATGATAGGTTTACACCACATAAACAACAAAGAGTACAAAAGCTTGACCAGCATGACAAGGGATAACTTGTCGCAATACTTCTGCAACATATCAAGTATACAATTTCGATTCCTAGTTCCTACGCAATCCCTAACCAAAGCATTAACAAACACGCACGATAACCTCACTCAAACCCAATCGTTACCATCACTACTACTAGAACGATTTCGCATCAAACTTTCACTCATCAAGTTAGTCATTCAACAATCGGTGAGCAGAGATTTCTGTAGCAGAAACTGTTTTTATGATTCGATCATGCAATAAGTATGTACATACAATTTTGCATAGTAGACCAGGTATATTCATCGAATATGATAGTCCCTGTAGCAATTACGCTCTTTGTTAAAGCAGAGGCGAACATCACATTTTTCACAAGCCGTGTCTGTCCATCCATTCTTGCAGAGAATGCACCGTTCACGCCCTTCCAGTTTTATGGGCAAGTGACCGACTCCATCGTAGCGAACATCATTTGGTTGGTGAAATCTCATCACTCTTGGAGAATAAACTTTTGAAACATTTGGACTTGCGCTACTTGGCCTACTCCTTCGGCGTACTTGAACATTTACCATAATCAAAGATGTTGCCACAGCCGCTTGAAATTGTCTGTGCTTCAGGCGTTCTTTTTGGGCACACCTAAAGCATTGCAGTGGCGTTTATACAGTAGCCATGCTTGAATCAAAGCAACTGTGATTGTGTGCCAGAAAAGGTACAAATACCATTGCCGAGATTTTATGGGGTATTTGTATTTTGATATTAAAGAGTCCAAAAAGTCGACGCCGCCCATCAAGTTATTGTATGAATTGACAAGAAAAGGACGAGGAACATTAATATGCTGCTTGCTGCTTTTGTCCCAACGCTTTGCCAAATCCAACGGTTCAAAACCAAGATAGGAAGATGCTACTGTAACAGCACGGTTGTCATACCATCTGACAATGCAGACCTGATGAGTTGTTTCTACTCGGTGGTCAAAGCTTCCTCTGCCTATTTTCTTCAATTCTTTCTCATCTTGTAAATGACAATTTGCCATTCGATTTGAGCGAACAGTTCCAAGGAAAAAGATATCTCTCTCTTTCAGTGCTAGAATTAGAGCCATGCTTGTGAAAAAATTATCAGCAATTGCCTTATAATTTTTACCTTCTGGGAGAGTAGAGCAGAGCTTGATTACCACATCCCCACTTAGGCCTATACTTTGAGCACTGACTTCTCCCCGGCTGCTTCCTTGATATATGTCAAAATCATACAACAAACCAGAAATGCCACACCTACACCATATCTTGAAACCCCATTTGTGTGGTTTGTTACGCAAATATTGCTTGATGCTATTAAATTTTCCTTTAAAAGGCACCATTTGTTCGTCTATAGAGTTGAATTCTTCAGGAACAAGTTTTAGACAGTTTTCTCGAAATTTCGTAAGCCATGGCCTGATTTTCCACAACTTGTCACCTTGGGTTTGATCTTCAGTAGCTGACAAATTGTTGACAAAATGTAGATGAGACAAAATGGTCAAAAATCGATTTCTGCTCATTATGTCTGCGACAGGTGCATAACGCGTATCATTTTCCCAATACATTCTGCTGTTTGGCATTCTTACTAGTCCCATTCCAAAATACATCCCCAATAACCTGTTCAAGTTCTTTTTGAGTAACAGCCAATGATTTTCCAGTTTGTTGGAAAGCATATTGTTCCGTTCCTAAAAATCGCCCAAATTATGTAGATTCACAATCTCATAAAAAATCTCTTTGATTTCGCTTTGGTCCGGCTCAAATAGCCGAAGAAATAACGGTTCTAGGAGCAATTTAAATATTTATATTTATTTATAAGAAAATATGGCAACACTGCATAATTTCGCTTTATTGAGAACATTCTGGATTTCCGCTTGACTTGTTTTTGCATGTGACGCAATAATGCTTATATGTGATTGGCTTCATTGAGATAATTTCAGAACATTCGAGTAACCTTACTGATTGGTATAAATAAGGTTCGCTGAAAAGCATTAAAAAATTCGATGTTTCGTTGTGGTAACTAAAAATTGGAAAATTGTTAACTGTGTGAAGTCATAGTTTCTTGGCCGCAAGTCTTGGGTTGTCTACGTGATTGTGAATAATTAAGCTATTGAGCTTTAACCTGTTGCTTTGATTTATACTATTCGGGCTCCTAAGTGGATTGGAGCATATTTCTTAATAAAGAAGATATTGTGGTAGTCTGAGCTGTGATTTAGCTAGACTATATTTTTGCTGTCGCTGGTTCGAAGGTCAGATCCAGCAAGAAGATTAAGAAATTTATCGTTTAGTAGACACCTAGATTGCGTTATTGGCGAGGCCTTCTTTACAGGCGCCAAAAAGGTAGACAATTAAATAACGTACTAAGTTACCAAATAAATTTGCTACAAAATTTCAAAAGCTTTTTATCATCGGAACAAAATTTTCAAAAACTATTTACTAAATTCTACAAAATTTCAAAAAACTTTCCAAAATTTAGAAAACTAAAATTTGTGGAAGTAACACATATATATTGGTTTGTTCAGTCAACTGTTCTATCATTTCGCTGTCAATAAATTGCTGAAAATATTGATATGGCGTGCTGATTTCCTCTGGATTATCAAATGGATCTCCTTTGAATGCAGTATCAGGAGGTTCATATGTCGTTTTCCTCCAAGTATAGTTATTCGTGTCCCCTCTTCGCCTTTTTGGTGGCTGTGAGTCTGCTGCAGCTGCTTGCAGTTGTTGAAGTGGAATGTCATCATTGTCATCCCATTCAGATTCATTATCATTATCAGTCTCATCATTGGGTGTATAATCATCATCACTATCATCTTCACTTAACAAGTCACCAACATCACTATCATTGCCATCATCAATAAGTCCAAGCACATCAAACACATTTAGGTTCCTCCTTTGAGACATATCAATCAACAAGAAATTAAAAACAAAGCTAATTTTTTAAGAAGTAAAATACCCAAAATATTTTTGTAAATAAATTATGTTAGAAAGAAAATGAGTGTAAATTAATTTTATGTCAAAATAATAAAATCCCATAAAAGTTTTCTATTTATTAGAGCAATGCATGCACAATTGCACAGAAGCGTATTCAGATTAAAAATTTTGGTTCATTTTATTGCCAAAAAGCTTTCTCCAAACTCTTACTTTTCATAGAGCATACCATTAACAGTTCCAGGTATCTACTACATATACTGTTCCTCTTACAGTATATGCAGATAGTGATTTGCTATACTGTAGCTTATCTGCTGTAAAAATTCATACTACATGCTGAAACTGTAACTACTGTACTGAAATTATACTTGGAATTCAACTAGCTCTTGATGTTGTAAAAACTGACTTATAGTAGACCACTACCATAACTTTTTTCTCTGAATTTCTTTTTGCTTGACTAGCATGTAGCTGACAGTGATAATCTAATTGTAATTTATCAGCTACCATTACTGAACTGTTCTACTGTTAATGACCACCTATTGTGTAGCATAATGATCCAATAAATCCTTTTGCCAAATCTGCTCGACTATGTATCTTGTCTGTCAGCATAACACAGTATACTAATGTTACCCTGCATGACTTATTGTAACTGGTGGTATGGCAGTGCAGCATATCCTGCCAGTCGGGAGGTCAACGTTTACTAAATCTTGTCAAAAATACTACCTAACCTCAGGCTATTGTATACAAAAGGCCTTAGGGCTATTGTATACAAGATCCCTTTTACCAAACTGCTCAACTAAAACTCACCGGTTTTGAAAGTTTGGTCATAGCCTACACTGCATAAAATCAAATGTATATGGTCTGCTGAGTTTTCTACCTGCTGGTCCTTGCAGAAATCTACTAAATTTACCGACTGCATTCATTTCTATGTTTATTCGTAGTTTCTAACTTATAAAAGTTAATTACACGTGTTCTGCACATTGTTACGCCCAATCTACACTATGTTGCATATTTGCAACACCATCATAAATACGAGTAGTTTGTCTCTCAAGATGCTTTTTGCAACACCAAATGTTTATTGGGTTCTATATGATCCTTAAACAGTACCGAACAAAGCAACGTTTGACACATTTCGAATTATCTACTTTTATACAAATAGTGGGTCCTCAAACTACAGCCAGTAAGCCATTCCTAAGGAAAAACGCTAAGCAAAAATGAAGAAAGCCGGTTCTCATAGCATACTGTTGGTAGAAACTTATAATGTTGCATATTTGCAACAGTGGGCGTTAAGGACACTGCCAGCATAAAAAAACTTTTCTATTCGGTTACACGTTTATTCTGCATGCTCTGGAGTTATTGTTGCATATATGCAACGTGGGGCGCTAAGGGGTTAAGATTTGATGCACAGAATTGATCACACTTGAAATAAAATTATTTTGTTTCTATTATCTTCAAACTCACGTAAAAAAAGAATGACATCGAACCGTTCAAAATGGTGTTCCAGTTTTGCAAATTTTATTTATTTTGCACGTACGAGTAAATTCCGATTTCGGTTTTAGCAACAGAAATTTTATTGATACAATTTCGTAAGTGATTT
Source organism: Diplosoma virens (assembly GCA_963680785.1). Classification (NCBI taxonomy): domain Eukaryota; kingdom Metazoa; phylum Chordata; class Ascidiacea; order Aplousobranchia; family Didemnidae; genus Diplosoma; species Diplosoma virens. The sequence continues at coordinate 18,576,058 of OY796885.1, forward strand.
TGGTCATATTCGTTAAAGCAGTGGCAGAGTTACGAGTGATTTTCTATATTTATCTTTCTATAGTAAATTTCTTACTTGGCATAAAAGAAAAATCAATTTTGTAAATTATGGAGATTTGGTCAGTGGTTCTCAACCTTTTTGGTATCACGTACCCATCAAAGTATTTTTTTTATCATACTAGAACTACAAAGTTTACTGAAAGATGAATTATTTGAATTTACTTAAATACAAATGGGAAATCCTAATATTATTTATTGTAATGATGTATTTGTTTTTCTGCAAAAGCTCCTTTTTATGCGGCCCACCAAAGTCGTTGGAGGGCGATGTGAAACGATTGCGGGTTAATTTTCAATTTGCATCATTGCAGAAAAGCCCTGCTCACACTCCCTTATACTTGGGAAATGGGAATATTAACAGTTAAGGAATAGCTTTTAAGTCATTGTTAGATTTTTCAAAAAATTTTACGCCGAAAATACCCAATCAAATTATTACATTTATGTAATTTAGTTTCAATGCTATAAATTAATTGAAAAACATTAAACGCAATAAATTAGCTAAAAATTTAGCTCAATTGTTTTTATTACAATAACACCAATAAACGTCAAGAAAATACAATTCATGGAGAGAGTATACTTTTAATCAATCATATTACAACTATATTCAGCAACACTAATCCATTCATACCAGATTAAAAATATAAAATCAAATAAAGAAATAATAAACTAGTATGAGATACTACAAACCTTTTCGGCTTACCGTATTTCTTCAAATAGAATGCGTGCATTCTATTTTTTGATGACAACTTTCGGCCAACCTTAACCCTACCGCACTTTATTTTAAAGTAGCTTCGAACACCTTAAATCCAAAATAATGGGTGTTTTTATGCCGAACAAGTAATAAAAGTGCTTATGTAGAAGGCAAGCAGCACTATATTTGCACTGTCCGCTAGGTGACATTATTTATGTTACTAGGTAGTAGGTAACTTTATTTATGCGCACTGCATTCAAGGGCGCATTCTATTTTTTTTCATCGCGAATTCGTGCGCATTCTAAACAAGGGCGCATTTTAATCAAAGAAATACGGTACATTAATGTAAACATGTATTTGATTGCAAAATTTTTTTTCATTTTATTTATCTGAAGAAAGCTACAGACCTGCAGTAAGCCAAAAACGTTTATGGTGTTTCATAGTACATTTTTTTTATTTTTTAATCTGGTACGAATGAATTAATTTTGCTAAATATAATTGTGGTATCTGGAAAATACAGGGTGTCTATAAATTATCGTTACAATTTCAAAAATTCACCATAGTCTTATTTTTTAAGATATTTTCAATCGATTTGGCTTATGGTAAAGGGAAAGGCTTCAAGTTTACGTTAGATGCTTATTACACCTCTACGTGTGCACTATCAGTCGCACGTATGATATCCAACCGATATTCAATTTCTTGCCATGTTTTTGCTAACATATCTACAGTGACTGTATCAATTGCTTCAATTATTTGATGTTGCAAATCATTAATGTCTCTGACTTTGGTTTCGTAAACGATTTCTTTTACATAGCCCCATAGGAAAAAGTCAAACGGTGTAATATCAGGGAAATGTGGCGGCTATGGAATTGGACCATCTCGTCCAATCCACCTATCTAAAAATATTTCATTCAAAAATTGACAAACTTGAAGGACCTAATGAGGTGGTGCACCGTCCCGCTAAAAAATAACTTGTGGTTGATACTTTTCAAGCTGTGGCGTATTCTGTCAAAATGTCGAGGTAAATTTAAGCTGTGATTTATTTTTCAGCAAAAAAAAGGGACCGATAATTTTATCATGCATGATTCCACATCAGACGTTTAGTTTAGGGAGTTCACAGGTATCATGCGGATTCTCCGAGCTCCATATTCTCAAATTGTGTCTATTTAGTAATCCAGAAACGTGGAACGTTAACTCGTTACTGAAGCAAACACGTTTCAAAAACCCTGGGTTGGAATTTAACCTGTCCAGCATCGTCACTGCAAGTTCTTTTTGTCGCAGCTTATCTTCTGGCTTAAAGGCTTGCAGTAACTGCATTTTATATGCATAAAGTCGCAAGTGTTTATGCAATATTTTGTGAATAGTAGAGCGTGGGATCTGTAACTGCGTAGAAGTCCCGCGAATGGACTTTCTAGGGCTTCTGGTATATGTAATTGCACAGGTTCAATTTCTTCTGATATTTGAGGTCGGCCAGCTCCCTTTCTCTGTAGCACACTACCAGTCTCCATAAACTTTTTATGCCATGCCCGAATGGTAGGTCACGCAGATGATTTTCTTCCATACTCGTGTCTAAAGTTTCGCTTTGCTTGGACGTCTGACTTTGTCTCTATAAACCAGAAGCACACTGGGCTTTTTCCTGCGGAGTGCTAATTTTCATAAACTCTACTTTCGCTACGGTACTAAATTCAAAAATATTCTGCTTAATCACTAAAGAAATTGTAATTTTAAATCTAATTATTTTCACAAGTACCTGTTAAGAGAGAAAAAACTTAAAGCATTTTCTTTCACTATAAAACGAATTGAATAAAAATATCTCAAAAAATAAAATTTTGACAAACTTTAAAAATTGTAGCAATAATTTATGGACACCCTATATATAATTTAAGTGTTGGATTTTGTTGAAATCTATTAGAATCTAAAACTACTCACACATCACTCAAAAAGCTCTTGCTTACCACTATTGATACGCGTACCACAGGTTGAGAAACATTGAATTACTGCTGGAAATAAAAAAAACAAAAATTTTTGTTAGGTCGTCATGCACTTTGATCGTCTACGTCGCAGCTGGACAAAAAGTGCATGAAATAAAATTTTCATGGTTTTCCGTTGTCTTTTTTTATGGAATAGATAAATAAAATTTTGAATTGAAATTAGTGGTCTTAAATCAAAAATTAAAAAAAAGTAAGCAATAGTAGGACCTGTATGATTATTTTGAGTACCTAGGATAAAGGTCACAGGCGTGCATGCACGCCTCACGTGTGATGTCAGCGCACGAGCCTAAAGAACGGATCTTAACCCCAGAGTACTAATCTTAACCCTAAAAAAAGAGAGCAGTCCTGAATCTTACCTAAGACAGTTGACAGCAAAAAGGTAAAGAGCAATCAAATTTTAGACTGCTGATGCTAACCCTAGCCTTGAGTTTAATCTCCATTCAGGGTAGTTGGTTTTTGACATCAAAGTTGTCTGCATGAGCTCAAACCCCATTTTATTTTTTTCTAGGTAAGCATGGTTTTTATTTATTGGATACCCACGTTCAAGTTTTAAAGCGGATATTTGTATGTTAAAAAGTTTTTTTCTAGGTAAATTTGATTTTGGTCCATAGAATATATATTATATCGTGGTATCTATATACAGGGTGTCCATGAAGTCTTGAACACTTTTTAAAATTTTATTGCTAAATAATTAAAGTAGATAAAATCATACAGTTTTTTGCAAAGTAAAGTTTGTTTATTAAAGTTTTATATTTAAAAATTTTTAACAGTTTAAGTAATAGCTATATATAAAGAATTTAAGTTTTCATGCTATTTGTAAACTTCAACATGTGCTCCATTTGTTGCTTTCAATATGTCAAGGCGATACTCAATAAGCCTTTTTCCAGTCACCTAGTGGACACGGCAACTGTTGCTATTGCTTTCAAGCTTTGACTTTATGTAGTTTGCTTTAACAGCCAAATCATGAAGCGGATAGCATATTTCTGTAATTTATATTTGAGTTGGGTTATAAAATTAGTTTAAATTTTAGAATCTGTTAGCTATGTGACAAAAATTAAATTTTTGCACTTATTAGGCTAGACTTTGTTTATAGTCAGATACTGTAGTTATTTATTTAAAAAAAATTTTTTGAACATCTTTTACACTGCAGCTCGCGGTAATTTTGCTTTTAAAATTTATTTAAGTTCAATGTTACATAGGTTAAATTTAAAACCGAAATTAGGTGGACGACCAAACTATTTTGTAACTGTATTATGGTAAGCAGACTCTGTTGATTTAATTTACAAATATTAAACATTTATCTGTCTGTAACAACAGTTTTTGTAGAAATAAGTAGAATAATTACAATTCTTGTTTTAAATTATATAGTTGCACCAGGTTTGTTTTTTAGTGATTATGCATATTCTTACAAGTTTTGGTATCTCCAATATTATTACATCAATGTATGATGACCTTCTTTTTAACTTAGAAAGTAATGAAATTACATGTTCAGTTTTCCTTGATTTTAGTAAAGCCTTTGATTCAATAAATCATGACATCCTTTTAAAAAAATTAAATATATATGGTTTTCGAGGTAAAATTTGGAAATTATTGATGTCATACTTAAAAGATAGAAAACAGTGTACCAAAATAGGAAATAACTTTTCAGAATTTAAATACATGTGTTGTGGTGTTCCACAAGGGTCTGTATTGGGACCATTATTATTTTTACTCTATATTAACGATTTGCCAAATGCAACTAAATGTATTACTACAATATTTGCAGATGATACAAATCTACATCTAGCTGATCCAAATTTACTCATACTTGAACAAAATATGAATATAGAACTGAAGAAAATTGACTCATGGTTTAAATCAAACAAACTATCTCTTAATTTTAACAAAACTAAATGTTGACGCCGCCGATTCCGGGAGTAGGGAAAGCCTATCGTCAACTGGTTCAACTCACTCCCTAGATCACACTCTTTCCAACAACCGTTTCCTTCGAATTATTAAATTTATTGCTGAATGGAGGTTCCAGGCGAGAGGTTTGCTAAACAATTACATTATAAGATTTCGCTTACGAAACAACAAATAGAACTTACCAAAATATTGTTTTTACTCCCAAAAAATTTACACTTCGTTTAAATGTGTTTTCTAAACAATTAATCTTCGAGTATTAATAAGAGCCCACGTTAGCAGCTCTTAATTTTCCTTTATTTTCTTTATTTCTTTTTCCACGTTTTTTCTATAATCGACTGATAAGTCGAACGTCTGCCTGGCGACACCAAGCGGCCAAACTTAATTAAAATAAAAAAGGGTGGTGTCTGAAGTTACACTAAATATAGGGTTATATTTAAAAAAAGCATTACTACATCTTCTTTTAAATTAACCATAGGAAAAAATGAAATTAAACAAACAGATCATGTAAGATATTTAGGTATTTTTTTGGATGACAAATTAAACTGGGAACATCATGTATCTAACATATGCAGCAAATTGTCAAAAACAAGTGGCATTTTTTATAAACTAAGGCATTATGTGCCACTCAGTACTTTAAGAATATTATATTTTTCGTTAATTCAATCACACTTACAATATTTCATTTTAAACTGGGGACGGGCTAACAAAACACTCTTGATGACCATAGAAACATTGCAAAACAGAATTATAAGGGCTTCTTTATTTAATAACATTAGGACCCCAATTAACATGCTATACAAAGAATTTAATGTGCTAAAACTATTTGATCTTTTTCAACTAGAAGTTGTTAAATTTATGTATAAATTTGAAAATCATATGTTACCTTATTGTTTTTATAACTATTATGATAAAATAAACAGTGTGCATCAACATTCAACAAGATATAGCACTGATGGAAATTTTTTCTGCATTCTGTAACAAAACAATCTGGTAAACAAAGACTGCAATACATTGGAGCAAAATTGTGGTCTACTGTACCCAGCGATCCAAAATGCTGCCGGTTTCCATAAAATTTTGAAACCATTTTTTAATGCTGTTAGTGTGAGGAGAGTCTTGTCCAAACTCATTTCTAAATTTACGTTGTACTGCAGTTGGTGATTTCAATTTATGGTACGGTACCAAAGAACACATTGTGCTTTTTGTTGAATGGTCAACATGTTTCATACTTTGTTGCAAACTTACGCCTTTATTAAAAATGACTTATTCTTCCTTATTTTAATAATAAAATAACCTGTAAAAAAAAACGAAAAAACTTTATGGTGGTATAATTCACTGTCGAAAATTTAAAGTTTCTACCTTATGCGGTTTTTGAGATATTAAAATTTTAAATGTGTGCAGGACTTTACGGACACCCTGTATATGTAATTAATCTTCAACAGATGTTCCATAATCTTGTACAAAGTTTGACTTTTCCCATTTGTGTAATTTGGTAGACCAAACAAATTTAATTTTTAAACATAATTATTAATTTGATTTATTTTATGGTGTATAAATATTAATTTGCTGTGAGTAGAAGATAGTTTTTGTAATCAAGAGAACAATTTAACTTCGGTGTAAGCAGTAAACTCAGCGCTACATATTTCCTGACGGTCTCGAAGTGCCGCTAGAAAAATAATTTTTGACGTCAGGTCATCAAATAAATATTATTTTTGACAAATTTTATAATAAGACCATTAGTTTTGACATGGTTCCAAGACTGCGTCAACAACATTTTTGACATGGTTCTGAGACTGCATCAATGACACTATCCGTAATCTTTGTAAACCTGACCATATGTGATAATACACTGAAGCTAACATCGTATTCTGTTTGCAGAGGTGAGCATTTTTCCTTATATTAGCAAAGCGCAGCGCACTAAGGCGCAACGAGTCTATTTTATTTTATCTCTATATTTATTCTCCTGACTCGCAGGAAAGCACGGAGGCGCTATACATAGGGTAGGCAATTACCCCAACCTGCTTCCGGAGATACCAAGATATTGCTGTCCGCTTGTAATTTGATGGAGATGTGACTGAAATTTAGAACTGCTTGCAAAGACCACCAAGCAGGGGAAAGTGCCGTAAAGTGTCTTTCCCAAGGACACAATAGAATGGCGCGAGTGGGTTTGAACTGAGACCGTGCAGCACATCAAGATTTTCAAACCAAATAAGGCGCAATATTCTGTCAAAATCATATGCGCAGTCCAACCAGAGCTCTAAATTTCAGTTATGGCACATATAAAAATTTTTTTTAAATTTCAGCTAAACTTTCAACCCAACTTTGTCTTTTAAAACAAAAAGACATTTGTATTTGCAAAAATTTCAATCAAAAAAAAAACTTTCGTTGAATTTGCTTTTTATTACACAAACATTCGTGAGCTACGGTTTTCACGAGTTTTATACCGCTACTTTTAAAGTAATTAATAGATCACAAAGCAAAGTCAATAAAAAACATTTTTTCGATTTTGATTGTTTGCGATAATTGAACGACTTTTCCTTTTTTTATTCATTCGATTTTCACAAAATAAATAAAATAATAAATAATATAAAAATAAATAATAAATAAACTCAACAACATAACAACACACAACACAAAACGGAATAAATAAACTCAGCAACAAAAAATAAATTATTAATAAGTAATTATTTTGATGGGGGCATGCAGTTTTTGTTTTCTTGAATGAATACCAATCGTTCAAAGTTTTCTATTCATAACGTTGCTCTCTTTGGTTTCATCACGTCGGATCCAACAGAGAAGACATGTTCTATTGCCGCAAAGCTTGAAATGCCAGTATTGTATTTTAAAAAAACTTCAACCCAAGCTCTTCGGTGCAACACAGGAAAAGATGCCAACTGGATTTGTGTCTTCCATATTAGCTTTGTGGCCATCCAATTTTCTATAGTTTTGTTGACCAAAGCAGATATCTGGCCACCCTTCGTTGGTGTTGTTCTTAAGTCCTGTAAAACAAGAGAAGTTGTATAAAATCCAACTGTCGACCTTTTTTTTACACTCATTGGAGCCGTTTCTGAGTGCGTAAAGTAGGGGAGACCGGGTCTGGTTGTCCTCTGTCCTTGTTGTCACATTTAATTTTTGAGTATTTTGCAACCTTGTGCAATAATTACTTTAATGTTAAATCACGTGTCTTTACCTCTTTGTTTGCCAGATGTAGTTTGACTTTGATTGAGTAAGCACAGTTTGAATAAAGTTTAAAATACTAATTTTTGCTAAAAATTCAAAATTTTTTGTTTTTGTTTAAGAAAGGATAGAAGCAACTAGGATAGACGTATTATCAACATCGAATGTCGTTGGAAGCGTGAAAACATTGGTACTTTTGTAAAACAAGTCTTTATTTAGCTTGTAGTACAGTTTTTGAATTAGGTTTAGTCGAATTCAAGATAGCAGGTCTGTACAGGTTGTCACAAAAAAATTGGTGAAGATTGTCACACTGTGACAACTAACCCCATGCTAAACAAACTGTTTAATTACCTTGTTATGGTGTGTTTTTAAAAATGTAGCTCATCACGGTATGTTGAAATGTTAAATTTACTGTATATAAGCCTAGGGTGGCCATATTTTCAAAGTGATAAATCGGGACTTTCTTTAAAAGTAGAGTTGCCATCAGTGGCGAATATTCCAATTTAGGGGCCCGAGGCAAGAATTTTCAAAAATTGATGTTGTCTGAGAAAAAAAAGGTCTGATCTGGGCTTGCGTATTTTTCTCCCAAAATCAAGGTGTTCTCCAAATAAAAAAAAAAAAAAGTCTTCACTTCAATTTCACCTCTGATTTCTCTATTTTTCTCCCAAAATCAAGGTGTTCTCCAAAAAAAAAAAAAAAGGTCTTCACTTCGATTTCATCTCTGATTTCACTACTTTTCTCGCAAAATCAAGGTGTTCTCTAAAAATTCTCTAAATCCGGGACAAAACGGTCAACTGGGCGGGACACCGGGACCAAGGCCTAAAAACGGGACTGTCCCGGCTAAAACGGGACGTATGGCCACCCTATATAAGCCCAATACGCCTAACAACGGTTTTATTTATGTAAAGATTAATAATTGATTTGTGATAAATATTATTGTTTTTTACCGACTTCACAGAAGAACCGCCTAGCAAAAAATCAAAAACTAACCCTGTTAAAAATTACAAATAGTAAATTTTTAATAAAAATAATTTAATGCGAGTTTTTTTTTGTCCAAAGTACAAACCGACGCGGACAACCATGATGAAAATCGCACCAAATTTACGGACATCAGAGAACAACCAGCAATTCCTACAGTCTGCAAAAAAAGCTTGAAATTCAAACGATCAAAGCAACAAAATTTACAAGTGATTGACTAAGAAAAATTAACAGAACCGGATATGGAGATTAGTAGTTTCTTGCAAAAATGCTGGTTCAGTATCCGCACTTTCAAGTTTATAAATTTCTCGGTTGTTTTTTTCATTCTCGCGATCAATGTAAAACAAATTTTTTATTTTTTTTATTTTATCTCTATATTTATCCTCCTGACTCGCAGGAAAGCGACAGAGCCGCTAATACATAGGGTAGGCAATTACCCCGACCTGCTTCCGGAGATACCAAGATATTGCTGTCCGCTTGTAATTTAATAGAAATATAACTTTAATTTAGAACTGCTTGCCACGACCACCAAGCAGGGGAAAGTGCCGTAAAGTGTCTTTCCCAAGGACGCAACAGAATGGCGTGAGTAGGTTTTGAACCGAGACCGTGTTGGTCACGAGCCCGGCGCTTTAACCACTTGACAATCAAAATGCCCACGGCACTTTCCTAGTGACTAAGCCTCTTAAAAAATTTCACACGAAGACGTTCAAAAAGAAATAGAAAAAGAAAGAAAAAATATAGAAAAAAAGGTTTTTGTATGGAGATAAAAGAGTGTGAATGGTTAAAAGTAAAAGAACAGCCCGAAGTATCTCGTTTTCTTTGAACGTTAAAATCATTATCCTCTTAAAAAAATTATCGTTCAAAAAATATCGGAAGAAACGCTGAATGGTTTTCTAACTGTCGACATTCATACTCCAGACGAATTAAAAGAAAAATACAAAGACTTCCCCCTGATTACAAAAAGCAGTCTGATTAATTGCTCGGAAAAATATCGGATCCTACATAAAAAGTGTGGCTGAAGAAGAGGACCTTTTGAAAAAACCGCAAAATATTTATTAAATGTAATTTCGGAAAAAAAGTATTGATTAATTTAGAAATGGCCAAATTTTACTTAGAAATGGGTTTAAAAATCACCAAAATTAACTTATTTATTGAATTGTTTCCACAAAAATGTTTTGGACCTCTGTCCCGAGAAATTGTAAACTAGGGAAGATTGGCGGACACAGCAAACCAAAACAGTGATAGCTCTTACCAATAAGTTAACTAGAAACTCTCTCTATTCTGCAAGTTTGCCAAATAAAGAAAAGCATTGAAATACCATTTGGAGAAAACAATCAACAAAGCCATTAACAGCCCCCGCTTTATTCATTTGGACAAAATAAAAAAGGATATAGGCTATATGAAGTAAAAAGTTTAAAAAATAAAATTGTAAACAATCTCCCTATTCAAATTGGTCTTAACGTCTACTTAAATTCAAAACTACACAAGTTAAAGTTCTTTTATTTATTTCTTACAACCACATTACGGATTGACATTTTGAATTGTGGAGACAAACACCGACTCCATCTATTTCAATATCAGCAAGAAAAATTTAAACGACTGTATTTCTTTGCATTTAAAACCAAACTATTTTAAAGACAAATAAAAATGGTTAACTTTTGAAACGTTTTCTGAACACGAAGAAGCCAACAGCATCCAATGTAAAATCTAAGGCAAGGAGGAAATGCAACCAGCAACCAACACTCAGAAAAGGTTTCCGGACCTGGTGAGGTTTCTTTTTATGGGTGGTTTTTCTTTACCCACCTTGCTCAGTTGAGCTAAATTTCCCATCTTGGCTAGCTGTGCCACCCATCATCATTACGCAGACTAGTTATGCACTGGTTATTCAATCTCTCAATTTGTTTGATAATATTATTATTATATATTCTTTTTTTCTTTCTCATTTCCTATATTTTTATCTATGTTGTTGCGGCCATGCTTTCTACTGTTTTGTACTTTCACTTTCTGATTATCATTTGCATGTTTTAACGTCTAACGTTGTGCTGCTTCTTCCTTTTCTTAATCTTTTTAATATTTATAATTTTTGTGTTAAACTGTTTAATAATGATTGAGAATAAAATGAAAATGAAATGAAATGAACCTTGCTGCTTCAAATTTCTATATTTTGACAGAATAACGCTAGGCAAAATGAAAATGGAGTATAAAGGGTACAATAAAATTTGCCTGCTTCTAAATTCTATTTTTGTCAAGGACAAATAGCAAATGAGTACCTAAGGGAGTGTCCATCGTACAGAACCCGTTAACTTTTGATTAACATGTAAACGTTTTGAAAACCAACAATCCACTTTAGCTAGAAAACCGCGGTTTTTGAAGTAAGAAGCATCGAATTTTTGGTGCTTGTCACACTTCATTACTAATAATTTTAGTCATAACGATGTAGTTTATTCCCGTTAAAAGTAATTCGTAGTTTTATTATAAGATAATAATCGCGTCGCCTTGGAGTGCTGCTCTCGTATTATGTGATATAAAGTCCGATGCGCTTTCTATTGCGCAATGCATATATCTTTTTTCTCTTTCCGCCCGACAGTAATGACGTAATATGTTTTTGAACAGCGTCACTGTAATAGAATGTTCGCGTATGTACTATGTAATTCTAACATAAGCGTATTCTTTAGAGAGTTGGAGAATGATCTGGTTTATACGAGAAAATTCGTCGGCACGTGTCTTTTGTCTATATATTTAGCTCGCTCAATCGCATTGACTCAGACGAAAAGCATACAAATACGGGAAGGACGCATAAAGCGAGGGCGTCGCTTTGAGAGAGGGTGGAAGTTGTGGCAAGTGTTAAAGTTATTTTGCGCCAGTGTTTTTGGAGTTGTGTTCAACAGAGGTAGAATTATTTGTGTTGATTGAATCAAGTTATAGCGCTCATTTTGCTTTGCAGTGTGGCAAAGCGTGAAATAGAAATTCCGTCGGCCGTGACTTTTGTAATACATTTGTTCTTATTAGAGACGATGGTTTCTGTTTGTTGGTGAAGAAGAGTCTTCAACGGATCAATCCAAGCTTTTGTTCAAACCAACTGTATAAAACCTTCAGGCTCCTAGCAGACTACTTCTTGAGCCGGAATAAAAAAAATTAGACACAGCTTTGTTTCAGGACAGGTATTCGGTTTACCTAGCTCAACTGGTCCTTTAGGATTCCCGAACAAAGTCTGTGATAGTGCTACTATAGCGTGAGGTTTACACTAGATTTTTCATCTCTAAATTACGCGGTAGACCTCTCACGCAGTAAACTCACCTACCGAGTGGCAGAATGAGGTCTACCACATTCATATGTCACCTACCGAGTGAGGAGTGAGGTCTACCACGTGATTTAGAGATAAATAATTTAGTGGTAGACCGCACGCTATAGTAGCACCGAATTTTTAATTTCATTCAGAAGAAAAAAGCATTAAATAATTTCTACCCAAAGAGGAGAGTTTTGAGCAACTTGTTCACACAGAACCGTTAAATTTATGAAAAAGCAATATTTATCAAGGGTGTATTTTTCCAATGTTTTTTGCGTTTACCAAGATTATTTCATTTCGCTTTTTGATTTTCTCACGCACGTGATGGTAACAAAAAAATTTTTCCTCTAGTATTTGCTTATTCATTCACCATATTTTTTCACAAATTTTTGCTAACGTCTTTCCTGAAATTTTTTTGAGCCAGCGAATTTTGTACTTTTTCATCAATTTTTGCGTTTCTCCTTGAATTTTTCCAACCAGTGAATTTTTAGTGTGTGTCAGTTGCATTACAAAACCTATTTGCTATGGCGTTTGCTTTTATTTGGTTACATAATTAGCTAGCGTAATGTCTTTGCGATTTCAAAATCCAACAAGTTTTGTTGTAAGCAGACCTTTCAGAGTGTAGCGGTTATATATAGGTAGGTATGTGTATATAGGTTAGTATATATTTTTATACTACTACCACCACTTACATGTATAATCGATCAAAGTCCAAGGAATTTATTTTTTCCAGTCTCTTCGATTAATCCAAGCAGTTCACTTTTATTTAACTATTACAGAACAATTCATTTAGCAGCTTATTCAAAATAGAATCTTATTCAAATAGAAACTTTTTAAAACCAGCAAAAGTCGAAACCCAATAGCCAAAAGCAACCAGAATTAAAACAACAATTTCTTTCATTCCTTTTCTGATATATCTCGTCGCTAGTTAAAATGATAAAAATAAAAAAACGCTTCTTATTTTTTCCAGCACGTTTTTCCAGACAAGACTGGATTGTGACGTAGCTTTGAGAGCTATAAGAGTTGAAAAGTCTTATCGGGTCCTTTTCTTTATATACAGTCTAAACAACTCTGCTCTAAAAAAAAACTCACTCTTGACCATTACGAGGTGTGGCAAAAGATGTTTGATCGCTACACCGATAAAATAAACTTAAACAAGTTATTCCGAGTCTTGAGGATTTTAATGAAAGTCCAGACGCGTTTCTGGTACTGGACGATTTGATGTTTGCCAATTCTGAATTTTTATCTAAGATCTATAGCGTCTACTCCGACCACTTTCATTTCACTCAGTGTACTGATGACCGGGCAAGACTTGTTTCATAAAGGCTTGGGTGAAATACGTCTCAACGCACAAATTATGGTTGTCTTTAAAAGTTGTACGGACATGAACCAAATCGTCCACTTCTTAAGGCAAATTTATCCCAAAACATACAACAACGCTCTTAAGGCATAAAGACGCTGTATCTTTGAAAAAAGGATATTTAGTAATCGACTTACGCTGCGAAACGCACGATAACCAGCGACTACGTTCAGGGATTTTTTTAGAAGATACAAATTCCTTTATCGATAAATCGCTAGCAAAAAAAAACGAACTCACTTTGTTTTTGCGTAAAAAGATCCTACACTTTTGCAAAAACGTATTCTAGACAAGGTGTCGTCCGAGTTGATACGTTTTTCTTGTAATTGCGCTTGCAACGTGCTGCAAGGAAACGTCAGTTTATTGCGTTATCACAAACAGAAATTAAGACTACACAAGAGCAAACTTCGTAAGGTGGCGTTACAGAATAAATAAATGATCATACAAAAAGGCGGTTTTTTTGCCTCTCTTGTTGTCTCACTCTCTCCTGTGATTACCGGTGTGGTAATTAGTCTTGTAAAATGAGAAAAATTGATCGCGTTAGAGACCGAAGTGTATGAAACCTCAAAAACAAACACGAAGTTACAGACAGAAAAGTGCTTTCAGAAGTCAATGTGAAAATGCAAGAAACCCTAACTTCTAACAGACCCGACAGTGAGAAAGTAAGATCTTGTAACGAAGCGTTGCAAAAATCAAAGTTTTTTCTAAAAAAGTTTCAGCCGAAAACACCGCTAAAAAGCCATGTCTTGAAGTACAGTTTTAAAACGTTACAAAGAACATAACAGAGCTAAAAAGTTATTTAAAGACCCCACTTGCCAAAAGAATTTAGACAGGAATTAGACGATTGAATAGTGCCTGGACCCGATATCGACGATTTATTTCAATCGACCCCAAGAGAACGGAATCTCCTTTACCCGGTGTGATTAAGTTTGAATCGCTGCTACGGAAGAGTATTCAAATTTTATATTTGAAGAATTATGAGGAAATTTGGAATTAATTTTTAAACAAGCTGCATAAAGATGAGAAACACCAGACTCGAGTTTCGCTCTTATTAGAGCTCGTCAGTGATGCTTATCTCACCGCGAATCGAACCTGGGACCTGTAGTCTTCCACGCAGGTTACTATACCACTAGACTACAGATCCCGGACGACAGATGGACTCAAAGCAGCTGTTATAAGTTATTCCCGGATTTACTGAACAAGGAATACATAGAATCCACTATGTTGTAATTCCAAGGCCGTACCTCATGACCGGGACTTACCCGACAAGCGTTAAGCATCGCGCTTACTAGAGTACTAGCGCTTACTAGAGTAAGCGCGATGCTTAACGCTTGTCGGGTAAGTCCCGGTCATGAGGTACGGCCTTGGAATTACAACATAGTGGATTCTATGTATTCCTTGTTCAGTAAATCCGGGAATAACTTATAACAGCTGCTTTGAGTCCATCTGTCGTCCGGGATCTGTAGTCTAGTGGTATAGTAACCTGCGTGGAAGACTACAGGTCCCAGGTTCGATTCGCGATCAGATAAGCATCACTGACGAGCTCTAATAAGAGCGAAACTCGAGTCTGGTGTTTCTCATCTTTATGCAGCTTGTTTAAAAAGTATTCAAATTATAACGACTCTAAAAAAAGAGCCTCTTTTGTGGGAGCACACCGCTTTCCAAAAGCGACCCAATAATGGTAGCAATGGCAAGACCCTTATACACTTCACATAACAGTAAGAAAAAAATTCAAACAAAAAAACGATTGTGCCCAGTGCCAACTTTTAAATGCAAACCGATCTCATTGATTTTTCTTTGCTTAAGTCGTTCAATGACAATTATAAATACATTTTTATGGTCGTTGACGTGTTTTCCAAAAAAAGTCTTTACTGCTTTCTTGAAATTCAAGTTAAGCTCGGACGTGGTTCAGGCTTTTGAGTAGGTGATGCCAAACATTGGAAAGTTTCAAGAATTGCAGACTGATATTGAACACAAGCTTCTGAATCATCCCTTTCAAACCTGGTTAAAGCAACACTTCATCGAGCACTTTCACACTCAAAATTTTGACAAAAAAGCGGCCATTGCAGAACAATTTATACGCACTTTGAAGAAAAAAACTATGTCGTTATTTCGCCTTTGAGGTTAACAGCTTCACAGCAACTGCGTTGCTCTGAAATCAATCTCTGAACTAGTGTTTTCTTTAGGGTTGGCAGCTTCACAGCAACTGCGTTGCTTTGGAACCGAACTCAAGATTACTGTCTTCATTATTTTCAGTAGAAAACTAGGGTTTAAATACTAAACTTAGGGTTAGATTGTTCTTTTGCGGCTTCGCTGTCAACCACTGTTTTAGATGGAAGCCGAACGCAGCTTTGGTGTCAACCTTGGACAAGAACTGAACTCAGGACTACTGTCTTCCATAAGGTTAGAAGACTAAGATTCGAATACTAGATTTATCATCTACAGTTAGACTGTTCTTTACAGCTTTGCTATCAATCCTTGTCTTGGGCAAAAACCGAACTCAAGACCATTGACTTCCATAGGATTCAAACACTAGGGTTACCATTTAGGGTTTGTTTACTTACGTCACCCGCTTGTGCGTCACGTTCTCTGACGTCAGCGCTTTTGCGAACGCTCGTGCGCTCCGTCGCCTGTGACCTTCGACCCTTTTTAAACAAGCCCTTCCTCAACTAAAGCATATTAGGTTTACGTGAAATTTCCCATGTTCTATTTACACTATAGCCCTTGTTCTGCATCTCGACGTACTTCTTAAATATTTTTTTTGCAAATTTGAAATCAGGTTATTATATATTTTTTGTTCTTATCTATCCTTATAGCCAGTATTGGGTTTAGAATTTTAAGAACAGATTCTCTTTTGTATAGAACTT
This sequence comes from Diplosoma virens, assembly GCA_963680785.1. Taxonomy (NCBI): domain Eukaryota; kingdom Metazoa; phylum Chordata; class Ascidiacea; order Aplousobranchia; family Didemnidae; genus Diplosoma; species Diplosoma virens. The sequence goes on from OY796885.1 coordinate 18,592,363, forward strand.
ACTAACAACCGGTTCTTTCGTGATACAGGGATATAGAGATCCATAGATTATGTTAAATTAATAGCGGGTTCATTGAGCGTGCTAAAATTTCAAGAACAGGTTAGCGCAAACCCTTGCGAACCCCCTGAATCCCATCATTGCTCATAGCCTACCTCGATTATTTGTCTGTAGGACTACAATCATGTCAATAAAATCATCAAATTGATTCACCAAGTAACGATAGTAAAAGCGCACTGACATAAAATTTCTAAATCTCCACTTTCTTTTTATTATATTTTCTATTTCAAGCTCTGGTTAGTTTCATTATCGCCAATCCAGCCTATTTCTTTGATTTTAGACAGAACCAGTAGTTGACTTAATTATATTCAGGCAATTTTAACGATAAAATTTATCATCATTATCTTCGTTAATTCTCTTGATTTACAGAACGACGTCAAAGGCGTTGAACTTAGGGCAACCCTCTGGCGATTACCCTGGCCAATGATCACAAGATATTAAAAAACGTTTTTACTTTTTGGGAGTCAAATATTTTTAAACAAATAAACTAACATAAAAAAAAGAAAACGAATTAAAACATTGCTATAAAAATGCTCTGAGCGTGGGTAGTGATTTCATTATTTAGTCGATTGTTTATTTAGTCGGCTTTTGTAACAAAGGCATGAGTTACCAGGACTTTTTTTTGGTAGAAAACGCCATATAGGCTAATAATCAAATGGTCTTACTCTTTATCTGTCCAGCCACGTTGTAGCACTTTTGGCAAAAACATTACTATATATACTCTTTTTCTCTAAATTATTATATTATTTCAAGCAGCCCTAAATTACAATCATTTAGCATTAACTTAGAGTTATCGCAAATCCAGCATTTAAAGGAGTGAACCAGTTTGAATACTAGCTAAGTTCAATTTTTTGTAGCCGTAACTCAACTAGATTTATAATTTCATGATGTTGAATGATATGATATGTTGAATTTGATGATCTCGAAGTGAAATGACTTCGATACAACTCTCCCGCAATTAGGCTTATAAACCATTTTTGCCAACTTTTATAACTTCTATCAAGTCAGTATTTTTCATACTTCAAGCTTTTCCGAACTACAAAAATACTTTAGCTTTTGTGGATTCAAACTAGGATTCAATTTTATGACAGCGAGCAGAAACGCCGTATAGATGGCCAACGCAATTGGCCATCGGTTCAAAACCACTGGCATCATTCTGTTGTGTCATTAAAAAAGACTATTTATGGGCCTATAGTGCACTTTCCTCTGCTTTGCGGCCTTAGCAAGAAGATGTAAATTTTACTTGTATCTCTAAATAAATAACTAAAAAAAAATCAAAATTTTTAACCTGACAGCAATATTTGGGCATCTCCGAAAACATAGGTTGGGGTAATTGCTTAGACCAAGGCCGCAGGAAAAATTTTGGTGAAATGGGTAAAATTTAAAATTCAAAACAAAGACATCTTTTTTGTTGGATAGAAAAAAATGTAGTTAAGGTTAGTAGTTATACCAGCCGAATAAATTTTTGGGGGCAATGCAATCTTGGTGAAATTTTTGCGACGATTCCTCGAATCATGATTATATAGTATTTTATAGAGTTGCCAGTTTGGATGTGCAACCACTTTCAGCGCAAAAATCTAGTGATAACTACAAAAAGGTCGTTAAACCAGCGATTCGTTTTTTTAGTATTTGTCAAAAAAATTTAATGATAACTGAAAAAATAGTCATCAGTTTGAATTTGTGTTCAATTTCATCCTCTTTTGTCCAAACAAACGTTGTCAAGGAACTATTATTTGCAGTTTCTGTTGTTAACTTACTGTTTTATGAACTTTGCTAACTTTAATTTTTAATCGAGTTTATATAATTATAAAGACAAATTCAACCCAATGTTGTTAAATTGCAAATTTCAAAAGGCACTATCTCCCCCTGTCCTTTTTCGTTTTGAAAATATTGCGAGCCAAGGGAAAATTTTTCTGCCTTCCCGCTTCCGACGACCTTGGCTACCATGCAGTTGTTCTCAAATTTTCTGGAAGTATCAAATAGCCTACCGCAAGTGTTTTCGCCTCAATATATTCACCAAACCTTCGTCAAAATTTTAAAAAATGTCCAATAACAAGCATGGACTTAACATGAATTATCTATCGGTTGCATTTGATGATTTTACCTGTAAAACGAATAAAGTGAAATGAAACAAAATCAAAAATCAACAAACATAAATTTTATACTAAAACTTTGTTTAAATTTGATAAATATATTTTCCAATTTTATCTGACATATGCTATTGTCTTTCATAAACAAGTTTAATAATTTGAAGGTTCACCTTAACAAGTGCCACTCTCACATCATTTTTGCAATAAAATCTAGTTTTTTTTTTATTTTTAAGTTTATCATTGTTGAAAAAGATTGCTCGCAAAGATAGGTCGTGACCAACGGATGAGTATGTCAAAGTTTTTCTTAGCAAGAATAAGAAAGTACCCCACAATTTGGTTACACCAAAACATTGAGAGCGTTGTTGTTGAACCTGGTTTTGCTGGATTTTACTAATTTTTTTGAGATGTTTAGAAACATTGGCATTTGCTTCTTTACACAAAACGTTAATGGATTTCTTATCTATGCTGAATAGAAATCTCTGGAAAAAAAATATTTGTCTTGAGACTGTACGAGCCCAACGAAGTGCTTAGAAATTGCATGCTTTACTTCCTTCAGTAAGAATGCTGCCGTTTTTAGACGCATCTTTAATCTTATTTAGGTCTATAAAGTTATATTTAGAGGTGAAAAGTTTACAAAGTTATCCTATCGTTTTCTGTTCGTCGGCAATTGCACAGTAGTTCAATAATTTTTTTCTAAAATGTCTTAAAGCGTTCTTCTACTTTGATAATGTTGATTCCACCGCCCTGCATTAGTTGATTGATGATGTGATTGAAAGCATCAAATAAGATATCGGCCATGCATACCAAAATAAAAAAGAAGTCAAAATTTTGAAAGCAACCTGCATTGTAATGTTGGTTTTTTCAAAAAAAGTAAGGCTAACTTCGTACGCAAGAAAAACATACAATTTAGCACCTTTCGCTGAGATAATCACCAAATGTTAGATTAGTACAATAGTAGCCTTCCGCGAATTGAGTGTAGGTTGTGTGTATGAGTATTTCAGTTTTTGCTGAACAACAGAAACTGGCTCAGGGTACCGTACCCTTGGAGTTTGAACAAATTCATTTTAAAAACACTGCCTTAGACGGTTGCCCTAAATATAACGCTTTTGAAATTTTTCAGAAAGTCAAGGGTTTTTATTCATTTTTATTTTATTTCTATATTTATTCTTCTGACTCGCAGGAAAGCGACGGAGGCGTTGATACATAGGGTAAGCAATTACCCCGACATGCTTCTGAAAATGCCAAGATATTGCGGTCGGCTTGAAATTTAATATAGATATAACTGAAATCAGGGGCGCCGAAAGCGGGGGGGCAGGGGGGCAATTGCCCCCCTGCTTTTTAATATTCTGAAAACACGGGGGCACAGGGGGCAGGTTGTGCCTTTTGAAATTTGTCTTACAGAAATATTTTTAGATCTGCTCTACATTTAACCTATGTAATCTCGATCACCATCAAATGCAACGATGTTTCTAAAATTAAAGACATGCATAAATCATGGTATAGTAATGAAAGTCGCGAAAATCGTAAGTTTTAGGTAGTGATGGATTTTGGGTGAGGCGAATGAGGCAGATGTTTGTTTAGAGTGAAAGGACGATTTTGAGTGAAGACCTTTGATTTTGGGACAAAAATAGGAAAATCAGAGATCGATTACAAGTGAAGACCTTCTTTTTTTCTTTTTGAGAACACTATGACTTTGGGGCGAAAACAGGAAATTTGGAGATCGACTACAAGTGAAGACCTTTTTTTTTTTTAGAGAATAAGCTAATTTGATTGCGACATGGTTGCTATAATCGACTTTTGTTGGAGTGCCTTTTTAACAAAAAGTGCCCTTTTTTTTAAAATTTGCCCTCCCTGGAAAAAAAACTCCGGCGCCCCTGACTGAAATGTAGAACTGCTTACCAAGATCACCAAGCCAAGAAATGCGCCAAAAAGTGTCTTTCCCAAGTACACAACAGAATGGCGCGAGTAGGTTTTGAACGGAAAACAAGTCGATTACAATCCCGGCGCTCTAACCACTCGACGCTGTCGACAAGAGAATGAAGATATAAATTAAAAAGTACATATTATTTTCTTAAAAAGAATTCAAACTTCATTTTAGGCGCGCTTTAAAAAATTAAACCCGAAGGTTGTTGGACTTAAACTAAATTTAATCCTTTGATTAGTAAACTTATTAAAATTTTCTCTGAGGCAGCCAAAAAAACTTAGACTCCCTCAGATAGCTGGATATAAAATCTTTTTCAAGACCATAGAATGGACTTCGTTTTTTTAATCCAAATCCTATGATATTACTGTTTCCAGTCGCGCGATTAAATGTTTGAATTTATTGTAAATACATCAGGAAAATTTTGTACCAATTTTTAAGACATTTTTTGTGTTCTTAGTGTTTTGTATTTCACTTAGTGATGGCCTTATAAAAGGGGAGCCCGGTGTAAGAAAATAGGGGGGGCACCTTTTTGTGTTCCAAAACAAAGTAATCTCTAAAAAAAGATGGTCGTCACTTTGAGGGGCCACCGTCATGGTGCTACTGTGAAGAAATAGAGCAATATTTTGCTTAGGAAGTCATTTTTTGACGGTTTTTTGGGGGGCCGGTGCGGCCGTTTCCGCACCATACTAAAGGCATCACTGCACTCAACAGCTTATCAGGTTTGCTGTGTGCGATTCTTTTTAATAATGCCATCAAGCAGTTGTTCAAATGATCAAGGTAACCTAGTTTAATGTCTAATGCAGGGTTTCCCAAACTGTGTGCCGTGAAAGGGATTGAAGTGTGCCGCGAAATTTTCGTGTTTTGACAAAAAGCCATAGATAGAGTCTTGGTCCATCTTTTTTTTTTACAGAACACTTGATTTTAGAGACAAAAATGAAGAAATTGCAGCGAGATTCTGCATGACAAGCTTTTTGTGGCCCAGCGACTTTGGCTTGATTTAAAATTTGGCCCAAATTAAAGCAAGGTTGGACACATTGACGGATATTTAAAGTTAGGGGCCCGAGGCAAGGATTTCCAAAAATTGGCATTCTTTAAAAAAAGGTGGGCTTTGATCTCGTATTTCCCTTATTTTTCCCAAAATCATACTGATCTCTAAAAAAAGTAAAAAAGGTCTTCACTTGGATTTGATCTCATATTTCGCTATTTTTTTCCCAAATCATGGTGATCTCTAAAAAAACATGTACAGCAAAATGAAACTATATGCGGTATTTTCAAGGAGGGCCCGAGGCAACTGCCTCATTTGCCTCACCCAATATCCACCACTGGTTGGACATCCCTGTTGTACCCTGTATTAAAACAATTTCTGTAGGCACACCCTTTCATTAGGTGTTACTGTTATATATTAAATATAATTTTTGTAGGTAAACTTGAACAGTGTATTTAGTATTGTAAGTGTGCCACAGCTTTCGTCTTCATAATGTAAGTGTGCCGCAGAAAAATTCAGAGTTTATTAGTGTGCCGTAGTGAAAAAAAGTTTGAAAAGCACTGGTCTAGTGTATACAACTGTAAACCAATTATAACATTAGGATGCTTCCATGTTATAGACAAGATATCTTTCATATCAATAAATGATTTATTTTTTAGGTTTGTTTGTCGAAAACAACTTTTGATTTAATTGTTTCAGCTTGCCAGAATATTTTTAAAAATTTGCTGAAAAATTTTTTAATGAAAATATGCTTTAAATAGTTTTCAGCAAAACCTAAAACACAATATTCAAGGATTTAAAATGTTAGAAAGTAGTGCAAAGTACAAAAAGGTTTGTTTAGAATCCTGCTAATTTTGTTTGATTATGTGGATTATGTTTAACATCTTTAAGAGACTATTTAATAATTGCCATATTGGTATACCAGTACCATATTGAATTATGCAAAACATTTTTTTAATTTTTGTATTGACATTAATTTTTTGTAATAGCCTACAGTAAAAGGTAAAAGGGTCCCTTCAAAAAGTCACTGTAAACAATTTTTGTTTGTGAAAGTAACCTGGGTGCCCCTGCAGTTACTATTGCTTCTTGAGAGATCTCTTTTCTCATTAGTTTCTTCTTTATTCCATCCTGTTGCTGAAAGGGGGATTCCAGGTTAGTTTCACCAAAAAATCATTTACAAGTTCTTTGCCAAGTTTTTTATTACTGTAAGGTATTTCAGTTTATTTGATTATCTTTTGCTGTTTACCATTATTAACCTGGCTGGTATTGGGGATTCCCTTAAATTGAAAAGTTTAAGAAGTAATCTGCACAAATAGTGAACAAGAACTATTTATTCTTCTTATTACTTAAAACTCATAATTAAAAATAGCAACTATACCGAACCAAACTTTTCATTATATATAAACTTCATATATCATCGCATGTCCATAGTTTGTTTTTGTTCAGAATTGTGGTTAAATTAAATATGCAGTTTATATGGCATTCAATGTTTGAATTTAAAATAAGACTAGAGCAATTGTATGTAAACCATTTAATTTTTAATTTTTGTTCACTACTTGATTGAATACTTATTGAATTTGGGCAATCCCTAAGTGCCGCTTGGTTAGTTAAGGCAAACAGGAAACAAAACTTCAAATTTGAACAAGATTTTAGTGAACAAGGCATTCAGTGTACTTGATTGATTATATACCTATTGAATTTTGAGGAATTTTTAAATCCTGTTTGGTCAGTAAAGCCAAACAGTTAACAAGACTTAAAGTTTTGCATTATATAATTGCTTGGTAGTATTTATTTAATGTAATTGATTTCTAATTTCAACTGTCAAAGTAAAAGTATTTATAATGTTTTATTTACATCTTTGGTATATTCTTAAGGACATGTGGATATGGGCAGAGCATTCAGAAGATGTTTGGAAACCTGCTCGAATTATTGAAGTTTTAGATAAAACATTAAAAGTTTCATTAATGAATGAAAAGACTATTTCTTTACCAAAAAAAGTAAGTTTTTAAAGTTGAAATAATTTTTTTTACTTTTGTAAAATGTGGTTTAGTTTTTACTTTAGTATTGCAATTCAATTAAAAAAAAAAGATTTTGGAAAATTGTTTAGTTTTTTACTTTAGTATAGCAAATAAAAAAATTACAGTCAAAAAGTAATTTTGATACAAAGATAGTAGGGAAATAATTATGATATATCTACTTTTAAAACTAATACAAACACTTTTGTTATAATCAATGTCACAGTTTAGCACAAATCTTGTGTAATACCCTTTAAAAATTAAGTTCTTTACTTGTAAATATTTGGTGCAAGTTATTTAATATCAGCCACCTTAAGTCTGTAATTGTAAGTAAAGGCCCGTTTCCACTACGAGCGTGGAAAAAAGCATTCTTTGTTTGTTTTATTGCTTTTTTCTTGCGCTCGCTTCAATTTTAACTGCTCGCTTCAATCAAAGATCAATAAAAGAGAGAAAGAATGCTCTTTTCCATGCTCGTAGTGGAAACGTGCCTTAAGCAGCTTGGCTTTATTTCAGAATTTTTCATAAAGTGCATTTCAAAGTAGCCAACAAAAAGCTAATCTCTAAGCTTTTTAAAATCTTTATTCATGTTCTTCTGGTAAAATTTGAGTTAAATTGCTGTTAATTCTTTATTAAAACGTAAAAACAATAATAAAAACTCAACGTTTTGGTGTACTATGATTCAGTAAACCTTCATCAGGAGATTAAGCAAAATATAAATAACATCTGCAATAAAACCACAGTGGTGCAAAAAAAGAAAAAAGTATTAAAAGTACATTTGTGATCTAAAACGACATCTAACGGATTTAAAATTTTAAATTATAATAAGCAGTTGGATAAAAACAATTGGTTTTATCATTAAAAGCATCATTATTAGAATGAATAAAAAAGGACTCCAAAAATCTTATATAATCTGTTTCTTTTGTCAAAATTTTTAAATTACTTCAATCCATATGATGATTTTCCGAATATACATGTTTCACCACAGCAGATTTGTTATTTATATAATTATCTAATCATGCTAAATTTTTTGGATTCACATCACGCATGTGTTCTTTACATCTTGTACGAAATGCCCTATCAGTTTCACCAATATAAATGCCAACACAATGTAAACAAGGAATTTCATAAATTACTCCTGGCTGTTGTTTTGGTTCAATTAAATCTTTTAAATTGGGTAAAATTTGCTTAATTGTTTGAAAAGATTTTGTGTATACTCTAATATTTTGTTTTTTAATCATACGATTTAAAATTTCAGTTATATCTTGAAAATAAGGTAGGGTTACTATTCCTTTGTAGTTTTTGCTTTTTTCTTGTTTCTCAATTTTGTTGAGTTTGAATTGATTACTGTATATTTTGGCATATAAGACGACCCTTAAAGTCAAAAAACAACCCTTAAAAATTGGAGCTTATCTTATACAACCGATATAAAAGTCTTTATATATATATATAAAACCGATATTATTTTGTACCTTGTCTTATCTGATGATCCCCTTATATGCCAAAATATACGTTAAAACCAATATAATTTTGTATTTCGTCTTATCTGACGGTCATCTTATATGCCAAAATATACCGTAAATGTTTTCTTTATAAGCCAATTTGGGTAGCTGTTGCCTTCCAACGTACGTCATAGCATTTCTTTTTCTTCTTTAAAATCTTTCGAATCTGTAATTAGTTTAACTGATCTCGTGAAGTAAAAGATTTTTCTTCCCAAAGCTTTTCATCTGACACTCTTCAGGGGAAATTGTCAGAATGAAGCAGTCCATCAACGGTACAGTGATCAGCAGCTCAAATGCTTGAACAAGTTGATCAAAACATGTGGAAGAATCTGAACTCTTCTCTCTAAAACAGCCTTTCTTAAAGCTAACATTTCTCAGCGAACTTTACCAAAGTCGGTTAGATTTCACATAGAAAAGTTGCTTGCTACCATAAGCCTGAACATTGAGCAAGCTTTCATGAATGATGAAATTGAGAAAAACCAGTCAATTACTGCTTTTCTCGGAACTAAATGTCGCTTACTGTGGCAAGAAGCTAGACAGTTTCCAGCTAGAGACTTTCTTCGACCTGGTACGATTCTGACATTACCTGTCGGTCATAGATGAACAAAAAGAAGCTGTCAACCAAAAGAAGAACAGCAACAACCTATGTTTTCTTTTCCAACATCGTTTTGGCAACCAGACAAGTTTCAAGCAGAACAACATCGTAAACTTGTCTGACTACAAACTATCAGACACTGAAGGGTTTGTATTGTCCCACGGACTTTCTTTTTGTTTACTGCCCACTAGTGTTAAACGTGAAGAAATACTAGCTGATTTTGAAGTACTCTACGCTCAACTAGTTCATCACAAACCTCAGTCTGAAGAGCAGCTTGCTGCTTTAAAGGCCAGGTTAAGTGACTTAGCTCATGCTTATTGTGGAAGCCCCATTGACTTGAGTGACTTCCTCCTGACAAAAGAGTGTTTTCAGGCCATCAAGTCCCTTCAAATGAATGAAGAAATTCTTATAACAAAGCTTGATAAAGGTGCTGGCGTTGTCATCCTCAACAAAAATGATTACAATGACAAGATAAAGACAATTCTTAATGACACGACCAAATTTCTTGATCTTGGGCCAGTCACCAACAAAGACAACACTGCTAAAATTGAATTAAGCATACAACGATGGTTACTACAACTGAGTAAAGAGTGCCTTATTTCTAAGCAAGTTTATGAAGCAATCCAACCCACTGGCTCTCAGTGACCGTGCATGTATGGTCTTCCAAAAATACAAAAAAGGACATACCCTTACGTCTGATTTTGTCTATGACTGGATCAGCCCAACATCAGCTAGCTAAATGGCTTACTTCTCTTCTTCAACCTGTACTCCAAAACCTTTCTTCTAATTGTGTGCCTGATTCTTTCACCTTTGTAAAAGAAGTCAGAAAATTTATACCTTTTCTCCTTTCTCTGTCTTTCTTTGTTTTTTTGATATTTCCAGTCTCTTCACCAATGTTTCGCTTGCTGAAATCATAGAAATCTGCGCTGATGCCCTTTACAATGATGATTCAATGGCACCATCCTTTCCACACAACATCTTTTTTGAATTAATGCAGCTAGCCACCTCCTCTATGGAATTCAGCTTCAATAACAACATGCATCAACAAATCGATGGCATTGCTATGGGATCACTGCTCAGTCCAGCTTTAGCTAACATTTTTGTTCACTACCAAGAAGCAAAACTGTTCAACATTGCCAAAAGACCGTTAGTGTACTTCCGGTATGTGATGACACTTTTGCCATATTCAACAATGAAGAAGACTGCAACACTTTTTTCATCCACCTCAGCTCCCTTCATCCCTCACTTTGCTTCACCTATGAAAAGGAATCTAATCACTCTCTCCCCTTCCTTGAGATGTTGGTAGAAAGGCATGATTTGGAATTTCTAATTTCAGTACACAGGAAACCCACCTTCACTGGCCAGTATCTACGTTAGAACTCTTTTAGCCCCCAGAAACGGAAAATCAATCAAATTGGTACTCTTGTTCACAGAGCTTTTATGATTTGTTCTAAAAGCAAACTGGACCCAGAGCTTGGCAAAATTCGTTCAATTCTTTTAGAAAATGGCTACCCGGAACATGCAATCAATTCAGCTTTTAAACGAAAACTTCAACAACTAAATTCTAACCCAGTTCACACAGTAGAAAAGTGCCCTGTCTACCTACACATCCCATGGATTGGATATGTCTCAATGAAGTTTGAAAAGCAGATTATGTCTGCTATGAAACGCTGCTTTTTCTCCGTTGAACCACGTGTTATTTTTAACACCTCACAGCTCTTACCAGCAATTAAGAAAGACGTGTTAGATTCTGATGATTTGCCATGAAGAGTGTCAGATGAAAAGCTTTGGGAAGAAAAATCTTTTCACGCGATCTTCAAATTCTGACCAAATGTCTATTTAACTGATCTGTTTAATAAACTGATAATAATACCTTGTTTTTGTTGCTGGGAATGACAAGATTCATAATTCAATTAATAGTTAGTGTGGGTTTCTTTTCTTTAAAGCAGTAGGTTATTACAGCATGATATTTGTTTCTCAATTTCTTAGAATCTCAAAAAATAATTTTTACAGATGCATTATAATCATCGTACATTTAATTTTTAGAGTAATGGCTGTATGCCAAAGAAGCATATTCACCAGAAATAATAGGTAGAAAATTAGAAAATAAATTAATTGCAAACCATGAGATAAGAAAATAATTGAATTACATTTTTTTAGTGAAGAATAAAGATTTTTCAAATAACTTTTATAAATGCAATTTGTGATGTAAAATTGTTTTGCTACAAACTTGTAACAACAACTCTTGTCTAAAAAATTGTTTTTTATTGCATATTTTGTTTTAATTTTTGGAAGAATGCATGGACAGTGTTATCAATTGGTAGTTTTAATGAAGACATGCAAAATCCTGATATATGTATGGATTTTTCTAAAATGAGGTCACTTTCAACTGAATCAGGTAATTTTCTATTACTTTGGTCAAAGCAAGACTATTTGGCTGGAATATAATTTTTATCATATTAATATGAAATTGTATCAAAAATGATTATATAACCTTAAAAAAATTATGTAAAGCACATCATGTGGACATATTTTTTTAAACATAATCTTTTGTTTGGTGAAGCAACCTTGTTTTAGTCTAATGTTATAAAAAGTGATGATGCTTTTAATTAAAAAAAATTCTAACTCCCATGAACTTGCTGCTCTTGGCAAAACATTCAATATTTGAAGTTTTTTTTATATTTGAAAATGGGAAAATTCAAAAATGAGCAAGATATAGTGATTAAGATGAGTAAGAAACAATTTTAAACCCACTATCAAGTGTCCACAAGATATTGGTGCACATTAAATTTGACCATGTACAGAATTAAACGCCAATGATATAATTTTAGGAATGGCAAATATATATAAATTAATCAATTTTGAGCTAGCGTTTTGACATAATTAACTTAGTTATTGTTTCAACAAGACTTTTTATCACATGCTTGTCCAAAAGTTTTTTATATTTTTTTCATTTTTTTAATATTGTTTTTAGAAAAGAATTGAAGATGAAACTCTGTTATTTTTTAAAAATATATCAAAACACTGAATTTTCTACATTGCTGAATTTAGTCTGTGTTAAAGCCTGAGGGCCAGATTCTGATTCTTTGAATTTTTGCAAGCATCTATCCATAATTACTTTTGTGTTAATTTTAAAACTGTGTACTCAGAGACCTTTGGCTAGTGTATCTTTAGCTGCCAAAAAAAACTAAATTTTTGTATTCTAGAAAATTAATATAATTGATTATTGGGAGTGCTGTAAAACTGATGCCATGACCTTTTTAGCTAATGGAATGAGTTTCTTGGTCCTGATAAACGTTTTCACTGCTTGCCTTGAACTATAGTTTAGTTTCTGGTTTGTTTTGGCCAACACTTATCCATAATTACCAGTGTGTCAGCAGATTTTCAGCATTACTTTCACAAAGTTTTACATTATTGAAAAAATGCATTGAGTTTATTTTTGCTCAGGCATTAGAAGAGGAGGACCTAGTGTGCAGAAATTTTTGACAAACAAAGCTAATTTTTCAAAGTATTTGTGTTCTTTCAACAAGATGTTCAATTTACTTTTTTGTATGTGGCAGTTGGCAATCTTTCACAGAGATGCTGACTGTTCAATTGTTTTTGTTGGTTGATCATTTGTATGCTTTGTATCAGTTATTTGTTCCTTTATAAAAAATAATGGTGATCTTTTTGCAAGACTGTAGGGTACATAACATAATATTGGGTTGAGGAATATGTTCATTGCGTTTTTATATTTTCTTTTATTTTATAATGATTTATTTACTACTTGGCAAAATGTATATATTCATTCGATAGAGCTCTTTCTACTGTAAAAAACTGTGCTGATCATCTTTTTGAGTATTTATAAGGCTTACATATGGAATATCCAGGGGTTAAAAAGCAATATTTTTGACACCTGCTATTCTTTGCTTTTTATCGAAGCCAAAAAGCTGCTGAAACAGCCTGGTACATTTGCATGGTGTACGGGAAAGGTGTCATAGGTGAATCTACAGCAAGAAAATGGTTTGCAAAGTTTAGAAATGACAATTTTGACATTGATGACATGCCCCGCAGTGGAAGACCTTCTGAATTTGATGAAGACCATCTCAAAGCACTTTTGAAGGAGGAAAGTCGCCAAACAAGGTGAATTGGCTGAAAAAATGAACTGTGATCAAAAAACGATTTTCAATCATCTTCATTCAATGGGATTTGCTGAAAAATTGAGAGTCTGGGTGCCTCATGAGCTTAGTGAAAACAACAAAGAAAATTGCCTTGAAATTGCTTCTCAACATCTCACCCACCATCGAGCAACACGCGGTCACAAACAATGCTTTTTGTACTGAATCATCACGGGAGATGAGAAATGATGCCTATATATAAATATGAAGCAAAGAAAGGAATGGGTGGCTCCTGGAGATATGCCAAAGTCAAGAGTTAAGCCTGACCTCCATCCAAGGTAGACTATGATCTGTGTTTGGTGGGACTGGGAGGGCATGGTGCCCTGGGAAATGGTCGAAAGGAATGCCATGGTCAACAAGGAGCTCTACTTAACCCAGCTGTATCGCATGAATGAGGCTATTCGACTGAAAAGACCCCATCGACAAGGCCAAACCATACTTCTTAACAACAACGCCAGGCCTCATGTTGCACAAGTCGTCAAAGCTACATTCCAAGAACTTGAATGGGAGGTCCTTCAGCATCTGCTGTATTCTCTGAACCTTGCACCCACATATTACTATCCTTTCCACTCTTTGTTGAACCATATGAGGAGCGTTACTTTTGACAATGAAGAGAACCTTAAAAACTGGCTCAACAAATTCTTCAATACCAGACCCGGGGATTTTTAGCAGAACGACATCAACAAATTGGTCGAGAGGTGGCAGGAGATTGTAAACAGCAATGGAGAATACATAATTTATTAATTTATAGCCATAACTTTTCATTTTTTTAAAAATAAAAATCTTTGATAAAAACGCTACGAACATATTCCTTAATTTAATATGATAATAATTTGTATGCATATTTTTCAAAAGAACAACAAAATTTATCTGAAATAATCAATGCAAATGTTCTTATTTTTAGTGCTTCATTTTCTTCGACAAGCCTATCATTTAAATAAATTCTACAGTCATTTGGGAGCTGGAACAATATTAGCTGTAAATCCATTCCATGATGTAAAGGGCCTGTTCAGTGACGAAGTACTTGATTTTTAGACATTTGTTTAATAAAGCTTACATTTCTGGTTTTAAAAGATTTCTAACTGAAAAAAGGTAAAAAACAATAAAACTTGTCATTTATTATAACTAATGTCCTATTTAGAAAAAATTGTTTGCGTTATTAACGCGGAAGTTAACGAACTTTTGCTGTTGTCGGCCAATTTGTAAAATAATTCACAGCTGGACCAAATCAACCCTCTAACACATTTTTTCATTTCTTTTTTGATATCCACTGAAAACGATGAATTCAAAAGATGTCCTAATTTGATGAAACTGTTTGGTGTGCAGTATCAATCAGTCTGGCTATCCATCACTGTAATCATCTATTCAAACAGCAGACTGGACTCACAAATCAATTCTCTTTACAATTACATAAACAAACAAATATATGAACACAAAACAAACACGTGGAAATAACATCTTGACAAAATTGATCACAAACACAATCCACACTTTTTGTGAGGCACCATAGCAAAACTATCCAACAAAAAAACCACTTACACAACAGAACAGAAGCATTTGCTTAAGAATTAAAACAGCCATTGCTGACATAGACAAAACAAGCTTTTAATAAACAATTTACAAATGTCACTCCATACAGCACAAACAAAATTAACAGGCACAAAGACCATACAATTAAAACCTTTTAACCCAGGAAATACAATTTACTACTGCACAAGTGCAATTAGACTTCTCAAACAGCACAAACAACAATTCCACTGGACCTGATGGCATAAATATCAAACACCTCAAACATCTAGGGCCACTTGGCATTAGGTACCTCACCAACATCTACAAGACAACCCTCAACACTAACACAGTACCACATCTTTGAAAATGTGCCACAATCATTGTCATTTCAAAATCAAACAGACCACAACATTGGCACACACTACCGACTCATATCAATTGCATTACCCATTGCCAAAACATTAGAAAAAACGCTATTACCATACATAACAGAAAACATTTCAATAATTTTTCATCAACATGGATTCAAACATAAACACTCAACACACACTGCACATCATCTGCCACCAAATCACAAAAGGCTTTAAACAATTCAAGGCCTTCACAACAC
Organism: Diplosoma virens; assembly: GCA_963680785.1. Classification (NCBI taxonomy): domain Eukaryota; kingdom Metazoa; phylum Chordata; class Ascidiacea; order Aplousobranchia; family Didemnidae; genus Diplosoma; species Diplosoma virens. The sequence goes on from OY796885.1 coordinate 18,607,804, forward strand.
ACTGTAGCTGTATCTTTGGACATGAGCAAGGCATTTGATACAGTGAACATGTACAAACTTATACACAAACTCACACTAACAAACATTTCTAACATCATTATTAAGTTCATAGCAAACTACTTATAAGGATTGCAAACATGCACTCAATTCAATGGCACACTCTTAAAACTTAAATAAATCAACACTGGAGTACCACAAGGTGGAGTTCTGTCTCTAACATTATTCAACATTTTCACCTCTGATATTCCACTCCCCTTAAAAGACATACAAATCAAAACATATGCTGATCAATGATGGCTTTAATAGGGTGCAATTGCAGCGGTTTCACCAACCCCCTCTACACAAGATTCTGCTTTGTCTCCTCATAGTAGCACCAGGACAGTGGCATGTCTAAAATAAAGACTTTTTTTAGAGATCATTTTGTCTTGATACATTAAAAAGTGATCCCTCCATTAAAATGATGATATTTTATAGATCACATTGTTTTGGAACACTGAGCAGTGGCCCCCCAAAAATAAAGACTTTTTTTCAGAGATAACTTTGTTTTGAGATGCTAGAAAGTGGCCCCTCTTAAAATAATGACTTTTGTTTAGAGATCACACTGTTTTGAACACTTAACAGTGCCCCCCAAAAAATGAAGACCTTTTTTAGAGATAACTTTGTTTTGATACACTAAGAAGTGGCTCCTATAACTTTAAAGATTGCTTTTCCTTGGAACAATAAATAGTTGCCCCCTTTTCTTGCACCGGGTCCCCCTTTTTGTACAGCCATCGCTGATGCTGATGAAATGACAATTACTGCAACATGACAATCACGCCAAATACTGTAAGGCCTAACAACTCGTTCAACCATATCTTCACAAAATCTATGAATGGGCCACCACTAATAATCTTCATATAAACACAGACAAAACTACCACCACACTTTTTACACCAGACCCAGCTGAATATGGCAAAACTCTATCACTTAAATTAAGCAACCAAACACTACCAACAACAAAACACTCAAAAATTTTTGAAATCACTCTAGACCCAAAACTGACATTTTCACAACATGCAAACGTCACCATCAGTAAAGCAAAACAAACACTGACATTCTTAAAGGAGTTACTTTTACCTAAAGAAATAAATTGTCTTTACATTCAAAGCTATTACTCATCCCATTTTGGAATATGCAAACACCAATATCAAAAAACTGCTAACCATTCAGAACACAGCTTTGCGAATTGCTACTGGCTACACGGGAAATACAAACACTCAATATCTACATGAAGAAGCCAAGGTTCTTTTAATGGACGCTCATCTCAAACTTCACGCTACTCAACTTAAACAACTGACTCAAACACAAACACACCCTTTACATGATTTTAATGCATACTCAGATCTGCGCAGAAATATGAAAGCCACAATCTTTCATGACAATGAGCACACTAACATCATCATCTCAAAACCAGACATAACATCTGAGGAATGCAGAGAAAACCTCAAACACATTCACACTACCACCACCTCACAATACCTCAATTCTAGAAAACGAAGTTACTAACACCACACCCTATGACGTTCATTCATCAGAACAAACATTATTCCGTTATATGCGTACAAAACTGGCACAGCTCAGAGCCAACAAATTACCACTCTTGCAAAGTTACCTAAATACAGTGAACCCTGAAACTTACATGTCACATTGCCCACTATGCTTGTCACATACACATTACACTAATCATCTCTTCAACTGTAGTCAAGTACCCACACAACACAACACTACTAGTCTGTGGAAAAAGGGTTTAGAAGCAGCAGAGTTAATCCAAGAGTGGAAATCTAGATAGGCTTTTTTGAGGGGTTAAGAGATGGCTACTCCAAGATATCCTTGGAGGAGGGGCAGCAACAGCATTAATCTGGCTCACGGGATGAGTTTGCTCACATTTGTAAAACGAATATAAAAAGTTGAAATAATCAATTGTCGTGGTTTTCTTAATTAAATGTTTAAAAACTCCTTCGTAGAAAATGCGAGCTTATCATTCTGCTTCTCTTGCAAAATTGTCGGTACTTCCCCCGCACGTGTTTTCGGTGGCGGAGCGAGCCTTGCGCGACATGTTGAGTGGGATCAGTGTCACCAATCAATCAATTATCATCAGCGGAGAAAGTGGAGCCGGAAAAGTAAAAACTAAATAAAAGAATCCAATTGGTGATTAGATTGTGGCTGCTTGAATGTGCAAAATGTATTACTTTTAAATTTTCAGCATCCTTGTACATGGTCACAATTCATATTCGTTGTTCACAGCTGTGATTTTGTCAAATATCAAACAAAAACTAATAGTCAGAAAAAATGCTTTTAGATTACATTAATATTGATGTAATGTCCAGACGGCATCAAAAAAAAACAAAGTTGCTTGCTTCGTATTTTACAAATGGGTTTTTGTTTGGAGTTGTTTCTTTTATTATTTATCCACTTGCTAAATTACAAAATATTAAGTCATATAGCGGTTTTTTAACCCTTTCGCGGTATTCCTTTTTTTGCAAATCTCCGTTACTATCATTTTTCCAACTGTAAATCACAAAAAATAATATAAAAAAAAATTCCAATATCTCGATATGTTAAAGCAAAGATTTTATTTGTTGTTTTTGGTGTGTGGTTTTTTTTGTTGTTTTTGGTGAGTTTTCACTTTTTTTTCGTGTGGTGTGGAATCCGATAAATAATGTTAAATTTAAAAATAAATAGGGCTCCATACAAGTGAAGGCAAAAGAAAAGGTTTTCAATTAGTTATTTTTTTACCAGCTGACACAGTGCAACTACAGATCTAATGCTAATTTTTGTTTAAGTCGGATCAATAGATAATTTTGAGTAAATTTACTTTTTATTCTAATTCATCCCTCAACGATTATTCCTCCCTTCAGATTACAAATTCCTCTTTAAAAAGCCAAGTGGCTTACTTTAAGAGACATTGATCTATACTAATTAATTGTAGTATCTGATAGAACTTGTGTTTTTTAATGTTGTTTTAATTTTCGCAATCGAGCTATCCTCCCAATGCTGCCCAAAAACTGAAAGACTAACCTGACTTTAAAATTACACTTTCGCCTTTCTAAAACGTAGTTTTACCAAAAAATTTAAATTAAACCTGTCAATACTTTGAAGTTTAAAGCAGTTCGATTTTATTCGGCTTCGATCATTTGAATTCGAACAGACTTGGACGGTGCGGTGTTTGATGCGATATTTCGCCACGGTGGGAATGAACTCGGCTCAGAACAGCGACACGCAACTCTCTGATTCCTTCGTCACAGTCAGAATGAACTCCGCGCATTCTTTGGGTCCCGGAGATCCGCCCGAAAGTAGCGACGTGCCACTCTCCGATTCGTTCGTCACCATCGGAATAAATTCCGCCTTCGATCCCGAAGAGCCGTCCGAAAACAGCGATGTACCAGCTTCTGATTCTTTCGTCACAGTCGGAATAAACTCGGCTCATTCTTTTGATCCCGATAATCCGCCCAGGAGCAGCGACGTGCGACTCTCGGATTCGTTTGTGGGTGATCAGATCGAGCATCGCATCTTGTGTTCGAATCCCATACTCGAAGCGTTCGGCAACGCCGCAACCCCGCGCAACCACAACAGCAGTCGCTTTGGAAAGTTTATTCAGCTTCAGTATGACTGGTGCGTCTTTGAGAACGTTTTTTTGTCTTGTATTCTATATGCTCTCGGCGTCGGGCACTTGTAAGAAAAATAGAATTTGTTTGTAATTGCCTTATCTCCTTGAGATGAATAGGCGTTTTTTCTGATAGATGGGTTTCCACAACATTTAAAGGTCGTTTTTTACATTTATGCCAGTCAATATGGTAAATATCGCTTGTGCTCGTTGTATTTTCTGATTAGATTTATACTGGAGTGTGCTTGTTTCTTTTAACTTTGTACTAAGGACTGAGATAAAGTTAGTCCTTTTCGCCGTCTTGTCGAACAAGGCATATTGTTGACGCTTGTTAGTTGTTTTAAAAACAAGCAATGGTAAGTAGAATATGCTACCTTTGTCGATGTTCTATTCAGGTGCGGAAACATTGTTGGAGCTCGTTTGCAGGTTTATCTTCTAGAAAAATCAAGAGTAGCATCTATCGCGAAATCTGATAAGCCCTATCATATTTTTGCGCAAATGCTACGTGGCAGCACGGAAGCGGAGAAAACTGAATGGTTATTAACTGACATTGTGAAGTGCCAAGGTAGCACACAACTTTTACAATGTAAAAGGTTACATTTAATAGCTTTTATTTTATCTATAACAGGGGTCTCCAAACATTTCGAGCAGGGGGCCGTATGTAGATTTTTTTGGACCTCCTCGGGCCAAAACCAAAAACACAATTTGCGAAAAACAGTTAATAAATAACTGTAAACAAAGTGAAGACTTTTTTTTTTTTAGAGATCACCATGATTTCATTTTTTTAGAGAAACATGAAACTGGGGCATTTCCGACATAATTCTATCCAACTGTGGTTCAAAGTGAGTGTATATGGTTTTTATAAAGAGCTCTGCGGGCCGTACTTTAGAGACCCCTGATCTATAAGGTTTACTGTGTCTTTACCAAATTTTCGAATAAAATTTTTTACTTTATATGGTTGTAAAACTGCTTGACTATGTCTTTATTTAATTGCAAGCTAACTTTTCGACCTAAAATGTAGAATATAATCTCATCTTAAGTTTCCTCTGCTTGATACTCATCTTCAATAATAACGACCAGTTAATAGCCAATAAATTAGCATTGACAATAAATTGTTTTGGTTCCAATTTGGCACACGTTTGTGCGTCTGTTGCATAACATCGTCCTTATGCTTATAACATCAATCTTAGAAAGCATAGCATTAATGTTTTTGCAAAAAAAAGCTTAACTAACTTGACTATCATTTTTATAAATTATCCCGCTTTTTTTTAACAAAAAAAAACAAAATATTAATGCTTTCATTTTTTTCATTTGACATTTACGAGACAGATTTGTTTTAATTCGAAACACTCCGTTCAAAATCAGCCAAATAAAGCAAAAATTGAAGTTTTCGCAAATCCGAAAATAATCTCTTATCGTGCTTAGAAAATAAATCCTTCCCGACCAACACGAACAACAACAATCGAATTTTAAATCTTAATGATTCTATCGATTCGATGACCGAAGACGACGGCTTCAAAGCGAACTTAGACTTTGAATGCATGGATGGGGAAATGGCGTTTAAAAAGACTCGAAAGGCAATGCTTGGCGTTGGGATTGCGAAGAGCGTCCAGTGCCAAATCTTCAAACTACTCTCGGCTATTTTGCATCTGGAAAAGGTGAAAAACAAACCCCTCCCCAGTTTAATTTAAATTGTCTCGAAAAAATTTCATTACTTATAATTTTTTTCTCGGATTTGTAATCCTTTTTTCTATTTGCGATATCGAGATCTTTGCAAAAGACAAGGTTTGAGTTTCTTGGAATTATTGACTTTGAAGATTTGCCGTTGTTTGTGTTCGAAAGCTGCATAAATGTAGCATTAGCATTTATTTCAAAACCGAGATAGATTTTTTTAACTTCAACTTTAAAAAGTTGTTTTTTTGCTCTTGAAAAAAGCAAATATGTTTAGCAAAGCGTTTTATATAAGATGCTCTTTAATGCCTATACAAACACGAAATAGTTTGCGTTGTAGATGTCGTTTGAAGGCAACGACGACTTGAGCACGCCGTGTACTTTAATAAGTAATTCCCAATTGAATGGAAAACACGCAGCCAGTCTACTATCGGTGCCAATTAATTCACTTTTACAGGTAAGCATGCAAAGACCTTGAAACGTCTGCTGTTAATGTTTGGCGCTTCGTGATAACTTAGTCAAGATAGAAGTGTTTCTTTAGCAAAGATAATTTACTCATCTGATACATCATTGATATTCCTAGATCCTCGATTTCTGTTTGTAATTGAAAGTTTCTTAACCAGATTGTTGAAAAAATCTTAATGTAATTACGAATTGTCATTTTCAAACTCTTGTTTCTTAAACTTGAAACGAATTCTTCTGTCGGTTTTTGCATTTGCTCGATGCTCGCGTCTTCCAATTAACTTGCGATCTTTCGAAATCTTTCAGGCGGTCACCGTGCGAGAAATCCAAGCAGGCGGCTCCAAGTCACGTGACCGTCGGCGCAGCGTATTCTTCCGCTCTTGCACGAAGCTCGAATGCGCGGCGAGGCGAGACGCCCTGATGAAGTTCCTCTACGAGCAAATCTTTCTCTGGCTCGTGCGACATATAGGCGACGACTTATCGCCGCAGAGCAGCGAAGCGTGCAGCTTTATTGGTACGATCGCTTTCTGTGCGAAGAATTTTTAAGATTCGCGCCGAGTGCCTGCTACGATTTGTCCCGACTCTTATGACAGCTTATGGAGGTAGTATGCGTAGAGCAGCTTTCTAACGTATACCGAACATGAGGTGTATGTTGTTTCAATTTCCTTGTAGCCCCGGGCGATTTTCAGTTATTTTTTTAATCGTTTAAATGTGAATCGGCTGTAAGATTTTCTTAACCTTTTCGTGCTAATTTTCTGTAGGCCGTTTGTGTGGTTTAAAACTTACTGTTGGTGTCTCGAATGTATAGCGTAAGGCGAACTTTAATTTAGATTACTTTTATCGACTATTTTAAAATGTTCTTTAATTTTCTAAATTTTGTTTCTTTATGTGGTGTTGCATGAAGTGTAAGATATCTTTTTCAACGTGAGGATGAAGTTTTTTGGTGCTAGCATTGAGATAAGCTATCGAATCATCACATGTCTTGAGCACTCGCGTTTTTCTTTTCTGACCACCTTACCTTGTCTCCTGTAGTTTTTTTCTTGCACACATTTAACGACCAACCAACTAAACAAGTATTGTTTTCAAGAACCGATGTCATGTCTGCAGATCGCCTTTCAATGATTTTCTCGCTCATTAGCCAAACGTCCAATTAAAACTCTTCTTTCGATGCTTCTACAGCAAGCAATAACTTGTTTGTGTTCACCCTCTTTGATTTAACAGGCCTCCATGATGTATATGGGTTTATGGGGTTATGTTTACCCTCTTTGATTTAACAGGCCTCCTTGATGTGTATGGGTTTGAAAGTTTTCATCAGAACGGGTTGGAACAGCTGTGCATCAACTACGCGAATGAAAAGCTCCAGCAATATTATGTCAGCAACTTTCTCAAGCTTCAACAGGTATTGCGATCTTAGCTTCACTGGGCGTGTTATTCTATTACAAAATTTTGTTTTTTTACTTTTTTTTTGGTAAATATTGTTTATCGTAAATATAAACATTGTTTATAGAGATCATTTATCGTTTTTGAATTTTTTTTGTTTGATCATCAATTGTTTTCTATAGACTAAATGAAAGTATTGATCGTACTAAAAGATAATCTGATGTGTTTAACGCCTTTGCTTTCATGCTAAAGGCTACTTTTTTTTAGTGTTTATTGAAGTTTATATTAACAAAAAATGTTTTCAGTTTTTGGAGACGATTTACATACGGGGTTTTACCGGTTGCATTTCGTACAACCAATATCATAATTTTTGTACGCGACGGTATTATGCCGTTGATTATCATTAATCATCAATTGTTATGAATCGATATGCACATCACATAATTTGATTTGCAGGAAGAACTATCAGCAGAAGGCATCACCTGGCAATGCATGGGTGTGAATTACAAGGACGGTTGTTTGATGGCACTGGAAGGAACGCACAACAGTCTCTTTGCACTTTTAAATGAAGTAAAATGCACTAGTTTTGTTGATGCAGTTCAGATCTTGTCTCTGTTTTTGCGGTTGTTAAAAACCAAATGCTAGTTCAGGGATGGGCAAATTTTTTAGCTCAAGGGCCGCATTCAGAAGTTGATTTTGTTTGAGGGCTGCACTATTGTATAATAGTACTATAGTATAATTAAGCCAAAATATACTGTAAAATCATCCACGTTTTTTTGATTTTCGTCCTTAAAAGTAATGATCTCCAAAAAAACGTCTTCACTTTGAATTTGTTTTGATTTTCTTAATTTTCATGCCCAATATAAAGCGATCTCTAGAAAAAGTCATCACTTTCGGACATCACTCCAAATTATGGACATTGATTGCAATTGATGATTTTTCTTTTTTGGTAATCACCACGATTGAAAGTGAAGAGAGAGAGTAAAGTTATTGCTTGAGGTTTTTGTGGGCCGCACAGAAATTTGTTTGCGAGCTACATGCGGCCCGCGGGCCGTAGTTTGCACACCCCTGTTGAACAAAATGACTAGTAGCTAGTTGAACAAAATGACTGAAAAATTATATTTCTTACTTTGAGTTACTTTTGAGTTATTGAATTTTAAAACCAGAACTGAATATTTTTCTAGTTTATTTACTCTAGAGCAGCCGTCAGACAATTTTGCCCTTCATAAAGTTTATTAAAAAATTTAAGTTATTAGAAAAAAGCTTGTCATTGTTTCAATTCCTCATCGGGCAATATTCAGTTTATTATTTCGTCAGGAATGTCGTCTCAACCGACCTCGCGATGCGATGCAGTTGAAGGATCGAATCGGCGATTATTTCGGCGCCAATTCCTTCGTCACAATCCCGCGGATTTCGTCAACAATCCCCCGCTTTGCTGTCGCGCACTACGCCGGAATGGTCGAGTACGAAACTGAGAGCTTGATCGCGAAGAACAAAGTAACAAGACTTGATCTTATCGTTCTGCCTGTCACGTGATTTCATCTCGTAACCACGTGACATTTGCTTCAGGATGAACTTCCGGTCGAGATCGCACATCTCTTGAAGAATAGCGACAGCGATTTCATTCAGAGATCGATTTCAGAGAATTTGAATTCAAGCTTGTCGAAGCAGAACGGAAGCCGCGGGAAGCATCACGAGACTCTCCTCACCGACTTCAAGGTTCGCGACGTTTGCAAGATCGCCTACTTCGTCGCATGTGATTGTTGGCGCATTAATTTTATCGCTGTTGTTTAAGTCATTAAAATTAATATCTCTAAGGAGCAAAGCGCATTGGCAAGGTTGCTGCTGACGTGACTTTTTTGACATTTGATTGAATCGACCGCACGGTCAATGCAGTGGTTGCCATTTCCCAACTCCAATGCCGAAAATTGTTTGGGTTTTATAACTGCTCGGCAGAGCTACTTTGAAATTTAATGGAGAAACAAAAATGCACTGAACATATACCCCAGGTGTTATGTTATGTTATAAATAAGCAAAATAACGACTTTCGATTATGACGTCACCTTGATTCTATAGGTTATGATTTTGTTCTCTAGAAATCTCTCGACGACCTTCTTAAAACCGTCTCGTCCACCAACTGCCATTACATTCGCTGCATCAAACCGAATAAGCATTCCGTCCCGTCCCATTTCGATTCGTTTTATGTAAGTTGCGTTCTTGTTGATTTTCATCGTAGAGGGTGTTCTATGTTAGTTCTAAGGGGTAGCTGGTTCATTGCCGTGTGCTTTCGGGTTTGTATTTTCGCATTGCCTTTTTTAAGGTTGCCGATCAACTTCGCTCGTCCGGCGTCGTGGAAACGATTCGAATATGCGGCAAGATGCATCCTCATCGCGTCACCTACCGCGATTTCGTTGCTCACTATCGCTTCCTAACCAAGCATCAACACGTCAACAGTAAGTGGTACTTTGGGGGTGCAAAATTGTTTGATGGATTTGCCATAAAAATATCTGGCATTATTAACCGAATTAACAGCTGGCGAGAAACGCTGTTTTTAAAGTTTACCAATCGACTTTTATCAGCAACAAACTTGTCTTCAGTCTTTTCAAACTCGGGAGATAATTTCTTTGTATTTTTGTTTGGTTTCAATTTTCATTTCTATTTTTTGTTGAAAAAATTCGTTTGTTGATGGGATTTTCTATTTTCAGAAGAGTTTATTTTCTCAATTTTTCAAAGTAAAATTGGCAGAATAAATTTAACATTTATATTAATGTCAGTGGTCACAATGCGTTAAAAATTTAAACAAAAATGTTTGAAGCGTATTTGTTCTCTTGATTCATCGTCGCTATTTGGAAGGGCATCTACTCCCCGTCAGAGACAGGCAGGATTGGGACCGAGGGTTTATCTTTTTACTGTTGTACTGCCCGGATCAGATGCTGGCTGTGATGGTGTTAAACCAGCATCGGTTTCGTCATCCAGAACTGTCAGTCTCCTGATTATTTTATATTTTTTATAATTCACTCTTGTTTAGGTCTCTGCAGTCTGACGGACGATTACGATCAAACGCAACGAGCTTGCTGCAAGATATTGTCAGTCGTCTTTCAGCAAACTCCTCATCTGGATCGGAGCGAATCTTTATGGAAGTTCGGGAAGACTTGTGTCTTTCTTTCATCATCACTTGTATGTAAAAAGTTGTAACTTTCTGCTTAGTCTGGTCTAGTGGTTAATGTTTCTGTCTCTGGCAGTGATGGTTTGGGTTGGTGGTGGTGGTTGTGGCCTTACCCGACCTATTCCTAGGCATGAGGGCGCGGATCAATTCCGCGGAGTTCCAATAGTCGAACAATCTCCCAGGGACGAGACCAGAGGTCTTGAATAGTGAGAAAGTGGCTGAAGATGGCCAGACGTAGAGAATCAAGTACGGGGCAGTCTAACACGAGATGGAAGATGTCCTGTAATTCAGAACCACAGTTGCTGCACAAAGAAGTCTCGACTCGACCAATCCTGTAGAGGTATGTAGCAAGAAGAGTGCTGTGCCCGTTGCAGCGTAAACGAGAGAGAGCACAGCGAGCGGAGCGAGGAAGAATAAGCTCCTCAGAAGACACTGGAGAGATTTGATGTTGAAAGAAACCAGATTGGATACCGCGTCTCTAACTGGTGTAGAGGGATAGACGTTGGGAGGAAGTAAGAGGTGAGAGGGAGAGTGGTATGGTGGAGGGGTCATGAGTGGCACTGACTTTAGCAAGAGAATCGGCTAAGTCGTTGCCTGGGAGAAAAGAATGACCAGGAATCCATTGAAGATGGACTTGACTACCTTAGAGTCGGATAAAAAGTTGGATGGTTTGAGTTCGATTCTTCGCCGGTCAACTTTGAGACGGTTTCCCACCAGCACTACAGTATCACGTAAATGACTGTGTTATTCAGGTTCAATATCGCATAGATTAGCGTCATAAACTTATTACACGGTTCGGCAAATGAAACAAGCATATAAAGGTTATTCTTGATTCTTCGTAACGATTAGGCTAAACCAGAGTAATTCAAACCACAGCCCGCTGAACAATTTTGAACATTTGAATGCTGTCGATCTGGAACAAAGCTAGCCTTTTTACAGCAGCTTGAACAAAAGGTTTGAGTGATTGCGCAAGTATTCTTATTTAAAGAGCGTTTTTCTTTCAAAAATCAAGTGGTGAAAACAAAATAGGATCTCTTTTTCCCTTTCAAAAACTTTTTTTTTTTGGTCTTCGTTCAAGATAAAAACTGCTCTTTAAGGGTTTCTACTTGGATGCTTTTTAATCAACTCAGGCCCGCAAGTTTAAAAGTTTTAATAAATGAACCGCAGGAGTGAAAAAATTGGCCTCTCTGTCTAACCGATCAGTTTGTAAATGCTGTTGGGCTACTCGACAACGAACTGCTTGTGGTTGCCACAATTTCATTTCAAAATGGTCACTTCTTAATCATTAAAAACATAATTTGTTTGTCGTTTGTGAGAAAAACAATTTAGTTTGATTTTTTACTATTACGAAAAAGCGACTATGTAAAAATGCTCAAAAGTATGTGTTTTGAATTCACCCAAAACACAACGGAATTTAGGTTTTTATCAACTAAAAAGCATAGTTATCGAAATAGAAATGTATGTTAGTAGAAAAACAAGTAACACAACTCAAAAGAACAATACACTTGTACAACTGTGCGTCACGTTTACAGCGTTCTGCAGTAATCACGAGAAAGAGAATGCACAGAATAAAAACTCAAAGCAAGAACGTGCTTAAAGGCCCGTTTCCACTACGAGCGTGGAAAAAAGCATTCTTTATTTGTTTTATTGCTTTTTTTTGCGCTCGCTTCAATTTTAACCGCTCGCTTCAATCGAAGATCAATAAAAGAGAGAAAGAATGCTCTTTTCCACGCTCGTAGTGGAAACGGGCCTTAAGGCTTGATTACGCACAGCGCTTAATTACACAACAGTATGATTTCAAACTGTAGACTTGTGATTTCTAAAACAAAATCATTACGGTGTGGCGGAGTGATTAAGAGTGCCGTATCGATGGCAAGCGTGATGGTGGTGGTGGTGGATTTACCCGACCCATTCCTAGGGATGGGGGGCGCGGATCAACTCCGCGGAGTCCCAGTAATCGGGCGACTCCCCACGGACGGAACCAGAGGTGAGAGAGTGTGGCCGAATATGGCCCGACGCAGATGGTCCAGTACAGGGCAGTCAAGCACGAGATGTGAAAGATCCTGTGATTCAGAACCACAGTTGCTACATGAAGGAGTCCAACTCTGTGGAGATAAGAGTTAAGGAGAGTGCTGTGCCCGTTGCAGCGTAAACGGGAGAGAGCGGAGCGAGGGAGAGTAAGCTCCTCGGGAGATACTGAAGGGGATTTGGTGTTGAAAGAAACCAGATTGGACACTGCGTCTCCAACTGATGTAGAGGGATTGTCTTTGAGAGGAAATAAGGGGTGCGAGGGACACGGATATGTTGGAGGGATCAAGAGAGGCTCCGGCTTTGGCTAGAGAGTCAGCTAAGTCGTTGCTTGGGAGGGAAGAGTCACCGGTATCCATTGCAGATGGACTACCTTGGATTGGGATAGAGAATTGAGAAGGGATTGTGTATTGGATAGGGATTTGGGGGTTAAATATGGTTGGGGGCAGAGAGAGTTGATAGGACAGATAAAGAGTCGGAGAAAAGGGTGATAGATTCAAAATTACATGTCTTGGAGTGAGAGATACACCACTCAAGAACATGTAGGATAGCGAAGGTTTTGGCACTATAACTGGTAGCCCAGAGACCAGTCCAGGAGAGCGAGGTAGCAGTGATACACTTGATGTGTATCCTTGCACCACCCTGTTCCAGCCCGCCAGGTACCGAACCGTCAGTCCAGGCAGAGATATCGCTGTGAGATAGGGAGGAAAGATGGGAGGTAGCTGTGGTGTTGCGAAGGGAGGGGGGTCTTTGCGAGAGCATGGGGATGAGGGATGGAGTGAAATTGTGTAAGTAGATGGGGTAGATCAGGAGGGCAGAAGATTAGAGTTCACGGGCAAGATACGTATAGGTTAGGGGTAAGGTTATGTGATCTGGAGAAGGATCTCCATGAGCTCTTTTTGAGACGTGTACGGGGGTTAGAATTCGCAAGAGAGGCTATGGGAAAGGTTGAAGGTAGACGGAGGGCTCGTTCAAAGAAGGAGAGGGATTGGTGAGTGAGGGTGACTCGTAGTGGATGTAGAAGTGCTTCTATATGAAGTAGAGGGATGGGAGTGGACGATAGACAACCTGTGATTACTCTACAGGAAGATCTATGCATCCTCCACGGAGGTGATGTGAGTAGGAGATGAGAAGGGAAACCAGCCTGGGGAAGCATAGGTGAGGATGTGGCGAATGAAGGGTTTATATAAGGTACTTAGGGATTCTTTTCATGGGCCCCAGGAGGCAGAGGCGATAGAGCGGAAAGCACGGAATCGGCTGTGAAACTTTTTCCGTAAGGATAGGACATGATGTTTGAGAGAGTGCGGTCGAAGGTTACACCGAGAAAGGTTGGATGAGGGTTAAATTTAAGTGGGGTGTTACGAATGTACAGAGAGGGTTGTATACGTGATTGGTAGGGGTCTAAGTTGAAGAAGGATGTTTCACATTTGAGAGGGTTGAAGGTGCCATTTTGAGGACCATTCCAGCAGCCTGTTGAGGGCAGCTTATACTATAGAAGTTGCACACTCAACACTCGGGGAGGAGGCCCAGATGGCAAGGTCATCTGCATAGAGAGAGGTCTTAACAGATGTAGGAAGAAAAGTGGGAAGTCATTGTTATGTAAAGAGAAAAGAACTGGTCCTAGAACTGAACCTTGGGGAACTCCTCTTTGGAGACGGAAAGGACGACTGCATGAATTACAGATACGGACTTTCGAACGGCGATTTGAGAGGTGGGATCGTATCCATTCAACAAAGCAAAGAGGAAGATCTAAAGAGAGGAGTTTAGAGAGAAGGGCAGAATGCCAAACTGAGTCAAAAGCTTTCGCAAAATCCACGGTGGCAAGGACTATACGTGCACCTGGCTTAGATTGATGGAAGGAATCTGCGATTGACTATGAGAGAAGGAGAACCTGATGAACAGTCGATCTACCAGATCTAAAACCAGCTTGCACGGGTGAGAGAATGTCTTGTTGTTCCAGAAAATAGGTTAGTCGTCCTAAAACCATTCTTTCGAAGAGTTTGGAGGTACAGGAAGTGAGAGAAATGGGTCTATATGAAGGTGAGCCAGAGGGTTTTCCCGGTTTGAGAACGAGGATGATTGTTGATTGCTTCCAGGTAGACGGGAAGGTGTGTGTTGACCAAGAAAGGTTGAAGATTATATAGAAGAAAATGTAACGCAGATTGTTGGAGGTGGGTTAAAAGAGGGTAGGTAATTTGATCAGGGCCTGAAGAGGTTGAGGTTGAGAGTTGAGAGATAGCTGTGGAGAGTTCAAGGGAGGAGAATGGTGAACAGAAAGTGGATTGCAGGGTGTTGCAGTGTGCGGTTCCGATATGATTCATCTGAGTTTTCTCGGTGCTTCGAAAAGGTTTTGGGGTTTGGGCAGAGAAATGGGACTGTAGATGTGAAGAGAGATGGTTGGCACAAACTACAGGGGTATGGCAATTCGGGAAGTTGGGGAGGTCAGAAGTAGTTGGGGAGGGGGAGCCAGAGATGAAGCGAAGTAGAGAAAAGACTTCACTGGGACGGGTTTTAGGAGAAAGGCTAGAGCAAGTTTTCTGCCAAGACTTAGCTTTAGCCTTAGTAATCACAGTGGACGTATATCTGGAAGTGGCGATATAGTGCTGGTGGTCTTCTTCGGAACAGTGTGCCTTTGCAAATGCCTTTCGACGTTTCGCGACGGCATCTGCGACTTCGGGAGACCACCAGGCTTTAGCAGGGCGATTGATGCTGCCGAAAGGAATGGCAGAAGTGGCGGCATCATTGAGGAGTTTGGTAAAGGTGTGGATGGCTTCAGAAAGAGAAAGTGTTTTGAAGTTAGAGGGAGTAGGGCAGTGGGTATCAATATAAGTAAGGTAATCGTCCCAGCGAGCTTTATTATAGTTAAATGAGGGGGGGCGGTGGATAGAGTTAATTAAGGGGGAAGTGGGAATAGTGATAGAGATAGGAAGATGATCTGAGCCGAGGTCCGGAAAGGTCTGCCATGTGCATTTAGAGGCTATTCGGGCAGGAACTAGGGAAAGATCAGGGGAAGAGCGGTTTCCGGTGGCACGATGTGGTAGGGTGTGGTGTTCGGGGTTGTTAAGAGGTAAAAGATCAGAAGAGAGGAGTCAATCAAATAGATCTTTGCCTGATTGGTCTTCCGGTGAGTGGGAGTCCCAGGATGAATGATGGCTGTTAAAGTCGCCGAAGATGTAAGTGGTAGGGAATGATGGTAAGAGAAAGGGTGAGAAGGATTTTGGGCGAGAGTCGGAAGAAGAGGATCGGATAGGAGGGACATAGACGTTGAAAAGATGTATAGGTGAGGCTCCTTTTATTTTAACTGCGATAGCTAAATAATCGGAGCTGGGGTTGAGGGAGGAGAGTGATTGTGTGGAGAGTGAAGTGTAGGTTAGACCGTTTTTGACAAGTATGAGTACGCCACCTCCTAGGTTTCCCATAGAGTTGGTGGTTCCTCTCCTTGTCATAGAACGGTTCTTTTGGAGGGTTTTGTAGCCGGGTATGCGGAAAGTGGAGTCAGAGGAGAGGTGTGACTCTTATATGAAGATGAGATCGTACTGATTATGAGAGAGGAATTGTATGAGTTCAGTACGGCGAGGGCGAATCCCATTAGCATTCCACTGTAGGATTCGGAGGTTGTTTTGAGAGGGAGAGGAAAAATGAAAAGAGGATTGTGTGAGAGGAGAGATGGTATGTTGGGTTTGAGGAGGAGTTATAGATGATGCTGAGGGGAGGTAACTAAAAATTAGTTGGGGATGATTAGGAGGATAGGCGGGGTTATTTGTGTTTGTTTTGGGGGGGTTCATTTTTGAAGATATGGTTTTGTGGGTGTTTGTGAGTGAGGGTGGGGGATTTGGAGTGTGAATGGATGGAGATACAGAAAAGGATGAAGATACAGGATTAGGGTGTGATGAGAAGAGGATGGGGACATTGGCAAGTCCAAGAATGTCCCGGGGAGATTTTACGAAAGTCAGCGGGAGAAAGACCAGAGCAGGAGAGGTGTACCCAGAGAGAACAGTTGGTACATTGTACCGATCTATTTCCCCAGGTGACTCTGCGGGAGCAGACAGAGCAGGGGTCTATAGGGCCAGGGTTGGGGTGAATATCACCACTCATGAGGAGAAGCATAAAGATAAGTATCAGCGATGGGTGGGATGAGTAATGAAGAGGTTTGGGGTGGAAGGAGGGACTAAGAAGAGTTGTCCGAAAGAAAATAGAAGAGTTAGGGGGTGGTCAATTGGGTTTAAGAATGCTGTCCATATGTGACCGTGCAATGGACAGCAGGGATAAAAAATGAGAAGAGTTGTCCAAGGGAGAATCGCCCGAGGATGAGACCCTCGGGGAATCGACAAGCCATTTCGACCCTCCCCAGTGCAGGGAAGGGGACTGCACCACCACGTTGAGGTGGCTTGTCGTTGGTGCAGATGGCAAGTGTGATCGAGATGGTGGTAGCGGTTCGTAACCTGCCCGCGTTCTTTTGTTGTGTTCTTGGGAAAGAACTTTATAGCACTTTCTTGGGAAAGAACTTTATATCACAGCATTAACCTTATAAAAATTTTCTAACCGGACAGCAATATTTTGCGCTCCACAAAGGCAGGTCGGGTAATCACTTGAAGTATAGCGCCTCTGCGCTTTGTGAATCAGGAAAATAAATTGAAATGAAAATAAACGTAAAAATGAGTCTTGGAGTCGAACCGTGACGATGAAAGGTTGTCATTAAAAATGTGTTTTAAAACATGCTTAAATAAACCTCTTGACAAATTTTCAATTTTTTTCAGTTTGAAACTCTGCAGTTGGAACGGTCGAAAGAAATGAGTCGCAACGCGGTCAAAATTCAAAGGTTTTGGGTCTACTCACGAAGTCGCCGACGCTGTCGAAAGCTTCGAAAACAATTGATTGAAGAAAGAAGAACTGCGGCCGCCGTCATTCAAAAAGCGTGGAGAGCGAAGTTGCATCGAAGGTATGTACCGCTAATTTTGGCCACTGTTGAATTGAATACACTCGGCTTAATTGCTATTGTTGTTTCGATGTGTTGCGGCAAAAACATGTTTTCAAAGTAGTTGCATTTTCTATTTGAAAAGTGTTTATACTAATTTTTTGTTTTGATTTCGTTTCTGTATAACTGCAGGACCGTAGACTCAACTTATTTTCGCCAACCCAAAAATCTCATATTGTTTTGCGAAACGATTTTGGCGGCCGACCTGTTCCCTGCAACTCGATTCATCAGTGTTTTTCTCGCTTGCAGTAACGCAATGTTGCAGCCGATACTTGATTCACGAGTATTTTACCACTTTTTTGCGTGATTTCCATGACCAACGTTTTGCAGAGTGTCATTTTGCTGAATGAATTCCGAGATTTCTGAAAATCTGTGACCTAATAATAACATTAAACACATGGAAACGAAATAATTGTACTTTACACTGTCATTGCCACCACCCAGCGACATTAAATATATGGAAACGAGATACATTGTACTTTACACTGTCATTGCCACAACCCAGCCATCGGAGGCACATTTCTATGTTTTTTGATGCCGGTCCCAAGCCCGGATAAATGGGAAGGGTTGCGGCAGGAAGGGTATTCGGCGTAAAACTTTTGTGCCAGATTATACGAATGGGTAATGTTGATAAATCCGTACCGGATCGGTCGCGGCCCAGGTTACCAACGACCGCCCCAGGTGCCGCACAACAGGACACCTGTGGAAATTATGCTACTGCTAAATATATTGAAAACAAGAGCAGAAAGAGAGGAGAAAGGCGAGTGAAGAGGCAGCGGGAAGTGTGGAAAGGAAGACGCTCATTCATAAGGGTGGGTACCTTAAATATTGGAACAACGACTGGAAGGGAACAGAGCTGGCAGATGTGATGGAGCGAAACAATATGTCTATATTGTGCCTACAGGAAACAAAGTGGAAAGGGAGTAAAGCAAGGAACATTGAAGGTGGATGCAAACTATTTTGCAACGGAGCTGATGGAAGAAAAAATGGGATAGGGATAGTGGTGAGAAAGGAGCTGGCTGAAAGTGCCCTGGAGGTGAAAAGGGTGTCAGACAGACTAATGGCCATGAAGCTGGAGGTAAAAGGGTCCATCCTAAATAGTAAGCGCATATGCTCCACAGGTTGACAACAGCATGGAGGAGAAAAATGATTTTTGGGAAGACCTGGATGGGTTGATAAAAAATGTATCAAAATATGTGATGTGCAGAAGGAGAAACTTAAAGGAAATGTGCGATTGTAATGTAATGGTGAATGAGGTGTTGCAAAACAGCTCTGTATGGTGGTATGCAAAATGGCTCTTATGATGAAAAAGAAAAAAGCAGAGAAAGTAAAGCCAAAGATACGATGGTGGAAACTGAAGGATACAAGCTGTCAAGAAGCGTTTAGACAAGAAGTGGCCAGGGTTTTGGGAGGCGAGGATGGGTTACCAGATGAATGGGACAAAACAGCGGAAATGCTAAGAAAAACAGCTGAAACTGTACTGGGAGTGACATTTGGGAAACCAAAAGAAGAGAGGGAGACATGGTGGAATGAAGTTCAGGAGAACACAAAAGAAAAGAAAGAGGCAAAGAAAGCATGGGACAAAATAAGAGTAAGACAAAGAAGGCAATTGCGTGGCGAAGGGACGTGCGTATGACAATTTGTATGCTAGATTGGAAACAAAAGAAGGTGAGAAGGAGTTGTACAGATTGGCTTGGCAGGGAGACAGAGCAGGGACAGATGTACAGCACGTAAAGGTTATAAAGGATGAAAACGGTAATGTGATGGTAAATTCGGAGGCAGTGTTAAAGAAATGGAAGGAGTACTTTGAGAAACTGATAAACGAGGAAAATAACAGAAACCCTAGGACAGAAGAAGCAGAAGTGGTTAACGAAGAGGCAAATTGTGTCAGTAGAGAAGTAAAGAACGCACTAAGAAGGATGAAAAAAGGTAAAGCTGTTGGGCCAGATGAGTTGCCAGTAGAAGTTTGGAAGTGCATGGGAAAGATGGGGATAAAGTTTTTGACCAAACTGTTCAACACACTATTAATGGGTGAACGGATGCCAGAAGAATGGAAAAGGAGTGTGCTTATCCCAATCTATAAAAACAAAAGGGACGCACAATGCTGTGGAAATTGCAGAGGAATAAAGCTAATGAGCCATACAATGAAGGTATGGGAAAGAATTATTGAAGCCAGGCTAAGGGATAGTGTAGAGATCAGCAAACAGCAATATGGATTTATGCCAGGAAAGGGAACCACCGATACAGAGAAGGTCAAAGAGAGCTACATTGTGTATTCGTAGACCTAGAGAAAGCTTACGACAGGTTCCAAGGGAAGAGCTGTGGTACTGTATGAGAAAATCAGGAATAGCGGAAAAGTATGTGCGACTTGTACAGGATATGTACGAGAAAAGCGAAACAGAGGTGAGGTGTGCAGTAGGAACTACAGAAAGTTTCAAGGTCAAGGTTGGACTGCACCAGGGATATGGACAGGCTAACAGATAAAGTAAGGAGAGAACCACTGTGGACGATGCTGTTTGCTGATGATATTGTGATTTGCAAAGGTATCAGGGAAGAAGTGGAGCGGAGGCTAGAATCCTGGAGGTATACATTGGAAAAAAGAGGGATGAAAGTAAGTAGGTCAGAGATCGAATATCTGTGCATAAATGGAGGAAATGACGACGAAACAGTGAAGATGGAGGATACAAAAGTGCCAAGAGTAAAGGAATTTAAGTATTTGGGATCAACGGTGCAAGAAAGTGGTGGTTGTGAGAGGGAAGTAAAGAAGAGAGTGCAGGCAGGATGGAACGGATGGAGAAGAGTATCGGAGTAATCTGCGACAGGAGGTTACCAGCTAGAGTAAAAGGAAAAGTGTACAGTTCAGTGGTAAGACCAGCAATGGTGTATGGACTTGAGACGGTGGAGGTCACAAAGAAAAAGTGAAAGAGATGGAAGTCGCAGAGATGAAAATATTGAGGTTTGCTATGGGAGTGACGAGAAAAGACAAGATTAGAAACTAGTACATCAGGAGTGCAATCAAGGTAGAACGGTTAGGAATGAAGATGAGGGAGGGCAGGTTGAGGTGGTATGGACATGTCATGAGGAGAGACCAAGAGTATGTAGGAAGAAAGATGATAGAAATGGAGTTATCGGGAAAGAGGAAAAGAGGGAGACCAAAGAGAAGATTTTTAAATTTAGTGAAAGAAGATATGGGGGAAGTTGGCGTGAAGGAGACGGACGTTGAAGACAGGACGGTTTGGAGAAAGATGATACGCTGTGGCTACTTCTGATTGAAGGGAAAGGCCGAAAGGAGAAGAAGAAGACTCTCATTGCCACACAATACCTGCTAAAGGGTTTTTACGAAAGCAGTTGATGGAAAATAGTTTTACTTACATAATCATCATCATCATCATCTCTATTTATCTTCCCAACTCGCTGGACAATAGCGGAGCGTTGAAATTTGTAAGAAGCGTAAAGCGCTCACCCCGAGCTGTTTTCAGAGATGCCACGATATCGATGCCCATTAGAAAGTTTTTCCGCAGCAGCCTGGGGTAGTAAAAGGATAAACCCTCGGCCCCAGTCCTGCTTGTGTCTGACCTGGAGTGGATGCCTTTCAAACGATGACGACGACGAGAAAGTTTTTTATTTGGTTTTTAATTTTTTTTTATACAATATGCATTTGTCTGCATGATATTTCTGCGTTTCGGCAGAGAAAAAGAAAGCATTCCTGAAAAAGTTAAAGTAAAATGTAATTCTGAATCTAAAACTTTTTAATTTAAATTCTATTCTTTCGTGGCCAGCAAACAGCTGCACTGGTCAATTTGTGGCTTCTTGGCATTCAAGTCTCCTCAACTTGAATTGAAATTTTTTTTAAATTTTAATTTGAAAATTTCCTGAAAGATCTTGATTTGATACTCGAATCGACAAAATTTAACACAGTGTTGATAACGTCTTGGCCTGGTGGTGGTGGTGGTTTTACCCGACCCATTCCTAGGGATGGGGGCGCGGATCAATTCCGCGGAATCCCAATAGTCGGGCGACTCCCCACGGACGGGACCAGAGGTCCAGAAGAGAAGGAGTGTGGCCGAAAATGGCCCGACGCAGAGGGTCTAGTACAGGGCAGTCGAGCACGAGATGTGAGAGATCCTGTGGTTCAGAACCACAGTTGCTGCAAGAAGGAGTCTCGGCTCGACCAACCCTGTGGAGATAAGAGTTGAGGAGAGTGCTGTGCCCGTTGCAGCGTAAACGGGAGAGAGCACAGCGAGCGGAGCGAGGGAGAGTAAGCTCCTCGGGAGATACTGTAGGGATTTGGTGTTGGAAGAAACCAGATTGGACACTGCGTCTCCAACTGGTGTAGAGGGATAGCCGTTGGGAGGAGATAAGGGGTGTGAGGGATACTGATATACTGGAGGGATCGAGAGAGGCACCGGCTTTAGCTAGAGAGTCAGCTAAGTCGTTGCCTGGGAGGGAAGAGTGACCAGGTATCCATTGAAGATGGACAACCTTGGATTGAGATAGAGAGTTAAGAAGAGATTGGGTATTGGATAAGGATTTTGGGGTTAAATATGGTAGGGGGGTAGAGAGAGTTGAAAGGACAGATAAAGAGTCGGAAAAGAAGGTGATAGAGTCGAAATTACATGTCTTGGAGTGAGAGATACACCACTCAAGAGCATGTAGGAGAGCGAAGGTTTCAGCACTATAACTGGTAGCCCAGAGACCAGTCGAGAAGGAGAGCGAGGTAGCAGTGACACACTTTGTACACTTGATGTGTATCCCTGCACCACCCTGTCCCAGCCCGCCAGGTACCGAACCGTCAGTCCAGGCAGAGATATCGCTGTGAGATAGAGTGGAAAGATGGGAGGTAGCTGCAGTGTTGTGAAGGGAGGGGGGGTCTTTGCGAGAGCATGGGGATGAGAGGTGGAGTGAGATTGTGTAATTAGATGGGGCAGACCAGGGGGGTTTAGGAGGGCAGAGGATTAGTGGTTCACGGGTGAGATGTAGGTTAGGGGTAAGGTTATGTGATCTGGAGAAGGATCTCCATGAGCACTTTTTGAGACGTGTACGGGGGTTAGAGTTCGCAAGACAGGCTATAGGAAAGGTGGGAGGTAGACAGAGGGCTCGTTCAAAGAAGGAAAGGGATTGGTGAGTGAGGGTGACTCGTAGTGGAGGTAGAAGTGCTTCTATATGAAGTAGAGGAATGGGAGTGGACGATAGACAACCTGTGATTACTCGACAGGAAGATCTATGCATCCTCTCCACGGAGGTGATGTGAGTAGGAGATGAGAAGGGAAACCAGCCTGGGGAAGCATAGGTGAGGATGGGGCGAATGAAGGCTTTGTATAGGTTACATAAGGATTCTTTTGATGGGCCCCAGGAGGCAGAGGCAATGGAGCGAAAAGCACGGAATCGGTTGTGAAACTTTTTCCGTAAGGATAAGACGTGATATCTGAAAGAGAGAGTGCGGTCGAAGGTTACACCGAGAAAGGTTGGATGAGGGTTGAATTTGAGAGGGGTGTTAAGAATGTGAAGAGATGGTTGTATTCGTGATTGGTAGGGGTCTAAGCTGAAGAAGGATGTTTCACATTTGAGGGGGTTGAGAGGAAGGCGCCATTTTGAGGACCATTCCACCAGTCTGTTGAGGGCAGCTTGTACTACAGCGGTTGCACACTCAACTTTCGGGGAGGAGGCCCAGATGGCTAGGTCATCTGCATAGAGAGAGGTCTTAACAGATGCAGGAAGGAAAGTGGGAAGGTCATTGATATATAAAGAAAAGAGAACTGGTCCTAGAACCGAACCTTGGGGAACTCCTCTTCGGAGACGGAAAGGACGACTGTATGAATTACAGATACGGACTTTCGAACGGCGATCTGAGAGGTAGGATCGTATCCATTCGACAAAGCAAAGAGGAAGATCTAATGAGAGGAGTTTAGAGAGTAGGGCAGAGTGCCATACTGAGTCAAAAGCTTTCGCAAAATCCACAGTGGCAAGGACTGTACGTGCGCCTGGCTTAGATTGATGGAAGGAATCTGCGATTGACTGTGAGAGAAGGAGAACCTGGTCTACAGTCGATCTACCAGGTCTAAAACCAGCTTGCACGGGTGAGAGAATGTCATGTTGTTCGAGAAAATAGGTTAGTCGTCCTAATACCATTCTTTCGAAGAGTTTGGAGGTACATGAAGTGAGAGAAATGGGTCTATATGAAGAAGGTGAGTCAGAGGGTTTACCGGGTTTGAGAATGGGGATGATTGTTGATTGTTTCCAAGCAGATGGGAAGGTGTGTGTTGACCAGGAAAGGTTGAAGATGTATAAAAGAAAATGTAACGCAGATTGTGGGAGGTGGGATAGAAGAGGGTAGGTAATTTGATCAGGGCCGGAGGAGGTTGAGGTTGAGAGTTGAGAGATAGCTGTAGAGAGTTCAATTGAGGAGAATGGTGTACAGAAAGTGGAATGCAGGGTGTTGCAGTGTGCAGTTCTGATTTGCTTCATTTGGGCTTTCTCGGTGCTACGAAAAGGTTTTGGGGTTTGGGTAGAGAAATGGGACTGTAGGTGTGAGGAGAGATGGTTGGCACAATCTACAGGGGTATGGCAATTTGAGAAATTGGGAAGGTCAGAAGTAGTTGGGGAGGGGGAACCAGAGATGGAGCGAAGTAGAGAAAAGACTTCACTGGGACGGGTTTTAGGAGAAAGGCTAGAGCAAGTATTCTGCCATGACTTGGCTTTAGCCTTATTAATCACAGTGGAGGTATATCTGGATGTAGCGATATAGTGCTGGCGGTCTTCTTCGGAACAGTGTGCCTTCGCAAATGCCTTTCGGCGTTTTGCGACGGCATCTGCGACTTCAGGAGACCACCAGGCTTTAGCAGGACGGTTGATGCTGCCGAAAGGAATGGCAGAAGTGGCAGCATCATTGAGGAGTTTGGTAAAGGTGTGGGTGGCTTCAGAAAGAGAGAGTGTTGTAAAGTTAGAAGGAATGGGGCAGTGGGTATCAATATAAGTAAGGTATTCATCCCAGCGAGCTTTATTATAGTTAAATGAGGGGGGGCGGTGGAAAGAGTTAATTATAGGGGAAGTGGGAATAGTGATGGAGATAGGAAGATGATCTGAGCCGAGGTCCGGAAAGGTCTGCCATGTACATTTAGAGGCTAATCGGGCAGGAACTAGGGAGAGATCCGGGGAAGAGCGGTTTCCAGTGGCACGGTGTAGTAGGGTGTGGTGTTCGGGGTTATTAAGAGGTAAAAGATCAGAGGAGAGGAGCCAATCAAACAAATCTTTGCCTGAATGGTCTTCCGGTGAGTGGGAGTCCCAGGATGAGTGATGGCTATTAAAGTCGCCAAAGATGTAAGTGGTAGGAGATGATGGTAGGAGAAAGGGTGAGAAGGATTTTGGGCGAGAGTCGGAGGAAGAGGAGCGGATAGGAGGGACATAGACGTTGAAAAGATGTATGGGAGCGGCTCCTTTTATTTTAACTGCGATAGCTAAATAATCGGAGCTGGGGTCGAGGGAGGAGAGGGATTGTGTGGAGAGTGAAGTGTAAGATAGACCATTTTTGACAAGTATCAGAACACCTCCTCCTAGGTTTCCCGTAGAATTGGTGGTTCCTCTCCTCGTCATAAAACGGTTCTTTTGGAGGGTTTTGTAGCCTGGTATGCGGAAGGTGGAGTCAGAGGAGAGGTGTGACTCTTGTATGAAGATGAGATCGTACTGATTATGAGAGAGAAAGTGTAGGAGTTCAGTACGACGCGGGCGAATCCCATTAGCATTCCACTGTAGGATTCGGAGGTTGTTTTGAGAGGGAGAGGAAGGATGAAATGAGGATTGTGTGAGAGGAGAGGTGGTTTGTTGAGTTTGAGGAGAAGGAGTAGTCAAAGCTGAGGGAGGGTAAGTATAAATTAGTTGGGGGTGATTAGGAAGATAGGTGGGATTATTCGAGGTTGTTTTGGGTGAGGGTTTAGTTTTTGAAGATATGGTTTTGTGGTTGATTGTGAGTGAAGGTGGGGGATTTGGAGTGTGAGAGGATGGAGATGCGGAAAAGAATGAGGATATGGGATTGGAATGTGAGAGGGAGGGGGGGGGTTGAGAAGAGGATGGACACATTGGGCAAGTCCAAGAGTGTCCTGGGGAGATTTTGCGGAAGTCAGCGGGAGAAAGACCAGAGCAGGAGAGGTGTACCCAGAGAGAACAGCCGGTACATTGTATTGATCTGTTTCCCCAGGTGACTCTACGGGAGCAGACAGAGCAGGGGTCTATAGGGCCAGGGTTGGGGTGAATGTCACCGCTGATAAGAAGAAGAATAGAGATAAGAAGCAGTGGTGAGTGGGATGAGTAATGAAGAGGTTTGGGGTGGAAGGAGGGACGAGGAAGAGATGTCCGAGAGAGAATAGAAGGGGTAGGGGGGCGGTCAATTGGGTTTAAGAGTGCTGTCCACATGTGACCGCGCATTGGACAGCCGGGATAAAAAATGGGAAGAGTTGTCCAAGGGAGAATCGCCCGAGGATGAGACCCTCGGGGAATTGACAAGCCATTTCGACCCTCCCCAGTGCAGGGAAGGGGACTGCACCACCACGTTGAGGTGGCTTGTCGTTGGTGCAGACGTCTTGGCCTCGCTGCCACAGTTTATGCAAGTGACTGTGTTACCATGTTGTAGAAACGAGAAGTGCGAGCTTGTTACATGCTTCGACGTATAACACGAGAGGTTTGCATGCGAGCTTGTTACATATTATTGAGAAAAGTTTGCTCGGCTTAGTTAGATTTCATTTTCGCTTTTCTGAAATTACAAGTATCAAGTAACATAAGAGTGCGTCTCCTCATCAATTGTTAAAAGCTTTTCTTTAATTTCTTTTTTCCCTTCAATTTTTTTCTTCATTTAGAGATATAGCACTTTAAAATAAAAAAAAAAACAGCATTTCTAGTCTCTTAAATTTATTTTAGAGATTTGTTTTTGTATACCACGCTAAACCACCTGTCTCCGATTGCTAATGGCTGCGGTTCCCACCTTTCACATATCATGATTTTTAACTTGCAGGAAATGTGCTCAACTTCGTAAAATTGAAGAATGGAGGCGCATGAGAGCAGCCAGACTGCTTCAATTTCATTGGAACTTATATTTAGAACAAAAGACGGAAAAAGAGCGAGCTGCAAATGAAGGTACCGGTGCGATTGCTAAGTTTTTATTTTGTTAATCAAAAAATGAAAATTGTAGTTAAGTGATTTATTTCAGAAAAGCTAATTGTTTTCTTTTTTTTTTGCTTTTACACTTTAGATCAAAGTTGGTCAAACGCTAGAGCTGTAATTTAATTGATTTGATTTTACGTTAAAAAAAATTATATCTAGAATTAAATGGTAAACCGGTAGCTCTATTCGTTAGAACTTCAGATGGGTTAGCAAAATGTCGCTGGTGTGCCCTTTGCAAACAGTGTGTGTTGGGTAGTAGTTTGTTAATGGTGGCTTTGTCTGAATGAGAATGTAGCAGAGTTAAAACTACAAATATGGCAATTGACAGTTGTTACTTACTGCTATTATATGTTTAATACTAATGTTTTGTTAAACTGCTTAATTTACAGTAGAATAAAAAGTATTAGCATGTTCTTATTTTTATAATACATGTAAAAACAATTGAAGAAAATAAACTGGGTTTAGACTGCGAAATTTTTAAGAAATTTATTTCGTGTTATAGAAACTGAAACAACTGTTGAAATGGTGACGTTTCCCATCTTGACTGTACCGGAAGACACTTTCCTGCATGCGACAATCCAAAGCACAAAGCTCGAAGTCGCGGAATCGAAATCCTCTGATTCTTCCAACGTGAACACATTCAATTGGGTTTGTCGACCTAAACACAACTTGATAGAACGTTACTTTCCATCGATGGCTCAAATGAACTTCTGCCGGATTACGAGCAGCTTTTCCCGGCCGCTCGACATCGTTGCTCTCGGGTTTGAAAAGCTGAACTTCGATTCGCTTTTTCTCAATCAAGCCGCGACTAATCTCGATTTATCTGATGATGAAAGTTGTTGTTTGTCTTCGAACGTGTCTGCGTCGTTTCACGATTCGCCAATCTTGCCGCTTTGTTCTTTTGATTTATACAATCAGAGCTTTTCTTTGCCAACGCCAACTGACCACAGCATTCTACCTTTTTCAAACGTTAAACCACGTGAAGCTAGTTAATGTTTTAATCGTATTTCACCTTTCATCGCGTAAGATGGTGCTTCTTTAATAGTTCATTTTGTTTCTCCGCCGCAATCTGTTTTGTACCTTCCAATTTTTCCGTAAATTGTATAATTTTTACAGAATAGATGACATTTATTGCTGCTCTTCAAAATTTATCAGATGACTTTTACCACACTTTTGATGCTGCCTCGGGCGTCGCCCAGTCTTAAAAAGATTCACTTTCAGGTAGGCTATCCAGTAGAGGTTACTAGTGTTTGAAAAGTCTCTTCCTAAGCGGGTCAGCGTCAACAATAGGACACTGATGGTTGATTTTTACACAATACAAATCAGCTTATTACTGCTTCCTGTCTGAACTCTGCTCGGTGGAGCTTCTACGCCATCCAAAGAAATTGGATTCACTGTTTTAAAAAGCTTGGACTTCCATCCACTGATATGTTTTCCTGAGACTTTATCTTTACACGAATACTTACTATTATTTGTAGTTCAAGTGACAACACAAGAAATAACTTATTAGGTCTTATGTGTAATTTTCAACTTGCATAAAACTTTTTGTACACATCTAAAAAATCAATTGCAAAACTACCAGAGAAAAACATTTCCCACGCAAACTTTTTTTCCTGGTAATGAGAAACGATAAGATATTTTTCGACATGAATATGTATTAATGCCAAACGGCGGCAGTAGCGATGAATATCATAAAAAGATAGACTTAATATCGCAATGTTTCAATCTCCTTTACGTTCTAAACTGCGCTGCTCTTTCTAAATAGATGGGATCACAATCATTATTACATTAATAGTCTAGTCATTCTATTGTGTTTTAGTGAGAATTTTATAGCACTTTTTTTCTCGGCGTTTTTAGCAAACTTAAATTTCAGTTATATCAATAAGTCTATAACGATATCGTATATAAAGTCAATTCGCTTATTACGTCACATTTCCCTTGTTTCCCGCAGAATTCCTATTTTTTTGCTTATAGTCAAATTTGCCTATAATCGTGTATCACCTCAATGTGTGTATAACAGCACTTTTTATTTGCCCCCCAGACAAATTTTGTTCGTTTACAACAACACTCGTTTCGGCTTTCAACTATGCCACAATCAATAATCATTTTTAAGTACTTTGGTTTTATGGCAAGCAAGAAATTTACTATATAAAAGTTTATTTTTTTTTTATTTTTTATTTATTTATATCTCTATATTTATCCTCCTGACTCGCAGGAAAGCGACCGAGGCGCTATACATAGGGTAAGCAATTACCCCGACCTGCTTCCGGAGATGCCAAGATATTGCTTTCCGCTAGTAATTAAGTAGAGATATTACTGTAATTTAGAACTGCTTGTCAAGACCACCAAGCAGGGGAAAGTGCCGTAAAGTGTCTTTCCCAAGGACACAACAGAATGGCGCAAGTGGGTTTCGAACCGAGACCATGTTGATCATCAGTCCGGTGCTTTAACCACTCGACCACGCTGCCGACGAAGTGATTTTGGTTATATTCATTAAAGCAGTGGCAGAGTTAGGAGTGATTCCCTATTTTTAAGTACAGTTACGAATTCTGATTGCTTTTTTTCTTGTCACCCGCAGCAGACAGTCAACTTAATGGGGTGTAAAAGAACTCGTCGACAAGTGACCTGTGTTTTGGCCTCAAATCAAAACGACTTGTATTATTCGTACAGTATCGACCAAAAACCAAAGTGGTTAGAAAGAGATCTCTGTAGTGAAATGCCGATAGAGAAATTTTCTTAGAAAAAAGTAGGCTATAAAATTGTTAGCTGAATCATTTATACGTAATCTATCACAAATCGAACACTATGTGGTGCAAATACCAGTGTCAAAAAAGAAACAAACAAAACAGCTGACGGTCAAAGACTTTTCGCTAATGAATAATGTTTAATCTGCATTAACCTTTTATAATTTGCTATTTATACTAGTACCCGTACTGTAGTACAGACCACTGTACAATGTGCAAAAACCAGTCTCAAAAAAAAAACAGCTGACGATCAAAAATTTTTTCGCTAATAAACAATTTTTAGTCTGCATGACTATACTCCACTGAACAATGTTTAAAAAAAATCAATTATTTTTATGTATAGTTCGTGTAATTTTCCGTGTGTTTCGTCAAATTTATGTTTTTTATTATAATGGTAATTTTGGTTGGATAAAACACCTCAATGTTGAGTCTAAGCAGTTTTGGAATGGCATATAGTATACAATTGGTTTATAACGTCAATATTTGGCAATCCCTCGGAAGTGCCGTTATAAGCAAATTCTACTGTATATAAAAATTAAAAATCAAATAAAAAGTTTCAACTGGACAGCAATATATTAAAGTTCCTCGAAGGAAAGTCAGAGTTACTTTATAGTTGCCCTGGGTTTGCCACCTCCGGCACTGTCCAGTAAATCAGAAGAAGTCCTATTGATAAACTAGTTATCCTCCTGATTGAAGGCAAATTGTCAAAAGATTTTTACCAGAGCGCCCAGATCCGGTAATACAGTATCTTGGAGTAGGAAATAAACTCATAGACCTCCGACCTGCGTGTCTCGAGTCTGATCCGAAGTGGATGCTTTTCCACACGATGTCAGCAAATACCTTCGAGCAACCTTTAAGCAATTTAAGGAGGTGCCAAAATGTTACTGTGCGGTTGTCTAGTTGAAAGTTTTTATATATTTAAAAAATTTTTTACCTGTAATAACATTATTATGATTAAAGTGCTTGCTATAAGACCAGGGGAAGGAAACCTGTGGCCCACAAAAGATTTCAATGTGGCCCGGGCTTGGGAAGAAGCATGTCAATCCATCGATCAAGGTAGGGTAATTTTTTTACACCTTATTAACAACCAGGGTCTGATAGCTTAATAGAAATGCTGTCCTGCCGGAAAGAAAATTAACACGTTGGCTGCCGCGTGTATCACCGGTAATACATTTTTCTATTGCAAATCAGCGATCGCGCACTGTTATCGATACGCAAACGGCAATCAGCATGTTAAATATAATGCAATAGAAAAACATCAAATAAAGCTTATGGATAGATCTAGCTTGATATGCAAAGACTTTTTTTGGCCACAATAGACTTTGAAAAGAAATCGGCGTGCTTCATTAATGCAAAAAAGAATTAAAAAAAAATCTTTACTTTACCAACAAATAAAAAAGCATGGTCTGTCAAATTCTTACTTTTTCTTATATCAACAAAAATTTATTGCGGCTTGCACATGATTTCTTAATTTGGGGATGCGGCCCTCAACTGCAATTAGGTTTCCTACCTCTGGGTTAGACGGTCAAGTAGACTAAAGTACCTCAAAGTAGCTTCCCAAGAAGACAACAATATGACCAGAGTGAAACTTAAGAATGCCTAAAAATTTTAGAAATAGTTTATACGCCAATTATACAGCTATTTTTAATTTTTACTTTTTTTTTTGATAAAAAATTTTTAAATCGTTATTGCTTTTCAAAATAATCAGACCTTAACGTTTTTTAGAAAAATATTAAAAAGGCGCAGTTGTAGCATAGTAACACCCACGCTTACTAAATAAAGCGTGAAGCAACTTGGTAGAGAGTTTAGAATAATCAGAATTATAGCTAATGCGCATGGAAAAACAATCTTTAAAGTAAAAATGCTTTGAAATTGATGTTAACAAAAAAAGTAATAATGCAAACATCTGAGTATTTCAAAACATTGGTATATGCTATATTTTTTGCAGAAAAAGGTTTTTCCTTGAAACAGTGAAAAGAGAGAGAACGAAATTAGTTTGTTTGCTTTAAGTACTGTTAAAGTTATTTTTTGGTCATTGATTGAATTGTTATAATTATGCATAAACTAAAATGAATTTAATAAAAATCCGATATTTTTTGTGTACGGTATAATAAATATTTTCAGACAAAATATATGTGTTTACATTCTTTAACTTTAATTAATATGTGAGTTTTGTAGAAATGTATTAGTGTATTTTTTTAAAAATTTTAATTAAAATGTTTGACCAAGACATTGTATTTAATTCTTATGTTTGACAAAAATTTTTTTCAAATAAAAAAATGTAAAAATTTAAATTGCTTAAACAATGTGTACAAAGTTTTGGATCTTTTTTGAAATTGAGTGAAAATATTTAACATTAAGATATTGCTTAAGAAATCTCTAAATATATAACAGAACAGAACAGAATTTATTGTTTTGCCCGAAAATAAACACACAATCGACGTCAACACAGAACTATTCAGGCCAGGAAGCATCAAAAAACCCTAAGGTTTTCAAGTCAAGATGCTCCCTGTTTATTATCAATCAAGCATTAAAGAATAAACGATTACAAATTGAATTTTAATTTTTGAATGGTTGAATGACTAAAAGTACAAGCATAAATTAGAATGAATAACTATAAATTGTAATGTATAATGTAATTAATTTTTTATTATAAATCAGAAAAACACTAAATTTTTCTTTAAAAACTTGAATTTTTTTAAAGAAGTCACTGTAAATGTTTTTGTGGGCGAAAATAACCGGAAGCCTTTCTACACACCAGGAGGAAATATAAAAGAAACCAAGGAGAAAAGAATCTCTTCAAGAAGTGATAGTAACCACTGGGGGGTTCTGGGTTAGTTTTGCTAACAAAATTTGCTTATAATGACTTCTTGAAGAGATCCAAAACTTGTGTATGTTGCTAGCTTTCCACAATTAACAGGAAAATTATTTATTGCACAATGATATGAGTTGTGGCTGATGGGGAACCTTTTTATAGTACCAATATTTTGGTGAAGCCCTATTACTTATAGTGACTTCTTGAAAAAATCCATTAATTAATTTGTTTTTAAATAGAACCAAAGTTTTGTTAAGATTTTTATGTAAAAATTGGAATTAAATGTTTCTAATAAAAGATTGCTTTAATTCAACAAAAGGCTGGAAGGTCAATTTATTTAGTTTTGACTAAACTAATTAATAACTTTTATTGGTTTCAGCTTTTTTTCAATTGTAAAATTTTGGGGTTTTAGTTACTATTTGCTCCTTCTAATCTCATAGGTTTTGAGGATTTACCCAAATTTAAAAGGGAATCAACTAAACTTGGTGAATAGTGAACAAGAACCAACATTTATCTCATAGTATAAAAACAAATTTTTTTGATTTACTTTACCTGCAATGAATCTGAAACAATTTTAGTTGTACTTTCTATTACTGTTTCTGTGTTATCACTGTGATTCATTAAAAAGCTTCTATAATAGTTATTTGACATTTTTTCATTTTTTAAAAAGCTTAATTTTTTAAATGAAATAATAATGTTTTTATTTTTTTGTGCTTCATAACTAAATTTTTTTGACAAGTAACACAGGCTAATTTAGTATTTTTTACAGTTTAATATTACCTGTCTATTAAGGGGTAAAATTACAAAAATTGTTAACTTTTAAAAAAGTTTTAAGTGAATTGTATTTTTTCAAAGATAATTTGAACTTGCATGACATTTATACATCAATAATCATAAATTTTCCTGACCCTGGGTGATGTTGTGCTAAAAATTAAAATGAAAACTGAAAATCACTTACTAAACTCTTTAACTGTTGAAAAGAATGGATCTGGAAAGCAAGTTATTCGAGATGCTGCTTGTCAAAATGTCAGGCCATATGGATCTAACCAAGAATATCTTTTTGCTATGCGAGAAGATTTGGCTGTTTGGTTAAAGGTAAGCTTTAATTGTTGTGTGATTTTAAATTTTATCCATACTATCATTCTATTCTACAATTGATATTGGTTTGTGCTTACTATGATTCTCTTCTAGAATTGATACAGCAGGAAGCAATAAAGCAAAGTCATTATAAATAGACCCACTTTTGAGGGTGCCTAGGTTATTGCTGTTTTTTGATTTCTATAAAATAAGATATGTTAATGAGTGTTGAACATTTGATAAATGAAAAAACCTTGTTAAAACAATAAATTTCATGTTTAGAATTTGCAACTTGAATTTAATTTTTAGTGCAAAAATTTTTTGGCTGTGATTGAAACAAGTCATTACCACCACATTAGCACTGTTGCTGGCCCATCAGATATTTTTTTAAACTGCAGTACTGGCCAAAATGGACAAGACACCATGATTTTTGCAGTTTTGGACCAATTTATTATTATAAATCGATTAATTGTTCTTTTGGCATACATGAGTGGCTATCACACATTGAAGCTCATATTTTATGCTTTGTTAATTTTCTTATGAAGCATTATTTGTGTTGATTTAACGAAAACAATGATTTTTAGTATTTTTTTATATTATTTCAGATAGTAAATTTTAAGTTATAATATCAATATCATTAATATTAAAGTATGACTGGTAAAAGAATTAAAGCAGAGGATCATGCACAAATTAAAGTATTGCGTGAAGAAGGGTACAGCATTCGCCAAATTGCTACCAGGTTGAAATTAGCTCGCATGTTAGTAGCAAGATCAGTCAACAACTTCAAGTCAACTGGAAGATACGGCTATGAAAAACCAAAGGGATGTCCAAAATGCACCATTAAGCGTATGGATGATGCCATAATTTTGTCTGCTAAAAAATCACCCAGAAAAACATCCAAAGCCATTTACGCTGCTTTATTGCAAGATACAGCTACTGCTAGTGCACTTCCCAGTGAAAGGACCATTCGCAGAAGGTTATTTTGTGCTAATTTGAAATCGTATAAACCAGCCAAAAAACCAAAATTGTCTCTGAAAAACATTGCTGACAGATTAGCTTTTTGTAACAAATATCAAGCTTGAGCAATGGAAATGGGTTATGTTTTCAGATGAATCTCAAATATCCCAGTTTTATGCTTTTTGCAGACATGTTTGACGTCCTCCGAACAAAAGAAACTCACCTCGATACATCATTTCTCCAGTAAAGAATGCTGCAAAAGTTATGGTATGGGGGGCTATTTGTGCAAATGGAGGGTGTGGTTTGTGGTTCATGCCAGAAGGAACTTCCATCAATGGAGCAGTGTACTTGAATGTATTGAAGGAAAAATTACCAAACTTTATGGAAATATATCGCTGTAGTCATTTCCAACATGATGGAGCTCCCTGCCACCAAACAAAAACTGTCCGGAAATGGCTTGCTAATAGCCAGATTCAGATTCTAGGACCTTGGCCAGGAAATTCTCCAGATCTCAATCCCATTGAGAACTGTTGGGTTATTTTGAAGCAGAAGGTTGCCGCACATAATCCTAGTTCACTTACCCATTTGAAACAAGTCATTAAAGAAACATGGGTCAAAGAAATCACACCAGAATATTGTGAAAAACTCTGTCTTTCAATGTCAAAACGTATCCAAGCTGTGTTAAACAATAATGGTTTACATACCAAATATTAAGTTGTTATGAGAAGTAGACAGATTGCAGCTATATTTTTCAATAAATATGGTTTACATACCAAATATTAAGTTGTAATGAGAAGTTGACAGATTGCAGCTACATTTTCAAATTGGTTTGTATACAAAAATTAAGAAATATTTAAAGGTACCCGTCCATTCTGGCCAGTACTGTATGTACAATGTGCAGAAAGTTCAAGTATTAACTCTTATGCACCTTAGTATGACTGCTGTATGCTTGGTTCCTTTGTATATTGATACTAACAGTACAGAACAAGGTGCTTACTAGACTAAAAATTTTGTAAAATGAAAAGATATGCCATTAAAATTAAGAAGTTTAAAATAACTGAAATCTAATTTAGAAGTTGTTAAAATTTTAAGCACTATAAAAAATTTTAGTGATATACCGGTACTTTTTTCGAATCAGCATCTAAAGTTCTGCATAGCAATTTTGAAAACAGTTTAAATGTTTGATTCTATGTAATTTAATTTTTTGCTCACTAAGTATGTGCAGCAAAGATCTTCACATTGTGCTATCAACTTTCTAAAAGTCAAAAGAAATAAAAAAAATTATGACTGAATATAGCAAATTATAATGTCTAGTGCATGAAACAAAGTTTTCATATTTCTTGATCCAAAATAGCACAAATATAAAATTTAAGAACTGAGTAGTGCTTGAAGGGGTCCAAAAATTATTACTACATTTTCAGAAATTCAAGAAAATTTATTTAAAAAAATATTTTTATGCATTTTGTCTCAAGTTGAAGAAATATGCTTTTATTTTTTAAAGTGTTATTACATCTATTTGTGCAGTATTAGCTGCCTGTAAGGTATTCACCTGATATTCAATTTTTTGTCATGTCCTTGTTGATATTTGTTGCTGCAAATTGATAAAATCCTAGACTTTGAGTTGATAAACTATATTCTTTACTTAAATCTACCAAAAAATCCAACGATGTAATGTCAGGAGAACAAGGCAGAGAGGTAGGCTACCACCCTATCCAATCTACCGATCTGGAAATAGTTCATTCAGAAAGTGCCGCAGTTCAGGTTCTCAATTAGACTTTGCAGTATCTTGCTGGAAAATAACTGATGGCTGAGGGTCTTCCTGCTGTGGCACCACATATTTCATTTAAAACGTTTGAGCTGTGATTGTTTTTCAGCGACAAAAAACGATCCAATAATTTATCATGCATCAGGCCACACCACACATTAACTTTGAGAATCTATGCTGTTCAACATTCTCAATGCAAACTCTTCTTTGGTCTTGGTTTATCAGTACCTGTTAAAAGACAGAAAAAGTTGAAATATTTCCCGTCACTGTAAAATAAACCAAATAAAGATATCTTTTTTTTTTTCAGAAATAATAAGATGTAGTCAAGTTTTAGCAGTGGATGATAAGACATGAAATAGCCCATGTAGCAAAAGTCGATTAAATTTTGACTGAAAGCCTAATGGGATCACTAATTTATCAAATATACAGAGCAAAAATAATTTTCGTA
Source organism: Diplosoma virens (assembly GCA_963680785.1). Lineage (NCBI taxonomy): Eukaryota > Metazoa > Chordata > Ascidiacea > Aplousobranchia > Didemnidae > Diplosoma > Diplosoma virens. The sequence goes on from OY796885.1 coordinate 18,644,085, forward strand.
AAATTTTGCTGGAACCATGCCCCACCTAGCCCATTAACGAATCGCCGCTAACTGCTGTAGTCGAGCTATAAATTTTCTCCTTAAAGTAATTAGGAGGTAATGTAGCCAAGAAACCTATATAGGTTTTAGAAAGCTACTTTCGGTTTTCATCTGGGCCTATTTTGGAAATGAGTCTAATTGTGCTTGATCAATAACACTTTTCCGGTTCCGTCCTAAAATATATTTTTTGTCTATTTGCTTTTGATTGTCTTTTTTTTAAACACATTTCCATCTGTTGCAGGATCTTTACGCAATTGAAATCAATGTAGGAAATTTTTTTGCCATGCTGGAATCTGGGACTTTACTTTGCCAACACGCAAACAACATTACAACGTGCGCAGAATATGTTCGAAAAAATAACATTCCAGTTATCTCAAAATACATAACTAAGTTTCCATCGAAATTTTTACTGTTCAATCAGGTTAGTTGCTGTAACCGGTTGATTTGTTAAAATAAACACAGATAAATGCAAAAAATTTTGTGTGTATTGTACTAGAAACAATTTTTGACTTACTTAAAATGGTTAATTTTTATATTTTGTTTTTAACGGCTAGAAACGTAATTTACGTATATTTTTTTTGCTGACATAGTTGTTGTTTTATTTGTTTGATGTTAAAAAGCGCTTGATACTAACTTTGGATTGTAATTGTACACTCAAATCACTGTAATTGGGCAGCAAAAAATTTGTCGAGTGGCTCTTTGTTTTGTTTATTGACTCTTGAGATTTGTATATTCTTACCTGGTATTACATGAGCTTTTTGAATAAAATAACGGAACAAACAAATCTTTGGATTTAGGATAAAGCTAATTCCGAAATAACCAGTGACGGTATTAAAGTCGTAATTTATACCATTAATATGTCAGATATGCGCTACGACAACTTGTTTCTATCCAATGCAGGGAAAGTACGTTCGCGCAGGAAGCTTCTTCGCACGCGACAACATAGCGAGTTTTATCGGTTGGTGCCGAAATGAACTGGAAATTCCTGAAAGTGTGATGTTCGAAACGAATGATCTAGTCCTGCGGTACAGCGAGAAGAACGTTATCTTGTGCTTGCTCGAGGTGAGGTTTTAAATGCTCCGTCTGACTCGCTGCCAGATCAGCTCCAGAGAAGAAAAGTAGTTCAAGATTTTACTTTGTCAAGAATATGTCTCTCATTTTGTCAAGATTCGCACTCTCATCGTGGGAAAGATCTGTTGTTTTTTTTGGGGGCGGAAAGATTATTTAATAGTTTATTATTATTCAGATACTTGTTTGATTACAACTAATTTACAGCACAGCAACACTGCAACAATTAACTGAAACGTTTACCTTTAAATTTCAGACAAAATTTAAAATTAAAAATTTTGAGTAATCTATTTAGAGTGTTTAATGCTTTTTAAACGGCTATGGTAATTTATAAAAGCTGCTGCATGGTTTCAATTTTAAACGACAGCGTCATATAGGATATACCTCGTATCCCGTGAAAACGTATACGTAATGTAAATGATTGATTACGAGAATGTAATTTTAACTGGTTTTATTTTATTGTTTGAAACAGCATTCAACTAATTGTTAATCACCAAACGAAATTCATATTTAAAGCTATTTATAATTACCTTGTCCATTTTCTATTGCGATGTTGGGACTTTTATTTGTCTAATGCAGCCGCAAGTCTTCAAAACCAAGCTTCTGGACAAATAAGTTGAGTTTAAACCAGAAATGTCATATGTTTGATTCAAAAATGTTTAACATGATTACTTTTTATCAACGTTGAATAAAACAAATAAAGTTTTTAATGACATTTAGGAATCAAATTTTTAAAAGGCTAAAAAAATTAAGCTTGTTTACTGGTTTTTCAAGCAAGTTCATTTTAATATATGTCGTATTATGACTTGTATCAAACATTATTAAGTATATAATTTCTTTGATTCTTATTAAATGTGCAAAGTAGGACATTATTATATCATTTTTTTAAATCTTCACGATTTTTAAAGACAAACTTAGTTACAAAACTTCTGTGGTTATAACAACGAGATATGGCCAGCGAAGAGTATTTTTATCTGCTACGCTCTTTCGCTATTTTTAGTAAGGCCTAAAATTGAAGTTCCACAAGTTTTTCCATACTAACTCGAGATAGTTTCATAATACTAAAATTTTTGAAAACACTGTCATTGATTGTAATTTGTAAAGCTGAAAAAGCCTCCTAATAAAAGAACTCTCGTAATTTCAACAAGCAGTATTGAAATTTCTAGTGATTGCCATGACAACCGGTGACGGCACTATGCCCGGGCTCAGAAATTCGATTAATTAATGTTTTCTTGCAATTTTCTTATTAGTTTATTTTTCCAAAGACAAAACCGGTTTTTACCCTTTAATTTAAAGTGAAAACCTTTTACAATTTGAACTGTTATCGAAAAAATTATTTTCTCGAATTCTTTTCCGGGCCGATGTAAACACCCCCGCGGCTATCGTGCTAAACGTTTCCATATTATTTACACATCTTATTGCAGGTGGCGCGTCGGGGAAGCAAGTTCGGTGTTCCGGCGCCGGTACTTGTGCAAATAGAAGAGGACATTGACGAGGAAATCGAATTTGACAAACGGGCCCAGGACCTCAACGAACCTCCACCGGAGCCGGTTAAACAGAAAGTTACTTGTGATTTCAAATCCTTAGATGAAATGGTAAATCTTTTTAGTTCCTTGTGTGCTTGACTTTATGCAAAGCGGGCTAACTTCGAATTGATATATTGAAGCACGGTCGACCTCAATTGTGTCAAAAGTTTCCCGAAACGTTTCGTCTGAAAACTATTGTGAAGAAATTGTCAAAAAGAACAAAATAATACTGATATCCCTAGCCTCATCGATGCCCGTAGAAGAATTAAAGACGATATTTTTGAGTAATTTTTTTAGAACCACCCTTAACTTTACTACGCTAATAGCCATCGACCATCTAATTCTAGACTTCCGTGAGAAATTCTCTTAGTTTGTTTTTTTCCTACCAACTTTTATGTATTTTGGTTTAAAATAACCGCACAAAAGCATCTGCTTAAACTCTCAATTATGCCATCTGTATATTCAACAGTTGCCTTTGTGATTTTAAGGCATCATTTGTCTTAAGTTTAAGCTTGCCCACAACGTACGGAAGTTAATGAACAGTAGTGACATACAACAGATAATGTGATATTATCTCAATTTCGGTATTATAACTTATTGAATAGTTTATTAATCAAGTTACTAGAAGTAAAAATATGTTTGGAAGTTTTCGTAAAAAAGCGTTCAGGTTCTGATTCTTTTTGCATAACCTTAACAACCTGCATAGGTCGGCACGTAGAGGATGCATGTTTTATGAGCGTTTGTTAGATTTTTTCCGACTTAATAAGCCGTTGTAAACGTAAGCTTTGTGAAATTTTGCGTGCTGTATAAAACACTTTATTGTTTACTAAATAGTTTTGAATCGTTTTTAGCTGTAGTCATTATGGTAAATGCATGTCTCCATTTAAAAATCGTCCAAAGTTGGTTGGTGCAGTTGAATGCGCGTAAGCATTGTTTGCGATGACGTCACGGGGCTTTTCAACTGCAAAAGCATATAATTCAAAGTACTATTCACTATTTTAAAAACGTGTAAGCTCGCGTTTTTAATTCACGTTTTAATTTCATCAGCTGAAAAATAAAAATTCCTAATATCATTTGAGATTTTTAATAGAGTGTTTGGTGGATTCAAAACAACTATGAGCCTTTTAAAACAGGATAATCTTTCTCGCTTACTATAATAATCATCCCTTTGTCGAAGTAAACTATTTAAACAGACTGTTCATTTTGTGTACTATTCGGCTAAGCCAGCTCTTGTAAAAACACTTGGCATAACTCTTCTTTGTGGCTCTCAGTTTGCTCAAGTAAAACAACACGTCATTCAGATGTTTAGTGAACGGATGAGATTTTTATTTGTATTAGCTTCGTTAATATAACAATATTCATCGGTGGTTAAGGTATTTATGGCGTGCGCTGTTTGCTACAATGACCACATCGCAAAATTTTCAAGTGCACTTTCTTTGGAATCTGCTATTCTATCGCTCTCTCTGTTATGACATTAAGTTGACGTGGTTTTCCAGCAAAAGTCAAGTGTTCTAATCGCTATTTTTATTATGATGCTGCTGGTAGAACTTTGTCTGTTCAAAACTGATTTGTATGTTTCCAATTTAATTGGCATGTTTATAAAATGTTGAGTAAGGAAGTTAGTAATTAAATATTATCAGCTATTTAAACCTTTTGCAACTAAAAATAAAGAGCTTTTACTGGGTATCTTTGAGCAAAGCGTCACTTACATTTTTATGCAAGCACTTTGCGAGTGCGGCGCCACTGAACAAACCGCAGACCACTCCTAACAGCGTGCCCCACACGTCATGCACCACATGGAGCACGAGGTCTAAAGAAGGTCGACGAAACTCGATGCTGGCACAACAATATCACTGCCAGCATCTGATCCGGGCAGTAGAGCATCCTGGGGTAGTAAAAGGATAAACCCTCGGCCCCAATTCTGTTTGTGTCTGATCCGAAGTGGAAGCCCTTCCAAATGACGACGACCACTTAAACAGTTGATTGCAAGGTTGTTGCAACTTTTATTTGTTTCCTACTCCATGCAGTTGAAAACTAGGTTTAGATGACTTGACGCAAGCTTCAGCATGATCTGAGATAAATTTTTATTTATTAATTTTATAATAAAGTCAACAATAAATATTTTGTCCTTTAATTTCTACTTTATAAAAAGACTATCTTGCACAAATGTGTCTAAGACTAAAATTGGGATTGTAATCGGTAATAGTCCATTGGGCAAACTCTGGTTGCCATACTTGGAGTTTTGGCTTGTAACTCGTGTTCTCAACTTCTTTAAAAGTGTTTTCCTAAATGTGCATGACAATTTGCCCATCTTTTTTATGTACCATTTTAATAACTGGAAATTGCCAACGTCGCAATATACAATATTTTAAACATCAAAAAAGTTGTTGAATCCATCTGACTTTAAACTGCTTTAGCAAATGTGTCGACCTGACTGAAAAGTTTTATTTTTCAACTTAGGATATTAATGATAGAAATAACTTAATTAGACCCGATCATGTCTCATTGCAAAGATGTCGCAGAATTAAACGACTGATTAAAAATACTGCTTTCACTAAAGATATCTATAACGTTGTAGAGATAATTATGGAACATCGATGATGACCGTTCCGGCTGCAATTGTCTATAATAGTGGTTTTTCTTTCATTTAACATCATTAGCTTGCTTTTAGACCTTGTGCACTTACCAACGCATTGTTTTGGTTTTTCTCATTTATAATTATTTTTGGTTTTAAAATTTCCAATCAGGTTTCTTGAAATATTTGATCGTTGATTGTGCAGGTCCAACATGTTCTCGGGATGTGTACATGTCCGACTCAATTTCCCATGATCCGTGTCGGTGACGGAAAATACAAAGTGGGCGATTCAAAAAACCTCATTTTTATGAGGGTGGGTGATGTTAAGTTGTTGAAGATCGATTTTTTACCGAGCGTCCATAACCAAGCTCATTCGATTATTTCTCGTGCTGTAATTTGTTTGATTTGATTTGCGCATAATTTTTGTTGATTTTATTACTTGTATACGGCGTAAATAAGACGAGAAATGTATTAATCTTGGTAATGTTGACATCAGTTTCCATAACCTTGACAGATAAACGTAGTTGGCACAAACTCTTGTATTTACTTAATCTAAAAATTTAAAACTGTCAACATATGATTGTGAGCAAAGAGCAATGATTTGTCGCGTATACTTTGCAGAGTAGTCGCATTTCACTTTCTAGTGACCGCGAACGTAAAAAAGCGCAGCGCGGTGCATCAATATTAACTTTCGCTCGTGAACGCAGCTTTAAATGAATAATTTACGCTTTTGATCACAGATCCTACGTCAGCACGTGATGGTTCGAGTCGGCGGCGGCTGGGACACGCTCGAACATTATCTAAACAAGCACGATCCGTGTCGCTGTACGCGGCACAAAAGTGACAAGACCTTGACTCCCCGGTTTGTTCTGCGTTGGGTTTTCTACTTGACGCTCGTGGAAAGTGACGCCGTTTTTTTGCTTTTTCCAGACAAAATCGTAGTCGGAACGCGACAGTTGGACCATCCCTCCCTCAACAAAGCAGCTTGCCTTCGTCACCACAAAAAGCGAATGACCAGCCGATTAGCAACCATCGCTTTTCTAAAAGCAAGTTGCTGCTTTGTTTTGTTGAGGTTAAATTTGCATGATTTCTGGCGCGTAACTTATTTGAAATCGTAATTGCGGGTAAATTTTTTGTTCTGAAATTAATCTTGTTTTTAAGGCACCAGCAACCTCAACGATTTGTCCGTGACGAGTCGTTCTGACAAAACTTTAAATCGTCGAAGTGCTCTTTTGCGATCGACAAATTCCATTAGTTCCGATACTTCGTCATCTGATATCAGGTAAGTTACATTAAAGATCAAATGTCACTCGATTTCTTTGACCCGCTTTAATGGAACGCCTTTTCTTGTCCTATATTCCTGTCACAGCTCTTATTCGACTGTTTTTGATTGACTGCTTTTTTGTAGAAGTCGTGACCTTTTGTCGTTATTATCACCTTAAACTTTATGTTGTCCTTTCTAATTTTCAGCAATGAACCAAATTTCCATCGGTTTAGAAACGTTTAACTTTTAACGGGCCAGGGCTCGTGAAAACCTTCTTGCTAATTCGGAATAAAATGGTGTAAAACGTTTTGATGAAGATATACAATCTAATGTCAATAAAAGCAATACAGTACTGGTTAAGATGCAACTGAAAGTATATGCATTTAATGAAAACGTTTTTATTTGCATTAGCTCTGTGTTTTTTGTCAAAGCAAATTGTTTCGTTGAGTTTTTAAAAGTCTTACGAAAATGGTTTTAAAAAATAAGCAGAGTTTTTTCGAAGACATTGATGCTTTGGCAATATTGCCCTTGGTAACTTCATTAAAGATTATCTTTATTCCAATCTATTCCACTACCACTTATTGCCCGATTCAATATTCAAATATAAAGTTTATAAACATACAACAAATATAATTCACTTACATAGAATTTTTAATATTGAATGTGAAATTCAAAATAATAGTTTTACTCTAAAGAATTTTGGCTGTGCTAAAACTAAAAGAAGGAATAAAGTTTTAATTTTGAATTTATTTTTATTGCCATTGATTTTTTGATGTAGTGTAGTCTATGAGGTTTGTGGCACCTAACGATGCACTTGGGCAATGAAAGGGACGACATGGTATGTCACGGACACCAACAACCCCTGTTACATATAAGCAGAGAAGGCAAACGCCATTGCACAGAGACTACCTCGATCCTGGAGTTAAACACATAGCAAATTACTGTTTCTGATGAGGGTTTGAAACGTTCTTGATGTACCTGGAGCGAGAAAGATTCTTCGATGCTGTCTGCTTCAGGAATAATATCTCTTTAAATTACATGCAGTGAAAGCAAAATTCAATTTAAATTTGCTTATTTTTTTGGAGCTTTTGTAGGATTAATATAGAGTAAAGAGCTTTGCAAAAAATTGCTATGAGCGGTTTTAAAATTTGAGACCAGATAATAAACTAGGTATTCTTTTTTATTCCGAATCAAAACAATACTTCTAAAACTCCCTAAACAAATTTTTTGATCCTGATTTTCAGCACGACTACAGAACAATTTAAATTGAACTGACAGTTGTTTAGTGTAAAACGTTTTTTTGAATATAGAAATGAGTTAGTGCCCTACAATAGAGGTTGTACAGTACGTCATTGCTGTGCAAACTGAAGCATTGAAAAGCTTGAAGCGCGTTGTGGTTATTTGTGGGAAAGCTCTTTAGGCTTGCTAAACCATTAAAAACAATCATCGCTTTGCATTGTCTCGCACTTTTTAAAGTATTTTACAAAAAGATAAATCATTTTGAGCAAAGTCTTATCAAATCAGGTCAACGAAATCTCAATATTTGACGTCAACCGAGCACGCTCAAAGAAAAACAACTTCAACTTCGGCAAACAGAAAAGAAAAACCGGCCTCACAAAGCGAAGACGTCTTCACCAGGCCAGTTTTATTCGAAGTTTTGTCTCGTATTTACATTAGAATGTCTTTCTTGACTCATTCCTGACTCAGTGAGGCAGAAGCAATAACGTGGTTTGTAATTGTAGTTGAAAGAATCTTTTTTAATTTTTCAGACTCAGTCGACCTAAAAGCATTCCACCTATCGCTAAAAATTTATCGGTACAACAAGATGACCGCTTGTTGGTGGAACGGAGCAAAAAAGGAGGCCACAAGGTGCATCGCACCACCGTCTCAGAGTTAGTGTTTTGCTTCTTTTACTTGTGTTTGCTTTGCACATAAAATTGAGCGTTTTGAAAGGCGAGAAATTATTTTTACTAAAGTTCCTTCCTGATTTATTAAACCGAACTGATGATGCGAATTGTATCGTTTTGTTTTTCAAATTTTTTTCCGGACGCTTTATTTGTTTATTGTTCAGCCTGTATGTGACGGATCTCGCATTCTCGTAGTACTAACCCTACTCTTAGTCGCGTCGTTACTAAGCCCGCCATTGAGCGAATATCATTGTAACGACAATTTAATTATAGAGGTCAACCCTCTCCTCGGAGCCAAGTCAGCAAGACGAAAGTGTCGCCGGACAAAAGCGAGCTGAGAAGTGTAAGCGAAAAGTTTTGATTTATCTTGCATGGGCTCGTTTTCGTAGGCTGCGGCGCATTGCGTCTATTTCTTTGCGTTCAATCGCGCAAGCGTTCTGCTGGAAAACAAAAGGTCGCGCGTTCCTTTCCCGGTGTCAACGCGTGCTGCTTTGCTGATGGAGTAAAATTTCGGTGAAGTAGCCTCGAATAATGTGGTATGCTTAAACTAAGCTGCTGCATCAACTAGATGATTAATTCTGGTGATATGTGATTGTATAGAAGATTATAAGCAAGTACAACACATACGTAATAGCCTAATATTTGCTGGCTTAATGTTACAGAAATCCGTTTTTTCCACTCCTTCCAACTACCTCAGAAAAAAAAACCCATCGTCCACTCGGGCAGCAAGACCCAGTTCTGTGTTAATTTCGTCAACGCCTAGAAGTCACCCTACCAAGACCACTACAAGCTCAGTTGCTTCTTCGTCTTTCATGCGAGCTAATCGCTCAACAGGACCCCGAACACCTCGGCCGAAATCAATGTTTTGCGGTACTTCGTCAAGTTCAGGTTAGAGTCCTTGTAAAATTGACAATCTGGTCTTTTTCGCTTGTTAATTCGGCCTGCCAAAAAAAATCGTAAATTTAACGTAAACGAATAGCATTGATTTAAGTAGGGTTATAAAAAAATGTACAGAACCAAATGCGTTTTGGCTGTCCATCCGACCCAAGTGTCAAGATTTGAAAAAAAATTGATTCGTAAAATAAAAGTTTGCTGACCCTTGTTTTGTAACACAGTACAAACTCTATCTGTTACTGTCCAATGTAAGATCACAAACTTGTTCGTTAAAAAAAATCATTCGTGAAAGATAAACTAGAGCATAATAATTTGCGATTTCTGTTGACAAAAAAAATTTTTACTCTTCTGTTTTATTTCTAACTTTAAATTTATTGTAAGCTGCTTGGCCAGTTTTTTCAAAGTGATCCACTTGGCTCCTTAAGGAGGAAATGTCATGGGGAGGAATTTGAGAATCTTAGTACAATCTAAGGTTGCCCCCAAAAGTAGCAGGTTTTTTGCATTTGAATAATTATAGCTGCTAAAATCATTTATGAAATTAAAAACTTTTTTAGTTCTTCAACAAAATTCCAGATAGTCCATTGATAAATTTCATGTTGAAATGAAAGTGAGGACATTTTTTCCATGATTTTCACTTTCATTTCGAAAATTTGAAAATTCGTAAATTTTGTTGATGAATGTTTCTGGAATTTAGTTAAAGACAAAAAAGGTCTTTACTAGGAATTCTAAATTTAGAAGGGAATAACGGCACCTGAGTTCTAAAATGGAGAAATGCGGAAAAACTTTGAGAATCACTGTGCTAGACAATTATTTTCGGTATTTTCCAAGAGTTTGATTTAGCATTTCAAGTTTTCGATGTATGATCATCAATCTTAATTTTTTTTCAGTGAAAAATTCACAAGGCAGACCCAGCACACCGAAGACAACGAGGTATACGGTTCTTCTTTGTTTGATATCCTGCTTTTTCAATGGTTCAGCTCGCCATCTAATATCATACTATCGCTTTTAGATCAACAGATATATCGGTATTTGAAGTGGCTGATGACAAAGAACGACAAATGTTGAAGGCCTTTGAAAAAGAATGCATTTCAAACCAGTATTTACTTCAGCGAGAACCAGTCGTACCGAGAAAATCCAGCAACAATACTTCGACGGAGGTACGTTCCAATTTCTAAATGTAGTCGAATTTTTTTGGAAGCTACTTTCATTAATCTTTATAAACTCACTCAGCTGATATTGTAGCTAAGCCAAGATTTTTTAAAGTTTTATTTTGACGTCTCTGACGTTGATTTATAACAAAATAACAAAGGCTTATAAGTTTCGTTATATGTGAAATTGTTTTAAAATACGCTTTTTTTAAGTTCAAAAAATGTTTTATTATTTAAAATCGTATCCAGAATTACTTTAAAAATGGTGTACAAGCACAATACTTTTCCGAATTTTCGCTTATTTTTTGTTGATATTTATAAAGATAAGCGTATTTTAAAATTTCAGTAATTCTACATTGTATTTTTTTTACATTAGAAAAAGCATTTTTAAACGTTTCTGCCGTTATATCCCAAACTTATGGATTTTACAGCGAACCGATTTCCGGGCAATTGTTAGTTCGCGTATAATTACTTAATTAACACTGAAGTTATTTGTATTCTAATTGAATGCCATTCGTTCCGAAAAATTGTTTACTTTGATAGCTGAAACAACAAACAACCGGTAGGTTATTTTTTTGAGATCGTTAAAGGTTTAAGAGCAAGTTTTCACGCTAACGTGACTGCCTGGTTAAATTTTTACTAAACATTAGCGATTCTTTAAATGCTCGAATTGCTTGCTTTATCTATAAAGCATACTGTTGTGCTGTTACTGTTTGCTTTTCGTTCGTCTGTGCAGTATTGAGTATGCTAAGATAAATAAAAAGTTTGCTTTAATGGGAAAATTTATGACTTTATCGGGATCTTTACGTTTTAGCGTCAAATAGGTCGTTTTTTAAATCAGCTCAAATGGTTTTGTATTTTGGAATCTTGTTCTAACAAGTACATTGTAGACTTTAATTTTTTTCTTCTTTTGAAAGTAGATGTTTGAACGAATTTACTTGCTAACCAAACTTGTAATTCTATTTTTCTTCGTCCAACATATTTGCGACATTTATATGAAAATGTAATGAAAGTGCTTTCAGCCTTTTCAAACTTTAAAATAGTTGCTATAAAAAAGTTGGTAGTATGCGCAATATCTTAATAACATTGGTATGAGGATTTTAGAAGCATTTTAGGACTTCTTAATTACAACTTGTATCTGTTTAAAAACCTTTCTGCTAATGTCATCGGAAATACTAACGTAAAAGTAATGCACAGATTGTTTCATCTTACAACAAATAAACATGCTAAAACTGTTATTGGCACCAACGCTAGTTTTGTGAAGTGTTCAGTGTTTCCAGAGGAAAACTGATATAATGAGTTCGTGGAGTGTGACTTACCGCAGTTAGATTATCTCCTTTTCAACTCAATAGAAAGTTTCTTTGCCAAACGTAAGCTTTCTTTGCAACGCGACATAAAGTTGTAAGTTTTTTTTGCATGCAAAATTGGTTTTAAAAATTTACGCATGATGGTGCTCAACACTATCTTGTAATTTTAGCTTCAACAAAGACAAAGACGACTCTCCTCTCGGTCAAGCACCGAAGACAGCGAGGTGGTGATGCACTTGCGGAACGCTAACGAAAAACGTGATGTTGCCAGGAATTCGCACCCTCCCAGTTCTTATAATTCCTTGCCTAGGCCGAGAAAGGACAAGTATGCTCTTTTCCGTATAGTTTTTTCAGTTTCACTGTGACATGATATATTTGTTTGATTTTGTTTACTTTGAAAAGAATTTTATAGCATTTTCTTCGCTCTTGTCTTAGTTTTGCTGAAACTTAAAGCCTTAATTATGAAAAAATTCCTAAACGCTTTGATTCGGAACGCTGAGCCAGAGTTTATTGCTTCCGGGAAATTGCCTTGAAACTGCTCAAAAAACTCTACCTGATGCCTGTCACTTATCTTGCAGAGTTGATAAGCACGAACATCCGACTCGCATCCCGACTCCTATATCCTTCAGTCGACCGCTGCTAAATGGTAGAGCGTCGGAATCGAACGAATACATAGAAGAACCGACAAAGTGCGGCGATACCGAACCACCCGCTTTAGATGAAGGTTCGAAAGACGACTCAAAAGCGGAAGCACCAGCTTTTGACGGACGAAATTCTCCCGTAAAGACTCCGGCGGATTTGCGTCAACCGCGATTCACAATCTCCCTCGAAGAAATCAACCGTTTCCTCAATTCACAGCGATCAGCGGCTGACAACAAGTTCAAGTCGAAGACTACCAGCGCGATTCTCACCACTCTTCCACATGCGGACTCGACCTCCCTCCACTCGACTGGTTATCCAGTCGCCGAAAATAGTGCTAGTTTTTCCGCTTTTGCTCCGGTCGCAAAATCTCTAAACGGAAACACAAAACCGGAGCTTGTCGGCTTACGACAAAATTCTTTGGATTCAAATCCAAGTGACGTTTGTAAACTGGATCGGTTTCGCTCCTGTAAAATCGACATCAACCATAACGAAACTGGTTACCGTGACAACCAGAGAAGAAATGGTTTTAGACAAGACAAGGATAGCGGTGGTCGGGATCTAAAACAAGGATCCTTTATTGAGTCCCAAGTAAAACAAAACGGATTTCGTGAAACTTCGACTCCAAAAACTGCTTCAATTGACAAACAATGGGTGTGAAGAATATTTCAGATTTGTTTTTCCGCTTATCCAAAGTGGAACAAAGTTTTTATTGCTGTGGCTTCCCAAAGCCCCAGATTTCAGTTATCGTAAGTTCTTTTTTACCTTGGTTTTAACGATTCGTAAACGAGAGATAACGATTGACGATTGATGTTTTGAGACGGGCACAATTTTCGCGTTTTCAAACAATACCATACGCGCAACGGTTTGTGAGCAAATAGTTTTTAAGAGATTTATGTGCCAAATCTAGAGCCAATATCAAATCAAATTGACACAAAACACACTCAAGGTGTATCTGACGACTGTGAACAAATTCTATCAATATTTTGTAGTTTTCTACATTTTCACTTACAAGCGATAGGTTGTGTTTACTTGTTAGTTTTTTTTTTTCAATTTTTTTATAGTAGCCTTGTGTACGAAAATACAAAACATATTTAAATAAGTCACATTTTAGTTGTTTCAATAAAACTTTAATTTTTATTTTCTTTTTTGTTTTTGTGTTTTAAACATTTTACATTATTTTATTATGAATATTTTACTGTTTTTTTGCAATTTTACTCGTTCGTTATCACATGGTAGTACGCTACACTGCGTAGTGCGTAGTCAAAGTCAAATCGAAAAAAGTTTTTAGAAGTTTTATACTTTTCTCGCTAAAGTCAATAGTGTTAATAATGCATCAAAATTTTTAAAGCTTTCTTGTTTGGTTTTATAAGATTTTGTACATAATCTTGTTTTTAATTTTTGCTTTACTCATATATAAAACTACGTACGTGGGACGAGTAATAACCTCAAAAGCGAATCCAATCAATTCACTGTGATTTAGTGATGTAATTGATTCAAAAAGGTACCATTTTTTACCGCGCTTTTGCAATTAGGGCTTCTTGAGTGTACTGCACTTCAGTTTCACTGTGAATGATAGACACTGATTAATTATCGTGGCGTTGGTTATGTAATCTACAATACAGTGCAACCAAGTTTACTTTGTTTCACTTAATGCTCTCGAGGGTCTTGTTTAATCAGAATCAATCTGCCGCTTTTAGCTTTAAATTTAAAATTTATAAATTTACTACTTTTGAATGTAGAAAACTGCAATGACCTGGGAGAAATAACATACTGAAAATAAAAAATAATTTTTGTGATTCAGATAAACTTTTTTTGATATTTTTAAGTCAGTTTCAACCTTTGCAGATTCAAAAAAGTTCTTATAAGATAAATCACAAACGGTAAAACTGCAATTATACTTTCGAAAAGATAACCATTTTTACTTTGTCATTTATTTTTGAAGCATTTTGAGTGGAAAAATAAACATCACAATAAAAATACAAAAGCTTTACGTTTTCGTAGCTTTTTACAGTTTTTCTGAAAAATTTTATTTTCTATCAGGACTCGTTTAAGCACCCAAAAATTTGGTCCCATCTTTGGGGAGGAAAGTTTCTCGATTACTAAAACTCAAGGGTTAATCCGTGCCCTCGTTCTTAAAAATGGGCCGGATAAACCCACCACAACCAATACTTAATTGTAGTCGCCGATATAATACAAAAGACAGCAGAATTTCTGTCAATAAGTGCCCATCTCCCTAATTACAAGTTTGCCCATAAAGTGCATAGTAAAATCTTTTTTCTGACGGTCAAAGTAGAATAAAATTTCAAATAAATTGTAGCATTTTAACTTGAGAGTTCATTATTTTCATAACTCTTTTTATAAAAAAGTACTTATTGGCTTTCAAATTAGAAAAAGAAATTAAAAAAAGTCTTTTTCAAGTTAAGAAAAACTTCAAAAAAACAAGTCTTCATTTGACTGTTAAATTCAAAATGATCTTTTTCAACTTAAAGTTCATTTTCTAAAATTAAGATAAACAACCTTTTAGTTTTCTTTGAATGTAGAGTACTCTACAAAAGCAATTGCTGGCTTTACCAAACCGGTTTTCCTGGATGGTATACAAAGCTAGCGAAGAGTTTTGCTTTGAGAAAATTTTATTGCACTAACATGATTTTTAAAGTCGCAAAAGACTGCAAATTTTGATCAGTGCAAAGTACGAATTCCTTTTTTTATCGCGTCCTTTCGCAAGTAAAGTTGCCTTCCTAAAAATAGAAAATTTTTTTGAGAGGTTTGTATAGTCTTGTCTTGAATCCATTTTAAACTGCAAACTAAAAACATAATAGTGCCCGACATTTCTAAATACTTTTAAACAAAAACTACTTCTAACACAATTTTTTTAATCTGACAAAACCCAATTTTTTTATGTTTTCTTGTACACCAGTGAATTTCAACATAATCTAGTCGGACCGCCTTTTTCTTCTTTTTCACTCAAACTTTGCACGTTTTTGGCCCTTACAATAGTTTTTAAAAAAAATATTCGATTACCATTTTGCTTCGCCAGCACATCAAAAACGCCACTGGTCAAAACTACGTACAGTATATTGTAAATAGTTAATTGAGCTCAAAGGCATGTTCAATATTAGTCCTTAATTATGAAACTCTCTGTGGGCCACTCGAAATTTCAGGCAAACTTTAATGGACCCGTGTTGGTCTACGTATTCGCAGGATAGCTAGGTTTAATAACAGTCTGATTTGTGAGCAGAAGGACGAAAGCTCGATGCTCATTCATACCCGGTGATTTCTGTTGTGCTTTTCTCTCAATTTCGGCAGCATAGTCGAGTAAATTACAAGCGCCTTGATTGAGGTCGACATAGTTTCGGTTCACCGGAAAACGGATAAAAATTTTGCAAGGGACCCCAATAAAATTTTTAACAAAAGCTGTTAAATAGAATTTATTTTACTGATAAAATGAATAAAGAAGGGAAGAAAAAAGATTTAGTACCAGTTTTCGTGACCAAAAAAGAGGTCTTTAGAGTTGTATCAAGTTCATAGTGTAAAGTTGATGAGCCACTTTGGGAAGGTTTGGAAGGTTGTTGCAAAATTTTATGTAGCTATAAGACGTGCTCTATGTGATGAAGAGAATCAAAATTTGCTGTTTTGATTTTATAATATTGATGTAAAAAAACATTGAAAACAAAAGCTTTATTATGTTCTTCTGCAGTGGATTTATAAAAACATAGAAAATGGTTTAAAAGAGAGATGTTAGTGTACTTTCTTAAAAAATGAAGATGAGAGTTCATAAATAAGAAGCTCTTTTTATGTTCTCTGAGGATAAAGCAATAAACTAACAAATGCGATTTTACAGAATCCTCATTCACTATGACGTTAGCAGATAATATTGTTATCTGCAGTAAGACCAGGATTCTGTTAGAAAGGAATTTGCAGGAATGAAGCTTACCAGGAGAGAATTGAAAATCAAAGCAGGAGCTTAAAACAGAGAATATGGATGTGAATAAAAAGCCAAATAAAACCATCAAATAACAAAGATTTTAAAAGTAAAGAAGATAAGTATTAATACTTAGAATCTACTGCCCTAAGAAACACAGAAAGCAAAAAAAGGCGAAAAGAATACAGTCAGCGAAAGCTAGATTTCATAAATTAAAGCTATCTAGATTCTCATAAATTTATGAAAAAAGGTTGCCGGAAGAGGAAAGCTGACAAAAATAGTATAAAATCAGATATGTTAAATAGATGAAAAACAGTGGCATTCAGTTGAACAAAGATGAGTGATCTGGAGGAAGCAAAGCTTGAGGTGTTGAGGTTGGATATCAGGATGGATAGAATTAAGAACAAGATTTTTAAAAATATCTTGCAGATTAGCGGTAAAAAGTTTGAAGTTAGAGAGGCCAGATTGAGATGAATTGTACCTCTTCAAAGTAATCAGAAAAGAAAAAATTTGCACTAAAGTTGACCAAGTTTTTATTACTGATTGTCGGCAGCGTGGTCGAATGGTTAAAGCGTCGGGATTGTGATCGACATGGTCTCTGCTCAAAACCTAGTTGCGCCATTCTGTTATGTCCTTGGAAAAGGCACTTTTCGGCCCTTATCCCTGCTTGTTTGTCTTGGCAAACAGTTCTAACTTTCAGTCATATATCTAAAATTTCAAACAGACAGCAATATCTTGGCATCTCCGGAAGCAGGTTGGGGTAATTGCTTACCCTATGTATTAGTGCCAACGTTGCTTTCCTAAGAGTCAGGAAGATAAATATAGAGATAAAATAAAAAATAAATAAATAATAGATAATGTAATCACACAAGTTTTTGTGAACTAATGCTCACTTTTGCTCAATTGTTAGGGGTAACAAAATTCAGTAAATTTAATTCAAATAATTTCACCCGGTTTCTGTGCTTCAACAATGTTTGCAGTACATACTTTGTTCAGGCTTGTTGCCAGGGCGACGATTTTGTGCTTATTTTTAAGATTCATGCTTATTTTATCCTAGCATTGCCCCGTCCTGAAAAGGACGTTTGCCGATTAGCAGACCCACACTGAACATCGGAATGGGTGGATACCCTTCCGTTTTAGTAGGTTCGGTTTCGGTTTGTCATTTTAAAATCAATGAACAGACTTATTCACTGCCCAGGCTGCGTGAAAGCACCTACCATCTGGGTTAAGCTCAACCGCCTGCAGACTGGTGTTGGGCGATTCCATTTGTCCATGCACAAATGGGGTCTCGCTCCTTTACCGAATTGCGAGTGTGGCGCCTCTGAGCAAACCGCAGACCATGTACTAACAGCGTGCCCTATACATCGGGCACCACACGGAGCACGATGTCTGACGGTTTTGGATTACGAAACTCGATGCTGGCTTAATGACTGCCAGCATCTGATCCAGGCAGTGCAG
Organism: Diplosoma virens; assembly: GCA_963680785.1. Lineage (NCBI taxonomy): Eukaryota > Metazoa > Chordata > Ascidiacea > Aplousobranchia > Didemnidae > Diplosoma > Diplosoma virens. The sequence goes on from OY796885.1 coordinate 18,661,835, forward strand.
CAATCTGGCGTAGTAAATGGATAAACCCTCGGCCCCAGTCCTGTTTGTGTCTGGCCTGGAGTGGATGCCCTTCAAACGATGACGACGACGATGCTTATTTTTATAAGCATTACCTCAAAAAATTCTAATGTACTTAGTTCTAAGAAACATGCTTATTTGTGCCTATTTTTTACTAATTTTGCTTTAGTTTTCAAAAAATTTTTATAAAACGCGCTTATTACGAGTTTTCACTTTTATGTTCGAAAAAGAGGTCGTTTTTGGAAAGATCTTTTTCTTCGATTTTTAGTCAGATGCATAGACCATTCAAAAAGACCGGAAAAAAGATCTTCACTACGTTTTAAGACCCGTGTTACTTTTTAGTCAATTCGGTTGGTACCCCTGTTTATTGCTGAATCTTGATACAGCCTTGACCAGAGGTGGGAAATCTTTTTGTTATTGCAGGCCAGATTTTAAAAATTTTGACAAAGGCGGCCGCCTAAGTTGAAATACGTAAGAAAATTGCGTAATCACTTTAAACCTGAGTCGTTTTTTTTATTTTTGTCGCCAAAAAATTGCAATCTCTAGAAAATTATGAAAGAGTCTCAAATTTCTTAATCTTTGTCTCTAAAATGAAGTAATCTCTAAAAAAAAAGGTAAAGTAATCACTTTAAAAGATCTCAAAATTCTAGATCTTCATTGGCAAAAATAGGTGACTTTTCAAAAAAAGAAGAGGTCTTCACCTTGATTATCTCCCAGCTTTCTTGATTTTTGTTCCTAAAACACAGTAATCTCTATAGCTGAAAAGGAAAAAAGGTTTTTTATTATCAGCAACAGTCATTGACAAATAATACTATTACTTTTTAAACTTTCATGGAGGCCGCAGGTTTCCCACTTCTGCTAGGTTGTTGATTAATTATCAACTTCCTCACCTGCTGTTCTTGATACTGCAGCAGTCCAAATAGATTGCAGCCTAGGGTTGTCATACCGTCCGGAAAATTCCGGACATGTCCAAAATTTAGTATAAAATTTTTCGATGTCCGGAATTTTTAGAACATAGTCCGGAATTTTAGAATAAAGATTTCAAAAAGACATGAAATGGATATGAAACTCGTTTGTTTGTTGTTGGTTGGTTGATGACCTTTTTTTAGAGAACACTGATTTCGTCACAAAAATTGAAAAATTCGAGACTGATTCTTAAACGTTTTTTTTTTTTTTTTTTGGTCTTCGTCTGAGAATCTCAGACAATTTTATTTTGCCCGCCTTTCCAAAAAATGTTTTTGGCTGGTACGCCTATGTCTATCTGGAATTCCGCCTATTCAGAAATGGTAACCCTACTGTAGCCTACTATTTTGAGTTGGTCCAGATAGCATAAGTTTAGCCTGCACATGTTTCTTGCCTTGACTTTGTTTATGAGACTTTAACTTTTCCTATATAAATAACTGGATGCTTGGAAGAAAAAATGTATTTGAAGGAGGCGAAAAGTAGTTGAAAACTTTTCATGCCTAACAGATTTCAGCCAAGTCACTTTCTCTAGTCGAATGTTTGTGCATGCATCTATGTGATAACGCTCCTTTAAAATGTCATAGATAAATGTGCAAGTTCTGTCAGTATTATTTATGACAAATCGCGCAGAATTGATTTGAGTTTTTCAACACAGAAAATTGTCATTGAAGCATGAGTTTCTTGGTTTTTGAAAGTTTACGGTAATTTCTTTTTAAGGCCTTGCTTAGTAAAATGCACAGTTTTAACGAGTCCAACAACTTTTAAGCCCTATTTTTTTATGACCCAAGTCAAATCCAAGTCAATCAAATTTCGAGTCCTTCTCTGTCCGAGCCTATTATTAACCAATTTTTCATCCAGAAGTTTTTGGTTTTTACTTTGATTCACAAGTGAAGTGCTTTTTTTCTTGGTCTTCACTTGATTTTGAATAGTTTTTTTACCTTTAAATATTAAGTAAATTCTCAGAAAATAGGTCTTCACTTGTTCGTCAAGTTAAATAAACTTTGTATGGGTTCATTTCTGTGAATATGGTTCGCAAAAAAATTATAATAACTTTTTGACTTAACAGTTTTTCATTTAGAAAGCTTGATTCTTCGTCCAATTGAGGATTCAAACTGAGTCCGCGTTCTTCGCAGTTTGGACTCGAGTCGAGTTTGAATCCTTATAAAACTTTAGCAAGCGGAACCGTATATGCGACTTGAATCATTAAAACTCTTAGAAAGTGACAAGATTTCTTACAACAACGTTTCAAGTTGTAAAAAGATAAAATTAAAAAATTTAACGTATTTTTTACTATTAAAATAGTGATGTTTTTGGTGTGCAAGAATGAAATTTTACTGCCCAAATAGTCTGATAGTATTGCGCAGTTGCGCACTTAAAAAAAACACTGTTTGTAAAGTAAAGCCTTGAGCGGTAACTAGTGAAGAGTACATTTTTCTAAGTATTTTTTGTGTTAAAAAATTGATCCCCTCTATCTAAAAACACATTAAAAAAAGTCTCGTTTAATTTAATATCTGTATTTATCCTCCTGACTCACAGGAAAGCGTCAGAGGCGCTATAAGGCAAGTAATTAACCCGACCTGCTTGCGGAGTTGCCAAGATATTTCTGTTCCGTAAAAATTTTAAAACTAAACAACCAACATAAAAATCTCAAGTAATTACGAGCACTTCCACTTGTAGTCAAATACACAAAAGTATATCTAACAAGTTAAAATTTTTTATTTGATTTTTCAGTTTTTATCATCATTACTATTTTCGGGCAAAACATTGAATTAGTTTAATGTATTCCCTTGCCCGCTTGTCCTTTTAGGGTTGCGGGAACAGCAGCTAGAGTTGGGATCTCCAAGCATCCCGATCTCTTGCGACTAGCGGCAATTCCGCCTGTGGAATTCCAAAGCGCGACCAGGCCAGGTCTTCAACAAGATTCCGCAAGGGAGTTCGCAGGGGCAACTGGAACGTCAGTTTTTCTAATATATGAATATAAAATTTTTTTTGAATAAACACTCTAGAGCAAAAAAAAGCAAAAAAACAACGAGATTGAATGCAAAAGCAGCGCTAAACGAGCAGATAAAAAATGTAACGCAGCTGAGTCAAGGTGTTGCTCAATTAGTATTTATTCGACATTTGTCAGCTGCTGCTTGAAATGGAGCATGGGCGCTCAGCATTTTTTTAAAAAGCTCTATTGATTTCAGAGCAAACGACTAGCGTTTTTTCAATAACCTTCAGTGGCTTATGCAGAAATTTGTCATGGGATGTGAGTGGTGGTTTGCGAGCCAAAAACACGATTAGTAAAAGTTAAAATAAAGTGAAGACATTTTTTTCATATACTTAGTTTCATGCCCTAATTTGCTTTTGAATGGTCTGCGTACATTCCTTATGGGGGTCGACCCGAAGTCCCCTTCCCGTGGATATGCTTATGGTAACCTATAGCATCGCGGTGATAAATCTGAATTATAAAAATATTGTAGACTGCTTTCAATTTTGAAATTTTTTGAAAAAATTGGATGAAAAAAGGAAATTGGTGTGATATAGCCGACTAAGCGCACCGATTTAAGGTTGGGAAATGTCATTTAATGATTAATAGTGTGAAAACAAAGCTTCAACGAATACAATTTAATAAACTGATTACAATCGGTACAATGTGGTAATTGGATGAAGCAGTCACACAAAATAAACACAAATAACAAAATCGATCGTCAAAAAATTGGCACGATCAATGGAAATTCGCTTCACTGTTATATCGAGCGGTCACTTAAGCATGTTCAAATGGTGATAAGCCTTGTACGAGTACAAGGACAAAAACTTGACAGTACTAGGCACTAAGCTTAAACATCCAATCAAAGTAAGACTCAGTTTTAAGACTAAGACTTTTTTATGTTTTCATCAAAAAATTTCAAGAAGTTTATTGATGTTTTCAAAAATGAGTGGTCTACCAAAAAATGAGGCCATCACGCAGCATGTATGCAGATTCATCTTTAAAAATGTTTTTACTTTCTCCGACTTTTATTTGAAGGGATTTAGGCGCAAATGAATAACATTATACAAGGACGATTAAATTGTAAAAACAGTTGGACTGCTCTAATTCAAGTAAATCAAAACAAAGCCACTATTAAATAATCATTTAAAAAGACTTACAATACAGAAAATATTGACACGAAAAAAAAGCAAAAAACTATATTTTACAAGTTTTTCTCAAGCAGTTAGTTTTTACAGAGAATAAATACATCACATCGCCAGTGAATTCATAATTCATTTTTTCACATATGAAACGGAAGTATAGTTTTATCGTAGCCAGATGTTAGATTCACTAATAGTAAATGCACAAAAAAAAGATAGGCCTATAGACCACAGCGAAAAATTTCCCGAGTTCAAAACAAAAGTAAGTAAAGACGTTTCATTTTTGAGATAAAATCAACATCTTAACCAATAGCAAAGACAAAACCATCTTTAATTCTCACAATAAAAGTAGATGCCTGAGGGCGTAAAAGATATTCCACAAGTAAGCGTTTAATACGATGATGTTGACAATCATTTCCTGAATTTTCAATCGAGGATTCAAAGTCTCGTTTGACGTTAAATAATATTCTAGAGCTGAACGAAAAACAAGCACAAAAACGTGCCAGATAAGCCTAGGCAAGGTTTAGCAGTGTTTGAAACGTTTTGTGGTATTTAGTAGTAGAGTTTTATTGCAGCAGCTTCGTGTAGAATAGAGTAAGAATTAAAAGAATAAAAGCTCAAACAATTATTTTAATTGACTGATATTTTCTTATAGTTAGTTCAGTGTGCAGCATAGAGTTATTAGTAGTTTATTGAATTTCATACAGAAAAAGTCAGAGAAAATCAGCAGTTGGTATGCGAAAACGAACTGTATGATGTGTATAATTAAAGTTTGAATGGTAAATATTTATGATCAGTTTTTTAGAAAAGAAATACTGTAGCCTAATATCCAATTAAAACTGTTGTGTAGAAAAAATAACTTTGTTTATCAAATCATTTGCTAATGATGACAGTTTAACAAAATTTAAAAAACGAATAATAAAGTCACGTTAACTTACACTGTTTAATAGTTTATATAGCCAAATTTTATAATGGCAATAATACATTTATTAGTTGTTTTTTTTCATATTTTTCTTGACTAAAGTTTATCATTCGTATATTACAGCAATAAGTTAATCATTGGCTCAGTAAAGTAAAACAAACTTCAATTCTGACTAAACGCATGACCTAACACGAAGCAACTAGTTGTCGACAGTTAAACGAGAAAAGATCGTGACCAAAAGTTAAATGCAGTTTCTATGACAAGTTTTTCAAGTCATGCTCAGATATGAAAGATGTAACAACTTCTCAAAAGATTGGGGTCCTTTCCATTTTATCGCTGATTGGATCAGCATACATACTGCTGCTAAAATATTCTCGTGTGATCAAAAACCTTCAATACATATCAAGCACTGTGGTTGCCTTTCAGGTTTGTGCTTATGTACTTGTTTCCTATAGTAATTATTAAGTGTTTGCAAACGCTGAGAAAATTTTTAATTTTTTGCAATGTTTGTAACTATAAAGCAAATATAATTCATTTTGCTGGACTTTATTTTAACTTTTCAGTTTTCAGGCCAAATAAGACCTGATTAGCTTATAAAAAAACAAACTTATCATCTTCCGTTTACTAAAAAACATTATCCAATCTAAAGTTAAAATAACTTTGAAAATAAATCCTATTTATAAAACGTTTAAAGTTTCACATTATTTTCAATTGAAGACTCGTGTTCGCCCCGCACTATGTTCAAACTTTGTTTATCAGTTTTCGTGTTCGTGTGATTCGAACCTGACGTACATCGGTATGTCAATCCGTCATTTGAGCACTAGGGTGGGTGAACACTTAGGTTTCCATTTGAAGACTGAGAGCTCCGTCAAGGAACATATCATGTCGTGTGATATTTGCTCCAATACTAAATTCAACGTAAATTCGTTTAAAATAATTAAGAAATGTAATTCCAATTTTGAAACCAAAATTCATGAAGCTTTATTGATAAAAAAGCAAAACCCCAAACTCAACTGACAATTATTTGCAAATGGATCATCATTTTTATAAATATATTTTAGATTATTATTTTGTGTCAGTTGGATTTGCTCGGTGTATTGGCGTTGTTGTGTCAATTTGGCGGTTGCATTTTAAATTTAAATTTAAATTAATTTCCTGTATGAAAAAAACGCGTGCGAGAAAAAAGATTTGTTAAACAATTGGATAATTCAGATCATTGTTTTTGTTTTTGTTTGAATTACAGTACTTATTTTTCAAATCATTTTATTCATCTGAAGAGGGCTGACGCAAGCCGAAAACGTTCATTATGGTTTCTTTTTTTTTTTTTTTCTTTGTTGTATTTTCTTAGTAATTTTATGTTAGTTTGAATGTATTTATTCTGTTATATGCGGTCGTGGTATAACTAATTGAACTGGTCCAAAAACCGGTACGCCTAAATACGGTGGCAAAAAAAAAAAATTCTTACCTTGCGTCTTTGCAGCTCTTCAAAGACTATCTTTGCTTTAATTTAAAAAAAAATTCTTTCAGGAAATCGCGAAGCTTTTCCTCACTGTTTGCGTTTTATTTTTGAAATCTGACGGTGTTAAATCTATGATAAAGAAAGTGAAAGAAAACGTGTTTGAAGAAAAGCGTGCAACTTTATTAATGGCTACTCCGTCTTGCCTTTATGCTCTTCAAAACAATATGGTTTTTCTTGCTTTAGTTAATCTTAATGTCCCAACACAACAGGTTAGTACTATTAGAAGATTTTTAGCAATTAAATCAGTTTTAAAATTTATGCTAGATATAGGGTGTCCATAAATTATCGTTACAATTTCAAAAATTCACCATAGTCTTATTTTTTAAGATATTTTCAATCGATATGTCTTATAGTAAAGGGAAAGGCTTCAAGTTTATGGTAGATGCTTTAGTACACCTCTACGTGTGCACTATCAGTCGCACGTATGATATCCAACCGATATTTAATTTCTTGCCATGTTTTTGCTAACATATCTACAGTAACTGTATTAATTGCTTCAATTATTCGATGTTGCAAATCATTAATATCTCTGACTTTGGTTCGGTAAACGATTTCTTTTACATAGCCCCACAGAAAAAAAATCTAACGGTGTTATATCAGGGGACACATGGCGGCCATGGAATGGGACCATCATGTCCAATCCACCTACCTGGAAATGTTTCATTCAAAAATTGACAAACTTCAAGGCCCCAATGAGGTGGTGCACCGTCCTGCTAAAAAATAACTTGTGGTTGATACTATTCAAGCTGTGGTGACATGTATTCTGTCAAAATGTCGAGGTAAATTTAAGCTGTGATTTATTTTTCAGTTTGAAAAATAGACCGATAATTTTATCATGCATGATTCCACACCACACGTTTAGTTTAGGGGAGTCCCGTTTAAGCTCACAGGTATCATGCGGATTCTCCGAGCCCAATATTCTCAAATTGTGTCTATTTAGTAATCCAGAAACGTGGAACATTGACTCGTCACTAAAGCAAACAGTTTCAAAAACCTTAGGTCTGAATCTAACCTGCCTAGCATCGTCACTGCAAATTCTTTTCGTCGTGGCTTATCTTCTGGCTTAAGGGCTTGCAGAAACTGCACTTTCATAAAGTCGCAAGTTTCTATGCAATACTTTGTGAATAGTAGATCGTGGGATTTGTAACTGCGTAGAAGCCTCGCGAATGGACTTTCTAGGGCTTCTGGTATATGCCACTCGCACAGATTCAATTTCTTCTTCTGATATTTGAGGTCGGCCAGCTCTCTCTCTCTCTGTAGCACACTACCAGTCTCCATAAACTTTTTATGCCATGCTCGAACGGTAGGTCGCGCAGATGGCTTTCTTCCATACTTGCGTCTAAAGCTTGGCTGGGCTTGGATGTCTGACTTTGTCTCTATAAACCAGGAAACACACTAGGCTTTTTCCTGCGAAGTGCTCATTTTCATAAACTCTACTTTCACTACTAAATTCAAAAATATTCTGCTTAATCACTAAAAAAATTGTAACTTTGAATCTAATTATTTCCACAAGTACCTGTTAAGAGAGAAATAACTTGAAGCATTTTCCTTCACTATAAAACAAATCAAATAAAAATATCTCAAAAAATAAAATTTTGACAAACATTAAAAAATGGACCGATAAATTATGGACACCCTGTATAATTTTGGTTTAAAAACTCCACAGCAAAAAAAGAGGACTTAAATCACCAAATCAAAAAAGATGTTTTAATTTTAAAGCGTAAGACAACAGCAATATTAATATACAAATTAAAAATAAAAATTTCAATTTCAAAGGACGGGGTAGTGTAGTGGTTAACACTATTATATCTCTCACAGAAGCTTTTCTGTAGATTCCCAGGTTGGCCTAATCTGACGCAGTTGTTGCAAAAGTTCGTAACTATTGCAGCAGTTCCACTGCAATGGCTCTGTTGCCGAGCCAGACACTGCAAACTCATATCACGCTTAAAACATAGAAAATGACTGCAAAAATAGAATTAGTTGCATCTTGCTTCAGGGTTTTGCAACCTTGAGAAAAGGTATTTTATTTAAATATATCTTTATTTGAAAAAGAAGTCAATAGCGCCAACAGGCTACTGATTTGTACATTGATGTTGTTTTAAACTTCAATGTTAAGGTATGAACGCTTTTTCTTTGCTAAGCTTTTTTATGGAGTAGCTAAAAAACACAAGCTACAAGGTTAAAAAAGCCTTGTTTTACACTAGTATAACGATACTGTGCCAAAAAGAGACTCAAAGAATCCAAACAGTACTTTTTGTAGTTATATACATATTTTCATAAAAACTCTACTTAAGTTTTGAAACGACAGCGATATTCGTTTTGCAGGAAATGGCTCGTCAAGCAGTCATTACGTAAAAGATAATAAAAATAAATAAATAGATATAAACAAGGAATAAAAAAGTTTACTGAAAAATTGAGCAAAATTTATTCGGAAATCGACAAAAATTTTTCAAGGTTGTCGACGAAAAATTGTTACCAAAGTAGTTATTGCTGTTGAATCCACTGATTACCGTCGAATAACGGTGCTGCCGAATGCTGCTATGTTTGCTGGAAAACTTCCAATTCTTCGAGTAAATCCAGCTATCCACCACAACAAAAACCGGAAAATGTCGTCATGGAATATATATTTAAACCGAAAAGCTTATTTGACGCTCTGTGTTTAATAACCACAATTCGTGCACATTTTTTGAATAATCTATGTTTCTTTCTCCCCTTATCATTATTTTATTTTTTGTTTCACCCACCACCATCTTATCAAAGCATCGTTTTTTTAACTTTTTTCATCAGATATCTTTTCATTTATTGCTTTGTGCTTTTTCATTGGCTTCATTCACTCAATAAATTAATTAATTCTTTTATATTCACAGCATTACGCCATTTACTGGTAATAAGAAGTGAAGAGAAAACCTTTTATATACAGTATAAGCAGTCGCGTTACTCATTGTACAGTACGTTTAAATTACGGGTTTATGATGTTAAATATTTTTGCTATGAGCTTGTTAGAATTTTGCTAAATTTTTGTATAAATTTTGTAAGACTTAATATACTTTATGCGATTTCATATATTTATTTTTATTACAATTTATTTAATACATGCCTTATAAGCCGCTTCCGGTGAAGCAGATACTGTTGTGGTTTTAAATTTTTTCATTCTACGTGTAAAGTGTTTTTAAAAGAAACGTATACTGTTTTATCTGTAGCTATATTGAACACCTTATCAATTCAACTGTGACAACTACCCTTTTTTATGCGTTGTTTGCAGTCTTAACCTTGTTTTGTACAAATGTTAAAGAGTATTACATACTCCGTTTTGGAATTTAGGAAATATTTTATTAATTTAGGAAAATGTTAGATTGAATGCGCCCACCGCAAATCAATGAATGAATTGTGATTTCAGGTACTATATCAGCTGAAAATACCTTTTACTGCATTGCTCTGTGTTGTTTGGCTTGGAAAGTCTTTAACAATACAACAATGGTCTGCTGTAGTCCTGATATTTATAGGTAGTTACAAAAAGTTTTTTAATTTTTTGTTTTTTAATATTTCGAGTCGTTTATTAAAAATCTAGTTTTAATTTTAACCAAATTTGTTTATCAAAGATTGGATTGAGGCCGATTTATATATGAAATGAGACTGTGTCGTTGTCGCTGCGCTCATCTTTTGTTTTAGGGACTCTTGTTCGATTCCCAACTCTCTCAGTCACTTTCTCTTAATTTAGTAATTTCTACTACTCTTCATAGACAGTCTCGCTTTTCGTATTGTTATTAAATACCTGCTTCCCACTTCAACAAAATATTTGCCGATTCTCTCATATATACACCCAGCATTGCCGACTAAAAGATTGAACATACATCTATATTGGATTGTTTATTTAAATGGCTTTTAGACGCCTGCCCGGAGTGACATAGATCTGGACGCCAATTTGTGGCAGCTGCGCGGAAACTACTAAAAAACTTTATTAAACTAGGCATTCGTACTGCCTCAATAGACGAATGGCCCAGATGGTAGATGCTTTCTCGCAGCCTGGGCCGTGAGTAAGTCTATTCATTGATTTTAATGATGACAGACCGAAACCAAACCTACCAAAACGGAAGGGTATCCACCCACTCCGATGTTCAGTGTGGGTCTGCTAATCGGCAAACGTCCTTTTCAGGACGGGGCAATGCCAGGATAAAACTGCCCTTTTCTGGGCACATTGCCAACAAGTTCCGAAGACCCACTATTCTTCAGCTGAACATCGAAGGCCTCACTGCAGGCAAGATGAACGTTCTTCATCACCTCGCTATGCAGTCTGAGGCACTCGTCATCCTACTGCAGGAGACCCACTGCACTGATGCAGAGAAGTTGGTACTACCAAAGTAGCAACTAGCTGGGTCTTCTTTAAGCAGGAAGCATGGCCTTGCCACGTTTGTCCACGAGCGACTGAGATACACGCTTTTAAACCAATCTCCACCGACATCGGAAATCGAGTGGCTGTGTGTGGACGTTGATGGCTATAAAATAGTCAACGTCAACAAACCACCGCCAACCCGATTGCGAACCCTGGATCTCCCTGTGTTTCCTCACCCCTGTCTTTACGCTGGCGATTTTAATGCTGACTGGGGTTACAATGACAACAGTCCGGACGGTGAGTGCTTGGCTGGCTGGGCAAATATTAATTGTCTTGCTCTCCTATGTAATGCCAAGAACACTGCCAGTTTTTATTCCGGCCGCTGGAACACTGGCACCAATCCAGACCTAGCTTTCGCTAGCGTAGGTCCAAACAGTCGCTTACCGGATAGACGTGTCCTTTTGACAAGTTCCCCAAGTCACAGCATCGACCTTTGCTTATTACACCACCAAGGTTTGTTATGGCAGTGTCAAGCATGCCTGTTAAGCGATGGAACTTCCGCAAGGCCAAATGGAGTCACTACATTGCTTTGACGAATAAATTCGCAAAGACTTTGTTGCCGCCTGATTCACTTAATGTGGATGCGGCTTACCAGGACTTCTGTAACACCATCAAGAAAGCAGCCAAAAAGACTATCCCACGCGGGTATTGAAATAACTATATTCCGTGTTGGGATGCAGAGTGTGAATCCCTCTATGAAACCTTTTTGCAGTCTACTCAGGGAGACGACTCAAGTTTGGCTGCTACAGCTCTGCTTGCCAAGCTTGACAGAAAGCGGAGGGATCGATGGTCCGAGGCAGTTTGGACGATTGACTTCTCATGCTCTAGTCGAAAATCATGGAGTATTTTGAACAACCTTACTGGTAGGTCACGACACTCTCCTCGTCACTATCCCGTTTCAGCCAATGTTATTGCATCTCAGCTGATTAGAAATGGGAAATACGAGGCTGTTGACTGCAAGTCATCTCGACTTGTCTTTCAAGAAGTGTCTGACCTTTGGAGGGCCACAACACCAGACGCAATAAATATCTCTGACAATTTTTCACAGAGAGAATTTGCTGCTGCCCTCCAACATCTAAAACCAGGTAAAGCTCCGGGTCCTGATTCCATCTGCCCCGAGCTTATACTCCATGCTGGAGCTGCTTTGAAGTCCTGGATACGTAAGTTTCTTTCTTCCTGTTTGCGCCGACTCAAAATTCCCAAGATCTGGAGAAGAGCGCTTGTGGTCGCGATTCCAAAACCAGCAAAGCCCGTGGGAGACCCAAAGAGTTATCGACCGATATCTCTGCTCTGTGTCCCCTACAAGATCCTCGAGAGGCTTATCTACGGCCACGATGAACCATTAATCGATCCACTGCTCCCTAAAGAGCAGGCTGGGTTCCGACGCGGGAAGTCAACCGTAGATCAAGTTGTTCTGCTAACCCAGAACATCGAGGATTCTTTTGAGGCTAAAAAGAAGGCCGGTGCCGTATTTATCGATCTGACAGCTGCTTATGACACTGTCTGGCACCGTGGCCTTACCTGCAAGCTGCTGAGACTACTTCCGGATAGGCACATGGTCAGAATGATCATGGAGCTTGTCCAAAATCGAAGTTTCAGCCTTACCATCGGTGACAGCAAGCTAAGCAGGCTACGCCGTCTTAAAAACGGCGTTCCTCAGGATCGGTCGTGGTTCCCCTCCTATTTAACATCTATATGTACGATCTTCCTTCCATGATTTCCAGAAAGTTTGCTTATGCTGATGATCTAGCATTGTTTCACTCTTCTGGAAACTGGAAGGACTTGGAGGGGACCTTAAGCCAAGACATGTCCACACTTTCAGCGTATTTCCAGACTTGGAGGTTGAAGCTCAATCACACTAAGACGGTGACGACAGCCTTTCACTCAAATAACCGAGAGGCCAAACGTGAGCTAAAGGTCTACAACAACGGTAGACTTTTACCGTTCTGTCCAACGCCTACTTACCTTGGGGTAAAACTGGACAGATCGCTCACGTTTCGTCACCACTTAATGGCATTGGGCAAAAAACTATCATCGCGCGTCACACTGCTGAGGCGACATGTGGGCTCGGGATAGGGTGCTGGTGTTAAAACACTACGCATAGCCACCTCGTCGGCAGCGTGGTCGAGTGGTTAAAGCACCGGACTGATGATCAACATGGTCTCGGTTCAAAACCCACTTGCGCCATTCTGTTGTGTCCTTGTGAAAGACACTTTACGGCACTTTCCCCTTCTTGGTGGTCTTGACAAGCAGTTCTAAATTGCAGTCATATCTGTACTAAATTACTAGCGGACAGCAATATTTTGGCATCTCCGGAAGCAGGTCGGGGTAATTGCTTACCCTATGTATAGCGCCTCCGTCACTTTCCTGCGAGTCAGGAGGATAAATATAGAGATAAAATAGAAATAAAAAAAAAGTCTCTAGTCTACTCAGCAGCTGAGTACTGTGCGCCAGTCTAATGTCGCAGTGCTCATACTCGCCTCATCGACAATGTCTTAAACGACGCCTGGCGCATAGTTACTGGATGCCTGCGTCCCACTCCAAGGGACCACCTACCTGTACTCTCAGGCATCCAGCCAGCTGAGCTTCGCCGACTGGGAGCGACACTCTCCTTTGCTCACCGTGGATCTCTGGACCCCGATCATATCTTGTATGGTCTTTTAAGTGGGTCCTCAGATACTCGCCAAGTGAGACTAAGATCCAGACGCCCGTTTGTGCCAGCTGCGCGGAATCTCTTGGACAACCTTGCCAGACTTGGCATCCGTGCTTCTGAATGGACAAATCACAAATGGAAAACGGAGTACTGTGAAAATGCTTCCAGGCTCCGTGCTTTTGTGCCCGAGACCGGTGCCAGGCCTGTTGGGATGGGCTTACCCCGAGTAGCTTGGGTTAAACTCAACCGCCTGCGGACTGGTGTTGGGCGATTCCATTCGTCCATGCACAAATGGGCTCTCGCTGCTTTACCGAATTGCGAGTGTGGCGCCTCTGAGCAAACCGCAGACCATGTACTAACAGCGTGCCCTATACATCGGGCACCACATGGAGCACGATGTCTGACGGTTTTGGATGACGAAGCTCGATGCTGGCTTAATGACATCACTGCCAGCATCTGATTCAGGCAGTACAACAGTCTGGGGTAGTAAAAGGATAAACCCTCGGCCCCAGTCCTGTTTGTGTCTGACCTGTAGTGGATACCCTTCAAACGACGACGACAACGACGACGACGACGGTACCCTTCAAACGACGAATAGACGAATCAATGAAAAACAGAGTACTGTAAAGAATTTATTTAGGCTTCGTGCTTTTATTTTCCGGGCCTGTACCGGGAAAATGGCCAAGTTTATAAAAATCGCTTTACCCAAAACCAATTGACTGAAAGAGTAGGTGAATCACAAACTTATTACCGTGTCTTTATACAACGTTTTTAACGAGACTGATTTTAAAAAAGATATTTTACTAAACAAACATAATTCTTGACAGCCTAAAGCGATTCGAAAAACTTCGTATACGTATTAATCTGTTTTCGCTGAAATCCATCCAACTACAGAGTTGTTTTAGCATTAACAAGACAATCTTAAGGGGTGCATTTAAACTAGGCTCCAAAAATTTTAATATGGCCCGGATTCAAATGAAGACATTTTTTTAATCTTCACTTGGCGTAAAAGGCAAAAATTATTTTTCAGCTTTCCCTTTTGGAGTGAAGACATTTTTTAATCCTTGCTTGAAATGCATTTTTTCCGCTTTCATTTTTGAAGTTGATTTGGGGAGCACAAATTTTCCAATAAAGACCTTTGTAATTGAGATATCTATTTTTGCTGTCGTTACTAACTGATTAGGTAATAAAAAAAGTGCTCTTAATTTAAACTGACTAAATATATCATTTTCCACAATTTCTTATAAAAACTTTTAACATCAAGCATTGGTATTTTACAGGTACTTCAGTTATAGAATACCAAGCCGCTCACAATCACAAAAGCAGTCACGGCTTACCACAAATTAACAGTCAAGAAGAAAATGTTCTTTTGGGTTTCGCCGCAATTCTCGTTGCTTCATTGTGTTCAGCTGTTGCAGGTGACTTCTTAAAACTTCATTAAAAGAAGCACGTGCTGGGTGACATCAAACTTTTATTTGCAGGCGTTTATTTCGAAAAGATGCTGAAAACAAAAGACGCATCTTCCATATGGATAAAAAATCTGCAAATGTATATATGGTCAGTGCCCTTTACGTTGCTCGCTGTTGTTGTGGAAGACTGGGATAAAGTCGCCGAAAAAGGATTTTTCTATGATTATAATTATGTTGTTTTTGCAATCATTGGTAAGAAATCTTTTGTAATCGTCACTATGGACTATATGCCGAAGGGTATTACTTGTTTGCGATGCTTATCTCCCTAAATTATTGCCTGGACAAGCAACCGGAAAATTTTCGAAATAGGGTACTATAGTGGCAATATTGTTTTAGATTGAATTGGTCTGAAAATTTAACTCAGACCTCACGCTGTAGTTAGAAATGATAAACTATAAACACCACACCTTGCATATCATTATTTAAATCAAATACCGAAACCAATATAGAAATGTGTGACAATTGCTGTATTTTTATTTGAGACTAGTTTTAATGTGACAACTTTTTATTTTGAGAATATCATTCTTTCTATGAATGGCTAATAACCATTTGCCATAGAATGTGCTAATGGCAATAAACAAAATACTTATTGGAAAAAAAGCCTTTCACATTATCTGTAACTTTGCAATGTTTTACTGGTAAGCAGACTAGTCGGTCCTAGTTGGTCTGCAATTTTGTCAGGTACCTTACCACTGCAAATCTTTTTTAGAGAAGAAAAATCTCTATTATTAATCGCTACGGCGCACAAATTTTTTATACAAAGTTTGATTTCTTGTTATAAAGGTAGGTTTTTTGGTATTGATTTCATTTGTTAGAAAGCTATTCGAAAATACTCTGACAATTTCTTTCTTCCCAAAAGTGTTATACGCGTTACCTATTGAATCTTGAAAACAAGCATTTTGACGCTGTACTTTAAATCATTGCTGCAATCATTAAACAAAACAAATCATTCTAACTCTCCAATATAGTGTTTTGAAAATTAAAATTTTCCGAGTGTGATTGATTTTTGCAATTGCTTGCTGAAATAAAATTTCTATCTTTTTGCGATCATGCGGCAAATGTGATCCCAGTTTAAACCAGCACCGATTATCTTCTTGTTTTTACTTGTGCCCCTAATGCCGGGTTTTTTCAAAGCTATTTTAGGGTTCAAAATGCTCACCAAAATTCATAAACAGCAATTAGTTTTTTGTTATTTTGATCCAATGAATTTTGAACTTTCAACATTTCGCAGCTGCAGTCATCAAATCAATTCTTTAAAAAATGCTCGTGAAATTTTATGAAGTAGATTCACTTCCACTGCTTTAATCAAAATTGCATTTTTTAAAAAGCAGTTTGTTATCAATAAAAACTGTGGCAACTGCAACGACCGTAAAGTTATTTTGCTCTGGAAAGAGGAATCCTAGAAAAGGCAACTTGACTTTCAAAATTTTACAAGCAATTCGTCGTCGTTTCTTCTTCTCCTTTCGGCCTTTCCCTTTAGTCAGGGGTGGCCACAGGGTATCATCATTCTCCACATCTTTCTGTCTTCAACATCCGTCTCCTTCGCACCAACTTTCCCCATATCTTCTTTCACTACATCTAAAAATTTTCTCTTTGGTTTCCCTCTTCTCCTCTTTCCCGGTAACTCCATTTCTATCAACTTTCTTCCTACATATTCTTGGTCTCTCCTCATGACATGTCCATACCACATCTTCATTCCTAACCGTTCTACCTTAGCGGTACTACTGATATGCTCGTTTCTAATCTTGTCTTTATGAACTTGCTATTCCTCGAAGCACAGTTCGCAAAGTTTTACATAAGGAATAGCAAGTTCATTTGATGTAACACGAATTGATTTCCTTGGGCTGCGATGAAATGCTACACGCACAGCATCAACAGTCTCTTCATCAATGCTTGGCCTACCCGATCTTTTTGCGATCCAAAATGCTGCCGGTTTCCATAAAATTTTTAAACCATCTCTCAATGCTGTTGTGTGAGGATCTTGTCCAAACTCATTTCTAAATTTACGTTGTAATGCAGTTGGTGATTTCAATTTATGGTACCAAAGAACACATTATGCTTTTTGTTGAATGGCCAACATGTTTCATACTTTGTTGCAAACTTACGCCTTTATTAAAAATGACATATTTTTGTTTATTTTAACAATAAAATAAGCTGTAAAAAAATAACACAAAAACTTTATGGTGATATAATTTCACTATCGAAAATTTAAAGTTTCTACCTTATGCGGTTTTTGAGATATTAAAATTTTAAATGTGTGCAGGACTTTATGGACACCCTGTATTATAGACTAAACTTGCCTTTTGATTAAAAGGTATCTTTTTAAGAAACACGATAACTAAAAAAACATAGTGTGTTTTTTACTGCTTAATTATCCCAAGTGCCAAATATAAGGACTTAAAGAATAAAAACAATATCGGACTATTTGGATCGATTGCATGATGATATACGGATGTGATGAAAATAAATCATAGTAACAAAAAACATCTTATTTTGAACAGTGTTGCCGAGTAGATAAGAAAGGTGTATTGATGGTGAACGCGATCGAAACAGCTTTTGGAAAACCCTACTTGAGTGGGAAAGACATTTTACAGCACTTTTCTCAGCTCAGTAGTTTTAGCCAGCAGCTCTTAATTTTAGTTACATCATCATATAAATGCCAAATAATTTCAACCGGGCAGCAATAGCTTTGCATTTCTGAAAGAAGGTCGTATTAGCCACTTAATGGTTGCCCTAAGCCTCCGACGTTGCCATGTGAGTCATAATAATAATGATAATGATAACGATGATGATGATGAAGATGATACCAATCTTCACATTGCAAAAAATATCGATTTGACGAAGTTTATTTCGATTATTCGGTTTCCGAACCGATACTTCAACACTGTTAATTTGTTTGTTTTTCAGTGGTATCAAGCGTAGGTGGCTTGTTAATTTCGCTCGTCCTTCTCTACACCGATAACGTGACGAAGACATTTTCAACGTCAGTGTCTTTATTAATGTCGACCATCGCGTCTTGCTTCATTTTCAATAATCATTTGGGTGAGTCAACGTAGTTAAAATTTGCAATTATTCTCTATTATGACCAAACCAATAGATTTTTACCATTTTGTCCAACCCCTTATCTTGAAGCAAAACCATTGGTATAAGTAAGACGGAACGGTGCGGAATGCCATTCCGGTTAAAGATTTGCTGCCGGAACGGTGTACCAATGAAACATTTGCTGGGGAAATAGTCTTGATGTCAAGTGTCGCAATTCTTTATAATTTACTGTTCTATTGCCGCTGTGGAAGAGCTTGGCCGATCAGAAAATTGCTAGTGTTGATAGCAAAGCGGCGCCCATTAACTTTCCCCTGACAAAAATTTAGACCTTTTGCTAAAAAATGATTACACCAAGAAGTATTTATTGGATTTTGCAGTGCTCCAAGAAGTATTTAGAGTTGCTCCAAGAAGTATTTATTGGATTTTGCAGTGATGTAGCTGGCATGATGCTCGGGACAAAGCCAGGAGTCGGAAAGTTGCTGAAAGACAAATTTTCTGATATAATATTGTGGCATTGTCTTAATCACATACTTGTGCTTGCTGTAGGATATGCACTAAAAATTATCGGTGGTACAAATGATTTTCAGTCATTTCTTTGATATTTATATTCACTACATAGTCACCAAAGAAAAAGCGAGAACTTAGCGAATGTTCTCATGATTTGCAAATGACCCTAAAAGAATCGGAAACGTGTTTATTGTTCACTGGGTCGCTTCATTTTTCAGAACAGCATTAGCAATCTGGCATTCTTTCCCAACTTTGTCGCAACATTTTCACAAAGCTTCAAATGACGAAACAAGACAAAGTACAGAAAAGGCCACATTTCAAGAATTATTATCTGAATTATGTACAACAAATTTTGTTAAAAATTTAGCGGTAATGGCGGATGTCTTGAGCGAATTAAAATTTTTATCATAAAAGCACTGCAAAACCGAAATACCGCGCCACCAAAAAGCTCATACTTTACTCAGTGCGTATACAAAACAAATAGAAAGTCTTATTACTTCCTCAGGGCAGCATTCTACGTATTTTAATCCAACAAGCAAAAAAAGCAATGTCGTTTTAGGAAGTACAATTTTGAGAAGGAAAAAGTCCAGTAATCAATCAGACTCAGTTTATTCGAGCTGTACCTGACAACATGAAACAAAGGCTCTTTATCACGGCATCAAACAGAGCACAGCCTAGCGCTCATGCAACTCGAAAAGAGTAAACTGGGTTAACGTCAACGTTAACAAGAGTTAACCCAATTGACGTGTTAGATCCAGAAAAAATTGAACATGAAAATCCTCGTTGTAGAGAAGAAGATGAGGTGAAAAGTTTATGTGATACTCTTTGCCTCAACATCAAGAAACTGATCTTGCGTAAATTGAATATAAGGCAAGTGAGTGAAGAAGCATTCCTGATTAACTAAATAAGTTGCTGATGGTTGTTGACACTCTTTCACCAAATAACGTCGACTGTGAGCGAGGATTCAGTGCCATGAGCAATATTATTACTGATATCAGAAATGTGGTCACAAAAAGCAATGCCGAGAAGTAGCTCTTTATCAGCTCGTTAACAGCAAAAATGGAATCCTGAGCCATACATAAGAACTTCGTTTGGAAAAGGAAGAAGGGGAGCTTACTCAACAAGTGGTATGGCTCGTCAAAAGTTAAAAAGTGCTAATTATTATGAACTTTTATGGAAAATCTTGAAATAATATAGTGTTTGATTTTAGTTATGTTGCTTATGTGCTGGATTGAAAAAGTTTTATTTATGTTTTTGATAACAATAACGAGGAAATATCAATTTTGCTTTTGATCAGCAATTACGGTAAGAAAACTATTCTACTTTTACCACTGTTTCCGGCACCGTCGCAGTAAGAAAATTATTCTACTTTTTCCGCTGTTAAACTGGACAAATCGCTCACGTTCCGTCACCATCTAGTGCCATTGCGCAAAAAACTGTATTCGCGCATCACACTTGAGATTAATTGTAGGCTCAGGATTGGGTGTTGGTGCCAAAGCACTGCGAACAGCTGTTCTATCTCTGACCTTTTTAACAGTTGAGTACTGTACACCAGTCTGGTGTTGCAGCGCTCACACTTTCCACATAAACAATTTCCTGAATAACGCCTTGCGCATAGTCAGTGGATGCCTGCGTCCACTCCAAGGGACTACCTACCTATACTTTCAGGTATCCAGCCAGCTGAGCTTTGCCGACTGGGAGCGACACTATTCTTGGCTTACCGTGGATCTCCGGACCCTGATCATACCCTGCATAGTCTATTAAGTGGTTCCTCAGATGCTCGCTCAGAAAAACTAAATCTAGACGCCTGTTTGTATCAGCTGCGTGGAATCTATTAAACAACCTTGCCGGAATAGGCATCCGCGCTTCTCAGTGGACAAGTTATAGATGGGGCATGGAGTACTGCGAGAATACACCCAGGATCCGTGTTTTCATACCCAAGACCAGTGGCAGGCCTATTGAAATGAGCTTGCCCTAAACAGCTTCTGTTAAGTTCAATCGTCTGCGGACTGGTGTTGGGCGATTCCATTTGTCCATGCGCAAATGGGATCTCGCTCCTTCACCGAATTGCGAGTGCGGCGCCATTGAACACAAATTCTAATAGCGTGCCCCATACATCGGGTGCCATATGGAGTACGAAATCTTACAGTTTTGAATGACGAAACTCAATGCTGGCTTAATACCATCACTACCAGCATCTGATCCGGGCAGTACAGCAGCCTGGGTTAGTAAAAAGATTAACCCTCGGCCCCAGTTCTGTGTCTGACCCGCAGTGAATGCTCTTTTAAATAACGACGACGATCAAACCAATACAATACTGCATAAGAAAAAGCATGCTTATGGTCGTACGGTCAATGTATCAGACTAGAAACAAACGGCATGAGAACATCAAATATCAATACAGGTTATTCAAAATGAAGTAGGTGAAGAACTATCTGACATAAAGCTTTTTGCGCTTCATATAGGTTGCAGAAGTAAAGTTGCTCTGAATAGCATTTTTCAGTAATTCTGGCAATCTCATTTCTACATTAGCAATAAAATTACTTTGTAACTAGCATTTTGAATGTCGATAGCGCAACCGTGTGGACAGGAGCACCGTATCGATAACGTCGTTGACGTAGTCGTATGGAAGGGTATCCACGCCGGGTTAGACACAGACAGGACCCGGGCCCGAGGGTTTATTCTTTTACCAGCCGAGACTGCTGCACTTCCTGGTGTAGATACTCGCAGCGATAATAATTTTGTCATTTAAAACCGTCTAATCCAGCGCTTCCGTTGGTGCCCAACGTATAGGAATGTTATGATGTGATTTGCGGTTTGTTCAGTGCCACCGCACTCGCAATCCGGTAAAAAAGAGAAAATTCATTTCAGCATGAACTAACAACCTAACATCAATCCGCAAGCGATTGAACTTAATCTAAGTTGTTCTTGGCAAGCCGATTCCAGCGAGCCTGGTTTTGGTTATGATAATAACAGCACGGAGGCTGAACATAATCGCACGGTACTCCGTGTTTCGTATATAAAAATTTATTCACTGGGCGGCGTTGATGCATAATTTGGCGAGATTGTGTAATAGTTGCCGCCCAGCAGACGCAAACGCGCGTCTAGTTCTTTGTCTCACTTTGCAGGCGACTAAAACCTGCGAAATAGATTATGTAGCATATGATCAGGGTCCAGAGTGCCACGGCCAGCGAAAAGGAGTATTGCTTTTAATTGGCAAATCTCAGCTGATCGAATGTCTGAGAGATTTGGTAAGTGGTCCGCTGGAGTGGAAATCAGGCATCCAGTGACAATGCTCAAGGCATCTATACTGATACTCAGCTGTTCAGTAGACCAAAGATTGAAACGTAACAAAGTAACGAAGGAACGTGAGCCATCTGTCCAATTTTACCACAAAATATTGCCAAGTGAACAGAATGGTAAAAGTATATCGTTGTTATAAACCTCTAGCACACGTTTGCCCTTTTGATTAATTAAAACTCCAAATCTGGAGATACGCTAAAAGTGCGCGCATAATCCAAGCGTGCACTTTTAGCATATCACAGCCTTCTTCCTTTTTAATCTCCTGAAAAGTACAGAAATGTTCGTTCATCAGCATAGGAAAAGTTTTTGGAGATTGTTGATGGTAGATCGTACGTATAGATGTTAAAAAGAAAAACCAACACTGTTGGTCAAATAAAATTTTAGAGTGTTGGTCAGAAAACGTTCAAAACTCAACGTTTTCTTTCTTTCATAACTTGCTGATAGTAAGAGCTACTAGAAGATAATTATAATCATTGCTCAACAGATAATAAAAGTAACTCGCTAGTTCATTTTCTATTTACATCTAGCAACTAATTTACGAACAAATGTCCCCAGGCCAGGCGGTGTTGAAAATGTGGGCGTGACGATTTGGTTTGTCTGGCAATTGGCTGCGGAGTACTGGTTTGAAAAGCACATTCATGTCATAGAGATTTGGAATATTTTTGCCGGAGAATCAAGGCAATGGATGACTAATAACTGTAAACTATTGCACGGAGTGTCTATAAACGTGACCGACTCATGGGGTTGCCAACATAATTAAGTTTTTCCGTCGATATTTTCTTAACGTTTACAATTTAGGAAAAGAAATAATTTTTAAAATCCATTTTAAATAATCGCATGCAAAATCCAAGATTTTATTAATGTGCAAAGTTTATTAAAAAAAACTGAACGTTTTCGACTATCATCAGTCTTTCAAATTTTCTGGAAATTTTCTTCCCTGCATTTAACACCTATAAATTTTATATAAAACTTGCAACATTGGAAAATATTTCAATTTAAAATCTAACGCACCTGCGCTTTTGTTGTCAAATGTTGTTTATCATTTTTCGTACCCGTGCGATGCGGGTCTGACTTACATCCAGGGGTGCCGGAGTTTTTTTTGCCCGGCGGGGGGGGGGCAAAATTAAAAAAAGGACACTTTTTTTATTGAAAAGGCACTTCCAACAAAAGCAAATTTTGGTAGTCATGCTGCAAATTTGAAATTTTATTGACATGATAGAATTTCAGTTTGCACAGGACAGACCGGTATCCCGGACAGTTTTATTTTGCTAATGTGCTATTTTGGTTCGATCAATTTTTCGGCTAATGTCAACTCTTTTTAATAAACCCAGAGTTCAAAATCTTAATTTTAAGGTGTACTGCATCTTGCAAAAGCCTTTAAGTTCACTCTGCCATGACCACTCACTACGATAACCGCATTAATAGCCAACTTTACATAAGTTTTTCTCAATTAGGCTAGACATTACATGTAAAAAAATAAAACTCTATGAACTGGTTACTAAACCAAAAGCTATCCAACATAGGCTACCCACAACTAAACTTTTGTCAAAAGCACCCAAGCTAGTTTTGAAAACAGCATTCAACAATAGCGACGTCCATGCACGGCAGCCAAAAGCAGATAGATACAGATCGAATGCATTTTGCTTGGAAATATCATAGTGTTCTTCACATGCTAATCAGTGAATAGTTTTTAGCTACCCACAACAGAACATTTATGCTATCAAGATAAAACATTTACGGTATCTAATCTGGCTAAAACATTAACGCTATCAAGAATACCAAAGCTTAAAATAGATAGAACAATAAAAACTTAAAAAGCTATTAACAATGAGCATGAATGGCCCTTTAGATTGAGGTTTGATGTCAATTATTAAACGCTGCACGATTAATGTAACTATAACCCAAAACAATTTATTCGTATTTTGCTTGCTTTGGCAAAGTCATCTGCAACGGCTTGTAAATTGATATTGTCCAACAAGTTCAATGAATATTTGCCAACATTTGATTATTGAGACTGTTATGTTATCTCTCATATTGCTTCTAAGCCATGTTTTGATTTTTCTCATGACACTGAAACACCTTTCTGGAAAAGCCGAAACGAGAGCTACGCCGCAGTAAATTTTAAGCAATTTATGTATTTCCAAAAGGCATTTCTTGCTTGTCAACTTTTTGCTTCAAACTTCGCAAGCTGTTGATATCTTTGTTACTTTTTCCAGAGGCGTGATACTTTCTCTGTTAAATAACTTAATATGAGCATGTAGGTCTGCGAGTTCTTCTGTAAACACATCAAAACGAACAAGACTCTTAAAATGTTACGTTATAATCACAATCATGGCACACTTACTATATATACCACAGTCCTTTAAAAGGGCTAAGAATGTCACGCGATTAGTCTTGGTGTTTTTATTTTTAGACTTTAATATCGGCCGCAAGTGAGTATTAAGTAGCCAAGTCAGACAGCTTGTGTTGCTTGTTAAAATTAGATTAACCCCACAATTTCTTTGTTTCTAAATCAAATTTTTTTTGATTATTACTAGAAACTTTTGCTCTTTGTGAGCACTTAGAAATTATATAATGCTTTATTCTTTTTTTTAGAACGCTTGGTATAATTGTTGTCAGGGATACCTGAACTACCGGGATGGTAGTTTAGGTATCCCTGACTGTTGTATACGGCTATTTACCATCAGTTAATGAATCGAAAATTGACTATTAATCAGAAAATTCTATTTGTGAAACGTTCGGCTAAGATATAATTTAGTTTACGGATTTAAGTAGAATAAGATGTTTACCAAAAGTTTAGGTCGCTTACGATATCAATAACTCTATATTGCATACGTTAAAACTTTTATCTTGCTTTTATTACTGTGCTATGAGCCACGGTTGTCTTTGTAATTTTTCAAATATCGTTGGATTTAATGGTGATCAAGATTATATAGGTCAATTGTAGAGCATAACTAAAAAAAATATATCTGTAATACTAATTTTAAAGAGCGCAATCTGCCCTCTCTGCCTCCGCGTTTTAAGAATACTAAAAAGCAATTGCCCCTCCTGCGCCCCCGCTTCCGGCTCCCCTGCTTACATCGGCAAGTCAACACATCATTTGTTAATAAGAACAAAGAAACACTTAAATTTAGGTTTTTCGGTCAAAAGCAAAATAAAAGAACATATTCGTGAATGCAATTTGTGTAATAAAAAAGATACGTCGTTTTATTTTTATAAAGAAATATTTATCAGATCAGTGGTGGATATTGGGTGAGGCGAATGAGGCAGTTGCCTCGGGCCCCCCTCGAAAATACCTCATAGAGGCTCATTTTGCTGTAGATGTTATTTTAGGGATTATTATGAAGTTGGGACGAAAAGTTGGAAATAGGAGTTCGATTCGAAGGGAAGACCTTTTTTTTTGTAGAGATCACCATGATTTTGGGAGAAAAAAGGAAAATACCAGATCAAAGCCATATTTTTTTTAGAGAACATCAATTTTTTAGAAATCCTTGCCTCGGGCCTCTAACTTTGAATATTCCGCACTGCATCAGATTACGACTGTAAAATTCATGAAGTTTTAAAAAGCATTAACCAAAATTAAATAAACAACTGTATGAAAACGGCTCGTCTTTCTTGCTATAACTATTCTAATTTAGTCATGTGATTCGTATTATTTTTTCTCTTTTTTCCTCTGTGAATTCTGACGTTGTTTTGTGTAATTATCATTGCTTTTAAATTGAATTAGTAATAATAGTGACAGCATAAGCTTGAGAGAATTATTGTATATATTTTAATTGATTGTATTAGTCGTTTATAGTTAAGGCGAGTTTACAGCCGTTTACAGTACTTTTTTTTTCAGCGTGATCTTTGTTTATTTTATTGACGCTTAAATCCACTCATTTTTTCATGAAAAAATGAGTACTGTAAACCAAAGTCACTAGAAAATGCAAGTTATACAACACTGCTTTCATGGCCGCCATGTTTGGTCCCGATTCGTTGTATATTTCATGTATATATGATGTCATATTACATATTATATAATATATATATCGTACATATACAGTATATATAATATATATATCTTACATATTATATAATCATATATATATATAATATATATTGTATATTGTATATATGATTTCATGGCCGCCATATTTGGTCCCGATTATAGAGAACAATGCGTTGCATAACTTGTATTTTCTAGTGACTTTGCTGTAAACCGCTGCGCACGCACCTTTGATAGTTAAAATCTGCTAAATATTTTAGATGCTTTGATAAGGACTGATGACAGTTGAAAACCTCAGCTTTTTTAATAAATTTTGAAAACCAATAAAATGTTGGATTTTGCTTGCAATTATTTACAAATGGGTTCTTAACGTTTGTTGTGCATTTTTTGAATATTGTTTAAGCTTGAACTACATTTTTAAAGTTTTCCTAAGCCGAAAATGTTTTTTTTCTCAAATTTTAAACTTTATTTGCAAGATATCACCACACACTTAATTGATTTGGCAGCTTTAATATTTTTCTATGACGTCATAATAGAAGAGAATTGTTGAAAAGTTCAGCTTTGCAATGTTTGTAGCCTGCGTGAATGGGCCTTTACATAAAATTGCCAATTGAAATGGTTGATGCGTTTTTTCAGGTATCTACTTTGTTCTTGGTTTGGGTCTTGTAACTATTGCGATTCTACTTTATGCAATACCATGCAGCGAGAAGCGAACAACCTTGTGAAGATACGCGACATGCGGTTCGCATTTCGGCTAATTGAGTCATTTATGGGTTTGTTTCATATTTTGTTGATATCGTTACTAAAGTGTAGCCTTTGAAACTTACTGAATAACCTTAATACTATGCGTGTATTAATTTTCATAACTGAAAAGGACTGAGATACTTGTAGATTCGAAAACCTTCTTGTGTGGTGTATCAGTTCGCCATCTTTATTTTTTATCTCAATGCATCTGCATATAAGGCAGCAGCAGACCAAACCTAAACGTTTGCTTTTTGGTCAAAACCCGATCTTCACTCTAATGTTTGTAAAAAAAACCTAAAACACAAGCAGTGTACCTGAGAATATCAAACTTTTTTCGCTTTTAGTACAACTTCATTCAGAATTAAACCCACCACAATAAGGTTTTTAAGCATATCTCACCGTGTGGAAAATCGGTTAAATTATCAAAAATAATTTGTTTGGACAATTTTGGTTTTAAAACATAAGGCTTGTTTCTACTACAAGCGTGGAATGAGCATTCTTTGTTTGCTTTATTGATTTTTTTTACTTCTTTCCGCGCTAAAGCGCTAAGCAAAGCAAAAAAATCAATAAAAGAAACAAGGAATACTTCCATTCCACGCTCGTAGTGAAAACAACTCTTGACAGCGGAAAAATCTTTTGGTTACAGATGTGTTTAACTTCTTTTTCCTAGCAAACAAGTAGCTTTAAAATGTTTTAACATCTGAAAGTAGCTGAAAGGACTGGAAAGTTTTGAGTACTCTGACCTTGGTTGCACCTTTTCTTTTGATTTCTGGTAGCAATTTGGAATCGAACTTTTGACGGTTTTGGCAAAAATGCATTTGGTTTTGATCAGGTCAAAAATACGTCATTTGGATTGCGTTTGAAAACTCTTTTTAGGGTCAAATGATTCGTTTCAAGTTGAAAGATTTCAAAACGATTTTTAGCGGGATTTAATTAAATTAAATTTTTTTGCTTTTACTTGTAATAAATTACTATGAAGTCATGAGCGGTAGACGAAGACAAAACTGTTTCAAATAAAACAGAAGGCAACTAGTTATTTTTTCCCTTCATTGTTCTAATATCAAATATTTATACCAAATTATTACGGCTAAAGAAATTTTTTAAGTTTTTACAAATTAGAAAATGTTAACAGCAACTTTTTGAAATGCGATTTCTTAAAAAGTACTGCAAATTTTATTTTTTTAGCCTTTCCAAAGAAAATTCTGTTAACGTTCAACAATTTGTTCAGAAGCAGATTTAATCAAAAGAACCCCCCACCTTCTCGATCACAAAAAAAGGAATATGATAAAGAATTACAATTCTCAAAATCATATTTTGAAACACTAACTGGTTTTTGCAAAATCACCTCAAAGGAAGCCAGTTTTACTTGTTTTGTATGGTCGATCACAGCAACCTGATTTGCAGGGACAGCCGCTAATCTCCTGCTGGAAGCTTGCATGTCGATAAACTGACGACAGCAGTTTTTTTCTGATGTTGGTGGTTTCTCGTGAAAATATTTTACATGAAGAAAAAGCCTGTATCTGGTAATTTTATCGCCGTAATTTCATCGTCGGTAATTTCATCGTCAGTTGTTTTATCGTATGATTGTGTTTTAAATGTTTCTTTTTTTAGCAGGATTTGGGTTAGCGTTAGATGAAATTGCTAACGATTCAATGTACTGTGATATAATTACTATACGATAAAACAACCGACGATGAAATTACCTTGCAATGAAATCACAGTGAACCAAAAAAGCTGGTGTCAAATGCGTCACTTCTCGTCGGCAATTAAATCCATTCATCGTATTCGATCTTTTTGCGCCAAAACGAAAACGTTTCATCAGGCTTGTATTGACTTGATGTCAGGCCGTCTTTCGGCTATTGAGCTTTATAGTGAAAAGAAGCAATGTCACTTCCGTTTTCTAACCGACTTATTCATCTGGCTTGTATATAAGTCCCATCAACGATGGTTCGCCGCCCTTGCCACTGGGTGGTTCCGGTATTTTTACAGGAATCGGATGTAACTTTCCGGAACATTCTAGGTCAGTGGTATTTTGCCGAGCACAATTCTTGCGGCACCTCTAGGTGCGTCCAGGCATTAGCACCTCGTTTAAAATATTGTGAAGTGTTTGTCTCTTGGGCGTACAGTGGAACCCTGCTTAGTGCCAATGTACTAAAAAATGTTTTTCTTGACTACTGTTCAGAAATGCAAGAGGCTTCAATTTCTAGATGTGTGCCGGGTAAATAAAAACAAATAAACCTTGTCCACTTTGGTAACGCCAGGTGCGGAAAACACTTCGTCAGATTTTTTCAGCTTAGAAATCGAGATCAAGAACGATAATTGCCCATTGGCAAACCAACTGGGCAGCTGCTACTTGCGGCAACTAGTTTAGTTGATAAATATGCAAATTTTGAAAAGTTTTAGGTCGTTAGGTACAAAAATATATTCAATGTGTTTAATGCAAGAAGTTGCCAAGTTAAAACATTACGCATTTCCAAGTTTCACGAAAAAGCGCAAGCAAATTTTTTTCGCCACTAAACTTGGTAATAAGCCTAACTTTCAAAACTGCATTTTTGCCGAGAAATTCACTCGAGTATGTACGTATATTTACTATTTAATGTCAGCTTTTGCTTCCTCAAAAAGTTTTTGATGTTCTTCTAAGTCGGTCGTTTGTTTTAAAAGCTTTGGAAAACTCGTCTAAATTGCCGCGATGCTGCTTTTTTCTCTGCCAATTCGTGACTTAGTTGTATGATTACGTACCTGTGATATAGTTCTTTACAGATCAAAAGGCTTGCAGCGCAGAACACAACTCATTTCATTTATTATTATTTCATTTATTATTATTTCATTTATTCATATTATTATTTATTATTTCATTTAATTTTTGTTTCTTAGGATACTGCAATGTTCTTCAAAAATAACATTGTTACATTCGATCAACTGCGACATATCGCAAACTGTTGCTGTTTGATGAAAATGGTCGGTTTTACGATCGAGCTTTTGTTCCGTTTTGAGACTTCCAACAGTTTTTTTGACACCATAAAAGACAAAAAGGCGACTAAAAAAACTGAAGCTTGTTGCAAACGCATTTTTTCGAACATTAAAGTTTTTGTTTTAATGTGCAATGTTTTAGAATTAGCGTGCTTAATTTTGTTGCGGTCAAACACTAATTTTTACCTTAAAAACTAAATAAATGTTCTGTTGATTTTATTTCTCTTTGCCAGCATAAGAAAATGAGAAATGGCCCAAGATTGTTTTTGTTAAACAATATTCAATTATTTATTGCCAACCTATTTTTAAAAATTTTTGTTTTTATTCTGCATTTATTTTTTCTACCGGGGGCGTTAATCCCTAGGGGGAAGGCGTTCATAATTTACAAAACTAATTTAAGTTGAACTGAAAATCTTCCCCGAACTTCTTTTAGTAATTTCCGTTACTCGTTTCTACAGTTTATTGATAACGTGATTGGAAAGTGTAACATGTT
This sequence comes from Diplosoma virens, assembly GCA_963680785.1. Lineage (NCBI taxonomy): Eukaryota > Metazoa > Chordata > Ascidiacea > Aplousobranchia > Didemnidae > Diplosoma > Diplosoma virens. The sequence goes on from OY796885.1 coordinate 18,691,930, forward strand.
GCCACAGTGATCATGCAACAGTTTTATTTCATTGATGAAACATCTAAAAAATTTAATTACGTTTTAATTTAGAATCTAATGGTGCAAGCCGTCTTGTTTATGTGTTATTATTCTGACCTTTTTGTCTGAATCTGATTCAAATAAATTTTTGAGTTTATCGCACATCGTAATTTTTTTAAACGTCTTCGTCGTCTATTGCTAGTTTGCTTCAATTGGTGCAGCAGTAGGGGTGCAATGAACTGTGGTTCTATTAAAAAACTCCTTTGGATTACTATAAAATTTTCTTCACTGGTCACGTGTATTGACAGTTTCTCTTTGGCGAGAAAAATTAATCAAAATCTATTATTGAATCGAAAAATCAAGTCATATTTTGTTCTTTAAATCAGTTTAACAGTGATGCATCAGTTTTTGCAAAACAGACGGTTTTTTAACGTCGCTATAATACGCGTTGCACAAAATATGGAGCATTATATTTTATTATAAAAATTAAACTTTATTAAGCAAGCAAAACTACTTTCTCCATCAAGGATCACCGCGGTGTTCTGGACATAAACGAAATATTTTATGCTCAACGATGGTTCAATCCATGAGCTGTCGATTCCAGTTCCTGTTTTAACAGCTCCAAAAATTGGTAAGCAGTGGAAGTAGAAAAGTAGAATTCCCTAAAAGATAAGAGAAAAAAAAGAAATATATACAAAGGTCTTCAAAGCGAAGGAAAAAAATTATAATATTAATTTTCGCTATACCTAGTCCAGTAGTCGGAAAATTGTAAGCCTTTAAGCAAATGGTATTTAAATCCATATCGTATTGTACAATAAGGTAACAATGAGTCGTTTCATACTTTAAAGAGTTTTTTTTAATCTGAGACCGTGTGTTTGTTCACGCAGTTCAATTGCACAATTTCGTTTTTTCATCGCATACACTAATGTATTTTTTACTTAGGTGATAACAGCACTAAATTGATATTTTAAAAATTACATTTAAAAAAATAAAAGCTATAAACTTGAGATTTAAAAAATTACCGAGCGCGGCCGAAATGCAGTCAACGTGCTGCCGCCAAACAACTCAACATTTATCGTGGCTGCTTGCGAAACCTCCTGCGTGATGAAGTATCGTTGTTTGGACCAAGCGAAAGGAAAAGGCAGCGCTATGGTGAGGGCCAGGAAGTGAAAGAAGGGCTGTGGAAAGGGTTTAAATTTGCACAATCTCGTAATACTTCTGTAAATGGTCCAATATTGAAGCAAAAAGCGGAAGAATTTTCGAAACAATTAGGACAACAAATTCACGGCCTCTGAAGGGTGGTCTTATCGCTGGAAAAAAGAAATGGTTTAACATACATAAAAGTTCATGGTGAAACTAGTGACGCAAACACGAAAGCCGCAGTCGAATGGACCAACAAGGACATGCAGGAATTGTTAAAGCGGTATGAGCCAGCAAACATTTATAACGTAGATGGAACTGCACTTTATTTTCAAACCTTGCCATATTCAACTTATGTAACGAAATCTACTCGTAAAGACGTGCGTGGTACCAAAGTTGCAAAGGATCGGTTAGCAGTACTGGTATGCCGCAACATGAATGGTGACAAACTTCGCTTACTCGTTATTGATTTATCTCAAAACCCACGATGCTTCAAAAACGTGCGAACATTTCCAGCTGATTATACTACTTCAAAAAACGCTTGAATGACCATCAAGATATGGTCTGACTGGTCGCAAGCGTGAGATAAACGACTTCACCTTCAAAAGCGAAAAATTGTTTTAGTTGTGGACAACTGTACAGCTCATAGCGATGTATTGAATAGAAGGACTCAAATGCAATGAAATCGTGAAGCTACCTCCGAACATCACTTCGCTAGTCCAACTTTGTGATATGGGCGTTATTTGAGCGCTTAAAGTATATTTTCGCTGTGAAATGCGAGCTAGAATTATTGACACAATTGAAGATGAATCAGACACGAATGTGAAAACAAGTGTCATTGCAAAAAAGCTCTCTGTTTTAGATGCTCTGCACATGCTTTTGTGTAGTTAATCAAAAACAACATTGAGGTAATCAACAACAACATTCGCAATTGTTGGAGGAAAGCTAACTTTGTTTCGGCATCAGAGGAACGAGATTTGGAGCTCGAAAAAGTCATTCCGATTTTCAATTGTATTTCAGAAGAAATGTTTGAAAAGTGGGAAGCCATTGAAAAAGATGACAGTGTGTGCCACACTTACATTAGAAGAATAAAAAGCAGAAATAATGCAAAATTTGTTTCGAAAAATTTTGATGGGGTTGATGTAAACCATGAAGAAGATGATGAAAATGATGAAAATGTGGAAGAAGCAATACCTTCCAGCGCTAAAATGACATTGCTCCTCCACGATTTGCAAATTGGTCTTGAACAAAAAAGATTTGAATCTTTTTTAGAAAGCCCCCGCCTGTGCAATCTGCAATACTTAAAACGTGGCGGAGGGTGTTTTTTTAAATCTCACATTTTTGCATTAGTGGCGGGGCTTTCTACAAAAGATCCCGCAAACAAAGTAGGTGAGAAAAATAACCCCGCCACGTTTTAAATACCGCAGATTGCGCTGGCGGGGGCTTTCTACAAAAGATCCGAAGATTTGAACAAATGGATGGGTTTGAGAAGTTCAGTGATCATGTGAGGCAAGTTACTCTTGATGCTTTTGCACGGAAATGAATATTTTTTTGATCTTTAATAAATAATAAAACTTGATTCATATGTGTGATTTCTGTATGTAATGTTATTACATTTAGAAGTTTTAGGTATGTATAAAGCAGTTAGCCATAAAAATTTTTGCGCGAGAGAGTTGCAAAAAGTCGCCCATCGGCTAATAAGTCACCCGCTTAATAAGGCCAAAATCGTCCGGTCCCGAGGTGGGCTTAATAAGCGGGACTACTGTACCAAATAATTCCAGCTCTTAACAATAGAGACCAGAAGAATCCTTTTGTAACTTCATAAAAAATTTCTTTTAATTTACCTTTGATTGCTTTTATTAGATCAGTAAATTGTTTTTTGAATTAAACTGTTAACAGCTGCAGTTGGTACTACAGTTTTCGATTTTTGAGTTTCGATAGTGTTTTGAAAAGTTCAAAAAAAAAAGAAAAACGGGATTTGTGTAAAGTCGAAATCAACAAAAAATTCTTGGAAGCTTGTTTATTTTTTTCATGTAATGACTGAATAAAACATATTCATAGATTTGTCACTTAGTTAATTACGTTATTACCAGGCCGCAACTACTACTGGTGCAGCCGGTGCACTGACTGGGACCCCAAAACGAAAGGGCCCCGCATTGCAGCATTTTAGTATAAAATTTATGTTAAAAACTGAAGTAAACTTATTATTATTTTATTTTAGGTCCGTTCACTCCCAATGAAACCAACGAAACGTTGTCTCATTGACAATGAAACATTGAAAAAAATTTGATTTACACAAAATGAAACAACGCGATATTTACTCAGGCTTTCAAGGATGAAATAGAAATTCATGAAGAGTGTCACACTTCATTCATAATAATTTTAATCATGACGATGTAGTTTATTCCCGTTAAAAGTAATTCAAGGTCTTATTATGAAATAAGAATCGCGTCGCTGGTGAAGCGCTACTCTCGAATTGTGTAATGTAATGTCTACGATTCGCTTTCTATCGCTTGATGTATTTTCTTGCTCTTTTTCTCTTTTCTCCCTACAGTAATGACGTAATATGTTTTTATCCAAGCTTCGGTATCTCGCTAGTACTGGAATGTTCGCGTATATACGATTTGGTTCTGGCAAGGCGTCTCCCTAGAGCAGGGGTGGGCAACCTTTTTTGGTTTGCGTGCCAAAATAGACTGAATCTCTGACATAATTTTTCAACGTGCCAACCAAAATTTGTGAAAACATACTACTTGACATTCTTAAAGGTGTATGTGAAGAGCCTTGAAGAAATGATAAAAATTCACCAAAACAGTGTAAGCACAATATAACCAAAATTACATTTATTTACCTTGCAAACAACGCCCAAACAAAAACAATGTTTTGCGTCTTTGAAAATAAAACATGCACAATAATTTTTAAACAAGGGTCATGTCATTTTTTAAAGAAAATATAAGTCCGACAAAAAGCTTCGATTACTTTTCTTTTACTGTATCAGTGAGACTTCTGCTGCTGCATTACCGCTGACAGGGATTTTACATCGGGTTTATATTTTGGGACCTTCAGAGATATAAACTACTAGTTTCGTCAGTCAGGCTACTCCTATTACAAGACTTAATAAAGTTCATCACTGAGAACAAAGATTTACAAGCATATGTAAATGAAAACATGAAGAGTAATGCTGTTGCAAAGCTTTTTACGCACGAAAAATTTTTAGGAATGGCATTCCAAGTCCGCAATAATTCGTTTTCTGCACTTTTCTCCAGTATTCCCTTCTCTAATCGCCTTTTTTCAATGTTTTTCAAGTCAACCCTAAGGTCAATAAACTTTTGTTTCCAAATTAAGCTACTCTGAAATTCAATCAACTCTATTTCAAATTTATCCATGTCTATCCATGAAAACTTTTGTAGGTTTAGTTCCTGTATTTTTATACTGTCTGGAAACCTCATGAAATTTGCTGTCTCTTCTAGTTCTCTGAATTTCGAAAATCTTGTGAAGAACTACTCACCAACTGACTTGATAATGTTTAAAAATAGCTTCTGAAAGCTTTGACAATCTGTTCTGTCATCGTTTTGGAGATCATTAATATGCCTCTTGAGGCTTAAAAATATCTAAATCTCTCATCTCCAACATCTTCCTTAAAGACTTCTAGTTTTTTTCAAAAACCTTTATATATCCAAACGTAACATGAAGTGCCTTACCACTACCTTGTAATTTAACATTCAGTTCATTTAGATGTTCACAAAAATCTGCAAAGAACATTAGTTTTGAAACCCACTTGTAGTCAGACAAATCTTGGTAAGAAATATGGTGGTCATTTAAGAAGATCTTTATCTCGTTAAAGCATTCAACGAATCGTTTCAGAACTAAACCTCGGCTAAGTCATCGAACATTGCTGTACATTTTTAATCCTTTAACACAGATTCTACCTCATTCAATAAAACCTGAAATTGTCTTTGATGTAATGCTTAAGCAGAAATTCAGTTCACAACTTTGGTACCTGCTTGCATTACTTCCTGAAGTTCTTTCAAGCCTGCTTTTGCACATAATGCCTCTTCATGTATGATGCAATCAAAACCTATTACTGCATGACCAACTTCGTTTACAAAAAGACTTACAAAACCTGCCTTCTCACCAGTCATATGCTGGGGGCGCCATCAGTGGTAACGGACACTACTTTGGAAATGTCAATTTGACGAGTACAACATTCATTTATAACAGACTTACATATTTCGGCCCCGGTAATACGCTCAGGTAGTGTTAGAAGGGCAACCATCTCTTCACATAATTCATCATCTTTACAAAATCGAGAAAGTATTGCCAGCCTAGCTAATGATGTAATGTCCGTACTTTCATCAATACAAATAGAAAAAAACTTGCATGAAGAAAAATCTTATGTCAACTGCTTAGTAGTATCACTTTCTAACTTAAGTATGCTATTCTTTACTGTTTTCTTACTCAGAGACAAATCTTTAATACGCTGAATAATCTTTTCTTTCTCTGAAAAATTGTCAAAAAGAAAAGATGCACACTCTAACTAAGCTTTTTTAATATAATCTCCATCACTAAGTGGTTTTCCATGTTGAGCAATTGCCTTTGAAACTTCAAAATTAGCAGCAACTAAGTTGGAACTGGACCTGCCTGAGATGAAGTTTATCAAATTATTAGCCTGTTTTTTTGTTTTGCTAAATGTACTACTAATTAATTCTCTTTTTTTCTCTTTGGTTTTATTGCTTATGTTATTATGAACACTTTCAAAGTGCCTTTTTACAGAAGATGTTCTACAAACAACCGTTTCAAAACAAAAAAGGCATAAAGCTTTATTGTTTTTCTCAATCACACCAAATTTTTCAGTCCAGTATTTTTGGAATACTCTGACATCTTCAATTGAACAACTTTTCTTAGCTGATGGCCCTGACATTATGCTCATTCTGTAAGGGCAAAAAAACAAGTTCTTTTTATAAGTTCTTTCTACAATACTTAAATGAGGTAAAACCAATTTTTTTAAATTTTCAAACTGACTTTTAATTTTGTTTTAATCTGTTCCTATCAATTTTAATTTTTTGCTGACTACTATTTGATACAAATAGTCTGGACCCGGGTTTCCCAAACTGTGTGCCGCGGCACACTGGTGTGCCGTGAAAGGGATTGAAGTGTGCCGCAAAATTTTCGTGTTTTGACAAAAAGCCATGGATAGAGTCTTTTGGTCCATCTTTTTTTTTACAGAACACTTGATTTTAGAGACAAAAATAAAAAAATTGCAGCGAGATTCTGCATGACAAGCTTTTTGCAGCCCAGCGACTTTGGCTTGATTTAAAATTTGGCTCAAATTAAAACAAGGTCGGACACAGTGACGGATATTTAAAGTTAGAGGCCCGAGGCAAGGATTTCCAAAAATTGGTGTTCTTTAAAAAAAAGGGGGGCTTTGATCTCGTATTTCCCTTATTTTTCCCAAAATCATGCTGATCTCTAAAAAAAAATAAAAAAGGTCTTCACTTCGATTTGATCTCATATTTCGCTATTTTTCTCCCAAATCATGGTGATCTCTAAAAAAACATGTACAGCAAAATGAAACTATATGCGGTATTTTTAAGAGGGGCCCGAGGCAAATGGCTCATTCGCCTCACCCAATATCCACCACTGGTTGGACATCCCTGTTCTACCCAGTATTAAAACAATTTCTGTAGGCACACCCTTTCATTAGGTGTTACTGTTATATATTAAATATAATTTTTGTATGCAAACTTGAAGAGTGTATTTGGTATTGTAAGTGTGCCGCAGCTTTCGTCTTCATAATGTAAGTGTGCCGCAGGAAAATTCAGAGTTTATTAGTGTGCCGTAATGAAAAAAGTTTGAAAAGCACTGGTCTGGACTACAATAGACTTGCAGTAATTTAACTGATTGCCTTGCTTTATTGTAAAATAATCAAACCATTGTAATGTATTCTATAAAAATTTAATTCCATCAACTACACATTTTAATTTGATCAATCGATGATCTATATATTAAATTTAGATGACTTAACAGTTTATGTTTTAAAAATTTCTTTAGTGCATAAAATTTTTACGTAAAAAATTTTAGATGATGCTTGGAAAAGGGTTTATTGTAAACCGAAAACGTTTAACTGTATTTTTTGTTTTTTCTTTTATTGTTATAACGCATTTGTATGTTTTGGAAAAAACTTTTACGCCCGGATGCCCTTCTTGCCGCAACCCTCCCCATTTATCAGGGCTTGGAACTGTCACAGACTTTGTTCGGGAATTCTAAAGGACCAGTTGAGCTAGGTAACCCGAATACCTGCGCTGAAACAAAGCTGTGTCTAAATTTTATTTTATTCCGGCTCAAGAAGTAGTCTTGTTATGAGCCTGAAGCTTTTGTACAGTTGGTTTAACGAAAGCGCAGATTGGTTTCGTTGAAGACTCTTCCTTACAACAAACAGAGACCACTGTCTCTAATAAGAACAAATGTATTACAAAAATCACGACCGTCGAAACTTCTATTTCACGCTTTGCCAGACTGCAAAGCGAACTCAACGTTATAACTGGATTCAATCAACAAAAATAATTCTACCTCTGTAGAACATCACTCCCAACCACTGGCACAAAATAAATTCAACAATTGTCAAACGATACAAATCTAACGGGCCACCTGCCCAAACAAAATCACTTTCACTCTAGTCGTTTCTCGAGTCGTCTCAAAATACCTAATCAAAATAATCGCTACGCATCGGCTTTATATAGAAAACAAGATCACGCGACGCAACCTTGCTCGTAAATTCAAGATTTAGCCCGAATTTCCTAGAAAGATCGCTACGCTCGAATGCGCCAGAACATTCTACAATATGCGAGCTGTAGTAAAGCTTGAAAAACATATTACGTCATACTGTCGAGCGAAAGAGAAAAAAGATATAACGCAATAGAAAGCGAATCGGACGTTATATCACCTAGTACGAAAGCAGCGCTACAAGAGACGCGATTATTCTCTTATAATAAAACTACGAATTACTTTTAATGGGAATAAACTACATCGTTATGATTAAAATTATTATGAAGTGTGACAGGGACCGGCATCAAGAAACACGGAATGTGCCTCCGATGGCTGGAGTGACGAGAAAAGATAAGATTAGAAACGAGTAGGCCTACATCAGTGGTACAGTTAAGGTAGAACGGTTAGGAACGAAGATGAGGGAGGGCAGGCTGAGGTGGTATGGACATTATGAGGAGAAACCAAAAGTATGTAGAAAGAAAGATGATGGAAATAGAGTTACCGAAAAAGAGGAAAAGAGGGAGACCAAAGAGAAGATTTTTAGGTGTAGTGAAAGAAGATATGGGGGAAGTTGGTGCGAAGGAGACGGACGTTGAAAACAAGACGGATTCAAGACAGATGTTATGCTGTGGCTACCTTTGATTGAAGGGAAAGGCCGAAAAAGGAAGAGGAAAACTTTTATTGTTATAATTAATTAATTAATTAAATTGAAAGTGCAATAGTTTTTGCATTAGTTGTCTTATGGTTAATAAAAACATGATCAATAACCTAGGAAATTCTAATCCTTCATCTAGTGGTACTGCGACTTGTAAGTTATTATTCTTTTCATTTGAAAGAGGAAGGATCTCATTTCTGAGCCCTCGCTCGCGTGCCGGATAAAAGTGTACGCGTGCTAAGTTTGGCACGCGTGCCAGGGGTTACCCACCACTGCCGTAGAGGTTTGGAGAATAATCTATCTTATATGAGTAAGTTCACCATCATGTGACCTTTTGTCTAGAAAAATGTACGCTCGCTCGATTGACTAAGACGAAGGAGTCGTAAAGAGACGAATAGAGCGAAAAGTGTCGGTCGAAGCAGAATCGCTTCAAAAGAAAGTAGAAGCTGGGCGCAAGCGTGGGGCCGAGAGCCCGTTAGATTTTGTATCGATTGACGAGTGTTGAATTTATTTCGCGCCAGTGTTTTGGAGTTTTGTTCTACGGAGGTAGAATTAATTGTGTTGATCGAATTAAGTCATAGCGGTGATTTTGCTTTGCAGTGGCAAAGTGTGGAGAGAATTTTCGTCTATTGTGAGGTGGAATTTTGTAATACATTCGTTCTTATTAGAGACAGTGGTCTCTGTTTGTTTGTGGAGAAGAGTCTTCAACAAATCAATCCGAGTTTGGTTCAAGCCGACTGTATAAAAGCTTCAGGCTCTTAGCAGACTACTTCTTGAGCCGGAATAAAAAAAAAATTTAGACACCGCTTTGTTTCAGCGCAGGTATTCGGGTTACCTTGTTTAACTGGTCCTTTGGGATTCCCAAACAAAGTCTATGACAAAGAGAAATGGAGCAAAGAAAGAATTTTATTCTTGTGCTGCTCTAATGGAGATGGCCTATATCCTCTGCCTCTCGCTATCGTGGGCAAATCTAAGCGCCCACGAGTGTTGAAAGATTGCGTAAACCATTTGCCTGTGATCTACTACAACTACAAAAAGACTTGGTTCAACATGGATATTTTTAAGGACCAGGTTTTCAAGCATTTCGTACCAGCTGTACGGAAATTTCAAGAAGAAGTGTTCAAAATTGATCCTAAAGATGTAAAGGCTTTGCTTATTTTAGATAACGCCCCTGCCCACCCTAGTGAATCAACTCTTGTTAGCCATGATGGGAAAATTAGTTACTTTTTTTTCACCTAGTATCACCTCTCTTATTTAGCCAATGGACCAGGGTGTAATTGTTTCCTGTAGCGTATCAACGGAAATATCTGGATAAAGTCTATTGTATCATTGATGATGATGATGATGATGGTGAGGTAGATAGAAGAGGTGAACAAACCAAAGAAAATATCGAGAACTATAACATCAAAGGGATCATATTTAATATAGCATCGGCATGGAAAGATGTAAAAACAACTACATTGGCCAATGCAAGGAAAAATCTTTTGTACGCTGCTGAAAATGTAGAGTATGACTTCGAAGGGTTTGATCCCAATGACTTTCATCATGTCCTTAGAAGAGCAGGGGAAGAAGGCGACACACTAGCAGAGGAAGAAGAAGATGAAGGTAAAGAATCAGATGTCCGAATCTCCAAACTTTCAGAGGTTCGAGGAGCGCTGGACAGTATCATCACCTATATTGATCTAACTGCTGACGAAGAAAGCAACCAATATTACCCCCATTTCAGAGCTTTCAGAGATATGACCATTAGAAGGCAACGTAAACAAGAAAAACAATTGAAAATCCATTCTTTTTTCGAGCCAGTTGCTACAGCTACACAGTCGGACTCTCCTCAAGTATCAACCAGCTTCCAGTCACCTGACTCTCCTTAAGCATCAACCAGCTTCCAGTCAACTGACTCTCATCAAGCATCAACCAGCTTCCAGTTTCCTGACTCTCCTGAGCAATCTGCGAGAGGACGTCAGTCTTCAGATTGAATTATTTGCATAATTTTCTTAATTGTTCTTATGTTATTGTTCTTTAATTATGCATTCTTCAATTGTTCCTATGTTTATTTTTTAATATATGGTGTGGTACATAGTAAAAAAATATACGGCTTTGCAGTGTTTTCTTTAATTCCCCGAAATAAATTAATAAATGAATAAATCTGCTTTTTTTTACATGTTATAAAGGTAAACTTAGTAAAACAAAATAGCCTATATAATAACAGGGCATTTTCAACTAAATTTTATTACCCTAGGCATGTTTATAGGCTATGGCCTATAGGCCTTCGGTTAAGTCGGACAATAGGTTAAGTCAGACAATCGGCTAAGTCAGACACTCTTCCCCCAAGCTGTCCGACTTAACGAGGGTAAACTGTAGTTTTAATAGCAAACTGAAACTAAATTATAGCATGAAAAGAATAGTCATTAAAATTAAACTGGAAAGACCAAGAAAAATAATTTGTATTAAAGAATTTTACTTTTATTTTAGTTTACTTTACAGTGCCAGCAAAAAAAACTTTACATGAAAAATATGAGCGTGCATTTCGCTTGCTGTTTCCATCAAAAGCCTCGCATCACAAAAAACTTATAGTTTCGTCATAAGCGACTGTCTAACTATTCTTCAGTGAGCATTCATTATTCTGCAAGTCACGGGGTCTTTTTCAGCTAGGTAAAGATCAGGCTGGCAAAATCTGATAGAATTTTTCATTTTCTACGAATTTTGAAGTCCTATAAAATTTATGTCTGAAACTAAAGTGGATCGAAAGAAGTTGCAAATGGAAGAAAAATCCTGTGCTTTAACTTTGTTAGAGAAAGGTGAGTCAGTGATCGCTGTAGCAAGAGATAGAGGGGTCTCAGGGGAGGCAATTTATCAGCTGAAGAGATCTGCAGCATCATTATCACCTGGGATGGTACCAAAATGAAAGTCTGGCTCTAGCGCACCAAAGAAGACTTCTCCAAGAACAAATAAGCTTTTGAAACACGAAGTGTTGTCGTATCCATCTATATCCGCCGTTGAGTTAAAAAATATGTACTCTGAGCTCCTTCAGAACGTTTCAACCAAGACAATTCGACATAGACTTCAAAAAGTTCTTGGTCTACCTTGTCGCCATGCAGCCAGGAAGCCCATGCTCACTACGGCAATGAAAAAAGGGTCGGTTTTTTGCCAGAAATATTGATATTGGACGGCTGCAGAATCGAGAAAAGTGCTGTTCAGTGACGAGAGCACTTTCAGGCTGGTAAGGAGAGTCCCAAAGATGGTGTGTCGTCCAAGTACTGCATCTCGGTTTGACCAGAAATTTACAGTTAAAACTGGAAAGCACCCTGCTAGTGTAATGGTGTGGGGTGCTTTTAGTGGAAATATGGGCCGCGCAGGTTTGTACTTCTTTCCTAAAAATGTGACAATGAAGTGAAGCAATTATATTCACATTTTGAAAGATCATATGCTCGCATTCTGGATGGTTTAATATCAGTGTGACCATTTCATGCATGATGGGGCCCCAGCACATAAGTCAAAATCTGTCTCAAAATTTTTGACAGAGCACAATATCAAAGTTTTGGAATGGCTTGGCAACTCGCCAGACTTTAACCCAATCAAAAATGCCTGGAAGTATCTAAAAAACAAACTTCAACAGACCCAATCAAACAACATTGATGACTTGCAAAAGGAACTAAAAAAGCTTTGGGTAAATCTGGACTCCTCTTATTTTGCTTCTCTTGCGGATTCCATGCGAAAAAGACTTCAAATGATCATTGATTGCAAGGGCGAGATGACAAAATATTGAATGACTGAAGATTTTAACGTAATAAATAAAATAAGTTGCGTAATATTTTTGTTTGCTTTTTCTACATCGATATTTAGACAATGTAAGGTTTTTTTTGCCGGCACTATACTTTGAGGTAAACTAAGTTAATTTAAAAAGCTAGATTTATTAACGGCGCGGTTATAAAACTTTGCTTGCTTTTTGTTTTTAATGGACGGTTGGGTCGTAGCCCTGGCAGCAAGCCTATAAACCTAATTTAATAAAGAATGAAAAAACAGGTATATTACGGCGTAGAGTAGAGAAACTTTCTAGTAAAACGTTAATAAGCGAAGATGGAGTGACTTTAAAAATAAAGCTTATATAAATTTTTTCAAATAGCTCAGTGAACGTCAGCTGTTACCGTGTAAAAGGTGTTCTTTAAAAAGGGCAATATGTTTATAAATTATTTTTTCTCAAACTTTTATGAAGCAAAAGTTTGGCGGTGAACTGTATAATCAGAGTTACCATCCCAAATCGCATAGAAATAAGCTTGGGTAATTACCCAATATGAGGAAGCAACCAAACTTACCGTACCTGCCTTGGTAGTTTTTTAAACTATTTCTGAAAACTTCAACCAACGGCAAAAAGTCTTTTCCTCGATTTTTAAACCTAAATGATCTTCAATGTAAAATTTTTTTGCTCATTAGCCTAGTCATGGTCTGCAAAATAAGCATGTTTGCTTTCTAGAAATGCTACTGAAACTTTAATCTCAGCTCGTTTTTTAAAAATAAACACATTGAAATTTTTTTAAGACAATATTCGTAAAAGCAAAAATGTTAGAAATAAGCACGAAATGCTGACCTTGTCTATAGTTTAGTCAAAAGATTTTTCAATTTATTTTCTGAAGTCGAAGGCCTATATGTGGAATCGGTTAAACTTTATTCGTAATGGCAAATAAACTATTTAAACAATGTTACGTTGATGAGAGGAAATTATTAGATTAAAAAAAACCTTTGTCTGTACGACTGTACAAATAAAAGCTTTAAATTTTTTCTTTTAGACAGAAATTTCAGGAAAACAAATTGCACAAACAGGAATGCTGATAGTAAATTTACTGACAAATAGTTTTAACCCTTTAAGGCAGCGGTTCCCAAACTGTGCGCCGCGAAAGTATGCGAAAGTTGTTGTACTTACTGCTTTTCTCACAATAATTGCAGTGTGAATGTTGTTAGCAGCAACTTCCCTTCAGAGAACGATTCCGATTGAGGACCTTTTTTAAACAGCCTGATTTTGGGAAGGAAATAGGGAAATCAGAGATGAAATCGAAGTGAAGACCTTTTTTTTTTTTTTAGAGAACACCCTGATTTTCGGAGAAAAAAAGGTTGTTCAAAGAAGTAATGGAACTGAATACCTTTTTTTCATTAAGGCGCCGCGAGTATTGTTCAGTCTTCAAAGGGCGCCGTGAAAGAAAAAATTTGGGAACCGCTGCTTTAAGGGATATAAGAATTTAATTGTAAAATAAAATAACAATGATTTAATAATGACGTCACAAATACCTAAAAATTATAATTATAATGCCTTCACAAAAGTGCTATTGTTACGTTACAGTCACAATCATGGTGCACATATGTACCACTGTCCCTTAAAGGGTTAAAGTAAATGCACTTGCATAAAATCGTAATCCAACTACTTGAAAATGCCACGAGCAATTTCAATCTATTCAGATTACTAGGATATTAAGGAGTAACTAATTGATCAGTTACCACATGACTTCTACCTGCTTGCAATAGATGGATTATGACGAAACTTATACAAAAAGAGCAACTAGCAATGGACATACAACAAATTTGTACGGTACTTTAGAAGATACAAAACTAAAGTAACAATATTTAAGCACAAAAAAATCTACAGCAGGGATGTCTAACCTTGTTTCATTATGGGCCAAATTTTAAATTGAGTTAAAGTCGGCGGGCCGCAAATAGGTCTTCACTTTGAATCAGACTCTTATTTGTCGATTTTTGTTTCCAAATTTAAATCGGACTCTGATGGAACTCGTTTTCGAAAAACGCTTCGATACAGGTTTGAATATATATCTAAAAACTTGGAATAGGCAGTGGGTCGCATCAAAATCTTAAGTGGGCCGATGGTTGGACATCCCTGATCAACAGTATTTTTTTGTGCTGCATTTTCGTTTAATACGTGAGATTTTTTTTGTTGTAGCCTTTTTAGGCTCCAGTCTAGTCACTTATGTTTGTATTTGACTCGGCTCCTTTTGCTCTTATCGAACTTACACGTTGATACCGAATGAAACGCTTACAATAATAAGTTAAAGCACCGGACTGATGATCAACATGGTCTCGGTTCAAAACCCACTCGCGCCATTCTGTTGTGTCCTTGGGAAAGACACTTTACGGCGGTTTCCCCTGCTTGGTGGTCTTGACAAGCAGTTCTAAATTACAGTTATATCTCTACTAAATTACTAGCGGACAGCAATATCTTGGCATCTCCGGAAGCACGTCGGGGTAATTGCTTACCCTATGTATAGCGCCTCCGTCGCTTTCCTGCGAGTCAGGAGGATAAATATAGATATAAAAAAAAAAAAAAAAAAGAAAACTTACACGTTGATACCGAATGAAACATCATTTTTATTCTTTCCGATTAAAGATAGTACTTTGTAGCGAAATAGTTACTATCTCAAGATTTCAGTTGTTGCAACCCGCTCGCTTTTAATACGAATTTGTCCGCAGCGTAGCTGGAACTACACAGCAAAAGTAAATATTTTTATTTGGTTTGAGCAAAATCTTGCAAAAGTAATTGTCAGCAGGCAGCAAAACTACAGTAATAGTGAGGACTGAGGAATAGCTAGTACAGTAGGCGAAAAGTAAAAAGTAAAGCACTTACCTCCAACCTTTGCAACATATTTCAATACAGCTTATTGAATTGCTGAAGGCTGCAGTATGCTTTGGACATTTAGGCTATAGTAAACAGTCTTCAGCGCACCTGCGACTTGACTATGAATCAATTCTGGTGCTAGAATCTGATTCTATTCAAAACGTCGGGTCTGTGTATAATGAACATGTGTGGCGACCCAGAGTTTTGAACCTTTGTGTTACGTTCTCTTATTCTGATTTATCATCATTTTTCTTTCGCGTTATTTTTTTGTTGCGCTTTTCTTTTTTTATCGCCCTAAAGCTTTTTGTTTAGTTTTTATGTTTGTGTAAAATTGGTAATAAAATAGAGAGGATGAGAATAAAGCTAAAAAATTGACTTAAAAAAAGTATTGTTTAAAAAACCAGAGAACAGGAAGAGAATCGTACACGCTAGGCAGTAGCGGCCTAATATACTGAAAATCATTTTTCTTCAATTGCCAAAGATGTGATTAATTTTAAGATTACTGCTTTTAGAGATTCAAAACTTTATCAAATTTTTTGACTTTCAGTAACAAAATTATAAAACTCTAGTCGACAACAATTTAGTATGAAAGAAACTGATCAAAGTAAAGCACAAAAGAGACTAGCTTAGGGTTACCATATCTGAATAGGCGGACCAGCAAAAAAATTTAGGGGCTTAGATTCTAGGATCAAGCAAAAAAAAAAGTCTTCACTTAGAATCAGTCCCAGATTTTTTAATTTTCGTGATAAAATCATGGTGTTCTCATAAAAAAAAAAAAGAAAGAAAAATCTTTTCAACCAACCAAAGGCAACGAGTTTCATGTCCATTTCATGTCATTTTGAAATCATTTTTTAAAACTCTAAAATTCAGGACAATGTTCTAAAAATTCCCGACATTGAAGAATATTATACTAAATTCCAGACATGTCCAGAATTTTCAGGACGGTATGGGAACTCTAGACTAGCTAAATGGAGATAAATTGCTGAGGCAACCCGGAACGTTGAGCTATTCAGTTCGAAGCTAATTCAACCAAAAACATCAGAGTATAGAGATTGTTTAATAACAACCAAGAAAGTGATTTTGGTGAGTTGCAGTGGTAACAATGACAATTGCACAACGCAAAATCTCGGTCATATTACAGTGTCACAACTTTACTCAGAAATCCGAAAGGACCAGTTGAACTAGGTAACCCACATACCTGTACTGAAGTAAAGCTGTGGTATTATTTTTTATGCCGGCTCTAGAAATAGTTTTTTGAGAGACTGACGTTTTTAATACAGTTAGTTCTGTCTAAGAACGAGTGAATTCTTCAGAATTTTTCTAAACAAATAGCAAGAAACCACAATTTTTGATTATAAAAAAACATATTATTCACCAAAATCAAACGAACTTGAACAACTCTCGTAAAACTTGAATTTCAAGCTTCACGAAACTTCAAAGCAATTCACAGCGTCAACAACTGCCAATAATCACCCTACTATTTTGTACTGACTTTAAGTATAATTAGCACACCGATGGCTATTATTAAACTTAATAACTCGTCCAAGAAGGGCCTCGAATCATTTAATATAACATTCCATAGTTCCGGTTCAGGTTTGGCAAACTTTCAATAGCCATCTACTTACCATAACTCATTAGCGGCTATTGATAAAATTAAACTCTGCAATGCATTCCGGCGACTAAAAGGTTGTGCATGTTGACTAAGGTATTTAAAAAAGTTAAAAAAATAACGATCATAGTCTTAAGGTCTGAGTTTTGTCTATTAATTTTTTTTTTTATTTTTAGTGCATCTCCATTTTAATAAATCTTTCACTTTACTGCTTTAGTAGAATATCAATTTGAAACTGCGCTTTGTCACATGACTAATGTTTTGCATTAGTTTATCGCCTATAGAAAGTCGTTTATGACGCCTCTGTTTTGCCACACAGCAAGTCAGTGACCAAAAAAAATTTGGCAACTTCAAATACAAAATCGTGATTCATCTTTAGACCTAAATAAAATTAAAATCAGAGCGTCAAACCGGATCCGTTATAAAGTTTCGATTCAGGTTCGGCAAATTTAGTGTTTACGGCTTCAGCTCCAGTTCAGGTTTAGCCAATTTTATTTTCACGGATTCAATTTTAAATCTAAATTAAAATCATATATATCATATCAAGCAGTTCTAAATTAAAGTCATGTCTCTGTTAAAATTTCAAGCGGACAGCAATATCTTGGCATCTCTGGAAGCAGGTTTGGGTAATTGCTTGCCCTATGTGTAGTGCCTCCGACGCTTTCCTGCGAGTCAGGAGGATAAATATAGAGATAAAAATAAAATCAAAAAAAGTTCCAGTTCAGGCTTAGCAAATTTTGTTTTTTCGGGTTCAGCTTCAGTTCAAACTGAAAAAATAATAACAGTTAATACCGGTTTATGGATCGGGTTCGGGTTCGATTTGACCCCCTGCTTCTAAGGCGTCAATTTGACTCTTAAGCAACTAAACAGCGACCCAAAAGCAACAGTAGCCACAAAGGGTTTTTAAAACTTTATTTAGATTCTAGACTGAATGACAAAAGAAACCGCTAGCCACAATATACATATTATATCTGTTTGCCTTACTTCACCAGCACAGAGCTCGATAACCGAAAAGCTGGAGCAGAATTTATTAATGAAAACACTAAGACACAATAAAAATTCGACCTAATGAGCCGTTTTTGGTGAAACAGGCTGTTGTGGATTTTAAATTTTTTAATTTTTATTTTGTCTTAGTCTTTTCATTAATACATATACAGTTATATATATATATACAGAACTTTTTCAAAATTTTTGGTCGTTGTTCATCAGAAAGTGCTCAATGACGTCGAGTCAGAGCGGTTAGATAATTAAATTTCAGACCACAAAAATTTTTAATTTAATTGTAATTTTATTTCATTTGCCGCAAAAGACTGTTTCGCCTGCCTGGACTTGTCAGGGAGTAGTTATAAATTTGAAAAAGCAAAATAAACGGATAAAAGTACAGTTTAAACAGAGCGTTTGAATGCCAGCGAAAAACGTAAAACAACAACAAGAGAAAAACTACGATTGTAATATTGATCGATAAATGAATTTCATTTTCAAAAAAAAAGTTTTTTATATAGCTTGCTCTATTGTTAAAAAAATAATGGGTAAATTTGAAAAGTTTGCATTCAAAAATGCGTTAAAATTTTGATTAAATAGACTGCACTTGAAACTACGGTAAAAGATGCATAAGAGATGCGTTTAAAAATGACAATTAACAGAGTACGAATTAAAATTAATAAAGTAAAATTTTTTTACAAAGTATAATTTAAGAATTTTTTTAGTTCAATAAGTATATAGAGTAGAGGTGGGTTGTTTTATTTATTGATCAAGAAAGTGGGTAAAGGTGAGATGTAAAAATAACTTAAACCGAATTTGCAAATTAGTGAATATATTTACTAACTGCCAGCGTAATTAAAACGTCGTAATTTAAATTACTTCAATGTCGACATTTTGAAACCAACTTCGAGCGTTTGTTTAGTAATTTTTTTGGGGTCAGCCTGAAATAGTTGTAATTTTTCTAATAAGCATAAGTTATATGTTTTTGAACCACACTGATATGGAGTTGCGTGGTGTACGATTTTCTATCTTATTTCTGGTGATTGCCCTGATTGTTTTTCCAAACGGCTTTTGATAGTTCAGTAGAGTTAATTTTCTATTGTCTTTAAATGATTGGTTATGGTTATTATATCGGAGTTTAAATGATGTTCCGCAGCTGCCGTAATAAAGTTTGTCCGTTTGACCAGTTTTTAGGGAGGCTTTGTATAGCCTACTATTGAGTTTCTGCAGCATTTTCCATTGAGTGGGCAATTTTATGGCTGATCTACAGTTGAATTGTTTGGCATCTACTTTGTTATTTGAGTTGTTTAGGCGTGAAGTGTTTTGCTTGCTTATAATAAATTTCACGTTTGCCATACAACTGTAGCTTAATTTTATGTTGTTTTTGTTGAAAATTATATGGTATTTATTGCTGGATGAAAAATGCTTATTGAGGAGGATAAAAATTCTTTACCAATGTTAGTGCTGACTTCTTCATTGAAAGTGGGGTTGAATTAAATATTCTTTCGTGTTCTGTTTCTTGATCTGTTTTTTGAGGTTGAGTTGAATTGATTTGTTTTTTTTGGTTCTTGTTTTACGTAGTTTAATTTTTTCCTTGTAATGACCTTTTTCAAGGGCTGATTGGTATTTCGAGATTGTTTTGTTGAATTCTTTATAAGCTGTATGAATTTTTTTGATAAACTTGACGAAATCATTTTTGTTACTTGTTTTTTTATAGTTGGAGGGTAATTTGAGTTTGCATTGATGTAAAGGAATGTGTCATCGGGTTTGCGGTATGGCCAATATTTTCTTGTAGTTAAGTTTAGGATGATATCTAAAAAATCAATTTGTAAAAGATTAGATTCTGTAAGACAATTGTTTTGAAAAATTCTCGATATGTTTTTCTTGATTCTTTTGATGATTGGTCCTGATTTGACTATAAATCCAACTGGTTGGATTATACCTATTTGCACGAACTGAATAAAAATATATAAAAATCAACATCAGGGGCTACACAGAGACGATGGCTGGGCAATAATAAATAGCAAATCAGGACCAGTCGAAAAGGTCACGGAAAAGTTAAATTTTTAAATATTGTCATAACTTTTGATATAGAGATGCTAGAAAGCTCAAACTAGTCTTAAAAAGTCAGAAGCATCAAGTTTATATTTGTTTCTCGAGAAAAATTTTAATTATTGGCAAAAAACCGATTTTTCACATAATTCGGCTGCTATTTAGCTTGACACAAAAGCCTTAAAAAATGTTATTCCATATATTTTACAAAGTTACAGATATTTTTATGAAATGAATATCTGTTTTTATGAATTATGATGCTGCTTGAGCTTTTTAAAACATTTTGCAGCAACTACTTCACGGAGTACTTCACGGCCCAGATGGTAGGTGCTTTCACGCAGCCTGGGCCGTGAGTAAGTCTATTCATTGATTTTAAAATGACAGACCGAAACCGAACCTACCAAAACAGAAGGGTATCCACCCATTCCGATGTTCAGTGTGGGTCTGCTAATCGGCAAACGTCCTTTTCAGCACGGGGCAATGCCAGGATAAAACTGCCCTTTTCAGGGCACATTGCCAACAAGTTCCGAAGACCCACTATTCTTCAGCTGAACATCGAAGGCCTCACTGCAAGCAAGATGAATGTTCTTCATCACCTCGCTATGCAGTCTGAGGCACTCGTCATCCTACTACAGGAGACCCACTGCACTGATGCAGAGAAGTTGTTGCTACCACACTACCAACTAGCTGGGTCTTCTTTAAGCAGGAAGCATGGCCTTGCCACGTTTGTCCACGAGCGACTGAGATACACGCTTTTGGACCAATCTCCACCGACATCGGAGATCGAGTGGCTGTGTGTGGATGTTGATGATTATAAAATAGTCAATGTCTACAAACCACCGCCAATGCGATTGCGAACCCTGGATCTCCCAATGTATCCTCATCCCTGTCTGTACGCTGGCGATTTTAACTGTCGTCATGCTGACTGGGGTTATGACGACAACAGTCCGGACGGTGAGTGCTTGGCTGGCTGGACAAATATTAATTGTCTTGCCCTGTTATATAATGCCAAGGACGCTGCCAGTTTTTATTCCGGCCGCTGGAACACTGGCACCAATCCAGACCTAGCTTTCGCTAGCGTAGGTCCAAACAGTTGCTTACCGGATAGACGTGTCCTTGAGAAGTTTCCCAGGTCACAACATCGACCTTTGCTTATTACACCACCAAGGTTTGTTATGGCAGTGCCAAGCATGCCTGTTTAGCGATGGAACTTCCGCAAGGCCAAATGGAGTCACTACATTGCTTTGACGAATAAATTCGCAAAGACTTTGTTGCCGCCTGATTCACTTAATGTGGATGCGGCTTACCAGGACTTCTGTAACACCATCAAGAAAGCAGCCAAAAAGACTATCCCACGCGGGTATCGAAATAACTATATTCCGTGTTGGGATGCAGAGTGTGAATCCCTCTATAAAACTTTTCTGCAGTCTCCTCAGGGAGACGACTCAAGTTTGGCTGCTACAGCTCTGCTTGCCAAGCTTGACAGAAAACGGAGGGATCGATGGTCCGAAGCAGTTCGGAGCATTGACTTCTCACACTCTAGTCGAAAAGCGTGGAGTATTTTGAACAACCTTACTGGTAGGTCACGACACTCTCCTCGTCACTGTCCCGTTTCAGCCGATGCTATTGCATCTCAGCTGGTTAGAAATGGGAAATATGAGGCTGTTGACTGCAAGTCATCTCGACTTGTCTTTCAAGAAGTGTCTGACCTTTGGAGGGCCACAACACCAGACGCAGTAAATATCTCTGACAATTTTTCACAGAGAGAATTTGCTGCTGCCCTCCAACATCTAAAACCAGGTAAAGCTCCGGGTCCTGATTCTATCTGCCCCGAGCTTATACTCCATGCCGGAGCTGCTTTGAAGTCCTGGTTACGTGAGTTTCTTTCTTCCTGTTTGCGCCGACTCAAAATTCCCAAGATCTGGAGAAAAGCGCTTGTGGTTGCGATCCCAAAACCAGCAAAGCCCGTGGGGGATCCAAAAAGTTATTGACCGATATCTCTGCTCTGTGTCCCCTACAAGATCCTCGAGAGGCTTATCTACGCCCGCGTTGAATTATTAATTGATCCACTGCTCCCTAAAGAGCAGGCTGGGTTCCGACGCGGGAAGTCAACCGTAGATCAAGTTGTTCTGCTAACCCAGAACATCGAGGATTCTTTTGAGGCTAAAAAGAAGGCCGGTGCCGTATTTATCGATCTGACAGCTGCTTATGACACTGTGTGGCACCGTGGCCTTACCTGCAAGCTGCCGAGACTACTTCCGGATAAGCACATGGTCAAAATGATCATGGAGCTTGTCCAAAATCGAAGTTTCACCCTTACCACCGGTGACAGCAAGCAAAGCAGGCTACGCCGTTTTAGAAACGGCGTTCCTCAGGATCGGTTTTGGCTCCCCTTCTATTTAACATCTATACGTACAATCTTCCTTTCATGATTTCCAGAAAGTTTGCTTATGCTGATGATCTAGCATTGTTTCACTCTTCTGGAAACTGGAAGGACTTGGAGGGGACCTTAAGCCAAGACATGTCCACACTGTCAGCGTATCTCCAGACTTGGAGGTTGAAGCTCAGTCACACTAAGACGGTGACGGCAGCCTTTCATTTAAATAACCGAGAGACCAAACGTGAGCTAAAGGTCTACAACAATAATAGACTTTTACCGTTCTGTCCAACCCCTACATACCTTGGGGTAAAACTGGACAGATCGCTCACGTTTCGTCACCATTTAGTGGCATTGCGCAAAAAAACTATCCTCGCGCGTCACACTGCTGAGGCGGCTCGTGGGCTCGGGATAGGGTGCTAGTGCTAAAACACTACGCATAGCCACCTTGTCTCTAGTCTACTCAACAGCTGAG
Source organism: Diplosoma virens (assembly GCA_963680785.1). Classification (NCBI taxonomy): domain Eukaryota; kingdom Metazoa; phylum Chordata; class Ascidiacea; order Aplousobranchia; family Didemnidae; genus Diplosoma; species Diplosoma virens. Next base: position 18,714,597 of record OY796885.1, read on the forward strand.
TACTGTGCACCAGTCTGGTGTCGCAGTGCTCACACTCGCCTCATTGACAGTGTCTTGAATGACGCCTTGCGCATAGTTACTGGATGCCTGCGTCCCACTCCAACGGACCACCTACCTGTACTCTCAGGCATCCAGCCAGCTGAGCTTCGCCGAATGGGAGCGACACTCTCCTTGGCTCACCGTGGATCTTTGGACCCCCATCATATCTTGTATGGTCTTTTAAGTGGGTCCTCAGATACTCGCCAAGTGAGACTAAGATCCAGACGCCCGTTTGTGCCAGCTGCGCGGAATCTCTTGGACAACCTTGCCAGACTTGGCATCCGCGCCTCTGAATGGACAAATCACAAATGGAACGCGGAGTACAATGAAAGTGCTTCCAGGCTCCGTGCTTTTGTGCCCGGGATCAGTGCCAGGCCTGTTGGGATGGGCTTACTCCGAGCAGCTTGGGTTAAGCTCAACCGCCTGCGGACTGGTGTTGGGCGATTCCATTCGTCCATGCACAAATGGGGTCTCGCTCCTTCACCGAATTGCGAGTGTGGCGCCTCAGAGCAAACCGCAGACCATGTACTAACAGCGTACCCTATACATCGGGCACCACATGGAGCACGAGGTCTGACGGTTTTGAATGACGAAGCTCGATGCTGGCTTAATGACATCACTGCCAGCATCTGATCCAGGCAGTGCAGCAGTCTGGGGTAGTAAAAGGATAAACCCTCGGCCCCAGTTCTGTTTGTGTCTGGCCTGGAGTGGATACCCTTCAAACGACGACGACGAATTATGATGCTGCTTGAGCTTTTTAAAACATTTTGCAGCAACTACTACTATTAATTATTATGCTAGCTACTCCGCTGAAGTAGGTGTGACGTCACACAAAATGAGCTGAAAAGCAAGCGGCTTTCTCTTAATTTGTTCCTTGTCGTTTACAAAAAATAGGTCACGAAGTAACGCTTCATTTAAAAAGTAGCGTGTAGTTATGCTTAAATAAGCGAGTAGTAAACGCTTCAATGAGCGAGTAGTAACTCTTTAAGCGGCATCGCGTAGTAAAGGCCCGTTTCCACTACGAGGGTGGAAAAAAGCATTCTTTGTTTGTTTTATTGCTTTTTTTTTGCGCTCGCTTCAATTTTAACCGCTCGCTTCAATCGAAGATCAATAAAAGAAAGAAAGAATGCTCTTTTCCACGCTCGTAGTGGAAACGGGCCTTAACGCTTCATTGAGCAGTCAATCACTGCTACAGAGTGATCAACATTTAGCGTTACAACTTCAAATAACTGTATTTGGGAAATGACACGTACAGTTGGAGTAACACAGGTGAAATATTGTTACAGAATGAATATAAATTCAGTACAAATACAATTTATTCAATATGCTTTCCATTCGAATCAATTACGAGCTGAAGAGGCCTCGAAAATGGCGAAATCGAAAATTTGGTAACTATTTTTGCGATTGATCATTGATTGTCGCTGCCCTAAAATTCTTAACATCTTTTCAAATATTTCATATCGCTGCCTGAAAAACTTGGTTTGGCCCAAGTATTTTCTTGTCACTGCCCGAAAAATTTTAATTTTGCCCAAATTTTGGAAACTCGGGGGGGGGTATCCAGGTACGGCTATGATGGCAAAGTGTAGGGTGGGTTGACATGGCTGCACCAAAAGAAGACTGTATGAGCATAATAAAAATGAAACCTTCATAAGGTTTCGACAAAAAAATTTTGTTATAAGAGTTTTGATTTCGTAAGCATATACAACTTTTCGAAAAACACTTTTCAAAACTCAGCAGTAGCATGTGTGGCACGAAACCTTTGATGCACAATTTTATGTAAGATTTATTTCTCATATAATACTATTTCAAATTATACGTTTTATTAATTTTTTTTTTGCTAAAGTACGCAATTCGAGATATATTATTCAAGGCAGCATTTAGTGAGTAAAAATGAAAATTTGTTTTGTTAAACCAACACAAGGAAACAAAGCAAACATACAAAATTCTTTTCTCTACGCTTTTCATTAGCGCATGACGAATCTCAAAGCTAGAAACACGAGCAGCAGTTTCAGTAAATAATAAGCCGTTGATGTAATGTGTGTTTATTGCTTATTGCAAATTCATTTTTTAACCCATTCAAAAAAATTTATATCGTTGTAATCGCAAACAAGTTACCATTTAAAAAAAACAAAAATTAAAGAGTTTTTTTTTGCAATAGATGCGTAAATTGTACTTCAAATCGTGGTAAATTCATGAAGTTCTTAAATTGGTTAGATTGATTGTTTTATTTTATTTTAACAATAGTATTGTGCAGTAAATGTTTAAACTCGGTGTTTTATTAATTCGTTTCAAAATTCTTAAACAACTTTATTTTGTATCGCCTAAATTGCTATTGTATCAATTTTATTTTAAAGTTACGCACAGGTAACTCCGCAAAAATATACGTATTTTATTTAATACGTATATTTTTGCAATATTTTATTCTGTTACGTCATAAATTATCAAAATTTAAATATTTATATTTGCAAAATTATTTGGTTTAACACGGATCTAAATGCCTTATTGGTTAAGGCACCTAATCAATGAAACATAATATTCACAATTTTAATTTATATTCAACATTGTAATAATAATATACGACAAACGCCTGTTTCGATCTTGTTTGATCTCATCAGGTATATATAATTACGATTACAAGTAGAAAATTCGCTGTAAATTTGGAATTGATAACATGTCGAAATAATTCATTGCAGTAAAATTTGATGAAAAGCCAAAGAAAACGACGAGAATATAAATGAACTATGAGAATTCCGAAGTAACTCTTTTGAAAATTTGGAATTCTAACAATTAAAATTAAAAGGCAAATTAATAAGAAGAATTTCGGACGCCAGCGAAATAGCAGAATGACAGAATGACGCTGTCTATGTAACCTAGATCGAATTATTAACAAAATTGTGCTAAGAAGTAGGAAGTTATTTAAAAAGATTGCTGAAAATTGAAATTAGAAGTTGATAACACGTCGAATTCATTGAAGCTGATAACACGTCGAATCCATTGAAGAAATTTAAAGCTGATAAAACGTCGAATCCATTCATTATGGCAGTAAAATTTGAAGCTGATAACGCATCGAATCAAATAGGAATTATGATTGAAAGACAAAGCTTTGGGTTATCAAAGCTTATTTAGTAGCGTGACAAATTATGTAACATAAATGAAAAGGGATCTCGTGCTTCGTATCACAAGTATACAAAATTATTTGGTTTAACACGGATCTAAATGCCTTATTGGTTAAGGCACCTAATCAATGAAACATAATATTCACAATTTCAATTAAACCAAATAATTTTGTATACTTGTGATACGAAGCACGAGATCCCTTTTCATTTATGTTACATAATTTGTCACGCTACTAAATAAGCTTTGATAACGCAAAGCTTTGTCTTTCAATCGTAATTCCTTTATATTTGCAATTAATAACTTAATTTAATCCAGTTGATGATGGAATGAATTATAATTCCGAAACGTCCTAAATAAACTATGTTTCCAAATATATTGGCTTTACTTTTTATTCTGAAATTAGTTAAGCGCTCCCAATTTCATGCTCCGAAAACAATTTACGTATGAGGACAGGGATTATTCTTTTTATGAAGAAAGACCAAAAGGACCAATGCAAACAAAGGAGTCTTGAAATGGTAGAATCACCAGATTTAACAGATTATTTTTTTAGCCAGAGGCACAATGGCAGGCAAGGAAACCCAGTTGCAAGTTCTGGTTATTTTTCTGCATCAGATCCTAGCACAATTTATCACAACACATTTACCCTTCTCACCAGAAACTGAATCTGTACAATTAAATACCATAAACCAGTATGAGAATTTAACACCATTAGAAGAATTATAGCAGAATGGTGTTAAATTCTCATACTTGTGGTATGGGGATATGGGGGAGGTTGGTACAAAGGAGACGGATGTTGAAGAGAGAAAGGTTTGGAGAATGATGATACGCTGTAGCCACCTGACTGAAGGGAAAGGCCGAAAGGAGAAGAAGAAGAATCATAGCAGAATCAAAAACTGTGGCCAAATTTAGCACGTATGTATGAGAGGTATTAAGTGTCAGATCGAGCTGGAGCTGCTATTGCAAACAGTGCTATTCAAGATTCTGGAATTATAATACCATCTGACAAATCGTTTGTAATTGACAAGAATAAATTAAGAAGACAAAGTAACAAATATAGGAAAGGAATCAGAGCAAAAGAAGACAGATTTTTTGAACTGGTCAATGGCATATACATGTATGTTGATGGCAGACAAGATGTAACTTTGATTCCGACAATCGGCGAAATTGGTAAAACTTTCATGAAAACCACATTAGAAGAGCATTATGTCATGGTAGGTGAGCCAGAAGGTTTTTCTCGTGACCACTTCTCTCCGCCGAACGGCAACAGCTAAACTCTTACTTTTCACATACACAGTTCTATCAAGGATACAAAGCTTGAACAAAAACATGCCTTTATGGGCAGTGATGGCACTCCTTCTATGACAGGACCCACTAATCAGTAATTGCTGCTTTGGAAAGGCTGTTAAAGAGACCATTATAGTAAGTTATTTGTCTACTGCACTGTGTAGAGTTGCCTTTTCGTCATGTGTTGACTGCTTTAGATGGCTCCACAACGAGTCAAGACGGTTTGGTTGACCAATTGGAAAAAAAGTGAGAGAACTTGTATCCACTTGGTCAATTGAAGAACTTAAATTCATTTCAAATCAACATTTTCCAATATTACCCAATGAAACCATTAATGATTTAAGTACTGATCAATATTATGCATATAGAATTTGCTGAGCTATTATTCTTGGTGAAATCGATTCTGATTTAAGCTTACTTGAAGTTGGTCTTGTTGTTCATTCTTGATGGCTCACTGTTGGATGTCGCATTTTTCGTCTGTATACTTCCATAAAAACACCTCCAAAAACCTTGCTATCATGGGTGTATTTTGTATTATGTTTTACTTTCCTATTTGGTTTGAAATAAAACACAAAAACAATGTGTCAGACGGATCTAAACAAATGAAGTTGCTGTTTTGTCATGCTACAGGTAACAGCAAATTGATTTGCTAAATCGAACAGATAGCGGCAGAAGCAGATTTTGACAAACTACTTAATCTAACACAAGTCATTCATTATTCGTATAAAGTATTGATTAATCATATAAAATAATGAATGTGGAAAAGAAACGTAATGAAATTATAAAAAGAATAAATATAATTGAAGGTAAAGTTTCAAACACTGACTCCAAAGATGTTGTCAGTGAAAGGTTAAATTTATTAGAAGTAAAGTTTGAAAAACAGAAGTAAAGAAATTGATACTATATTGAATACCAAAGCTGATATTGACCAAATTAAACAGTTGAACCAAAAAATTAAATCGTTTTAAGAATTTTAGTTAAACTCTAAAAAGGCACTTTTAATCAAAGAATCTTATGACAAACGATTAAATATCTTAATTCATGGTATCCAAGAAGACAGTAATAATGTTTGGGAAAAAAGAGAAAAAACTATTGAAAAATTGCAAGATTTTTTAAAGAATAGTTTAAAAACAACAAATCCAAATAAAATCAAGTTCTTAGATATTCATCGACTTCCTCGATAACCGATTACAAAAAATGGCAGACCAGTTCATCGACCGATATTGTTAAATTACTCATAATGTGTTACAAAAATTTGATTTTTAAATCAGCAATATAACGCCATACGTAAAGAAAGTGAAAGCACCAATCTAAATACTTACATTACTGATTATCTGCCAATTAAACTTCTGTTACCCTACTATAAAAAAGCTAAAAAGAATTAAAAAAAGACTGTTTGGAAAGCACTTGACGGTAATTACACACTTTTGATAAATAATAAAAAAGTTGATTTGACATCATAAATGATTGTGAATTCTCTCTTGGTATTTACTTATTCAATCAATTATTGCCTACATCCCCAATGTGTTTTTTGCTTTGCATTTTTTATTTTTATTTATTTATTTTTTAAAATCATGTTATTTTTCTTTGATAGAGATATGACTTCGTTAGGAAATGAGTCACAAATTGTTTCTTTGTTCAAATTTGCAATGGTAATTCCTACAATTGCCTTTTGAAGTTTACTCAACACTGATTTTTAAATTCAAACCTAAGCAAAAAACGCTGACTCTTTGTTCTAGCAAAAATATCTTAATCGAACGAGTCGAAACAAAAGCTTCGAACCTCATCGGAGTTTCCATTTAATTTTTTTTTCTATCTTAATTTGTGCAAAATAGCTGATAAAATGGTCCAATAATATTGGGCTACTATTTTATCAAACTTGTTACGCTGTTACGTTTTAATTAAAATATTTTATGTTTGTCGATTGATCAAATATTATATCAAGATGCTGCTTTATGTCTCAGGTTTGTTCTTTTTTTTTTAATTTTTTTGTCTTTAACTAAGCAGGTTAGTGTTGTGAAGCTAAATATTTTTCAAATCTTCTTTTTTAATTTATCTTTATTTCTCTTTACCTATATAATGTTGTAATTGGAAATTATTATTATCAAAGTGTTAGTAACCTATCTTGCCAATCGTACTGCTTAATCCTACCTTTTAATAGCAAAAATGGCTCATTTAAAAGCAGATACGGCGCTTTTGGGAAATAACAAGGAGTTAAATGAACTCCTTGAGCCGAATAAAGCAGCCACCCTGCGAATAAGTGATCATTCTCCTGAAGAAGTGTACGATTACTTTCTCAATTTTTTCAATATAAAAGTATGTGATTATTTAGATGTAAACTTAAAACGACCTACTTTCGATCCCAATCGCTCCTGGATGGTTTTAAATATAAATATTCGTTCATTGCATAAAAATTTTAATAATCTTTATGATTTCTTGGTTGAATTAAAATTTTTACCTGATGTACGTAATATGCTTAACTGAAACACGAATTTAAACTACACCCTCTATTAAACATCTCACTTCCTAATTATAATTTTTTTCGTATCGATTCTACAACTAACGCTGTGGTGTGGGAATTTACGTTTTTAACAAGTTTCAGGTGAAAAAATCTATCACACAATATAACTTTTTAAAATCTGAGTATTTGTGGTTAGATATCTATGAAAACAACTTCAAGACTGCGTTTACCGTGGGTGCAGTTTACCATCATCTACGAGGTGCATTCAATAAGTTTCCAGACTTTTTTGGTATGGACACTTTTATTAACCGTACACACAAAAAACTCTAGTCCCCTTCAAAGTATTCTCCTCCGACATCAATGCACTTGTTGTACCGTTCCAACAACTTCTGGAAAGCCCCCTGGAAGTCTTCTTGTGTGAGCGTGTTTAGGACCCTCGTCACAGCCTCTTTCATGTCCTCAATTGTGGAATAACGATTGCCTCTGAGGTTTTCCTTGAGCTTTGGGAATAGCCAAAAGTCGCAGGGAGCAAGGTCCGGGCTGTAGGGAGGATGGGGAACCGTCTTGATGCCCATCTGGGTCAAATAGTCTGTGACGAGGATGGATTTGTGGACTGGGGCATTGTCCTGATGGAAATGCCACTGACCTGATTCGAAGAGTTCTGGCCTCTTCCGACGGAATGTCTTCCTGAACTGTGCGCTTAGTGTCTCTATAGAAACACGACAGTCCCTATTCATGAAATCGTTTATTTGGCCAATCATCTCTGATGTTCTGACCTCCCTACTCCTCCCACATCTCTCATCATCCCTCAAGGACTCCCTGCCTTCCTTGAATCTCTTGTGCCACTGAAAAACTGATGATCGATTCATGCAAGATGGTCCATAAGCAGTCTGAAGCATACCATACGTTTCCGTGGCAGTTTTTCCAAGTTTAAAACAGAACTTGATCGCATATCGTTCTTCTAATGTGTCCTCACCTCCAGATTGCATTTTTGAAATTCACCGGCTGTGACAATCAGGATTTAGTAAGGTGTACTCTAATTCCTACTGTAGCTATAAATTTGCACCTAAACAAGAAAAAATTGGTCAATCATCTCATAAGGAGTATAGTAACAACATACTGAAATATCTCGAGTTTACGGCAATTATACTAAATGTCTGTACAAAAAAAGTCTGGAAACTTATTGAATGCACCTCGTAGATCAAATTAAAATAACTAAATTATTTATTGAAGAATTTTCAAATTTCTTATCAGACCTCTCTAACAAGTGTTTATTATATCCTTGGATATTTTAATATTAACTTACACAGAGATAACCGTATGAATAGTGCTAATTTATATATTAATTCAATTTAATTACGGTACTATACCTTTAATTACTTAGCGAACAAGAATATCTAACAATTCATCAACTATAATCGATCATATTGTAACTAATGCTTCAAAACACGAATTGCCATCTTTTATAGTTAAATCTGACTTGACTGACCACTACCCAATTTTCTGTGTTATCAATAAAAACTTCACCAACAATAAAAAAAAATGTCTAAAAATCCTTTTATCGATACAAAACAAAGTTTTGTTCAGAATTGTTTTGTAAAGACCTTTTAAACCGATTTAAACAATTATTTTAGCCATCGACCTACAGTACCTTATCTAATGAAAATTTTAGTGAACTATTTAATAATTTTGTCTACATTATATCACATTCTATTAACACCCATGCGCCCTAAAGGTCAATTCCAGAAGAAGAATGAGAAAACTTTTTCAAAAACCCTGGATTACTCAAGGCTTACTAACCTCAATTAAAAAAAAGAGGCGGATGATTAAATCTCATTTTTTAAGTAGTGAAGAAAAAAAAATCATTTTATAAAATTTACTCTAATAAACTAAATAAACTAAAGACTTTGTCTGAAAAATTATATTATACTTTTGAGTTAGATAAGTGCCCAAACGACGCTCGTAAAGAATGGAATGTAATTCGTTCTGCGTTTCCGCGCTATAAACCAATTAAAGAGACTCCTGACTTATTAGTAACTGACCTGGCACAATCTCAGATTATCAAAATATAGCAGATGAATTTAACAAGTTTTTTTGCTCAATTGGCTCAAATTTAGCAAATAACTTTTCAAATACTTTTTGTCTTTTTCTACCTTTCTAAACAAACAAGTTTCTTCTTTTATCCAACCCCACAGAAATCTTTAACGCTAGTTATTTTCGAAAAAAATAAAGCAGTGATCATTGCGACATTCTAGCTCTTTTTCTTCCAATCGCCTCTTCAGTTATTGTTCCGTATCTTCAAGTTTTTATTGAGTTTTGTTTTACAGAAGGCGTTTTTCCCGAAAGTTGACAATTGCAATGACAGTTCCAATTTTTAGAAAAGGAAAACGTGATAAACCTACAAATAATCGCCCTATTTCTATTCTCACTCGTTTCTCTAAAATCTTTGAAGGACGTGTTTGCAAGCATGTAAATAATTTTTTAAATAAACACAATGTTATCATAAACACCCATACGGTTTTCAAAATAAGGTCTCAAACAGTCATGCTGTTCCGTTCCTAAAGATCGCCCACACTACGAATATTCACAATCTCATAAAAAATCTCTTTGATTTCGCTTTGGTCCGGCTCAAATAGCCTAAGAAATAACGGTTTTATAAGCAATTTAAATATTTTACATTTAGTTATAAAAAAATGGCAACACTGCTTAATTTCGTAATGTGGTGTACATTCCAGAACTATCCGCTTGACCTGTTTTGACTATGACGTAATAGTGATTGTTTGTGATTAACTTGATTTGAGTAACTTTCAGAACGTTCGAGATACTCACGACCGAGTGATATAAATAAGGGTCGCTCGGAAGCATTATTATGATTCGTTGTGGTAACTTAGAATTGGAAAATTGTTAGCTGTGTAAAGTCATAGTTTTTAAACGCAAGTCTTTGGTTGTCTACGTGATTGCGAAGAATTAAGCTACTGAATCTGTAGTGACTGTTGATTTATACTATTGTGGGCTCCTAAGTGGATTGGAACATATTTTTTAATAAAAAAGTTATTGTGGTAGTCTGAGCTGTGGTTTAGCCAGACCAGTGTTCTCCAACCTTAACAAAAAGCGACCCAAGTTAAAGAATTTATTAACAATACCAATACACGCGACCCCAAAGCAAATACAAAATGGTTCAACTACAAATTTAAAATGTTAATAGCTATAGATCAGCGGTTCCCAAACTTTTTTTTTCACGGCGCCCTTTGAAAACTTAACAATACTTGCGGCGCCGTAATGAAAAAAAGGTATTCAGTTCAATTACTTCTTTGAACAATCTTTTTTTTCTCCGAAACTTATAATGTTCTCTAAAAAAAAAAAGGTCTTCACTTCGATTTCATCTCTGATTTCCCTATTTCCATCCCAAAATCAGAATGTTCTCTACACATTTTAGCTCAGGAATTTCAAGTGCAGAATTCCAGTAATAAAGCGACCCCATAAAATATTCAGGCGGCCCCATTTGGGGTCGCGACCCATAGTTTGACGAACACTGAGCTAGACTATATTTTTGCTGTTACTGGTTCCTAGGGCAGGTCCAGTAAGAAGATTCAAGAATTTTGTCTTTTGGTAGGCGGCCAAGTTTGTGTTATCGGTGAGGCCTTCTTAACAGGCATCGAAAGGTTATAAGATTAAAAAACGTACTAAGTTACTGAATTAAGTTCTACAAAAATTTAAAGAACTTTTTACCAGCGGAACATAAATTTTTAAAAAACTTCTACAAAATTTCAAAAACTAATTTTGTGGAAGTAACAAAAATTTCAAAAACTCTCCACATGCTTTTGTAGATGTGATCACAAACTCCTTTGACAATATAAATTTCAATCAATTCACTCGTTTAGTTTTTCTTGACCTTACTTTTTGATTCAGTAAATCATGACATTCTCCTTCTCAAACTACAACATATGGCATATGTGGCTCAGCAAATCAACAAATTCAATCGTTTTTGTCACGCAAACAATTTGTCTCTAAAGTTGCAAAATCTAGCTGCCAAAAACAATTATGGTGTTCCACAGGGTTTAACAGACTATGATTTGATATTAAATGCGCATATTGGTAGCACATTAAGATCACAAAGAAAAGTAGAATATTATTTAAGCACATACAGTGGTGCTGGAATGGGGGGCAGCTGCCCTTTTATCTTTTGCCAAAGGGGGCAAGGGGGCAGTACTGCCCTTTACATTCCTGTACGATAGCAACGAAGCAAAACGCCTGCTCTGTAACCTGTAAGTGTGTATATATCTCTGTATACCTGTATCATAGTATAACGAAGGTATCAGTAGTTTCACTTTCATTGTAACCATTGTTCGCAGTTACTCAAGCATGAAATCTCAAAGCTGGCCTATCCTGGCCTATCCAATGCAAAAAAAAATTAATTATTTATGAACAATAGACCTAACAAATAATTTAATTGTTTATGAACAATAGACCTAACAAATCACCTGATCGTGCACGATAGCAGTTAGCACAGTAAAAAATTAGTAGCAACTTGCAGTAGGCTATACTACACTGTACGTTTTTTTAGCTAGCTCGTGAAAGCTGATCGAGTGGATGAAACTTAAAGCTAAAATTTCAAATTATGGTGAACTTCAGGAATGGCATTAATTCAAGAAAAGCTTGTGGTTAACAAATTAAGGCAGTTTGATTAAAGCTGGTTGAGTTTGGCGAGACCAAATTCAATTCATTTGTTTTATGCTCTTCATGCAAATATAACAGTTGCACGCAGATTACAGGCTCTGAGCAGTAACGGTACAAAAGAAAAATTGCATTGCAGCTGCAAAAGAAGTTAGTGGGGGCAGTGGTGGATATTCCAATTTAGGGGCCTGAGGCAAGAATTTTCAAAAATTGATGTTGTCTGAGAAAAAAAAGAGGTCTGATCTGGGCTTGCATATTTTTCTCATCAAGATGTTCTCTAAAAAAAAAAAAAAGGTCTTCACCTCAATTTCATCTCTGATTTCCCTATTTTTCTCCCAAAATCAAGGCGTTCTCTAAAAAAAAAAAAAAAGGTCTTCACTCAGAATCGTCCTCTGAACAAACATCTGCAGCGAATCCAAAACTGTATGTGCTGTTTTCGAGGGGGGGCCTGAGGCGACTGCCTCATTCGCCTCACCCAATACCCACTACTGAGTGGGGGAGCATAGCTCTTGAAAGAAACTGACTCCTAAACAAAAGAAGGATAAACTAAACTCAAACATTAGATTACTTGGCGTAGCTACAGTTTTTGTATTGCTTGTTAAAGCACTAATAATTAATTTGAAGATATTTCGTTAATAAGATAACTTACACATTCTTTTAATTGCGCAAAAGTTTGTTGATGTTTTAAGTGCCTCGCAAAGAACGTTGGACCAACAACGTTCAGAAAGAATTGGCAAAAGCAGGATCCTCAGCGGGACAAACAAAAACCACCGATACTTTTTTTGCTACCAGTAGCTGTGGGAGAGGCGTGCATGGCGGTAATGCCGCAAGTAATCTTTGTTTAAATTTTTGATCGCTTGATGGTAGAAAAAAAAGTGTGCAATATTCTTTATGCCTGTTTACCCCATTATTTACTGCGTAGATTGGAAAGACTATTAAATGCTTGCATAAGATTTATTTTTAATATTTCGATTTTTAATCATAATCTGCTTTCATATTATTTTAATTCTCACATATTGCCTATTGAATATCGTATTAAGTATAAATTGTGTCTAACAGTATACAAAATACTAAATAATTTATCGCCAGAGTATTTAACAAATCTCGTAATTGTGTATAAGCCTTTGAAGGAAAATCTTAGATCAGGCAAAGATAATTGGATTATTAACACAACGCATCATATTTTAAAAACAATTTCTCATCAAATGTGTTTAATATGGAATTCTTTGCCAAAATCTTTAAGATCTTGCAACCAAACAAACGTTTTTAAAAAGGAGTTAAAAACTTATTTCTTTAATGAAGCTTTTAGAGACCTTAACCCATATTAACCCAAGGGTAGAACTAAAAAACTAAAAACTAAAAACTTTGATAGGCTGTACAATTCTATGGCACAACTTAAAACAGTGTTTGTAAAGATATTTTACAACTTTTATATATCTCAAAGCTATTCATAATCTAAAATAATAAAAAAAACAGTTATTTTTAGTTAGAAAATGCATTTGAAATAATGACTACAAATGACTACAAATGTAGTCATTGGGATAGTTCGGGTTAAGTAGGCTAATCAAAATTTCACTCGCAATTACTTTACCTAGATGATAGCTTTTTCTTTTCTTTTTAAGTTAGCAAATTACGTCCTGTCATTTCGTACTATATAAATTTTATTCCTGTTTTGTAAGTCTAACTTGTCTGAATAATTGCTCTTTAACTTTAGTCTTTACATTGAATAAGTGCTTTTAAATCTACAGCTAATCTGGGCTTTACTATTTTTTCTTTGTTTTTCTGTTGTTTTTGGTGTTGTAGTTATGATGCTTGTGTTAATTATTTTAATCATAATCATTATCTTGTATTAATCTTTTTTTCATGTTGTTTTTGTTGTTGTATTTGTGATGTTTATTATTATGCTCAACCGCTCTGAGACTATACGACCCATTTTAAGTATAGAGCGGTATATAAATACATTGTTATTATTATTATTATTATTATTAATATCTTTGTTTAAATTTTTGATCGCTAGATGGTACAAAAGATTTAATCTAGTTCAAAAAAGTTAAGGAAATTTATCAAATCGAAAAAAAATTGTTTTTTATTCACAACCGTTTTTTTATTATTTTTAGTTCAATATTTTTTTAGCTTATATGATTTTGTTCCTGCAATGATAGTGCTGTTCCTTAACAAAAAAAATAAAATAAAAAAAAATAGGTTTAACGTTATAAGCAAATGCTTTTTTTATCAATATTTAAACTCAATACGTATACATACTTTTTCTAACAAAAGAGGTGGTGGCACTTCAGATTTTGTAAATCGCTTTTTAGAAAGGGAGCGCTGGCCAAAAAATTTTTGAAAAACACTGATTTAAAGAGTAAGATTGTTATTCACAGCTGAAGTAAATCAGCAAATGAACCAGCTTTTAAGCTGGAACAAAATGTTTAAAATTAATTTTTAGTTAGGGTTGCCAACTGTAACAAGTTTCAATAAAGGACATATGGAAAATAGATATAAACATAATTTTCAATTCCATCTATATCACTATATATATGCATCAGTGGCGTGCGGTGACCTCTGAGTCTGGCCATGCAATTTGCATGCCAAAATCTGATCATGAAAATAGGTATGTTATGGGTGTGAGATTGTAACTTTTAGTCGTAATGTCATGGTGATTAAGAACAATTTTCGCCCTAGATTTTTGATGATCTCTCTAAAAAAAAGGTCATCACTTGAAATTGTTGCCTGGTAATGCACTTTTTCTTCTGAAAATGCAGTGATCTCCAAAAAAAAAAGTCATCACTTCAAACCAGTCTCCGATTTCTTATTTTTCGTTCTAAATTCGCGGTATTGTCTAAAATAACGCAAAAAAACGGGTCTTCGTCTCAGATTTGCCTCAGATTTTATCCCGAACAAGTAATATTTCTTATCGAATTGAACGATATCTACCTCATCGCGCAAAAGTTCGTCATGCAATTTCTAAAAATTTGGTCTTGCAACGCATGACTTGCATGCCCTGACCGCACGCCTCTGATATGCATCATAAAAAAATAAAAATGAAAAATAGTGTAAATCTTTTTATTTTTTAAAATTGTGTTTGGTTTGACTTTTTGCTGCTTTCAACAATTGAAGGTCATCTTTTGTTTTTTCAGCAAATTCTAAACAGCTGTCTTTGAAGTTAAAGTACAGGAATACGAAAAGCTTATTTTTTATTATTTCTACAGAGCATCTGTTTCTTTCATTTCGCCATTTTGAAGAGATAACACTAAAAATCCTTTCACAGTATGCTGATAAACCATTTCTTCTAATGATTTAGGGGGGAGGGGGCAAATAATTTTTTTTGAAAACAACTTGGAAAGTTGCTGGAGAACGTTTAGAAATATAAAAATGTTGATTCAGTGTTTGCAAAAATTAAATCAACTTTAAAATACACGTTCTAATCGCAAAATTGGCAGTAAGTAAAATGATATTTAAAATAAAGGACATTTCTGTACTTCATAAAGGACAAGGACGGAAAGGGTTAAATAATGGACTGTCCTTTCCAATAAAGGACGGTTGGCAACCCTATTTCTAGTATGAGCAAGCTCATATTTTAGGGTATTGAAGAAAATTTGTATTAAAAACTCGGTGAAGACCGAAAAAAAAATACTTTATTAGTAAAATTTGCCCTCGATATTTAATTTACTAGACACGCGAATATTTTTGATAAAGCAATATATTCCAAAAAGTTAAACTCCCCTGTCTTAAGTAATCTTTACCAAGTTTTGTAGTAAAAATTTTCTGCAATATGCTAAAATATGCAATTGTTGAGAATGCCACTATAACAAAAAATTAACTGTTAATTTTTGTCCCCCTTGCTAAATTTGTCACTATTTATCTATATATTATATTATCTCTATTTTTATCCTCCTAACTCGCAGGAAAGGAACGAGGCGCGAATACATAGGGTAAGCAATTTCCCCGACCTTCTTCCGGAGATGCCAAGATATTGCTGTCCGCCTAAAATTTAATCGAGATATAAATGTAATTTAGAACTGCTTGCCAAGACCGCCAAGCAGAGGAAAGTGCCGTAAAGTGTCTTTTTCAAGGACACAACAGAATAGCGCGAGTGGGTTCTGAACCGAGAACATGTCCATCACAATCCCGGCGCTTTAACTATTCGACCACGGTGGCAAGATTTACCATTTGTTATGTGTTATTAGTTACCCTGTTATCTGTTATGTAGATCTTTTTAAAAAAAAATCGAAAATCTGGTCTACATGGAAACTTCACAAACTTAATTAGAAGTCAATATCATATCATTGTAGAGACAGAAGTAATATAATGCTTTTGTCCTGCTAATTTCAAAGAAATTATCTCATTCCCCTGAGCCACTGCGGTTTAAAAATATAGCAGGGCAGTTGAGCAATTGCCCTCTTATTTTTGGTAATCTTCTAGATAATCTATATAAGTACGTTTGTAAAGATTTTCTTACCGGATCAACAAAAACGATCGCACTTTGTATATTGCCGACGGCCCTTAATCGAGAAGTGCCTTGTTCATAACTTTTTCGGAAACGTTAAAATTTCACTAGTAGCATTCAGTGGCTTCATTTTGTTCCTGAAATACCAACACCACATTTATCAATCTAACAATTTCTTTCAGATTTAAAGCTTTGAAAATATGCTCTTGCAGCTAATTAAAAAATCTTTAAAAAACGATTTTGTCACATTCAATTTACGTTGTTGTTCAGTCAAGGTTTAACTTAGCAAGCAACATATTGAGTTTAGGTTACAGATAGAGAAATTTTTAGATTCCAAATTATTGAAAAAAAGTTTTCTTTTTTCCTTGTGTCAGATTTGTTTAATCGAAAGCAGAAGTGCTTTATTTTGTACCGCTTCCGCTTCCACATGGCTGCTAGTCGATACATGTTATTTCATGTGAGTATTTATACCGTCAAAATATTGCTACAGCGTAATATGGATGTAATTACAATAATTTCTAAACAAACTACTCGAAAGAAAGGATTGCATGATAGTAGTCCAGCAAAAAATGTCATTTGCTACGTTACTTATTTTAATAAAAAGTAGAGTTTATTCAAGTCGTTTTGTGCAACAACAAACATTGGTACCGTTGACGCGCGTTTCCACTGCGAGCGTGGAATGGAACATTCTTTGTTGTTTTATTGATGTTTTTTACTTCTTTCTACGCTTAAGTGCTCAGCGAAGCAAAAAAATTAATGACAGAAACAAACACTTCATTTTACGCTTGTAGTGGAAACAAGCTTTTATCAGTGTAAAACCATTTCAAACTCATGATTGGGCAGAAACTATACACTGTACGGTACAATAGTGAACTAAGCAGCTTAACCCTTATACTCCCAGACTTTTTGAGTCGCGTTACTTCCCATACGGGTCATTTTGATCCGCATATTGTTTTCTGTGTATTACACTAGAGGATGTTGTTAGAAGAGGATACTTTTGGTGTTATAAAAAGGGATAGATATATCCAGTCAATGAGTGTTGTAATAAAAAGCAAATGCTTTATTTTTATAATCATGATTACGAAAAATTTAACATTTAGGCAGGTAAGTACGTTGTACATAATTCATATAGATGTTTATTCCAGCAGAGAAGACGTGATAAACGAAAGTATGTTTCACAATAATACAGTGCAAACAAATGCGAAAGAGTTTATGATTATTAGTCGTAACACTTTCTGCAAATAACGACAGAATGATCACTGCAAATATAGCTATTGCATGTTTCAAAGGGTTTTTGTTTTGCGATCGGCTTTTGGAGGACACATGCAGCAGCGCTTTCGCTTTCTTGTATTTGCTAGTGATGAAGCTGGTATTTGAATTGCATTTTCGTCCTGCAGTCCAGCCAGTTCCTTCGCCAAACTAATTAGTAGACTCCTCCGCAATCTGTTGCCACGTTTTGCAGTATAGTTTTCTTTGTTGAGGGACATCCATACAATAAATGCATTTAGAGCGCTGATATCCAGCATATTATAAAAGATTACCATGGGCCATCTTCGAGTTTTTCTTTTGGTAGTAAACCATCTCACCATTTGGTCCATGGTATCTACACCGCCTTTTGTTGCGTTGTAGTAAGTAATGACTTCTGGTTTTTTCTCCGGACCAGGCAATTCAGTGTCCTTGACTAAATACATGGTACGTAGAAGAGTAACCACTTTTCCTTTTTTGGGACAATAAGAAGCAATCATCGCCTCTTTTTGAAAACCATAGAGAGTAGTAAATTCTTTTCGGTCCTTTGTGGACACAAATTCTGCAGGAAGCTCTTTTCTGTTCTTTCGAATTGTTCCCACGATGGTGAGATTTTGCATCAGAAGCTTTCTTCCCAATTCCAAATTCATAAAGAAGTTATCGCTGGTAATATTTCTTCCACTTTTTTGAAAAGGCTCTGAGGGTTTTAGCACTACTTTTGAACCTAGATTTGTTTCCCTTGGCTCACCTATTTCTCTTCCTTTGTACACATCCATTTTCAGTACGTCATGTGCGGTTGAATCGCATATTGCCCAGATCTTGATGCCGTATTTTCCTGGTTTTGATGGCATGTACTGGCGGAATGGGCAACAACCCCGAAATGTCACAAGTTGCTCGTCTATTGTCAGATTGGTTCCAGGAACATATGCATCCAACAGAGATTTATTCCAAATTTCAAATACATTTCTAATTGGTGAAAATTTATCTGGCGATCTGGCAGATCGTCGAGCTGCAGCGTCATCAAATCGAAGAACACGTAATATATTTTGAAAGCGATTACGCGAGATAATTTTACAAAAAATTGGTCTTCCATGTTTCATATGCCACAGCTGAGAAAGATCTTCGTTGCTTGACTTGTATACACCAACTAGCAATAAGGTTCCGATCACTTTTCTTAGTTCTGCAACTGTAGTATCTTTCCAGTTATTTGAAAATACACCTTGACCTTCTTTATTAGTCCATTTACATATTTCTTCCAGAAGATTACCTCTGAAAAACAAAGAAAAACAATCTCCAAGTGAGCCACTCATTTTTATGGCATATCTAGTCAGTCCAGACTTTTCTCTTATTATATTTCTTTGGCTGTTTTAGAAGTAAGTGGAAGTAATGGTTCTGCTGCCCAACTCTCTATACCACTCTTTGATGTAAAAAATGCAGTACTGGTGTTTGTAATGTATCTGCCAGATGCGTCACTAGCTTCTGCATTATCATTATTATCCTCGGAATCATACTCTGGATCAGAAAGAATAATATCTTCTTCGTTGTCGTCGTCTAAAGGAACATAATCGCTGCAATCGTCGTCATCATCCAATCTGTCGCTTGTGCTTGAATCCTCCTGATTGTCATCAAAAAAAAGACTAGCAACTTTATCTGCAGTACGATAATTGCTCATCTTGACTTTACCCAAGCAAAATAATAGCAAAAAAAGAAAACAACTGTTTACAGAATTAGCTGAAAAAATTTACACAATGTTTCCTTTTCAACCTAAAAAAGATTATTTCAGCCAAGCATTTTACTGACAACATTGTTGTGACTAACTTTATACAACAGTCAGGTATGCCCTGCACGCAAGAACTCAACACCTTGAATTAAAATCCTGTTGACAAAATACTCATATTTCTTTCAACCTTCTAGAGACAAAAACTTCACAAGTAAAAAAATTGCCACAAAAAAGCTTTTCAATTGCTTGAGGTTTCATTGCAAATCCAACTGGATTGCTTTCTAAAATGACTAGCTTTTCCACTCAAAAAAGCAAAGGTCTTTTAAAAAATCAAGACAGTTTACCAATTATTCTATCCAGCTTTCTGCACAAGAAACAAACGCAAAAAATGAAAATAGAGCTGGCCGAATCGGCGCACGGGACTTCGAGTTCAAAAGTCACGGGTTCAATGCCTGCAACAAAGTTTCATTTATAATGCATAAGTGTCACTATATGAAAGGTGTCAGGTTTCATCTGTCTAAGAGTATAGCTGAAGCTCGAAAAAAAATATAATTCATGTAAAATAATGCACTCTTGGGTTTGGGTCAATTTGACCCATTTGGAAAGTAACGCGACTACTACAAGTTACAGCGAAAGTTTAAATCATAATTCATTTAAAATCTTAAGAAAGTATTTCTGAAGGTTACTCGAAAGACTTATGAAATCTCACGGCATAAAAGCAAGTACAACGCGAATAATACACATTTAAATTTTGCTTCGGGTCAAAATGACTCGTCTGGGAGCACAAGGGTTAAACGTATAACAATAAGCAGAGAAAATTAAAATGTACCGCAACTTATTTATCCAATAACATGGCAAACCCCAACAGAGTTTTTACTAATATAGTCCACTACAACAAAATTTGTCATCATTTTTTACTGAGTATAATCTAAACAGATAATTGCTTAATCTTCCATAAATAGATACAAAAACAATTAAGAACAGACATTTTAAATGATTTAGTTCAATTACCCCAAAAAATTTGCTTAGAAAAAAACAGAAAGTAATAAATCAACCAAACAAGAAAGTCTTCTTTTTCGTATGGAGTGGATGTTTCTTTGCGGAAGACTCTTCAGATGTTAGACCAGGTATTGTTCAACCAGGCCACTGTTTCTTTATCAACTGATTCCAAATCAAGCTCCCTGCTCGGATGATGAAAAACGGGACAGGATGTTGTGATATGGTTTGCTGTTTGTTCATTCGCGCCACACTCACAGGCTGCTGTGGGAGCCATACCTAATCGGTACATTATCAAACAAAAAAAACTAACACTATTGCGGAGGCTATTAAGCCTGGCCAAGATGGTCTGGGTAATGACATTCCCAATAGTTTGGGGTTGACGTCGGGGATGAAAGTATGTAGATGGGAGGTATTATTTTGCATTCCGTATTACATTTACTTTGCCACGGTGGTTTCCGACTTAGAAAAGTCTTTCAAAGGTTTCGGTGCAGCAGGCACAAATGGCTGTCTTTATTTGAGCTGTCGGTGCCCTCTATAAAAAGGTGGTACAAGAGCCTTTCGCTAAATACAGTATGTGTTTAGGTCCTTGTTCTCGGCGAGCTAGAGATAGTATGGCTCGTTGCAGCGAATCTCAGTTGGAAGGATACCTGCTAAGACAAATAAGTGTCTATTGGTGTAGGGTGCAGGCATCCAGTTACAATATGCAAAACGTCATTGATAGACTTGTTAAAAGACGAGTATAAGAACTACAACACCAGACAGGCGAACAGTACTCTGTAGCAGAATGCGCTAGGGCCAGAGTGGCTGTACGCAATGTTGTAGCGCCAGCACCCCAGGTTGACCTAGCCAATCGCCTCAAAAGCCCAACGCGTGTTGTTAATCTTTTGCGCATTGAGTCAAGGTGTTGGTCGAACGTGAGTGCTCTATCCAATTTTATGCCGAGATAAGTAAGTTTGGCACAGTAGGGCTTGTCCTTCGACGCTGATCGAAAGCTTGCGTCGTGTCTTTTTGTTAATAAGGTGGAAGGCAGCCAACACCGTTATGGTTGTGCCAAGCTTCCACTTTCATTTCTGGAGGCACGAGGATATAGTTGCCATGTCCTGACTTAAGGTCTCCTCAAAAGTCTTCCAGTAAGATGTTGCATGCATGATTGCTATAGTCATCAACGTGGGCGAATTACCTGGCAATTGTTATGGCAGATCATGAACGTATATATTAAATAAGAAGGAAGCTAGGACTAATCCTTGTAGGGACGCCATTCCTAAGGCGTCGTAACCTGCTTTGCAATCCAGTACCAATGGTAAGATAAGTTCCATGATTAGCGAAACCATATGCCTGTCCGGCAGAAGACGCAAAAGCTTGCAGGTGAGGCCGCGATGTCATACGGTATAGTAGGCTGCTGTGAGATCGATAAACACAGCACCAGCCTTCTTTTTAGCGGAGTAACTATCCTCAATTTCTTGAGTAAGGAGAATGACTTGATCTACGGTTGACCTTCCGCATCGAAACCCAGCCTGCTCTCTAGGAGCAGTGGGTCTATAATTGGTTTGACGCCAAAGTAGAAAAGCCTCGGCAAAATCTTAAAGGAGGTACGCAGCAAGGATATTGGTCTATAACTGCTTGGGTCCCCTAATGGCTTCATCGGCTTAGGGATTGCAACACTAGTGTTGCTAGTCTCCGGATTTTGAAGCAGGAGGTGGCGCATGCAGCAAGATAGGAACTTATTCAACCTGGACTTCAGGGCAGCACCAGCATGGAGTGTTAACTCTGGGCAAATGGAGTAAGTTCCAGGAGCTTCTCCTGGCTTTAATTGCTGGAGGGCATTGATAAACTCCTCTGAAGTGAAATCTCCAGAGATGCTTTTGGCGGTAGATGTTGGTATTCTCCAATGGTCAGATACTTCCTTCGCCATTGCAGTTGCTGACATCGGTGCTCCGCCGATAGTTGTTTTAGACGAAGGATTGCTAGTCAGCAATTTTTTTTTATTTTTATCTCTATATTTATCCTCCTGACTCGCAGGAAAGCGACGGAGGCGCTATACATAGGGTAAGCAATTACCCCGACCTGCTTCCGAAGATGCCAAGGTATTGCTATTTTTCCTGCTACCAGGTGTATTATTCATAATATTCTGTTGTTCTTCTGGTAAAAACAGAAAACTTTTTTGTTAAAAACCTTTTCAGTTTATTAAAAACTAAAAATTAAAAACAAACAGTCAACGTTTCGGGTGCGGTTACAAGCACGCTTCGTCAGGACCAAAGCTAAAATGAATGCAAAGTTAAGAACTCAACTAAAATTGTTTTCAAAAAAAAAAACAGTTGCCAAAACATAGCGGGAAAATTTTTCCGCTATGTATCCGCACCCGAAACGTTGACTGTTTGTTTTTAATTTTTAGTTTTTAATAAACTGAAAAGGTTTTTAACAAAAAAGTTTTCTGTTTTTACCAGAAGAACAACAGAATATTATGCCAAGATATTGCTGTCCGCTAGTAATTTAGTAGAGATGTTACTGTAATTTAGAACTGCTTGCCAAGACCACCAAGCAGAGGAAAGTGCCGTAAAGTGTCTTTCCCAAGGACACAACAGAATGGCGCAAGTGGGTTTTGAACCGAGACCATGTTGATCATCAGTCCGGTACTTTAACCACTCGACCACGCTGCCGACTTGACCATGTTGAAACACCGGAATGGGTGTTGGTGTTAAATGCGAATCAGGTGGTTTGTAGATGTTGACGATTTTGCAGCCATCGACATCCATATATAGCCATTCAGTTGCCGATCCTTAAAGAGATTGATCAGCAAAGTCTACTTAAGTCGCTCATGGACAAACGTAGCAAGACCATCTTTCCTGCTTGAGACCCAACCAGTCAAGGTGCAATTTGGTATCACCAGTCGATCTGCGTTGGTGCAGTGAGTCTCTTGAAGGAGGATAACGAGGGCGTTGTACCTGTTGGCCAGATGGCTGACAATACAGATCTTATTTTCACTCAAGCTCTCTATATTGAGCTGTATTAGGCAGAAGTTGTCGTTTGCCGTTTAGCCTGCAATTGACATCAAGTCTTCTCTTTTGCTTCCAGAGCCGAGGGTTTATCTTTTTACCACCAGGAAGCTCTCCGATATCGTCATTGTTCGTCTAAAATGGTATCAGGACAAGTTCCCGACTGACATGTGCCCGACGGCGACATGCCCGACGGACATTTTCCCGATGGACACCTGCCCGAATAAATAGTGCCCGATGGACAAATGCCCGATTAGGACAATTGCCCGATTATGAAATTTGCCCGAATAGGAAATTTGCGAGAATTTATTATGCACTTCAAGAATATTGAATAAAAGTAGAATTTATTATGCACTTCAAGAATATTGAATAAAAGTACACTGAAGAATACGAATAGAGTACACTGAATAAAAAGAATATGTCATTGATAAAAAAGGCAATTCATACAAAAGGCAACTAAAATTTTAAATTGTGAGCTATTCCTCTCAAAAAATCTACTATTTCTCGATTTTCATAATCTTGCACAATGTTTGCTATCCTTTTGGTTGCATCTTGATATTTTTTTCTTTTTGAGGGAGGCTCTTGTCCTGCCAACATTTGGTTGATGATTGTATCGTTAAGAGCTTGTTCAGTCTTCAGTACCTGAAGAAAACGCCAGATATTGGGATGACTTGAGGTTATATTCGCCTGTAAATGGTTGTGCCATCCTTCCAAGGAATTGATTGTTCGTGGCAAATCATCGCATACGCGATCATGCATATTCCACATACAAATAGGAAATAGTGGGTTTCCTCTATTACGTCGGCGTCTCCTGCCGATAAAAGTATCTTCAAAGTAGTTAATTACTCCATCTGCTTCTTCGCACATACTTTCTTGTAAGTGTTCAAAAGCTTGCACAACACTGTCTGATGGCACAAAAGCCAGTGCTGGTATCATTCGAATGCTTATGGCAAACTCAGCATCGCTCTGATATCTTGATTGCAACCCTTCTGTTTGTACCTTCCGATAAATAGCTTGCGAGAGGTGAAAAAAACAGCCCTTTATATTTGCATTTGGAAAAACATTTGATATTGCATTCATTGCAGCTTTTTCATAATCAATCATAATTGCAGATGGATTAAGTCGAGCATTAACAGCCCGAAGTTGGTTGAACAGTTCTTCATAAGTGGATTGTCGTTTATTTGGTAATAATGCAAAAACACATGGCATCGTTCTTTTAGAAACTAAACAATGAATTGAATACAGTTGGTAAAACAGTTCAGGTACAACTTTGAAGGTACCATCGCAAAACCACTCACTCGAAGATTGTAAGAGTTGCATATTTTTCTCGGTTGAAAACAAAAGTATACGATTCTCACCAGGTCCACTGTCGTAAAGTAAGAAATTGTCTTCGTTGCATGTTCTTTTGTATTCATCTGGAATGGCCATCTCACACAAATTTCTTGGTATGGGATGTGGAGCATGTACAGCTTGTTTATATCTTCTGATAGAACGTCTAATTGTGCTCATAGACGGTAGTTGACTAGAGACTCCTTCCGAGACATTCTGTAACGTTTGACATAGAATCTGTTGTGATGATTGTTGGGTTTTAATAGCTTGTTCCTTCATTTCTTCACGTAAAGATAGAAGATCTTGACGAATAATATCTGGAGCGTGAGTGTGTTCATGTGTCTCTCTTATTATTTGATCACCACGCAAAGTAATTTTGGCCTTGCAGTTGTTGCGTCGGCGGCGTTCACATTCGTAAAACGTATTTCCAGACGGCAATTCCTTGTTCTTAACATATAGGTAACCATTATAGCACAGCTTCAATCCACCACGTTGAGTTTTCACAAATTCCATGACTGCTTACAAGAGTAAAAAACTTTAACAGACTGAAGAGAAACTAAAAGAGCGGTTGTATATGTATAAACCTTCGTTCACTTTATCTAATCGGGTGTTTTATCGATTCGGGCAAATTTCCTAATCGGGCAAATTTCCTAATCGGGCAAATTTCCTATTCGGGCAAATTTAATAATCAGGCAAATTTCCTATTCGGGCAAATTTAATAATCGGGAAAATTTCCTATTCGGGCAAATTTCATAATCGGGCAATTGTCCTAATCGGGCATTTGTCCATCGGGCACTATTTATTCGGGCAGGTGTCCATCGGGAAAATGTCCGACGGGCATGTCGCCGTCGGGCACATGTCAGTCGGGCACTAGTCCTAGATCCGTCTAAAATATTTAATTACTTCAGCTACCAGAACTTACCGCGAGAAGGTCAATGACATGAGTCCCAAGAATTGGAATAGAAGAAAGGAATCGGCAGCGACATAATGCCTGCAATAAATTTTTGACAGTTGTACCCTACAATATAAATTTTTCCCTTTCTACCAAAAATTTCCGGTGCCCCTAGGAGAAACAATTTTTAATGAATTTAATAAAAATACGTATGTTAGCAAATGCACGACAGATTCTTATGCGGTAAATTAAAAAAATTGAATAAATGTTTCCTCATACTAAAATTTTTTTTGTTTTTAAATTTAACACCTTAAATAAATTGTAAATTATCTGCTGACTAACTCAAAACAAATATTTTTTTCAGTTTGATGAATGCACAATTACTTTATCTTAAGCTATGAACTATAAACCACTAGACTAAAAACTATGATCTTGCAAAAGCTTATCATAAGTAACACTAACAAAACTCGTCTGTATTAACCTTCACTTTCATTATTAAAAGTATTCAACAGCAGCTGCCAGTGCTAATGGTTTATCGGATTAAAAAAGTGTTAATCTATCGAAAATTTTTCGTTGATTTGATTTTTGTCACCTTACTGTAGTCAATACGGTTTTCACTTTCCGCGCCAGTACTCAATAGACTTAAAAATTTTTTTTGCTGGTAAAAAATTTCAAAATAGCTACTAAAACCAAAGGCTTCATTTAAAACTCTTTTGTTTAAATAAGTAGCCTAAAAAAGGCTGTTTTGAAAAACTCAAACGTTTTCGTCTAGCTCTCTTCAAAAGATCTCGCTAGAATTAATTGTAGTGTCGCTGAATGTAGTACAGCATTTAAAAATTTAAAGACCGGTTCTGATTGGCTGAAAATTGAGTTTAATAATGGTTATCATAATAAAGTAAAACCACGTCAGAGTAATTTTGTTGAAAAAAACAAACTAAATTATCCAAGTTTTGTGTTAAAATTAGAAATCAAAAAAAAATTTTTACTCTTATACTAATAATTTATGTTTGTAAGCAAACTCTTTCTGTCAATGTAATTTAGGTTTACGGAGGGCAATAAAAATCGATTCTAAGACCGATAAATTAAAGTCGGATCTTGCTTTACAAAGAATAGAAAATTGGTTGTCGTTATAGTGAGATGCACATTTTTGGTTATATGACAAATAATTTCCAATCGACGAATCACAATGAGGTATAGAATAGTATGATTTACCTTTGCATTGTGGTTGTTTTCGTTCTTGACCAGCTCTGTTCCAGATGGACTTCGGCACATGCTGACGGATTCTGTCCAGCAAAGGTTGGGAGATTTGACCCACGTACCGACTATCGCAGTGACACACGTATTCATATACGACATGACATAGTTGAAAAGTGGGAAGAACGTCCTTATGTGTTGCAGGTAAAACTCGTCTGGTAGAAAAGACCACTCGTGGTTGGACCGTTCCAAAACAATTAATGATAGATAATTTTAGCTTTCAATCAAATTTCAGGACAGGCAAATTGATGGAGCCGCCTCGGGTAGTTCCCTTGGTCCCACTTCGGCAGAATGTAGTCGGTCGGCCGATATCCGCTTGAATGTTTATTGCAACCCAAATTGAAACACAAGGAAACAAAGCAGCAGGTAACTACTTTTTGCGATAAAGAAATTGAACTTTGTGTTGCAACTAAAAAAATTTAACAGACTATGAAGAATTAATGCGTTACAGTTTTGTAGCAAAGAGTTTTAAACAAATGTAAAACAACTTTTTTCTCTTTTAAATCTTTTTTTATGTGTAATCAGATTTACTGTTTTTCAATTAATATTCAAAATTTAAATTATAGAAACACCGAATTAACAATACAATTTTGGCAACGTAGACAAGAATTGTAGGGTGTAGTTTAACACTTAAAATAATCTCAGTTAAATTGCTGCGTTTATAGTGTTGCTGCCGCCGTTGAGAATTTTTTTTTTTCTTTTAAATATGTTTTTACCCTTACTTCTTAATTACAAACAAATCACTCTATATAAACTGAATAAGCAGATAAAAATTTTCCCGAAATTAGTTTTTCAGACAGCCGGTTTGCTGACTAATTGTGGCCCCAATAATTTTTCTGGTTGTCTGCCACAGTTTATTTTAATTTACACCGTAAGGCTATATTTTTAAAAGACTATGAATTAGGATTAAAAACTTATTTCGGAAATTCGATCAAAAACTTACTACGTTTCTGTTTGATTAAAAAAAATTATTCTTAACGCTAAGTTCATAGCAAAAAGAGTTCTCGGTTAATGCTCAAAAAATAAACATGGTTGTAAAAACGAAAATCGCTGAAAAATTACTCAAGACCCCCCTTTTTTTGGTCTTGTAAAAGTTGTTTTGATTTGTTACCAGACTGTAATCTTGAAAAGGTTAAAAACTATTGCACTAAACATAAAAATTAAACTTTTAGTTTTTCTAAGACCTTCATGTTGAACTTCATCAAACGAACATCAACACCTTGTAATTCCAAAGGCAATTGTTGGTCTGCAGTCGCTCTCTCTTACACATTTTTATCGTTTTTTAACAAAGTAAAATACAAATACGGTGTAGTAGATAGTATTTTTACTGGAAAAGCATTTACAATAATTAACAAAAAAACCTGAGTTGATTAAAAAATTGTTGATTGCGGGATTAAAAAGCCTAATATTAAATAAATGGCTTGAAAATTTTCTAAAACAAGAAAAAAAAGTGACAATATCAAATAAATCATATTTTCTGTTGTCATTATCAACTCTAATATTAATAAATTTAAGACACAAACAAATGCGCTTGTTGTATTCTTCCTTTCTTGGAAATGCCGCTGCGCGGTAATTGCATAGATTCTAGCTAAAATATCATTATAGGTTTTTTATTAAAATTACATAATCGTTTTCAAAAAAAAAAACTAAACTGCGTCAGCTTAATTGGCAAACTATGCAGAACGGATATTGGCGACACTTGATTTTCTTAACTAATTTGGTTCACAAAAGAAGTAAATTATCTCCAAACACTGGCAAAAGTAAAAAAATAAATTGACCAATGTTTGTAAACGATTAAAATTGAGAGCGTTAAATTCATAGCAGGTATTAATAAGGATTAGCAAGCAGCAAAACTTCTGCAGTAGTGATAAAAAACACTGTTTGCAAAAAGAAAATAATACGGGGAAACGGGAAATTGACTGAATCCCTTCTACCGGGGGACAGGTTCTGAAACCATAATTGCTACAGATTTAAGTGACCAGTTAGCTTTTTTTTTACACTTTCTGAGCATATCTGTATAAAAATTTAATATTTTTTTAAAAGAAAATACTAATCTTTAGCGGACGCAAAAACTGTTAGAAAATTGTTTCGTTTAGTTCTTTCGCTTGTATTTGTAAAATAAAGGCATAAAATAGTTGAATATAGCTAAATTCACAGAAATGATCTGGATAAAAGACCAGTCTTTCTGTTACGCCAGTAATAAATACAAGGGTACACAAATACAAGAGAAATATTGGTGTTCGTTTTGAACTAATTGACGTGCTATATAAGTCTTTGGCTAGAACTCCCAACACATATCTTTTGTATACGTTGTTCTATTGTGAAGCCAAACAACCAAAGCTTTTTTTTTTGCAGTAATTCAACATTAACAATCTTCGAGATGCATAACAGCCCCTTGTAAAAGGCAAGTTCGTTTTCAATTTTTTCATGAATTATTGAATAAACATTGCTAGAGAAAGACCTTTGAATGACAGTTTGAAGTTTACTTTAAATGAAGTTTTTTTAATCTTTGAGAGTAAGGAGAGCGATTCGAGTTAAATAGTGTTTACAAAATCTCTTCCGTATTCGAACTTTGCTTTTTTGTATTTTTTTTATCTGCAAAAATACTTCTCGAAAAACTTGTAAAATAAAAACCAACTGGTGTATTATGAAATAATCTATAAAACTCATCTATTGGTACTAGAGAAAGAAAAAAAAAGGTTTAGATTGTTGACATGCAAGTTTTAAAATTTTCTTTAAACAAGTAATAAAAAAACTCTTCTTTTCTGCCTCATAATAGTATCTTGTTAACTTTATAGAAAATAATAATCGTGATGCGTTACGATTTTAAACAATATCTTACTATTCCTTCTAAAAAATCTATGATTGTGAGCAAGACATTTTTAGATTGAAATTTTTTAGTTTTTAAAATTTCAATCAAAAGCGGCAATTCTTTATTGTAAGTTTGTGTTTTTGCCAGATTCAGAGCAATGTTTCTGAAGCGAAAAAAATTTATTTTAGGCGCTTAGTTTCGTTCAGGATAGGGATTATAAACAATAATTTTGTATAAACTTCTTTAAAATGAAAGAATTAAAATCAACAAAAAAAGATAAATCGTATTTCATCGCATCATTAAAATAAAGCTTTTATGCGAATTGGCGTCAAAACTGTCTGAAAATAAAAAATATTTTAATCTTAATCTAATCAACAAAAATGAATGAAAACCAGAAATATCTTTTACATAAGCAATAAAAAGGATTACTAAAATGACAAATATTTGGCGAAATTTTTTTATTTAAAAACCTTTCTTTAACGAACTTCCTTATCTTAATGATAATGGGCTTAATTAAAAAAATGTCTTACATTTTGGTGTTACTTCGGCTGGTTGTCTTAACTTATAAAAAATGGAAAATAATTTTTTTTCAAAAATTCCTTTACAATAAGTAAATTTTCCAAAGGGAGAGGGTATTAGAAAAAATTTTTGGTAACACTGATCTACACAATCAAATATCTACAACGTATAATTTATCTTTACCCAGTGGCGGCCGTTAGTTCAAACTAACTATTTAAATTATTTAAATGCTCAAGAAAACTACAAACACCATTTTTTTGCAAGTTGATCCACCTAACACACGATCAACTAGAATTTACATAACAAACTGGTTTAGGCCAAGATATCATACCAAAGTAGATTCGTGACATGTAAATAATCAGCCAAAGTAGCCCCTACATTTTTCACCTTTATTTTCTTGGCAAAAATACAAAAAATAATAAATTCTTGAAAGTAGTTCCACAAAAAACTAAACTTTAAAACCGAAAGTATTGAAGGATTCAGCCGGTTGCAAGGGTTCGTTACCAGTCACAAAATTTCCTTAATTTATTCTCGACCAAATCCGGTCCAAATATAATATAAACTTGGCCGAGTCAAGGAAATTTTGTGACTGAATTAGAACCTTCTCACGCGGTTTTATGAGCTTGGACAACCGACTAGTCGTTGTCAGTCATGATCCCCTGGGTTTTAACATCTAATGCAATAAGTATCAGAATCGTGCCTGTTGTTTCTGATTTAAAGCTTAGTAACTAAGCCTTAGATTATCTACAAAAGCAGAAACCAAGTTTGTATCATTTGTACCGTGCTTGGTTTCGATGTCTATTTGTGTTAATAAATTACATTTTAATATAGCAAATAACGCTGTTCAGTAGGTTCTAAAACTATAGATTAAAATATTTTTAAAAACATAAAATATATTTTTTTCTTACTTCGTGGAAAATATACGCACTCATAATATTTATAAGAAATAATAAACATAGAATTTATTATAAAAATATGAATCAGTAAAAAAAGCGTTTAAACATGTGCATTGGTATGCTGGTACATAGAAATATACAAGGGTACATACTTTTTTATTTTTATATCTATATTTATCCTCCTGACTCGCAGAAAAGCGCCGAGGGCGCTATACATAGAGCAACTGTCAAGTAAATACTCGATCTTCTCTCGAAGACGCTAAGATATTGCCCTCCAGTTGAAGATTTTTATTCAGAGATATGACTAAAATTTAGAGCTGCTTGCCAAGACCGCCAAGCAGGAAAAGTGCCGTAAAATGACTTTCCCAAGGACACAGCACAAGGCGCGAGTAAGTTATAAACCGCGATCGTGTTGATCACAATCACGGCGCTTTTTACCACTGGAGCACGCCGCCTTCGGATTTCTATAATAGCACTCCTCAATATTATTGTAATGGTTTTTGCTTAATAATTATTTTAAAACGTTAGTTGGGAAATCATTAAAATCGATCAGTTTGTTTGCTGGCGAATTTGACTGTCTTTGGTAACGAAACCGGCTTATAAAAAAATAGGAATCCCATTACCGGCTATCGGTACTAAGCAATGAAAAAAAAGGAATTTTGCTAGGTTACTGAAAGAAATCGTTAGAGAAAAAAGGACACAGCGCCAAGCGGATGATCAAGAGTTTACGTAAACCTAAGGGCTCGTTTCCACTACGAGCGTAAAATGGAGCATTCTTTGTTTGTTTTATTAAATTTTTTGCTTCGCTTAGCGCTCGCTAAGATTTTAAGAAAGAATGAATATCAATAAAAGAAACAAAGCTTGCTTCATTTCACGCTCGTAGTGGAAACGAACCTTAACGATGCAAACAATAATAATTAAATGACCTTTTTGAATGCATAAAATCTTTATTAAAAAGTCTTTAAAAAAAATATTTTTCCTCGATTGACTGAATGATTAATCGATTAGTGGCTTAGACAGTAAATAACTCGTACATTGTCAAATGAAAATTAAGAAAGAGACAGCGCCAAGTCGATCATCAAGAGTTTTGCGTAAAACTAACGATGCAAACAATAATAATAATCAAATGACCTTTTTGAACGCTTAAAATCTTCATTAAAGAGCCTTTATAAAAATTAATTTTTTTACGTCGATTGACTGATTGATTAATCGACTTGTGGCTTGAACAGTAAATAAAACTCGAACGTTGTCAAACCGAAATTAAGAAGCTTTAAACCAACAGCTACAGTATATACTGTATATTAAATTACGTTGTTTTTTTTCCAACAACAATTGAAAGTTATTTTAGCAGATTGAAATTTAAAATTTAAGCCGAGTTATTGGTTTGCATGTGCTAGCTGGGAGATTTGTTTGAAAGAATGGAAAAACCTGACGATGTTCAAAAAAGGTAAGTAAACAAAACCGGTAAAAGAGTGAAAAAAAATGCAACTGGATTTGC
Organism: Diplosoma virens; assembly: GCA_963680785.1. Taxonomy (NCBI): domain Eukaryota; kingdom Metazoa; phylum Chordata; class Ascidiacea; order Aplousobranchia; family Didemnidae; genus Diplosoma; species Diplosoma virens. The sequence continues at coordinate 18,746,776 of OY796885.1, forward strand.
TCTACTATATGCTACTGTAGGTTAAGTTTGACTGTCATTTGTGAAACCTTTTTTTCAAACTTTTACGTTTATTTAGAGCAGGGGTGGGCAAACTTTTTAGCTCGAAGGCCTCATTTACATGTTGATTTTGTTTGAGAGGCGCACTATGGTAATCACTTTCAATTAATGTCCGAAATTTTTATTTTCGTCCCAAAAACGTAATAATCCCAAGTTTTAAACATTAATTAAAAGTGATGATTTTTTGTTAGACATCACCTCTATTGAAAGCGAAGACAGAATAAAGTTATTTACTTGAGGCTTTCGCGGCCGCACAGAATGTTGTGGCGGGGCCTAGTTTACCCACCCTGTTTAGAGCATGGCCAATTACGTCAAATCGAAGCGATGACCTTTCTTTGGTTATCATCTATAACTTTTCGGAAAAAGTCTCGTCCCAACAAACTTAAATAAAGAAAAGTTTATTACGGCTACGGCCTTCGATTCCACTTGTAGGGTTTCCACAACTCTGGAAGTAGAGATAGATAAAAGGTTTTTAACACAAGAAAAACATACTGATTTTGAATAAAATTTGTATAAAATCTTTTTCAAGCATTCTTTACAATTGTTAACTTTATAAAGGGTCTAATTAGTTCTTGACACATTGACGCTCACTCTTCAAATATTAATCGGGTCCAACTGCGCACGACGTCTATCGCCGTCATAAAATAAGTCATCACAACAGCTTCAAGACAAAAAACACGTCAAAATTGCAGCATTTATAAATAAGGGTATCAACTTGTTGATCATTTGGCCGTGAAATAGCTAGTGTTTGTTTGTACTTTGGTTCTTCCTTCCTTAAAAAGTAGGCTACATGTGTCAACCCAATTTTTATTCCTATTTATTCGGATTCAGTACATTTTTAGATGCTGAGAAGTCTTGATGTCCTTTTTTTTCCAGAAACAATGAGTGGGAGAAGGTTTCAATCAATAATGAGAAATTTTCATATAGAAAGCGACCCAAATGATAAACACCCCACTGAAAAAAAAAAAAAAAATTATTAAAATGTTGACATCAAATATTAAAAAATATTTTTATCGTAAAATAAATCTGTGTATAAATGAATCAATGATGGCATGACGCCAGCAAACTTCAATTTTTCCAACATACAAAAGGAAAGAAACATAAATTTAGATGTAAAATGTGTGAATTATGCAAGCCAAATGGATTTATAATTGATTTGTTGGTTTATTGAAGGAAAACAACTGTTTGTGAAAATGAAGAAAGAAAACAACATTGCAAAAAAGTGGCAATGAAATTGTTGGGACCAGTTTTAGATAAAGGACAAGTTATTTATATGGATAACTTTTATACCAGTATTTCATTTTTTAGTATGCTTTATAGAGAAAAACCGTTCTGTTGGTAGGGCTAACAGGAGGGGGAATCCTCAAGATGTGATGAAGAAAAAGCTTAAGGTTGGTGAATCTATCTGGAGAAGGGTTTACTTTATATCAGCCAGTCGAAAGATAAGAGGGAGGTGCTAATGAATAGCACACAGCACAAACACCCAATGATTGATGTGACTACTCGTTATGGAATCAAGAAGAAACCTGCTCGCGTGGCACATTACAATAGGAATATGGGTGGCATAGACAGAACCGACCAACTTCTGTCCTATTATAGCTCCTCTAGGAAAATTATACGCTGGCGCCAGCAACTTTTTTTGCATGTGTTATATATGGCTGTATCTAATAGTTTTCGGATTTCTAGAGAGTAAGAAATATTTAAAATTGCACAGCCTTAACTTAAAAATGTCCATAAACTTTAGCTAACTGGATTTTGTAAAACAAATCTTTCAAATTTTTCTGCTGCTTCAACTACTTATGGCTTAAAGTTCGCAGGTTATACTTACAAAAATGTTGACCATTGCCTTAATTTAGAAGTTATCCCTTAAACCTCAAGTGTAAAAGGGGCTTTTTAAGATGCAGAATTTGTAATGGAGACCAACGAAAAAAAGAAACTAGTTACCGATGAAAAGATTGCTATGATAACCCACCTTTATGCCCTGCTCCATGCTTTGGAAATTTTCATGCACATTAAATTTTTGTTTTAGTTTTATTAAGTTTTCAGTTTATTTAAATGGATTTATCTTTCTCGAACATTATTTCTTCTTTTTTTTTTTTACATGAAATTCACTTTTAATTGAGCCACATTTTGAAAATTTCTATGGAATTTGAACATTAATTTTTTTAATTTTTTTACTTTTGTTTTGTTTTTTTATAAACTTTTTTGCTAAATAAATAAAAGAACTTTTCTAAAATGTAATTTTGACTCTTTTTATCTTAAAAAAAATTACCCCATATACGACAAAATAAAATAAAAGCTTAGAAAAGAAAATAGAAAAGAAATATTGTAATTGCTTTTTTAGAAATGACGTCTATGGTCGTCAGGCGCTTTTAGGACCTTTATTTGTATCAAATGTTGCATGACATCTAATACGTCATGAATCTTTATTAAAAAAATAAATCTATATAGCATTATATATTAGAATGCAAAATATGGAAGCAACCATCAAAAAGGAAGAGTATTTTTTAAGTGATTTGCTTGCGCAATTTTACGATGATGGCTATAGCATTCATTAAACGTCGATGGGTTAAGCCATATAAGGCCAAACGACTTGATATTTTAATGATAAAGTGCTCATAATAAAAGTATAATCAATTTACAAAAGTTCCTTTAAAAAATTGATTTAAGCTAAATGCATTTTGCCTTTCGATATCATTGTAAATATAAAAGAATCAACTAAATCATAAAAATCAATTTTTTCTTTCAGATTTGCTCGTAAAATAATTCTCTTTTTTACTTCTAGAACGATTTTCGTGCAGTGTTTTGACAATTTTCTAATGAATAATTCACAGCAAAATACCACAGATGGAAGCTATACTGTTAAGGCTTTTTTAAAAGCTATAAGTTAGCTTAATCACTATCAATGTTTTTCAAACTAGGTAAAAAATTAAATTTTAAGACTTTTCGTAGTAAAAATAAAAATTAAAACAAAGTTTTCTATAAACGTTAAATTAGATTATATTTAACTTGTTAAAATTTTAGATTTTCGCTTAGGAAAGACTTAGATTTGTGCAAAAAACTAACGATTGTTTTTTCAGGAAAAATAAAGGCTTTGTAGAAATAGAGAAAGAAGATCAATCACTTTTTCAAGTGAAAAATGAAATGGAAAGTCCGGATGATATTTTAAAACAAAAAGCAGGTCTTGTTTGTAATAATGAAGATATTAAAAACTTGTTTTTAAAGCAAACAAGTGTTAGAAGTCAACAGTGCTGTTAAAAGATATTTTACATCTTGCTTTGTCCCTAATTATCATTTAAGCACAATCGAGTGCTACTAATTTTCGAAAAGGTTTTGAAAACTTTTACGGGTTGCCAACTCAATCCATTCTTTCTTGAGTTTAAGTTGAATTCATTAAACGATTTCCATTTTAAAGTTGAGGATGAATTTGAACAACAGTGAAATACATAGTTTGGGTTGAGTATGCATTCCCGGATGTAAACAGCATTTTAAATTGCTGCTGGCATCAGTAATCTTATGAAATAAAGCAGCTACAAAGTAACAAGCAGGCTGCATAAAGCAGGTTATGCACCGGGGATCCAAGATTCTAGGAGTTGACTGTTTTTGGTCTTCAGTTTTAAATTAAGTTTAAATTCTCGGAGCTTTTTTAACCTTATAAATAAAAAAGTTATGCATAGTTTTTGTCACAAGCCTAACATGCCTAAAAAATTCCATCAATGTAATAATTTTTAAAAGAAGTGAACTTATTCCTGATTAGCAATTGTTTTATAGAGTCGCTAAAGAAAAGAATTCGGATAAATATTTCCGGGATGCGATATGAAACTCTGGAAAAAACGCTTCAAAAGTTTCCCAACACCTTGCTTGCCGACGAAAAGTTGAGGCAACAGCATTACGACCATCTCCGTGGAGAATATTTTTTCGACCGCAACCGACCCTCTTTTGACGCCATCCTCTACTACTATCAGGCAATTAAACTTTTTAAAATTCTGTTTAGTGAGGAAATGCACTGTCAGTTCAGATGTTGACTTACGTTTATTCATCTCTGTAGTTTATAGTGTTTCTATATATTGAAGCTAGTTTGAATAGTTCAATAGAATGTTAATTAGTTTTTTCTTGGTATATATCAAACAACCTGGTTTTAAAGCATTTTGTTTATTCTCCCATAAATATAAAATAACACAAGCCTAACATTAACATTATATTTTTGTATCCCCTTGTTTTTTATTTTTTATTCATGATCATGACGCATTAAGCTATTTACACGCAAGACTTTCGGGTTAAGGCGGAAACGTTAAACGGCAAGCAATTGGCTTGACCTACTTTCTAATATGCCAAGATGTCCAGTCCCGTTGAAAGTTTTTTACATTTAATTTTTTTGGTAATCTATTGTTATTTGACTGTATTTTAGCGGTACTTGTGAAGACAAGCAAGCATCTAAGGTGGCGACGTAAACCGTCTTTACCCACAATATCACAAAGAAAAACTATTTGTTTTGACCAGGGTGGCCATGCAAACAGCGCTCATACAGTAAATATAACAAAAAAAATTATATTTGACTCATAACCATTAACACGTAAGATAAATACCGTTCTGTTTGTTTGTTAAGTTTCAAATTTCGGTTTTTTTAAGTTAGTGTAATTCAGTTTAAGTGAGTGAACAGATCGTCGTAAAAAGCACACAAGTTTACTGCTTAGACTGAGCTTATGCCGTTTCGCTTTGTAAAATCAAATCAACCTTATTTAAATTTCTCTTTTTGAGCAACTAGACGTCGTTTAGATACATCAATTGATAACTCGAATGTTCTTAGTAAAAATTAATTTCAAGAAAAATGATACAGAATTTTTGAATTATTTAAAATATTGAAGGTCAATTAAAATAATTTAAGTTCTTTTTTTTAGAGTGGTGGAAGAATTCGAAGACCAGTAAATGTTCCAGTTGATGTTTTTGCTGAAGAAATTAAGTTTTACCAGTTGGGAGAAACTGTTTTGAGTTACTACAAAAACGAGGAAGGTTTCATCAAGAAGAAACCCAAGCCCTTGCCGGAATCTCAGCTACAAAAAAGCATTTGGCTTCTTTTTGAGTAAGATTAATTAAATTGTTTTATTGCGTGAAATAAATATTCCTTCCGCTGGGGTCTCTTTGTGGCCAAAAAGTGTCAAGATGTAAAGACCTCGAGCTCTGTGAATTTATTAATTAAAAGATCAAAATGTTCGAATTTTTTCTTTTAAATTCATTGTTTTAAATAGTTCATAATTTTTTTCATCGCAATGAGTTAAGCTTTACTTGAAAAGATAAAATAAACAATAAAATCTTTTATTTTAAAATAGTCAAAACGATTTTGAGAATGTACCTATAGAATGAAACAAAAAACATTTTGTGACTTCTGCCATGTATAAGACCTTGAATTATAATTTCAGGTATCCGGAAAGCTCCCTTTTTGCACGCTTAATTGCGGTTGTTTCGGTATTCGTAATTTTGTTGTCAATCATATCTTTTTGTCTCGAAACACTTCCAGAGTTTCAGTCGGCAAACGCCTCAAATTACTCAAAAAATATTTTTTGGATCATCGAAACTATTTGCATCTGCTGGTTCAGTTTTGAATTGACGGCTCGATTTGTCAGCTGTCCAGCAAAACTGCGCTTTTTAACTGACATTATGAATATAATTGATGTGATTGCCATTGCACCTTACTTCATAAGCATGGCGACAGAAAACCCAAAGCCTACTGACGGGAAGGGAGGAAAGGAAATGTCGCTAGCTATTTTGCGAGTCATTCGTCTCGTTCGAGTCTTCAGAATTTTCAAGCTCTCACGTCATTCCAACGGACTACAAATTCTTGGACGGACTTTAAAGGCATCGATTCGGGAGTTGGGATTATTGATATTCTTTCTATTTATCGGAGTTATTCTTTTTTCCTCGGCCGTTTATTTCGTCGAAAACGATTTTGCTGACACGCATTTCACTTCGATACCGGATTCGTTTTGGTGGGCGGTGGTAACGATGACAACCGTAAGTTGAACTTTGACAGTGTGATATGAAACATAATTTAAAAATATTAAAATTACTCAACTAAGTTATGAAGATGAAGTGATTTTTTTGGTCTTGTTTGATTAATTTTGTTTCTATTTTAAATTGAAACAACTAGATTTGTAAGCTTGGTTCTAATTTTATCAAAAAACTATCTACAACTGTTATTTGTCGTGTGTCATCTTCAGGAGAGTTTTTTATTTAAATACTCTATTTTTTATTCTATTTAGGGATTATCGATTTAGATATTAAATCAGCTACTGTATTTGCCTTTAAATTAACTACACATTGACTTTTTTTTGAAATAATCTTCTTTTTTAAATGAAGATTCTACAAATCGTTTTTTAATCCGATTTTAATAAGGACATTAAAAACAGGATTTGAAACTAGAAAAACCAAGCAAATGCATCATTGAATATTCGCTCGTTTCGCAGTCGTCTGAACCTAATAGCTTCATAGCGCACGAAAAAAACGCCAGCAATGTTTGTATCTTGTGTGATTTTTAAATCTATTGATTCATCGTCATTCGTCATCATTATTTATTCCCCTGACTTGCAGAACAATGCCCGAGGCGTTAAACGAAAGAAAACCGTTAAGTGATCACCGCAGATTTGCTTTCGGAGATGTTAAGTCTGAATAAATTTTTTTTAAACTTTATATTTAGAGATACTACAAAATTTAGAGCCGCTTGCTCAGACCATCGTACAAAACAGTATCATAGTATCTTTCACAAGGACACAAAAGTTAGTTTGGAAGCATAAAGTTGTGGATCGTGTTATAATTTAAATAACGGTCAAGCGAGTATAGCTTTGTGTTTTCGAAAATTTTGTGATACAGCAATGCGATTATGTTTAATTTTTTTTGGTCGGAACTCGCTTTAGTGTAGTAATGCATCGTAATAAGCCATAAATTCTTTTTTCTAATTGCTTTCATAACATTTTTTTCGCGCCAGTTCAGAAGTCTGCTATAATTGCCTTTTTAATAGCTTTTCAAAGATCAAGTTTTGAAGAAGCATTAAAACAGCAAGCACGGATAGGCGCTTTGGCTTCCACATTTCGATATCGATGCACAGCAGTGGCTTTGACGTGACGATCAACCTTACAAAAATGTTTATATAAGAAAGTTTAATTTTAATTCGTCTCAATCCGATTTTTAATTATATCGATTCTTCTTTTTTGCTACTTTGTATTTTTGATGGTACTCTGGTAATTGAAGTACTTTGACGTAATCTCTAGGGGCGCGTACAGGACTAATTGATGATGACCGCTTGTGTTTTGCGTTTTAAAACTAAGTGATTCATGTTCAGGTTGGATATGGAGATATGTATCCCAAATCGCCTACGGGTAAAGTCATTGGATCCCTATGCGCAATTGTCGGGGTACTTTTTATAGCACTTCCTGTTCCGGTCATAGTCTCAAACTTCAACTATTTTTACCATCGTGAAGCGGAAGTGAAGGACGAAGCAAACAACTTAGAAAGTTTGGGAGGAAGTTCGAGCTGGCGTCCTTGGTGTAGGAGGAGGTCTTCCGGATGTAGCTGGGGAAACAACAGTCAGACTTGGGGAAACAACAGTCAGACTTGCAGCAGGCGCTCGTTAATGACTGAGAGCTTGAACGCGGTCGCAAATCCATTAACAACAATAAAAGAAAAATCGCGTGACTTTTACCGGTTTATCGAAGACGATCCGGAACTTGCGCTCGCTAATCACACAGCGTTACACGTCGATGAGCACGTGACAAACAAGCAAATCTCAAAGCGCGACACGGTCGTGTGTAATGCTACGTTTTCTTTACTTCCAACAATGGTTGACGAGCAAATCACAAGTAACGGATGTGACGTTGTAACAACCGGAAGCGTATCGTCGAATGCTCAAAAAAACGCCGCAGAAAATTTATCTTCGTGATGAAATTTTTTGTAAATGATGAGCTTGTTATAATTTTTTGATAAAATCATCAAGAGTGGTATACCAATTGGCGAAAAGCATATACTGTATTTTCTTATTTTTATTCTTAGTCATAAGGTGATAAAAAAAGGTGAGAAAAGCTGCAACCATAATCATTCAAACTTTAAATTAAAGTCAAATTCCAGCAACTAAAATCGAATTTTTTAAATTACAGCAAATCTTTTGCACCGCTTCGAATTTTTTTTGGACAAAAATATTTTAGTCAATACCTAAACCGCTTTATCCATTAATTTAAGTTTCCGCATTTTTATTACGTTGCTCAATGTCATTAAGAATTACAGATAATTTTTATGCAAACTGCATTTTCACTCAGATAAAATCATCAAAGAAGAAGACAAGTTGTCTGATTCGGAAAGACGCTTTATTACGCCGGTGTTTACTCATATTTGGTTTAAACGACAGCAAGTTAAGTATATTTGAGCAAGAAATACGAACGATTAGGTACCCAACACTATTACTTGTGAAAGTTATTGGTTTTGGCACATTCGTCCAGATTTTTGCAAGCCAATGTTATTTATTGCCTTAAGTTGAATCTTACAAAACAACATATTACGCGGTTTTCTATTTTTATTAAACGCTTATGAGCAAAGCATGACCCGAAAATTATTTATTCAGCGCTTTTTCGAGTCGAACTGCAAGTGCTCAACAAAAATTCGTAGAAAATCTTATTGTCATGACTAAGCAAGTTACGCTGTGAATTCGTAAACAATGTAGGCGTTGGGCTTTGCAAGTGACTATGTTTAGCAACTTTTATTCAATCGATTGGATCAGATTGGTTGCGTGACTCAGGTAAAACCTCAGTTTTGCGCTTTTAAAAAAAACGCGAGTCTTTGCAAGGTGATTTAAAAAAAAATGATCAAACTGACAAAGCAATAGTCAGAGTCGATCAACCATGCCATTATAGCACTTTTGAAATCATTTGTTGTTGCAGCACAGCTTTTGTATGTCACCCTTATAAACCCTTATTACCTTCGTAGAATCTGATCAAATATAAATAATAATATAAATAGAAACAATTATAATTGTGTATTTCTAATTGATGTGCTACTTTGCCGACACTGAAATAAAGATTGCTTGATTTATAAAACTCTTGAAACAAAAGTTTTGTTACTTTTGCAACATTATGTGAAATGTGAATAACAACAATTAAAAAATGCAGTTAGCTATGGAACTTGCTTTAAGGTTTCTTCACGCATTGTATACAGTGATGCAAACTAGTCTAAAAAAATTAAGACACAATAAAAACTACAAAAAAATAAGAACTTTGTTCGCAGATAAAATACGAGTAAATAAAAACATAAACGTTTTTTTGAATCTAGCATTTGTTAGACAGTATGTAAAGTTTTTGCCAAAAACACTTAAATTCACTACAAAACAAAAATCTGACAGCCATTGAATATGAAAATTTCTACGCTTGCTTATAATACGTAGATTTTAATTTTTTCTTTAAACAATTAATACATATTGTTCAGGTCACTTGTGATAATATTTCAACTTGACATTTTTGGTTTTCACTTCTTTTACCTACATAAAACAAGATTTTTCCTATTCGTAGTGAATTAGTTTAGTTAGACAGTAGCATGCAACAGCGAAAGCTATATTGACTGATAGCCTACAATAAAATGGTTTTCCAGTTTTTGCTTGTCCGATCAATTTAATTTATTTTAAAATAAAAAGAATTTATCATATTTACAGTATTCGTTTCTTAAAAGTAAAAAACTTAGAGTTAATAACCATAAAAAATACTTAAAAAACATGTTATAGGCCATTAAGTCCAAAAATTTAAGCATAAATATCGAACTTGACATATTTTTTTATTTTTCGTTTAAAAAGAAAAAAATTAAAAAATCTCTCTCGAGATTTTATAACTTATTTAGCGGGCCAAAGATTCGAGTTTGCCGGCGAGCAGACTACCGGAGTTCCGAGAAGCTCAGCCTCTTTTTTTTCTGGATGTCTCGAGTTTATATGTCTTTCCAAATCACGGCGTCGCACTAAAACTTTTCCACAAAATCGACATCTGTATGGAGTCGCACCTTCCGCATGGAGGCGCACGTGTTTATTCAAATTACTGGGATCTCCAAACGGACGACCACAAATCTGAAACAAAATCAAAAATCAAACTGATTAATTGGAATTTCATAGTTTGAAGTTTTTTAGTGTAATTTAAATATTTTAAGAAGGTTATGTTATATGTATTTATATAGTGTCGTTAGCTCGGTTATCACATTAAAAAAACAAGGCCAAGATTAAAACCAAGAGACTAAAGGACAAGGTAAAAAACACCACTTTTAAAACATATATTATATCTCTATTGATTACAAAAAAATGTTATATAGATATCATTATGATTGGTAGCAAGTTTTGAATTATACGCTCACGAAAAATATTTTAAAAAGAATACAATTGAATCTGGGCATAAAATCTCATTACTTCATGGCCGCTTTTAAATATTTTGATAAGTCTAAAAATTTTGCCTAATTTTTATAAAACGATTGCCTAAATGCGATTTTGTATAATCTCACAATCTCACAAAGAAAGCCAAATACAACAATGAAAAAACAATAAATTTATTTAAACCGTTCATGGTAACAAAAAAGCAAAACAAAGTTTGTTTTTCCTACATTATAAAACTATTTTCAAAATAAATTATTTTTTTGGCACTCTATTTTATTGCATCGAACAAAGTTCTAACTGTTGAGAGTTTTATTTTGTAAGTTAGTTCTAAAAATTTTAGGTTTTATCAAGGTCTTTACAAATTAAACTTATTTCGACATAGCAAATCGCTGCCAAAAACATTGTATTTTCTGTATATTTACCCATATTTTGTAGTAAATTTATTAAAACTTATACCATTAGCTTTTGTGTTTCATTGTATTTTTGTAGGTGCTTACGGTCTCCCCCATTTGATTGAAACAACTAAATTACATTTTAAAGTAAAATAAAAAAAGCCACCTTGCACTTTAAAGGCTTATATCCAGTGTGCGTACGAATGTGAATTTTTAAACCATATTTTCGAGAATACAACTTTCCACAGTAACAACACCGATGAGCTTTTTTCTCTTTTAATTTGATTCCGTTTGAGTTTATTGTTGAATCTGAGTTAATTGAATTATTTTTTTGGAATTTTTGTGGATAAACTGTAGGATTTTGGACGAACAAACCCGGAAAATTTCCGGTTTGATTTGGCAAGGATAGAGGGTTTGAAGCTTCTACAAAATTTCCCGAAGTTGGGAAATAATGGTGCAGAGATTGTATTAACTTAGAATTCATCCACTCTTGGTTGTCAAACGATTGCATTTCTTTGACCGTCTTGATAGTTGAAAATTTTGGAAAACGCAGTTTTTTATTTGATTTTTTGTCATATCTTGAATCGAAGTTTTTAAGCGACAAATTCTTTTCTTTTTTTTCAACAATTGGTTTATTAGGCAAGCTTGCAAACTGACTTTGCTGTTTTGGAAAACAGGCTGTCTTCAAATTTCTTCTTTCGTTGAAAAATTTTTTTTCAATTTCGTTGCTTAGCTCTCTCGAGGAAAGTTTTTCCGAGCAAAATCGTTTTGAGTTTGTTTCGTCAGTATTGAAGGCTTGACGTTTTTTTGTTGTGGTTCTTGCTTGACTTTGCGAAAAACTGACATTTCTTTGAAGCGATTTGTTTACTGTTTGAATAAAATGAGAATTGAGGAGTTGGCTTGCCAGCATCATGTTACTGAGCCTCCACCAAGATGAAGGGAGAAATGACCCTGGATGAGAAAAGCAAGCAGGAATTTGCTGAGTTGGGGACAAATTGTAGGAATCCCACAAGGCATTTCTTTGCAATGAAGAAGAAAGGCAAGGAAAAACAGATGGGTACATTTCAGGAAGGTTAGTTTCAGAAGAAATATTAAGAGGCTCTACTCGACAGGAATCTGCGGAAGGACATTGGAGAGAACGATTTGAATCAATCGATTGTTTTGAGTCACTTTTCACTAATTTGCGCATGGTTCCTTCTTGGAAATAACTTGGCTCTTCACAGTTTTTCAAAATTGAAAACTTATTGTTAAAAGCAGAATGCAAAGCCGTTGTTGTGGTATCCACTTGGTCATAACCTGACTCAAAATATTTCATGTTTTTGTTCCACTCAGAGATATTGACCTGGTTACTCCCAAAAAAACAAAAATTATCAGGAACTGGACAAGCTGGAGATGATTTTGGGATTAAAGAAGATTGAGGTTTTGCTAAAAGCGTTTGTAACTTACAGTTAAAGCTTTTATCGCTTGGTACAAAAGACTTTCTTTGTTGATCTTGCAAAGAAAAATGGGCTATTTCTGGAAAAGGTAACATATTACTTTGTCTGGTATTTCCTGAGCGTTTCGAATCTGTATTCCCACAAAAAATATTATCATACACAAAGTCAGTCAAAAGCACTAAACATCTGTAAAATACGATATAATAATAATAATAATAATAATAATAATAATAATAATAATAGTATATAGATATAAGGTATTTGTAACATTAGTTACGATAAATGATTTATAAAAAAATTTTTTGATTATGCATTTTTTTATTTAGGATGACTGTCGTGATTAAAACGAAGTTTAACAAAAAAATAAAACTTTTCAAAATAAACAAATGCAAAACCAAGATCCGAATTTACTTTACTTCGTAGAGCTAAGTTTTATGATGATATTAATAAAGATCAGTGTAATAACTTTAATTAAAAATTAAAATGAGGAAAAAAATTAAGCCACGAAAAATTATTAAAACTTTCAAAGGTTTTCTTTTTATCTCAAATGTACTCAAATTAGAGAGATTTAAATTTTTTTGTATCGTTATGTACACTGAAGTCTGTAGCCTACGTCTCGTATTACTTTATTTGGAATTCATTACTAAAATTTTTTATAAAAACAACGTAAAAACCTTAAAATTTTTGCGTTTTATAAATCAATAGAGATTCTTGCACTATTAACTTCAATTATTTCAACGCGTTTTGTAAACGATTAAAAATCTAATTACTTAAAATCGTTTTTAAAATTGCTAAAATTTTTTTTGCGGTTTTGAAAAAATATCTTATTTCACAAACAAACTAAGGTCATTGCTGGCATGCTACTTTTAATTAAATTAAATTCGAACACGACATTTTGTAGCAAATCTTTTTCTTTCGACACCCTCTTCAACCAAAATCTGAAGTAGTAACTCGGTGTCCTTAAAAATATTTCTATGAGCGCTGCAAATATTTCTTCGGAAAATGACAACTGACTTTAGATTACAACAATTACCTCGAAAACCCTTTGTCGAAGAAAAGACGCTTTCGAGCGAGGTCGAAAGCGTTTGGTCTTTGTTCGAACGATGTCGCAAGTAGGGATCGGGCAGGTAAGACAAGGAGCCAAGTAGGAACCGAGCACGCGCCTTGATCCGAATCAATCCTCTTACGGCTTCCATTAAGGTGACATGTTTTAAGGGCATGCGTCGTCGCAGACAATGCCTTTTCCCGGCTGGTAGTCGGGGCTGTAAAAACAATCGAAGCACAAGAATGAACCGTTATTCACGCTCGAAGACCCGGCTCGTGCTTTGTCGCGATGCTTCGGCATTTAAACGCGATTCCTAGCGCATTCATGACACTAGCGATCGACAAATTAAGTACAAGGGTAAACAACGCTTGTACCTCGGATACAATGCCACGGCGTAAACCCGGCTTCTTCCGATGGCTTGCACTTTCGTAACTTCTTCGAACTTACGACGCAGCCCCGTGCGAGGTCTTCACAAACTTAATTGGTCTAAAACAACATGTCAACTTGTAAAGACATTCTCAAAACGCGTTCCGTTCAATCAAACGACCTAAAATGGTTAAGTCGTTCTTGTACTTGGAGCGTAATCGCAGGATGAAAAAGCAACATAGACTGCCAGACGCGACCCATACGACGGTGATTGTCGTTTACAAGCACCGAGTTGAAACGATAATATTGTTGCTTTGCAATCAGTTTGTCACTTCTTCATATTGTTCAGTGACAAAGCATGACAAAAGATGTTTTGACGTCAGTTGTTAGGTTGCTTGAATTCAAAGTCATGGCAATTGAGAAAGACAAAATGGCGAAAACGCGATTTTCAAAAGATTATTCAACGTTCACGCACCTGGCAAAATGAAAAATTAAAGCTCTAACCTGTGATTAATGACCATTACTGTAACATAACTATGCTATTTAATATATTGAAAACTTTAATCAAATATTTTTTTTAATGCGTTTTCCAAATAGTTTTTATTTATGCGTAGATAAAGATGCGAAAAACAAATTTCTTTTTTGAGGGAGTCATTTTGCGCTGGCTCGGTTGCAAAAGCAAAACCTTAAGAAAATTCACCTCATATTTGCCGATGTCCAATAGAAAAGCGTAAAACGATGCAGATGCATTCATTTATTCAACATCTCTATTTATCTTCCTGATTTGCAAAGCTACGTTAGAGTATACTGAGGATTCATAAAACGCGGTACACTGTAAAAAAATTTTGTAAATTTTACAATCATATGATTGGAAGCAGTTTTAGATCGCCGATTTGTAATTTTCTACAAACACGTATTTTTAATTTTTATAAAATTTTGTAAAAATTAAAAATACGTGTTTGTAGAAATTAAAAATCGGCGATCTAAAACTGCTTCCAATCATATGATTGTAAAATTTACAAAATTTTTTTACAGTGTATAGGACCCAATTAAAAATTACTCACACAATACAAAAATGAAGTTAGCATCACTAATTTGGAAGAATACATGATATAAAATTTCCAATCTCACCAAAAGAATAACGCACTTAACCATCGTTTATTTTTAATTTTTACAGCCTAAAAATTTGTTGGGCTAGTAAAACTGCTGTCAGGGTATTTGAAAGAAAATATGCATTATCTCAAGGATTTATGATATGAGAAGGCCCTTTAATCAAGTCACCTAACATTAGATTGAAATTACATGAAAGCGTTCTAAAAATTTTGTTAAAAACCATTTCGATGGTTCTTACATTAAACCAGGGATGTTCAATCTTTTTTCATAATGGGTCAAATTTAGGATTACCGTAACTGAGTATTTCTACATATTCGCAATTTTTCAAACGGTATTGCAACCCTAGCCAAATTATAAATTTAAGTAAACAGACGCTCCTCAACTTACGTTTTAGTTACGTTCCGAACGGCCGAACGTAACGTGAAAATGAACGTAAGTTGTTACTGTACGTTCCAGTAATGTATGACCGTTCATACTGTACTATACATTGTGTGTGTAACACACACAAAACAACATAATTTTAATTAATTATGACCTGATTAGTAAATTATAATTTATTACAGTGAACAACTTATCACTGTACCGTTTGTAACAGAGCTTTCAGATGTTTTTTGCTAATTATAAATTCTGACTTCGCAATAAGGCAAAGCGGTATACAAAGGGACGTGCGAATTTGCTCGAGTATTGTGACGTAACAGAGAGTTTTTCAGGAAGTTTAGCCAAGAAAAATTTTACCGTGTTTCATTTTTTGCTCACTTTGAGTCACGTGACATGAGCCCAAATTGGGCTCACCCGTCTTTAAAGAAGGATAACACGCGGTGAACGGTGAAGAGCGCGCTAAACTCAACAATTCACTCACAATTTTTTTTTATAAAAATTTTTTTACAGTCAGTTCAAACGTAAAATCGAAAAAATGTAAAACGAATGAACGTATGTAGTTATTATACTCGTAAACATACTACTTTTTATGAATATTATATGTAAGCTATATATATATATATTTTTTTGTACGTCATTGATATGGCTAGGGAGCATCTGACTTGATAACATTACTGTTCTTCGGTGCTCCCTGCCTTCGCACTTATTGTTGTATTATAATATTGTTGCATAAAATTCTTGTTATCAATTTGTTGTTTACGTGTGTTGATTATACTGCTTTTGTTGTTTTTGTGTGCCCTCAGGCAAATAAACACTGTCTATCTATCTATCTATATAGAGGAGCGTCTGTGTTCAAAAGGATCAAAACAGGATTCATTCAAAAAAAACCAACAGGACGCAAACTTACATGTATATGAAATTTTTTTTTTTGATATTAAATTCTATGACCAAATGACGAGTATAAAAATATAAAATTAAAATTGATTTACTAATTAAGAATCTAAGTAAAATATAAAACTATTAAAATTATTAAGCAATTAGCATTAAAAATGTATATGTTGCTTTAAAGTCCCAGCTACGTGAGATCCTTTCTTTTGGCTTGCACCGACTCAAAATTCCCGAGATCTGGAGAAGAAAGTTTGCAGTCGCGATCTCAAAACCTGTGAAACCCGTAGAGGGCCCAAAGAGTTATCGAGCGGTATCTCGTTTCTGTCTCCTACAAGATCCTCGATAGGGTTATTTACGCCCTGTCGAACCAATTATTGATGCAATATTCCCTAGAGAGTACGCTTGGTTTCGACGCGAATAGTCACCAGTGGATCAAGTCATTCCATTGATAAAAACATCGAGAATTTTTTTTGGTTTGTCGATTTAACGGCAGCATATGATTCTGTCCGGAATCGTGGTCTTACATGCAAGCTGCTTGAAGCTTCTGCCAGATAAATATATGGTCAGAATGATCATGGAGCTTGTCCAAAACCAAAGTGTCACCCTTACTACCGGTGACAGCAAGCAAAACAGGATTTACTGTCCGAAAAACAGCGTTTCGTAGGAATCGGTTTTGGTTACCTTCTTTTCAACTTTTATATATTTACGTTTATATCTTCTCACCACGATTTCCAAAAAATTTATCTACGCAGACAATCTAGCATTGTTGCACTGCTCAGGAAACTGGAAGGCCTTTGAGGCGACTTTAAGTCAAGACATAATTACACTTTTAGTGTATTTTCAGACTTGCAAGATGAAACTTAGTCACACTAAGACGGTGACAGTAGCCTTCCGTTTGAAAATCAAAGAGGCCAAACGGTGAGCTAAATGTTTACCAAGATATGGGACTTTTACCAACCCTACTTATTTTGTGGTAAATCTGGACAGTTTGCCGCGTTCCGTCACCATCTAGTGTTATTCCACAAAAAACTATATTAGCGCGTCACACTGCTGAGGCAACTTGCAGGCTCAGGATGTGCTGCTGGTGCTAAAACACTGCGCACAGCTGCCCTATCTCTGATCTACTTAACAGTTCAGTACTGCGCAGCAGTCTAGTATCGCAGCGCTCACACTTGTCTCATAGGCAGTGTCCTGTATGACGTCTTGCGTATTGTCACTAGATGCCTGCGTTCTTTTCCAACGGACCTTGCGTACTTTCAGTTATCCAGCCAGCTGAGTTTTGCCGATTAAGAGCGATACTCTCCTTGGATGCGGTGTAAACCTGGACCCTGACCATTAAGTTCAACATCTAGATTGGATCTAGAATCTCTAAAAATGTCTTATCCTCTTTCTACCCTCCAAATAAATCTACACAATTCTCTTTTTTATCACAAGCAGTATCGCTGCTACTACTTTAATCTTTTTCCAAATCACTTCGCATTGGCTCCAAATTACTACTTTTACTACAACTAAAATCATTAACTAATCATGATTATTTAAAAAGAATAATCGTGATGATTGGTTCCACAATCAACAACGCTTTGCGCATTGTCACTAGATGTCTACGTACAACTTGCTTGTCTTGGGTGGCATCCAACCTGCTGCACTTTGCCGCGAAGGAGCAACTCTAGCCCTTGCCTACTGTGACCCCCGACACCTGCTCCATCTTACTCTCCAACAATCTTACTCAAACAAAAAAGTCATTAACAACTATCACTTGTTGTTAAAAAATGTTTGGAAATAACAAATTCAATATTAATTTAATCGCAAAATAATGTGAATACTGAAAATGATGCTCTTGGCAAGCGTTTTTGTGATAAACTCCGCCTACAAAATTTTCATAGATCAGTTCATTGGACGTCACTCGACGAAGCAATCAACTGACGTATTCTCCTTTGTTTTCCGATACGTTTCTATCACAGCAATGACATCAAATTCTGTACAGTCATGAAAGCATAACTAAGAAATAAGCCCCAAAAAAACATTAAGTGGGCCGCAGGTTGGACATCGCCGTATTAAACCAAATATGTTAGAAGGTAAAAGCAAAGTGTTTTATTATGAGCTAAAACTTTGTTGCAAACTTAAATTTTACACTGAAGAATCATAAAAAAACTGTAGATGAGTAAAATAGATTTGCTTGAGCTTTTCCATTAACACAGTTTACCATTGGGAGATTCTGTCCAGTAATGCTTACGATTTTAATTTTGGACCTTAAATTGCAGGTTTAATACGTGAACAAAATACTTGTCGTGGTTCAAATAAAAAAAAACGTACAGTTTATCAAAAATAGCTTTAATTGTTTTTCCAATGGACAAGAAAAAAAAATTAAAATTAATCACCAAATTATAAGTCAAAATATCAAAAAACACTGGTTTTCAATACATCAAATACAGACCAAACTGTTTGATAAATAAAGCCAAGAGCAATTTTTAGATTTCAACCAATGGTCGTGCTTGTAACTTGTCGAGAAAAATGTTTGAAAAACAGGTTGCTCTTGGTTTCAGCTTTAAAAGTACAAGATTCAGGTGCATTTTTTCAAGAGGGAATATGCCATATTGTGGAGAAATTAATAGCCCTTCGCTTTATTAATGAGGCAGTTTTGCCCTCCTTAGGGCACTTTTAAGTAATGAAAAAGCAGGTGAAAGCAATAACAACGACCTAGTATTTTTTGTTTAAGATGTCGTCTTTTGTAATATTTGGCAATTGTATGTCGGATATTAGCTGTTGTTCTAACGTACTTATGTTAAGTGTAATACACTACATACTTTCGTCAATCGAAGAAAATAATAAGCTCTTTAAGAGCCAATTTAGCACTTGTTTTAATAAGTGTAGTGAGATGATAGTTTCACTGGCGCACTAATTTAAAATCAGCAAAATTTGCAATGAACATTTTACCAAATTAAAAAAAATTATTTATTATTATTTTTGGAGTTTAAAACCACTGCAATTGCTTTAAATTAGAGATTTTCAACTTTTTTAAATCTATAAACCACTTTTGATCCAAATGCAATCCGATGAAACCTTTTGCAGAAACCGAAATGAAGACCTTATTTTTCTTAATTTTCGAATAAGTTTGAGACATGAATTCTAGTCCTTAGAGCAGTGAAATTGAAAATATTTCCTTGACGGGATTGTTCTGTGGACCACCAAACTAGTACGGTAGACTCCATCTGCATATTGTTTCTGTAGACCTTCTAGAATTTTTCATAGACCCCGGTTGAGAACTCTTGCTTTAAATCGTGCTTGGCAATAAACGCGTAAAAATGTGTCGCTGTTTTTACTACGTAGCAAAGACGCGTGCCTCAAGTCACAGCAGCGTTCTAAAGACTATTCAATTCCCTTGTTGCAACGCCAACTAATTACACGCATTTAATTTTGACCAAGTAAAGACGAAATGAAAAAGAATTGAATTAATCAAATTTAACCTATCAAACTTCTCCACTAGATCAAAGCGCTTGACGGAAGAAAACAGATAGCAGACATTTTTTAAAAAAGAAACTGAACGAAAAACAAGTATTAGCAAGTCATGTGGAATTTAAAATTGTATAGAAGACATTTTTAGAATTATTTTGTAGTTATTTTTTGTATGGCTGTATTGGCCTGGGCGCTGCTTTTTGTGTAAACAAAATCATCATTTTAGGTCTGCAGTGTTACCTCATTTAAAAGTGTGTCGTGAACGCCTTTTCCAAGGGCACAAAAAAATTATTCCGATCGACCGACCGTCGAACAGCAGGTCCAAGCTTTAAATTGGGTTGTTTATGATCTTTGACTAAAGTGGAAAGCTTTTGAACCACAGAATTGTAACAAATTTTTTAAAAAAAGTAAAATTGTCGATAGGAGCAAAAGCAGACCAAAGTAATGAAAAAAGTAGTTTGGATATTGACGTGCAAAAACACTGGAAAGTTTACATTTAGATTTTTTTTCTAAAATACATTTTGATAATAAACAGATGAAAAAACAAAGTCCTTTATTTTTTTTCCTTTTTTTTCCAAAACTTTTCTGACGCTGTTCGATAAAATAGGATTTTGTTTGATTAATGGATCACAACAGCAAAGCCTAATTTAAAAATTGGAAAGATGATTTTGAATATTTTTCTTGTATTTCTATACATTTGTATTGAAATTAGTTAAATAAAGCAAAACAAAACTCTGATTTCAAAATACATGCAATGTTGTCTAAATTATTCTTGGGCGTAACTTTATCAAATTAACTAACTACTAAAAACAAAATACAACAAAAGTCTTAAAAGCTTAATTTAACGCCGGTTTACAAAACGGCAGCGTGATAGAGGAGATAGGAGCGCTGTATGTAATGTCAAAAGCGATCGGATTTTTTCTTTGGAAAATTTTTTCTTGCCATGCCTCTGCTCAATTTTCTCTTTGGAAAAAAGTTTAGGCTACTTTTCTCTGCTCCGTGGTTTCACCAAGCTGCTTAGTTATATCGTTATGTAAAAACTAAATAAAATATTTCAAACGAACGGAAATATTTTGGCATCTCTGAAAATATATCACTGGGTGGTGCTTTAAGTTTAACTTGTCTGCCTTACAAGTCAAAAGGTTAAATGCAGATGTCGATGCTTTGGCGATTATTAAGTATTGCACGCAAAATATTTTGAATTCCACGAGGTGGCGTATTAAGTTGACATGCGTATTTTAAAACTTTATTAAACTTTTTTTACTTAAAAAAATTTTTGAAGGGCTAGTATTGCGACATTAACTTTTTTGTACTAAAGGCATCGATTTAAATACCAGATATTTTTGGTCAAACAAAATGCCCGTTTGATCTTTTATTTGGTATATTAAGATTAAATATTAAAAAAAGTTATTGTTTTAGCAATTATTTTAAAAGAAACAATTACAATTTATCTGTTCCTCATTTATTACAACTCATTAGTTATATTGCAAAAAAAGTCTTCAAACTTACAAAACTTTTTTTTAGCTCATTGTCATAAAAATTGCGTAAGTGTAAACAAAATGTTGAAAGTTTTTGAAATTTTATTGCTTGCACGCTTTTGAAGAAATAAACTTTTTGCAATTTGATGATCAAGCTTTCTTTTTTATACAATGAAGTAATGTCGAAAATATTACTGTATACGCAAGACAGCATACTACCAGTCTCGAAAACGAACTTATGTTCTTCTAAGCTAGGGTTCGGCAATCTTTTGCATGTCATGGGCCAAAAACCAAATTTATAACGTAATTGGGGCCGAACTTTTTTCTGTTACCAACTCCTCTCTTGGATTGATCGAACGTTTCAACTTATCATTTTGCAGGGTGCGAAAATGCACCAAAAACTTACGTGCGCAATTGGGATTTGCAGTGACCTAATAGTAGCCGGCGTTTTTTTTTTATTTTTTAGTCAACACTGATTTTTTTAGACGTGAAAGAAGCAACTTAACGCAATTTTAAAGTGAAGACCTTTATTTGTTCTAGACCAGATTTTGTACTTGAAAATAAAGCACTTTTGTACCCCGGGTGTAACTAGATATATCACAGTTTTTTTGCCGCATAGATTGTTTGAAATTGTTACGTCAAAAATAGGATTGCAAACGAGACGGCGAGCCGTATTGAGTTGATATATAATTAACATGTCACGGGCCGGATGATTTTGCTTGCCGGGTCGTAGATTGCCGTCCCCTGCTATGAATGTTCAAGGTAGAAAATGTCTGCATAAAAACAGCGCCAACGTGCGCATAACAAGCTGACATGTAAAACTGAAAAAGGGCGCTATTGAGTTTTAATATTTAGACAACGAAGCATGCGATGAAGTGAAGAGAATGGCTATGAAAAAATTTTTCTCATTACGCATGTAAATGTGTCAGGAATTATAGGAAATACGTACTGTTAGATTTAGTAGCGCTTTAGCCTTTAGCAAATGGCGCAGTTTATAAAACTTTTTTCTTGATTGGTGATATGCATGTTTAGAATCAATGTTTTCTATTGAAAAGTATCCGTTAAGTCAAGAGTTCTAAGTTCTACCAAAATTTTTACTTAATTTTAAAGATTTAGTGAAGTGTAAAGTTAAACTTTCTACTGACAGCTCCAACTAAATAAGATTTGTAAAAAAACTCAAGTGTTTCTGCTATGCAGTGCAAGTGTAAGCGAAAGATTTCATGCAAATGACAGATTGAGTAGAAATAAGGTTTTTTGTTTTTTAAAGTTTACATATTTTTCTTGTATTTATATTTATATGTATTTATGTAGTTTACGTATACTCATATGCTCATTAATTATTAAAAATAATGAATATTTTTATTCAAAAATATTTTAATTCAACTTTTTTTTGTATAGTTTAATAGATATGTCAAATTACAGAACGTTTTATTCATTAAAAATATACATATCCTATTTTTCAATTTAAATAATTCCTAATATGAAATATAAATAAAACAAACTTATGCACACTTTTTACAGTTCTTTATCCAGACTTGTATTTTTTTGTTTTTAATCGTTCAACAACCAATCCAATTTTTAAGTTTCGGTTAATTTAGTAATAGCTAAATGAAAATTACAACCGGATTTCGGTGGAAAAATACTAAAAGAATTACTTATATTCCTATTTATTTAAACTCAAAAGGACACATGATTTGTCGTTGAATTATTCCACTTTAACCCTATGACTGCCACTACATAAAATTTAAAAAGTTCATTAGCATGTGAATTACATGGTTAAAAATTGAAATTGCTCCAACCACCTTGAATTTAATGGCACTCAATGAACAGAAGGTGAATTTTTCAAATCTGAGACTTATATTTCTTAAAAATAAAGCGAAGTATTAAAAAAGAGTGATTACTAAAGAAAATTGTAATTTTATGCATAAAAGTTAATATAATTAAAAAAACAGAGTTAGTCCACATAAATCGTGCTTTATGCCAGTTTTTTTCAAATTTGACAAAGAATAGACCTTATAACTGTTTTTATGCCGGAGTATGCAACTTCAATTAAAATTCTTGATATACTTTCTCTACAAAAGCTAAATCTTATTATTTTCCATGATAGAAGTTTCTTAAAGAAAGTTGATCAATTTTTTGAGAGAAAACCAACTTCCTATTGGTCGACAAAAGTTGCCGGCGGGGTCATAAGGTCAGCGTGACAGTTTAAGATTCAGAATTGACTGCAGCAAAGGCTTTTCGTCTTTTTGATTAATTTTCCAGCCTCATGTCTCTTTGCATTACATAAAAATATCGTGTGATGTTATTTATAATTTCGCTCTTGTATCAGTAGAAACAATTTTAATAATACAAACTTAATACTAAAAACTAATAATCAAAAACGTCAAAGTCATTAAGGATTAGTATTTGCCACCGAATTTATAGACTAAATAAATAAATTAGTTAATCTGTCAAAAAAATTGGATAGCTTGTAACTCAACTCTTTTCGGTTCTCACGCCAACCCCGAACTTCAAATCAGTGCTTCGTAATTTTTCTGCAATTACGGCATACATTGAAACCTTCTGAAACTTTGTGATACATTTTTTTTGATTTGGTAAAATTTACAACGCTCTCTTTATCTACAGTGTCCTTCTTTGTCCTTTCAAACTCTTTCATCTGGATCTAAAATCTTATTTAATGAAGTGACCGAAAAAACCTACAACTTTCAATCTTTGACCTTTTCGGGTCGTCAAGACCTTTTTTGTCCCTCCATTGATTTCTAACCTATTTTTGTTATTGATATGCATTTCAAAAAAATGATACCAAAATCAAAAAAAACTCTTCACTACACTAAAAAGCTGAAAGTTGAAGTTTCTGGGCTTTTTTGGTGGCTTTGTGATATTTTAGATCAGCGTTTCCCAAACTGTGTTCCGCGGAACACTTGTGCTCCGAGGACTTCTGTAAGGTGTTCTGCGAATTTCTTCTAAGTTTAATTCTTTAACTTCCCATTTCGCAATAATGCGGATGCCGACAGACTGCCAAATTTGCATTTGTGCAAAGATTAATTTATGTAAATGTCCCGCAGATTGGAAATTCGCATTTATGCGAAGACAGGCTATATTAGGCTACGTTACAATAAGCTTTTCTTTCACTGCATTGGTAGATAAACGACAGGAAACTTTAAACATTTAAAAAATTTTCTAAATACATCGTTGTAGATGTTTATTTAGTTATTTAACCTTCTCGCGGTTATGCCGATATATTGGAGAATTTATCGAACTTTCATGCTATGGCAATTTGAAATTACAGTTTACAAATCAACCCCCGAGCAAGTTTTGGATAAATGTTCAAAATGCATATCCTACACTTGCAAGAGAAGCTCAGAAGAAACGTTTGCTTTTTGCTACTACATACCTATGCGAAACAGGGTTTTTACTCTTTCACACTATGTGTCAATAAAAACTAAGTACAGAATCAGATTGGATGCCGAAGCGGATATGATATTCAGTTATCGATTATCACACCAGACATTAAAAGTATTTTTGCTTTTTTGCAAGCTCATCCTTCACATTAAATATTTTAAATTCGTAATTTTAAACATAATTTTATAAAATTATACTTTTTTACTGTTGTTCCATGTAAGAGTGACTGCGATCTAACAACGTACAAAATTGAAATACCATTTTTTCTTGACAAGCCTGTGTTAACAAATTTTTTTATCTGAGTGTTCCGCAAGCTAAAACAATAAGACGTAGTGTTCCGTGACCAAAAAAGTTTGGAAAACTTTGCATTAGATAAAAGAAAGCGCTGTAAATTTTGCTAAGACCAAAAACGTCTTTGCTAGTCTAAAATATTTACCAGTCCTGGTCTAGCAGTTATAAAGCTTAAATTTTTAAAAAAGCAAATTCTTTTGCGGCACATCTAATTTCTTCTTGCTGCAAAACGGTTGCGGAGTGTTGCTCTAAATCATTTTTCATTCATTAGCTGTTTTTTCTTGAACACACTCATATAACACTAAAATACCCTAGGCGGTCACTTCGAACTTTAGTCACTTATATCTCTTTTTTGATAGAATATTAAAGCTTTCTGATTTTTCCAAGTTTTTATCAACTTATGTATTTGGATTTATATATTTAGATTACAAGATTGTTACCACTTAATGCAACAATCAATGCTTATTGCTCAAGTTAGCAATTAAAGCGTTTGACTTCAGCTTTGCAGAAAACAACCTGCACACATTCTTCAAAAATCGGACAGAACTTATGGGATGACCTGCACGCACATTGCAAAAATACCCGCGCACTGCAAAAATCACATCACAAAACATCGAAAAGCTTGATTGGAAAAAAATTTCTCGTTCAGCATATTCTCCAAGCCTTGTTCCTTTAGACTATCACTTGTTTTGTAGTTTACAGAAGCAAGTGTAGGAAATAACTTTTACCAGTCATGAGGGGGTCGATTATCTCATAAATAGCTGGAAAGAAGTCGCAGAAAATCAGAAAATATACATGATTGATTAAATTTTGATTAATTACGACATATTGATTACTTGTTTTCTTTATTCAAAATTCGGACAGAACTTATGGGATAACCTGATATTATTATTATTATTATTATTATTATTATTATAAGTTTTATTTATTCTCATAACTTGGCAAGCAATCTAAATTTCAATTATATCTCAAAAAAACTAAAAAATCAAAATAAAAACTTTAATCAGATAGTAATGTCGGGGCATCTCTCGAAGCAGGTTTGAGTAATTGCTTGACATTGCCCTATGAATAGCGCCTTCAAGGCTTTCCTGGAGGCCAAAAGGATAAACATAGAGAACAAAATAAAATAAATAATAAATTGCTGGAAACGACGGGATCGCTATACGGAAAATTGTCAAGCAATTATCTCGTACTGCTTTTGGAGATGCCAAGAGATTGCTCTCCGGTTAAATTTTTTATTGACATTGACAATCTGGACTAAGTTGATTAGAAAGCAATCATTGCAATTTGTCATTTTTTATCATGTTTACCTACCTTCAATATCGTATAAAAGCCAAAGCTTATGGAGTAAAAAATATTGATGTTCAGAAACAACAACAGAGTGAACTAAAAAGTTTATTTTCTTGCTGCATTTATCAAAAAGATTAAATCAATCCTTGAGTAGCGAATATCAATAAAACAAAGCTACACAATTCTGCTGCTGATGCCTTAAAATAACAAGTAGGATCGGTGTACAAGTTAAGTCAAAATCTAAATGCGTAGATTCTGCTAGTATTGCTAATTCTTTATATCTAAATGTTGTAAATTCTAAATAATTAATCGTATAGCAATGAGATTAGTGCAAAGATAAACTAACTTATAACTCTGGAGATGTGCTCCTACAGAAAAAGAAGAGCATCGTACGGTAAATGATGCGCGACGATTAAAAGACCCGAAAATATATGTGGTTTCAGGGAAGAAAGCACAAAGACTGTTATTTGCGGCTTTCTATTATGCCCACACACCCTAAACGCATCAACATTATATGTGACTCGCTTTTCTTTCCTTTTTAATCAGCTCTGCTATATAAAGAATGGAGCATTCTTTATTTTTTTTATTGACCTTTCCGCGCTTAAAACCTAAGTGAGCGCTAAGCAAAGCAAAAAAATCAATAAAACAAACAAAGAATACTTCAATGCAAGCTCGTCGTGGAAACGAGTCCTAAAGCATCTCAAACATATCCAAACGTTTATTTAGAAACGTTCATCACAAAGGCCTCAGGTCATGGCAATATGCCTCACGTGATCTACAATCTAAGCTTATCACTTGGCTTTTTGATGCTCAGCGCAAGAAACGAAGTATTACGACTGTTGCGGATGTTCAGAGCCCACGATATTTTTCTCGTTCTACTGTATAAATAAAGAGTGAATTAACGAGCGGAATTATTGTTTGGACTTGCCTGGCTACCGATGGTTGCAATTCATATTAAAACCTAATATCTCGACTCACCAGGTAAGCAAGCCGTTTTTAGCTAGACAAAGAAATCAAACTTTAAAATACCTCTAAAGTTTTTGAGCAATAAACCACTTCAATAAAGTTTCTTAAGCGCTTGATTTTTTGTCCTTTTATGTAATCCTTCGAAAGTTTGCAAGTTTTAGTTTTTCATGGCTACGGAAAGCAAAAATCATTTTTAACCGATTTCTGGACTAAAGCCATAGCCGAAACAACTGTCGACGCTTCTAGTCGCATATTGATGTTATAATTAACTAGCAGCCTCAATATTCTTCTTGCACTCATAATCATTGCTTTGCACGT
Source organism: Diplosoma virens (assembly GCA_963680785.1). Classification (NCBI taxonomy): domain Eukaryota; kingdom Metazoa; phylum Chordata; class Ascidiacea; order Aplousobranchia; family Didemnidae; genus Diplosoma; species Diplosoma virens. The sequence continues at coordinate 18,774,033 of OY796885.1, forward strand.
CATTTGTGAATATTTTTTGGAATTTAATTTGATTTCAAGACAGCGAATTTTTTTATTCTATTTCGGTTAGTTTGTTGTAATTGACATTGCTTTGCTTTACAGTAGCGTTTGTTTTGTATATATTGATATTTGTTTCAGTTAAAATTTTAATAAAATATCATCATGAAATCACTTAAAGGCTCTATTGTTTGTTTTGTTATTGTAATAGTATTTGCTTTCAACAACTGTAAACAAAAATGTTTTTGTTTTTAATTCGTTTGTGACAATATCGTTATTTGCTGAGATGACAAGCGATAAGCGACAAAATTCATGAAATCAAGATGTAACGTAATTTCTTAATGACATGGCTATTAGGACAAAAATTGTTTCTGCTTGCACGCTGTTGCGAACTTAATCATTACCATCATTTCATTCAAAAAACTAACGTCATTGCATCGTGTCATTTCATTTGTAAGTTCTTAGTCAGAAACTCCCAACTTGGTTACGACACATTTCCGGCTTTTGCTTTTGTATGCGGTTTACTAGGCTTTATCTACGTAAGTTTGCATATCTCGTATAAAATCTAGTTTTTTCTACTTAAATTATATTGATATTAAGAAGTGAAGTTTTAACTTTTTTCTATTAGTCGCAGACCATAGAGATTGGACTAACGTCTTTGGTGAAGTAGCAGCTTTCTTAATGCGGCCAAGTGATAAGCATTTCTGTTCAATTAAATTCAATTTTATTTGCAATCAAGTTATTAAGTTATTTAAATTGTTATTGACAAAGTGATTGCGAAATAAGAAACAGCGACGTTACCCGCACAACGTTAATTATGCGCGGTCGCTGTAGCTTTGAAAACCCTATGCTTAAAAACTTTTCACACATCAATTCGCTTCAATGACAAATTTGTTTTAGCCTTGGTTGATTTTGCATTGAACATTTCTGCTGGACGACTCTAAGCAACTCAAAAATCATATTCTAAACTAAATCAAAACTTTTTTTCAAACAAAGACCAACTTTTGAATAAATTCAAATTTCGGAGTATAAAATTTGGAACGCTTAAGTAATTTCAGAATAAAGAGTAAAGCCAATATACTTGAAAACATAGTTTATTCAGGACGTTTCGGAATTTTAACTCTTTCTACTGTGTCATCCACTGTGTTAAACTCAGTTTATTACAAAAAAAATTTTTTTTGACGATAGTTTTGAAAATTAGTTTACCATATCATACTAACGGTTTCAGATGTTAAACAAAGGATATAGAGTCGCAGGCTTTAGTTTACGCAATGCTAGTAACTATATACTTTGCTTTTATACGTTGTAAAGCAAAATTAACTTTTTGTGTTGTGGCGGATCGGTTGGATGCTCAAAGTAAATTTAGTTTTTAATTCCTTAAGAATGCAATCAAAAACAATGCTATAAATTGACTTTTAAATTAAAATGAACTGTTTAACAAGCCAGATTAATTAATAATAATCAGTGAAACAGGCCAGAGGCCTCAGTATGACCATCTCTGTTTAATAGCCGTTATACGTCTATGCTCATCTTAAGTAAGCTGCTGATGAATTGTTTTTTCTCATGCTATTGTTGTTGAAATTGAATTTCAAGTTTATTACGAGAATTTGAATATTGAAAGTATTAAATAATACAACATTTTAGAAAACCTTGGTTTTATTTCTGAAGCTTGCTTAAGTTTTTTTTTGTTCTTATGAGGAAAATTAACTTTGATTTTTTTTTATGAGACTTTTTTGAATAGTAAAAACCTTAAAATGCCTCAATTTGATTTAAAGCAATATGAATTAAAAAAAGATTGTTTTGATTAGTTTTTTAGATTGGATGGAATAAAATAAAAATTTTTAAAAATACCTCAAACAGCATTTTAATATTCAGATAGTCTTTTTGAAATTTGAAAACATTTAAATGCGGCAAAATAGGTGAGTTTGAATATCGAAAATAGGCAGCAACAGAAGTAGCTCGAAAAGCATTGACCAGTAACTATAAAAAGCAATGAGAAAAATTGGTTTGTTTATCCAAAATGGATATTTTTTAAAAATTTTATTAAAACACATTTGCGATGATAGTTGAAAGAGAAAGAAAGAAAGAGAGACACGTTATTTCACCTAACACGCATTTGAAAAAAAAATTGGCATGTATCAAAAATAATAAGCTATTAGTCGTGTAAAGGTCAGGAAGCAATGAAGAATCTTTAAGGTTATTAAATCAAGATGCTTCCTGATGAAAGTAACAGTCAAATATTGCTACAGACGTATAAAAAACAAAAAACGAAACAAAGAAAAAGAATAATAATTTTAAAGTGTATAATAACTAAAAAAATAACTTAATTATTACACAAAAAAGAAACAAAACACAAACATTGCAACGAAAAATAAGCGAGATTGTTTGTAACAACAAAAAACAAGTTCTTATAAATTTAAACTTGTAAACTTTTAAATGTTTTTTTATAATTTTTTAAATTGAAACTGACTACATACTCTTGAGTTTAGCACCTATTTGACCCCATATTTATTTTTTTATTTATTTATTTGAATCAGACAAAAAGTCCTTAGAAAAAACATGAAAACACACAACACAAAAAAGAACAAAACAGGCTGGAAGGAAAAATAAATATTTGATTTACATCAATAATCGAAAACTACGTTTATAATAATCACTCTTGTAGAAGAAACATAATTTAGAGCCTCTAATCTTTAACTAGGAAGAATTTTATTAAAATTTTTATTAGTACAAGATATAATTTATTTAAAGAATTTTCTTTTTCTTGTATTGCGATCATGAATTTCAGTAAATTTACGAAATAAAGCATAAAATGTTTAAAACAATTAACTGTAATACAGTTGATACAAAAATTTAGCTGATTCCACTAGTTGTGTTTGTTGTAACTGCAGCGTGAACTGAGGATTTTGTTATAGTTTTATAGATATATTAAGCACTTTTACCACATTTTTTCAGCAATTAAAAAAAATTATATTTTGCTACTTATCTATGCTGCTGTCTTTTTCAAGAGTTAAGTAAGTTTTATATTCGTTTACTAGCAAATATATACAAGTGATATTGCTTGAGGCAACAATGGAAAACCAACCACTTTCAAAATCCGAAATGGCATCCTCGATTGAGCAAAGCCAACAAGAACTTTCTCAACCTCCTCCATATAGCCAGGCACCTCCTCCAACTTACCCAGGTACGCCACCGTCCGGATATACTCAGCAACCGGGGTACTCACCGCAACAGCAAGCACATCCTCCGCAGCAACCAATGTACTCTCCCCAACAACAAGGTCACCCCCCAAAACAACCCGGTTACGCACCCCAACCGGGGTATTCACCGCAGCAACCAATGTACTCTCCCCAACAACAAGGTCACCTCCCAAAGCAACCTGCTTACGCACCCCAACCGGGGTATGTCCAACAACCTGCCCAGCCAGCAGGTAAACAAAATAACTTTGTTTTTAGTTTTTTGGGCTTTTTTGCTTTTTTGCCATAGTTTTATATAAAATGGGCTTACTCTAGCTTAAAGAAGCAGGAGGAAAGTAATTTTTACGTTAAAATGTGTATTTTGCTTGTAATCTTGCACTTGTACACAAAAATCCTAATGAGAAGCATTAACCCAGGGGTTTTCAACCGGAAAAAATTTGTATTTTTAAGGGGGAAATTTTTTAAAAGTAATTGAACGTTTCAGGTAACTGCAATAGTTTGTAGATTTTTATATGAAGAATATTTTAAAAGTTTGACCTATTTTGGTAAATTTAACTTTTATGTAAGCAATCAAATTGAATATTTTTTTGCTTTTCTTGTTCATAATCGTTAATTGTTGCTTTTTTGTTAATAATGCTGTTAATAATTTTGTGATAGTAGCTATGGTTTTTGTCAGTGGCGGCTCGTGGCTTTCATTAATGGTCGGGCCAGCAAAGCAATTATTGAAATGTCAAAAAGTTTCATTCGTAAACTACCTAAATTTAAAGGCGGGGTAAATAAATTTTTAGCAAAAAATTCGATATTCAACACTAACCTTTATTTTTGTAAGTAGTCAGCTCTTCGGTCCTTTATCTGCGCGAAAATGTTGATGACTTTGTTGTTGTAATCTCTGATTTTGCTAATATACTACTTGTGTATCGACAGGCAAGCGAGGCTATTCAATTTGTCTTGCAACATGGTGTTTCAAAGAAACGTTTTTATTCGCTTCATTGTACTGAAGCTTCTCTCTGAGTCAGCAGTTGAAATTGGTGTCACGAGAACAATTTCGAGCAGTTTAGAGACTTTAGAAAATGTTTCATCAAATCCATTTTCATTTATGAATTTTAATAGCTCGCTAATATTGGAAATTCCACTAAAATTATCATTCGCATACAAAACGGAGAATTCACACTTTAGTTTATCTTTTTTAAGCATTGTGTAATTCAAAGCAATTTCTTTAACATAATTGTCGGGAAAAGAGTTTCTGTAAAGCTCAAATTCAGCTGGATTCACTACGGAAAATGAACAAAATATATCCGAAGATCCGAAGTTTTCTTTAACTTTCTCTGTGATTGTATCACATGCTTCCATTACACATGATTGCAATTGCAAATGAGAAACAGATGCATGAGTTGCAGCTCTTCTAAGCCTCTTTGCTTGCTGGGATGTTATATATTCTGTTATTGCTTCTGATTGTTCACTGTTATTCAAATATTTGACCACATTTCCACGCAAGTGATTAACAGCTGTGACAAAAGACTTAAGAGCTTCTTCAGAAGTTATGCTGTTTGATTTTTTAGACTTTAAGATTCCAAAAAGTACACTAACATGTTTGAACAAATCATCAAAAAATTCTACAAAGAAAATAAATTCTTTATCTTACAAAATTTTTGTGAATCCAATCGATTCACAAAAATTTTTCTAATCCCAACCTTCTCCATTTTGAATGCTTGTAAAGCACTCTAAAATTTGCTCCCTGTTGCTACACTGCAGAGATTATTCTAGATATATAATTCCAGCGTGTCTCACATAATCTCGGTATCTGAGCAGAACAGAATTTTTTGAGCTGACTATTGCGCTTTGGTGAAATAGTAAAAAACACTCCAATTCCATTTAAACTTGAAAAAAAACAGCTTAAGCCTTTTGTTGCAAGAAGCCATTTTCTTTATGATCAGGTTCAGTTGGTGAGCGTAGCAATGAACGTAATGAGCCTGTGGGAAAAACTTTTTCATTTGAACCTGGACTGCATTTATAAAATTCCTCATTACTGCTGTGTCATCATAAGCCTGAGCAATAAGTTTGCTTTCCAAATTTAACGAATCAAGATTTTCCTTTAATGCCTGAGTAAGTCCATTAGCTGTTCTATCTTGAAGCTCAACAAACTTAAGAAATTTTTCGACAGGTTTAAAGTCTTTCACAAAGCGCACTATAATCACAAATTGAGATTTGCATGAAGTATCAATAGTTTCATCTGCCTGCACAGACACGTAACTAGAATTTTTAATTTCCCTAGTTATTTCTTCAGTATATACTTTAAGCATGCAAGAAAAAAGATCATTTTGTATAGATTTTGATGTATTTTTTACCACATTATATTTTCATGATGATGATGACGAAATGCACCGTCCAAATCAGCGTGTACGTTACAAGATTAAGAAAAACACCTCGGTTAGCAGACCCTTCCATTTCATCATGTCCTTTTATCGATAATTTATGAAAGCCACAAAATTTTATGCAGTTAATGATCCTGTTCAGAGCGTGCCTATTTCTGTCAACTAATGTGTTATGTTTAATTATGCTTCGACGATAGTCAGCATCAATGTGTCCTTGGGAAAGACACTTTACGGCACATTCCCCTGCTTGGTGGTCTTGACAAGCAGTTCTAAATTAATTGCAGTCATATCTCTACTAAATTACTAGCGGACAGCAATATGTTGACATCTCCGGAAACAGGTCGGGGTAATTACTTACCCTATGTATAGCACATCCGTCGCTTTCCTGCGAGTCAGGAGGATAAATATAGATATAAAAAAAAAATTGCAGATAATATATTGATTTTTTCAAACATTTGTAATGAAACACAATTGTTCATATAAGCCTTACTGCATTCGTGCTTAGAAATTCGTTCTGACAAATGTTTTAAGTCGTTGCAACCTTTATTTGTCCATAAACTCTCATCTCCAAATAAGAGACAGCAAAAGCAAAATAAGCTCTTTCTTTCATCGCAAGCCGTAAGCCACGATTTTTTATCAAACCACGTCGATGAAAATCTCCTTAATTTCCTACCATCTTTCTGGAAGATATTGATGTCACGTGGTTGATATTGACCTAGTCTTTTAATTTCTAGTTGTTCCTCATGTTTTAAGTTTTTAAATGGATTTTTCAATAAATTATCAACTTTATTCATGGTGAGGGGGTGTTGAATCACAAATATAAACCATGCAAAACGTAACGTCGAAGCTCAATAATTACGAGAATACAAACCACAATGTAGTATTCGCTAGTGAGCAATTTGACACCATTTACTGGAATAGCTTGTTTGAAGTTAAATTATTTTGATCTGGAAATACGAAAATCACGCAAAATATAAATAAACTAAGCATGTTATTCATAAATGAAAATGAACATAACTGATAAACAACCACAGCTGTGAAAAAACATGCGCTGAAAAGCAGAAACTGCTGTCTCACAAAAGAATGCACAACATCATCCAATATCAACTGAATAACAACTAATTCTCTAAGGTTGCACATGGGCAGGCGCAGCTAACGTCCGCTTAAAATTTACGATTGCTGTTTGGGCCAGACATCGCTGGCCCTAATTTTGTGCTATTGACTTGCATAGTAAAATCTTCACAAAGCGCGGCACTTGAGTTGTTTGGCTTTAGGTGTAAATATATAGAAGTAAACGGGCCAAAATATATGGGCCCCACTGGATCGTTTTGAAGAGACTTCAGGAAATATTTGAAAATATTTCTTTGTTTTTCGGTTAACTGTTATCTTGGCATGCATGTAAACATTTTAATATTTAATATAGGGTTTGTCTTTAGAAATTCACATATTATTGGTCAAATTTTTAGTGGGGCCGGGCCCCAGTGGCCCCTATGTGCGAGCCGCCACTGAGTTTTTGTGTTACATAAAACAACTACAGTACTCTTAGCTTTTTCATTTGTTAATACTAATAGTCTTGTAGTAAGGAATATTAGTCTAAAAAGTTTATCAAATTTAGGTTAAATTGTAAGAACTTAGTTTCTCTTCTTTGCATGCTGTTATAAAAATACTAATTAAGCTACAAACTGAATTTCCAGTAGGGGAATTTACTTTTGAATATCTGTTAAGGGTGTCCATGAAATTAAAAAGGTTGAGAACCGTACATTAACCATGGATTTTGCCAATTTTAAAGCATAGAGGGACATCGTCAAAAACTATCTTATTGCATTTTCATCTACAAATCTGTGGCTCAGGAGTACTACAAAACTTCAGTGATTGAAAGAAAAACTTCATAAAATATTTTTAGGAACTCTTTAGATTCCTTCAAACTCATTTGCGACAGAAGTTCAGATGTTTCTATAGGCCAGTGCTTTTCAAACTTTTTTTCGTTGGGCAACAATAATAAGTACTGGATTTTCCCCTACACATCTGGGTCATGAAAGCAAAAACTTACTTAATGCACTTTAGATGTCTACATAATGAAATATTTTTTGATAACAAGAGCAGAATTGGATAAGAAGAATGAGGCTGCTTGCGTGCACAGATTGTTTTGATACGAGGTGGAATGTCTGACAAACCCAGCCTTAGTTTTTGCTCCACACTGTCCAGTCGCGATCTTTGCTTGTTTTTGATCAGAGATGAAAAAGCCGATTCACTTAAGTAATTCGTTTTGAACAGCATTGAACTTGAAATACAAATGGCTTGTTGACAAATATCGGGATACTCATCGAGCGCTCACCCAGAAACTTTCAACTTGATTTCTTTGTTTTCAGTGGAAAGGAGCGATCAGTAGCGTATTTAGGGGTATTGTGCCATGACCTGCCCCTTGGAGATTACTAATATGAGAAATCAGAGACAGATTCCAAGGGAAGACTTTTTTGTTTTTAGAGATCACCAAATTTTTGCTACAAAAATCGAAAAATTAGAGATAGATTCCAAGTGATGATTTTTTTTTCTTTAGCTCCCACTTCAAAAGGTTTTTCCGTCAAGCATATTTGATTGCGGTTGTATGCCTTCCCCTTTTAAAAATCCTCGGTACGCCACTGGGAGCAATCCATGCTTAATTTGAGTGAATTAATTTTGTGCTACCGAATCCACAATCTTGGTTTTACTTATCGGTGACAGACTAAGCGAATCCATCACCCAATCATAGCTAGAAATGTCAAGATCAAGAAAACAATCAGATCAAAGAGCCTTTGTTGAAGAATGTGCGGATGTTTGCCAATAGACTCTTTTAAAACACACAACTGGACGTTTTCAGAAGCTGCTGCTTCTGCAAGAGGAAACATTTCTAACCACCCTCCTCAGTGCCTTTACCTCACAGATTCAAGTTTAGCTCTTTGAACTTTGAATTATCGAAGAGTAGTGTACACGCCATCCTGAATCATTAGCAGGTACTATACATTATACACTACTAGCAATGTGCTTGTCGGCAGCGTGGCCGAGTGATTAAAGCGCCGTGCTTATGATCAATATGATACCGGTTCAAAACCTACTCGCGCCATTCTATTGTATCCTTGGAAAACACACTTTACGGCACTTTTTTTATGCTTGATGTTTTTGGCAAGCATTTGCAAATTACAGTCATACCTCTATAAAATTTCAAGCGGATCACACTATCTTGTCATCTCTGGAAGCAGGTCGGAATAATTGCTTACCCTACCCTCCGTCGCTTTACTGCGAATCAGGAGGATAAATATAGAGATAAAAAAATACTTTGTATGAAACTTTGTACTGTAACAAAGTTTGATGTTATATTAATAATACATGTGTCCTACCATACTTTTTAGCCCTTTTCTTCATTTATCTCCAGCTGTGACTTGGTGTGCGACTCCTGCCACTAGTTTGACCCGGATTTTCCAATGAACAACTATCAGAAATCAGAATTGTTTACGTCACTTCCACCCGTTTCAATCTCCTTCTTGCTTTCAAAATCACTATCGTGACCATAATCTGACTCCTGTAAATCTTCGTCATCACTATTCAGTATATAAGCTTACACCTATTAAGCAGTCAGTTTTTGAGCAATCATTTTGGCCTTTAGTTTACTGAAAATTGGATCAAAAACGAATCGTTCTGCTAGCCTTACTACTGAGTGCTAAGCCCAATAAAAGCCGAGTGCTAATTGGTCGCTGTGTTGCTATGGTGAATAATTGTAAGCAAGAGCCCGGGGTTGGCCAAAATACCGACCTTTTCGGTACATACGATTTGGTTTTAGACCGGAAACCCAGCCTTTCGGGTTCGACGGGTTAATTGAAAAGCACCCAGCCTATCTATTGTGTTCGACATCTTGGTATTAAGCATGTTCAATTGAGCAAATATATGTGCTAAATATGTTAACCGATCCTACGTATGAGTGCTAGCAAAATAGTGCTTGATGTCTGGTTTAATTTAGTAACAAAAAGCACAATTGCTTTTTGAGGTCGCAGATGCGTAAAAGAACCTTATCTTACGGTAACCTAATGTTTAATGTGAAAAAGCAAATTCTTGTGCTCTACTTCTATCTCTTTGCATATAATTTGAAACAGTTGCGACTTCAATGATGAGTTCAATGATATAGTTTTCAGGTTCAATGTAGAACGAGGTTCAATGATGTAGTTTTTTAAATGAATTAATGGCGATGGCCCAAATGCCAATCAACACTGTCGGTGGTAACTCTATTCGAATAAGCGATAAAATTCAACACAAACTGCGGCTGACCTTCTTGTTGAAGTACACGCACGCTCGCATGGTTCACACAATTTGCACGACACGATACGACCCGTCACGATACGAAACGATACGCACGGTCCTTCTACTGTATAAGCACAAACTTCTGACCCATACTAAGACAAAAAAAAATCGATTTTTCGTAACGAATTTACAATTGCTATTTCATGCAGCACCTTAGATGGCAAACAAAAACAACCCAAGTAAAATCGAGGTCAAGTAGTTCATCAATTCAAGCCGTGCAAAGCTCACGATGGACTTGTCTGCTGACAACACTTTTTGTATTTGGATTCTTTTTGGACTTAGCAAGACTAATGTCTCTGCGTAGATCAAAGCAATTTACACTTTATTTGGCAATGGCGAAGACAAAAAACTGTAATTTCCAAAGGTAGGTGGTTGCAAATGGAATGAACGTTACGGATGCCTCCTTGCTGAATTGAGGATAGTTGTCGAACAGAAGCAACCCAAAACTGGAAAAGTTATTTTTGTTTTTAAACGCCAGCCTTATCGCATTGAAATTTGTCAAAATTTCGAGCTCCTATGCTGCAGCACGATCAATTTAATCTTAAAAAAGTCACTCAACCACGGAATATCTAACGGTATATCATGGAAAAAACACTGCAATGCAGAGAGAAGGCAAAAATATTTGCAGAAATGAACATTTAAATAAAGTTATAAGCAGAAGGCTACTTCTGGGGTAGCCCCTGTGAGAGGACTAGAGGGCCCCCTAGAAAAAATCTGGCTTATCCAAATATTTTTTGACCGACGGACGGAAACTTAAAAACGCATTATTCGATCATTGCATTTACTTTAAACAATTAAAAAAAGTTTTATTCCTCTACGGGTAGCATAAAAAAATATCTTTTTTAATCAAGAAAAGTTTTAGGTAAAATAAATAGCACAATAAGTTTGGATAAGTAAATAAACATAAAAAGAGTAAGGGTTTTAACAATTGAAACAAATACGTACTAATGAAACTCTAGCAAATTACTTTTGCTTAACGCTTAAAATTTTAAATTTGATTCGCTTTGAAGGTATGGCTGCTTGTTTTTTTTGCAGTTAGATGACTAGGCATGGGTGAAAATTAAATTCTTTTGAACCGCAGATTTTTTAATTATTTTTTTATTCAAAATATGTGCTTACCCGAAAATTTGTTCTAGAAACTTTTCAATTGGTTTTTCAATTTTGAATCCAACTAATTCACTGTTAATCACTTTTGAAAAAAAAAAGTATGCCCTTTATAGGAAGAGATAACTTTGAAAAAAATCATTAGTCTTATGAGAATTAAAAAAGTTTGCTGCATACCACCAAAGGATGCAAAACCATAAAGTTCTGTGTCAAGTTAAGCTGAAAAATTTTATAGGTTATGAATAAAGTCACAATTTCTTCAACGAACTGATAAAAGGCGAGATCGATTTTAAATCAATCAATCGATCAAGATTTTATTTTTTCGTCCGGTACAGAGCAAATATTCATATTAAAAATCACACATGTGGTCGAAAAAAAAAGGAATCAGCGACAAAACAATATATAAAAAAAAACACTCTTTTGCCTAACAGCACCAGAACAGTAAGATTTTTTTTACCAAGACAACTGTGGCAAAGAAGCATACTCAAAAGGATAACGATTTGAAGAAACTAGATTGTCATTAATTATTCATACTAGATATATGTATAAGCTATACAATTGAGAAAAACGCAAGTGCTACCGTTGTTTGTTAAGAAAGCGATAGTAGAATGTCCTGTTAAGGGCGTAAAGAGTTAAGCGAGGCTATGAAACAGCAGCGTTTGTATTTCAATTGAAGTCAATAATTCTAATAATTTTAGTCATTTCTTGAATTATTTATTATTCTTATTTATTTCATCTCTATATTTATCCTCCTGAATCGCAGAAAGCGACTGAGGCGCTAATACGTAGGGTAAACAATTAACCCAACCTGCTTCCGGAGATACCAAGATATTGCTGTCGGCTTGTAATTAAATAGAGATATGACTGAAATTTACAGCTGCTTGCCAAGACCACTAAGCAAGGGAAAGTGCCGTAAAGTGTGTTTTCCAAGGACACAACAGAATGGCGCGAGTGGGTTTTGAACCGAGACCATGTTAATCATGAGCAGGGTGCTTTAACCACTCGACAATTGTAATCTACGAGGATGGTCCTACAAGGTCATTTTAGTTTATTCTTTTTTAAAGGCATTTTATTAAAATTTTTTTTAATGTTATTGGATTTCTAAAAGCAAATTTAAAGAAAATCATTATGTAACCTTATTCAGCTGTTCGCCAGCGTTTGAAATTCAATTTTTTTCCTATAACTGATTGGATATTTTCCAATTAAATTTTACTCTTGTGTTTTATTCTCCATTGATGTTTTTTTTTGTAACCGTTCAGAAATCCAATTTTTGAAAAGAGTTAACAAAATAATTTTGTATTCGTAATTTTTGTTTCTAGTTACATCTTACTAAACCAAGCTGCCACTGATGAGACTTTAATAGTCTATATGCAGCTGTTTGGGAGAGGATTTTGTTTCTCAATACAGTATTTTTCCGCAGATATAATCAACACCAGCATACGACTCCCACCCCGTTTTAGACACGAAATTTCGGCAAAAACTTTTATCACCTCGAATAATACGACCCTTAGCTTTGAAACCACAACAGTTGGGACTCGTTTCCACTGCGAGCGTTGGCGAGGGTATTCTTTGCTTGTTTTATTGATTTTTTGCCTCTTTCCGCGCTTAACCGCTAAGAGAAGCAAAAAATAGTCAATAAAACAAACAAAGAATACTCCTACCAGCAAGCGTACAGTACTCGAAATCAGTCCTTATTCTTGTCAACACAAATTGGACAAAAACGCCGCCATGCTTATTTGTCATGAAGCAATTAACAAAGCGGAACTTGAAACGCGCGAAATGAAATTGCTTTTTTCTGCGCTCATGCATGATCGTGCTGGTTGCGTACGGTTAAAGAAAACCATTAAATTTAAACACTTAAATATTCCAGTATAGAGAATTCGTATTTTCGTTTTAACGCTATGTTTTCGCTAACGCGTGGAATGACTTGATCATGTCTTTATGATTTCGGCAAAGAGTACTTCAAACTTACGGTACCCGCAGATAATCGGCACCAGTAATTTAAAATCCATATCTAAATCATAAAAATGCCGATTATCTGGGAAAATTTACAATAGTTATTTTTGCAGCTTTTTTATTTAGGGCAACATGTCTTGTCATTATTTCTGTATTTTTTTTCTTGACTTTTAACGACAAGATATTCTCTTTTCTAACCTTTGATTAATTATCGCAATTACAAAGATTGGTCTATTTTTTGTTCCTTACCAAGTTAATTCTTATCTGTAGCCATCCTGGTTGTTGAAAATGAGTGGAATAAAGCGTCAATAGATTGGTCAAAGTAGGTCGAAGTCACACGTAACTTTGTAGTTTTGCACAAAAGCTTAATTTATCATATTACCGTCAAGGTCACATTACTGCTGTGAAAACTTTCGGCTCCTTATGAAAGAATTTTTCAAAAAACCTGTCTTAACTTGTTATCTGTTCTTGCTGTTTTAAAAAAAAGTTTAAATCAATTTGGCGGGTAGTTTACAATATGCATACTAAAATATAACAAAATTACTTACATGATTTGTGCCCGGGACCGGTGCCAGGCCTGTTGGGATGGGCTTACCCCGAGCAGCTTGGGATAAACTCAACCGCCTGCAGACTGGTGTTCGGCGATGTCATTCATCCATGCACAAATGGGGTCTCGCTCCTTTACCGAATTCCGAGTGTGGCGCCTCTGAGCAAACCGCAGACCATGTTTTAACAGCGTGCCCTATACATGTACATCGGGCACCACATGGAGCACGAGGTCTGACGGTTTTGGATGACAAAACTCGACGCTGGCTTAATAACACCACTGCCAGCATCTGATTCAGGCAGTACAGTGTTTTGGAATAATAAAAGGATAAACCATCAGCCCCAGTCCTGTTTGTGTCGGACCTAGAAGGATCCCTTCAAACGACTACGAACAAAATTACTTTTAATAAATTCGCGATTTCCAACATTTAATAAAGATAGTAGAATAATGAAACGTTGAGAGAAGCTAAATTGGTGAGCAATTACATTCAAGACTATCTGTTTTTTTAACCCACACTACAAGGGGTTGATGTAAACAAAATTTTTACCCTCTTCAGTAGCAGATCTAATATGCCTATATAAAAAGTTTTCAACGAAAATTCAAAATTCAAAGGTGTTTTTACTTTCGAAAATCAAGCGCAAAATAAAAATATCTAAATCTACATTGGAAATTAAATTTCAAAAAGTGTTGTTGGCCTTCAAGTTTTTACCTCACTGAATACAAAACAATCGTAATGAATCAATCCTTTTTAATTATTGCATTTTTGATGGATTCTCGCTTCCCAAACAACTACCAAAAACACAGTTTCTAAATGCGTTACACGAGCTTGAAGTGTCGTTGATAAACTACAGGTATATAGATGAACTAGATACATACTTGGTTCAAAAGAGATATTATAAATTCAATTTTTGTTAATAAAGGGACTCGTAAATTAATTTATTGTTGGAAGAAAGACTTGCGATTCTTAAATTCACTTTTCGTTGAAAGGATGCTGGCTGGTCCGATGATTTAACAGAATTCAATAGCTTTCTCCGTTCTCGTGGTGCTGAACTTGTTTGAATAAAATCAGCAAAATCTCCCCAAGTTACAAACTACCCTTATATTTAAATATGCGTAACTCTGATGCCCGAACAAAAAAATATAGTTGTAACTTATACAAAGGCGAGAAGTTAATTTTTTACCTGCGGTTTTACAAGCGCAGCAACTTAGCACAATACAGCAAACTTCTTCAGCAAAGCATTACAACTTATTCAGCAAAAACAATGGTTACCTGACAATTCAGCAAAATCATGGTCACCGTTCCATCAGCGAAATTATGGTCACTGTTTGATGAAAGCGATATCTCTCTATTTATAGTAAACTTGAATTGGGCCACGTGACTCGGACGACAAACTTTACAATGAAATCGATTTCATGCACTTACACAGATCACTGTCCAAAGCGAGGTCACATCGCTACTATTTAATTATAACAATGCATTTAGGTCATTAAGAGCGGAGATAGGTAACCACATCTAATTTTAAAAAATCTATAAATTGATCGATCTGTTAACAAACGTCAAATACATTCAATCTCCTCGCTATTGGCAGCTGCAAATTTTGCATTGAAAAAGATCACGAAAATAATCCAATTTTTTGCCGAAAAAACGATTTGCATTACAAAATAATACTTATATGCAACTTATTATAAACCTTAAGCTTTTGGATGTCTACAATTGAAAGATAACAAGAAAAACTGTTTCATCCAAAAAAGATTGTTTACGATGTTGGAAAAGTGCTGAAATATTATTGATCGCCTATTTGGTTTAAACAAAAATTTTTTTTCGCAAAAGAATAATTTCATGTACAATATAATTATGAAAAAATTCTATTTTTCTTTCACAATGTATTGTTTTTGCTCAACCTGGATCGAATGATTAAGCCTGAATGCAGTTCAAATAAAAACTGTCCAGTAAGCCCGCAACAAACGTCATCATTCAAAAAGCATTACTCACTCACTGGCCTCGGAACTGCCTGATACGTGCAAACAAAAGAAACAAAAGAATTTGTTTAACTGCTTCTAAAATAAGCGCTTTATTCCAATATAAAAAGAAGCCACTCTCCGCTTGTGATGTACAGTAGAATGACCACTCAGTTTCAAGTTTATTTTGAATTATTAGTCTCGTATTTTAAACTGTTAAATTGGTAATTTATAATTTAATGTACCGGTAATGCTTATTTGGTAAAAAACGCTTGCAAAACACAAACAATTAGGGTTTTAAAATTTTTCAAAATGTGAAATTTTTCTCAAATTATTTTTTAGCGTGAAGCTAATTTAATTTGTAATCTAGGCAACCAAAAAGCACAGAAACACTAACTTCAAATTTTGTAAAAAATTAGCGAAACAAACCGCTGCTTGTTTCTTTCTTCTTCGTGTGGCAGCTTGATATTCACCAAGTTGATGCTTTTTCTTTTGAGCGCAATCACCCATTGTAGGTAAGCAATGTAACCACTTAGGAATTTGTCTTGAATTGCATTGTTTTAAAAGCACCACGGAAATCAATCAAACATACTGAGCATAAAACCCATTTTCTTGGGCACGCAAGTCTGTTTTTTCAGATGCTAGAATAAAAGTAACAATTTAATTCTTTGAATGCTTTTAAAGCTCAATCTTGTAACTGAACAGTCGCGACGATGCTGTTGATATTTTGCTAAATCATTGCTATGCAACAGGTTATGCACCAGTTCAGCAACAATACGTGCAGCATAATCAAATTGTTCGGCCGGGACAAGCAGTACCACAGCAATCATGTAAGTATAAATTTTAAAACAGTTTTTCTGTAGCTCGGCTTTCTGAATCGTTTGTTTGTTACTTTAACTAGTCGCTTTAACCCTTCCACATACTTAAAAATTTAATAGCAAAGTAGTACGACATGTCACAAATCTTTAGTAAACAATTTAATGCTCTTATATAAAATATTGCCAAAGTCTGTGGCAAAAGATTTGTTAGTGGAATTGCCATCACCAGGTTATGTGTTCGCTTCTTACTCGAGACGTGCCGTCTTGCTGAGATATATAATGACATTGTTCATGATGCGCTGTGAATATCACAAACTAAGCGTTTTTGATCTGATTTACTTAAAAGAAATGAGTATTTTTATTCATAGGATTCTGGATATTGGTCCTTCTGTTTTGTTATCATTAAAATCATTGGACAGACATGTAGTATTACAATAGAATTTTTTCTATAGTTGTTTTCAGTACGAGCGTGAAATGGAGTATTTTTCGTTTGTTAAATTGCTTTTTTTACTTCTTTCCGCGCTTAACTGCTAAGCAAAGTAAAACAATTAATAAAAAAGATAAACAATACTCCATCTCACGCTCGTGGCGGAAACAAACCTTTAGGCTCCCAAACTAATTTAAACAAAAAAAAAGTCTATAAAAGTAAGATACAGATTAATTGTCGGCAGCGTGGCCAAGTACAGTAATTTAAGAGCGATCGAAACGATTGCGATTCAAAATCTACTAACCCCATTCTGTTGCGTCATTGAGAAAGAAGGGAAAGGCTCCATCCCAAACTAACACGCTCTTCCACTGGCAGCCAATGGCAACTTAAATCTAGACACCCATTTGCGTTTGGTGGACAAGATCTGCTAAAAACTAGCAATGACTTCAACATCAGTGCGGCAGACTGGTTGGACTACGCATGGAACAAGGAGTGGAAAGACAATATCACCAGACTCCACACATATATTACAGGCGTCTTCTCTACACTACTGGGAACCAAGCAACCAAGATTAGCTTGGGTCAGGTTTAACCGCCTCGAACTGTCGTCGGACGGTTCCGCTTAAATATCTACAAATGGGGTTAAGCTTTTTCTGCAGCTTTTGAGTGTTACGAAGAGCAGGCCATATCATTAACAACTGCCCCATTTACAATCTTCCGAATGGGAATGCAGTCTTATGATTCTGGATGAGAGACGACATCCTGGTTGCTCACCATCTGCCCTGACATCTAACCCCGGAGTGAGGAAACAACATCTTGCTCAATCGAAGAAGAAGATGGGGAAAGACACTTAATGGAACTTTTTTTTTTCTTAGCGGTCTTGGCAACCAGCTCTAAATTACTGTGATATCTCTAACAAAAAACTAAATAAAATATATTTACCGGACAGTTACATCTTGGCATCTTCAAAAAACAGATGCTTTATGCATAGCGCCTTCGACGCTTTCCTGCGAGTCAGCAGGATAAACTATACAGTAGATAATAATAATAATAAATTTATGATTTTTTAAATAGCCAATGTGGTCGTTGTTCAACACGCCCAAGCTCAAGGAAACTGTCCGTCGTGCAGGTTCGTGATATATTGTCTATACTGTTTAAATCCTTTAACATATTTGAATCCTAATATATTTGAATCCTGTTTGAATTCTTGAACATATTCAGTCTTCCTTTTTATCAGTCTGTAACGAATAGTGTTTTTTGATTCGTGTTGGTACTGATAAAAAATAAACAAATATACGGTACATACAATGGAAATAATGAACTGCAGTTTTTATTCTGGTTTTGATTAAGGTTGCTTTTTACTAAAATTCGACCACAGGATAGACTTAAGCGTACAAAACTAAACCCAATTCCAGGTAGAGTTGCACCAAAACACACATAAAAATTGTTTTTCTTTATTACTAATGATCTTTACTAAAACTAGCTAACTATTTGAAATAATATCCCCAAATAATGCGATTAGAATCACTAACTACGAAGATGCAACCCCCGGTTTTTGTGAAATGTTTTTAAATACATATCGATGTTGAACAAAAAACATGTTTGTAAAGCAAAAATCTCAAATAAAACTAAATTTTTTTATTCGGAAAATTCCAAAATAACAGAGCATTGAACTAGCTTTTTTCTGCTTGCAAGTCAAAATGTTACACGGTACTGAACAATCCCGCCAATTTTTTTTGATGTTCAGCAATAAAATACGTAGTTGAAATGCGTTCACAGATCAATTTCTGCCATAGTTGTGAAATAACTTTAAATTTTTGTAGAAATGGATTTTTGGTCAGCGACTACACTTGCCTGGGAGTTTTCTTAGCAATTTTTTTCTTTCCACTGGGAATTATTTGCTGCTTGGCTTTAACAGAACGGCGATGCACGCACTGCAGAGCACGATTCTGATTGGTCCTTGATTTGTAAAAAAAAGCAAGATTGCCATCGAATGTCTACTCGATTTTGTTTGAGTTGTTTTTTTTTGTATTGTAACAATCACTAATCATTCCCGCATTGTTTGATGTTAATGTAAATTTTTATTTGCTTTGTGGCGAATAAACACCAGCTTTAACTGGGTCCGTATTGGGCTTTTCGACTTTACTTCAGCCGATCAAAAAGCCTCGCCGACACTATTATAGGGTCAAAATACGGACAGGTGTTTGCGATATAAGAACGGAAGATTTGGTAAAACTTAAATTTGAATTTTTCTAAAATTCTCCGTAAAAATATAAAAAGAAAAATTTTAATTACCCTATTGAAGTAAAACTTTTTTTTAATTGGAGAGTAATTTCAATTCCAAAACGAGCACGCTTAAATTTGTATATACTTGTTGGTCTGAAATGCTACAAAGCAACAAAGATGTTGTTTGGTATCATAGATATAACAGAGTGCAATTGTAATGATTTTGTGTTTACGGCACACTAAAAAAGTTAATTATTTTGCCCAGTTATATAGCAAGAAATTTAGTTTTTTTTGCTGTAATGAAACGAGTGAACTGCTTGTGACACTATTCGCAACTTGCGTGATCCAACTTGACAGTTGTAGTAGCCTTTTTGGCTTTCCTGTAATTTTGAAATCTAAAGTGGTTTGGTTGTCATCACATGCCTAAAACTCCGACAAATTTTCAGTATTATTATAATCTTTATTTTGTTTTTTTCACGATTTTGCAAAAAAAGTGATTTTTTTTCTTGCTTGTTTTATCATCAATTCTTTTATATGATTTTATGGATTCATATAAATAGATTTTTTACTGACAATTGAATACGATTAAGATTTATGCAATATTCATTGTTTTCCGAATTGGATGATATAAATGTTGGAATGAACGTACAACTGCAGATGTAATTGATAGTAGCAAATAGTACTATTGGTAAATAGTTTGGTAGGATAATACTTTTGCATCATTGTTGGGCAAATCTTACTGCTTACGTTAATGTTAAAAAGATTGTTAAAAAAGAGCATAAACTCAAAAGCTCTCACATAAGAATTCAAAAAGTTTTTAACATAGATGTGATCTATTTTCGATAAAGATTCGATAGCAAGGTTTCTTTTGTGCGAAAAGTCATTTGAACATCAGTGTATTACGTTTTAGAACAGAATAAATTCGAGTAATCAATTTAAACATACTAGCATAACCTTTATCACGAATAAACTTTCAAACTCTGGATCCCAACTCGGTCTATGTTTGTATCGGCAACCATGCGGGCTAGTCCTTTCAACTGCTTTTTCTATGATGTTGCAGAAGACCGGGAAAAAGACACGTTTACATCAGATACAATCGGAAAAATTCGTCAAAGCAATATAATGACTCCACCTATCTTTGCGTTAGTTTCATCGCTCAACAGAAAATGCATGGCACTGGCAAAGTAAACTGTGATTGAGCAAAAAGCGAGATTTGATTTTTTATTATAATATAACCTTTTGGGCCGCTATAGTGGCCCATGGCACTTAAAGGGTTAAGATCTTGTAGGTATGATTGTGTAAAATTCAGATTTTTTCCTTGGCTAGTAGCTCTTGGATGCTTAGAGCACAGTAAACATACTATTCCTTCATCAGCATCCAAGGTGAATACGTTTATTTCAAAAGATTTATCAAACCTTTCAATTTAATCCACGATTGATAGGTGATGACGTAACAGGAACAGCAAGAATCAAAGGCTCCTGGCGCTCTTGAATATCTTTAAAAGTTTAGTCATTTTGCAAACTTGTGGTGTTGCTAGAAGTTTTATTTTTCTGGTTTGCTGGTTTGGAGTAGCAATAGATGGTGTTTTTGATGTACTTTTAAAGAATTGTTTTACACCAAATTACTTCTATTATCAAAGGATAAGCGTTTACGTTAAATTTCCGAAATTTTAGCAACTGGTTGTGTACCCAAGTAACCCAAACCACAAACTCAGAAAAATAGTTTTCTCTAATTAAGAACTGACTAAATTGTGTAAGAAACTGACTGTATTTTACATGTTTTTCCCTAAAAAATAACTAAAACTGTTTCTTAATCAATTGAGTTTGGTTAATTTGCTTATCTAATGTGTACGCAGCAATTTGTCATAAGGAGAGAGGTTCTCGTGCCGAAAACACAATTACTAACAGTTAAAATAAAATAAAGACTTTTATGCTTTGGCCTTCACTTTTTGTCACATCCTAATTATCTTTTTTCGATGATTTAACTCTCGAAATACCCTTGCATACGCCTGTGTTGCAACATCATCGTTGTCGTTTGAAAGGGCATCCACTCCCGGTCAAATACAAACAGGACTGGGGCCCAAGGGTTTATCCTTTTACAACCCCAGGTTGTTGTACTTCCCGGATCAGACGCTGGCAGTGACGTCGTTAACCCTTATTTAGCTAAGATGATTTTTTCTGTTGACTATTTAACCCAATTACGAACCGGGGGGGGGGGGGCAGAATATGCCCGCGCTGTTGAAATGCTGTGTGCTGCTCAAAAACTAATTGCATGAATTTTTTAAAATTTTATGACTTTGCCTAATTTTTATTCATCTAAAAGTTGGTGCAATTTTTGAAAAAATCGCTCAAGTAATTTTGGAGTTACATGTATTAATAGTTTTTTAACACCTAGTTACTAGTTTTTTTGACTATTTCATAAAACGTGAAAAAAAAGCAGCCAAAAACGAGAAAAAGGTAAATTGCAAACTGTTCATCAAAACAATTGAGACCGAACGGTTCATTAACTATGTTTACTCAAGCACTTTACGAGGCAATAAAACGCTTTCAATATCACTTTCCAAGGGAAGTTGTTTATGTTGAAAAAGACGTAACCGTAGATTTAGATTTCTTTTCGTGTAAAATTTTCTAACAAATTCGGATAAAATTCCAAGCTCTTGATTTGGCTTTATTATAAAAGTTGATCTTACGATCGATTATACGTACTTCAATACCTTTGGTATAATGGATATTGGAACGGAAAATTACTACCATCGGAACTATTCAAGCTTTCATTCATTCATTCATTCATTTTTATTTTATTCTTGACCATAACATGATCAGTAAATTTTACACATTTAAAGGTAGTCCGAGAGTCAAGAAAAGGTAGACGCAGGAAAACGTCAGACGTTAAAACGTGCAATAAAACGGCACGGAAAAAATAAGAGAAAAAGAAAACTGGAGCATGCCTGCGTCACCAAAAGAACAAAAGAAAAAGGAAAGAAAAGAAAAATTTAAATTAAATTGTACACAAGTGTAGACATCCGAGCCATATGAAGAGAATGTTGTATAATCATGGGTGGGAGAAACAACAAACTCTGTGACCAAAGGGGTCAAGACACAAAAGGGGGTCTGGCAGGCAAAGAAACCCACCAAAAGAAATCCTGCCGTGGGTCAAAAGGACCATTTAAATGTATATGGTCGGCAAAAAAACAAATCAAAAAAAAACAAAAAAAAAACAAAAACAATTTTAAACTGCAAATTTAAATTGCTGTTAAACTTTGGGATTGGAGTGTCATCTGTAATCATTGCTTGACCGATAGTTGACAACTGGTTGTTTGTTTTCATTTGGGCTACCTAACAAAAACAAAAGACAAAAACCAAAACCAAGACTTTTTTATTAAAAATAATTAATTACTATTTAGCATTTAATTTTTAAAATTATTGTAGCAAACTGTTAGCATTTAATTTTTAAAATATTGCTTAATATTTAAATTAGCTCCGACATTAATAAAGAAATAATCGATTACTCAGTGTATTTGCACGCAAATTTGTGAAGGTTTTTGCAAAAGGACCCCAAACTTGGTTTTTATTTTTCAATGAGTTTGGAACTTTATGCCAAAACATAGGACCACGATAAGATATCGACTGTTGACACAACGAATTAAAATACAACTTAGGTATATATTTAGATTTATTTCGAGTATTATAATATTATAATTAGTATATTATAAGCTAAGCGCAAAGAAATATCAAAGGAAATAAAGCAAGTGTGTAATAGAGATATTGGTTTCTAAAAAGTTTTTTGGAACGAACCTGAAAAAAATATTAACCTCAATTCTTTTATTGTAAACTCTAAAACTACAGAAAAGCGAAACATTTCAATCTTATCAACAATGCACTCAATTTTTTAAATTTCAAAAAATTAAAAGAAGAAACCGGCTTTATACAAGTTATGTGATTATACGAAAGGAGGTACAGACATTGTAGATCAAAAAATTAGTTTTTATTTGAGTAAAACCAAGTCTCGAAAATGGACCACAATTGCATTTTCGTATTTGCTTGATATTTGTTGCATAAATGCAGCAAGTGTATTGGCGATGAATAAACACACGGAGCCGCGCAAACAGAATTTGTTTGAAGTTGGCTTTATTCTTGTTTTGAAATTAGTAAAACCTTTCATCCAAGGCAAGGTCTAACCCAATGTATCTCAACCTTTTTCCGATTGCGGTACATTTTTGAAAATTTTCAAAAAGCGCAGCACCTTTAGACCAACCATTTTCATTAAATTTTTTTTCTAAAATCAGGTGATCACTAAAAAAAAAGTTTTCACCCACAATAAGGCTCAGATTTCTAGCTTTCGTTCTTAAAATCGGTTCTATTCTAAAAAATACCGTTGTTTTGGCCGCGGCACGTAATTGGTATCTTTCGAAGTTTGCGACGCACTTCAGCTAGGATCCTTGATTTCCGCCACCAAAATAATGTGATCTCTAGAAAAAAAGCTCTTCACCTAAATTCACGGTCTCTCTTGTCAATTTCTTTCCCAAAATTAGTTCTTTCTAAATAAAAACGGTCTTTGCTCCGAATAATAGATATAATATTTCACGTGTAAACAGCGCAATATTCGACGCCCCTAGATAATTTTTTTCCGAAATCTTTCGTGGCACATAGGTTGAGAAACACAAATATATGTAGTAACATTGAAGCTTGTAATTCAAAGTAAATTACAACACTCAACATTTTTCCTGGATTAGTGAATAATGTGCAATAGCTTGCGACACCCTAGCAAAACGCAAATGGCACTCTAGGGTACCGCAGCACCCTATTTGAAAAACACTGGTCTAACCAGTGAAATTCTACAAAAAATAAAGCTGATACTTAGCGAAAATGTCGTGGAACCAAGTATTTGTACCGCTTTGTTATCGATATCTCTTCTTCAATTAGAAAAAAACGTCGGTGTGAAATATGTACATCAGAAATTTCAGGTACGGAATGAAAAAAAAGATATGGCATTGAAATGTCGCTTCCAATCTTTTGTTCAGCCTGGTAACAGTTTTCAAAAATTTACATAAACAAAATAAAAATATATTCAAACAAAATACATCGAGCTGTGCTTGAGTGCAATATTATTCTATGATTGTACTTGTGCTTTTGTTTTTCAAACAATAAATAATGTTGAAATTCTGACTATCAAAGTATCAATTGAATAATTTCTATCGCAAAAAATGTCGGTTTCATGAGTTTTGAACAAAGTTACATTACTCGTCGCAGTTGAAATTTAAGTTGATGATAATTAAATTACTTTTTGAAAAATTTTAACTTTTTGTAACTCTTACGAAAACTAGACCTAACTAATTAAATAAATCGTACAACAATTAAAAGTTAAACAATTACGGCAGAAAACCTTAGCAAAATTTTAATAAACGTTCAAAATGTTTTATTAGCGTTTTGAACGTTTATTAAAATTTTGCTATTAAAATGTTATATTAATGAATTAGCGTACTTAACCAAAAGAAGAAAACATTCAAAACAAAAAAGGATTTCTGTAAAATTAAAAAAAATCGATGTGATCAAAAGCAATCAACTCTAAATAAATTAGTCAAGTCGAAATATTCTTTTATAGTGAAGTAAAATTAAGGTCAGTTCTTTGCGATGTGGAACTACAAGCACAATTTTGCCTTTCTTTTTATGTTATAAAATTTCTTGCCTAAATTGTTCACAAAAGGGAGTGAATTTGAAACATTATTTGATCAAAAGCAAAGATTGAAGCGTTGTAAACACTAATAAAACCAGCTTTTAGCAGATTTACTTTAAAGTTCTAACTGTGAGGTTGGTCCACCATTCGTTTTGCATCACTTGAAGCTTGAGCTGGAGGTTGCTGCAGATGTGGCGAAAAGTAGCCTTCTGCACAGGACCGCCAGCAATTTCTGAAGCAATTTCTGAATCTCTTCGCTGTTTTTGTTGAACCAGTCTTTATTTCTTTTAATGTTAAACCCAAGAACTTCTTCAGATGTCTGCAAGATGGTGGTTTTCAGTTTATCCCAGAGTGTTTCGGGAGAGGAATCTTCTGGGCACCTGTTGTTTTCAAGCTTAGCCTGCAAGTCTGCCTGAAAGTCAGCTTTCAGTTCAGCTGACTGTAGCTTGCTGAGCTTGAACTTTTTCTTGGGGGCCCTCCCTTCCTTGGCTTAGGTTTGAAGTACAACTTGAGTTTGAAGCGCACTAGGCGATCAGCAGTATGACATTCTGCGCTGGCCATCACTCTGATGTGCAGGATGTCTTTGAGTCCTCTTTGGCGCGCTACGATATAGTCAATTAGGTGCCAGTGTTTAAACCGAGAATGCATCCAGGTTGTCTTCAGACAGTCCTTTTTTTGAAAGATGGTGTTGGTAATGACAAGTTGTTGCTCCGTGCAGAACTCCAGCAGTAAGCGGAAAACCAGAAGAGGGTGTATCTATAAAACCAGAAGAGTGTATATCCAGCGCTATGCTCCTGTAGGCTGCCCTCTTCTGGGAAGCATTCTTCACTGAGGGCAGAAATGTCGACATCAAGCCCGGACAGTTTAGGCACAATCAAAGCAGAGCGACGTTCCGGTCGATTACTGTCAATTTTGTCGAGCATGGTTCTGATGTTTCAGCAAGCCAATTTTAGTGTTTTTACACCCTTACAGGTGGGTGCGTACGTTTCTTTTTTTGTTGTAGTTCGACCGCATGAGAAGATGCGCGTTGACCGCGGATAACCAACTGGGGGATAAAAGACGAGCTTTAGTTAGGTCACCTTTTATAGGCCGCTCTCCATGTGGAGCAAGCAGTGCTATCCCTAGATAAGGCTGCTTGGTTATTCAGGGTGCTGCCTAGAGATGCTGTCGTCTCTGGATCAACATCAGGCGATCAATATCCTGAACCGCCTGCATGCAGGATTGGAACTGCGATTTCCAGTGACATCTGCCACCTGCGTTTTCCCTCCTTTTCCGTCGCTACAGGGCTTGATTAGTTGGTGGCGCCGTGGACGTGAACATGTCCTTCAAGCCTGCGTAATGGAGCTTTAAGGTGGAGTACAGTGTGCGCGGTCCTGGCCCCACCCTTTACACCTGGGGTTCATCTGCCATTATCTAGCAGGCTGGGGCGGTGACAGCGAGGTCCTCGAGTCGTAGGTTTTACATCAAACTGTCCTTGTCCTAGATGAATGGCCTATCAAGGCTATTAAGTTTCATCTACCCTAGTTTTGCTGGATGGTAACTGTTGGCTCTCCTGAGCCAGCGCCCTTGAAAATGGATCTTGCTTTTCATTCCATCAGGTGTCCAGCCACCCTCCACACCATTCTCCGAAGGGAGATGGGGGGGAGACGGTTTAGTCGCCGTCAACCCGACTCTGAAACAAGTAGTACTGGCTTACAGGTTACCAGTAGCAGAGGACATACAACCTCCTGACCATACGCTTATATGAAATGATGAAAATGAAGGCAATAGCAGTTCCAAAAAAAATTTTTATTATAACTCTCTCAATTGCTAAAGTTTTTTTGCCAAATGACTTTTTTAGTTTTTAAATCAATCATCCTTTCTATTTTTCAACAAGATTGATTTCAAATAGACGAAATTCGAAAATCAGTTGTTGCAGTAATAGTTTGGGATGTTTGAAAAAATTTGGAAATAAATGCTTGATGGTTAATTAAAGCCTGTAGTGCGGTTCAAACTTTCGTCAGCCGGTTCAATTAAAAAAAGGCAAAACTTTAGCGCAAAAATTTACTGATCTCTACAAAAAAAGTTATTACTTTCAATCGGCGTCAAAAATCACAACTTTTGTCTCAAAATCATAGTGAACTCTAAACAAAAAAATAAAAAAAGGTTACTACAAGTCTGGAGATACGCTGAAAGTGTAGACTGTCTTGGCTTAAAGTCCCCTCCAAGTCCTTCCAGTTCCAGAAGAGTGCAACAATGCTTCATCATCAGCATAAGCAAACTTTCTGGAAATCATGGAAGGAAGATCGTACGTATAGATGTTAAATAGGAGGGGAGCCAAAACCGATCCCTGAGAAAGGCCGTTTTAAAGACGGCGTAGCCTGCTTTGCTTGCTGTCACCGGTACTAAGGGTGAAACTTCGATTTCGGACAAGCTCCATAATCATTTTGACCATGTGCTTATCCGGCAGAAGCCTCAGCAGCTTGCAGGTAAGGCCACGGTGCCAGACAGTGTCACAAGCAGCTGTCAGATCGACAAATACGGCACTGGCCTTCTTTTTAGCCTCAAAAGAATCCTCGATGTTCTGGGTTAGCAGAACAACTTGATCTACGGTTGACTTCCCGCATCGGAACCCAGCCTGCTCTTTAGGGAGCAGTGGATCGATTATAAATGGTTCAACGCGGGCGTAGATAAGCCTCTTGAGGATCTTGTAGGGGACACAGAGCAGAGATATCGTTCAATAACTCTTTGGGTCTCCCACGGGCTTTGGTGGTTTTGGGATCGCGACCACAAGCGCTCTTCTCTAGATCTTGGGAATTTTGAGTCGGCGCAAACAGGAAGAAAGGAAGTCACGTAACCAGGACTTTAAAGCAGCTCCAGCAATGCTGAAGGCACACTAATCACGAAAATGGTTGAAACTTGAGTGACCGGTAAATTTCTACCCGGTATACTCCATCATAGTTGAATTCTAACACAGTATATTCTACCACGGAAATTTGTTAGGTTTTGAGGGTTAGGGTTAGAGTTAGGGTTAGGTGTTAGGATTAGGTGTTAGGATTACAGTTAGAATTAGGGGTTAGGGTTAGTAGAGTTAGGGAAATAAATGTGCTTGTCAACTACTATACTCTGTCTTGGCAGCTTACAGCGTGATAAATCAACAACAATCTACAAATAAAATGAACAATCAACATGGTGTGATATCGTGGTGGAATATACAATGATAAAATATAAACTACAGCGGTGGAATTTGCCGCGGTGAACTGTGTCGTAGTGAACTTACCGCAATAAAATATACCTAGAACTAAAACTTCATTCAAATATTTGATTATCTTGGTTATCTGTGTTGGTGCGTTGTATTTATCGGATTTGCTGGCTATGTTTAATTTACATAGCATAGAATTACTCTAATTAATCTCCTAAAAGAGATTAGAAATAAGGACAAATTATTCAAACCAGTAAAAGCTCCTAAAACAATTCGCTAGTTTTTTTTGTATTACCCCATTTATTTTGTCCATCTTTGGGTAGGTTAATCAAAGTAGTTTTTAGTTATTTTTCTTCTTTTCTACTTCGTCTTATTAGCAATTTGGTAATTTGTTTTAAGCTATTAGATTCATACAATGGCGTTTGCAGAAATTTGTTATGGAGGCGGTTGAAAGTCGAAAACACGATCACTATAATTCGTAATGTTTTTTACAAAAGCAAACCTTGACGCAACAAAAAAAAAGGAGCCACTTTTAATATTCACTTAAAAAAGCAATTAAAATTATTTATTTATTCTTGATATTATTATGTATCTTTATTTTTATCCTCCTGACTCCCTGACTCACAGGAAATTGTCGGTGACTCACAAAAATAAGATATTAAACGGCTCAAAACCCGAAACGCCTCAAGGTCCAGCACTTTAAGTTTGTCCTTGGCTGCTGAGTTAAATTTTAACTCGAGAAACTTTTCTTGTGCTTCATCAAAATTGATATTTCGCACTGTAATATGTCTCTTGCTTCTCATCTATAGGAAAATTTTATTTGATTAAAATTTTTTTTTTAAATCAGATAAATGAGTTTTTATTTGTGTTTTAATTGGGACTCAAAGTTACCGTTTGCGAGAGCAAAATCCAATTAAAAAAAGCTGGCTAGATTTTGTTGTTCAATTTGATTCTTGCTGAGGTCAAGTTTCCTGTCATTTTGATTACCAAAACTAATAAAGAATGTGTTGTAAAACATGTTAACAATCGCGCCTCCTTGAAAATTTACGTACGCACCCCAGGGGAGGCGTGCCTCCCCGGTTAAGAATCACTGAACTAAACCATTTATTGACTATGTTTATTTAAAAATTTTACAAGGCAATAAAAGGTTTTCAGTTTCATTTTGCAAGGGGAATTGTTTATGTTGAAGAAAGCAGTGAATCATCATAAACCACATCAAATAACAAAAATATCAAAACATGTTGGGTCTCGAGACCAATTTAAAAAGTACGAGACCGAGACCAGGTTATTACGAGACCAAGACCGAGACCGCCAGCAAAAGGCCGAGACCGAGACCGAGACCCTGAAAATTGGTCTCGAGACCGGTCAAGGTTAAAACAAAACTTGGATCTAAAATTGGTTATAGTAGCCTTCTAATCAAAAAACTCATGATTTTACGAATTTGAACTCGATCATCTTAGCAAAAAATCTGGACTGAATGGTTGTTTGACTCGGATGGTTGTCGACGGTCGAACTACTTCAAATGTTGAACTCGTTACAACTTTGCACTTGCCTCTATAAACCTTAGTAATAAATCACGATGTACTCTTTATTTACTGCAAAGACCAAGAAGCTTGTGACTGAAAAGTTGGTTTTTGTTTTACAATACTCAAATCAATGCGAATTAATATTACTCGTAGTTCTAAAGGTACGGCGACTGCGCCCAATTGACGTTGTGCGTGTAACTATCGTTTAGGCGCGGTTTTCTATTTCGCAATCACTTTGTCAATAACAACTTCCAAACGAAATACTTTGATTACAAATAAAATTGAAATGAATTGAATTGAATAGTTTGTTTTTATTTTATTTATATAATTTGTTTGTTTTTCCTAGTATTTTCATTCTTTTCTCATTAGTTTGTGTTTCCTAAATTATGCTGACACTACCTGCAGATTTATTCAAGATATTTCGAAAGAGCGCTATCATTTTTATAGACTGACAAATAATCAAAGTAGAGTAAGATTGCTAAACTTCAGGCGCAGTAGCGGATGTTTAAGTGATTTCCCTGAAATCTGTTATAGGCAGGAAAAGTTTTTAACTACCCTTTGCCTCCTTCATATATGTTTTTCCTTTCAAGCCTGCAGTGCTTCCTAAGAAAAAGGTTTTAATATCCTGAACAAAATGAAGACATTGAGTAAATGCGGGATGAACTCGTATCATATGGATTAAGTGTTGATGTTGCAGTCTGTTTGAGTACATTATATCAGAAAGAGCAGATTGAAGAAAGTGATAATGCATGGGTTACCTATCAAGATTAAACAATAAGTTTAAACAAAGTACATTAACATTGATAAAGGACAAAATTTAGAAACTATTTAAATTAAATCTGATGACTTACTTTATTTTACGTATTTTGAATAAAATTTTATAGCCAATTTATTGTTTTAATTCGCAAAAGCTCTATTTCGTTTAGGGCTTTGCTGACGCAACTTTAAATTATTTATGCTCGAATATTTGCGCAGTGTAAGATTTTCTTAGAGAAAACACTATTTATGAGCAAGTTGTACGCTTTCATGTGAAAAGAAAAGTTAGCTAATGAGAAAGTAGTCGGTCCAAATTTTCATCTGGGTACATGACGTCGTTGTCAAGATTCTAAGCAAATATTTATTTTGAAAGATTCTCAACAGACCGAGGCGGGCAGTTAATAAATAAACGCTTGAATTATGATTAAGGTTTGCGAATTCCAATTGAATTTCAAGTGAATATCAAAAAAATATCCTTTTTTTATTCAAGAAAATTTTCTTTTTGGGCGACTCGAGATCTTTACGCGGGCCATAGTTGAACATCTCTGGATTGAAGTGTTGACTTTTTTTTTTGGTCTTTATTTGGAATTCAAAGTAATTCTACTAGACAAAATTTCTTGGAAGCTAGCATTCTGTCCTAAAATTTAATTGTAGACAAAAAAGTCAATACTTCAATTCAGAGGCGTCCAACTATTGCCTGCGTAAAGATCTAAAGTGGCCCAAAAAATCTTCTTGAATAAAAGGAATAACTTTTTTCATTGGTCTTCACTTGAATTTCAACGTAATATTATAGGGGGCCGCAAATATATTCGTACTCAAAAATTTTTCTTGTCTTCACTTCACATCAAAGGAAATTGTATGAACAATCTATCATTTTTAGATTATCTCATTTTAAAAAACGCCTCCCGGGCCACAGGTTGGATGTTTTTGTCATTGATTAAATTTTTGTGTCGTATCTCGTTATGTCTATGATTATCAACATTATTTCAGCCGCAAACTATAGCTATTAGTAAGAGAAAAAGGAAAATTTTCAGGATCAATCTTGTTTTTAAATTTGTTTCATAGCAACTGCAAAAAGATAACTATCATTTATTTTTCTGACTTACAGAAGAGTTTTCACTCAAATAGTTCAACCTGGTTTCGAAAATACCAAAATGGCGCCACCAAACGGATCATCACAATGTAGTAACAAGTTATTGAAATACATATATGGTAATAATTGTTAGAATATAGTAAAAAATTAATATAGCATTAGTTGTGAGGTTCTTTTGACCTTAATACACTTCATTAACTATGCTATACGACATCAATATTTTTTTCGCAATAAACCAAAAAACAAACTAAATTGGAGCAAATATTGATCTATGAACAACTCGCGCGGTCTTAGTTCCTAAAAAGTCAGTTCTTTTAATGTTACGTCATGATCTATTCATGCTCGGTCTAGGCTGAATGTTTAAGCTATTTGATAGAGGAATACAACTCAAATGTGAAGCTTGTTAAGTTGTTATTTTTTGCTTCAATGGAAACTTTTACAAATCAATTCGATGCCCAGAATCAAACGAAAAGCTAGAAACAAATTGGCACGAGAGCAAAGAATTTGTACTAATAGCATTATTAAATTTTTTTTGTTTTTAGAACAATAAAAATTAAAAATTCTTTTAATAAATAAGAAATTGGCTTTCTGTTTATAAGAGGTATTAAAAATTTTTCCATGGTTAAATTGTTAATAATTAACATTTGTTTCAAATAAAGCAAATGTTTTAAACCTGTAATGATTAACTTGTTTCTATTTTAAACGTTTAACTAAGGCAAAAACAGAATTCTGCTTAGTTTATTGATGATCTCTTATTTACTTGGTGCAACAATATTCATTATTTTGTAAAATTTAGTAAAACTGATAACATCAAAAAATTATTATTGTGACATTCCTGGTTCGATTGTGAAAGATTCAAAATTAGAAAGATTGGCGTTATATGAAATTACGAGAAAAGAATAGGAAAAGTACCAGCAAAGAGCAGAAGAGTTTTTTCAATAAACTTTGACTTGTAAAATGTGGGATTTTATATTTGTTTAAAGTATTAGAACCTTGTAGAAATTTGAAGAAAAAAAGGGTAGGTGATTCGATTGGTTTTTGGAGAGCATGATGTAATTTTGGGAAGAAAATAGCTTTTAAGATATGCGTCTTTAGAGATGAAAGAATAGTTTCGATTAAGAAATTCAAGGAAATAAGATAAAAAACAAACTCAACATTAATCTTATTACCTGTCTTGTTTTCTTAGCAATCAAGTGATGCATTATTTTTTAAGCAAGTAAGTAATTGTAAAGCTGCACAAACTTGGTATAATGCTAATTGCCAAAAGCTTTTGGTTCCTATAAAATCAACTTTGTTTAAAGCGATATTAAATTCTATACCACAAAGAAACTCTTTAAACGTTTTAATCATAATGTTTACGTTTTAATCATAATGTGTAATCATGAAAACGCACAATTAAATAGCTCAAAAAAACAATAAAAAAAAGGAAATGTCGCAAAGAATTCTCTTTCCTGAAGTTGTCAACTGCAACCCTTAAATCGATACAATATAAACGAAATGAAAGTAACAGCTGGTGGAAATTTTTCCTTGTTTTATGTAAACAAATCTAAAGCAAAATCTAAATAAACGGACAAAATATAAATTTTACTATTTTTTTTGCCAAACTTAAAAATTGTTGATCGGGTTTTTTTGTAAGACGAAGTTGAAAAAATTAAGTAAAAATAAAAATGAAAAAAAAAACGAAATAAAAACCAAACAAAGTTTCTCACTTGATAACGCTTCTAATCTAAATTGCTTAAAAGTTTTCAGCAAAAAAATTTTCAAATAACTTCTGATTAAATTAATAACTATTTTGGTCTTTATTTTGTAATATTTTGTTCTTCACTAGTTACTTTGGAATTAATTATAAAAAATTACCAAACTTAAACACGAACTCGATTAAAAATCCGTTGAGTTGGCAGCACTGGTACATTTCTGTAAAGTGAAAAATAAATTTTTGTTATGTTTTTACTAAAACCTGATGCACTTGTCGAAATTTCGTCAGAATATAAGAAAGAAATGTTTTCTTTGCCAATATTTAAATCTCAACCTATTGTTTAAGTGTTTTTTTGTTAAATATTCTTAAATTGTAAAAACTTACTTAAACGCTTGGAATAAATACAATTTAATCGGGATTTGAAACAATAAGACTTTTAATTTACATTTATCTTTTAGTTTATTTAAAAGTTTAACTTTCGTTAACTAGTTGCTAATTAGCGAGAACAAGTTTTTATTGAAGCCAACAGAACCGCCACGCACCACAGTAATCGAAAAAAACTTTTTTTTGAAATATGACGGAAAAGACTCCTTATCCCCCTTCGACAGACTTTCAACAACCAGCAGCCCCACCACCATATGATCCGACACCACAACCACAACCAGGTTACTCCCCTCAACCTCAGCCTCCAGGTAAAAGACGCAATAATTTAATTAATTTAAAAGGCGTAATAGCGTCTAAAATCGTAGGTAAGCCTATTTATGATGTATTATGCGTTATACCGCTTTAATACTTTTTTCTTTAGTTTGTAAACAAAATCAAATCAACTAGATCTCAGCGTTGTTTAAAGCTCACCTGTCAACACCTATAAAAATATTTCAGAAATAGATTTTGAATTACTCGAATAGATATTCAAATACAATTTAGGGAAGCAAATCATAAAATATTCTAAAATTACTTTAAAAACAGTATAATTGCAATCAAACTACTTATTGTTACTGGCTTTGAAACGAAAAATCTTTGATTCCATTTTTTCACCAGAAACAGCTTGCCTGCCAGCTTGCTGCCATTGCAACAGAATCACGTGAGTGGCTGTGTTCACCAGGTGCAATCTTGCAAAAAGGGTCACTTCGAGCACCGCCAACTCAAAACACGTTTTTGCGCTAAGAGTGAGTTAAATTTACTCACCAAAAAAGGTTCGGATGAGTATTTGATCTAGAGTTGATCAAATAAACGTGAAAAACTTTTTCTGTTTTATTTTTGCAATAGGATTTTGGTTTGAAGTCCTATTTGGTTTCAAGCCTTATAAGCCTTTTTCTTTAGGGGAGACCGAGTCTGTTTGTCTCACTGCACTGATTTTCACAGGTCATTTTAAGCTATTACATTTTATTGAACAAAAAAAGTTTAGAGAAGGTCTGGGGTGCGGCTTGTCATACGAAATTTGAATGAGATTGAGTAAAGAACTTTAAATCAATCTTTAAAAATGCTTTTTTCGATACAATGGAAATATTTTTGTTTTTTTGGAAGATAGCCAAGTTTATGGTAAACAGGTTGTCGATATGAAATTATCCTAGCATACGCAAGAGCATAAGCAAATCGCCAAAATAAGTTGTAGATAAGAGAAAGAAGAGTTTTGGAAATATTTTTGGTTTAGTTTAAAGTGGTAGGTCTGTCAAGGTTGTCACAAAGTAACTAGTGAGGATTGTCACTGTACCTGTATTTAGTGTTTCTAATTAGTGCACTTCTTCTTGTCTCCTTTTTTGTGAATAGTTATCAACACACTGGTTCGCATTGCTTCGGTATCTCACCGGTTTCGCAAGCTGCTTGAAACACACGAGTAACCCAACAAACACTAAAGTTGTTCATGACTTTTAACAATTTGGTTCGAATATCATTTTCACCAGGGGCCTTGCTAACTTTTAAAGAATTGATTATACAGTCTTACGTGCTGTAGAGTACCCCAATCGAAGTTGCCCAGATGACGTGTTTGTTAATTAGCTTCTATAAACAGCTTTTTTTGTTTGGCTTTTTTAATTTTTTGGTTCCACCAAACAGTTCTTTTCTCACTACCCGTTTAACCTCCCACATGTTTGCAATCACAATTAGATGCAGATGTTACGACTGCTCATTTAGATAACTCTTATTTAGTCCCAACATCTTCAGTAAAGCCAGAGAATTCTCTAAACAGGGAAGCAAGTTTGCTCCAAAAGTAGCTGTTACCTTTTTGACCGCTGGTAGCTCCCACTTTATTCTGTATGCTCTTCGTGCTTTCAATTGTGTCCTTGTTCTTAAATGATTCAGGCCTTTCAGATGCAGACGACAAGGTAATGGTTGGTAGACAGTTCAGCTCCTCTTTTATCACAAATATAGACCACAGAAAAAAATAAGTCCGTTTAGACAATACAGAAATCAATGACAAAACGTTATTCAACCGAATCTTTGTACCAAGTGTACTTGTGAATCCTCTTGTGCTAAAAAAAGGGTATTTGTTATACACAGTCCGTTGGTGGCACAAAGTGTAGCAAACACCTTACGTTTCTGTTACTGTCAAAATCTTCTTGTCTTTCCATAACGCTCTTCTATGTCTTGTTGGCAATACCCACTTGTGTATTGAAATCATCCAGTAGGACAATTAATTACACTTTCTGTAAAGCAGCAACAACTTAATCTAAGAAAGGCTGGTACTTTGTTTCAGCGTTTGGTGCATACAGCTGCAAAATGCACATTAACAGCTCCTGTCGCCTAAGCTTAAGGAGACAATCCCTCCTCCAGGTGGAATTCAATCAGTGACATATTAGGCCAAGCGAGGGCTCACAAGAAGGTGTAGTCTTGCTTGAATAAACATAGTTACAACCGCACCCAAGTAGGAAAGCTTCCAGTCTTGATTCAACACAACAGTATCAGAGCCACAACACTTGGTAGAGGAAACCCCAACAATATCAAGATGATACTACTCTAACTCCCACACCAATTTCTGCTCTTTCCCATCGAGTGAAGTGACGTTAAAAGAAGCTAAGTCATTGTTAAAATGCCGTGTATTTACTAAATTTTTATTTATTCATTTCATCTCTATATATTTATTCTCCTGACTCACAAAAAAGCGCAATGCACTGGGTAAGCAATTACCCCAACCTTCTTTCTGAGATGCCAAGATATTGACGTGCTGTTGAAATTTTTGTTTTGCATTTTTACTTTTATAAAAATATGACTGAAATTTAGAGCTGCTTGCCAAGACCGTCAAACAGAGAAAAATGCCGCAAAAGGCGATTAGGTTTTGAACTCAGACCGTGTCGATCACGATCACGGTGCTCTTAACCACTCAACCACGCTGCCGGTATGGTATGATATGAAAAACGGTCAACGTAATACCAAACCTGATAAAATATTTCGTGCAGTTCAATACATAAAGAACATTGCTAAGTAGTAGGATGCTACAGTGTTCGAGAAACTACAAGAAGTTTTGGGATAAATATAGGACACTAACGTGAGTGACAAAGGTTTACAAAAATAAAAAATAAAGAATAAAAAAGCTACGTATTACCTATGTGTGTGTCCGGCTTCTTATTCATTGCTTATCATTCTCTATTATCCTTAGCAGTGGCGTGCGGTGACCTCTGCAATTGGCATGCCAAAAGCAGGTCATAAAATTTGGTATATTAAGACCAATTTTCGTCCTAGATTCAAGGTGATCTCTAAATCAATGCAGTGATCACTTGAAGTCATTTGCTGGAAATGCAGTGATCTCTAAAAAAAAAAAAGGTCAACGCCTGAAATCATTCTGGGTAATGCACTTTTCGTCCTAGAAATGCAGTGATCTCTAAAAAAAAAAGTTCACCAGTTTTAACCAAATCTCCGATTTCTTACTTTTCGTCCTAAATTTACGATATTCTTTAAAATAACACAAAAAATAGGTCTTTGTCTCAGATCGACCTCAAATTTCATCCGAAACAAGTAATGTTTCTCACCATATTCAACGATATCTACCTCATCGCGCAAACGTTTGTCATGCAATTTCTAAAAATTTGGTCATGCAACGCACGCCACTGATCGTTAGTCATTTTCAGTCTTTTTTATATTGAAGTCCAAAGAAATTGGGTATGGCAAGCAAATTGTAAGTTACATAAAAATAGATGTAACAACAACTAAAACACCTTCTTCCTGGTTGTTACAATTTTTTACTACCTTTTCCAGGTCTTTAAAAGTATGTTTATTATTGTTGTAACTTATGCATACCAAATCTTTATGAGATAATAGCTGAAGACGTCAACTAACCACAAATACAAAAAACGACTGAAAATTGTCCAAAAAAAGCCAGGGAGCAAAGTTTAAAAATTCTGGCAACCAAACTTGATCTGTCCTGTAGGTTGAAAGTTTGGTAATAAGCCTGTAAATATAGTAGTTGAAAACAAGAAAAACAAAACATTAGTGCTTTGAGTAAATGTAAGCCTACTTTCAAGTAATTAAATAAATTAAAAATTAAACGCCTAGTTTCTTTTAAAAATTAAAAAAATTTTTTGTTTTTTTTTGTTACTATCGATTATTTAAATTCTAAAGTGAAGAGAAAAATATTATTATACAATTTTGTTTTTCAGTCTACGCTCAGCCTGCTCCAGCGCAACAAACATGTAAGTTGATTTTGCTGTAAACCGTTAAAAAAAAGGGAACAATCAATTTGATTCAAACTCCACGACATGATTTAGAATAGAGGCTCTCAAACAGTGAAGTTTTTCTAATTTGGAGTTTGTAAATTTTTCATGAGATTGCTAAGAGATGACAAAATATCTATGACTTAAATGTCAACAATAAATATTTGCTGTGATTTTAAATTTCAATTCTATCAGTAAACTAAAAGAATTGGCATAATATTGCAAAATAAAAAATATTTTCGAGATTGAAGATGTCAAACAAAACGAAACCAAGATTTATTATTGTTTTTTTTGAAAGATTTTTCTTTGGTCGTTTACAAGAGAAACTTTTAAAAGCTGCGGTTCAATTTAAGTCGCTTCTACCCTGCTTGACTATCCGACCAAGATCACACTTTCTTAGTTTGAGTGAAATAGAGTTTACATTAAATGAAGAGTGAAATTTTGTTTGCGTTGTTGAAAAGGCGACGTAACTCAAAAAGTTTAAAAGCGCCTAATTTAGACAGTGTTTGTCATGCTTGGTGTTAAATAAAATTTTATGGCTTTTCACCATAACATACGTATATTGCTCAATAGTCAAAGGATATTATTTTATTTCAAATTAAGCCAGTGCTTGTGAACCTTTTTATCATCCAGAATAAAAAAGTTTGAAAAGCAATTATCGCTACCAGCAGTGCGTCTTACTTTGTTTTGGAAAAAAGTGGAACCAAAAAAGCTGTCACTTTAATTATGCAAGTATTTCCTTTCATTAAATCAGTGTTTATCAATCTTTTTTAAACGAGGGCCCACTTTTGTTTTCATAAACATTTTAGGCCCCACCACAACTACTACGTGTCATAAGTTGCTTGCATGTTTTTCTCTGTCATAACAATGCTAAAGTTTACTAATATTTATTGCGATAGACAATAAATTATTAATGGGAGCTCTGTCCTTGATACTGGTTACATATCTGTTTGATTCAAGGTTCCAGTTTAGTCAGTTTTAGCATCAAATCACAATTTTTGGTGATTTCTGGTTGATTTCGCTTAGTATGCAGCAATTTCACAATAGCGCTAAAGCCACATTCGACCAAATAAGATGACGGAAATATTATCAGTTTTTGCCTGGCCAAAGTAGTGGAGTGAGGCTATTTCTTTCCACATCATGGTTGCTTTAATCTTGAAACGAATTTTCTTGGATTCAATTTGCTGTAATTTACATGATATCTCTTGGCATTGCTCTGATACAACATATAAATCTGTAAACAGTGTTTGAGTCAACCAGAAGGAACTTCATTGCTTTACAACCAGAAGGATCATGAAATCTTTTATTAAAGTCATTAATCAGCATTTCTAAGTGTTTAGCAATAACTATATTTGCCTTTTGAGTGATCTCACATTCTTTTAACCAAGGAAATAGATCATAGCATTTTGACTAAGTATTGTTTCTGCATATTGCTTCTGCACAGACTGAGAAATGTCACAAATTCAAATATAATTTGTTTGCGGTACAGAATTTTAAAATGGCTTTCAGTAAAGCCATGCCAGAAGCTTTTCTATGTGGCAGGTATTTATGAACTCCAGTGTAATGTTATTTATAAACTCCAGTGCCTCTGTGACAGTTGGTATGTAGGTCGCACATCGCAAAGGCTCGAAGACCAATTCAAACAGCACGTTCCAAAATGGATCCGATCTAAAATTAATGCAACAAGAACATAACCTTCAAGATCGAATATGAAAACAACTGCACAGCCAGACTGCAATTCTGCTATTGGGCAGCATCTGTTAAAATATATAGAATGCGCTAAGAACTATGAAGACACCAAGTTTTTGATTTTAACAACTGCACGTTTACAGTTTCAACTGCGACACTTGGAGGCAACGTACATAAAAATGAGGAAACCTTCTCTGTGCGAGCAAAAGAATTTGTATTCTCTCTGCAACTATTTAAATTATTGCAGAATACAAACTTGCGCAATGCTGCGCAGTTTGCAGGATTTTGCAAGTACGCACGTAACACAACAAACAACAACACAAAGTTGTTTTGCAAGAAATATTTGTGCAACGCTTACTCTGCGTATAAATGCGCGTGGCTTCTTTACTTCATCATTGTCACGACTGTCATTGAAAAGTGTGACACGAAAAGCTTCTGACATAGCTTTACTGAAATTCAAATATCTTTGCTTTTGCATTGCAAAGTCGTGCATCGGCTCCTTGGAGCTGTTTGTTTAAAAAACAAAGTTTTAAAAATATCTTTTAAGTAACTTACATGAGCTTTGCAATCTGTAGTCATCAGAAAAAGCACTTTAGAGTTGTCTTTCAATAACTCACCGAGTGGTTCAAATAGTTCCATAAATCTTCTAAAGAAATTTTCCTTCAATAACCACCTTACTACGGTGTAAAGCAACAATCTCGCATGATCTGCATGATTAACCTCACAAAACATCTGGAACAAACGTTTTACTTCAGAATTTGCTTTGATAAGATTAATATATTTGATTACACAATACAGTATTTCCTATAGTTTAAGAGAAACATTTTTTTCAACTAAATTTTCTCTGTGGATAACACAATGCACCACTAACATGCTTAAATTGTCATCCATTATCAATTTTAAACACCCTACGCTTTGATCCATCATAGAAGGAGAACCATCTGCAACATATGACACAATGTTGGATTTAGGAATTTTATGATTATCAAAATAATTACTGAGTTTGTCGTAGATATCAACTCTACGAGTAGTTGTTTCTAGTGACTGACAAAAAAGCAACTCTTTTTAAAACTTTTTTTTGTCAATACATCTCACGTACGCTAATAACAACGCTTCACTTTTCCGTATTGTACATTCATCGATTTGTAATAAGAACTTTTGTGACTTTTAACATTTCGACAAGTTATTGTTCAACGCCTTGCCCTATTTAGTCGATTCCTCTACTGACTGCGTTGTTGCTAAGTGGCATTGCTTCTACATCTTCGTCATCTATTTGCAAAATTTTTTTATGAGTACTGATATTGCTGGTTCTAGAAGCTATTTCCCAATCGTATGATTCTTTCCATTTTTCGCCATAAGCAAATAAATTTCATAACTTGCTTCAAGAGTATGATTTGGAGTTGCTGTTTGAGTAGCAAACAATGAAGTAATTTTTGTTCGATTCTCAGTTTTTTTAAAAAAGTTTTAAACTATTTCAAATTTGAGTCGACATGGTTGGGATGCTTAGCTCTCAAAAGGTTTTTTTTAGACCAATGGTCCCCAACCTTTTTATCGCCTCGTACCGGTCAAGGTTTGATAATTTTACCGCGGTCCGCTAGGAGGAGACGTTGATTGTTTGTATTTCAGATTGTTTTGTTTTAGTAATTATAATTTAATTGTTTTTAAACATGCCTTCAAAACAGAATATAGTTACACCAAAAAAACAAATATAAAGTGATGTAACACTTTAACTCACTAGAATGCTAAATTAACAAAAACCCTGAGCTTGTTTCTCTGCAACGAGACAATTCCATCTGGGGTAATAAGAGACAATGACGCCTGAAATGTATTGCTTATGTCCAGTTTACTCCTTTTTTTTATTTTGGTGGCTGTCCCTGCAGAAAACCCCGCTTTACACATTTAGGATGCCGGAAATAGCTACAAAGGTTTAAGTGATATGGTTGCAATCTCAGGGTTTTCCGCCATTACTTTAATCCAGAACACCGCCAGAGTTGTTTCAAACATAGTTTTAAGGCAGCCGTCATTTACAATCTTTAACAATTGATGTTCTTTTTCAGAGAAACTCCCCACCATTTTCAGAAGCGCATTAACATTTGGTAACACCTATTTTATGACGCCTATTTTGTCTGCTTAGTTTACCGCTTTAGGAAAATCCAGAACTTTTACGCCGAGGAAAACAGTATTGTACATGCAACTAAGGGCTGAATAGTCATACCTCTGACATACTCATTTGTGCACCAAAATTTTCTGAACTGCTCAGCTAGTTACAGCACTCGACTAAACTTTGTATGGCTACTCAGCTAAACTTAATATTTTAGCCTGTCCTTATTGCAACATCGTTAAATACCATAATCAATTAGCTTGAATTTATTAATTGATTTTAATTTAATCTGAAATTACTCAAAAAAACTTAGTGCTTCTTTTCTGTTAAATTTTATCATGCAGTCTTTCAAATTACTTTAATATATTATATACGTATATACCAAACTAAACGACTATAGGAAAGTTATTAAAATTTTTTTTTAATAGCAACAGTTGTCGTTGTGAACCCACAAGCCTACGCAATTGGAGAACTTTGCCCACGTTGCAAGTAAGTGTTAGTAATAACTGACGTATTTGCGGGGAGGTTTACATGCGATATTCCAACTTCACACAACGAGTGTCAATTTTCATTTAGGATGTGTTGTGTTTTTGCTGATCTACGTTGCTTTTTTTATGATGCCTTAATGATGTGTCTGTTTACCCAAAAGTTCTTCTAATAATTCTTAAAAAATCGAGAAGAAAACTCTTATAATTCTTGCCTCCAGTCTAGAAAGTCTGAGTTTTATTTCCAAGCCGGTTAAATATGATGCTTTCTCGCCGACGATTCGTCACAACCGGACATTATGACGTAAGCGGCTGTTTTTCCTGAACGCAGCGGTGTGAACAGGTTCACCACAAACTTGTTACAGGCTTTGGTGTATTAAACGAGTATAATGAAAGTAATACGTAACTTAAAGGAAACTAGTAAAAGTAAAGAAGCTTTTTTTCTTGTTTAATTAGGATCTTAGTTTAATCACCATAAGCTATATTTTTCTATAAAAGGCACTCTCAAACAATAATGGAAATTATTATTGAAAGGTGAGTTGGGAATCATTCCTACGGAAATGACACAGCAGTGTGTGAATTTTCTTGTTCGGGTAAATATTTTACAGTCCCAAAGTGATTTTGGTTATATTGATTAAAGCATTAGTAGGGTTAGGATTAATTCCCTAACAACCTTTCTATAATAATTTTTCCTTCCATAAAACTAACAATATTAGAAGTAAAGTTAAAATTGCAACGTTACATAAATTTTAAATTTGATTTGTGCTTTGCTTGCAAACTGTTGTCGCCTAACGTATTTTTTTGCAGAACTGGAGTTCTTGTGGAAAATTTTACTTGCTGCGGAATATGTTTAGGGATCTGTTTTTTTCCATTAGGGATTATATGTTGTTTACTGATGAAGGAGAAACGGTGCACGCATTGTGGAGCAACATTTTAGATGTTTATTTTATTGTTTTCACATAACACACGTTTGATTAGCGAATCGTGTTTGAAAATGAAAAATATATAATTGGAATTAAGTTAATTTTATTTTTAGCAAAGTTAATACTCAATGCTTTTTAACACTATCCTAGTTGCTTTCTTTTTCATAAGTTTTTAAAATTTGAATGCTTGATTGTCATGAAAAGAAGCCTTAAATCAAATGAAAATTACTAAAAGAGCAAATATGTAAAACACATAAGAAGCGGTCGCATTGGCCCTCTCAGCAAAATATTTCTTTATTTCAGTAGCACCATGGCGGTGGCTTCCTCTGAACTGATAAGCCTTTTTTTAGAGATGATTTTGTTTTGGAACACTAAAAAGTGGCCCTCCTATTTTTCTCGCACCAGGCACCCCTTCTGTAAGACTGCTTATTTCATACTATTAAATATAATCTAAAAAAGCATAAAAAACTTTCAGCTAGGCAGCATTATCTTGATACTTTTGGAAGCAGGTGGGGATAATTACTTGATGGTTGGCCCGTATAGAGCTTTTCCAACGCTTTCCTTCGAGTCAGAACGATAAAGAAAAATGAAGACGAAAAAAATTAATATAAAGTTTCCAAACAATTATATCTAATAGTGACCCTTTTCAAAAGCATTTTAATCTTCTTAAACCTAGGTACATCTTCTACAAATTAAATCCAATAAACCTCACCAATCTTACTGAACTTTTGTGATTTATTTTTTGATAAGAGTTAAACTTGTTATATTTCTGTTTCCTTATAATGTTGAGAAATTAATTTTTTTGTTTTTAAAATGTCTACGATTGCAATAAAAGAATATTAAAAAACAATACGAAAGCTAAACAAATGCTGTTAAAATTTTAAACAAGTGATTTTAAACAAGTGATATGTAGTATAGTATTTGAAGATAGCCAACAAAAACTTATCTCTAAGCTTTTCGTCCGACACTTGTCAGGAGATAAAAGTCGGAATGAAGGAAAGAAAAATTCAATTAGTTTGGTATTAAAGCTAAACAAAGATGATTGGATGTTTGAGAAAAGCGTCACAACACGTGTTCAACGCAGGAATTTCAAGTTGTAAACAAACTTTTTTGGCAGCATAAATTTGGCTTACATGATTTGATGCAAGCGGCATCTGAAGCAGATAAATGAAAAAACGAACGGCCAAATGAAAGAATAGTAAATTTTTTATTACTGTAATTTTTGGCATACATAGGCTTATCTAAAAGGTGTAGACCAATCGCAGATTCACTAAACATGACTGAAGTTGAGTATTTGCCAGAACGAGTGGAGATGTTGAAAGAGTTTGGAATTTGGCCGGTTCTAATAAATTTTGGCACGTGTTGACGAATTTTGACCTGTAATCGTTGAGATGTGCGGCCTACGTACCGACTATCGCAGTGGCACAAAAAATTATAAACTACATTGCTTGAAAGTGAAGCAGGCAACACATCCTTTTTGATTGCAGGAAGAAGTGGGCAAGATGTAAAAATAACACGTTGTTCTACGGCAAAAAGGCATTTTTCCATACTGGCTTGGATTATATTTTTAAGTCCAACCAAAAGAGTTTCCAACCAGGGCAGATAAAGATAGACGGGGCATTACATTAGCTAATGTAAAATGTAAAATCTTTTAATTTACGGGCAATTGTTTTCTCAATGACGTGATCGGGGTAGCCATTCGTCAGTAGTACTGAAAAATTTTTTCTAAGTTCAGTTTTCAGCTTGGATTCTGAGCAGATCATTAAGGCTTGATATACAAGGGTTAAAATTAAACTGATTTTCCTTTTTCCAGGGTTAAAAATTTCCAGTTCAGGTATTGTCCTGTAAACGTGTTCAGTACGGTAAGGTAAACAAATGTTATAAGTTTAGAGTCCATCTTTTCCACCTATAAATCAAGAAAAGAAAGGGATTGATTAACTTCTTTTCAAACGCAAACCGCAAGGAAGGGTGCAAGGAGTTTAATTGGTGAAGAAATTGATCGCAATCCTTTTCACTATCAAAGATAGCAAAAGTATCGTCCACGTAGTGATAGTACATCGATAATTTCTTTAGATCTTTTGAACAATGAAGATTCATAACAACGTAAAGAGCTTCTTTGTGGTATAGAATTTTAATATCGCTTTAAAAAAAGTTGATTTCATCGGAGCCATA
Organism: Diplosoma virens; assembly: GCA_963680785.1. Classification (NCBI taxonomy): domain Eukaryota; kingdom Metazoa; phylum Chordata; class Ascidiacea; order Aplousobranchia; family Didemnidae; genus Diplosoma; species Diplosoma virens. The sequence goes on from OY796885.1 coordinate 18,818,905, forward strand.
CGCTTTTTGTGACGCTCAGTGGCAATCTCGTCAAAATGGGAAGAACCACAGAAAATCAAGATATTTACAGTCTCAACAATTAGGAGAAAGGTGCTGTGGTCTCAGAAAGAGAAAGACGCAACTGCACAAAATCAAAGAAGTGTGGTGCAATACAATGTAGTCTCGGAAAGGAGAAACGCACCATGTGCAATTACCAAGGAGAAATACTGTTACTCACAACTTAGATTATTTGAAAAGTTTTAATGTGTAAACAAATTCCTTTTGTTTACATAAAACCGGATGTCTAGTTTTAATAAAAGTTGCCTCGAGTAGACACAGATGGAGCGAGTTGCGTGCTACAGCAAGAATTTTACACGTTTGTCATTATAGTTTGCAGCACATTGCTCGTTATCAAGCAAGTGTTGTCCTATGGCAGAGTCACAATCTGGTTTGTTATGTTTTAGCTTACAGGATCTACCGGGTTGAGATCGTGTAGCACGCTTCGCTTGCTGTTGTAGCCATTTAGGAACATGCTGCTTGATCTATCTTGTAATCGCTGTGATGTTCGTCCTACGTACCTACTGCCACAGTGGCACGAATATTCATAACGGAGCTTTTTAGCGTGGTAGGTAAAACATCTTTGCGGGCTACAGGCAACATGCGTTTCGATGTAAATACCACTCTGGTGGTAACGGAGCTATAGCAGCTTTCAACAATCAACAGCCGTTTTTATATTTTTATCAAGAATTATGGAAGCTTTTCCTATCCAAGGAACTCTCAAATACACTGGGCACTTCTCAGGGCCAAATCGTTTGGGCATAGAAAACTGAGCAATTTTCTTGGAAATGCTGCTGTTAATAATAGATTCAGGATAACCATTGTCCAATAAAATGTTCTTGATATGTTTAATTTCTTTGTTTAGTTTAGATTTCGTGCATATCATTAGTGCCCGGTGTACCAAAGTTGATATAAGGTTTGTTTTTTGTTTAGTGGGACTGAAAGATTCCCAACGTAAGTACTGTCCAGTAAAAGTAGGTTTTCTATACACACTAGTTTCAAAACCGGTAACTGTTCGTTCCACGTTAACGTCGAGAAATGGACATTTCTTTATTCGACCTTAACGTGGAACGAACAGCATTTTAAAGTGGCGAGATAATCTTGTACTATTAATATTTTTCGAGAATGAAGAAACGTTACTATAACTACATCATTATAATTACATCATGCAAAACATCACAATTAATGTAAAAAACATTTTAAAAAAATCAAGGCCAAAGCAGATATAATATGAGAAAAATCTCAACAAATACAAAGTATTCTCAAAAGAGATCACAATGTAACCGATTAAATGTACTTTCAACAAGTTAAATAGGAACAGTAAAAAATGCGAAACTAAACCAAATTAACAAAAACGACAATCATTACGCATAAACCTGTTTCGGTGCTATGGACCTCGTCAGGCATAAGTTATCTTAGCCTCTAAGGCAAATGACAACACGAAAAGTTATGATAAGAATTCTATGAAATAACTCTTTTGGAAATAGGAATTCTAACCAAGAATCTGCAATTTTATGCTTAAATATGAACAATGAACATTGAAAAAGCAACAATCAGAAAGAAAATTGAAAAAATTGAATTTCAAACTTCATCGAACCATTTGGAATAAATTACATCGAATAAAAACCTTAAAGCAGCATCCAATAGGTTTCATAAAATTTGAATTTCGGATTTAGTTGAATTAAATAGAATAAGTTACATCAAAAATATCTAATATAGGCAACGTCGAGAAGCACATCGAAAAAGAACCAATCAGCGAAGAGTTCATAGAAATGTATTTCGAACCAAAAAAGACAAATTGAAAAAACTTCAAAATCCAAAGAATTCATAACTTCAAAATTCGTACACTGTGCTATTTCTTTTTCTTAAATTACTCTCTAAACTCAATATTCATTGTAAGATAAGAAGAACGAAAAAGCACTTATATTTAAAATGCAAAATTATGTAACTAGAAAACTCAAAATATTAAGGGTGATGATAAAAAAATCCAAGGCAAACCAAATGCAATAGAGCGTAAAACATTTTCAAATTTATTGAAACTCAAGAAACGCAACTATAACTAAATCAACGCTTCGGTCTGGATTCTTTTTAAATGTTTTATAAATGACCATAATTTAAAGTTTCTGGTTAAGACCGTCCAGCAGATAAAATTGACATTAGGTGCCTTTCTCTTTGAGCATAACAGCTTTAAGTTTATACTGTAGAACTATAATCAAGATCAATAACAATTCCCCGAATAAAACTGCGCTTAGTACAGTATAAGTCATATAGTCGACCGTAATCAGTTAAATAGACCTGTACTTGTACTTACATGCATTGCTGGGCAGCTTAATTCATGACGACAACAGTTGCTGTTAAAACAAAAAGTTTTAAGTTTCCTACAAATTTTCGTTATTCCAGGTAAGAATTTAAAAAAAAAAGAAAAATGAACTTCCCTCCACGCTTGCAAAAAACAGATATAAATTTTCGCTAATTTGTACAATTCAGTGACAAAATAAAAAATGTTTTTAAAACGTGTTGACCAGAGTTAATCATAAATAGGAAAAATCAAAACTAAATCACTATCTCGTTTCTGAAAATTATAAAGCAGTTCTTCTCAACGTAGGGCATACATCCCACATGGCGGCAATTTAATTTTTAGAAAGCGTTTTAATTTTTAAATGTTTTGGTAATCAAAGTCTTTGTTCTTGTGATCTATTAGCCGTAACGTTCCGATAAATAAAAAAGTAGCAATCACACATTTAGTTGATTAATCATTTTGTCTTCTATTTTCAAATTATCCCCTATTGCACTGCCACCTGGCGAATAACTTCCATTTTAAAACAATTTGGAAATTTTATTCAAAAAAGATTCCCAATGTTTTGTACATTTTGTGGTCATAACATTAAAACAGTTCTTTTATGACACATAAGACCAATTATTAACTTTAATTAAAAACTTTTTCCAATTATCAGATTGCCTAATGCCTATATTATAATAGGGGAAAAAGTGGGACTTTATTGAAACGTGGTTTATTTTGATTATTAAGCACTTCTATCTATTGGCACTTGTGACACCTGTTGGCTACTGTTCATCACCATATGTGTGGGCATCAGGATTTTGGAGGTGATTGGATCGGGCATATTAAAAAAGGTTGGGAAATACTGTTGGGAAGGCTTTAAAAAAGTACGTGTTTCAGAAAAAAATTATCAAAAAACCTAAGGGAAGAACATGTATTTAAGAAAAGACAAATTTTGACAACGAAATAATATAAACAATTGGATGATAGAGGAACAAGACGTTTGTGTTTGTTATCGACCGTAAGTAGCCTTAAAATAATATTAAGAAATTAAGTAAAATAAAACTTTTTTTTTGTTAAATACAAAAAGTATGTGTTTAATAGCAGAACAATTGCTTAAAGGGTAAAAAAAATTCTTACTGGGATTAACAAACATTGAACGGATGTCTTATGATTGACATAAAAATATTATAATGATTACACTGATGTTTAAAGCATTTAATTTTTTAATAGATTACTCAATTTCTTTTTAATAAATTAAAATATGCTTGTTTTTTACATTGCTGCTGTTGCTGCTGTTGCTGTTGTTGTTGTTGTGGCGCAGTCATTATAACAGGTTGCACATTACTTGTAAAAAACCTGTAAAAAAAATTTTTTTTTGTGTTTTTCTTATCATTTTTTATCAGATTAAAAGGAACTATTGAAACAATATAACGCTAATTTTTAGCTGAATTGTTTATCCCTTAAATCACAACTTTAAATGTGCTAAGGTCATAGAACAGGCGATTTTTTACACCTCTAAATTCAAGATTAATAAGTAATTTGCTGCATTTTTAGGATAACTTTTTGCTTTAATTCAAGCACGCAGACAATAGAAGAATAGAATGACTGAGGTTTTTTTTATTTTTTTATTTTTATCTCTATATTTATCCTCCTGACTCGCAGGAAAGCGACAGAGGCGCTAATACATAGGGTAGGCAATTACTCCGACCAGCCTGAAAGCTGGATTACGAATTCGTAAAAGAAATTGATCAGTGGCATTAAAAGTGTGCCCAAACCCGTCGTAAAAAACCTGTAACTCAAAAACGACAAAATGGGTTTGTATTTCTGCTTAAAACTACTTTTACATGGGTATTTATCCTACAGTTCAATTTTAGATAAAAGAGCTTTTTATTCTGCAATTAAATCACTCAAATACTCATTTTTTATCTAGTGCAAATTTTTTAAAGTAAGCATTATGTGTCTGGCAATATTTTCTTAAATGTATGATTTGTAGATCGAGGTTTGTTTAGCTTGCCGTGTAAAAAACAAAAACGAAAAACATTAACTGAAATGTTATAATACAACATTAATTAGTGTTAAAAGTTGTTTTCTTGTTCAATACAAAAAAGATAAAAGTTTTTTGTTGGTTACCTGCAGATGGAGCATAATAAGCGGGAGGCTGGTTTGCTATCATGCTGTTGTTGCTTTTATATTTTTTTACTTCTGTTGTTTTAATGACAATTTAACTCGCTTTAATTGGTTTTATATATTCTTTGAAATTTTTTTAATAAAAATTGAAACTGAAAAAACACTTTATTAGTCGTAATAAAAAATATAAAAATTTAAATCATTGATAAAAATAATTGAGTTAATATCATACGCTACTATTGTGCAATTGAACGTACTCTCAAATAACTCTAAATACTATTCAGTGACGACTTTTGTACGGAGCGAACGGAGCGTCCACACTGGAACCCCTAAAAAGCGTCAAAAAGTGGGCCCCTTTAAGCAAAATATTGCTATATTAATTTGGAGTAGCATCATAAAGGCAACCTCCCAGTGTGCACATTCATTTTAGAACAAAACAGGGATAATGTACTCGATTGAATGTGGTGACCTTTTTTTTAGAGATTACTATATTTTTGAAACGTAAAAAAAGCTGACACACAAAAAACTTGCCCGTTTTCTCTTGCACCATGCCCCTCTTTTGTAAGGCCATCACCATATATTTACAATCATATTTAAAAAATTTTTTCAACACATTATGAAAGCACTTTTGTTTAATATGTTTTTTTTTCTGTGTGCGAGCAAGCAAGCAAATTATCAATTTTGCTTTTCAATTTTACCGGTAGCGTGGCTGAGTAGTTAAGAACGCTATATTGATGTTGAACGTGATCAACCTGGTAGTGGTTTGAAACCTACTCGCATGAGTCTGTTTTGTTCTTGAAAAAGACACTTTATAGAACTTTCCTCTACTTGGCAGTCATAACAAGCAGTTCTAAATTTTAGTCATATCTCTAAATAAAATACTTCAATCGGACAGCAATATCTTGGCATTTTCAAAACAGATGAGAGTGATTTCTTGACGGCTGCTCTACGTGTGTTTGAAGCTTTCCTGCGAGTCAGAAAAATAAATAAAAAATATGGACATGTAAATTTTTAGAATTAAGATAACTTCAAAAATAGCAAGAATAAGTTGTCAAATGTCTTTATTAAGACGTTTTTACTACCTTTTTTCTGTAAATGTTAAAATAGTTATTCTTAGCATCTCATTGCTTTAGAAAACCTTTAATTTTTCTCATGCTATATTTCAACTTACACTTTCCCTGCTCAGATTCGTCTGATCAAATCATTTTTTTCAAAATTAGTTTCTAATAAAAGCAAACAAATTTGCATTTTCATGTCTCAAATTAATGCTAACAATTTTTTTAAAAATCAATTATTTTCAAATTGTTTTTTTTACTTCTTATTCTAGGCTGGATTAAGGTTTTGATAGACCTGGTACTTTATAGTAGTCAGAGGCCAATAAATATTTCATTGCATGAAGCACAATTAAAACAAAATAGCAGATATTTGCGAAATATATATATTTCTAATTATATTCAAATGACTTCTTTTCTGGACATGGCCTTTAATACTATCATTGATGTCTATTCTTTTCAACATTTTGTTTTCAATGCAAAGTAGAGCTTTTTTGGGTTCATAGAAGAACACAGTTGATACTTTACTATTTTGAGCACAGAAAATAAGCGCTTGTCTCAAGAATTAATAAAATATTAGACAAAGATACATTCCTAATAGAACTGACACATTAGAAAAATTGCATGTAACACATAGAATTTTCATTTGAATGCAAAAATTTGCATTTGACACAATGCATGCATAAACTCGTTTTTATTGACGAATCTAAACTTTTCAATTTCTTTGGTCTATTCGCTGTTAAAATGATGTTGTTTTAACAGTGCGAAAAAATAAATAATTTCTTCTGGCGGTGACTCTTCTAGATCAGTATCACCAATTGAATGAGCTTTATGGATTACTAAATGTATAATTTGGTATTCAGCGGGTTACTATTAAAAATTGATAAAAAAGAAATACCGCAGTAATAGCTGAGAAAAAGTCTTTACTTTTAAAATTTCCATTTTTCTATGCTCAAGCTATAAAAATTGTTTAAAAATCAAAAGTAATTATTGATTTCGCTCAATAACTAAATGCAAGATCAAGACTTAAAATAGATTGACGAAAATATGCAGTGGTGTGCATTGACGGAGCTGCCAGCATGGTTGGCTGTCATTTGGGTGTAAGCGCAAAAATAAGAAAAGTTACAAACAAAAATCTGCTGTCTTACACATTGCATAATTCACTTTGAAAATTTAGCTGCCCAGAAATTGTCACCTGAATTATATGACTTTATGTTCAGAGCAGTTAGTATTATAAAATATATTGGTGATCATGTAGTGCATTTAAGGGTTTTTGAGGCACTGTGTGAGCGCATTGGTCTACAACATCATCATTTCATCTTTTATGCAAAAGTTATACGGTTTTCAAGAGGACGCGTTCTTGCGCATCTTTTTGATTTAAGAGAAGCAAATAATTTTTACGTGAGTGAAAAGTCCCTGTAATGTCTTCAACTATATTTCGAACAGGTACGCAAATGCATGACCTGGAAAGTTAGTTGAAGACCAAAAAAGAAATTTCATCTCCTGTTTACGTCAGTTCGTTTACCTAATGAACTTTCGTTTCTCTTGCATACATTCAAAAAAATCACTCTGATTTTACCATCTATTCTTTTTTTTGTTTTCAAATATATTTTGAACAGGTACGCAAATGCATAACCTGGAAAGTTAGTTGCAGACTAAATAAGAAATTTCATCTCCTGTTTGGGAGTTCGTTCACCTAATGAACTTTCGATTTGCTTTTATATACAGCATATTCAGAAAGATTTTTATAGTTTACATTTATTGTGAGTATCTTATCAAGCGAAAGAGTGCCTCTTTTCTCCGATTTTGCACCCTTGCTAACTTACAGTTTTTTTGCTGTTGTCAAATCATTGTTTTAAAAACTTTGCTTAATTTCATTCCGGTTAAATTTATATAAGTGTAGAGACAAATGGAACCAATGCTTTTGTATTGCAAATTCAAAGGAAATTATTTGCCCCTTTATGCGTTCCCGCTTCTGACTTGGCTTTTAAAAACTTCAATAGAGCCACTTTTACTACGTACTACATCAAGAAGCAACAGGAAATTCCACATCAAATAGAGTTCTTCTGATGCTAAATGTTCCCTTTTGTTCTATTAAAATTCTTTTTATCAAGTTATCGCGTTTATTACAATTTTGTCATTAAAAAAGATTCTGGGCCGCAAGATTGTTTTGAAATATTACCGGTCCTCAAGCTTAAAAAGGTTGAGAAACACTGTTCTAGATCATCCATTTAATACTGCTTTACACTCTCTATTCGGTGTTTCATTCCATCAAAAATAAAATTCTTTTTTAAAGACGATTGTAATTCGGGTTTTATAAACGTAAGAATTTGCTTAATGATGGGCAAATACGAATTTACTTTGAATTTCTCAATCCATCAAGCGATGTGCCTTTAGATTCATTTTCTCCTGCAAATTGTACAAAAAAAGAACAATTTCTTCTTTCTTGCTGTTTCTTCAATACACGTATAATGATAACAGCCACATAATGTTCTATCCCTTTTTTAGAATTCTTAATATTGAGATCTCAAATTTGAACAAAATCATGCAGACTTTGGAGCAAATTAATTGAAACATTTAAAGTCATTTTTCGGTTCTGCATTGCTTGACTAGTTTTCTGAAATCGTTTCATTATTCACGACCAAAATTCGAATAAAATACTTGTTTCAAGCTTTTCCAGTAAAAAAGATAAAAACCTTGGCTATTTCTTTATTCTGCAATAATGTTCTTTATTACAATGAAAACAATGTTCCACCAGTGCAACTGCAAAAGACACCGCTAAACCGCAAGGGTATACTGGCGGCGGTTCCGATATGCTAACCACATCGAGTTAACTAACACGGAGACGGGTTAAGACAAGCAAAACCCTGCAGTTCCCATTACAAACATATAGTAAGAATGGTCAAGTCAATCAACAAGCAAGTGCCGACAGACCTGTTTCGTCCTTATTAGGACTCGTCACTTGCTTGTTGATTGACTTGACCATTCTTACTATATGTTTGTAATGTTCTTTATTGTTGCAAACTTAAAAGTTAACTTGCTTCACATAAACATATTTCATATGAATTATCAATTGAAAAAAATCATCTTGTATACCAGTCTGCCTTTACATTCATTTGTTACCACTGGGCATCCACATTCTATAATGTTTTTGCTTGCATTTGCATAGGCTACCCTACAGCTAGGCTCAATATTGAAGACAGCTTAAGCTTACCTTAAGTTGGTGAAATTTTTGCGCGGTGATGACAAAACCGCGGGCGGCCGCGTACATGACACGGTTGACGTCACTAGTCTCGTACTAATGGACGATGGTGTCTCTAAATTACAAACTCAGGTTTTTCTCCACCAACATCACATTTATCGTTCTCAATGAATTTTAAATCATGGGTCAACTTTTTTGGTAGGCCTGGGGCTGTAGAACAAGACGCAAGACCCAAAGTGTTAAATGATTAAACAAAAAACTCTTCAACGTTGGACTATATAAATAAATCAAACAAGCAGGTCTAAAAAAACTTGTTAAAAACCAACTCTATTTACTGTATTTTAGGTCTCAGACCCGCCTGGGTTTGACTGAATCCTCTTCAAACTGGTGTTGGGTGGTTCCCCTCAACTATGTATAACTAGGCTTTGACTTCCACCAAACATGCAAATGTGACGCGGAGGATCAAACGAGAGGCCATATAATTTCCAACTGCTTCCTCCACTCTCCATCTGGTGGAATGAATGGTTTGGTCGGTTTGGGTAAAACAACAATCGTTTGGCTGTAGAAGACCTTCCCAGAAATTTGACTTGGGCTCACACAATCAACCGAACCCAAAATTTAGATTTTTATGTCTTGCAGCAGCGCTTCTCAAACTGTGTTCCACGCAACACTCGTTATTTACTTAAAGTGTTCCGCAAGCATACTTAAAATGTTCCGCTTCACTATGAACATGACGATTTACATAGGCGTATCAGAACCTCTTTTGGAGATCACTATGTTTTGGTGACAAAAATGGAGAAATCAAAGACGGATTCAAGTGAAGATCTTTTTTTAGAGATCATTATTTTTTCAGATTGAAAATTCAGGAAAACTTAGACTAAATGTTCCGCGAGATAAAATCATAAGTTTAGGTGTTCTATAGATAAATAAAGTTTGAAAAATGGTGTCTTGGAGAAAATAAAAAAAAATTTTAAAATCTGCTGACGCGCTATTTGAAACTTGGTCTGGGAACAAAACTGATGAACGATTTCTGAATATAATAAGTTTAAATCGCGTGGGTCTTTTATTTCAAACAAAAATGATAAATTATCACATAAAGTAAGAAACGGAAAATTTTATAAAAACGGATAATTAAAATAATGGTTATTTTTATCCATCTGTATTGTACGTAGTTGACTAACTGTTAATATAAGAATTGGTTTATTTTGTTAAGCAAAAAACAAGAAGTTGTATATTTTGAAGACTCTGTTCAGTTGACAAAGAAATAATCTTCTTTGGATAATTTTTTTCTCTTTATTTGTATTATTCATATCAGAACTTTAATTTTTGAATACACAAAAGCAGAGAAAATCAAAGCGCGTATATCACACGTGTGTGATTCTAACCAACCCTCAAAGTTCAAGGCGTTTTGTACAAAAATTATTCATTTTTTAGAGATGTAGAAAAGCTTCAAATAACTTTAAAAAATGTTTATATAAACCATAAAGACTGTAAAATACGTTAAAATGTTTCAAAACTATTTTTTTCGTTTTTTTGCATTGGACTCAATTGAAATCTGAAAAACCTTGTTGTCATAAGTTTTGAACCGCTGACCAATCAATTTAAGATTACAGTAATCTTGTACGTCATTCACCGCTCTCATTTAAAACCCGCAGTGTCTTCAGTTAGTTTCTATTTTGTTTAACATCTTAGTTCAATTGCCAGTTACTGTATGTGTTGTGTTTACTAGGTATGTAAATTTATTTTGGTATTTAAAGTGCTACGGTTTTAAGTTAATTAAAGCTAACCTTGTTAGTAGTGTAAATTCATGACAGTTTAATTAACTTAAAAATGGATCGTCTACTGAGGCCAGCCAAGTTAGAAACTGATCCGAATGCTCTTGACTCTAAACAAGTCTTTAAGTATTGGCGAAAAACCTTCGAGAGGTTTCCTTCGAGATATAGGAAAATGTATATAAAAATTTTATTCAAGTTTAACCCAAAGCCGTTCTACATATAGTAACTGCCTGGTGTACAGTATATTCTCGTCGCATCAAAATTCAATATTAGGATCGGCCGAGTGTTTACGCCAGAAAAAAGCCAGAAAGAAAATGAGAAACATTAATTTTTTGGTTTTAGCCCCGGAAATAATCAAACCCAGAAATAGGAGTTCCACTCGAAATAATTCAATTTGGGCAAGGCCCGGGAGGATTGAAACCATTAGATTTTTGTTTAATAGGTTCCTTGGTAAATGTCACAAAGCACAACACAAAAAAATAATAAATCACATCAAAATACACTTTATTATTCATACCATATCTTCACATATTGTTTGATTTCACTTTATTCTCATTTCACAACATTATCACTTTTAGTAGTGATTTAGTGAAAATGATTGAAGTGAAATCGTAACAATTAATTGACTTTTAGAAAAGTCGTTTGTGATGATTTCAAAAGTCAAGTGTGACGATTTCCGTGTAATTCTGCCGTAACCTAGCAGACTAGTGGCACACTGGGATTTATAATGTTGACACAGATTTGGAAGTTAAGTTTTTAAATATTTTTCCTGTTGTTTCTGAGCGTACTTAGCTTTGTTTACACAATTGTAGAAGCAGATTTTGAGAGACCGCTGGACAATTTTGAGAGACCGTTTCGGTTCCTCAAACGCCTTAAAAAAACATTGTTCTGTGATTTCAAGTAGCATTAAGAACGTCGAGATGAAATTTATAAAATGTTCAAGGAGGACAGCTCGGTCATGGTCATCCTTAACGTTAAATTTGTTGAGAATGAGCGGTGGTTATTTCATCGGGTAGAAAATTTATTTTTTGCTTATTCGATGCGAACACGAATGATGAAAACAGCCATCTTAAGTGTATAATCACATCCTCGCTGCATGAAAATTATCATCTTTTTCTAAAAAATAACAGGCAAAAGGTGGTAAAAAACATGCTTTCTAAAAAATTTCCATCCATAAGGTTGTTCATTCCTACCCTTAAAAATACCCAAAATTTACAGTGTACGTGTAGCATATTTGAAGCTTTCTTGCGAGTCAGAAAGATAAAAAAATATGGACAAATAAATTTTTCAGACTTGAGATAACTTTAAAAATGGCAAGAATAGGTTGTCAAATGTTTTTATTAAGACGTTGGAGCTATTGAAGTTGTAAATAACAAACTTTTAAGTTTTCTTTTTAAAATATTACGAGAACAAATTTTAGGGTTTTTTTGAAACCTGAACGCATCAAAACATGAAATTAGAAATTTTTGACACGAAATTGCTTTGTCAGATAAAGTGGCTCTAATTTTTAAACTTTTTTTGTGTTTCTTTTAACGATAGCGCCTTTTCAAAACTGACATTTTTCAAAATTCTTATTTAGATTACGTTTGTTCGGGTTGGAGCTGCCAAAATGTTTTTAAATTCTGAATTTATATTTGAATTTCAGAAACCATTGTTATTTATTTATAGTTGTAAATTTTGTGCAACTTATTAGGAACTTTGAACATATCTTTGATGTTTGGCAAGTTTGTAAGATTTAGAACCACCGTCTTTTCAGTTTTTAAATATTTACGCGTATTTTCAGATAAAAAGGTTGGGTTATGGTTCAGCAGAACCTCTCTGGAGGCTCCAGTGAATACATCCCAGTGAAATGATTATAGCCGTACCAACAAAAAAAATTTGACGGGCTGTACAATTTTATCCAAATTTTATTGTCGTTTGCCCTAATCACAATATTGTAGCTTTGCAGATGATAGGACGAAATTTGGGACGAAAATGAAGAAATTAAAGAAACCTGCAAAGTGAAAATTAAAAAAAAGGTCTTCATTTACAACTGTCTTTAATTTCACCATTTTCATCCCTAAAAACTAGTGATGGCTAAAAAATGGTCTTCATCTGAACTCATAATCATGTATTTAGATTTGAAAAGTTTGTCCGGGGCCGGGATACTTTATCGGTGCCTAAACAATGCCTTGTCGCTCCAAAAACTTCTAATTTTGCTTAAATTTTTGAGATTTGGGAGGGGGAATTTTCCTCCCTGCCGCCCGATTCGTACGATTATGTACATGAGTCTTGATCCCCCTCAAAAAATCAGCAGATTTTTATTTCGGAGGTAAAAGAAACAGGAAAAAAAATTCAATACGAAACGTGGAATGCAATGATTAAAATTTAAGCAAATTAAAAGGCTCGATACGAACAAATAATAACATACTACGAGCAGGAGTCTTGAGTAAAACAATTGATTGAAATGTTTACTTTATTTAACCATAAATTATCTCATTTTCGATTTATATAATGGTTTTTAGAACGTTGCGAACTACACAATATTGACTGTTTCAACATTATTTTGGATAAAAACTCTTCTAAAGTAATGCTTGGCCATTTCGAGATTATTCGTTGATTTGCAAAAGTGTAAGAATTCTTTCATGTAAAATTTATTCTAGGCGGCTTTAGAATTTTCTTTCGAGAGGGTTTGATCTGCAATGGCCTTCATAATGTTGAGGCAAGCTGAGTAAAATTATAAGTGATTTGAAGGTTAATGCTAATCATCAAAAACACTTCGGTTTAAATCAAATCGAAACGATGAGCAGATCTTTTATTTTAGCCTTCACTTTGAGGTGAAACTGAAAGTACCGTTTAGAACTTACTAAATTCTAAACAAATTAATTGAACTCGAACTGGCTTCACTCTCTGTCTGCAAGGAAAATAATTGCATTTTGCATCAGTGAAGTAAATTGATCACAGTGATGGTTTTTCATTAAAAAAGTTGTTTTGGCTTATATTTTTGTTTTTTCTTATTTAGGACAAAAATTAACAAGATAGATTAATTTAGAATAATAAACTTTTAAAACCAAAAAGTGTTAATGAATGAAAGAAAGAGGAGTGTTGATTTTATTACAAAAAACCTTTTAATTGTATGAAAAAAAGTGAAACAAAGTTTATGAGAGGAATTGAAAACTATAATTGAAGAACGGCGAAACATCTAAACCACAAATAGCAAACGCCAATTTATTGGGTAAAACACAGAATCCTTAGACAGGTATTCAGTCAAAATAAAATCGTTTTTGTCTTTTGTTTGTTCCGGTATCCTTTTGAATCAAGACATATTGTAACACAACCAAGAAAATGATTCATCTTCTTTTATATAACAGAGTAAAGCATTCTCCGAAGCAGAAAACAGAAATTCATAACCATCGAATCTCTCCAACAGCTTGGTCAAAAGGTCGCCTTTAAACTGCTTGACCGGGTGTATCATTCATCAATTTCTAAGAACCTTCAATTCCCGTAAAGTCAATGTTAAATCAAAGGTACTATTTAGCCAACACTGCTAAGTCAAGGCAAAAAATGTAAATGAGGAACTGAAACTCAAATGCATCACGCATATTTGATAATCAACAGGTCTCTATCTGGGATTAAACAATAAAATGCCCTAGCAAAAAGTTTTGGGGTTAGAAAAAATATTATTACCGTTTTTGCGGGAAGTTGTTAATACAAAAAAAGTAAGCAAATTTCGTTTTATTGAAAAGAAAATGTATGCTTTTCTGCAGAGAAAGTAGGTCAGTGATTTTTAATTTTTTTGTCTGGCGAACTCTTTTGGTTCCTTTGATGGAACCTCATTGTTTATTAAAACAAAGGAACTTTTTTCAACTGAATTCGCAATTTTTTACAGATGAAGACCAAAAAAAGATGATCATTTGAAATCGTTGACTATATTAATGTGATAATTACATAGCAGTTTTTTTACTGTAAATAAGATAACATTAACTGGTATTGTTAATCAGGTAGACCAACTGTTTATAATTACCTATACAAACTTTTTAAAACCATAAGGGCCCGTAGATCTTTGTTTAAAAACCATTAAATTGAGGAATAATGTCAAAAACTTATTTAAAAAATTTTTTTTAATTTAACTCTGTTGCTAAAAATGAATTCACTTTTGTAGGAAAAATCTGGTATTATGGACCACTTAAGCGAAAATCCCCGTAATTTTTTGTTTTTATTTTTCGAACACAAATTTGTTTTGATACAATGTCCTCAGTGTATATTTCTCACATACAAATACCAGCTCGTAAATTGTTTTATGCAAGCTGTGATGACTCTTCAAACTTTTTAGATAAAAGGGACCATATTAGAATCTGTGCTTGTAATATGGACCCCTACCGAAAACGACGTATTTAAAAATATTTTATAAAATTAAAAATTTTATAGCACTTCCCAGCCAACAATGCTGGACAGGGCCCATGGGGGCACGTATCTATTTGGCCGCGGGCGCTCCAGTAGCCCCACATAGGCTAACCGCACGGGTTTAATCTGGCTTTCAATTTTAAGCCGTAATCAAAAATTAAAACATGATAATAAGCTAACATTTTTAATTGTTTTTAAAAAGAAATAGGCCCTGCATAGCATTGTTGGCTGGGCTTCTTTATAATGTAAAAATTTATTTATTTAAAACAAAACAACCTCAAATCGAACAACAAAAAAGTGACGCTAAAATACAAAATTTGATTCATTGGTATCAATTTAGTTAAAAAATAAGATCAAATAAACAAAAATATTATTTTCGGAAAATGCAAATAAAGAAAAAATTTAATTTTGCTAAAACATTTTTTGATTACTTTTTTATATAGTTTTTAATAATGTAAATTATTTTTTCTAAAATTTTTTCATATTCGAGAAATCAGAACGGGTCCATATTATCTCGGGGTCGTATTACCCGACTTTCCCCTATAAAATAAGCATTTGATATACAGATTTCCTTGCTTAACACGTTGAAGCTAAAAATTAATTTCTTTAGTTTTTTGCTACTTTTGTTAAACTTAAAAGTAGAAATTATTCAATGATTTAGATCAACGCGCTTTAATTCGTTTCACAAAATTTTGAACTTCTTTTAGACATTGACAAGTGTCATGAATTTACACTACTAACAAGGTTAGCTTTAATTAACTTAAAACCGTAGCACTTTAAATACCAAAATAAATTTACATACCAAGCAAACACAACACATACAGTAACTGGCAATTGAACTAAGATGTTAAACAAAATAGAAACTAACTGAAGACATTGCGGGTTTTAAATGAGAGCGGTGAATGACGTACAAGATTACTATAATCTTAAATTGATTGGTTAGCGGTTCAAAACTTATGACAACAAGGTTTTTCAGATTTCAATTGAGTCCAATGCAAAAAAACGAAAAAAATAGTTTTGAAACATTTTAACGTATTTTACAGTCTTTATGGTTTACATAAACATTTTTTAAAAGTTATTTGAAGTTTTTCTACACCCCTAAAAAATGAATAATTTTTGTACAAAACGCCTTGAACTTTGAGGGTTGGTTAGAATCACACACGTGTGATATACGCGCTTTGATTTTCTCTGCTTTTATGTATTCAAAAATTAAAGTTCTGATATGAATAATACAAATAAAGAGAAAAAAATTATCCAAAGAAGATTATTTCTTTGTCAACTGAACAGAGTCTTCAAAATATACAACTTCTTGTTTTTTGCTTGACAAAATAAACCAATTCTTATATTAACAGTTAGTCAACTACAATACAGATGGATAAAAATAACCATTATTTTAATTATCCGTTTTTATAAAATTTTCCGTTTCTTACTTTATGTGATAATTTATCATTTTTGTTTGAAATAAAAGACCCACGCGATTTAAACTTATTATATTCAGAAATCGTTCATCAGTTTTGTTCCCAGACCAAGTTTCAAATAGCGCGTCAGCAGATTTTAAAATTCTTTTTTTATTTTCTATGAGACAGCGTTTTTCAAATGTCATACGTTGAGAAGAACTCCTTTTTATAATTTTCAGAAACGAGATAGTGATTTAGTTTTGAGTTTTCCTATTTATGATTAACTCTGGTCAACACGTTTTAAAAACATTTTTTATTTTGTCATTGAAATGTATAAATTAGCGAAAAATTACATTAACTTTTGAAATTTACAAAATTTATATCTGTTTTATATCTGTTTAAAGAAGTTCATTTTTCTTTTTTTTAAGAATTCTTACCTGGAATAACGAAAATTTGTAGGAAACTTAAAACTTTTTGTTTTAACAGCAACTGTTGTCGTCATGAATTAAGCTGCCCAGCAATGCACGTAAGTACAAGTACAGGTCTATTTAACTGATTACGGTCGACAATATGACTTATACTGTACTAAGCGCAGTTTTATTCGGGGAATTGTTATTGATCTTGATTATAGTTCTATAAACTTAAAGCGGTTATGCTCAAAGAGAAAGGCACCTAATGTCAATTTTATCTGCAGGACGGTCTTAACCAGAAACTTTAAATTATGGTCATTTATAAAACATTTAAAAAGAATCCAGACCGAAGCGTTGATTTAGTTATAGTTGCGTTTCTTGATTTTTATAAAATTTGAAAATGTTTTACGCTCTATTGCATTTGGTTTGGCTTGGATTTTTTATCATCACCCTTAATATTTTGAGTTTTCTAGTTACATAATTTTGCATTTTAAATATAAGTGCTTTTTCGTTCTCCGTATCTTACAATGAATATTGAGTTTAGAGAGTAATTTAAGAAAAAGAAAAAGAAATAGCACAGTGTACGAATTTTGAAGTTATGAATTCTTTGGATTTTGAAGTTTTTTCAATTTGTCTTTATTAGTCCGAAACGCATTTCTATGAACTCTTCGCTGATTGGTTCTTTTTCGATGTGCTTCTCGACGTTGCCTATATTAGATATTTTCGATGTAACTTATTCTATTTAATTCAACTAAATCCGAAATTCAAATTTTATGAAACCTATTGGATGCTGCTTTAAGGTTTTTATTCGATGTAATTTATTCCAAATGGTTCGATGAAGTTTGAAGTTTAAATTTTCTATTCTCTTTCTGATTGTTGCTTTTTCAATGTTCATTGTTCATATTTAAGCATAAAATTGCAGATTCTTGGTTAGAATTCCTATTTCCAAAAGAGTTATTTCATGGAATTCTTATCATAACTTTTCGTGTTGTCATTTGCCTTAGAGGCTAAGATAACTTATGCCAAACTACGGCCCGCGGGCCGCATCCGGCCCACCAATACACTCAATCCGGCCCGCCGCTGACATTTCACAATTTTTTTAAACAGGCTCTTTTTTCACTACGATCACTGAAGCAAAGCGTGTTCTATCCAGTAAGTGTGTTGTGACCTGCTTGCAGAGGCCCTACATTTCTACAGCATATACTGTAATCTAAGTGAAGACCTTTCTTTTTTTTTTTTAGAGATCACAACGATTGTGGGAGAAATATAGCGAAATTTGAAATCAAATCGAAGTAAAGACCTTTTTTTTTAGAGATCGTTCTTGGCCCTCGGTCACTTTCACATTATCAATCTGGCCCTCCTGGAAAAAATTTTGGACACCCCTGCCTTAGAGGCTAAGATAACTTATGCCTGACGAGGTCCATAGCACCGAAACAGGCTTATGCGTAATGATTGTCGTTTTTGTTAATTTGGTTTAGTTTCGCATTTTTTACTATTCCTATTTAACTTGTTGAAAGTACATTTAATCGGTTACATTGTGATCTCTTTTGAGAATACTTTTTACTTCTTGAGAATTGATTTTTCTCATATTATATCGGCCTTGATCCTTTTTAAATGTCATTTCACTTTAATTGTGATAATTCAGTTATAATAACTTTTCTTGAATCTCGAAAAGTATTAATCGTACAAGATTATTTCGGCACTTTGAAAGCTGAGAAATTTTTTAACCTTTTTTCTGTTGCACAAGTCAGAGGGATATAATTCATTTAATGAGGACGGCGACAGTCTGCAAACTTCTCACAGAATTAAGGCGTAAGATGTAAGACTCAAAATTTTGAGAGAATAACGATCTTTAAATCTTTAATAATAATTTATACAAGCCCATACATCAAATGTGAACGAGCAAATCATTTTATTTATGTTTTTTTATAAATTCAGAAATTATAATCATGTGTTTCTTTGGTGGTGGGCAAAGAAATAGTCTGTTCATTTTTAAGAATCACAAATTCCATTGTGGGAGTAAGTTTTTATAACTTCAATGGAAAAGCGTTAAAAACAGATTCATTTACAATCACCAGATTACTTGTCGATTATTGTTTCAAAAGCTTTTTGATTCATCCTATTTACCGTTTCCTTTGTCATTTTGTCCTTAATCAAAAGTGGTTCATTATGAGTTATAGAAAAAAGCAAAAGTTTGTTTTGATCAAAAATTTTTATGTTAAAGTTGGGTCTAAATAATTTTTAAAAGAAACATGAAGAATATTATTGTTATCACAAAATATTTTAGTAATTTTATAAAAATGCCAAAAGATGTTTGAAAAACATTTATTGTAAAATTGTTTATTCATTCTTACATCTAAATTAAATGATATATTTTTGTATAGACACGAAGACGTTTCGAAACACTTCACGTGCTGCGGAACATGCTTGGCAATCTTTTTCTTTCCTCTTGGAATTCTTTGTTGCCTTTTAATGCGAGAAAAACAATGTAGAAACTGCGGGGCAACATTGTAGAAATTTGCAGGAGAATGATAAAGTGTAAATAGGCCTATTTATATTTTGTGAAAATAAACGCGAAAATGAGTTTTTTAGCATGTACAGATTCCAGTGGATATAACTTTAATTAAATAGCGCAAAACAAGTATACTTTGGTATAGCTTATGCCAGTATTCTTCAAACTGGGGGTCGCGGAGAGGCTCAATGGGGGTCGCGAGAGATTTTAAATTTTGGATTTTTAGAGATTACGATGATTTTGGAAGAAAAGTAGCGAAATACAAGGTTAATTGGAAGCGAAGACCTTTTTTTTTTTAGAGAACACCTTGATTTTGGGGGAAAATAGCGGAATCAGAGATGGATTCTAGATGAAGACTTTTTTTTTTTTTTTTTGGAGAACACCTTGATTTTGGGGCGAAAATCAGAGATCGATTCGAGATGAAGACCTTTTTTTTTTTTTTTAGAGAACACCTTGATTTTGGGCGAAAATAGTGGAATCAGAGATTGATTCTAGACGAAGACCTTTTTTTAGGGGTCGCGAAAAAATTTGACCGTGGAAAATGGGTCGCGATGAAAAAAGTTTGAAGAACACTGGCTTATGCATTAGTCCGACAACATGGGATCAGCCCGAGCTCGAGCTTGATCCCGAGCCCGAGTCATTAAAGTGAGAGTTGCCATTATTAAATGTGAATTTTGCTGAGGCCAAAATGGAGTTCTTTTTCTTTAATTTGTTTAACTTGGATTCGAGTGTTATATCGAGAGAAATAATAAAGAGAAATAGGAAAAAGTATATAAAAACTTCATTCAAGTTTAACCCAAAGCCGTTCTACATATAGTAACTGCCTGGTGTACAGTATATTCTCGTCGCATCAAAATTATATAATAGGGTCGGGCGAGTGTTTACGCCAGAAAAAAGTCAGAAAGAAAATGAGAAACATTAATTTTTTGGTTTTAGCCCCGGAAATAATCAAACCCAGAAATAGGAGTCCCACTCGAAATAATTCAATTTGGGCAAGGCCCGGGAGGATTGAAAGCATTAGATTTTTGGTTAATAGGTTCCTTGATAAATGTCACAAAGCACAACACAAAAAAATAATAAATCACATCAAAATACACTTTATTATTCATACCATATCTTCACATATTGTTTGATTTCACTTTATTCTCATTTCACAACATTATCACTTTTAGTAGTGATTTAGTGAAAATGATTGAAGTGAAATCGTAACAATTAATTGACTTTTAGAAAAGTCGTTTGTGATGATTTCAAAAGTCAAGTGTGACGATTTCCGTGTAATTCTGCCGTAACCTAGCAGACTAGTGGCACACTGGGATTTATAATGTTGACACAGATTTGGAAGTTAAGTTTTTAAATATTTTTCCTGTTGTTTCTGAGCGTACTTAGCTTTGTTTACACAATTGTAGAAGCAGATTTTGAGAGACCGCTGGACAATTTTGAGAGACCGTTTCGGTTCCTCAAACGCCTTAAAAAAACATTGTTCTGTGATTTCAAGTAGCATTAAGAACGTCGAGATGAAATTTATAAAATGTTCAAGGAGGACAGCTCGGTCATGGTCATCCTTAACGTTAAATTTGTTGAGAATGAGCGGTGGTTATTTCATCGGGTAGAAAATTTATTTTTTGCTTATTCGATGCGAACACGAATGATGAAAACAGCCATCTTAAGTGTATAATCACATCCTCGCTGCATGAAAATTATCATCTTTTTCTAAAAAATAACAGGCAAAAGGTGGTAAAAAACATGCTTTCTAAAAAATTTCCATCCATAAGGTTGTTCATTCCTACCCTTAAAAATACCCAAAATTTACAGTGTACGTGTAGCATATTTGAAGCTTTCTTGCGAGTCAGAAAGATAAAAAAATATGGACAAATAAATTTTTCAGACTTGAGATAACTTTAAAAATGGCAAGAATAGGTTGTCAAATGTTTTTATTAAGACGTTGGAGCTATTGAAGTTGTAAATAACAAACTTTTAAGTTTTCTTTTTAAAATATTACGAGAACAAATTTTAGGGTTTTTTTGAAACCTGAACGCATCAAAACATGAAATTAGAAATTTTTGACACGAAATTGCTTTGTCAGATAAAGTGGCTCTAATTTTTAAACTTTTTTTGTGTTTCTTTTAACGATAGCGCCTTTTCAAAACTGACATTTTTCAAAATTCTTATTTAGATTACGTTTGTTCGGGTTGGAGCTGCCAAAATGTTTTTAAATTCTGAATTTATATTTGAATTTCAGAAACCATTGTTATTTATTTATAGTTGTAAATTTTGTGCAACTTATTAGGAACTTTGAACATATCTTTGATGTTTGGCAAGTTTGTAAGATTTAGAACCACCGTCTTTTCAGTTTTTAAATATTTACGCGTATTTTCAGATAAAAAGGTTGGGTTATGGTTCAGCAGAACCTCTCTGGAGGCTCCAGTGAATACATCCCAGTGAAATGATTATAGCCGTACCAACAAAAAAAATTTGACGGGCAGTACAATTTTATCCAAATTTTATTGTCGTTTGCCCTAATCACAATATTGTAGCTTTGCAGATGATAGGACGAAATTTGGGACGAAAATGAAGAAATTAAAGAAACCTGCAAAGTGAAAATTAAAAAAAAGGTCTTCATTTACAACTGTCTTTAATTTCACCATTTTCATCCCTAAAAACTAGTGATGGCTAAAAAATGGTCTTCATCTGAACTCATAATCATGTATTTAGATTTGAAAAGTTTGTCCGGGGCCGGGATACTTTATCGGTGCCTAAACAATGCCTTGTCGCTCCAAAAACTTCTAATTTTGCTTAAATTTTTGAGATTTGGGAGGGGGAATTTTCCTCCCTGCCGCCCGATTCGTACGATTATGTACATGAGTCTTGATCCCCCTCAAAAAATCAGCAGATTTTTATTTCGGAGGTAAAAGAAACAGGAAAAAAAATTCAATACGAAACGTGGAATGCAATGATTAAAATTTAAGCAAATTAAAAGGCTCGATACGAACAAATAATAATATACTACGAGCAGGAGTCTTGAGTAAAACAATTGATTGAAATGTTTACTTTATTTAACCATAAATTATCTCATTTTCGATTTATATAATGGTTTTTAGAACGTTGCGAACTACACAATATTGACTGTTTCAACATTATTTTGGATAAAAACTCTTTTCTAAAGTAATGCTTGGCCATTTACGAGATTATTCGTTGATTTGCAAAAGTGTAAGAATTCTTTCATGTAAAATTTATTCTAGGCGGCTTTAGAATTTTCTTTCGAGAGGGTTTGATCTGCAATGGCCTTCATAATGTTGAGGCAAGCTGAGTAAAATTATAAGTGATTTGAAGGTTAATGCTAATCATCAAAAACACTTCGGTTTAAATCAAATCGAAACGATGAGCAGATCTTTTATTTTAGCCTTCACTTTGAGGTGAAACTGAAAGTACCGTTTAGAACTTACTAAATTCTAAACAAATTAATTGAACTCGAACTGGCTTCACTCTCTGTCTGCAAGGAAAATAATTGCATTTTGCATCAGTGAAGTAAATTGATCACAGTGATGGTTTTTCATTAAAAAAGTTGTTTTGGCTAATATTTTTTTTTTTCCTTATTTAGGACAAATAATGAAAAACAAGTTTGCGAAACTAAGTTGAATCAATCGTGGTCGTGTACAAGATGGTATCTTATATGTTAAGTGATTAACGCTGCCGCATTCACGATCAATTTGTTACTCAAAGAGCTTTTTAATGAGCGCCATCTGTTCAAAAGGAACTCCAAAACTAAAGATAACATATATAGTACAATTGTGAATTTTGTAACAACAACACGACAAGGCCCTGTTTATCGTTATTGTACTATATATTCGTGTTGTTATTACAAAATTCACAATTGTACTATATATGTTATCTTTAGTTTTGGAGTTCCTTTTGAACAGATGGCGCTCATTAAAAAACTCTTTGAGTAACAAATTGATCGTGAATGCGGCAGCGCTAATCACTTAACTTATAAGGTACCATCTTGTACACGACTACGATTGATTCAACTTAGTTTCGCAAACTTGTTTTTCATCTTTGATTTTCGAAGTTGTAATCATCGCCAAATTTTGTGCATTCGTGGTTAACTATATATTGTAACTTTGTTTAGCTTGCCCTAAAACTTTATAATTTAGCGTATATATACCCGTCGTCGTCAGCAAAATCTTCAGTCAGCCAAGCTTCGAGCTGTGGAAAGGCCACTTGTAAACAGATTAAAAACACTCATGGGACCAGAAAACATTATATGATTTTTATGAAGCAAAAATTCTTTTCCGAGAAGTACCCTAGAGAGTTTGAAGACTGCATGCATATATGACTTTACAGTATATTATTGTACTAGTGTCGAGCTCTTTGTCTTGTATAGGTACGTGATTATACACACCTGATGAGACCTAATTAGATCGAAACAGGGCCTTGTCGTGTTGTTATTACAAAATTCACAATTGTACTATATATGTTATCTTTAATTTTGGAGTTTCTTTTGAACAGATGGCGCTCATTAAAAAGCTCTTGAGTAACAAATTGATTAGGACAAATAATTAACAAGATAGATTAATTTAGAATAATAAACTTTTAAAACCAAAAAATATTAATAAATGAAAGAAAGAGAAGTGTTGTTTTGATTTTATTACAAAAAAACCTTTTAATTGTATGAAAAAAAGTGAAACAAAGTTTATGAGTGGGGCGGCTTAAAATTTAAATTTATATGAGGCCCTTGAAAAAATATGGTATCCATAGAAATAAACATGCTCATATTAAAAAAAATTGTTTTTTTCCAAAAAACCCCCCATATAATAGGGCTAGAAAATTTCAATGAGGGTGCAAAATATGAAAAAACAAGGAATTTTAATTTACGGCGAAATTTATTTCATTCAAAATGATAAAATATTTTTAAATGATACAGAGCATATAAATAAACTAATTTATTAATTAAAAAAACTTTTTTTATTGAATATGTAAAGTTGTGCTTGTGCAACAAAACTTTGCTTGTATAACCAATAATTGCTTTAACGTTTTTATTTCCTTTTCAAAGCTTTACTACAGTATTTGTAATATAAATCTTAGATTGTAAACATGGCTTGCAAAAGTAGTGTGTCTTCACCATACACTACAAGGCAAATAGGAGAAGGAATTTACAAAAAATTTACAAAGAATCAGAAACTTTGCCCCTTGGTGTTCTTCCAACAAAAAAAGACATCATTCAATGCATGTTATTTCTTTTAAGACCTGAAAATAGTGGAAAAACACAAAGAACTAAAGAAGATGCTTGCTATATAGTTGCCTCAAGTTTAATAGAAAATTGGTTATACAGCAATATTTACACCAAAGGAGTAAAGCATGTTAAAAAACAGATTTTTGAATTGTATAAAAAGTTCAAATATTATTTGATGTATTTCAAACAAAAATTTTACCAAAAACCAGAAAAAAAAATTGTTTTCATCATTTTAATTATGACATGGCAAAGCTTTTTGACATTCACTGTGAAGATTACAACAGAAGAAAAAGTCTGGAAAAGTTGTATAAAATAAAAATGGAAGAAGCAGAGATTATATTTCTAGAAGATCAGCGAAATAAAAGAAAAATGTACAGTACTGATTCTATTGACAGGAGATGGCGGAAAACTATGCAAAGAAGAATAAAAGAAGAAAAGGTTTTAGAAATGATAAAAGAGAAAGAGACAAATACGCTCGTATGTTAAGTAGTTTGGAATCTGATAAGAATATGGAAATTTTAACTGAAGATAAATTCGATGCTGATTTATTTCAGGATAATCAGCCTTTATCTCTAACTCAATTCAGAAAAAGAAAACGTGTTGTAATAGCATGCAGCCATGATAATGAAGATCCTATGCCAGAGAACTTTAAACACATTAGAAACAGCATTAATGTAGTAAGACCAGAGTTTTATAGCACTGTAGATTTGCTAATCAGTAAATACCACTGTTCTAAAATGCAAGCAGTTGCTGGAGTTATTGAAACAGGAAAACTAATGTTTAACAGGAAATATTGGAAATACCACACAGAAGATACAACTTGTCTTGATTTAGATACAGCACCTCACAACAAAAATACTAGAAGAGCTGGTCAAGCCATTCATGCTTTAAGTTTGGGTTGCCTTGTAGAGGAAATTATGGAAAGTGATTATGGTGCAGTTATAACCAGGGCTGCGAACTCGAACTCGAACTCGAACTCGAAGAACTCGGCAATTTTGGCCGAACTCGAACTCGAAAAATAAAAATTTCTGAACTCGAACTTGAACTCGAACTTAAAAAAAGTTTGTGGAGTTTGAGTTCATTTAATGAGTAAATTTGACTATAACATTTCTCAGTGATGGTGCCAAATTATAATTTGCTACCCTCTTTTATTTTATTTAATAATAGATTAAAATTGGTGACATTGATGACAAAGCATTTTTAACATGTGATCAGTTTTTCGCGGTTGAATTATCCTCTTAACTCTATTCCGACTGTATTTTTTCAACTCTATTTTGTGAACTCGAACTCGAACTCGAATGAAATTTAAAGAACTCGAACTCGAACTCGAACTTGCAAATTTTTGTGAACTTGAACTCGAACTTGAACTCGATTAAAAATGCTTCAAGTTTGCAGCCCTGGTTATAACATACCATACAGATGGATCTCGAACACAAGGTGTGGGGAGTTATACAGTTCAAGAGATTACTATCAATGGTGGATACCGAAGTTTACCAGCATTGCCAATCAGCAGTGAAAGTAGAGCCAATCTAGCTTTATTGAAAAAAACTGTGCTTTCTATTTTATCAGCAGTGAGTGGTGTGCCAATGAAAGACATATTCAAAAAAATTTCTTATCAAATGACAGATGCAGCAGCCCATAATTTTCAGGTTAACAATATCATTGCTTCTGATTTTGAAGTAGACCATGTGCCAAAACATTTACTTTGTCAAACTCACCTTTGTTTAATGTTTATAAAAAAAGTGCTTAAAGTTTTTTTAGACATTGAAGTAAGCATAGGACCTGATAAAATATATTCAAATTTCTTGGTAAATGCAACTACAAGCCATGAAACTGTTTTCAAACAATATATTGATTGTTTAACTAGACTTGTTTCTCCTGATTTTGATCATGAATCCTGGAACTATTCTAAAGAGTTTTCTTTATTCATTTCTCCCAAAAAAAATTGGGCCAGTTGCCTAAAAATGGAAAGATTTAATAGATTTTTGTACCTTTGTGCAGTCATTGTTTATATTGAAGAAGATGTTCAAATGTTTTTAAATTCTTATGATCAGATTAACAACACACTAGCATGCATTGTTCGATTTTTTGGCTCAATTGAATACTTTACTGTATTTTGTGCAGTTGGTGCATTAATTGGAATACATCTGATTGAGCCTTATTTAAGTGTAACATATTATGATCAAATGAAATATTCTGAGTTGATACCAGCAATGCAATTGTTATATAAACAGCTGATTGCATGTGATCCACATAACATGCTTAATATTTCCTTACTTAGTTTAAAATTTATTAGCCAAGAAAGATTTAGCAATTGCTGCAGGTGGCCAGAAGAAGTTTTGCAAAAGCATATGTTATTTATCAATGCAAACCAAACACGAATAGTGGAGATTCTTAGGCTTGTTCTTTCTCAAATTGCCCAAGGATTTTTTCAGCAACGAGGTAATATATTTGGATTTGGAGACTTCGACAAAAACAGTTCTGAGCTACTCACCAAACAAGATTTTGAAAAATTGGATGAAGCCCCTATAAATAACTTGGATAGTGAACGAAGTGTTGGATCAATCAACTATGAGTTAAAGATACGTGGAGCAAAGCAAATTTTTTTGGAGGGTTTTCTCATGTAAAAGCTAAATTGCGTGATTTGGTAGAACTAAAGCCAAAAGAAGAGTTTAAAAAATATCATAAAACCAGTATAAATGTGTCAAAAATAATAGACTTGTGGAAAACCACACAAATTGAATTGGATAAAAGTAAGCTTTCATCCAAAGAAGCAATTCAAATACAAATAGATCAACGTATAAACAGAGATTTACAATATATATAAATTATATGGTGGTCCATTTACTACACCACAAGAAGTGGATCATTTTTTTAATCAAACTGAAATTAGTTTGGGCACAAAGCAAGAAGTTCTATATCATCATGTCAGATATTGTAGAGATACTTGGTTGTCACTTCCCCAAAAGTAATGAGCTGTTTCGCCTGAGAAAAAATTACAAGAAGTTGGCTCTGACAGCATATTCTGAAAATTTAAAAATTTACTTAAGCAAATTGCAATGTTCTGCTGAAGTGACCTGGGAAGATTTTGATGCTGCAGTAAGCTCATTAAAAACAATTGTTTGAATTCATTTGATTGCAAATATTAATTGAACATTTTTTTCGAACAGCAATATCTTAGGATTGTGGAAAGTAGTTCTGAGTAATTGCCTGACGGTTTCTCCAAGTTTATCACCTTCAACGTTGTCTTGCAAGTCAGAGAATAAATGGATATGATAAATACATGAATGAAAGAATAAAAGTTGCCTCTAATAATATACTTTCAAAATCAAAAAATCTTTTTAAGATAATTAGAATTTGCAAAAGCAATCTAAAAAAATTGCCCCCTGCCCCTCCCCCGTTTCTGGTGCCCCTGAATGGGGTTTAGTATAGTTGACAAATAAAGAACTTTTAAAATATCATCAAATAGGCTACAAAAATATTTTTAAAAGTTTTTTTGTATTTAAGCATTTTTAAAGCTATTTATTAATTTATTTATTTTAAATTTTGGGGGATACAAAAATGTCTCCCCCTCTAGTTTGGCTTCTGGTTGCATCAAATCAATATCAAATAGTAAATACACTTGCATGTAATGTAGAAACTCTTTCAAAGTTGTTTTTTATAAATACAACTACAGTACAGTAAAATATTGACAATACTTTGAAAAAAGCTGTATACTAAATTTTGAGGGGGGTATATATGGGGGGGTTTTTTGCGAGTACAGTAAAAAGAGTATTTTCATTTTTACTATCATACCATAAAATTTTGAGGGCCTCATTTCCAATTTCCCAAATTTTTAATTTTAAGCCCCCCTATCATGAGATGAAATTGAAAACTATAATTGAAGAATGGCGAAATATCTAAACCACAAATAGCAAACGCCAATTTATTGGGTAAAACACAGAATCCTTAGACAGGTATTCAGTCAAAATAAAATCATTTTTGTCTTTTGCTTGTTCCGGTATCCTTTTGAATCAAGACATATTGTAACACAACCAAGAAAATAATTTATCTTCTTTTATATAGCAGAGTAAAGCATTCTCCGAAGCAGAAAACAGAAAGTCAACCATCGAATCTCGCCAACAGCTTGGTCAGAAGGTCGCCTTTAAACTGCTTGACCGGGTGTATCATTCATCAATTTCTAAGAACCTTCAATTTCTGTAAAGTCAATGTTAAATCAAAGGTACTATTTAGCCAACGCTGCTAAGTCAATGCAAAAAATGTAAATGAGGAACTGAAACTCAAACACGTCACGCATATTTGGTAATCAACAGGTCTCTATCTGAGATTAAACGATAAAATGTCCTAGCAAAAAGTTTTGGGGTTAGAAAGAATATTATCACCGTTTTTGCGGGAAGTTGTTAATACAAAAAAAGTAAGCAAATTTCGTTTCATTGAAAAGAAAATGTATGCTTTTCCGTACAGAAAGTAGGTCAGTGATTTTTAATTTTTTTGTCTGGGGAACTCTTTTGGTTCCTTTAATGGAACCTCATTGTTTATTAAAACAAAGGAACTTTTTTTCAACTGAATTTGCAATTTTTTGCCGATGAAGACCAAAAAAAGATGATCATCTGAAATCGTTGACTATATTAATGTGATAATTACATAGTAGTTTTTTTTAACTGTAAAAAAGATAACATTAACTGGTATTGTTAATCAGGTAGACCAACTGTTTATAATTACCTATACAAACTTTTTAAAACCATAAGGGCCCGTAGATCTTTGTTTAAAAACTATTAAATTGAGGAATAATGTCAAAACTTATTTAAAAAATTTTTTTTTCATTTAACTCTGTTGCTAAAAATGAATTCACTTTTGTAGGCTATAAAAAATACATTTGATATACAGATTTTCTTGGTTAACACGTCGAAGCTAAAAATTAATTTCTTTTGTTCTTTTGCTACTTTAGTTAAACTTAAAAGTAGAATTTATTCAATTATTTAGATTAGCTCGCTGTAATTCTGTTTCGCAAAATTTTGGACTTCTTTTAGACCGGCGTGGTCCAACTACGGGCCCGCAGCCCGCGGAACAATTTTGCACAAGTCTTGTCGATTACAAGCAGCGGCAACCTTTCTTTTTTGGAGAACGCTATGATTTTGAGACGAAAATAGGAATTTCGAAGATTGATTCCAATTGAAGACTTTCTTTTTTTTAGTTTTTAGAGAACACCCTGATTTTCGGATGAAAATAGGAATTTCGGAGATCGATTCCAATTGAAAACTTTCTTCTTTTTTTTTTTTAGAGAACACCCTGATTTTGGGACAAAAATAGGAATTTCGGAGATCCATTTCAATTGAAGACTTTCTTTTTTTTTTTTTTTGAGAACACCCTGATTTTGGGATGAAAATAGGAATTTCATAGATCGATTCCAATTGAAAACTTTCTTCTTTTTTTTTTTAGAGAACACCCTGATTTTGGGACAAAAATAGGAATTTCGGAGATCCATTTCAATTGAAGACTTTCTTTTTTTTTTTTTTTGAGAACACCCTGATTTTGGGATGAAAATAGGAATTTCATAGATCGATTCCAATTGAAGACTTTCTTTTTTTTTTTTTAGAGAACACCCTGAGTTTGGGACAAAAATAAGTGTTTTTAGCCGGTTGAGGCCCACAAACTCGAATAATTTTGAAAAGTGGCCCACAAGAGTGCAGAAGTTGGACCACCCTGTTTTAGACATTAACAAGGTTTTCCAGATTTCAATTGAGTCCAATGCAAAAAAACGAAAAATCGGTTTTGAAACATGTTAACGTACTTTACAGTCTTTATGGTTTATATAAACATTTTTTAAAGTTATTTGAAGCTTTTCTACACCCCTAAAAAATGAGTAATTTTTGTACAGAACGCCTTAAACTTTGGAGGTTGGTTGGAATTACGCACGTGTGATATACGCGCTTTGATTTTCTCTGCTTTGTGTATTCAAAAATCAAAGTCATGATATGAATAATACAAATAAAGAGAAAAAAAATCATCCAAAGAAGATTATTTCTTTGTCAACCGAAAAGTGTCTTCAAAATATACAACTTCTTGTTTTTTGCTTGACAAAATAAACCAATTCTTATATTAACAGTTAGTCAACTACAATACAGGTGGATAAAAATAACCATTATTTTAATTATCCGTTTTTATAAAATTTTTCGTTTCTTACTTTATGTGATAATTTATCATTTTTGTTTGAAATAAAAGACCCACGCGATTTAAACTTAATTATATTCAGAAATCGTTCATCAGTTTTGTTCCCAGACCAAGTTTCAAATAGCGCGTCAGCAGATTTTAAAATTTTTTTTTATTTTCTCCAAGACACCATTTTTCAAACTTTATTTATCTATGGAACACCTAGATTTATGATTTTATCTCGCAGAACATTTAGTCTAAGTTTTCAATCTGAAAAAACAATGATCTCTAAAAAAAGATCTTCACTTGAATCCGTCTTTGATTTTTCCATTTTTGTCACCAAAACATAGCAATCTCTAAAAAAGGTTCTGATACGCCTATGTAAATCGTCATGTTCATAGTGAAGCGGAACATTTTAAGTATGCTTGCGGAACACTTTAAGTAAGTAACGAGTGTTTCGTGGAACACAGTTTGAGAAGCGCTGCTGCAAGACATAAAAATCTAAATTTTGGGTTCGGTTGATTGTGTGAGCCGAAGTCAAATTTCTGGGAAGGTCTTCTACAGCCAAACGATTGTTGTTTTACCCAAACCGACCAAACCATTCATTCCACGAGATGGAGAGTGGAGGAAGCAGTTGGAAATTATATGGCCTCTCGTTTGATCCTCCGCGTCACATTTGCATGTTTGGTGGAAGTCAAAGCCTAGTTATACATAGTTGAGGGGAACCACCCAACACCAGTTTGAAGAGGATTCAGTCAAACCCAGGCGGGTCTGAGACCTAAAATACAGTAAATAGAGTTGGTTTTTAACAAGTTTTTTTAGACCTGCTTGTTTGATTTATTTATATAGTCCAACGTTGAAGAGTTTTTTGTTTAATCATTTAACACTTTGGGTCTTGCGTCTTGTTCTACAGCCCCAGGCCTACCAAAAAAGTTGACCCATGATTTAAAATTCATTGAGAACGATAAACGTGATGTTGGTGGAGAAAAACCTGAGTTTGTAATTTAGAGACACCATCGTCCATTAGTACGAGACTAGTGACGTCAACCGTGTCATGTACGCGGCCGCCCGCGGTTTTGTCATCACCGCGCAAAAATTTCACCAACTTAAGGTAAGCTTAAGCTGTCTTCAATATTGAGCCTAGTTGTAGGGTAGCCTATGCAAATGCAAGCAAAAACATTATAGAATGTGGATGCCCAGTGGTAACAAATGAATGTAAAGGCAGACTGGTATACAAGATGATTTTTTTCAATTGATAATTCATATGAAATATGTTTATGTGAAGCAAGTTAACTTTTAAGTTTGCAACAATAAGGAACATTATTACAGAATAAAGAAATAGCCAAGGTTTTTATCTTTTTTACTGGAAAAGCTTGAAACAAGTATTTTATTCGAATTTTGATCGTGAATAATGAAACGATTTCAGAAAACTAGTCAAGCAATGCAGAACCGAAAAATGACTTTAAATGTTGCAATTAATTTGCTCCAAAGTCTGCATGATTTTGTTCAAACTTTGAGATCTCAATATTAAGAATTCTAAAAAAGGGATAGAACATTTAAATTCATATTTGCCCATCGATCATTAAGCAAATTCTTACGTTTATAAAACCCGGATTACAATCGTCTTTAAAAAAGAATTTCATTTCTGATGGAATGAAACACCGAAATAACTCTACTGTAAAATTAAAGAGAGTGTAAAGCACTATTAAATGGATGATCTAGAACAGTGTTCGACAAAAAAATTTTGGTGGTTAGCACAAAAAAATCAAAGTTGTTACAAGTCCACCGTTTAAAGAACTCAAATCAATCCTAATCTAATAACCTTTGAGTTATAGGCATAAATCTTTATATTCTTGATAGTTTTAAAAGGTTTTTCTAATCTTTTTTGATTTTTAAACGATTTTTATAGCTTGATTATAAAAAAAATGGAAATTTTAAAAGTAAAGATTTTTTCTCAGCTATTACTGCGGTATTTCTTTTTTATCAATTTTTTTAGTGGTCCGCTGAATACCAAATTATACATTTAGTAATCCATAAAGCTCATTCAATTGGTGATACTGATCTAGAAGAGTCACCGTCAGAAGAAATTATTTATTTTTTCGCACTGTTAAAACAACATCATTTTAACAGCGAATAGACCAAAGAAATTGAAATGTTTAGATCTGCCAAATGCAAATTTTTGCATTCAAATGAAAATTCATTGTGTTACATGCAATTTTTCTAATGTGTCAGTTCTATTAGGAATGTATTTTTGTCTAATATTTTATTAATTCTTGAGACAAGCGCTTATTTTCTGTGCTCAAAATAGTAAAGTATCAACTGTGTTTTTCTATGAACCCAAAAAAGCTCTACTTTGCATTGAAAACAAAATGTTGAAAAGAATAGACACCAATGATAGTATTAAAGGCCATGTCCAGAAAAGAAGTTATTTGAATATAATTAGAAATATATATATTTCGCAAATATCTACTATTTTGTTTTAATTGTGCTTCATGCAATGAAATATTTATTGGCCTCTGACTACTGTAAAGTACCAGGTCTATCAAAACCTTAATCCAGCCTAGAATAAGAAGTAAATAAAACAATTTGAAAATACTTGATTTTAAAAAAATTGTTAGCATTAATATGAGACATGAAAATGCAAATTTGTTTGCTTTTATTAGAAACTAATTTTGAAAAAAATGATTTGATCAGACGAATCTGAGCAGGGAAAGTGTAAGTTGAAATATAACATGAGAAAAATTAAAGGCTTTTTAAAGCAATGAGATGCTAAGAATAACTATTTTAACATTTACAGAAAAAAGGTAGTAAAAACGTCTTAATAAAGACATTTGACAACTTATTCGTGCCATTTTTAAAGTTATCTCAATTCTAAAAATTTACATGTCCATATTTTTTATTTATTTTTCTGACTCGCAGGAAAGCTTCAAATACACTACACGTAGAGCAACCGTCACAAAATAAATCTCATCCGTTTTGAAAATGCCAAGATGTTGCTGTCCGATTGAAGTATTTTATTTGGAGATATGACTAAAATTTACGTAGAACTGCTTGTTATGACTGCCAAGTAGAGGAAAGTTCTATAAAGTGTCTTTTTAAAAAACACAACAGACTCATGCGAGTAGGTTTCAAACCACTACCAGGTTGATCACGTTCAACATCAATATAGCGTTCTTAACTACTCGGCCACGCTACCGGTAAAATTGAAAAGCAAAATTGATAATTTGCTTGCTTGCTCGCACACAAAAAAAAACATATTAAACAAAAGTGCTTTCATAATGTGTTGAAAAAATTTTTTAAAATATGATTGTAAATATATGGTGATGGCCTTACAAAAGAGGGGCATGGTGCAAGAGAAAACGGGGCAAGTTTTTTGTGTGTCAGCTTTTTTTACTTTCAAAAATATAGTAATCTCTAAAAAAAGGTCACCACATTCAACCGAGTACATTATCCCTGTTTTCGTTCTAAAATGAACGCGCAGACAGGGAGGTTGCCTTTATGATGCTACTATAAATAAATATAGCAATATTTTGCTTAAAGGGGACCACTTTTTGACGCTTTTTAGGGGTTCCAGTGTGGACGGTCCGTTTGCTCCGTACGAAAGTCGTCGCTGAATAGTATTTACAGTTATTTGAGAGTACGTTCAATTGCACAATAGTAGCGTATGATATTAACTCAATTATTTTTATCAATGATTTAAAGTTTTATATTTTTTATTACGACTAATAAAGTGTTTTTTCAGTTTCAATTTTCATTAAAAAAATTTCAAAGAATATATAAAACCAATTAAAGCGAGTTAAATTGTCATTAAAACAACAGAAGTAAAAAAATATAAAAGCAACAACAGCATGATAGCAAACCAGCCTCCCGCTTATTATGCTCCATCTGCAGGTAACCAACAAAAAACTTTTATCTTTTTTGTATTGAACAAGAAAACAACTTTTAACACTAATTAATGTTGTATTATAACATTTCAGTTAATGGTTTTCGTTTTTGTTTTTTACACGGCAAGCTAAACAAACCTCGATCTACAAATCATACATTTAAGAAAATGTTGCCAGACACATGATGCTTACTTTAAAGTATCTGCACTAGATAAAAAATGAGTATTTGAGTGATTTAATTGCAGAATAAAAAGCTCTTTTATCTAAAATTAAACTGCAGGATAAATACCCATGTAAAAGTAGTTTTAAGCAGAAATACAAAGCCATTTTGTCTTTTTCACGAAACGCCAATTTGAGTTACAAGTTTTTTACGACGGGTTTGGGCACACTTTTAATGCCACTAACCAATTTCTTTTTATACATGTAATTCGTAATCCGTCTTTCAGGCTATAATTTTTTGACTGATTCTTTAAAAAATAATTTCCTAAACTCGAGCAAAAATGAAACGCAATAAAAACAGGTTGTTTAACCTCAATCATTCTGTTCTTCTATTGTCTGCGTGATTGTATTAAAGCAAAAAGTTACCCTAAAAATGTAGCAAATTACTTATCAATCTTGAATTTAGACACGTAAGAAACCGCCTGTTCTATGACCTTAGCAGATTTAAAAGTTGCGATTTAACGGATAAACAATTCAGCTAAAAATTAGTGTTATATTGTTTCAATGTTTCTTTTAATCTAATAAAAAATGATAAGAAAAATACAAAAAAAATTTCTTTTTTACGTTTGTTTTTTACAGGTCTGCAGCCTGTAATATTGACTGCGCCACAACAACAACAGCAACAGCAGCAACAGCAGCAATGTAAAAAACAAGCATATTTTAATTTATTAAAAAGAAATTGAGTAATCTATTAAAAAATTAAATGCTTTAAACATCAGTGTAATCATTATAATATTTTTATGTCAATCATAAGACATCCGTTCAATGTTTGTTAATCCCAGTAAGAATTTTTTTTACCCTTTAAGCAATTGTTCTGCTATTAAACACATACTTTTTGTATTTAACAAAAAAAAAGTTTTATTTTACTTAATTTCTTAATATTATTTTAAGGCTAATTACAGTATTTCCCAACCTTGGGAAAATACTGTTGGGAAGGTTGGGAAATACTGTTGGGAAGGCTTTATAAAAGTAGGTGTTTCAGAAAAAAATTATCAAAAAACCTAAGGGAAGAACATGTATTTAAGAAAAGACAAATTTTGACAACGAAAAAAATATAAACAATCAGATGATAGAGAAACAAGGCGTTATATTGTTTCAATGTTCCTTTTAATCTAATAAAAAATGATAAAAAAATATAAAAAAATTTCTTTTTTACGGTTGTTTTTTACAGGTAATCTGCAACCTGTTATAATGACTGCGCCACAACAACAACAGCAACAGCAGCAACAGCAGCAATGTAAAAAACAAGCATATTTTAATTTATTAAAAAGAAATTGAGTAATCTATTAAAAAATTAAGTGCTTTAAACATCAATGTAATCATTATAATATTTTTATGTCAATCATAAGACATCCGTTCAATGTTTGTTAATCTCAGTAAGAATTTTTTTTACCCTTTAAGCAATTGTTCTGCTATTAAACACATACTTTTTGTATTTAACAAAAAAAAAGTTTTATTTTACTTAATTTCTTAACATTATTTTAAGGCTACTTACGGTTGATAACAAACACAAACGTTTTCTTCCTCTATCATCCAATTGTTTATATTATTTCGTTGTCAAAATTTGTCTTTTCTTAAATACATGTTCTTCCCTTAGGTTTTTTGATAATTTTTTTCTGAAACACGTACTTTTTTAAAGCCTTCCCAACAGTATTTCCCAACCTTTTTTAATATGCCCGATCCAATCACCTCCAAAATCCTGATGCCCACACATATGGTGATGGACAGTAGCCAACAGGTGTCACAAGTACCAATAGATAGAAGTGCTTAATAATCAAAATAAACCACGTTTTAATGAAGTCCCACTTGTCATAAAAAAACTGTTTTAATGTTATGACCACAAAATGTACGAAACATTGGGAATCTTTTTTGAATAAAATTTCTAAATTGTTTTAAAATGGAAATTATTCGCCAAGTGGCAGTGCAATAGTGGATAATTTGAAAATAGAAGACAAATAAATGTGTGATTGCTACTTTTTTATTTATCGAAACGTTACGGCTAATACATCAAAAGAACAAAGACTTTGATTACCAAAACATTTAAAAATTAAAACGCTTTCTAAAAATAAAATTGCCCTCATGTGTGACGTATGCCCTACTTTGAGAACAACTGTTTATAATTTTCAAAAACAAGATAGTGATTTAGTTTTGAGTTTTCCTATTTATGATTAACTCTGGTCAACACGTTTTAAAAACATTTTTTATTTTGTCACTGAATTGTACAAATTAGCGAAAAATTACATTAACTTTTGAAATTTACAAAATTTATATCTGTTTTATATCTGTTTAAAGAAGTTCTTTTTTTTTTTTTTTAAATTCTTACCTGGAATAACGAAAATTTGTAGGAAACTTAAAACTTTTTGTTTTAACAGCAACTGTTGTCGTCATGAATCAAGCTGCCCAGCAATGCACGTAAGTACAAGTACAGGTCTATTTAACTGATTACGATCGACTATATGACTTATACTGTACTAGCGCAGTTTTTGATAAAAAATTGTTATTGATCTTGATTAAAGTTCTATAAACTTAAAGCTGTTATGCTCAAAGAGAAAGGCACCTTATGTTAATTTTATCTGCAGGACGGTCTTAACCAGAAACTTTAAATTATGGTCATTTATAAAACATTTAAAAAGAATCCAGACCGAAGCGTTGATTTAGTTATAGTTGCGTTTCTTGAGTTTCAATAAATTTGAAAATGTTTTACGCTCTATTGCATTTGGTTTGCCTTGAATTTTTTATCATCACCCTTAATATTTTTAGTTTTCTAGTTACATAATTTTGATATTTTAAATATAAGTGCTTTTTCGTTCTTCTTATCTTACAATGAATATTGAGTTTAGAGAGTAATTTAAGAAAAAGAAATAGCACAGTGTACGAATTTTGAAGTTATGAATTCTTTGGATTTGAAGTTTTTTCAATTTGTCTTTATTAGTCCGAAACGCATTTCTATTAACTCTTTGCTGATTGGTTCTTTTTCGATGTGCTTCTCGACGTTGCCTATATTAGATATTTTCGATGTAACTTATTCTATTTAATTCAACTAAATCCGAAATTCAAATTTTATGAAACCTATTGGATGCTGCTTTAAGGTTTTTATTCGATGTAATTTATTCCAAATGGTTCGATGAAGTTTGAAATTCAATTTTTTCAATTTTCTTTCTGATTGTTGCTTTTTCAATGTTCATTGTTCATATTTAAGCATAAAATTGCAGATTCTTGGTTAGAATTCCTATTTCCAAAAGAGTACTTCATGGAATTCTTATCATAACTTTTCGTGATAACGTTTGCCTTAGAGGCTAAGATAACTCATGCCTGATGAAGTCCATAGCACCGAAACAGGCTTGTGCGTAATGATTGTCGTTTTTGTTAATTTGGTTTAGTTTCACATTTTTTACTGTTCCTATTTAACTTGTTGAAAGTACATTTAATCGGTTACATTGTGATCTCTTTTTAGAATACACTCAAACCTCGGTTTACGAACACAATTTGTTCTGGAAAGCTGTTCGAAAACCGAATGGTTCGAAAACGGAATCATAATTTCTCATTATAAATAATGTAAAAAAGATTAATTCGTTCTACGCACCAAAAGAATAACTTATTTACCTGTTTACATTACACCTTGCATATCATAAAATAAAACCATTTCTTCCAAGAGTAAATAAAACGAAACATAACAAGTAATTTACATTTACATAACTTTATTTAGCATAAAAATTTACATAACAATGTATATTTAATAATACATGTTTTTTTTTCCTTGACCAATATCACTTCTCGCTTCCATTGGATGCATGACTTAGGGCAGGGCTCTTCAAACTGGGGGTCCCGACCCCCCAGTGGGTCGCGAAGGGGTTCAATGGGGGTCGCAAGATATTTCAAGAAAATTATTAAGGTATAGACAAGAAAACATTTTAAACAGATGAGAAAATCCGTTTTAGGGGATTTTTATTAATAGCTCTATTATAGTGTACAATTATTTCCACAAGCACCATTATTAATTAATGCAAAGAAAATAAATGTCATAAATTATACAATTTGTTTGATCGACTTTAGGTTGCATTAGTTGCTAACGCATTCGAGTTGCGGCAGCTGCTAACACGTTCAGGTTCAGTTTGATGCTGAAAACAAACGCAAGTGGCCGATTGCCTGTTTGATTGTTGAGTGGTTGAGCATATAATACTGTACTTAGTTCTTGTTTGGTTTCCATTCAATTTATGGCCAGAAAAAGTGACTATATATTATTTTACTGGTGACGTAACATTTGCAAAGTGATTTTGTTTTTAATTGTTTGCCATGGCATGGATATTTACTTGTGAAATTGAAAATAAATAACCTAATGCTATAATTTTAGTTTATCTATCGCAGATGGCAACACGGAGTTCATTGCTTCTCGATGCATGGTTGCAATTTCTTTCATGGAAAAATATTGTTGCAATACCCTATTAGAAATGGATAACTCTTAGTTCGTTATTCATAGTTATTTTTATCAGGGGAAAGCGGGGTAACGCGGACACCTTCATGTTCCAGCAAAATAAAAACTAGCAAAAAATTTTTTTTTGCTGAACAGCTAGAATCAAGTACAAAACTGTTTGACAAAAAAAAATAGCAACACAGCTTTTCTTAATTTGAAGCAATTCAAGCTTATATTTTTTTTGCACTTGTGATGAAATAAACTTGCACGTAAATAGTGTTTTTGCTATGTTTTGCAAATAAAATATTATAAAGTTTTTTTTTCTTCTAAGATTTAGGTATAGTGGTTTACTATCGCACTACGTTTTATTTGTTGAGGCTTAGTTTTTTTTTATTAGCATTTAACTAAAACATGTCGTAATGGTGTAAAGCGGACATTAGCTGTGGGTGCAAAACGGTCATACTAGTATCCTAGTTAGTACTGGTAGTAAAGTTGTCTGTAGACTTATCATGGTTGTATTGTACTGCAATAAAATTTGGTAAAGGTTGATATAATTAATTTTAGAGTGAGATTGACTGGTTAATGATGATTTGGAGTTCGTTAGTAATTGACCAGCTAACTGTTTTTTAATTTGCAGAAAAGTATAGTAATTATATACCTATCTTAAGTGTGCTTAAGCCTGATAAAATTGACATTTCATTGCAATGGTTTGAAATTATAAAAGAACTACAAACCAATCAAGTTGGTAATTTTTTTGATAGCATGACCGCTTTGCCCCGGCTCTGGGGCAAAGCGGTCATGCTATCAAAAAAATTCAAAACCTAAATTGCGTAAAAAATTTTAAAAATTTACTATAAAAAGATGAGTATAGGGAATCACTCCTAGCTCTGCCACTGCTTTAATGAATATAACCAAAATCACTTTTGACCTGCAATATATTCAATTGATCGAGAAAATGCACACACAGGGGTAATTTGACCTCTTACCATCGAGGCAAATGACACATTACTGTGCAAAAGTACAAAGACTCATTCGATTTCGTCCAATATCACATTGGTACTTCGCTGTTTACGACCGCATTGCGCTAATTTTCAACAGCCAGGACAATTACTGGTGAAAATTGACTTGGTAATGTGCAAACAATAATCAAGCTAGCTAATTTGAGGAAAAAAAAATTTATATAGATAACAATATAAGAAGATTGAAAGCATAGTTTGGGGGCCTCAATTTGTAAAAAAGAAAAGGTAATCTTGTCATAAAACAATAGAAAAAAAAAAATTTTAAAGGTATAGCTTAGCTTTGTGCAATAGCCTAATTAAGAACAGAAGATACTATTGGTTAGCAAAATCCTCCGCCAGACAGCTGTTTCGACTATTGAAGTCTCGTCAATGACGGTTTGATTTTTGCAAATGTTGAAAATTCGAAAGGCAAAATGACAGAAGTGACAATTTGATTTTTACACAATGTCAAAATTGTTAAAAATTAGCGCAATGAGGTCGTAAACAGCGAAGTACCAATGTGATATTGGTCGAAATCGAATGAGTCTTTGTACTTTTGCACAGTAATGTGTCATTTGCCTCGATGGTAAGAGGTCAAATTACCCCTGTGTGTGCATTTTCTCGATCAATTGAATATATTGCAGGCCAAAAGTGATTTTGGTTATATTCATTAAAGCAGTGGCAGAGCTAGGAGTGATTCCCTATACTCATCTTTTTGTAGTAAACTTCTTGATTGCCATAAAACTGAAAAAATTTTTAAAAATTTGCAAATTGGATATTAGAAAAATATTTTGTATTGATGTCTTGGTCTTTCCAATCTATTGGTATCATAATTTTATTTGCAGAAACTAAAAATATCTTTTTATTTTAGTCCCTAGGGGTCGCGAAAAAATTTGGCCGTGCAAAGTGGGTTGCGATGAAAAAAGTTTGAAGAGCACTGACTTAGGGCTTGAAGAGAAAAGAATGTTTTGTACAATAAAATTGTAAATGCACAGCGTAACAATGAATGTTACAAACATAACAATAAAGCACAAGTAACGTTAAAGCAACGTAACAATGAATGTACTGTAACTCCTTTGCTGGTGAACAAAAAAAAGTTGTTTGAGAACGAATTTTTGTTCGAATACCGGGTCATTTTTAACTCAAAATTTCTGTTCGGAAACTGAATTGTTCAAATTCCGAGACGTTCGTAAACCGAGTTTTGACTGTACTTTGTACTTGTTGAGAATTAATTTTTCTCATATTGTATCCGCTTCCGCCTTGATCCTTTTTAAATGTTTTTTCACGTTAATTGTGATGTTTTACATGATGTAATTATGATGGTGTAGTTATAGTAACATTTCTTGATTCTCGAAAAATATTAATCGTACAAGATTATCTCGCCACTTTGAAAGTTGAGAAATTTTTTAACCTTTTTTCTGTTGCACAAGTCAGAGGGATATAATTCATTCAATCAGGACGGCGATGGTCTGCGAACTTCTCATAGAATTAAGGCGTAAGATGTAAGACTCCAAATTTTGAGAGAATAACGATCTTTAAATCTTTAATAATAATTTATACAAGCCCATAAATGAAATGTGAACGAGCAAATCATTTTATTTATGTTTTTTTATAAATTCAGAAATTATAATCATGTGTTTCTTTAGTGGTGCGCAAAGAAATAGTTTGTTCATTTTTAAGAATCACAAATTCCATTGTGAGAGTAACTTTTTACAACTTCAATTGAAAACCCTTCAAAACTGATTCATTTACAATCACCAGATTACTTGTCGATTATTGTTTTAAAAGCTTTTTGATTCATTCTATTTACCGTTTCCTTTGTCATTTCGTCCTTAATCAAAAGTAGTTCATTATGAGTTATAGAAAAAAGCAAAAGTTTGTTTTGATCAAAAATTTTTATGTTAAAGGTGGCTCTAAGTAATTTTTAAAAGATATATGAAGAACATTATTGTTACCACAAAATATTTTAGTAATTTTTTAAAAATGCCAAAAGATGTTTGAAAAACATTTATTGTAAAATTGTTTATTCAT
Organism: Diplosoma virens; assembly: GCA_963680785.1. NCBI lineage: Eukaryota > Metazoa > Chordata > Ascidiacea > Aplousobranchia > Didemnidae > Diplosoma > Diplosoma virens. Next base: position 18,861,003 of record OY796885.1, read on the forward strand.
TCTTACATCTAAATTAAATGATATATTTTTGTACAGACACGGAGTCGTTTCGAAAAACTTCACGTGCTGCGGAATATGCTTGGCAATCTTTTTCTTTCCTATTGGAATTCTTTGTTGCTTTTCAATGCGAGAAGAAAAATGTAGAAACTGCGGGGCAAGATTGTAAATGTTTGCAGGAGAATGATAGAGTGTAAATAGGCCTATTTGTATTTTGTGAAAATAAACGCGAAAATGAGTTTTTTTAGCATGTACAGATTCCAATATAACTTTAATTAAATAGCCCAAAACAAGTATACTTTTGATATAGCTTATGCATTAGTCCAACTACATGGGATCAGCCTGAGTCGTTAAAGTGAGAGTTGCCATTATTAAATGTGAATTTTGCTGAGGCCAAAATTGAGTTCTTTTTCTTTAATTTGTTTAACTTGGATTCGAGTGTTATATCGAAAGAAATAATAAAGAGAAGTAGGAAAAAGTATATAAAAATTTTATTCAAGTTTAACCCAAAGCCGTTCTACATATAGTGGCTGCCTGGTGTACAGTATATTCTCGTCGCATCAAAATTATATAATAGGGTCGAAATTTTGATAATTTTCAATTCTTTCTAAAGGGACAATTCAATATAAGCTCGGGGCAGATGGAATCACGTCCCGGAGCTTTACCTGGTTTTAAATGTTGTAGGGCAGCAGTAAATTCTCTCTGTGAAAAATTGTTAGAGATATTTACTGCGTCTGGTGTTGTGGCCCTCCAAAGGTCAGACACTTCTTGAAAGACAAGTCGAGATGGCTTGCAATCAACAGCCTCGTATTTCCCATTTCTAATCAGCTGAGATGCAATAACATCGGCTGAAACGGGACAGTGACGAGGAGAGTGTCGTGACCTACCAGTAAGGTTGTTCAAAATACTCCATGCTTTTCGATTAGAGTGTGACAATGCTACGAACTGTTCGGACCATCAATCCCTCCGTTTTCTGTCAAGCTTGGCAAGCAGAGCTGTAGCAGCCAAACTTGAGTCGTCTCCCTGAGGAGACTGCAGAAAGGTTTTATAGAGGGATTCACACTCTGCATCCCAACACGGAATATAGTTATTTCGATACCCGCGTGGGATAGTCTTTTTGGCTGCTTTCTTAATGGTGTTACAGAAGTCCTGGTAAGCCGCATCCACATTAAGTGAATCAGGCGGCAACAAAGTCTTTGCGAATTTATTCGTCAAAGCAATGTAGTGACTTCATTTGGCCTTGCGGAAGTTCCATCGCTTAACAGGCATGCTTGGCACTGCCATAGCAAACCTTGGTGGTGTAATAAGCGAATGTCGATGTTGTGACTTGGGGAACTTGTCAAGGACACGTCTATCCGGTAAGCGACTGTTTGGACCTACGCTAGCGAAAGCTAGATCTGGATTGGTGCCAGTGTTCCAGCGGCCGGAGTAAAAACTGGCAGCGTCCTTGGCATTATATAGCAGGGCAAGACAATTAATGCTTGCCCAGCCAGCCAAGCACTCACCATCCGGACTGTTGTCGTCGTAACCCCAGTCAGCATGACGACAGTTAAAATCGCCAGCGTACAGACAGGGGTGAGGAAACACTGGGAGATCCAAGGATCGCAATCGCGTTGGCGGTGGTTTGTAGACGTTGACTACTTTATAATCATCAACGCTCACACACAGCCACTCGATCTCCGATGTCGGTGGAGATTGGTCCAAAAGCGTGTATCTCAGTCGCTTGTGGACAAATGTGGCAAGGCCATGCTTCCTGCTTAAAGAAGACCCAGCTAGTTGGTAGTTTGGTAATACCAACTTCTCTGCATCAGTGCAGTGGGTCTCCTGCAGTAGGATGACGAGTGCCGCAGACTGCATAGCGAGGTGATGGAGAACGTTCATCTTGCTTGCAGTGAGGCCTTCGATGTTCAGCTGAAGAATAGTGGATCTTCGGAAGTTGTTGGCAATGTGCCATGAAAAGGACAGTTTTATCCTGACATTGCCCCGTCCTGAGAAGGACATTTGCCGATTAGCAGACCCACACTGAACATTGGAATGGGTGGATACTCTTCCGTTTTGGTAGGTTCGGTTTCGGTCTGTCATTTTTAAAATCAATGAACAGACTTACTCACGGCCCAGGCTGCGAGAAAGCACCTACCATCTGGACCATTGGCTATTGATTTTTATTATTTACAAATGGATTTTAGAAGTTACTTTTCTTTCTTAATTAGTAAACAGTGGTCAGAAATATGAGCAAAATTTGTATTTTAGTCCAGGCATTAAAATAAACCTTAAATAACATATATGAATATTATAGAAAACTTTTAAATAAACAATTTTTTGGTTAATGTTGTATGGTTACATACACAATAAACTTCATGCATTGCTAAATTGGTTAATAGCTCAACATTTTAGAAAATACTTTACGAACATGACTACAATCTAATTATATTTATGTTTCTTATGTTATTAATAATAACTGTAATAATGTATTTATTTTCACTTTAACATGTAGTAAGAAGTATCTCGTAACTGATTATTAGTTTTAAACTGGACTAAAATGCCTAAAATTTTGTTAACATTTAATAGTAATAAGTGTTATTAAAGTACATAACTATTTTTTTGAAGTTAATTGTTTTATACTTGTGGTTCAAAGACTAAATTAAAATTCAATTTTTTGGTATAAAGAGAAATTATAACTTCAGTTTTTGTTAATGATGGAAAGAACTCGCGATTCTTAAAATTCACTTTTCGTTGAAAGATGCTGGCGTGTCCGACGATTTAATGGAATTCAAAAGCTTTGTCCGTCCTCGAAGTGCTGAACTTGTTTCAATAAGGTCAGCAAAATCCCTCCAAGCTACAAACTATCCTTATTTAAATATGCGTAACTCTATGACGCCCGATCCAGAAAAATATAGTTGTTACTTAAATACGAAGGAGAAGATTGAATTTACTTGTTCCTGCGGTTTCACACGCGCAGCTGCTTAACACAATGCAGCATAAAACAATGGTCACCTGATCATTCAGCAAAATCACGGTCACCGTTCCCTGAGCGAAATTAAGGTCACTGTCTATGAGCGAACTTATGGTCACTCTATTTATAATAAACTTGAATTGGGACGTGGCTAGGACGAGAAACTTTACAATAAAATTAATTTCATGCCCTTACACAGATCACTGCCAAAGCGAGGTCACATTGCTACTATTTAATTATAACGATGCATTTAGGTCATTAAGAGCGGAGATAGGTCATCAAATCTAATTTAAAAAAGTCTATAAGTTGATTGATTTGTTAAAAAACGTCAAATATATATAAATCTCCTTGCTATTGGCAGCTACAAATATTGCATTGCGAGAGGTCATGAGAATAATCTAATTTTTCGCCGGAAAAGCGATTTGAATTACGTAACAACTTGCATGTAGTTATGGCAATTTTATTTGAAATATAAGCTTAATTAATGCTGAAGTTATAATACTCTTCTTACAGATAGAAGTATTTACTTTAAATACCTTTTTATCAGCTCTTTTTAATCTAACCAAAACAAAAGTTATGCCAGCCTGCCACCAAGTGCATATCTGATTACTTTAAAGAAAAAACAATTTATTATTACTTTTCATTCATTTCTTATATAAAATAAACAACTTTTTTGTAATCAAGTTCAAAAGAATAGCCAGAAAAAACTCCCACATTCTCCTAACACTTCTTCACTTAATTTTAAACCCGACAATTTTGTTGATACTTCACCTTAGTCAAAACATAGATGAAAAAAAAAAGAAAAACTGAGCAATGGTTTCAGAGATGACCAAAGCCTGGTGCTGTTCCTTCCATATAAAAAATTATTTATTAAATTGCATGAAAAAATATATACCTTTAAGAAATCTTTCAAAATAAGGTTTAATACAGTAATAAATTAGCAATCCTGCATAACATGAAAAGTTTATATAGTTGGACTATTTAAAAATTTTTAATAATTTTAGAAAAATTTTTAAGCACAGTTTTGTCTCCATGATGTTTTCAAACTTCTTTGCAATCAACAAAGATTTTTTTCTCATCTGCATTAAACTTACTTCGTTATAAGTTGCAAGTGATTATAAATTATGATCTTGGGGATTCAGATTCTACCACTAGGTCAATTATATTTATAAATTTTGTGGCAATGAATTGTTTTCTAGGTATCTATCAGCTTTCAAACTTCAAAAATTAATTAAATTGTTTGCTGAAAGTTTATTAAACTGAAGATAAAGAAAACCTTATGATGTTTCAAGTTGGTTCATGCTACAGAATATTCAAAAGTAAACTATATTAAGAAAACTATGCCCTGTGTAACAATTTGATTCAAGTTGCAAACATTGAAAGTCACAATCGAAATTTCTAAGAAATTCAAATATTTTCTATGCTTGAATAAGTTTTTGGTAAGCCATTTATAGATGCAAGATTTATCTGCATGCCCTGTACTGTATAGCCATTCTTTTCATCTTTATGTTTTTTAATCAACATAATATAAATATAATAATAAAATATAAAGATTAAAAATCTTTATGGCTAATCAAGTTTAGACAGTGTATGGTTTACACTTTCAATGCTTGCAGGTTGTATTATTTTATGGAGTTTAGTATATTTTTGATTGACTAATGTGTTTTATATTTTTTGATGTTGGCATAGCGACTGGCTGACAATCAGTTGTGAGAAGATTGACAAGTTACAAAACACAGAAGACATGAAAAAAAACAGATCTGTTTATATTTATTTACTCATTTTGGTCGTAGTAGTAATGTGCAAGCATGCTGGTGAATTATTGCTATAACGCCAACCACACAGAAGTGCCTGGTTCACAGTTAATAATTGCATTGTTACCCGCTTGACCTTCAGCATAGACGAACAAAGTTCTAATTAAGTTGTGATAGTATGAGTAGTTTGCAAGTGTCGATTTTACAAAATAAAGAAATGCTAAAATTTGTACAACATCGATTGAAAATTTTATTTGTTATTGCGGTAATTTATTGTGATTGTCTTAAAATTTTTTGAAACAGCACTGTGTGCGTTTTAAAAGTTTTAATTTTACTAACTTAAACACTCTTAATTGCATATTTTCACCAGTATCGTATTGTAGTTTAAGCTATGCTCTGCTAAATTTTAGGTTAAAATAACTTGCAGCACCCCCAAATATTTTTGTCACGAGCGGCCACAGCATTTAAATGTTATAAAATGCATTTTTATTATCATCAACTCTATTTATTCTCCTGACTTGTAAAAATTGTGGGGAGTTCTACATAGGCCAACCGTCAGCGATTACCCCGACTTACTTTCAGAGATGTCAATAGATTGCTGGCGGTTCAAATTTGCTACTTGATTTTTTAGTTTTTATTTAGAGGTAGGACTGAAATTTAGAGCTGCTTGATAAAACCGTCAAGCAAAGCACAAAAAAGTGCCATAAAAAGTTTTTACCAAAACTATAACAGATTGACGCCAGTAGGCTTCGAACTCCACCCTTGGTGATCATGCCAAATGCAGCGCTGTTACCAAACTACCCAATGCTGCTGACTGTTTTTATTCTAGTTTTACTTTTGTACACATTGTTTGAAGAATTATTTAAGGCTTTGCTTTAACAAAAGCAAAAATTTTTTATGAAATTTTGTACAAAATATTTTTTAAAATACATTTTGTATCATATAGCCTATGATACAACCATAAGATTAAACAATTTTTTATTTTTTTAAATTTTTAATACATTAATATTCGTTTACATTAAATGCTTTTTAAGCATGAATTAAACTTTTTTTTTAATTTAGTAAATTTATGCAGTTAAGGGGAAAAAATAGATTTTGCCCGATTAATTTCGAAATTCCTGTTTAGAACAAATTAATTTCAATTGGCTCGTATAATTTTGTGTGAATCTTAAGTTTTAAGAGCATAGAATAAACAATGAATAATTCTGGATAGTCTGTTCTTTTATGCTAGAACATACATGTACTTAGCTTTGATTATTAAATATCACGTTGTTTAAATTTTTCAATTGATTATACAATGGCGTAACATAACCATATTTGCAATCATTAGATAATTCAAACAATATTATTTAGTCTCACTTCCACTTACAGCTGATTGACTTATATTATTATTGGATTTAAATAAAACGCTAAATTTTAAAATAGCTTTATCAATGTGGTCACAAGTTTATTTTAGAGATAAAAATCAAATTAAATAAGTGTTAAATATTTGAGCAACATTTTGACGGTTATATTAGTTTCATCGTTAGTACACTAGTTTTTACATTGACAAGTCCAACTTTGAGTTCTTAATTTATAAAGTTTAAGATAAATTTGAAAAATAATTTTAGCCGAAAATAGCTCGACCATGAAACCAAGGTGAAACATAATTGCTGTTAAAAGGCGTACCAAGCAAAATCCTGCATAGTAGAACAACAAAGACTAACATTTTATCCTCAATAGTATCAACAAAATTGCTAAAATTATAAACTTACACTCGAATGATTTTTTTTTCAATTTTGACTGCAAGTTCGTGTTCAGTAATATTTAGTTTTTCCAGTTCGATTTCGGCAAAAATACCAAATTCTCCGGGTTCAAGTTCGAATTAATTGCGCCAACTTGAACCAGTAGTTTTATTGAGCACTTTCCAAAATTTCTGTTTATTTTATGTCAATGCAGCTATCTTTTCAATTTACAGCCATTTGCTTGGCCACCTTATCAATCTTTCACGCCCCCCAGTTTAAGAACCCGGGTACCAGCTGTAACAAGATTAATATTTATGTAATAAGATTTATAAGACACAAATGAATCTTATTACATTCTAATAAACTGAAAGAAATCATTTTAAACAAAAATAAATTTTATTACAATCTAAACTGTGAAAACTATTAAACTGTTAAATCTATTAAATTCTGAATCTATAATCTATTAAACTAATCTATTAAACTATTAAACTGTTACAATCTATTAAATTAAACTGTTAAAACTGTTATAAAATCTATTAAACTTTCATTGGTCATTTGATCTTGGTATTTTTTCCCACGCTTTCAAAACTACCCAAGTAATCTCTATATTTAAATCTGGTAGCAGGGAAATATTAGGCAATTATCGACCAATAGCTTTACTTTCCAACCTGTCAAAAATACTGGAAAAACTTATCAAAATTTGATTTGATAAATTCTTTTTAAAAAATAAAGTTTTGTACGCAAATCAATACGGTTTTAAAAACAATCACAGCGTTAATCACGTTTTACTTGACGTTATCACTAACTGTAACGATGTCTCGCATTGCTCACAACACACAGCACTGTTGTTTATAGATCTTCGCAAGGCGTTTGATACAATGTCACACAAAATCCTATTGCACAAGTTACACCATTACGGCATTCGTGGACCGGTATATGCTTTAATCGAAAATTACCTTACCTCTAGAAACCAATTTGTAACTTTTAGTAATACTTCATCCTCTACAAAACCATCAATATTGGTGTTTCTCAAGGTTTTATACTTGGTCTCTTACTTTTCCTAATATATATTAACCACTTACCAAATGCCATTAACAATACACCCCGTCTTTTTGCTAATGACACCTGCCTTATACTACGACGTCATCTCTGTCATCCCTAGAGAAAGCTTGTTCAGATGAATTAATACAGCTTAAAGATTGGTGTGATGCTAACTAAATCCAAATCAATCCAAACAAATCATGCATACTACACTTTTCTCCTAAACAAAATACCACACCTTTAACCTTTCAAATTCTTTAGGATAATTCCTTCATAGCTAATAGTATTTGCTGTAAATATCTTGGGATTCTAATTGATAACAAGCTAAATTTTAAACAACATAACTGTATTTTATTTTATTTTATCTCTATAACTAGTTAAATACAACTAGTTGAATCTAAAATAGCCAAATCGGTGGGAATTTTAAATAAATTGCGACATATTTTCCCCTCCTCTGGTCTTCTTCTCATCTACTTCGTTTTAGTCCACCCTCATTTATTATACGGCCTTCCCATTTGGGGAAGTACTTTCCCAACATACCTCCAAAAACTCCAACGTCTACAAAATAAAGCTCTTCGCATGATCTCAAACTGTAACCCTAAAATATCAGCAACACCACTTTTTTACCAAGTACAAAATCTTAAAAATACAAGATTTGCACCGTTTTGAAATTGTCAAAATTATGCACCAATACTCCAACAAACACCTTCCAATCTGCTTTACATCCTTCTTTACCCAAACCAGTTCAATTCATAATCGCTCTACTAGATCCAATATTCGAAACGATTTATATTACCTCACTTCTTATCGTCTCGATGTCAACGATCAATTAAATTTCAAGGGACAAAAATTTGGAACCTTATCTCTCCTCATATTCGAAACCAATCGTTTCATACCTTCAAACGTAATATTAAAATTCAGCTCTTAAATTCCTATATATGAATCAAAACAATGTAATTTGTCATGCTCTAACGCAATAATCTTTAAAATTGAATAATTCCGCTACAATTTCTGGGTGACTGCTTGACTAGAAGACCTTAATCGGTCACTTCGCAGTCTCCTGTTGAGATTGTTATTATTCTATTTTTTTATTCACTGTAGTTGCACATAACCTGTGTTTTGCTATTTTGATATGTATTTTTTTTCGTTTATTTTTTATGTATTACCTTCATAGTGCGTAATAATCTCTGACAAAATAAACTTCTGTCTGTCTGTCTGTCTGTCTGTCAAATACATTTAGCTCCGGCTAAGTTAGAATTGATTCCTTAGAAACTTCTTTCCGTAGACAAACAGAAATCACTGTCTCTAACTATAAAAAATATTTACCATAGAAAGATGAGCAGAGAATTACTCCTAAGTCTGCCACTGCTTTAATGAATATAACCAAAATCACTTTTGGCCTGTAATATATTCAATTGATCGATAAAATGCACACAAAGGATGTAACAATAAACCGTGCAAAAGTTGGCGGATTGCCGCAATAAAAATGAATTGTCGAATAATGCGTTTCTGGCTTCGATAAAAGGCAAAGTCAAAATAACCAAGGATGTTTAAGGTAAATGAAAAAACAATGAAGCGAAGCCATAAGAAGCGGTAATCTGTAAATAAATAAAACGAACTAAAAATCAAACATAAGAGAAAACACAAAGTTCCTTACCAAGCAGTTCACGTTGGTGCTGACTCATGGGGAAACGAGACCACAAAACAGCACTAAGTCTCTCAGACTTCAACCAACCAGCCGCCAATATTGCTGCTGGTCACCTCACAAATAGAGAAGTGGAAGAAAACGCAAAAAGTCAATACTAAATTAACGCTGCAGAAATGAACTATGCTCGGGGAAGAAATTAACTAATAAAGTATAAAGCGAGAAGACGCTGTCAGCGAGTCCACGCGCAAATAATGATTAGGAAAGCAAAAAATAAAACAAACACGTGCGTTAGTAATTTTCTACAGTAACCTTCTTCATTTCATTGCTTTTTGTTTTTTTTATTTTTTTGTAAACAAAATTTATTCTTTTATGCCTCGTCTGAAAGTAAGGTGATCTTTTTGGTCTCTTTTTTTGTGAAATATCAGCGATCATTTTGACAAAAATGTTTTCTTCCAACAATAAAATTTTATCTGTTTAAATTTTACGGAGGATAAAGGTAATCAATAATATTTTAGGAGCATCTTAGTATAAATTTCGAGAATCACAGATTTAGAATCAAGATATAACTGTACAAAACAAGAGAGCTTGTAGTACTTATAAAAAGATTTGCACATTTTTCTAAGATATTAAAAATTTCTTTCAGGTGAAAACCGAAAGGAGTATAGTAAAAAACAACAAGTTTTTACTTTTCTCAGAATGAATTTATGACGAATAAGATGAAAGAAAAAGGAGTGTTATATTGAATTTATGATAAAAAATGCTTTAATTGTACGAGAAAAGAAGAGAAACTTAGTTTATAGTTTATGAGGTGGAGTTGAAAATTATAATTGAAGAATGGCGAAACATTGAAACCACAAAAACTAAACATCAATTAAATGGGTAAAACACAGAATCCTTAGACAGGTATTGAGTTAGTCAATAAAATTGTTTTCGTCTTTGTTTGTTCCGATATCCTTCTAAATTAAGATATAATAAAACTAAGAAAAAGATATATTTTTTTGTTTTTGATTTAGCAGAATAAAGCATTATCCGAAGCAGAAAATAACAGTGAAAGTCGTTACTTAAAACTACTGAACCTCGCAAATAGCTGGATCAATGCTCGCTTTTAAATTACTTGGCCCGGCTTACCTATTATTAACTTTTAAAAGCCTCGAATGCTTGTAAAATGAATGCTAAGTGAAAGTCACTATTAGCTTAATACTGTTACGTCAAGGCAAAAAAAGTGAACGAGGAAAGAAAGTCAAACGGGTCACGCATGCTTGGGTAATAATATATTTCTATACTGTGTTTAAGTTGCAAAAGGCACTTGTAAAATTTTTCCCATTAGAAAGAATTCGATCGCTATTTTTGCGAGAAGTGTCAACACAGAAAAAGTAAGCAAATTTAGTTTCATTGAAAAGAAAATGTATGCTTTTACGCAGAGAAAGTAGATCAGTGGTTTTAATTTTTTGGCTAGCGAACTCTTTTGATTCCTTTAATGAAACCCCATCAATTCTGGAAACAAAAAAAGTTTTTTTTGTAAACTGAATTCAAAATTTTTTTACAATTGAAGACCAAAAGAAGATCATTATCTGAAATATGTTGACTATAATGTGATAATTACATAGCAATTTTTTTTGTTGTACATGAAATAACATTAACTAGCATTACTAATCCGGAAGACCTACTGTTTACAATTTCGTATTCAAACTTTTTGAAACCAGGATCCGTAGATCTTTGTTTAAAAACCGTTAAAATTGAGGAATAACGTCAAAAACTTATCTTTAAAAAATTTTTCATTTACCTCTTTTGCAAAAAAATGAATTCGGTTTTGCAAAAAAGAAGCATTTGATTTATAGATTTCCTTGATTAAAACGTCAAAGCTAAAACTTAATTTTTTTTGTTTTTTTCCTATTTTTGTTAAACTTAAAAGTAGAACTTATTCAATTATTTAAATCAGCGCGCTTTAATCGTTGTTCCGCAAAATTTTGGACTTCTTTTAGACATTAACAAGGTTTTCTAGATTTAAATACAGTTCAGTGCAAAAAAAAATAAAAGATCAATTTTGAAACATATTAAAGCATTTTGTAGTCCTTAGAGTTTATATAAATATTTTTAAAAAGTTATTTGAAGCTTTTCTACACCCCCAAAAAATGAGTAATTTTTGTACAGAACGCCTTGAATTTTTAGGGTTGGTTTGAATTACACACGTGTGATATGCCCGCTTTGATTTTTTCTGCTTTTGTGTATTCGAAAATCAAAATCATGATATAAATAAAGAGAAAAAAATTATCCGTCAAAGAAGATTATTTCATTAGCTGAACAGAGTGTTCAAGATATACAATTTTCTTGATTTTTGCCTGACGAAATAAACCAATTCTTATAGTAACAGTTAGTCAACTACGATGCCGGTGGATAAAAATAACCATTGTTTTAATTTTCCGCTTTTATAAAATTTTCCACTTCTTACTGTATGTGGTAATTTATTATTTTCGTTTGAAATAAAAGACACACGGGATTTAAACTTAATTATATTCAGAAATCGTTTATTAGTCTTGTTCCTCCTACTTTTCTTCTATTTGACTAAAATTTTTCAAAGTATTTCGGATAGACCAAGTTTTAAACAGCGCGTCAAATTGTTTTTTCTTTTCTCTCTAAGACAGAATTTCTCACATTTTTTCATCCCTGAAACACCCAGACTAATCATTTTATCTTGCGGAACACTTATTCTGAGTTTCCCTGGATTTTCAATCTGAAAAAGTAATGATCTCTAAAGGTCTTTACTTGAATCCGTCTCTGATGTTAATGGTCATATATTCATAGTGGAGCGGAACATTTTAAGCAAACTCGCTGCACACTTAGCTAGCGACACTAGTGTTCCGAAGAATACAGTTTGAGAAACGCTGCTCTAAAACATAGAAATGTAAACTTAGGGTTCGGTCGGTCGTGTGAGCCGATGTCAGATTTGTGGGACGCATGGCCGTACCTGGAGGGGGTGCAGGGGTGGCAATTGCCCACTAAATTTCCAAGATTTGGGCAAAATTAAAATTTTTCGGCAGTGGCAAAAAAATATTTCGGTGAAACCAGAAATTTTTTTGCAGCAATATGAAAAATTTGGGAAAAGTCAGGAATTCTAGGGCAGTGTCAATGATTAACTGCAAAAAATAGTTACCTAATTTAAGTGAAGACCTTTTTTTGGAGAACACCTTGATTTTGGGATGAAAAATGAAAAATATGAGACTGATTTACAGTAAAGACCCCCCCTTTTTTTTAGAGAAAAAACCTTGATTTTAGGACGAAATTTAATCTTCGTCGAAGAATCTCAGACAGTTTTTTTTCCTATCCGTAAAGTTTTTTATTTATCTTTCTGACTCGCAGGAAAGCTTCAAATACACTACACGTAAGCAACCGTCAAGATATCACTCTCATCTGTTTTAAAAATGCCAAGATATTGCTGTCCGATTGAAGTATTTTATTTAGAGATATGACTAAAATTTAGAACTGCTTGTTATGACTGCCAAGCAGAGGAAAGTTCCATAAAGTGTCTTTTTCAAGAACACAACAGACTCATGCGAGTAAGTTTCAAACCACTACCAGGTTGATCACGTTCGTCATCAATACAGCGTTCTTAACTACTCGGCCACGCTTCCGGTAAAATTGAAGACCAAAATTGAAAACCAAAATTGATAATTTGCTTGCTTGCTCGCACACTGAAAAAAAACAAAAATGCTTTGACAAAACATTGAAAAAAATTTTTTAAATATGATTGTATAGTATGCTAGTATCCCGAGTTATTTGAAAATACGTTCAATTGAACCATGGTAAAGTATAATATTAACCATTTTACCTTTATTAAAATTTCTTTACATTTTTGGTTACGACTAATAAAGTGTTGTTTAGTTTTAATCTTCATTGAAAAAAATTCCAAAGAATATATAAAACATATACTTGATATTAAAACAATAGAAGACGAAAAAAAACAAAAAAGCAACAACAGCATGACAACAGACCAAACACAGCCTCCCGCTTATAGTCCTCCCCCTCAACCGGTTGGTTATGCTCCACCTGCAGGTAACCAACAAAAAAATTTATTTTTTTTTGTTAAGCAAGGAAATAACTTTTAACACTAATTGATGCCGTATAAAAACATTTCTGTTCATAGTTTTCGTTTTTATTTTTTACACGGCGAGCCAAACAAACCGCAATATACAAATTATACATTCAAGAAAAGTATTGCCAGACACATATTGCATAAAGAATGAGTGCTTGAGTGGTTTAATTGTAAAAGAATGAAAAAACTCTTTTTTTTTCATTGAACTGTGCGGATAAAAGTTTTAGACAGAAATGCGAAGGTTATTTTGTCTTTTTCACGAAGCGCCGTTTTTGAGTTACAAATTTTTAAAGCAGAGTTGGGCGCACTTTTAATGCTGGTGGCCAATTTCTTTTATAATTTAAAAGAAACAGGCAGGATGGTCGAATCTCTACAATTTATCTTTTAACAATTAATTTACATTCAGTTAAAATTATCTTAAATTTAGTAAAAATCAATCTTATCCAATAACGTAAGACATAAAAAGTTTGTTGCAGCCAAGATTAATCAGTGAAATGGCCGTAACCCGGCTTGCAAGCTAATTTTTCCACAGATTTTTTAAAAATTAGTTTTCTGAACTCGAGCAAAAACCAATCGCAATAAAAACAAATTGTTTAACTCCCAGTCATTCTGTTCATCAATTACCTGCTTGCTTGTACATTACAGCAAAAAGTTACCCTAAAAATGTAGCTAAATACTTGTTAACCTTGAATATAAAGACTGTGTTAATGACCTAAGCGTAACATTTAAAAAATAAGGTTTGACCCATAGAATATTAAACTAAAGTTAGTCTTATATTGCTTCAATAGTTCCATTTAATCTGACAGAATGATAAGAAAAACGCAAAAAAATTATTTTTTACAGATGTGTTTTACAGGTTATGTGCAACCTATTATTATGACTGCACCACAGCCACAACAACAACAACAACAGCAATGTAAGAAACATGTATATTTTAATTTATTGAAAAAAGTGAATAATGTTTCGAAAAATTAACTGCTTTAAACATCAGCGATGATATCATAAAATTTTTTTATGTCAATTAGGCTATAAGATATCCGTTCAATAACTGTGAACCCCAGTAAAATTTTTTTTACCCTTTTAGCACTTGTTTGTTTGTTAAAGGCATACTTTTTGTATTTAAAATAAATTGGTTTCATTCATTTAGTTTCTTAAGATTATTTATACTTATGGTCGATGCGACAAACACAAATTTTTTTGTTGCTCTATCTTTCAATTGTTTATGTTTTGTAGTTGACAAAAGTTATCATTTTATAAAACATGTTTCTCCTTAATTTTTATTTTTGATAGTTTTTTGTGAAACACCCACCTGTTAAGTGCCAATGATGGCAGTGCTGAATAACCGAAGTAAAGGCAGTTTAATATCACCACCGTGTTTCATATTTCTACTTTTCCCCCATTATACTACAGGCATTAGGCAATCTGAAAATTGGAAAAATATTTTTAATTAAAATTAATGTGTCACAAACCTTGTTCGGAAATCCCAAAGGACCAGTTGAGCTAGATAACCCGAATACCTGCGCTGAAACAAAGCTGTGTCTAAATTTTATTTTATTCCGGCTCAAGAAGTAGTTTTGCTATGAGCCTGACGGTTTATACAGTTGGTTAACGAAAGCTCGGATTGATTTCGTTGAAGATTCTTTTTCACAACAAACAGAGACCCTTGTCTCTAATAAAAACAGATGTATTACAAAAATATCACGTCCGACGAAACTTCTATTCCACGCTTTGCCAAACTGCAAAGCGAAATCAACACTATAACTCGACTCAATCAACACAAATAATTCTACCTCTGTAGAACAAAACTGCCAACCACTGGCACAAAATAAATTCAACAATTGTCCACCGACACAAAATCTAACGGTCCACCTCCTGTGGCCAAACAAAATCACCTTCGCTCGAGCCGCCACTCGAGTCGCTTCTTTTTTTTATTTTTTTTTATTTTTTATTTTTTTATTTTATTTTTTTTATTTTATTTTTTTTATTTTTTTTTTATTTTTTATTTTTTATTTTTTTTCAAAGCAAGACGTTTTAATAGAAAAATAAAAGGTGAACAATAAAAGTAATCATAACACAAAATTTCAAATCGCATTAGTTTTCCGTTTCTTTGTTTTGACGAACTTCTACTTATTTTTTCGGTTGATGGTAGTGACATCACCGACGTAGTAATGTGTAATATTTCTTATTGATCAACGTTGATACACTGTGTTCGGGATTAACATTGTTGGTCAGTATTATTGATTTGTAGACATAGCATAGGGTCGAAGTCTTGCTTAATTTGTTCATTCTGTTTCATTTCTTTTAATTACTAATCGACATCCAACGGTTTTGACTCGAATATTCGCTGATTTATTTCTACTCAAGTTTAAGTTAATTGTTAATAATGTATCTTTATATTCGACGATATAATTATTTTCATTAGTATTTTCGGGTATTATTCGGCTTCAAATTACCTCACAACGATAATAATAATTTCTCGCTACGCATCGGCTTTATATAGAAAACAAAACCACGTGACGTAAACTTTCTCGTAATTTCGAGATTCAACCAGAAACCCCTGGAGAGATTGTTACGCGAAACAAGTGGCATATACGCGAACCTTCCAGTACAATGACATTAGTCAAAAACATATTACGTCAATACAAAGAGAAAAAAAGAGAAAAAGATACATGTATCGAGCCATAGAACAAATTGGACGTATATCGCAAACAGCGCTCAAAGAGCCGCATTTATTCTCTTATAATAAAACTACGAATTGCTTTTAACGGGGATACACTACATCGTTATGATTAAAATTATGAATGAAGTGTGACATAATGTTTGGACTTATATTTTATAAAAAAATATTTTAATGCCATGACCACAGAATGTACAAAAGATTGAGAAGCTTTTCAAATCGAAATTCGAAGATTGATTTAAAATGAAAGATATTCGCTAGGTGGCAGTACAATCGGGGATAATTTAACAATCAAAGACAGAATGATTAATCAAATAAATTTGTGATTGCTACTTTTTTATTTATTGGAACGTTACGGCTAAGAGATCACAAGAACAAAGATATTAATTACCAAAACATCTAGAATCAAAATGCCCTCTAAAAATCAAATTGCCCCAATGTGGGGCGTATGGCCTACGTTGAGAACAACTGCTTTATAATGTTCAGAAACAAGATAGAGATTTAGTTTTGAGTTTCTTATTTAAAACTAACTCTGGTCAACAAATTTTAAAAAACATTTTTATTAAGTCCTTAAATTGTACAAATTAGCAAAAATTCCATTAATTTTGAAAATTTATGAAATTTATGTCTGTTTTGTGCGAGCGTGGAAAGAAGTTCATTTTTCTTTTTTAAAAAATACTTTTATCTGGAATAACGAAAATTTGTAGAAAATCTAAAACTTTTTGTTTTAACAGCAACTGTTGTCGTCATGAATCAAGGAGCCCAGCAATGCAAGTAAGTGCCAGTACAAGTCTATTCAATCATTACGATGGACAGTGTGACTTATGCTAAGCTCAGTTTTATCCGGGATTGATTAAAGTTTTGTTATTGATCTAGATTAAAGTTTGATCTTGATTAAAGTTTTATAAACGTAAAGCTGTTATGTTCAAAGAGAAAAGCACTTTATATCATTTACATCTGCTTGGCGGTCACAACCAGAAGCTTTAAATTATGCCCATACAATTACTCTAGTCTTTAAAAACCAAAACAAAAATATTAATCGGACAACGTTATCTCGCCATTTTGATAGCTGAGAAATTGTTTGAACTTTTTCCTCTTCAAGCACAAGTCAGAGGATATAATTCATTTAATGAGGACGGCGACGATCTGCAAACTTCTCATAAAATTAAGGCGTAAGATGTAAGACTCAAAATTTTGAGAGAATAATCATCTTTAATAATAAAACAAGTCCACATCGAATGTGAACGAGAAAATCATTCTGTTTACGTTTTTTATAAATTCAGAAATCACAATCACGTGTTTCTTTAGTGGTGCGCTAAGAAATAGTTTGTTCGTTTTTAAGAATCACAAATTCCATTGTGGGAGTAAGTTTTTACAACTTTACTTCAAGATTGTTCAAAACTGATTCGTTTACAATCACTTGATTGTTTGTCGAATATTGTTTTAAAAGCTTTTTGATTCATTCTATTTACCGTTTCCTTTGTCATTTCGTCCTTAATCAAAAGTAGTTCATTATGAGTTACAGAAAAAATGAAAAGTATGCTTAGATCAAAAAATGTTATGTTGAAGTTGGTCTAAATATTTTTCTAAGATGTATGAGGAATAATATTTCAAATGTTTTTTAAAAATGCCAAAAGATGTTTGAAAAGCATTACTGTAAAATTGTTCACTTAAAACTCGTTTCCACTACGAGCGTGGTTTGGAGTACTTTTCGTTTGTTATATTGACTTTTTTACTTCTTTCCGCGTTAAGCGTTCAGTAAAATAAAAAATCAGTAAAAGAAAGAATATTCAACTCTACACTCGTAGTAAAAACGAGTTTTTATTCTCATATCAAATCAAACTACATATTTTTGCGCAGACACGGAGTCGTTTCGCGAAACTTCACATGCTGCGGAATATGTTTGGCAATCTTCTGCTTTCCTATTGGAATTCTTTGTTGCTTTTTAATGCAAGAAAAACAATGCAGAAACTGCGGGGCAAGATTGTAAATGTTTGCAGGAGAACGATAGAGTGTAAATAGGCCTATTTGTGTTTGAGTCAAAATAAAAGCGAAAATGTATTGTTTATTACATAGAGATGTTAGTGCGTATGACTTTAATTAAATTGCTCAAGACAGTACACTTTTGGTATAGCTAATGCATCAGTCGCAACAACAGTATTCCGACTACTAAAGATCAGCCTGAGCCCGGGCCATTAAAGTGAGATTTGCCATTATTAATTTGAACTTTGCTGAAGCCAAAATTCAGTTCTTTTTTCTTAAATTGTTTAACTTGGATTCGAGTGTTATATCACGAGAAATAATACAGCGAAATATAAAAAGGTTTATAAACATTTTATTCAAGTTAAACCAGGCAACCGCTCTACAGATGGCAGCTACCTGGTTTATATTCTCGGCGCATCAAAATTCAATAATCAAAATAGGGTAGGGTGAGTGTTTACGCCAGAAGGAAAGTGAGAAACATTAATTTTTTTGGTCGTACCCTTGGAAATAATCAAACCCACAAACAGGAACCCCACTCGAAATGGTTAAATTTAGGCAAGACCCAGGAGGAATAAAAGCATTAAATTTTTGAGTTGATATGTTCCTTGTAAATGTCACAAAGCACAATACAAAAAAGCAATAAATGACATCGATATACACTTTATTATTCATACCATACTTTCACATATGGTGTGGTACTGTACATAATTGAAAGTACTAATAGTTCAATGATTTTGCTTAAATAATTTGTATTGTTTTTTCGGAATGTTTTCTTAGGGAAAGTTTAAAAGTCAGAATTCAGACGGCATTGCCATGGAATATTGTAGGCAGCTAAAGAAAAGTAGATTTGGCCCGATTAATTTAGAAATTTCTGTTTAGAACAAATCATTATTTTGAATTGGCTCGTATAATTTTGCGTTGATCATCGAGTTTTAGGAACATATACTGAACAGTGAGTGATTCTGAATAGTCTGTTCTTTTATATTAAAACATAAATGTGCTTAGCTTTGATTATTAAATATCACGTTGTTTAAATCTTTTATATTGATTATACAATGGCGTAACATAATCATATTTGCGATCACTAGATAATTCAAACAATATTATTTAGTCTCACTTCCACTTACAGCTGATTGACTTGTATTATATTGGATTTGACTAAAACGCTAAATTTTAATATAGCTTTGTCAATCTGGTCACAAGTTTATTTTAGAGATAACGATCAAATAAAATAACTGTTAAATATTTAAACAACATTTTGACGGTTATTAGTTTCATCGTTATTTACACGAGTTTCTTTGGAGTAACACTTTTCGTTTTACTTCGTTTGTATCAGGGCTGCGAAGTCGATGTATTAATCGATTCCAAATTGAGTTCGAGTTAACAAAACATGACAAGTCCAAGTTTAAGTTCCTAATTTTTTGAGTTCAAGTTAAATTTGAAAAATAATTTTAGCCAAAAATAGCTCGACCATAAAACCAAGATGAAACGTAGCTACCGTTAAAAGGAGTCCCAAGCAGAATCTTGTAATAGTAAAACAACAAAGACTAACATTTCATCTTTCTTAAATTTACTCAAATACAAAATGACTTAAAATAATAAAGTCGATCTCGATCGAATTTTTTTCAATTTTGACTGCAAGTTCGTGTTCAGTAATATTTAGTTTTTCCAGTTCGATTTCGGCAAAAATACCAAGTTCTCCGGGTTTAAGTTCGAATTAGTTGCGCGAGCTTGAACCAGTAGTTTTATTGAGCGCTATAGAGTACAATTTTTCCTATGAGTTTTAATCAGAGTATGTTGTTGTTTACTTAGCTACTACTATTGGTCACAGTTACCGTAAATAACCTCTCTAACCCTCTCTTTGTCGCCAAAAAGAATTTTTCCCTGGACTAAAGATTTCATGCTTGCAGCCCAAGTGCGCGTGCGACCAATTGCGTGCTCTTTTTCTCTAAACCAATCAGAGACGCCTTTAGTTTTGATGTTTTTCTATCCTATTATGAAGTATGTTTTTTTGGCACTTCATCATTGCCAACGGTTTCTTCTCGCAAGAGTTGGCCGAAAAAATTCGGAAGAAAACAGTTTTTCAAAGACTACCAAAATTAAAAAAGTGAGTGGTTCCGTCAATACCATTGGTTATTTTAAAGCTCTTTTTTTTATAGATTTAAAAATTGATTAAGATTTTTGCTTGAAGTCGTTTTTACTCTTTCTAAGCTGAGTTTAAAAACTTTATCTTTGTTATAGTTTAAAAGCAATATTAAGTTCAAGTCATTGAATCGAGTATTGGAATTATTCTTAGAAAATTCTTAATTTTTTCCCTAAGGCTTTCAATAAATATTTCAAAATTTTTAGTTTCAAAATCACAAATGCGGCTCAACACTTCTAATTTCGTTATACAATCTTTTAATTTGCTTGATGAATTTTCTTGTAATACTATATTCTTCCTCCCTTGTTTCTTTCTCATTTCTTATATTTTAACTGATCAAGGTGTTGTGGACATGCCTTCTACCGTTTTATACTGGCACTTTTTAATTATCTTATGCATGTTTTAACGTCTGACGTTGTGCTGCTTCTTCTTTTGCTTGATTTTTTTTAATATTTACGATTTTTTGTTTGAGCTGTTTAATAGCGATAGAGAATAATAGAAATCAAATTAACGCCTAATATATTTAGAATGTCAAACTTCAAAGCTTTGTTTGCAAATTTGCCCAAGTGATATGAAATATACAGCTCTAGACATATCACTCTGTAATAAATCACAGTTACTTGTCAAAATGATATACTTATGATCAAGTAATGTTTTAAAAGTTCGCGCTGTGACAAATTAATTTTATCAGTATTTTGTAATTTCCAATTTATATTTTCCGATACAAAACGATTAGTATTTTTTAAATTTTAATCATGTTATTTATTTCTTCTTCTTCTTCGTATGGTTGCGTTCACGTGGATGCTTCTTTCTGTTTAAAGCGGAGCTATCATTAAACTAAACAGAACTTTGTAGGTAGGCTTAAGCATTGTCACTACATTCAAGAGTTTGCTGTGAAGTGCTTTTGCCAAAAGCACAACGGAAAACATTTATGTATACTGAGCTTTTGAGCATCGAACTTGCGACTATAAGAAATCTTTCTTTTACTATAAAGTGACCCTTCCCGTTTCGGAAGAGACATATTCAGCCAGGTATACACCAAGCGTTAAGTTGCGTAACTCAGACGGGATTGAACTTGTCCGCGAAATTTAGCTAGCAACAAGCTTAAAGTATATTGTGTAAAACCAGAAAGTTTCTTTGCGTTGGAGTCCAATTTGGGCTCGAGACAAAAAAAGAGAAAAAGAGAGACAAATAAAAATGGGAAAAGTGAGATTGACAAATATTTCGTTTAAATCAAATCAAACTCCGGAATAAAAGTTGAAAGTAAAGTTCTAAGCCAGGTCAAGTTTAGTCCGTGATGTTACTTTGTTCCGTGGCGTTGCACTTTGACGCAAATAAGCTTAAGTGCAATTGAAGTGAGGCAGGGCAAGATGCTTGCTCAAAAAAAGGCTGCGATCTTTGTTCAAATATGTATTGAAATATAAATGTCAGGTTTCGGTATTCTTCAGTAAAGTGCGCCATGACTTAGTTGTAAGATTGACATATTTAACAGAACACACGTTTTGTTAACAAAAACTTGAGTTTTTTAAATTATGTGTGAATTAGAACATAAATTTTTTTAGTTTTTCAGTTAATTTTAACAAAATATTCTTGTGGCCTTTGTACGATATAAAGCAGGGATGGCGAACCTTTTTCATGAATGAGTCAAAAAACGGCAGTTTTATCAAAGTTACTGTTACGTGAGCCATTAGTTAAAATAAGTGAAAAACCTCTAATTTCGACTAAATGTGAAGGTGAAGACTAAAGAAAAGGTCCAATTCAGTTTTCAATCAGAGCCCAATCCGTCCTAAACTGATGTTGCAGACTAAAAATACCAAGAATTTGGTAATATCAGATGGGTCATTGAATTTCAACTAGTGGGTCACGCTGTGATCCCCGGGCAGTGGTGGATATTGGGTGAAGCGAGTGAGGCACTTGCCTCGGGCCCCCCTTTTTTAGAGGCCCCCCGTTTTTAGAGGCTCGCTCTTTTTGAAAATACCGCATATAGTTTCATTTTGCTGTATATTTTTTTTAAAGGTCACTATGAAATAGTTATGAAAAGTGGGAAAATCTCAGAACGAATTCATCTGAAGACCTTTTTTTTAGAGATCACTATGAAGTTGTGACGAAAAGTGGGAAATACGAAATCAATTCGAAGTGAATACCTTTTTTTTTTTAGAAATCACGATGATTTTGGGAAAAAAATTAGGAAATACGAGATTGAAGACTTTTTTTAGAGAACATTAATTTTTGGGAATCCTGATTAGGATCTTCTGCGCACAGATCTTTTTCGTTTACTCGCGATAAATTTACAAGCCTTCGCGACCCACCCTCATAGCCCTGGCGACCCATGGTTTAAGAAACACTGTTCTAAGAGAAGTGATGTGCCGAGTAAAAATCACATATGTTAATTATTAAATAGTTTAACTTAAAAGAATCTCATTTCTATTCAGTTCCAGCAAAACTAAACCCTTACGAAAAATTCCATAGGCCGGTTATGTAATTATAATGCTAGATAAAAAACATAAAAAAATTTTTAATAGTAATTTTGTAATACCAGGCAGCCATAACAGTTGTGTTTAAAGATCTTTTTCGGATGATACTAGGTATAGCTTACTAATATAAAGTTGGAATCGACTTTGCAGTTTTTGTGCCGTTATAGACTAGAAATTAAGTTGATCAATCAAATTGAACCTTAGCATAAAAAACGTTTAACCTGCATTGTCACTGTTAACTCAGCCCAGTTGTGATATGTCTAGTAGAGAGAAAGCGAATTTGGATCACAGAAAAGAGTTTATAAACCTGAAAAGTGAAATTATTCAATGATTTGAAAAGTTAAATGTATCATTTTACTCAGATAATGGTGTAAATATAACCCCTGACTCTGAGGCGACTTTGGGTTCAAATATGAGTTAAAGCAAAACATTTTTTGGTCTTTAATGTATACTTGCACTCTTGACTTGTGTTGACACTTTGACTTGACACTTTTTGACTTGTGACCTGAAGAAGTGTATTGTAACTTTTTAAGATTTTTTTTGTGTATGAGCTTTTCAAATCTTCAATCTTATTGCTCTGGTGCGGAGACCAAGCACAATTTTTTTATGCATGTTATAACGTATATCGTTCAGTTGCCGTCTCCCTATTTGCAACCTTTTCCCTATTTTGTTTTCAATTATTATCAATTATTCTTTTCGATGCAAATAAAGACAAACTGCTACTGCTACTACTACTTTGGTAATTTTTTAAAATGTACTTGTTTTGAGTAAATAGAGATTGATTTTTTGTTTTTGAACATTTAATATCATCGAAAATTATACTATTTCTCAAATAAATGGCAAAAACTGAAATAATGCTTTCATTGATGTATGACAAGATTATTGATTCAAACCAAAAAACAAATTCAAAACTGTTTCAACGTGAGTTCGCGTCAAATAAGGTTAAATTTAGATCAGAAAATTTATAGTAAAATTTTCAGTCACAATATAAACAATAAGAACAATTACACTGGTCAACGTTCTCGAACTTATGAGTCTCTGTATTGCAACTGGGCATTTCGAATTGGATATTTGAAAAATATATGTTTCCAAACATTTCGTTTAACTCATTTTTGCAAGATAAGAAACTCAAATCGATAATCTTGTTATCAACTTTAATTAGTTCGTTGGGTGATCACACAATTAAAAAAAACAAACTGGATGGCACTATTGAAAGATTATCAATCAAACCAGCCGATAAATTTTTCTTTATAAAATAATTAGCTCTATGCCTAAAAATTAAAGCATGAACCGAGTACCCAAATTTTCAGATGAATTAATCATCGAAAAAGAATATAACTAACAATCGATTCATGGAATTGTAATAGGCTATACTCTACTTCGTAAGCTCGATAAATGAATACTTTCAACCATAGTCTTATCTGCCAGAAGCAGAGGGCAATTTCCCCCCAACTCTCAAACGTTTGGGCAAAATCAGAATTTTTTGGGCAACGACAAGAAAATATTTGGGTAAAATTAGAATTTTTCGGGGACCGATAAGAAAAATTTAAACAAAATTAGGAATGTTAGAGCAGTTAAGAAGTTATTTGGGCAAAAAAAATTTTGCGCATCGAAAATGAACAGTAAATGCAGAAAAAAGTTTATGATTTAAGGTCAAGACCTTTTTTTAGTTTTCACTCTTAATTTTAAACAAAATTTCTTTTCATATCCGTAAAGTACTAGAAAATTATAATTCGGGCAAACTTTACAAAATTCGGGCAAAACTGTAATTGCCCCCGCCCCCAAAATGTTTTTGGCTGGTACGCCTATGCTTTCAATATTGCCAGGCTAAAACCACGTGCAGGTTCAGGTCACGTGGGCCAGATTTGAATTTTTTATAACTAATTGATGATGGTTTTCATAAAAAAAGAAAGATAAAAAGATTTAGTTTTTTGGCAAAAACAAAGCTAAAAGTCTTTGCAATTACTTAAAAAAAATTTAAAAAGAGTTTATTTTTTCCTTCATTGTATCCGCTTTGGTTTATTGAAGTGATGTCGAATTGAAGTCGATTGTTTGGGCGTTCAATTATCAGAAGAATTGGAAAAGTTTTTTTAATTGTTTAAAAAATTCTATTTTTTTATAAGGACAAATTTCTGCAGATTTATTTGGTATAACAAAAGCTAATTGAAACGTATTTAATCTCTACAAAGTTTTCACATGTATAGAAGAAAGTGAGTTTTTATATTTCTATTTTGGTCGTCTTTCGATTTGACGTATTGATTTGTTTGTTTCCATAAACGTTTTTTCATTTAACCAAGTTTTAAAACTCGTCTCAACATGAAGTTTATTCTATTTTACAACAAATGTAACCGAAAAGAAAGGTGATGGCCCAATGATATTTTTTTCGGTTTCTTAAAGGATCTTTTCTTTAAACCTACTTAACGTTTCCAAATGATATTAATTTTCAAAGCATACATTGGACTTAATCCAGTCTCACAAAGCCGTGTTTTTTCAAACTAATCATTCTCATTGTTTTTAAACTACGTCATTGTTATATGCAGTGATGGCCTTACAAAAGGTGGGTCGGTGCAAAAAAAATAAGGTATCCACTTTTCAAGTTTTTTGTTTCCGAAATATAGTGTTTTCTAGAAAAAAGATCATCATTTTCAATCGAGTTCATTGTCCCTGCTTTCGTCGTAAAGTTAAGGTGAAGACAAGGGGGCACCGTCATCGGGCTACTCTGAAGAAATAAAGCAATATTTTGCTTAGGGGGGGTACTTTTTGACGTTTTCTAGGAAGGGCCCGGTGTGGCCCCTCCGTTCGCATCATACTAAAGCTATCACTGGTCGTATTTTATTTATAAACAGTAGGCTACAATAGACACGTTAAACTCGCGGCTCACGAAGTCTTTTGGTACGGGCCGCGAAGTCCTTCAAACAATTTATTTTTTATCAGATACTCCATACGAAATCAAAATTTTAATCAATTTGAAACTTGGTCCCGACTGCGAAAACGACATCTGCTTTTTGCGGCCGAGTTATGCCAGCGAATTAAAGTAGTTTTGGTGAAGAATTTCTTTTCGTTTCATTCTATAGAATCGTCAGGTGGTTACTTATTCAAATAGAATTCTATTTGAATAAGTAACCACCTGACGATTCTATAGGATAAAACAAACTGTCGTGGTTTCAACTTTTTTGTTGTAGTGTTTTTAATTTAAATATATATATACAGTATGTAGAGAGAGGGCAAGAGTGAATCAATCTTCATTGCAAAGTGCTCAAAGAAAAGATCAGAGCAATTTCGTACAAAATTTATTTAAACTCTATTTAAAAAAATTTGAACAGTCTATTTCATCCAATAAAATCAATTTTTTTTATTCATATTAAGGTAAGAGAAGGGGAGTCAGGTCATCTTAATATGAATGCATAACCTGAGTCATTTTTTCCTATATGACATCACAGGAATTGCATTATTTGCTTGATTAATTTAACAAATTATTCTTAACAAAAAATCTCAGCTAAATAGTACGCAGCTCTATAAGCTTTCGTTTTTTCAACTTTTTTAGATAAATATAAATAAAAAAGAAACAAATGATGATTGAACGTAAAAAATTTTTGGTATTAAAAGATATTAAAAGGAATAAAAAGAATAAAACCTGTCCTTCATCAGCTGTTTAATTAACTGTTTTTATTTATAGTTATCTGAAGAAATTGAATAAAAGAAAAACTTATAGAGCCGAATGGTATTTAGCTCAGAATTTTTGTCCAGAATAATTTTTTAAAATAATTTTCTAAGTCTATGTATCCTACAATAAATATACCACTCTTTGCAAGTTTGGACCTGTTTTAGTTTTCGACAGTTTTGAATTATTTTTGTAGTTTAACAAACTAAATATTTCAAAGCATAAAATTTGAAAAGCTTAAATAATATTTCTATTGCTAAAAATAATTTAAAATTTTGAAACGACCTCTTATAAATTACGTTTTGCAGAACTACGTATTACTTGTCGGATAAAATTCACTTATCGTACTATGTTTTCTTAACGATGTTATAAAAACATAGTACTGTGTTTAGTAATGATTATATTCTTTATTTTTCCTGTAAACACAGGAAGATCAATAGAATGAACAGACTGCTTTGTTGTTTTAAAAAGTAATTAAATAAATTTTGTATAATATATTTAAATATTCTTTTTCAAATAGAATCTTTCTAATTGAATAAGGATCAAGATTCTATTTAAATAAAGAAGCAACAGATGCTTGGGTTTTTTCAAAACAGTGATTAAACAAATTTCGTATTAAAATATTGCTCTTATTCTTTGCACTCTGCGAGGACGATTGATTCACTTTTTATAATCTTTATGTTACTATGGCTAATGGTGAACAATTTGAAGGAATAAAGGAAGAGGCACTATACATCAGTTATGCAACTAATTAAACTAGGTGCTTTAAAAAAATTGTTAGCCTCATATAAAAAACAAGGTGAATTCTGAGTAGGAAGAATCGGTATCGAAAAATGTTGTTAAAATCGGCATCGGGGTCGAAAAAAATTGGCATTATCCCATCACTAATTTAAACACTCAATGATTAAGAGTAAATAAATATCAAAATTTAATATGACTGAAACATAATGTAGTCGTGAGAATTGATAACCTAAATTTTTTATTTGGTTCAATTTTCGCATGATTGTTACGTCATAAATTTATCTTTTAAAATTGTAGAGTTGTAGCAACCCGTTTTTACCGCATTGTTAAATTACGTCACAAGCGCACTGATTACTCTGCTTTAACAAACAATCGTTTTCTTTAGTAGTAAAATAGCAAGCTAGCAAACTGGAGTGTTTTCTTGTCGACACCACAGTCAGCGTTTTTAAGATAGCTAAATTATTTCCTTGTCGACACCACAGTCAGCGTTTTTAAGATAGCTAAATTATTTCCTTGTCGACACCACAGTCAGCGTTTTTAAGATAGCTAAATTATTTCCTTGTCGACACCACAGTCAGCGTTTTTAAGATAGCTAAATTATTTCAGTTAGCTTTTATCAAGATAGCTAAACTGTCTCAGGTAGCATTTATCGAGATAGCTAAATTGGTGACCCCGACGCTCAAAATCGAATATTTTGAGAAATGGCAAACGAAAATGCTGTTGCGCTTAAACTTCCGCCATTTTGGATTTCTCAACCACGAGTGTGGTTTCAACAAGCTGAAGCACAATTCGCTTTGCGGAATATTACTGCAGATGATACTAAATACTTCTATGTTGTTGCGGCGTTAGATCAGGACACCGCCAGTCGTCTTATCGATTTTCTAGAAAACACTCCTGAACAAGATAGGTATGGCAGTATTAAGAAACGATTGCTTAGCACTTTTGATCTTTCCCAGCAAGAACGTGCCGCCCGACTGCTAAGTTTTCCTGAGCTAGGGGATAGAAAACCGACAGCTTTGATGGATGATATGCTTGCTCTCTTAGGCAGCCACCAACCATGCTTTCTTTTCAACTACATTTTTCTTCAACGTCTTCCCGAAGATATCAGAGTCGCTCTAGCATCCGAAGACATCAACAACCCTCGTCAATTAGCTCAAAAAGCAGACATATTATGGCTGGCCAAATCAAGAGAGCCAAATATTTCTAAAATTAGTAAGACACCATCTCAGCGTTTTAAGCAGCCAAAATTCGTATCAGACTCTGAAGCATCGACAAATTCCGACAAGGTAGGACAATGTTACTATCATAAACGTTTCGGTAATAAGGCCCTGCGCTGTGTTCCACCCTGTCAATTTCAGGGAAATGCCCAGGCCGGTCGTCGTTAGTAGCCGCGGCGACCGGCGCTAATCCCAGCTTGTTTTTTATCTACGATCGTATATCCAATCGTTCCTTTTTAGTGGATACAGGCGCTGAGGTGAGTGTCCTTCCCCCGTCTAGCCATGAGCGTTTTTTTAATAATCCAGGGCCAGCCCTAGTGGCAGCTAACGGTAGTTCTATTAAAACTTATGGTAAACGGACAGTAACAATTGAATTACCCGTAGGACGGTTTCGATGGACTTTTGTTCTGGCAAACGTAAGCAAGCCTCTTTTAGGGGCGGATTTTTTGAGAGCAAATTCCTTGTTAGTCGACATGCAGCACTATCGCCTGGTTAATGCTCGGTCATTTACTAGCACCCCTCTTTGCAAAACAAATATATTAGCTCCTCGTCTAAATGCCATCTCCACCTCAACTAACGCTTATGCTCAACTTCTTGCTGAATTTTCCCAGATTTCTACCCCGCAATTTTTCAAAATTCAACCCAAACATAATGTTCAACATTTTATCGTGACCCAAGGACCCCCAGTCCATTCTCGCGCTCGACGGCTTTCGCCTGAAAAACTCGCACTCGCCAAGCAAGAATTTAATAAAATGCTGGATATGGGTATAATCCGTCGTTCCTCAAGCCCTTGGGCATCGCCACTTCACTTAGTACCCAAACCTTCTGGTGGCTGGCGACCATGCGGCGATTATCGTCGCCTTAATGCAGCCACATTACCAGACCGCTATTCTCTCCCACATATTCAGGATTTTGCAGCACGTTTAGACGGCGCAAAAATATTTTCCAAAGTCGACCTAATTCGAGGCTATCATCAGGTTCCAGTAGCAGAAGCTGACATTTGCAAAACGGCGGTCATAACTCCATTTGGTCTATTTGAGTTTCTCCGCATGCCTTTTGGGCTTAAAAACGCTGCCCAAGCATTTCAACGGTTAATGGACACGGTTTGTCAATCGCTTGATTTTGTCTTTGTTTATCTTGACGATATCCTTATTGCTAGTTCCTCGCACCATGAGCATCAAAAACACCTCAAAATCTTATTTGAAAAACTTCTCAGTCACGGCCTATTAATCAATCTTGAAAAATGTGAATTCGGACGTACGCATCTAGATTTTCTTGGACATCGCATTGACAAAACTGGCGCGCGCCCACTGGCTACTAAAGTTGATGCTATTCGCAATTTTCCCCCTCCCAAAAGTACAAAGGATTTACAAAGATTTATCGGCATGATTAATTTTTATCATCGCTTTATACCTTCTGCAGCTAAGTTAATGGCTCCACTATATCGTGCCATCGCAAACAATAATAAAATTTTGGAATGGAGTGACTCGCTACAAACCTCATTCACACAAGCGAAACAAGCCCTTGCCAATGCAACCTTGTTGCATTATCCAAAAAGTAACGCCCCCACGGCTGTTACCGTGGATGCCTCGGATGTCGCTATCGGCGCTGTTCTCGAGCAATTCACCGATGGTGCATGGCAACCATTGGCGTTCTTTAGCCGTATGCTTCGCAAACCGGAAGTCAAATACA
This sequence comes from Diplosoma virens, assembly GCA_963680785.1. Taxonomy (NCBI): domain Eukaryota; kingdom Metazoa; phylum Chordata; class Ascidiacea; order Aplousobranchia; family Didemnidae; genus Diplosoma; species Diplosoma virens. Next base: position 18,890,798 of record OY796885.1, read on the forward strand.
GCGCTTTCGATCGCGAACTGCTTGCCATTCATCTTGCCATTCGTCATTTCCGTTATTTTTTAGATGGCCGATGTTTCGCAATTTTTACCGACCACAAGCCACTCACATTTGCTTTTTCTAAAATTTCTGATCCTTGGTCCGCTCGACAGCAGCGCCATCTCTCAGCTATATCAGAATATACAACGGATATTCGCCATATTGCTGGTAAGCAGAACTTCGTGGCAGACACACTGTCTCGTCCAACTGAACTACCAGGACATGGCAGCAGATCAGGTGGCCCCAGAAGTGCAGGCCTACCGCACAGCCATAACAAATCTTCGGTTAGAAGATATTCCGATTGGAAATTCTAACGTTTCTTTACTGTGCGACGTATCCACTGGAAGACCTCGGCCAATCGTTCCGATTTCTTGGAGGAGGCGAGTTTTTGATGCAATTCATGGTTTGTCCCACCCGTCCATTCGAGCCACACGCAAGCTGGTTGCTTCCAAATTTGTTTGGCACGGCTTACAAAAGCAAGTCGGGCTATGGACCAAGCAATGCCTAGCTTGCCAAAAAGCCAAAATCCAACGTCATGTCAAAGCACCAATCATTTCTTATCCCCCTCCTGGCAGACGTTTTGATTGTGTAAATATAGACATTGTCGGACCCTTAGCGCCGTCAGAAGGAAACCGTTTCCTTTTAACCATGGTGGATCGTTTCACCAGATGGCCCGAGGCAATTCCTCTTAAGGAGGTAACAACCCTAGCATGCGCAAAAGCTTTTTTTGCCACTTGGGTTTCCCGTTTTGGTGTGCCCACTCACCTTTCGAGTGACAGAGGTTCACAGTTTATTTCTCAACTATGGTCCTCCATTCATCAACTGTTAGGCATCCGCCTTCACCACACCACGGCTTATCACCCACAAGCCAATGGACTTGTGGAAAGATTTCACCGGCAACTAAAAACAGCTTTGATGACACGTCTAACGGGTGCGAATTGGGTTGACGAACTCCCGTGGGTTTTGCTCGGTATTCGCACCACGCCCAAGGAGGATATAAACTGCTCTACAGCAGAGCTTGTCTACGGCAGCCCTCTTACGGTCCCAGGAGACTTTATTCCCGGTACAAATGAGCCCCCAAATCCTTCTTCACTGCTTCCCTGGCTCCGACAGGCTATCAGTAAGTTCAATTTTACACCTATGTCCCAACACGGTGTAGCACCACAACACATGCCTCGTGAACTTTTTAATAGCCCATATGTGTTTATTCGACGTGATTCGCACAAACCGCCACTAACGCCACCCTATGAGGGACCTTATAAGGTCTTGCAACGCGGAACAAAGTCTTTTCAGATTGATGTTGGCGGCCGGGAAGAAGCTATTTCTGTGGATCGCCTCAAGCCTGCTTTTGTCGACACGACACTTCCGGTCCAACTCGGTCATCCCAAGAGACGAGGAAGACCACCAAAATCATAATATTGCATTTGCTTGTTTGTTTTTGTGTGTGTGTTTGTTTTATATGTCCACCGTCATCTTTCCTCCAGTGCGCTTTTTGGGGGGGAGCTGTGTAGCAACCCGTTTTTACCGCATTGTTAAATTACGTCACAAGCGCACTGATTACTCTGCTTTAACAAACAATCGTTTTCTTTAGTAGTAAAATAGCAAGCTAGCAAACTGGAGTGTTTTCTTGTCGACACCACAGTCAGCGTTTTTAAGATAGCTAAATTATTTCAGTTAGCTTTTATCAAGATAGCTAAACTGTCTCAGGTAGCATTTATCGAGATAGCTAAAGAGTGAAGATTTGGCTGACTCAATCTTTTTTATTGCCTTAATGTTCGTCACAAACGTTCTCGCTTATTACCTCTACGTTAAATCTCTTGGGAGTTTTTTGTTTCGCGCATATGTGCTTCTAAAGTTTTCCACTAAAAGGATAAAATTTAACTGTTCGTCAGTGCGGAGTTTGCAATTCATAATAGTTACGATTTAACCTTTTCATTGTTTAGATAACTCCACAATTGATTTTCATTTAGTTATATTTCTTGGTACTCACTTTCAGATTTGATTAATATAATTGTAAAGATCAGAAGTCGTGATTCTTGTTCGAATAGAATAGTTAATGGCAAAAAGATTTAAACACTAAATGATAAACTACTTTTTATTAAAGAACTGGAGAGCCGGAGCCGGAACTAGTGAATAAGTACTTGATAGCTCCGGAGCTGGAGCCGGAGCTAGTGCTCTTCTACAGCAGCTCCCCAGCCCTGATTACGAACACTACGAAAAAGGCGTTTCTGCTTGGTAATTAATGGATATCAGTTATTACATACATATACAAGACATGCATCAACCATAAACATTGCAAATGCACATAAACAGACTCTTTTCTAGTTTTTATTATGAAAGTAATGCTTTACTAGTGCAAACGTTACTACAGGTCAAGAATTAAACTGGGGTGTGTGTTTTGGGGTTTGTGTGGACAACCTGATAAAGTGTTGTGATACATTGAATACTTAAATTTGTTAATTCAAACGTACAGTATAAGAAGAATAAGGTGCAGCTGAAAATTTTCGATTACTCCATGTATACATTGTAGAAACAGATACTTCAAGTATTCATAATAGCTTAAAGTCATAAAAATAAAAAGGAACTATTTACTTTATAAGTACAGTAGTATATAATATGATGAGACCGAATTTTACCAAAGTTTATTTTATTTAAAATTTTGACTTTACTTTGATTTATAATCGAAAGCAACATTACAAGTTTGATAACATAAAAAAGGCCTAAAAAAATATTGACAATATAGACCAGAGGTGGGAAACCTTTTTATTATTAGGAGCCACATTAGATTAGGCAGTAACAAAGGAGGCTGCATGAGCCGAGTAACTCAAAAAAATAGCGTCATCGCTTAAAAACTAGTGATCTCTAAAAAAAAGGTGATCACTTTAAAAGTGTCTCGAATTTGTTTACTTTCATCTCCAAAATAAAGTGATTTCTAAAAAAAAAGATCTTTGAATTCTGTCTCGGATTTCTTGATTTTCTACCATAAAAAGTAGTGAGCTCTGAAAAAAGGTCTTCACTTTGAATCTGTTTGAGTTTTCTTGATTTTTGTCTCTAAAATGTACTGATCTCTAAAATAAAAAAAGGTTTTCCATTGTATTGTCATGGAGGCCGCACAAAAAAGACGATAACGAGCCCTACTTGTGACAACAAAATCTAATTCTAAAAGTTGGTATTGCAGATTATTTCTGCAAGTTTTGTTTGAAGAGTATATTCTAATCTTAGTGAAACTATGTTTTAAAAAAACTTTATTTTAAAATAAAGTGGAAAAAAAGTAAAGGTCTGACTTTGAACTCATTTTGCTTTAACAGATTTTTAAAAAATTCGGAAAACATTTGTTGAAGACAAAATTTTGACAAAATTAAACAATTTTTAAGTTATCCAAGATTTGCTTATGGCCAGCACAATAAAAACAAACGTTTTTGTACACACTGTAAAAAATGTTGTGACTTTTTAAATACAATCTGCAGCTTTTTTTAAGCACGTTTACTTGAGCAGCAGCAATCTTTAACTATTTTATTTTTTGAAAATATTAAAACTTTTTTGAGAACAGCTAAAAAAATTACAATTTCTAAAAAATAGTATAAACTGTCATTGAAAAGACAACTCAAATAAAAAGAAATTGAAGAAGGCAACAACATCATGGCATCAAACTTTATCGAACCTTCTCCTCAACCTGTTGTTTATGATCATCCTGAAAGTAAGCAATTCCAAACTTTAACGTACTTTAATTGAGCCCAAAAATTTGTGTTGAAACAAATATAACGCCTTATAGAACACTTATATTGATTATATTTTTTCTACACTCTTAACTTATTGCACTAGTAGACAGCATGGCCGAGTAGTTACGAGACGCACTCAAGCGACACGATTAGTCGTTTCGTTCCTTGGGAAAGACATTTAACAACATTTTTCTCTGCTTGGCGGGCTTAGCAAGTTTTTCTAAATTCCAGTCATATGAATAAGTAAAAATTTTAACTGAACAGTAGTATCTTGCAATTCACTGAAAGTATACATTTTCACCGTACTGTAATTACATCCCAATACATTACAACTTTAGTAATTTTGCATCTTGATTTTTCATCATCAAATGATGTTTTTATGTTTTAAATGATTGTTTTTTAGCATGATTTTTAAAAAGTAATTGTCTTTTTTACCATATACTTTACTTATATATTTTTTTAAGAGCAAAAATTCAAAAGAGAATAACTATGAAAAACATTCATTATAAGTTTTTATTTATTTATTTACTAATACAAACCCAAATAAAGAATATCTCAACTTCTAACCCCAACTTTAGTCCTAACCTTAATCATAACCGTAACCTAACCTTAACTTTAGCCCTGATTCCTAACCTAAAAATGTGTGGCTTATTTAGCTTACGGTGAAAGAAACCTAATGATAAAATTACTGACGATGTGTTGCATTGCGATGATTACACTGCTGTGAAAATCTATGAGATAAACTCACGGTAATAAACTTACCGAACACCTTCCTTGGCATCTCAAAAAGTAGGTTTGGTAAATCGCCTGACGCTTGTATGAAGTATAAGCCTCTGATATTTTAATGTTATTCAGTAAGATATAGCGATAAAAATTAAATTTAATTTGTAAAAACATATCATGAATCTTCCTATGCCATTATTACAACTACATTATTCCATTAGCTGCGAGTTTGCAAAAAAATGAGTTATTTTAATTTTTAAAAATTTTCGGGCACATGTCTGAAGCTTAAATGATTTTTGCTACGTAAGACAAAATTTGTAGTTTTTTTAAAGTACACACAGCTTAGCACTTAAAAAACGTTTGATTGCGCCTTAATTTGTAAAAACTTGCAAAAAACGTATGTCTACTGTACTTTTAAAATCCGTAAAACCATTTATCTTTGTTTCTTTATCAGTCTCAATATTTTTTTAAAAAGTTTTGTTAAAAAAATAATTTGTAAAAAACTTGAAACTTTTTCTTTTAACAGGAACTGTTGTCGTCGTGACCCAAGAGCCTCAGCCTTGCAAGTGAGTGCAAGTCTAATCAGACAATAGCAGTCGACAGTGTGACCAGCTGGTGGCACAAAGCGATTATTATCAATATGTTTGATTCAATTCTTATAAACGTCAAGTTATTGTGCCTTTGTACTAAAATTAATAATATTTTTCTCTGCTTAAAAAGCAGCTGAGCTGGTTCAAGTTCACTTTAAAAAAAATGTACAAGAAAATGTAAGTCGAGCCGGACAGTAATATTTTGAAATCTTAGAAGGTGGAAATAGGAATCGTTTAAAGTTTCCGCCGTTGTCCTATAAGCAAGAATGGTACTACCTATTGTAATATGGTGATGGTTGCAATTTACAAAGCTTTTGAAAGACCACATTTAACTACAAAAGTTTGTTTTCAAAGTAACTCGATCCAATAGTTCAAAATTAACCAACGTCAAGCATTATTTCAAGTGTTGCTGATTTATGTTATTTAGATTTTCTTCGGCTATTTCGTCTTTGACTACGCTGATCTTGAAAATTTTTCCGTTAAATAGTAAAGCTAAGTAAAAGCAAAATTACTGGGATTAAACATTTTTATGGTAAGATTAGGTCAAAACCGTCGCACAAATCGCATGAAAACGATTGGATACGTTCCTCAACTTTTGGCACGCGAGCTTTTGATAGGATATTGGTAAAAATACTTTTAATCAAAAATATTTCCGTCATCTTTTTTATAGATTTCCTCAATTAGCTTAAACATATATGGCAGTAGTTTTTAAATAAATTTTTTTGTTATCACTAACATATTTTATTTGTGCTAAAATCACAGACATGGAGTTGTTTCTGAACACTTCACCTGCTGCGGAATATGTTTGGCAATCTTCTGTTTTCCTATTGGAATTCTTTGTTGCCTTTTAATGCAAGAAAAGCAATGCAGAAACTGTGGAGCGAGATTATAAATTTTTGGGTCGAATAGTTTATTGTAAATATTTGTTTTTAGTCAAAATGAACATGTTTTGTATAGATTTTGTTTATTGTAAATTATAGATTTCGTGAATTCAATAAAATTGGTTCGAAATAATTGTGCGTTTTTTTATGTATGCGTTAAGGCATTGCACATATGTACGCCTACATATTGTATGCGATATTTTTTAAAATATCAACCATTTTCCAAAAAGTCATCGCTTTTTAAATTTCATCAAAAAAAAATTGTGTGACTCTGGTTAAACAATTCATAGCATGGCATATTTAAATACAGACCGGGACACCGTAGAATGGGATTGTTTTCATTGGGGGCTTATTGTGACGTCATTAATCAATTGTCTTTAATAGAACTGCTACTTCTGGTCGCCATGTTTTTACTGATATTCGATCGAGCAACAGGACGAAGCGAGTGTTTAAAATCAAGAAATTAAAATTTGGAGTCTTTTCAAGAAAGAACCATAACAGTTTTTCGTGGGTGAAACTAACCGAGACTCCCCTAACAGCAACAGGAGGAAATAAAAGAAATAACTGGAAAAGGATTTTTCAAGAAGCGATAGTAACCGTAGGGGAATTTCGGGTTAGTTTCACGAACAGAAACCGCTTATGGTGATTATTGTTAGTATGAAAAGGCTATAGTGCATACTTTGTCGTAAAGTACTCGGTAATGATTCATTTAGAGCAGCGAAGCTCAAGCTGTATTTGCAAAATATTCATTTACGGAACAAAGATAAAGATAAAAGCTTTATTGACCGGAACAATAAAACTTTAAAAATGATGAGACTGGATGCTTTTGGTGATTTTTTTAGACAGCAAAATGGTTGAAATGTAGTATGAAGAGGCAACTAAAATAGCAAAACAAAAAAAGTCATATACTATTTTAGGGGAGTGTTGATTCGGTCCTTTGTTCTAAAAATGGCTAATAAAATTCTGAGAAAAGGTGCAGAAAAAAACTAGCACCAACTTTTTTCAAATAATACAATTTAAAGACAAATAAAAGATAAGTCTGATGACATCAAAAGTCAGGTATTGCAGCAGACCAAAGACGCTCCTCTTGGTCTTTTTGCAATCCGGCTGGATGAATCAACAGACATCTCACCATGTGCACCATTGATAATATTTGTAAAATATGTTTATAATAGTGCATTTAACCCTTAAACGCCTAGTTGGGTCGCTAGCGATCCAAATGAAAATTTCCAAGAACGTACCTCCCATACTGTACACCCCAGTACCGCCATACTCTGTGTATTCTTCAAGCTACTATTTACATTGATTTTCATAAACGCCGTTTTGTTTCCATTTGTAACTTTTCAAGAAATAAGAAAACTTTTTTCTTAAAAACCTATAAAATCGCTAGCAATCTACGTTAAGTAATATTGTAACAAACATTTTTCCTGTTCTCATTGAATATTGTATGATGGTGTCATGAAACTGTTTCTGGTGTGTCACTGTGTGTCGGGCTATACTTGCAATGGTTTGCCCTGCACTGTAAGCGTTAATTTGGTTTTCTAAGAAAAAGATGCAGAAAAAAGCTTGCAGCTGTTTTTTATCAAATAATACAATTTAAAGACAAATAAAAGACAAGTCTGATGACATCAAAAGTCAGGTATTGTACCAAACCAAAGACGTTCCCTTGGTCTTTTTGCAAACCAGCTGGATGAATCAACAGACGTCTCACCATGTGCACAGTTGATAATATTTGTAAAATATGTTTATAATGGTGCGTTAAAAGAAGTGTTTTTTGCCGCTCCCTTAAAATGAATGTAAAACCAGTACAAAATTTTAAAAAATTTTAAACTTTTTTTCAGTCTGAGCTCTTATTGTGGAAGAATCTTGCTGGCTGTTGCAGAGATAGAGTATCAGAAATTCTGGAGTGCAATTCTGGCTTTCAAGCTTTTGTAAAGCACAAACTCTAATCAGCAAAGTTATTCACTGCATGCTGCATAGGAAACCCCTCGCTTCCGAGAAAGAAGTTTAACCTATAAAGCATTTCTATAAGTGTATTTCACTATTATGCCGTGTATTCCACTATCTCAAAAATAAACTTTACAAGTTCAACCTATAAAACATTTTCATAAGTAAACTTCACTATTATGCCGTAAGCCAAAGGTAAAATAATGCGATTTTAAATAGACTGTGGGTCACCGAAACAGTTAGATTAAAGGATTGGCAAAGAGTATCACAAGATGGCCCGCAGTCTTGAGAACTTTTTATGTTGACTCTGAATCCTAGATGATTTGTTCCAAAACGTAAGTTGACTTTGCAAAAGTACAAAATATTTATTAATAATTTTTTTAATAGTAATTGTTAAAATCTTTCTTTCGAACATCTTTTAAAACTTCCTTTACATGCTTTTAATCTCTCTTTGAATCTAAGTTCACTGAGATAACTTGCATCCCAAAAAGACACATGAAAATGCAGTTTGCTTGCCTATTGTTTTCTTATTCTTATCCTCATTATCGTTATCATTTGTCATCATTATCCTTCTTCTGAAGAACATAGTGCGCTGGTCAATCAAGGGATTTCTTGTGTAAACCTCATTTAAACTTTCCCTTTTGCCCGTCAAACATTAATGTTTATTTTTACTAAAACCGGTTCGCAATTTTGCGAATATGTTTTACCAAAAGTTGTTGAATTTGTAAAATTAACTTACGCTATTTTATAAATGATAAAAGGCGGTGTGTATATAACTGTAAAACGGAATTTATAATAGGAAAAATAAAGTTATAAGCTACAATCTTTTGACTACAAAAAATTGTACGGATGTCAGAGATGGCTTGCCGCTATTGCCGACCATTTTTATTAAAATTGTTGTTGATTTTGGAGAAAGTGTTAGTGCTTAATGTCATGAAGAATGTGCATTGAAATTATACTTGTTATAAAGAACAGCAAGTGATGACAATTTAAACTATTTTTGTTAAAGTCGGAAAACTAGCAAAAAACATAGCCCTATTTTCCATCGTAACACGAATTAAAGTCTCTTTAGCTTGCTAACTAGCTCACACTTGCTTTCAATCATAGGCGTACCAGCCGAATAAAATTTTGAAGCCAATAGATTTTTGCCCAAATTTTGTGGCGTTTTCCCGAATCTTGAATTTCTAGAACTTTACGGATATGAGAAGAAAATTTATCTAAAACTTAGGATGAAGACGAAAAAAAAGGTCTTCATTTTGAATCTATCTCTAATTTCTCAATTTTCATCCCAAAAGCATAGTGATCTCTAAAAAAAATCTTTACCTAAATTCGTAAACTTATTTTGCAATAGCACAAAAAATTTTTTTGGATTCTTGTCCGTTGATGTGGCACGTAGACATCCAGTCACTCAGCACAAAGTATCATTAATTGGTTTTCTATGAGACGAATTTCATCGCTGCGACACCACATAGGTGCAGAGTATTCAGCCACAGAATTAACTACTGCCAGGTACAGTAGCAGTGCCGAGTTTGTACCACCTGCACCTTCACTCGATCCAGCTAAATTGTCGGTGGCCTGATGAGAGTTGTTAGTTTTTTGCTTAGTGACTCTAGGTGTCGAAAACGTAATTGAAGTGTCCAACTCGAGGCGGGGCAGGTAGACTTGGAAAAGTTGGGCAAAAAGCATCCGTCAACATGTTGAGCTGACGTTTTGCCTCCTTGTTATAAAAAAGAAAGGCTGCGTTACCGTTTTGGTTGCTCTTAGTTTTATTTTAGTTTAATACAAACGTAAGAATTTGAGTAATGCTGTGGAGTAAAGTTTAAATATATAAGAATTAAGAAAAAAATTGAACTTTTTCTTGATTGTGTAATCCTGATATTCGCCCTGTATTTATAGTTGCAAAAAAGTACTTAAAAAAATTAGTTAGAAGACAGAATTTGAACAATTTTAGACAGTTTTTTTTTAAATTATTCGAGCTTCGCTATTGTACACGGTGCCAGGAATAATTTTTTGACTTCGTAAATATGAGCATTGTATTTCATAGGTATTTTACGTATTTATTGTTAACTACTAAAATTTTTTTATGCTTATAGAAAATTTTTGGTATTACTCAGAGGTCAGCTTTAACTTTAACAAACACAATAAAAATCGTATATATTTCTTAAAGAAAAGACTTGAACACGACGTTTTGTTCGTTTCATAGCCCGGATTTCTTCCGGTGAAAACAAAACACATTGTACACTTTTCTTAAAAAACAAAAAGGTCAGCCTGATAAAACGGACGAAACGTTGTTTTTAAGTTTTATTTTTAAAAAATGTGAACACTCTTTATTCTATTTGTTAAAATTTAGACTGACTTTAGAGTTACACTAAAAGAGCTTGTGGATTTTAAACCAAGGTTTATCCCTGGTAACAGGATTATCATTGATTTAAAAATTCATTTTTTTAATTGCAATTTTCACGAAAAAAAACAACTAAAAAAATTTACGTAAACAAAAAGTAGGTTAAATTTTTATTAGAAAGACAGGAGAAAGAAAAAAATTAAGAAAAAAACATAATCACGACATCAAGCGAATCTCCCGCCAAACTTCCTGCGTATGGTCCTCCCACTCAACCTGGATCAACTTGGATTGGTCCTCATCCTGGATATGGCCCTCAACCGGTTGGCTATGGCCCACCAGTAGGTGAACAACAAAACATCTTTTAATTAAGGGCAAAATTTATTGTTTAGCTGCTTATATGATGTTGTATACATCCAGTATTTTAAATTAACTATGTTTTTTAAAATCTTTTGCACAGAGAATAAAACATGTTTTTAATAATAATTCTAGTAATATTCTGTGGTGTCTCTTTTAAGGTCAATTCAGCCTGAAAGCGGTCGCGGAAAAACCCAACGAAAAGCGCTATTTTTAAAATTGTAGCGGAAAATTTCGCTTTCCGCTTGCTTTTTCAGCGATCACTTTAAGTGTGAAACCCACTAAAAGTTGAATTTTTTGTAAGTGAAAATTTTTGCACTGAGACATTTTTTGACCCTTTCCGCCCCACGCTTGCTCTTTCCGCGTCCTCTCTCAGTCTGTACCGATTTTTACAAATTTGTATGAGTATGTGAGATAAAGAATGAGTTCTTAACAAATTCTTAATAAAAAACAACTGCTAGTTTACATCAAAATCACATCTAAAAGGCGGTTGTAAAAAAATTCTAAATAGAAGTAAAACCTTTTTTTTATATTTTGATCACTTAGAGCTATGTAGACTGGGCTCTTACTCTCATCATTCTGTTTGGTCGTTGCAATTTACGGTACTTTCTTCATATTCAGTATTACTATAAATAAAAGAAATCAAACATAAAACAAATGATAAAGTTTCAACTAGTCAAGAACATACGAGTTACTCATACTCGTATTGTATCTTAAAATTTCCTAAATCGGTAAGAATATTCGTTCTTTTCGAATTTCAAGAATGAAGTTTTTTGGTTTTTATTTAACTTTCGAAATAAATCGATCAAACAGTTTGCAATAAGGAAGGACCGTTTTGTTAAACTTTGGCACGAAAATTTTTTCGGAGGAAAAAAGTCATTTGTGTAAATTTCAGACTTTAGAACTGTCATAAATTTATACAAGTTGGAAACTCCTGTTTCATTGAAATTCACTTGTATCAAACATCTTGTTTTTATTCTATGTTTTTTGTTTGCGAAACCCACACCTAAAAGCTATAAATTTTTTTACAAAACTTTTTTAACACTTTAACTGCCAAGCTGGTTTTCTAAAAATACCTCAGTTGGGCCACAAAAAATTTTCCTAGATTTGCATAATACTGAAAATATATATGTGAAAAAACTATTTCCACTTGACTTTAACCCGTTTTACCCGAATTTATTTTGTTTCAAAGTAATGAAATAGAAATTATACCAGACACGGCCTCATTAAAAACTGCCGTGTCAACAATATTTGTTGACACGGCATTTATACCTAAAAAATACGTCGGATTTTTCATTGCAAGAAAATTTTCAACATAAAAACGGCCTGTTACTTCAATGCAACGTGAAATATAATTAAAAAGTTAATTATAAAAAGTCAGGTGTTGTTTAATTGTCTAAAGGCGTCAGCATAAGAGCTAAGATGTGAACCAGTTAATTTAATTTTTTTTCCCACGAATGAATAGTCATAAAAAAGTTTTATAAAAATGCTTAGTGTAAAGATTGAATTTTATCCGCTTGATTGGTATTCAAGCAGTCCAACAACAATTGTTTTATACAAAAGAATGTATATGTGTAAAATGTTTCCAAGCAATCGCCAAAAGCCCATTGAAAAGCCCAAAAGCCCAATTGAAATTGAAATTCCACGCTCTGCTTGCGAAAACCAGCAAAAATTCACAATTTTGCTAAAAAACGTCTATTTTACCCGTTAACCCTTGTTCGGATGCACTTAAAAATAGTACCAGCTTATTCAGTATTTCAAATTCGGAAAAGTCAAGAAATTCCAGAATTTTATCTACAAAGATAAAGTAATTACGAACGTTTTCGCAAGGGCCGGGCCTCAGAAGCCCGGCCGTTGAGGAGAATAGGGTTAAAGCAACGCTCGACTCGTCCGAAGCAATTGCCTAACTGCGTGACGTCATCGCGTCTGCCGCATACACGCGAAAGGCCTTTTTCTGTAGGTGGTCTTGGTCAAACTCGCGGCCCGCGAAGTCTTTTGAAGAATTTTTTAATCAGATGCTTAATACGAGATCGAAATTTGAATTAATTCAAAACTGAATTTCATCTACGAAAACGATATCAGATTGAATGTGAATTTATTTATTTATTTTTTTTGATCTTCACTTTGATATCAACATATAATTTAAAACAAAGGTTTACGGAACTCCCTGCGTGGCCGAGATTTGCCACCTAATTAAAGCGAAGAACTTTTTTTTGTCTTCAATAGTTTTTTAGACGTAAAAAGAGAAACTGCAGACAAAAGTGACAAAGTTGAAATGCACGTGATAGTAAATATTTCTACACGCTAGCAAATTCCACAAAAATTTTTGCACTCATGTTACAAAGTGAAGACCAAAAAAAATCTTCACCTTCTTTGCAAACCGAATAGCGGCCCTAGACGAATTTTTTGGGTTAAAATTTTTTCGATGCGGTCCGCATACGCTCACGAGTTTGACATGCTTGGTCTGCAGAGCCGGAGACCCCATAGTTTCCAGGAGCTTGATCCTTGGTTTTCATGCGGCCGATAATTCAAGCCACCAGAATTGTTTTGAGATTGGCAGTGAGTCTATGTGCAACGTTTCGATGAGGTTCAACGTCAAGTTATAGACACCCTGCTTTATTCCTTTTCTGACTGAAAGGAGCCCCCAACGGCTCAATCAAAGCGGATGTGCTTTGCATGTTTGAGTGGAAATACACGAGTAATTACAATATGAAACAACATAACATTTTTTGAAGGATCCGAAAAATCCCTCTTTGTTTCATCAACGTAAATGCTTTGATTAGATTTACAAAGGCAACAGTAACAACAAATTTTTTTTTTTGCACTTCATATAAAAAAACACCTAAAATAAAAACAATTAGTTTTTTAAACAAATTGGCTGAAGACTAAAAATAACCATACAGTGTTCGAGTCAAACATACTCCAATTATCAAAAAAATTTTTGTGCTTAGTAAGATATAAATTAATTTTTTCATTATTATCAAACAATAAAAAAATAGATTTATTGTTTTTTAAAAATTTGATTTTTAATTTGATTCCACTTTTTTTACAAAGAAATATTTCAAAAAAAATTTTTAGAATATTTCCAACATTTTAAGTTTAAGTATTTAAATGATTTATGATATCGAATGACTTCAGCTTAAAAGCAATAGGTTTTTTAGCACAGTCATACATTTTTTAGTTGCCTGAAAGATCAGAATTTTCGGTGTTTTAAAAATAATTTCATTCATCCTCAAGTTCTAAAAATCATGTTATTACTCGACCACGAAAACCTTACCTTACGTCATTATGCAGAGTTTAATGTTGTAAAAATAACTTGACTATTTCTCAAGTTCCTAAAATCATGCTATTACTTGGTCGCGAAAGTTTTACCTTACGTTAGTAGGATACTACTTAATGTTAAAATCAAGACTTAAAAATATCAAAAATTGTTTTCAAACTTTTTATCATACTTTTTGAGGCGAAAACCTGCGTATAGATCGTAAAGCAGAAAACAACAATTGCCCTGTCAGTACAAATAAGAACCAATTTAACTCAAATCTACAGGGTGTCCACAAAGTCTGGGTACATAGGAATTTTACTGTTTTATTTTATTATGTTATTTTTCATCCCCAAATCCAATGATGGCTCTGTCTAAAGAAGAAAGTCTAAAGAAACTCTGTCTAAATAAATTTCTTAACATTAAAATTAAAGAAAATTGTTTTTATTTTTGTTTTGTTTTAAAAGTATGTATTTATCCCTTATGTATCCAGACTTTGTGGACATCCTGTAGGTCGAATTTCGCAGTCAAATCTGCTAAAAAAATATAAAATAATGAAACAATTTAGTCATTGCATTTTGAAAATGCTATTTAACTCAATTGTATTTTTACGCCACTCTGATATCTTTTAATAGTAGTTTTAGGCTGGCCAACTTTTTTGCTTTTATTTTTACAATTGAGCCTATTTTCTAAACAGTCGTCTTTGTTTGTAAAAATGGCTAATTATTGTACACATAAAGAGAAAAAGCGGCATGTGTCTAAATAATAGGTGCCCTTTCTCTCTGTGATGCTACCTGCCTGCGTGCATTCTATTATTCTATGCATTTCTGTTCTAATTAGTATCTATTGATATCATTTTCCGCGTTTATTGGGGAAATAAACTACCTATCTACTATCTGCTAGAGTATTTGATTTCTTTTTTAGTAGTCTATATTTTATTGTAATCCGACAGTTTATCTAACAACAATTTATAAATTAATAATTTATAAACTACGTGATGAGGGAACTTGTGGCACCACCATTTCTCACATCTCTTTTGTAATGTTAATAAATCAAATTCAAAATCACAAAAAGATAGTTCAGTCGTAAAGTCTTATATAGCTAAATCATCTGTTGTTGGATAAACTTTCGCTTCGATAAAGTTCTTGGATAAACCTTTTTTGTTTTGTGTTCAACTAAATTCGTGTTTCCGATTCCGGTTATAAAAAGATAAAATAAAAATAAACATATTATAATTCCAGCGAAGCAAAAAACGGTCTTCATTTTGATTTCTGCGCTGGTTGCGACCCGCGACAAAACGTCCAGACAAAAACTTGGCTGCCGACGGGTAAAAGATTGGGCACTCCTGTTATATAGCTTTTAAAAAGTTGTTTTGTGACATTTTTGTTTTGAGTTTTTTGCAATTTAAAAAAAGAAAAACTTATTCAGTTACAAATTTGAATATTGCTAAACTGTTTGTGTTTTAGCAGTGTTTTTTCAAAATCAAAATTATTGCAAAGAAATACCTGTTTCTTGCAACAAGTGAGTGACAAGCTATCAATCTAAACGCATTTGGCTCATTTTTTACACGTTTAAGTTTCAATACGGAAATAGTTTTCTCTTCAAAAACCAACAGCTTGTGCTCTGTGAAGTCTTGATGGTGTAAGCTAACAGTAAGCAGCAGCATCTATTGACGTAGCATGAAATGCCTTTCTTTGAAATGTGGATAGAGAAGTCCAAGTCAATCAAACAATTAAAGTGTTTTTGAAGATTTACAGAAAGCAGCACACAACAGCCGAGTGCTAAGAGACATTCAAATAGTACAGAGAAACTCTTTAAGATAGTTTTGGTCAAGGGTAACCAACCAGTCAAGGAATAAGAGCCACATTTTTTATATTGTTACCGTAAGAGCCACATTATTTACATGGACACGCAAGGCACGCTGTTGAACAACATTAAAGGCCCATTTCCACTACGAGCGTGGAAAAAAGCATTCTTTGTTTGTTTTATTGATTTTTTTTTTGCGCTCGCTTCAATTTCAACCGCTCGCTTCAATCGAAGATCAATAAAAGAGACAAAGAATGCTCTTTTCCAGGCTCGTAGTGGAAACGGGCCTTAACACAGATCTTTGCTTGGCGAGATTTATGATGGATGTCACTCATAACAGAGTAATTTACATTAAACAATAAACATTGTGTGCAATGTTCTTACACATAAACTCTTTATTCAACCAAATCCACAAACAAAAATAAAATATGGTTTAGGAAGAGAGGTAATTTTTAAAATCCCTTGGCAAATAATATCAATCAAAGCCGACATTTTATTATTTAGTATACAAAGTTTTATTTAAAAACAAAAGGATTTAATTTTTTTTCCGCTGAAATATAGCATTGTTTTTGTAATTGCATTGCTTTTGAATTAAATTAGTAGTACCAGTGTGAGCATAAACTTGTGAAAATTGTTGTTTATATTTTAGTTTAATTGTATGTAATTGTCGTTGATGGTTTATTGTTAAATTGTGTTAAAAACTTTTTTCTGATGCTTTGATAAAGACTTATGAAAGTTAAAAACGTTCAGGTTTTTGTTTTTAATAAAATTTGCAAACCAAATGATAAAATGTTGGCTTCTGCTTACTATTATTTACAAAAAATAAAATAATTTGCAATTGCGTTTTTTTTTTTGGAAAAAATTCGAAAAAACTTTTATCTGTTCTTTTAAAGTGATCAACTTGTGCTAGCGAAGTTTACTCCCTTTCAGAAATTCCCAGTTGTTATTATAGCATAAAATGTGTCGAAAAGGTGCTCTAAATTTAAAGTTTTGAAATGCGCTAATGCTGCTTGACATATAAAGCAGAATATTTTGCTATTACGTTGAACAAAAAAAAAAAAACACTTTCTTTTTGTTAAAAACGTCCAAAGTTCAACGTCATATTTTTGTTTATTTGTATTTTCCCGACCATTTTGAGAGCGAACTTGACACAAAGTATTTAATCGAATAAGCTAATGCTAATACACCCTAAAAAATAAAAACAAAATATGAACATAAGAGCCGAATGAAACCAGACAAAGAGCCGCATGCGGCTTGCGACCCGCGGGTTGGCCACCCCTGGTTTAGGGGGATGCACGTCGTGTTAAATTCAACTGCTTTTGTTTTTTAAATATATAGTAGATCTACTCACAGAAAAATAATTTTTAAAACAATATTAAAGAAATTTTCTCGAATTGTTCAAACAGAACATAAAAAAAGATTTATGATTTGTTTTGATTTTAAGAGTTAAAAGATTGATTATTTAATTTTAAATAAGATTGTTTTGAAGAATACAATATAAATTTAAAGCAGGAGTGGGAAAACTTTTTAGCTCAAGGGCGGAATTTAGAAATTGACTTGGTTTACGGGCCGCACTGTAGTGATCTCTAAAAAAAAGGTCTTCACTTTAAATCTGCCTTGAATTTTTTGATTTTCATGCCCAAAATGAAGTGATCTCAAAAAAAGGTCTTTACTATGAATCTGTCTTGGATTTTTTAATTGGGTATAAAAAAGAATTTAGTTGAACTAAAAAGCAATGAATAAGAATTTAGTTGAAGACAAAAAATAAATTAATAATTCTTTAATTATTTGTTTGAAGCTTTCGCGTGCCGCACAAAAGATTATTGGCGGCCGAAATTTGCCCACCCCTGCTTTAAAGCAATGTAGCAATGCAATATTTTTGTAGTAGATTTTTATAGCTATCCAATCAAATTGATCTGATAATTATGTCTGATTCTTTATTGGAACCTGAGATAAAGCCGGAAACACTGACTGATACCCCGAAAATGACCGTTATTAAGCAATTATATGCTCATTCTGTAAACACAGGACATGGAGACAATGTAGATAACTCAGGTATGTCAACTGGAAATGTAAAACTGTTAAGATAGTTGTTTCTTAATTTTAAAACATGGCAATAGACCTTGAAATTTTTGTTCAGTTTTTGTTTTTGTTCAATTTTTGTTCAATAAATTTGTTCAATTCGGTTAAAGCTTTTGTTTAATAAAAATAAATCAGTTTTTGTTTCTATCCTCACCTATGGTCATGAGTGTTAGTAATGACCGAAAAAATGAGATCCCGAGTACAGGCGGCCAAAATGGGCTTCTTGTGAAAATTCAGAGGTTTATTCTTACTTGGCAAGTTTAAAAGCACTAACATTCGTCAATCTCTCAACATCGAACCGCTACTGCTCCGCATAGAACAATCACAACTGCGCTGGTATGGCCATGTGACACGAATGTCCCACGAGCGAACAGGAAAGCAACAAATGGATGCTCTTCCGAGTGGGAAAAGGCCTAGAGGACCACCTAGAACTCGTTGGGGAAATTATGTTGAAGACCTGGCATGGTCACATCTTGGAATTTCACCAGCAAAATTGCCGCTAGTTGCAGGAAATCGGGATGCTTGGAGATCTCAACTCGAGCAGCTACCCCCGCAACCCCAAAAAGACAAGAGGTCAAAGGGAAATACACTGAACTAATTCAATATTTTCCCTGAAAATGATGATGATGATGAAAATGGCAATACACCTGAGAGTCGAAAAGCCTATTGCTTTATATTGAATGAAATTTGAGTTATCACTGAAATAACTAATGGCTTTAATTATTAAAACGATTGATTCAAAAAACAAATCAGGAAAAAGTTAATTCATGGTTTTTATAAACCAAGACAACTGTGTCATCTTGCTTTGTAGAGAGAAAATTAGTAAGACGTATCATTTTACTGAGACGAATTTTCTCTTTTCGTCTCAGTAAAATGTAACTTTTATATTTGAAGAATAATGAGGATTTAGAATTTATTTAAAGCAAGCTGCTTAAAGATGAGAAGCACCAAATTTGAGTTTCGCTCTTGTTAGAGCTCGGTCATGTCAGTCCCGGTCTCGACCTTGGAATTACAACATAGTGAATTCTACGTATTCCTTGTTCAGTAAAACCGGGAATAACTTATAACTTATAATTGCTTTGAGACCCTTCATCATTCGGGTTCTGTGGTCTAGTGATATACTAACCTACGTGGAAGACTACAGGTACACGGTTCGAATCACTGACAAACTCCAACAAGAGTGAAACTCGAGTGATGCTTCTCATCTTGAAGCAGCTTGTTTTAAATTAAAATGTAACTGTTTGCGGCGTTTTACAGTTAGTAATAAGCTTTTCTTGATTTATTTTTATAAGGTGGCCGTTTAATCTTGCTTCATAAAGAGAAATCTTGCTTTATAATGAGAAAGGCCCAGATGGTAGGTGCTTTTTCGTGGCCGTGAGTAAATCTGTTCATTGGTGTTAAAGATGACAGACCAAAACCAAACCAACCAAAACGGAAGGTTATTCACCCATTCCGATGTTCAGTGTGGGTCTACTAATCGGCAAACGTCCTTTTCAGGACGGGGCAATGACAGGATAAAACTGCCCTTTTCAAAGCACATTGCCAACAAGTTCCGAAGACCCACCATTCTGCAGCTGAACATCAAAGGCCTCACTGCAAGCAAGATGAACGTTCTTCATCATCTCGCTATGCAGTCTGCGGCACTCGTCATCCTACTACAGGAGACCCACTGCACTGATGTAGAGAAGTTGGTACTTCCAAACTACCAACCAGCTGGGTCTTCTTTAAGCAGGAAGCATGGTCTTGCGGCATTTGTTCACGAGCGACTAAGATACATGCTTTTGGACCAATCTCCACCGACATTAGAGATCGAGTGATTGTGTGTGGATGTTGATGGTTATAAAACAATCAACATCTACAAACTACCACCAACGCGATTGCGATCCTTGGATCTCCCAGTGTTTCCTCACCCATGTCTTTACGCTGGCGATTTTAACTGTCGTCATGCTGACTGGGGTTATGAAGATAACAGTCCGGACGGTGAGTGCTTGGCTGGCTGGGCAAGTATTAATTGTCTTGACTGGGCAAGTATATAATGCCAAGGACACTGCCAGTTTTTATTCCGGCCGCTGGAACACTGGCACCAATCCGGATTTAGCTTTCGCCAGCGTAGGTCCAAACAGTCGCTTACCGGATAGACGTGTCCTTGACAAGTTCCCCAGGTCACAACATCGACCTTCGCTTATTACACCACCAAGGTTTGCTATGGCAGTGCCAAGCATGCCTGTTAAGCGATGGAACTTCCGCAAGGCCAAATGGAGTCACTACATTGCTTTGACGAATAAATTCGCAAAGACTTTGTTTCTGCCTGATTCACTTAATGTGGATGCGGCTTATCAGAATTTTTGTAACACCATTAAGAAGCCAAAAAGACTATCCCACGCGGGTATCGTTATAACTATGTTCTGTGTTGGGATGCAGAGTGTGAATTCCTCTATAAAACTTTTCTGCAGTCTCCTCAGGGAGACGACTCAAGTTTGGCTGCTACAGCTCTGCTTTCCAAGTTTGACAGAAAGCGGAGGGATCGATGGTCCGAAACAGTTCGTAGCATTGACTTCTCACACTCTAGTCGAAAAGCGTGGAGTATTTTGAACAACCTTACTGGTAGGTCACGACACTCTCCTCGTCACTGCCCCGTTTCAGCCGATGCTATTGCATCTCAGCTGATTAAAAATGGGAAATACGAGGCTGTTGACCGCAAGTCATCTCGACTTGTCTATCAAGAAGTGTCTGACCTTTGGAGGGCCACAACACCAGATACAGTAAATATTTCTGGCACTTTTTTACAGAGAGAATTTACTGCTGCCCTTCAACATTTAAAACCAGGTAAAGCTCCGGGACCTGCCCCAAGCTTATACTCCATGCCGGAGCTGCTTTGAAGTCCTGGTTACGTGACTTCCTCTTTTCCTGTTTGCGCCGACTCAAAATTTCCAAGATCTGGAGAAGAGCGCATGTAGTCGCGATCCTAAAACCAATGAAGCCCGTGGGGGACACAAAGAGTTATCGACCGATGTCTCTGCTCTGTGTCCCCTACAAGATCTTCGAGAGGCTTATCTACGCCCGCATTTAGCCATTAATCGATCCACTGCTCCGTAAAGAGCAGGCTGGGTTCCGACGCGGGAAGTCAACTGTAGATCAAGTTGTTCTGCTAACCCAGAACATCGAGGATTCTTTTGAGGCTAAAAAGAAGGCCGGTGCCGTATTTATCAATCTGCAGCTGCTTATAACACTATCTGGCACCGTGGCCTTACCTGCAAGCTGCTGAGACTACTTCCGGATAAGCACATGGTCAGAATGATTACGGAGCTTGACCAAAATCGGAGTTTCACCCTTACCACCGGTGACAGCAAGCAAAGCAGGTTACGCCGTCCTGAAAAACGGCGATCCTCAGAGATCGGTCTTGGCTCCTCTCCTGCTTAACATCTATACGTACGATGTTCCTTCCATGATTTCCAGAAAGTTTGCTTATGCTGAAAATTTAGCATTGCTGCACTCTTCTGGAAACTGGAAGGACTTGGACGGGACTTTAAGCCAAGACATGTCTACACTTTCAGCATATCTCCAGACTTGGAGGTTGAAACTCAGTCGCAGTAACACGGTGACGGCAGTCTTTTACTTAAATAACCGAGAGGCCAAACGTGAGCTAAAATTCTACAATAATGATAGACTTTTACCGTTCTGTCCAACTCCTACTTACCTTGGGGTAAAACCGGACAGATCGCTCACGTTTTGTCACCACTTAATAACATTGCGCAAAAAACTATCCTCACGCGTCACACTGCTGAGGCAAATCGTGGGCTCGGGATAGGGTGCAGGTGTTAAAACACTACGCATAGCTACCTTATCTCTAGTCTACTCAACAGCTGAGTACTGTGCGCCAGTCTGGTGTCGCAGTGCTCACACTCGCCTCATCGACAGTGTCTTGAACGACGCCTTGCGCATAGTTACTGGATGCCTGCGTCCCACTCCAACGGACCACCTACCTACACTATCAGGCATCCAGCCAGCTGAGCTTCGCCAACTGGGAGCGACACTATAGATGGCTGGCTGGCTCATCATGGATTCATCATGGATTCGCCGACTGGCTCATCATGGATCTCTGGAATCTGATCATATCTTGCATGGTCTTTTAAGTGGGTCCTCAGATACTCACCAAGTGAGACTAAGATCCAGACGCCCGTTTGTGCCAGGTGCGCGAAATCTTTTGGACAACCTTGCCAGACTTGGCATCCGCGCTTCTGAATGGACAAATCACAAATGGAAAACGGAGTACTGTGAAAATGCTTCCAGGCTCCGTGCTTTTGTGCTCGGGACCGGTACCAGGCCTGTTGGGATGGGCTTACCCCGAGCAGCTTGGGATAAGCTCAACCGCCTGCGGACTGGTGTTGGGCGATTCCATTCGTCTATGCACAAATGGGTCTCGCTCCTTCATCGAATTGCGAGAGTGGCGCTTCTGAACAAACTGCAGACCATGTTCTAACAGCGTGCCTTATACATCGGGCACCACATGGAGCACGATGTCTGACGGTTTTGGATGACGAAACCCAATGCTGGCTTAATAACATTACTGCCAACATCTGATCCAGGCAGTACAGCAGCTTGGAGTAGTAAAAGGATACACTCTCGGCCCCATTCCTGTTTGTGTCTGACCTGGAGTGGATACCTCTCCAAACGATGTATGTATAAAAAGTAAATCCGGTAGGACAACTTTTCCCTTTTCCATGTTATTATTTTTGGCGTTTTAGTTAAGCAAGCTTGACTTTTACAATAAACAGAATATAAAACTTTTGCTTATATCTAACGTAAGCAGAACAGTCAAATTATAGTTGTTTATAACAGTCACAGCACTAATCAAGGTTGAAACCTGGTTGGGAGAACAAAACACGTATGTTTATGACGTAACGTTTTTTATAATGCTATAGATTAGGACTTGGAAACCTTTACCAATTAAAAAGCCATTGAGATTTGTGTTCCAAAGAACAGAAAATTCCGGAAGCTACAAAAAAATTTTGACATTTAAAATCCAGACAACACTACATATAGGATTGCAAGAATTTATTTGGCGGGTTTAGAGGCAAAATTTAAAAAAGGCACATAATTTTTTCAGAAGGCACGATTTTTTAAAAAAACGGCACCTTTTACAGTGTTGCCACAACTAGTACCGCAACTACTTACAGCGCAAAAACCTAATCACAACTAAAAGAAAGGTCATCACTTTCAATCAGTTTCCGGAATCTCCATTTGCGTACCAAATTTAAGGTGAAGACTAAAAACAAAAAAAAAACTGCTTTAAATGTATTGCTGGGGTAGGCAATTTTATTTGAAAACTTATTTAAATTTATTAATTGAATGCTTGTTTGTTTCCCAAAGCCACAAGGACCCGCAGGAGATGGGTCAAAGAGCTATGTGCAACTTCGGAGGCACTGGTTGCCGACCTCTGTTGTATACTTTTGGTGGCTTAAAAGTAGAATGGTTGATTTAAATGCAAGTTTGTTTTTTTTAAAGAAAAGAAACAAATATTTTCGAGAAAAATTAAAATAGGCTGGTGGCTGTAGGTTTTATGCTGTGACAATGGAGCAAAAAATATATTTTTAGACAGGCTCTTTTAACAATTTTATATGAAAAGAATTACTATTTTAAGTATAAATATATGTACTACTAAAAGAATAGTAATCCCGAAACACATGATCTTAAACATTTAGTAAACGTTACCAGCACGAAAAGCTATCTTTGTGCTTAAATACCGCCATAACTTATGCTTACCAAATGGCAGAGCATTCTTAAAAACTGTCACACTTCATTTGAAATAATTTTAAGTTATGGTAATATATTTTTCCGTCTTTAAGTAATTTAAAGTTTTGTTATGATGTAGAAATCGCTTGGACAAGTTACAATCGCTTTTGTGCTATGTGATTTAAATATCCGCGTTTGTTCGAATGCATCTTTCTTTTTTCTTTTACCAGACGGTGATGACATAATGCGCTTTGTCTGCAACGTATGACCGAGTTAAATGTAGTACTGGAATGTTCTCGCACAAAAAACGTTCTAATTTCAACGCGCGTGACCGAAGCGTTTTCGAGATAACTCGAGCCGATTTTTCGTCATGTGACCTTTTGTCTATATATATATATATATATATATATATATATATACATATATGTACGCTCGCTCGATTGACGAAGACGAAGACGAGAACAACGAGAGAGAGTAGCGTATTCTGATTGAGCGTTGGTTTGGGCGCAGAGCGTGGTTGAAGGACTCTTTGATCATATTGCATTGATAAGCGTTATAATTATGTTTTAATTGTTTTTGCGCCAGTGTTTGGAGATTGGTTCTACGGAGGCAGAATTATTTGCATTGAACGAATTAAGTTGCAGCGCTGATTTTCGCTTTGCAGTGGCAGAGCGCAGAAGAGAATTTTTGTCGGTCGTGAGTCGAGATTTTTATAATACATTCGTTTTAGTTAGAGACTTTGGTCTCTGTTTGTTTGCGGAGAAAAGTCTTCAACAAATCAATCAGAACTTAGCCGAAGCCAACTGTATAAAAGCTTCAGACTCATAGCAAATTACTTCTTGAGCTAGAATAAAATAAAATTAGACACAGCTTTGTTTCAGCTCACGTATTCGGGTTATCTTGCTCAAATGGTCCCTTAGGATTCCCAAACAAAGTCTGTGACAAAAACTCACAAGGAAGTAGGGATTTAACTGCCATCAAAATGTTACCCCAGAGCCTAGATGTATATATGCATAATCCCGGGAATTTTACTTCATTAAAAATTAAACCAGATTTTTGGATTTACCAGAGTTACAGTCATTGTCCGTGCAATTCTTTAACTATCCGTATCATTTTTGTGTAAGTTTGGGGTCTTCATGTTTCTGGGTGGATCTGAATGTGCATTAAGGTGATCTAGCCCCATGTTTGCCAACCTTAGAGCTTTATTGACCGCTAAATGTATATTTTTTGTTTGGCAGACCGCTAACAGAAATTTAGAAAAAAGATACTGTAAATGGATTTATTCAATATTATTTTGGAAGAAAGGAAATTTTATCATTCAAAAAATCATAAAAGATAGCAGCACAATTCCGTTTATCATTTAAAATAATTAAATAACTGAAGCAATATATAAAAAAATTTTTCGAAGCTTTTTGGCCTAATATTTTGCCCTTTTCAAGAATCTTAAATTAAATTTCTAATTTGGGATAAATTTGCATCATAAAAGCAAAAAACAATCAATTTAAACTGTCATTTAAGTTACTAATACACTTCTAAAACTCTGAATTAATAATTTTTAAATGAGAAAAAAACTATAACGGGCAACCCTTTTTTGGTTTTTAAAAAAAGTCACGTAGTCAAGAAACTTGCTTAATCTTACTTTGCCAAATGTTAATATCGCTCATCCTTAAAAAATCATCTACTAACCGAATTTATCAAAAAGTTTAAACAAGTTTGAGGTTTACCAAAGGTTTAATAAAGCAAATTTATGTAATTTTTAATGCATTTACGTGCGATTAGTTAATTTTCCTTTTCAATCATATTGATCTAATCCAGAACCAAGCCTCGATTTACTGAACAAATCACAAAAATGTTTTCAAAATTATTCTAAACTAGTTCGCGCCAGAATTAACTTTTAAAAGATTGCCGCATTGTTATTTACAAAGAAAAGCAGTTTGTGTCATATAATTACATGGTTGTTGCAATATTGCACGATTGTAATTTTTGCAATTTTTTTCCAGGAACCCCATCAAAGAATTCCAAAAACCCTCTTCAGAATGGCCAAGATATTACGTTATCTATTGGTAAGCAACCAAAAGCTTCAACAAATTTCAAATGAACAAGAAAAACATTGTTTTAACTGTTTTAATGTCGTCTGCACCCATTGCAATTTATTGATAAATATTCGTGCTAATGTTTTAATCCGCCGACCAAAAAAACCTTGATTTAACTGAATGATCTTGATTTAACATCTTTATGGTAAATTACCATAAATATACAATTTTATTATTGTGCTTCCAAAGGTCTTTCTATTTTTACTACGCAATTTTGTAACATAAAGTAACATAAATGAGCAAGTTTTGTAACATAAAATAAATAAGTTTAATCCTTTTTTCTGAGCCGACACAAAATAATATAAACCTGACGTCCTCGCCGTATTCAAAATATTTTTCCGCATTCAAATTCAAGTTAAAACTAAATTAAAAGCCTTTAAAAATGTAAAATCAAGAATTAAAAATATTTTTAGCCTTTTCAAACCAAGTGAAACCAAAAAAGATCTTTAATAAAAGTGAATATCAAACAAAATTTTGGCGCTTTGCTACGTTTTTCATCTCAAAAAATCTTTACATAAACACTTTTTGATTTTTGATAAAAATTAAAAAACCGTAAAGTGTGAATTTAAAAACGTTTATAAGTCCAGTTAAGACTTAAGGTCAGTTCAAATTGAATAAGGATCAAAAAAGTAAAGCGGTTGGCGGAAAACAAACAAAATAAAAATAACGAAAAGCTGCTTTGGCTAAAAGCGAAAAACATTAAAAAACGATTAAAACGCGAAAAATTTTGTGCTTACTCGAAAAGATTGAAATTGAAATATCTTAACTTCAGAAAAAGTTTGCGGAAGGCGGAATATTCGGCTGCGCTTTTAAAAATTGCGCTTTCTTTTCCTCTTTTGCGTCGGCTTTCAGTCTGAACCAGCAGAACAATCAACTTATTATTTTTAACTAGTTTCCGACACAAATATTTTCTTGTATTTTTAATGCTGGTCATCAATACACTTTAACAGGCGTTTAAAGAATATTTTTAAAGCACTTGCATTTAATATTTATGAAAAAGTTAAACAAAAATGTTTCAAGATTTTACAAACATATTATTTTTATAGGCGGATCGAAACTTCCACTAATTTCACTTACACGGAAGCCAATGGATATGAATCGATGTGAGAAATAAGCATAGTATAACTTCTTGAGAAAAACTACACGATGTTTATAAAAACATATCTTACACATTGGCAATCAGTAATAAAATTATTTAAAGATAAGATCGGTTTTGGTCTCAAGACCGCGTTTTTGTGGTCTCAATTTTGGTCTCGATCCTAGTTTGCTCGTAGTCGGTCTTGTTCTCGAGTTGATGTGGTTTTTATTTTTTATTAAAAAGTGGTTTTAAGACCGGAAATTTTTAGATATTTTTTAATATTGCTTGGTGTGATTGAAACATTTTTTTTGCAAGTTGATTAAAAATCCACTCAATTATCTGGTTTCATTTCAATTTGCAAATGCTAATAAAGCTAAGATCGTATGTGAAGTTCTTAATTTTTTATTTTTGTAGTTTTCTTGCGACAATCCAATAAAAAAATTATTGTGATCTGAGCGGTTAGTGTCTCACTAATCCGTGTAAAAAAATTGTTTTTTGACGACAAAGATGTCTGCTTATGCATTGGAAGTTTGAGCTTAAACAGAGTGATGGCTTTAGAAAAGGGAGCCTGGTAAAAGAAAGAAAAGGGGGCCAATTTTTAAATGTATTTTGGAAAGTAAGATAAAACAAAAAAAAATTATCCGAAGACCAAAAAAGGTCTTCCATCTCTTTTATTACAAGTTACACAACAAAAATTGTTTTTGAAACATGTCGAATTCAAGTTAAGACTTTAATGTAAAAATTAAATAGGGTTTCGTGCTTTTGATAACAAAAAAAGGGATTTTAATTTGACAACTTTTTTAAGTTGTTATTGTGTTTCTATCAGAAGAAAGGGCAATCTTTTCATGGAGATCATTTTACGATGTTTTTAAAATAAGAGGATAATGGTGCGGCCGCTTTGTTTGCTCCATATAAAAACCATCATTGCTCACTTGCATCAAATTAATGCAATTGTAAAAAAAAATAAAGTAATGCAATTATTTAAAATTTTTTATAACTTGTTTTTGAAAAGAAATACGCCTGGTAAAAAAATAATACAAATGAACCAGACCAAAAACAGCAAGGTAGATAATGAAGTTTTTATTAATAATCTAAATACAACAGTAGCCCTGGCAGACTTCAATATTTAGATTTTGATTGCTGCATTATTTTGAAGGTAATTTTTAAGCGTCAAAAACAAACTAAAATCTATCCTCGCGCGTCACACATAAAATATTTTTTTCGAGCCTTTGCTTAAATTAAACAGATTGTGTCATAAACAATAAGGTTTTATTTATACCGTATAAGAAGATTATCCGTGGTGAAAAAACGAATTAGAACTTAAAGCTTCCAACTATCGAGTTTTAAAAAAATTACATTTAGATTCCACCAGTGACAACGTTTTTATTTTGAAGAAAAAGAAATTTATTGACAAATTGATAGGGCTTAAAGCAGGTTCCGTAATGATATACAGCAGTTAGCTTGTGAGCTTGTCGTTATCAGTAAATGCTGATCACGTTGTAGCTCGGCGACGAAATGCACGATCTGCTACGATAATCAAATGGCAGCTCTTTCTCGTTTTCCAAGAAAGCAGTTTAAGATTCGTTTATAAGAATTCAAGCTAAATGTATAAGCAAAAATCAATCAATAAATAGCTCCGACTTGCAAACCGAAGTACGCGAGTTTGATACCTGAGTGATATCTGTTGTGCTTTCCGAAACGGCACACCACGAAAATTTTTTAAAAAATTGATGAAATGGGTCACGCTGCTGATCTACAATGGCGGGTCGGCTTAAAAAAAAAGTAGCCACCGGACCAATTCAGGCATACTAAAAAGAAAACCAACCAACCAAACAAATGCGACATCGAGAACGCTGCCTACAGAATATTTGTGCGGAATTTAGACTATTATTGTGTCTTCAAATAATTTTGATTTTAGAGAGAAAAATTCATCGATATCTTGCTTTTCTTAAAAAAACTTGTACACAAAATTTTGAATGTTCTGGCTTTTTCTGCTCTATAATGTTGTGGATTTGTGCTCTAAATTTTGAGCATTCTGGATTTTTGGTTCAGTTGGTTTAATGATTGGTAATTTTTTTAAAACAAGATAGAGATGCTTGTTTGTTGTATGCAACCTTGCATTTTCAAAAAAGAGAAAAATATTGCATGTGAAATAATAAAAAGCGTGATCATTTTATATAGAATATTGAGCCTCATTCATGATCCGTTTGTTTCTGGTCTCGTTATTTCACCTTTGGTCTCGAGTTTTGCCGGAGTCGGTCTTAAACCGTTTTTGGTACCGACTAAATCACTGAATTGAATCATTATGTAAACCTTGTCTAATTACCATCAACCAAAACGAGCAAAACATGGTATTTACACGTTGATCATATTTTGTATTTATAATGTTAATTGCCAATGCTCATCAAAGCGATTTAGATAGTACCATAAAACGGCTCGCCGTTCCGAAAACATTTTTGCCTAATGGTTGAAACAATTTTGCGGGGATAAGCAGTGGGCACCGCTCTTTCGTCATTCACTTCGACACAAAGACACAAGTTTAATACAAAGTCTGTTAGGTATACGTTTTTAAAAGTTTTTTATAAATCTTTTCAGACAGTTGATTTTCGATTCGACCGAAATTGACTTAATGGTTTAAGATTTAATAAGATACGGTTGCAATCTTAAATATTCATTACGATTAAAAACTTCTTATTTTAAAGCACTAGTTTAAATCAAATATTTTTACAGTACATCATTGCAGCAGTAGCAAACTTACTTAAACCATATCTTTTCATTCGATTTCGACAGCTGTTATCAAAAGCTTTTGTAATTAATCAAAACAGTTATTGTAGTTTTACAGCTAAACTTCATGCATTGGTAAAAACGCTTTACATATTTGCTGTTTATTGAATGTCCTATACCGTCTATAGGTTCAGCGTAGATGAATATCTCAGCATTTTTCTTCTATTGTTTTTTTTAATTTTATTGAACAAAATCGAAAAATTCAACGTTCCAAACAAATTCATTTAAATCTGATTTTTTGTTTTAGCCGCAACTGTCGTGGACATGAATCAAAGAACCCTACCCAACAGGCAAGGGTAAGTCTGATTACCTGAATGCATTTGAAGCGGTTTAGTAGTACAAACACCGTCATGATGATCTTAGCTTCACCCTTATCGTGTTTTTCGTGGTGCCCAGGGAAAAGAGTTTCTGTCATTTTCTTCTGTTTGGTATTCTAGAACAAGCAATTACACTCATAACTAAAACTAATTAAAAAATAAATAATTCGACAGCAATACCTTTGTATCTTTAAAATTAGGTAGTTTAGGGAGATAGTTGGAGTTACTGTTCGTTTAACGCCTCCGTCTTTGTCTTGCGAGTCAGAACAATAACTAGTTGGTGATAATGATAGCAGTTTTTCAAATTTCTTTAAAACTTGCGTGTGAATGAGTTGGCTATACCGTACGGAATACCGTATGTATAACCATACGTATAACCGAATTATACCGTACGGAATGGTTTTTCATACTCGTACTTCCAAAAGAATATTTACGGAATTTTGTCCTTTACAAAAACACCTCACTTTTTGTAACACTTAGGCTATTTTGCTGAATTTTTGTTCTTGCGTGGCAGCAAATGTGTGCTGAAATAAATATCAGAAGAAATAGGAAAAAAATTTACTTCTTTTGAAGAAATCTGATTAACTCAACTACCTTCTCTAATAGTAAGGGCATCTGCTCGAGAATATACTAATTTGACTTGCACTTAATCAAAACTGCAATGATATTGATGCTATCAACTTATCGTAAAAAAAAAACAGCAATAAAGAAACATATTGTAAAGAAAATTGCTCAAACGTTTTCGAAAGCCAATTCAATTACACAGCAAACAAAAGGTTTATGTGCTGCCACACTAAAGCATTAGTGCCTCAATTATGTGTTTTTTGAGCCCAAGTCAACTCATTAAAATGTACATTAAGCCCGAAAAAGTTGTTGTAACGCTAAAAGTTGGAACTTTGTGTGACTTTTGGTTTTAGCAAAGTAAGGGTTTTAGTAAAGTTAAATTAGGCTTTTGTAAAGAGTATGGTTTGATACAGCAAGAAAAAATAACACCGTACTTTCGTAATGTGCCGTACTAAGCCAAAAATACCGTTCGCGATTTTGTACCGTACTTTTAAAAAATTAAACATATTGCAATTTCTTACTGAACCGTTATCAATTCCGGTAAAAACTGAAAGGGCCCTTTCTTTTACTGGTAACTGAACTTTAAAATTTCCGATATCAATATATCAATCACTTATGTAGCTGAAAACTTTACATGTAAAAGCAAAGGAAAATAATTGAAAATTGGTAACAGACAAAGCAACGTCGCGAATGGACATGCGATTAATCGGAACGGGCGTCGGCAAGAACCAATTAGCGGAAGGATCGTCTGCGGCATCGGTGAGAATTAGCAATTTTGTAGAGTTGAATTCTATATCGGAAACGGCAAAAACATTAACGATAACAATTTTTTGAGTAAATTGACCAACGAAATAATAATAACCGATCGGGTCATTGCTTAACGTTGTACACGATAGAACGCAGTGCTTTCCAGCGATTGGGTCGGGACGGTCCTTCGGGTGGGCCTTGTACTTTTGAAAAAACATTTTAATTTGATTGGTGCAAGCCTAAGATATATAAAAACTTCTTTTTTTGATTTCCACCAATTTGACTCGTTGAAACAAATAGATGACTAGACTAATTTAACAAAACTCTGTAGACCCCTCAACGAACTTTTTACTCAAGCCTAAAAATTTTTTAGACCAAAAAAAAAAGAAATCAATTGGTTTTCAAGTGTAGTTATTTGATTAACGTAAAGTAAAGACCTGTTTTTTGGGCAATGCGAATAGTTTTAGTTAAAGTAAAACCTAGATCGCGGATAATTAATTTATAAAAAAAATCTTGTAGACCCCCTCGATAGGTCGCTATGGACCCCAGTTTAGAAAAGATCAACTAGTTTACGTTGTCCTCATGAAGTTTAGCAACGTACCTAGAGAAGTGCTCCTCAACCTTTTTTCACTCACGGTACACTTGGAAACTTTCGAAATTTTGCGGTACACCTGGAACAAAAATTTAAAAACCTAATCAATTTAAACACAAAATAGAAGTTATGGTTTATTTTAAGACGTTAGAGAGCCTCGCTAGAACTTCAATTAGCGAAACTCGTAAAGCTTAAATTTAAAAAAATGAAATTATTTAATATTTTAAACGAAAGTCCGGCTGGGTGGTCTAGTGGTGTTGTCTTCTGCGTGAGGACTACGTTCAATCGGTGTGGATATCAATGAGATATGCCTCACTGACGAGCTCTAATAAGAGCGAAACTCTGGTCTGGTGCTTCTCGTTTTAAGTGGTTTAGTCTCTTACAAATTAATCAAAAAGAATGTTTAGTGCTTTTCAATCGGGTGTATGAATGCATAATTTAAAGTGAAGACATTTTTTTGGCCTTTACTTGCATGGACCCGTATTTTTTTCAATCCAACCTATTTTAAAGAAAAAAGAACAAGTGCAGACAAAAAAAGACTTTACTTTAATTACAGCCTTCTGGTATATTTATTTTTTGACCTTAAACCGTAATTTAAGACTAGGGTGTGCAGTTTTTTTTATTTTTGTCGAAAATATGTACCATTGCAAAAAAAATTGAAATGCACTAGTTTAAATTACATTTAATCTGCGATACACTTAGGATTGTCTTGCGACACATCAATGCATCGTGGCAGACCTGTTGCAGAATACTGGCATAGAGAGCACTTGTCAGCAGAGATCACGTAGAAATTTCCCATTTAAATCAAATAAAACTCAACACTGTCGTATAACTCCCAACAGAAAAATCGAAACTAATTACACACTTAAAAATACTGTATATCTAAACTTCACAAAATACTGTATATCTAAACTTCACAAAATACAGTATATCTAAACTTCACAAAATACTGTATATTTAAACTTCACAAATAAACGTACAAATGAAAATACTGTATATCTAAACTTCACAAATAAACGTCCAACAACAATATTAATTGCCTTGCTTGCTTTTCAAAGAATTGACTCAAACACTGAGTAGGCAATAACAAAAATAGTAATTTCTGACTAAGGTTGGTTGATTATAAAGCGACAATTAAACTCGAACATAAAAGATTAATATGTCATAATTCGTGCAGATCTCAATTACCAATTATCCATAAAAAAATTAAGGTGTTTACGAGAAAAAAATCAGAGTTGTACGTGTCGCAGTATTCAAGGACTCGAGTCAATCCACATCTAATTAATTCCAAGTTATATCTACGAGTTACATATTACAGGTTGATTTTGGAACGAAGACATTTTTTTGGTCATCACTTGATATTTAAAAAAAATTTTTCATTTTGAATATGAAAAATTAGGAAGCAAATGTTATTGTAAAAATGAAAACCTTTTTTTACTCTTCGCTTGCTTTTCACCCGGCTAGCATTGCGCAAATACATTTACAGTAGCTTTGTATTATAAATTTACGCTAATGATCCGCCATATGAAAAATTATACGATTTGCGGTTTATGAAATTCAATAGCTTGGCTACTGTTGATCTAGCCAAGTTTAGACTTCATAAAATAATTGTTGAATTTACGAGATAATTCAAGAAAATTTGCCGATCACATCATAAAAAGAAAAACAAGGCTCAATAAGAGGGGAAAATCCGCTAATTTTTATTAGCTAAACAATTTCTTAAAGAATCGCGTCAAGATTAGGAAATTCAGCATTCAGTGGTAGATATTGGGTGAGGCGAATGAGGCAGTTGCCTCGGCCCCTTCTTGTTTAGAGGCCCCTCGATTTTAGGGGACCTCCTTGAAAATACCGCATACAGTTTTATTTTGCTGTATATGTTCTTTTAGAAATCAACATGATTTTGGGAGAAAAATAGTGAAATACGAGATCAAATCGAAGTGAAGACTTTTTTTTAGAGAGATCACGATGACTTTGGGAGAAAAACAATCAAATACGAGATTAATCCCCCCTTTTTTTTAGAGAACACCAATTTTTGGGAATCCTTGCCTTGGGCCCCAAACTTTGAATATCCGTCACTGTCAGCATTAACATGTCAATTTTAAGAAACCCAGATAAAATGTTTTTCATTTTATCTATATTTTACCCTTCTGACTCTCAAAAAAACGACTGAAGCGTTAGTGCACAGGGCAAGCAATTACCGCAACCTGCTTCCGGAGATGCTACAGTATTACTGATTTTTTTTTGCTTTTTAGTTTTTTAGAGATGCGACTGAAATTCAGAACTGCTTGCCAAGATTGCCAAGCAGGAAAAGTGTTGTAAAATGTTTTTCCCAAGGACACAATAGAATGCCGCGAGTGGGTTTTGAATTGAGACTATGTCAAGCCTGTTCCACATCTGTAGTAGGCTATACTTGGCATTTACTCTCGTGATTTAGTTTATTTATTGAATTTCGGCTACAATCTATGCTGAACGTTGACGCCAAAATTCGCTAGAGAGAAAAAGGTTTGGTGAGTGTATACATAAGGTGTGACTAGACTTAATTTTGAAAGCCGTGACGCATTCAGCTCAAAAACTGGTTTTGAATGAATCTCAATTTTACATGGATGATAAGGGCATAATAATAACATTAAAACAAAGAAATATTGTAAGGAAAAAAGGTGTACAATTTTTTTTTTAAGTTGGCATCGGCATCGGCATCGCCATCGGTATCGGCATCGGTATCGTCATCGGTTTCATCATCAAGTCCGCTACCGAATTTGATAACACCAACAACTGCAAAGATTTTATCAATAAAGAGATTGGCGTCGACAAAAGGAATTGAATCGGTACATCCCATGAAGCGAGTATTTAAAAGTTTAATAAAGGAATAAAAATTAGTCACCTATGACACTTTTTTGAACTTTATTTTCTATTGGACTGTGCTTTTTTATACGGACTTCGCAGTCCATTTGCGACACCTATCGGCACGTGACGGCATAAAACAAAAGTACATTTTTGTTTCTGATTTATTTGTCTTTATTTCTGATTTATTTATATTTGTCTTTCACTATAATTTTAATGTTCTTTTCTTGTAAGACTGTTTGTGGCCGTTTATGCATTTCTTGATGCGCTGCTGCGATAAGAACAGTGAAGGTTGAAATGAGGCAAAAGTTTTTGATTAAGTATGAAGTTGAAATCATTAACTTTTTTTTTATTTTGCAATTTCCACGAAACTTGTCAAAATCTAATTTTGCCACTTTTTGTTCATTATAGCAGTTTTGCAGAACAACGCCGATGTCTTTTGGCGAATAATTTGAAAAATTGTTTTGGTTATTTTGCTGTTAAGATATACTCTATTCCGCAAATGTACTCATATGTTATTTTACTGCTAAAAGTTTTTGTGTCAAATTATTGAGCAAAACGTCATTTTGAATTACGATTGTGTGAGAGTTGAATATTAAAAAAAATAGTGACGACAAGACATTTTGAATTCTTTAGAAATGGCCTTCAAATTAAAATATTGAAGGTCTTTTTTACTTCCGAAAGCAAAAAAACACTTTTTGACCTTAAATTTCAATTGAAGACCTATTAATTTTTCCACTTTGCTTTCAAAACTTCAATTTCGAGTAAAAAATTTTTTAGTATTCACAAAATTAACTTTCAGTTCAGTTCAGTTCATTTCAGTTTTTTTTTATTTCTGCTCCGCCATATCAATAAAAATGTAACTATAATTATTTAATAATAAACATAATTAAGGCTGCGGATTAAAAAAAGGAAGAAGCAACAAAACGAATGTACGTTGTAGCTTGCTAAGATAGTAATAAATTATTCATAGACGTTGTACTACAAGAAGCAAGGTTGCTGAAGCAAAACTTCAACCAGAAACGCGTTATGTATCGCAAAACAGGTTTTCGGATTTTGGTTTTTACTGATAAAAATTGCTTTACACTCGGCTGAATACCATATTTCGCCACTTTATAATTCTTGACGTCGGTCAACTAAATAAAATTAGTTTTTCTATTGCTTGCAATAGGATCTTTTCTCTTGTCCTACAAAAACTGTTTTTGAATTTATTTTAAATAAATTTTGATTTTAATTTGAATTGCAATTTTGTCCTGTTATACAGCTTTTTATGGAAAAATTTTGGTAAAATTGCTGCAGAAACGTTAAATTGCATCAGTTTAAAAAAATTATTGTAATTATTTCGTCGAAAGTGAGATAAAAATCTCTGTTTATGTTTACACCAGCAAACCAAGATTATAAACATTATACAAAATGTGTTTTTTTGCGTAACTTTTTATTCGTATTAAAACTGAAACAAACATTTAGGAAAATAATTTTACGCATCGGCAATTATGATTTTACGGTAAATATTTTTTCATTTTTTTCACTTTTATCTTTATGTATCTTTCTGACACGCAAAAAAACTTCGGAGGGGTTATACTCGTATTTGAATAATTGTTTGCCGGTTGCCAAGATTGCCGTTTGCCATTCGCTTAATTTTATTTTTTATAAAAGGTATGAGTAAAATTTTGAGCTGCTGGCTGAGACCTTCAAAAATAGAAAAAAGTGGTCAAAGATTTTTTTGTTGTGTCCACGAAAAAAATTTTTTTTGAGGACCCAATGGAATGACAGTCATCATCTTTTTCTTTTATACAACAGCTAAATTATGACAGCTGTAAATTGCAATCACAGAATAAGAACAAAGAAACAAAACACAATCAAAACAAGAAAATAATTAAGTAAAAATTATCAAGCATAGTTTTGAAGTAGATTTTTTATTTTATTTTATATTTTACTTTTCGAAAAAAAGTATTAAGTTCAAAAACAAACACACTCTAATTTACTGAGAGTCACCTGTATTAAAATTTTTTTAATTAAAATTTTAAGTGTTATAATAATTTTGAACTAGTCGTGAATTTTTACTGCTTTAATAGAATTAACTCATCAGATACTTTTTCTAAACTACTGTAAATGCTTTAGCATGACTGAAATAGGGCAACTATCCAATGTCTAAGTGTAGAAGTTTAAACAGACAGAAGTAGAATAAGTTGTGGCATCTATCTTCACAAGAGAATGCATGCTGAATTACTATAGATGCTAAGACAAAGTAACTGTTTAAAATCATCCAATTTAATAGAGTATTTTTTCATTTTGAGGACAAAAATAAATACGAGTTGTCTATTAGAAATATATTGGTAAAGCTATTCCCAAAAATTTTTTTTTTATTTTTGCGCTTTTTGAAGAAAAAAGCACCATAATTTTAAAACTGATTTTAGATTTATTGGTTGAAATTTCTTAAAATTTTTTGTTTCAGGCTTCAATGTGATTATTTCATTTTTTTTCGTTGGTAAATTTGGAAATTTGCGAAATTACCATTTTAAAGATTGCAAACTTTGCACTCAGAGCAATCTTACTGTACTAAATGCAGCTGTTAGATTTAAAATATAAGTAATAAAATTTAACTTTAAAACTTAATATTGACTAAAAACTTGCATTTCATTCGAAGAATGTAGTATTATGAACTGAGAATAGATGAACCTTAATTAGCGAATTAGCGTCTATTTATCATTTGTTTTTTGTCATAATTAGGGCGATTTTTGGTTACAAAAGTTACTTTTTTTTTGCTAGCTCCAATTAACGTAAAAAGCGTGGAACCAAAATTTCACAGCTATAGGGTCAGTATTTAAAAAGTTATAAGGTTACAAAAAGTTACTTTTTTGTCTTTTAGGTTACTTTTTAATTGTTAGGTTACATTTTGGTTTTTGTGATTTTTTGCATAATTTTTCTAGTTTTTTGTCTTGGATTGATGCAAGAAAGATAAATTTACAATCTATAAACACTAAAGTGCCTTTTTGCATCTTCCAGTAATGCTTAAATGTTTTGTGACGTCATACTTGTTCATTCGTGAACATGCTCATAGTCATAATCGTTAACGAATACGACATAAACTAAGACAGATGTTGTATGGTTAGCTGTCAGTCTGTCACAGAATAGGATAAATAGACTAAGTCTATGGCCATTGCGGTCAACTATGGTATATTCTGTTTTGTTTTTCAGAAAGTAAGAGCCATTAAGTTTGCAATTATTCACTATTTTCGGAATATGCCTAAGGGAAAAACTTCATCATTGCTTTCAAAAATTAACAGTATAATCGCAAGGTTTCCCAAGGAATTTGAAAAAACACCAGCCCCACAGCTATATTGCAATATATGTAGTTGTGTAGTTCAGCGTGACAAGCAATTCTTAGTCGACCGGCACAGACAAACTGCAAAGCATCAAAAAGGGCTGTCATCCCCATCGACAACTTCACCATCGCCTCAGTCCTTTTTGCAAATATCTTCCAAGAACTTCACTGAAAGGGTCACCAGAGCGTTTTTGTCTGCTGACATACCACTAAAAAAGTTACAGAATAAAGAATTAAAGGAGCTTTTTAAAGATCTTGGCAAGACTTTACCATCAGAGTCATCATGTCGAAAAAAAGTCGAAGAAATGGGTAAAATGGAAATGAACAGAGTGAAGAATTTGGTAAATGGACAGAAAATATTTTTGGTTGCAGATGAAAGTGACATCTCTGGAACTAAATATCTAAACATTCTTGTTGGTCTACTGGACAAGCCAGAACAAACCTATTTGATAGCATGCAAAGTTCTTCCAGGACCTCCAACTGCACAGAGCATTTGCCAAGAAATAGACGATTCGTTGCAATTTTTAAATGTTGCCAGAAATGATTTTTGTT
Source organism: Diplosoma virens (assembly GCA_963680785.1). Lineage (NCBI taxonomy): Eukaryota > Metazoa > Chordata > Ascidiacea > Aplousobranchia > Didemnidae > Diplosoma > Diplosoma virens. The sequence goes on from OY796885.1 coordinate 18,929,162, forward strand.
TACTTCTGTCTGATGCAGCCAGATATATGGAAGCTGCAGGGCATACTTTAAAATCCTTGTACTCCCAACTTTTCCACGTTACATGTGTAGCTCATCTTCTTCACAATTGCGCACTGCGAGTTAAAGCGAAGTTCCCTGCTGTAGACAATCTCATTGCTTGTGTAAAAGCAGCGACAATTAAAAATAAAACTCGACAGGCTATGTTTGCCTCTATTGGAAAGCCACCACAGCCTGTTATCACAAGATGGGCAAGCTGGCTGCAAGCAGCATTTTACTATGCTGAAAACCTTCCTGCTGTAAAGAATATCGTGTGTGGATTTGAAGGGGCCGGCCTTCTAGTTGAAAGAGCGAAGGCCAGTGTCATTGTCGACGGCCTACCTAGGGACTTAATGAAGATCAAAATGGAGTATAATTGTTTAGCTGACTTAGTGTTAAAAACGGAAGAAACTAAATATACCATCCAAGCAGACCACGGTGATTTGACTAATCTTGATTTTGGTGACGACAGTTGTGACATCGCATCCTACATCACAAAAAGGTTGAAAAAAAATGATTTGATGGACATTATTGAGATGAATCGTGAGGAAATTGCTCCAGCCGTGTATGGCATGCTCCAGAAGTGCCAGCCAATAACTGCTTCTGTGGAGAGAAGTTTTTCTATGCTTAACAAATTACTTGCAAAGGACAGAAACTTTCTACCACAAAATGTAAAACACTACATGTGTGTTCACTATAACTTAAGCACGAGGTAGAACTGGGCCTTCTTCACGTTTTTTCATGTTTGACTGCAACTATTTTCGTTTTGCTTTTATTCGTTTAATAAAGTTACTTTTTGGTTACTTTTTTACAAAAATAAAGTTACATTTTCAAGTTTTTTAGGTTACAAAAAAATCGCCCTAGTCATAATATAAAGTAAAGCCTTGACAAACAAACGCAATAATATATAAATCAAGGAACAACAATCAAAAGCCAAACCTTTTATTAAAAATTCTTCATTTGCTAAAACATGCAAAGAGTTTGCGATTTCTATCTTCCCAACGTTGTTCCGTGGCAACCCAAATGACTGAGCTGATAACGTCGCTGCCGTGGTCAACTGTAAGCTACACCGTGTCAAATTGTTGTCAGCAGCGTGGTCGAGTAGTTGGAGCGTTATGATTGTGATCGACACGGTCTCGGTTCAAAACCTACTCAGCCATTCTACTATGTCCTTGTAAAAGATACTTTACGGCGATTTCCCCTGCTTGTTGGTCTTGGCAAGCAGTTCTAAATTTCTTTCGTTTATATTTTTATAAAAACTAAAAAAAAAAATATAAAATTTCAACCGCACAGCAATATCGTGGCATCTCTGCCCCTGGTTTAGGATAGTTGCTTTCCCTATGTATTAGGGCTTCCGTCGCTTTCCTGCAAGTAAGGAAGATAAATACAGAAATTAAAAAAAAAAAAAAAATTGATCGACACTGTCGCGATGTAAAACCTACTCCTGTCATTGTAATTTGATTATAGGAAAGACACTTTACAGCACTTTTCTGTGCTTGGCGGTTTTAGGAAACAGCTTTAGATTTCACTCATAATTCTAAATAAAAACTAAAAAACCAAATAAAATTTCATCCACTCAGCAATATGTTGGTACCACCTGATTGATGGTTGTCCAAAGTATAGCGCTTCCGACATTTTCCTGCAAGTCAATTGAATAAACAGAAATGATAATAATAATAAAAATTAATATAAAAATTTTGCCGTTTCGAAATTCAATTTTTGATCCACCATGCCGTTGCCAAGAAATATAACCATTGCAATAAGTGGAAGGTGAAGTCGACATTATTTATTGTGGACGGTGAAGTTGACATTATTTACTTTGCATTTGACTTTTTTATTTATAAAAATTGATTCGTGAAATGTTATATTTATTTTAATTGGGAATTATATAAAAGTCTTTTTAACAAGCACTGATTCTAGATGGATTAAAACAAAAACTTCGAAGAAAGTAAACAATTGTAGAATAAATATTTACCAGTTAAAGCAAAAGTAGCCAAATTGGAAGCCATACAAATTAAGTGAAGAACGTGTCTGTTTTTTTATATATGTTAGGTGACATAAGAAATGCCTCAACTCACATGTACTTACTGCAAGGTAAAGAAATCATAAATTAAATAAATTAAATTATCACAAATAAAAGTTAAGAAGGTGAGAGAAAGCAAAGTGAAACGTTGAAGCTGCTAAGGAATTACTTAAGAATTTAGGGTATAAAGTATACTTAAAAGTTTTTGTGAAAATATTTTTTAGTTGAGATATGACGAGCAATCAGCTTGAAAAATTCACAAAAGACAAAAAAAGACCGCAGATATGTTCATGTTCTTTAACTTTCTATAACATTTTTAGATTTTGTTAAGGAATCAGGAAAACTGCTATCGCATTAAGGCAAATTGAAGAATAGCGTTTGAGCTAAACCAGCGTTTCTTATTTGGTGTTTGTTTGTTCTCTTAAGGGAGTACTTGATGTTAACAGGAAAAACCCTAAAATTTGGGATCTTAAAGCTTTCTTTTCAAAATCAATAATTGTTATAAATAGTTGACTATCGTGCGGCCTACGAGTAATATGAATCTGTGTAAGACAAATCCCAACTATAGAAGATGGAATTCACTGAACTAAATTTTAAAGAAGCTCGATTTATTGAAGAAATTTTGCAAATTAAAACGAAACTAAATTTAACTACATTAGCAGAGTTTTTTTAAAGCCGACAAAGTTTTTTCGATGAAAAAAATTAAAAAACTACCACAGTGTCAGCATAACATTACGCTTAATCAATAAAGGTAAATGCAAAGATTGTGAATTGAAGATGATTATCTTTATATCGAAAAGAGAAATCCTTCTATCTGCTCCTGTCATGAAAATCAATTTAAAAATCCAAAACCATGTGTTTTTGGTCGACTTCATTACGATTGCGGTTAGAAAAACTGAGGGTTTTAAAAAAAGTCATTTAAATAGTTCGTCTAATCCAGTAATTTTCAACCTTTTTCATACCGCGACCCAATCTGCAACCCAAAATAACTTGAATTAACGACCCCCTTTGGTGAATAAATTTTAATTTAGGGGTTTGCAGGCTGCGCGATCATACGTTTGAGTGACTTTAATATTCGCGACTTCTTTTGAGTCATTCCACGACGAAGCGAATGTTTTTAACGCGAAGCTCATCAGAGCAATTAGAAAGCTAACTCTAATCTAGCATAATTCAACCTGGCCCTGATCCTTGTTTGTTGGTTAAGTAGAAGCTCGTTTGTTGTCTTGTCTTGTCTTGCTTTAAAATTCGCTCAAATCATAATCGCTCAAAATACACATCGCTAAAATATTTTTGCTGAAATGAGGGTCGCGCAAATATAAGTCGATCTAGAAGTGGGCACCCTTGCTGACTATCCAATGTTATTGTCACCATATTTTCAAGTTAGTAGTAAAAAAAGAAATCTTTACTTGGATCTGTCTCTGATTTCTCGATTTTTGTTGCAAAAACTCTGGTGACCTTTAAAAAGCTCTTTATTTGAAATCTGTCTTTAATTTCTCGATTTTTGTCGCAAACACAATGATCTCCAAAAAAAGTTTCACTTTACGACCCCAGGTTGTAAATCACTGGTCTAATCAATTTACTTCACTTGATAAAAAAAAGTTGAAGAATTCTTCAATAAGCAATCAACCAATCCCTGCTGCCCACTTTTGATGGCTATTGGAATTATACAGTCAGATTTTCTCATTCAGAAAATCGAAAAAACATTTTGTTTTTCGCTAAGGTGCCGAAACGTTGCTTAAATAAAAAAACTAATCATCTTCCTCATATAGAGAGTATTAAGTAAGCATTGGAATCGCTGTCCAAAACCATCTGGTCTTTGATTCCTTGAAAGCAGCTGATGTAAAGTTGTCCACTGGTTGTTTAGAAACCAGAGACGCCAAACTTACAGGTATACTGTCATAATAATTTTTATTGTCCAGTTAGATCAGTCAAAAAAAATTTTTACCAAAAAAACTGTAGCCAAGGCATCATAAAATATTTAAAACTACCGAAAATTTATATTTATGGCACTTTTTTAGTCTCCAAAGCAAAAGTAACGTAGTTGAAGATTGATAAATAATTTATATGTGACTTTTATTCATCTATAATTGAATTATTTTTTAAATTTAAGTTTTTACAAAAAACAAAACTTGATTGAAAGTTTAAACGATACGAAATAACACAAAAAATGTCAGATACGACAGAAAAAATCAACAATATTCAAGAAAATAGCTTTAAAGAATCTTCTTCACCCCCTCCATATCAGTCTCCATCTCAACCTGGGTATGCATCTCAAATCAGTTCTGCCCCTCCACCTGGTCATGCCATTCAACCTGGATACACCCCTCAACCTGGATATACTGGTTATGTCCCTCCGCCTCAGATTCCTCAGCCTGGATATGCCCCTCAATCTGGATATGTTCAACAACCCGCGGGTAAAAAAAGAATTTGTTGATTTGACATTTTTGAGGGAAGGTAAAAAAGTTTTTAAAAATGTAATGATCTTATTTTATGCAATTTAATACAATTCAGTGCTTAGTTGCTTACTCATAATTACACCCCTCAGCCTGAGGTATTGAATCGCATTATATTCTTAAAAATATTTTTGCTTTTTAAAATTTGAAGTAAAAAATGGGTCAAGCAAAGTTTAAACAAAATTGTTCGCACTTCAGAAAATTTATCTAAACGTTAATTGCTGGTGAAAAAGCTTAAATTATGTTTAACAACTACTGTAGTTTTTTTGAGCTGAAAAACGGTTTTAAAAATTAAAACAGCTAAAAAATTAGTTTTTTTTCAACATATTATTGATAGAAAAAAACAAAATAGTATTTGATGAATTTGCGCTTTTATGTTAAGATTATTAGTTTTATGGTTAGCAAAAAATTTATTGTAGAAAGATCAGTAGGAATCACTTCTAACTCGGCCGCTGCTTTAATGAATACAATCAAAATCACTTTTGGCCTGTTATATGTTCGACTGATCGAGAAAATGCATACACAGGGTTAACTTGACCTCTTGCCATGGAGGCAAATGGCACATTACTGTGCAAAAGTACTGTACAAGTGTACAACGACTCATCGATTTCAACCAGTATTACATTGGCACTTCGCTGTTTACAACCACATTGCGCTAATTTTTAACAGGACAATTACAATACAGGTGAAAATTGACTTGATCTTGGTAAAATAGAAATAATAATCAAGCTAGCTAACTTGGAAAAAAGTTTATCTGGACATAAAACATTAGAAAAATTAGAGGCATAGATTTGGGGTCTCAAATTGTAAAAAAAAAGTAATAAAACATTAGGAGGAAACTAAAGGTATAGCTTAGCTTGGCGTATATAACCTAAATGAAGAAATACTATTTCGGAGCAAAATCTTCTGCCAGACAGCTGCTTCAACTCTTAATGCAATAACAATAAAATTTCAATAATTCAGTATGTTCTTTAAGGAGACGCACAGATCGAGGTCGAGCGGTCGCTGAGTTTGACCCCTCAAAGATTCTGGATAAAAGTGCTGTTAATAAATATAAAAATGAAGTTAGAAGAATAGCCTTTGGTATCTAAATCTAATCATATATGTTTCGATGACCATGAAAAACGTTTTCAAAAATTATACTGTTGAGGAGGAAAAAAATTATATTAAGATTTTATTCACAGTCCAAATGAATTAAGGGAAAAATTCGTTAAAATTACTAACTTCAAAGCAAATAAATCATACTTCCTGAAAGAATATGCAGTGGATAACAGAAAACGTGTTTTAGCAAAATAACTTTTTTCACAAGATTTTTATCAGTTTTTCATTTAGTTACGTTAACGCATTTAATATTTCGTGCCTTTGTCCAAACACAAACTTTATGGTTGTGACGCAATTATTTTTCTCCATGCAACTTTAAGTATGGTTTTGTATTTAGAATCGCTTTTGTGCAATTTCAACGTAAAGTCGGACAAATTCGAACTTTGAGCAAACTGAAAATTTTGAATAAAAACTTTCTCCTCTTCTTTACAAGCGAAAGAAAAGTAGTAAAAAAAATCGAATTAAGATTTGAATCATACAGCTTCTGTAGCTCAGAAAAGGAGATGATTGATAACTTGAAGGTTTTAAAAGAAAAAGCTTTTGGCTAAAAAAAATAATTTGCTTAAAATTTTTATTATGAATTTTTTTAAGAAATCGGTTTTAAAATTGAATTAATCAAATAAGATTTTTTTTTTGGCCCCATTTTTACCTAGTTCGTAATGCTTTGCAGACTGAGCTTTAAAATTATTGCTTTAGGCTGTAATTTCATCACTGGTAGCCTATATCGTTTTTTATGAAGGCAGACTAAGAAAACGACTGCCTTGTTTTTAATCGATAAACATCTAATTTTTTTAAAACAAACCACAAAATAAGAATTAAAATCAAAGACATCCTGCTGCGCCGTAGAAAAAAGTTATGTATTGATACCATGCATTCTTTTTTTACAATCATTTTTATTTATTTTTATTTGCATGTGTCAAAGTTGCTTTTTTTTGTTGCATATCCTTTTTTCCGTGTTGTGAATATTTTGCGCAAAGTATTTTCTTCACCAAGTGGTGGAAATAAAAAAAATGACTGCTTGCTTTTTACTTTACCACGACTCTATTTCCCTCTCTATTTAATTTTTAAAGGTTTTATACAACCATTCCAAACTTTCCAGCCTGCCCCACAGCAACAACAACAACAACAACAACAATGTAAGCTGAAATTTAATCACGTATTTTATCTTTGTGAAAGTACGACTTTTTTGATTTGTAAAACTAACTTATTTATGCCGGCTTGGGTTTGTACCTTTAAATTGTTTAGGTATTAGATATTTAAATTTTGTAATTAAAAAGACTCAACGCTTACATTGATCATTTTTCTACGGTTTCTAAAAAATTCCACGTATACTTCACGGTTTTGGTTAATGTTTGTTAAAAAATTTGCCATATGTCATAATCAGTTCACAGATCACAGCCTTAAAAATAAAAAAACGGGTTTGTTAATTGTAATATTTTTGTTTGTTTCTACTTATTAATTCAGTAGTTCTCACTTTTTCACTTTTGGTATCCTCCAAAAAAATATATGCAGGCTATATATTTCACGGCACCCCCAAATAGTTTTTCGTGTATTTTACTTTTTAATAATGACTTAAAACTAACAAAATTATTGTACTTTAAAACAATAATAAATTTTATATGTTTGTGGCATATAAACACTAAGGTGCGGTCGCAATCTTAATTGAGAACTACTGAATAAATTTTTCAACTTTTTTTAAAAAACAACCGATGAAAACCGATTACAAAAACAACATTATTCTAGAAATAATATTTACAGTTTTCGTTATAATTTTATAGATCTGATGCTTAAGAATTATTAATGTTAAAACAAAAAGTAAGCGCAAAATAAAAGCAATAAATTCATAAAATATTTAACTAAAATATCGAAAAAGCAAAACAGTCTTGGATTTCAAATATAAGCACTTATCCTACATACCCCAACAAACAGCAACAAGATTTCTCGTAAAATCCACGTAAGATCTTCATGGATCACGTGAAATTCACGTGGAATTTACGTGCTATGTTTGCTGGAAAGGCAGTATATTCTTTTTAATAAAACAATGGCGGGCTCTTTCATCGGTAGCGTGGCCGAGTGGTTAAGAATTTTGATGGCGTACACAATCGACACAGTCGCATTCAAAACCTAAACGAATCGTTCTGTCGTGTTTTTGTTTACGGCACCATTCTTTGTTTGGCGATCTTAGCAGCCAGTTTTAAATTTCAGTCATATTTCTAACTAAAAAACTAAAATAAAAAATTTCGACTGGACAGCAATATCTTGACATCTCTGATAGCAGGTCTGAGTAATTGTTGACGATTTCCCTAAGTATAACGCCTCTGACGTTTTCTTGTCAGGAGAATAAATACAGAAATTAAAATAAAATAGAAATAAAGCTCTGGAATGCTTTAGCACTAACGTGAAATATTTTATACTTATAAAGAATTGTGGAAAAACTTTGCCCTTCCGTCACTCTTTACCGGTGCCCAATCCATCAAATTTCTTTTTTATTTTTCTTTGCTAAATAGTCGTAACAAGAAGCGCCAGATTACGTAACAAGAAGCGCCAGATTATAGTCAAATCACTTTAAAGTCCAAAGCAGGGATGGTGAACCTTTGTTATAAGGATCAAAAAATGACAGTTTTTTGAAATTTACGTTAAGTGGGTTATTGGCTAGAAGAAGTTGAAGACTAAAAAAAAGTCTCCACTTCCCATCAGTATCTAAAATTTCCAATTTCGGCCAAAATGCAAGGTAAAGAGGAGAAAAAAATGGTCTGCCCTGTCCAATCTGTCCTAAATTAATGTTGCAGACTAAAAATGCCAGAAATTTCAGAGCATCAGCTGGGTCATTGTACTTCAACAGGTGGGTCACAACGTGACCCGCGAGCTAAAAACAAATACGAAGAAAATTATGACCAAATGCATATTTTTTCCAAACTAAAACCACAAATTTTCAAAATAACTTTCGTTAAACCAACTTTTTGCATTCGTAAACTTGATCTTTACAAATTTACAATTGCCAACAAAAACAAATTTTGTCTTTTGTTCGCACAAATACCACAAAAGGTGTTTTATTCAAAAGTTGTTTTTTCCTGTGAAAACCAATGTATGCCAGTTCATAGGCTTTATAAAATACAAAACTAGTCCAACACAATTCTCTTGCATGACAATCAAAACTCTCTGAACTGTGGTCTTATCTACCATGATTTTTTGAAATGTTGAAGTTTCATATGGTTCTGTTTTGTTTTAACAGCGTCAGTCGTCGTGGTCGGAAACGGACAAAACCAAGGTGGAGGAGGAAATTGTCCTGCGTGCAAGTAGGGGACTATTTAATGAGATCGCGTGAAATCTACAAAATTTATTTTCTTTTCTTTTGTTGCTGAAGCGCAGAGGTTCCTGAATCACGTGATTACGCAGGATGGCACAATGCATAGATAAACTAGATTTAGCCTTTGGATTACTGTATTTATGCCGAACGTCAGGCAAGGCGCTGTGCTTTCTACCTTCTATCAAATGTTTTGTAAGGTTTCCCCAAAATCCATCTGACAACTTTTATTTGTTTTGTGGGGGCTCAAAATGAAGTTTTTCATCACTAAACTGGTCAAACTTTGATAGCTAAGGGTTTCTATAATAGTTTTGGTGTTTGATCTTTTTAGCAAGCTCACATCCACGTTTAATTTATTACTTAATTTGCTTAAAATAAATATAAAAGCTTGTGCCGATAAAGGTTTCTGGTAAAAAAATGCAAGAATCAAAGTTACCTTTGATAGTTTGAAAAAAGAAAAACTAATGGCACAAGTTCTTCGCTTCTGCGCGCCACTTTTCAAAATTGCTAAAAACCGACGAGTTGCTGTTGATTTAGACTGCCGTTGTTCTCAATCGACAAGACGTAGAATAATTCAATGAAAACAATGCACTACCAGCGTAACTGCGATACACCGCTAAGCCGCAAGGACATACTGGCGTTGATTCCGATATGCTGACCACATTCGAGTCAGTTAAACCCTGCAGTTCCATTGCAAACATTAAGTAAGAATGGTCAAGTCAATCAAAAAGTTTTCAACTTCCCAGCTGGGGTCAACAACAAGCTATATTGTCCTGACGAGTTCTAACAAGGACGAAACAGGTCTGTCGGCAATTGCTTGTTGATATGACTTGATCATTCTTACTTAATGTATCAAGTTTGTGAATGCGTTTGTTTCTTTCAAACTAACAGTTTACAAAATTCACAGAAACGGAATGCTTGCGGATACATATACGTGCTGTGGAGTATGCCTGGCAATTCTTTTCTTTCCTTTGGGAATCATTTGCTGCCTGCTGTTGAAACAGCAACAGTGCTCTCACTGCAAGGGGAAATTCTAAACTGTTGATTTTGTAATCAATTTGTCACGCGACGCAATATGTAATTTAGTGAGTTATTAAATGAATCAACAATAGATTTCTATTATTGTGATAAAGTATCTTTACTACCTTTTGCGTTTTAATATACACTTTTTTCATTTAAAACAAACTTGTAATATCTTGATTGCAAATAAAATGAACTGAATTGAATTGAATTTATATCGCTGAATAAAATAATTTACCATGGTTGTATGGTGACAGTCCCGATGCAAAAGGAAACCTTCTGTACTGCATTAGAAACTCTTGAAAAGCTTCCTTTGGAGGTAACGAGGATTTTGTCAATGCCTGTTTGAAGGATTGTATCAAACGCTCGGCAGCACCAAGCTTGGAACCCTTAAGACATGAATGTTGTGGCATTATCGGTCACCAACGTGTGGGGATACCCGAAATGAGCAAATTCTTGTTCAAGTATAGCAGTAGTACTTTTCGAAGACGTTGAGGTTGTTGGATGAATGCAAGGATATTTTGAATAAGCGTCTACAAGGACTAACCAGTTTCTTCCCAAAAAGTTGATCGCATGGTCCAAGCGGAGTCTTGACCATGGTTTCTCTGGCATCATCCACCATGTCGAAGTCTATACAGTTAATCTGGCAAGTTGTTTCATCCGATGCATGCCGAAGTGTCTCATTCTGTTGACAACAAATTTTCCTACTTTCTGAAGTCTTTAAAAGCTCTTCGGCCATCCTTCCTTAAGCTTCTACGGTATTCCACCGTGTAGTCACATTGATGATCGGTAACCACACGCTCGCTTCCGTCTGCAAAGCGATGAAATTTCCGAGGCGTCACAAGATAAACCAAACGGAAGAGATGGGCCACAGTGAGCAAGAACCTTCTTCTTCACCCCACTTCCACTGTTGTCCTTTGCGAGTAAGATTGTACAACGGCTCGGTGATTTCCGAAAAATATGGGGGTAAGAATTTAGAATAAAAGCATTTCTAGTATGGCATCAACTTTGGACCTTTTTGATAAAGTGTGACCAAGGTAATCAATTGATAGTTGGTCGTTAAACAAAGCTCGCAGATTCATCAAATGATCTTCTGCGTTGTCACCACTTAACTCGTTAGTGCCGAGAGCCAGCTGCTTGTGGTTGTCAGAAAGGCAGATTTGATTATCTTCATTTGCTAGATCAATCTTGAACCACGGGGGTGCCGTACGAAAGCTCCCATACACCTCTCCTTTTACGGCACAGGTCTGGGCTTCTTGAGAATAGGTCTAGCTTCAGGTTTATGAATACATGCCGCATGTAAAGAGTTTTCTGGACCACTTGTATACAACTTTGCCACGTCGCTTCACAGCAAAATGTGTCACTGGCTCCGCTATCAATTTCAAACTTAACATCGAACTTTGTGCACGAATTTCCAACACCTGAAGCAGGAGGTTTACTCTTCTTGCGTTTTGGACTTTGACCGTGTACGGTTTCCTTTGCTACCTTGGCCACTTTGAACTTCAGTTTATCGTCCTTGAGCTTGAAGAGTGTCTTTAAAACTGCTTCGTTGGCGACCGAACAGATGAATTTAGTTCGCAAGGCTTCAACTAATGGATCTTTAAATGGAATGAAAATCACATGTAGCTGCATCTTGTCGATGACAACAAGCCTTTTGAATCAAACTGCTCTGCCATAAACGTCTGAATAATATTCATCGTTAGCTCATGCATGCTTTTTGACAGGTTGTTGTAACTCAGATGTAGAATCGAATGCTTGAAAACTTGCCATCGGGTGTTGGAACATTTTCTCGCGGGTTGCTCTTGGAAGTATTGTCATTTGCTCATTGTGCTGCTTGTTCTGCTTGCGATGCTCGTCGCGTAAAACTGCCATTTGCTCTTGGTGTTGCTTATTTAACAACAAAATTAGTTCGCAAATTTCACTCATTTTGACAGTTCAAGCTGTTAATGCAAATTCAATAAATCTTCTTTTAATTCTTGACGGAGTTGAGTTACTTGATCCTCGTCGCCACTTTTGCCTGTTGTATCTTTGCACGAATACACAGGTTTATTAAATAACAATAATTAAAATTCACAAAAAATACTTAGCCAAAAACAACCTTATTCGAATAGAATGCTTTTTAGTTCGTTTTCTGTAATAGCTTGATGACTTTGTGTTGACTGATGAGCCGAAACAGACGCGCAAATTTAACTTGTTACAATTATGCTTGGAGATACGAGTGTCCAATAATTGATCAAGAAGAAGGCGCTGATTAAGATTAAGAAGCGTTTAAAAAAACACTACGTCATCGATTGCACAATATCACAACAGTTGTATCACACATAAATTGCCCTTGGCCAAATTTTCGTCAAGCTAATTGCAGTTATCTTTTCTCTATAATTTCGAATCATTGACATATTTGCTGCGGTTTTAAACATAATTTACTTATTCAAGGAGCATTTTAGTGCAAAAATATAGTAACAAATATAAAGCATCTTGCTCACTTATCAAAAGAAGGTGTTCTTTTATTGAAAGCAAACAATGATTTCTTATTGAAATAAAACAGTCCTTTTGAATGCAAATAAGAGTAAACCCTTTTGATAACAATGTTTTTTTATTGAAATAAAAAAAGCCTTTTAAGTACAAATAAAAATAATCCTTGGGATAACTAAATATAGGTTTTTTTTCATTTATTATGAACTAAAAGTTTACTGTAGTGTGATATGTTACAAAACATTACGAACATAGCAACATTTTGCACTATGCACAGTGCACATCAAGTTGAAACTTTTCTTACTTTTTTCTGCACGATAATTTCTATCCTTTAAGTACTGGATGTATGTTGGAAATTTATTTAAAATTTTGATAAATGTTTCGCGATTCAGCAAAACCAGGGCCTGGAACGATAACTCAGGATTTCGGCCAGGGTCAGGAAAAGGGTAAAGCTGTATGACTCACCCAAAAAACTGTGTTGAAATCGTATTTTTAGAGAAGTACTTGGATGATCTATTTTGCAATGAAAATTTCTTTCATTGCAATAAAATATATTTTAAAACTTCTCAGTACTAAAATGTTTTTCTATTTTGTACCTTTTTGTCGATGACTAAAGTTTTTTATTATTTTTATGATTTCTTAATTTTTTAAAGATTTTTCTCAAAACCAATAGCTTTTTCGAAAAAGTTCTTTTTAGCAAAATAAACTGATTTCAACTTTGAATCTTATTTTCAAAAAAGGGAACAAATCACTTGATTTTTATATATTTCATAGTTTCAAATTTACATCAATGACAAAACACAGAATAAGAACATCAAAAGTAAAAGATGTAATTTCACGTTTGCCAAACTCCAATTGGGATGGAACAACTTTCAAATTTATAAGTAAACTGTCTAGGTAATCTAGACCACTTCTAGACGGTCCCATTAGCAAAATGCTTATTTAATTTCTGAAGCAAAAACAAAGCAAAGGTAACCAAGTACGGCCCGCAATGCTGATCTGGGCTGCCAAATTAATAATTTTTATTAGTTAATTTTTGCAATCCTGACACCAGACAAAGTGAAAATATAAAAAGAACAATCAGTGAATTCTGTTTTTATCTCAATTTTTATGTCTGGTTGCATCAGCGCATAGTGATCTGTTTTTTATTTTTTTTTTAGTTTAATGGTCCCTGATTTAAAGTATTTGGTATTTTAATTTTTTACAGAAATTTACGGAACAACTGACATCATAAGATCTTTAAAGGCTCACAAGGCGAAGATCAATGTGAAAGAATTTTTGAGAACACAAGAATTAAAAAGATGAATTTAAACTTTATAATGTCGAAAAAATGCAGCCTATTGCGCGATTCGTGATAAGTTCGTGGACGCAAGTTTATTACTCAGTGTGAGCGTTCACTTTTTTAATTTCAATTATTAAAAAAGTTTTAAATCGGGTACACTTCGGGAAAAGACTCTACATTAAGCATGTTGAAATTTGGTGAAATCTTTCTTTTTTTGCGTTCTTGAAACGTATGGTTATTAATCATTCTTAATGATGTCGTTAAAGAATGGTGTTGCTCTGTTGATTTTCGTTGATTAATTGCTTATAGAATGTTAAAACAAATATAGATACAAGAACAGTTTCTGTTTTGCTTGCTTTAGTGGCTAAAAAAAGAGAATCAGCTTCAAATGATCTAGGCGTGCCCTTTATACAAACTATTTAACAAAACTTTCTTTTAAAAACAAATAAGACTAATTTTCAAGTGATAAATTTTACGTGGCGAATTACAAAAAATAATAAAATATTTTTTGCTGTTGGTCTGCGGAAATTCACCTATAAATTTTTAAAAACTTTTTTAAGTTGTTTGCACTTTCGAGTTCTTTAAAAGTATTAAGCAGGTTTTTAAAAAAAATTGGCACCAAAAATAACTTGCTGGCAACAATATATATTCTTAATTTAATCTCTGCTTGCTTCTTTAGAACAAAATCATTGTAAAATGCAAACATTAAAGTTTTTGTTAAAAATGAAATATTTGATTCCGAAGAACGAGATTTTCCCATTAAGCAAATAATTTACAGTTTTTTATGAGCAAACAATAAGAAAATTATTGTTTCTTTAGTTATTATAGCAACTCCTTTTTTTTCTGTTTAACCCTTTAAAGAAAAGTGTTACATATATGTACCATGATTGTCATTGTAACGTAACAAAAGCACTTTTGTGAAGACATTATAATTCTAATTTTTAGATGTTTGTTACATCATTATTGAGCCATTGTTATTTTATTTTACAATCAAATTCTTATATCCTTCATCCAGTTCTCTTCAAAGTTCCTAAAAACATTTGTCTATACCAGTGGTTTTCAACCTTTTCGTAGGAGCGGAACCCGCATGAAACATTCCAGAGGCTCGAGGAACCCCAGCGCAATATTTTGGCCTAATTGTCTTGTGCAACAAACACCATTTGATTAATTGAAATGCGTCCAAAGTCAAACAGCTGGTGGTTAACTTCATTGATTGCTGCGGCAAAAAAGAGTAATAAAGAAGCAAAGCATAGTGATCAGTGAAGAAACCAACCAACCCCGAGCGTACGCGCATCCACCAACAGAGATAAACAAGCCCGAGAACATTTTAATTTAAAAGAAACAGCAATCAATCGTACAATTGCAATACAAAGTTTCAAACCAAATTAACTAGTTAAGAAAATTCAAACTGTTCACATTAAAAAGCTTAAAACAGGACGCAAATTAAAATTTTTCAATTACAATCTAATTTTTTATAGACTAAAGGGAAAGAATTGCCGTCGTTTCTGTTAGTTACACTTGATTTTGAATTTATAAACCAACTTTTTACAAATAACCTTTTGTTGTACTCAGTTTCAACTTTTAACATAAATGTTTTTTCCAATCTATCTTGTGGTCCATAATCATTGAGTGCTCACAAAGCGCTGATTGATCCGGTTTTTGATAGTTAATAAACGTTGATGTTCCGTTAACCTAGATTTTATACTTCGTTTCGTTTGACCAATAGATCAAAAATCACTGTATTTTTAAACAATATGCATATAATAATAAACTAGACTCGGGTTTTGAATGTAAACTTGCGGAACCCCTGGACTGTACCGGCGGAGCCTTAGGGTTCCGTGGAACCCTGGTTGAAAACAACTGGTCTATACGAAACAATTTATAGGAATTTTGGTTCCTTTAAAAAAGTGTTTCCAACTTTAAATATTTTTTAAGGGTTTTTTAAGCTTTGCAGCTATTTGTTAATGGTACCCGATTTGTTTTGCAAGTTTTTATAGCATTTTTTCTCGGTAATCAATTTTTTTCGATTTCATCAGATGGTTGCGATTATAACAGGATAACTGTATATTTTTTAAAGGCTATTTTAATTTTCTTTCATACTAATAAATGATCTAACATAAGGTAATAAGTGTTTTAATAAATTTTAGTGGGTCACAAAAAAATTGACTTTTACAAAAGCTTAATTTAATAATAATAATTCTAAAAGATAAACTAAAAAATTGTCAAAATAAAATTGTCCTAATGTTTACTAAAACTAATTTCTTGACCGACACTAATTCGAAAACATAGCTTTTAAAAGTGCTTGTTAATCTATAATGTGTTTGCATAAACCAAGTTCTTTGTAAACATTTCGAAAGTTACCATACTTTTATGCATTTTTTTTCTTTAAGTCCAATTTTGTTCATTCATTTCTATAGTTTATCCTCCAGCATCAGCAACAACAATTTCATTTGTTGACAGATTGTCCCTAAGCAATTAGAATGACACAGTTTTTTATGTTCTATAAGGAGACACAAAAGACCAAATACCAGGATTAAAGCAAGAGGTCACCGAGTCTGGGAATCTCTTCCGCATCTTGCAGTTCTTTACATAGCCGTATTTACGTACATAAAGTCGGAAAAAGCGTTATATCCTAGATTAGGGGTCGGGAACCTATGGCTCTCTATCCAGATGTGGCTCTTTTAATAACAACATCTGGCTCTTTTGTTGCCAAGCATAAATTACCCCACATAAAAAAAAGATCTGCGCACACAAGATTTCAAAAGTGAAGACCCTTTTTAAAAGAGATCATTACGGTTTTAAAACAAAAATCGAGAAATCAGAGTAAGATTCAAGGTGAAAATTTTTTTTTAGAGATCACTACGTTTTTGAGACGAAAATCAAAAAATCAGAGTCCATAGTCAATAATATAAACTTTTTTTCGCAAAAAATAAGATTGCTCACGAACAAATTTCTGCCCACACACATACTGTACAGCTAAAAATTAGAAGAACATTGTTGGCTCTCATGGAAATACATTTAAAATATGTAACCTTTATGGCTCTCTTAATAAAAAAGGTTTCCGATCCTTGTCTTAGATTAAATAATTTGAAAGTTTGACAATTGACAAAACCAAAGGAGAAAAATGCTTTACAAAACATTGTAACACTTTTGCCACATTTCATCAACATCATCTACCATTGTCTTTTAGCTGCCAGAATGGCGAGTGCTTTAAACTTAGATTAAACCCCAAAGAATTTTGTAGCAGTAAAACTTATCCTGTAGAATGCTAAGGTACTGTTGGTCTTTTTGAAGTTTTCCACCAAAATTTTCAATTTTTTTGACTTTTGAATTCACAATTTTTACGAGCAGGGAGTGTAAAACTGACCATTATGCATTTTTAATGGCATATTCCTTTTTGTAGAAATTTTATTTGCCAAAAATGCAAAAGTATATAATACGTAACTTTTAGTCTTTTTCGTTTATTTGTTTAAAAGTAGAATAACAAATACTACATTACCCATTACCCATCAGAATAACATTACCCATCAGAATAACAACAACTTGGTTTAAATGAACAAAAAAACATAGAAAAGATATTATAAAGAAGTCTACCAGAGACGGTAATTTTATTCTACACTTCTTCAACACCGCAAACAAGTCAACAAAGTGAACTTACATGTTTAAAGAAAACTATCCCTTTTTGTGCTGAGCGGAGAATTATAAATAGCCTATCTTTTGGTTTTGAAGGAGTTTGTTGTTACGTTGAATGTACTGTATAGCAGAAAAACTTGTATTTTGAACGATTTCATAAGCATTCTGTTGATATTGCGGCTTATACCAGATTCAAAAGCGTTCTATAAATTTCATGTTTATAAAAGACTTGTTTTCACTACAAGCGTGGAATGCAGTATTCTTTGTTTCTTTTATTAATTTTTTGCTTTGCTTTGCGCTTAAGCGCGGAAAGAAGTAAAAAAATCAATAAAACAAAAAGAATGCGCCCTATTCTGCGCTCACAGTGGAAACAAGCTTTAAATCTAGGACGGAACCAGGCGCTCGTCTTAAGACACGTAAGATCTTTTTTAAGGCCATGTAACAAGATTTTCACTTCAAAATGTTTCTTTTGTTCAGCGCTTAAAGCAGTGGTCACCAAACTACGGCCCGCGAGATGATTTTATCCGGCCCGCTGCATGTTGTCTACAACACTAAAAGAAAAATAAAAAAACAATAATTTACAAAAAATATTATCAAATTTTGGTTGATGGGACGAATCAAGTGAACAAACTTCAGTCGTATTTCAAGGGTTTGAAAATAATTTGGATCTTTCATCTACTGCAGGGGTCTCCAAAGTACGGCCCACAAGCCTAATATGAGTCTAAATTCAAGTGAAGACCTTTTTTTTTAACACCTTGATTTTGGGAGAAAAATTGAAAAATATGAGTCTGAATTCAAGTGAAGACCTTTTTTTTTAGAGAACACCTTGATTGGTAGAACAACTAGAGAACATTTTTGGCTTTGACCCAAGGAGGCCCAAAAAAATCTACATACGGCCCCCTGCTTAAAAAGTTTGGAGACCCCTGGTTTAAAGCGATGCTTTTGAATTTTTTCTATTTATTAATTTTTAACTTTAACACTATTTTCTTCAACGGCTGTACTTTGAAGCCCACGCTTGCAAAAGAACTAAATTATTTTTATAAATATTTTGAAACTTTTGCCTTTTTTCGTTCAACTTGCTGAATAAAATTTATCAAATTTATATAGACTCAAGACACTGGTCAAGCGGTGAAATAGACGTATTTCATTAAATGCATGAACTTTTTCAGTATAACATAGGAATTGTAAAATTTCATTGTTCTGATATTATTTAACAACAAAAATTTTCCCTCAGCTTAAAAGATTTCAATATTATTATCACTTTGGAACAGTCCATCCTGTATAATTTAATTTTACACCAGTTGTTAAAGTGCACCGAAACATAAAAATTGATTGATCCTACTCATGGCGTACTCTACTACAGACCATTTAAGCGTGCAGGCTCGAGTCAAAACTGGAGGAGAAAATTTATTAAAGGTTTGTTAATATTAAACAGTTGTTATAATACAAGCTAACTAAAAACGTGTACAATAATAAAAACATGACTTCACAGAGCTGATATGTGGTCATGGTATTGCTGCCATGGCAACATAACGTGAAAATTGATTAAGCTTTGTTTTAAATGAAAATACTTTAAGAGCAAAAATAGAGCTCCACGCATTGGCTGACAAAACCATTTGATAAAAATTACTAAGATATTAATGAATACTTGTGCGTTCTACATTCAAACGTAACCCCGGAAGTGATAGCCCTGTGTCGTTAGGTTTTTTGATAAAGCTAGACCTCTCGCTAAGAATCCTATTATACCTGCTAATTTACTGCACATTCACAATTTTTTTTATTTCGAGCAGGCAATTTAAAAGATAATTTAAGATTATTTAATCAATTTGTGGTAAGTTTTAGCACTTTTCTCGTGGTTTTTGGAAAAATTTTGTAAAGTTGGCAATAGTTGTTGAACAGAATACTTGGTAATCTTGGAAGATAAGTCTTTTTGGTGTTCAAGTTTATAATGATTCGAAACCGTTTTCAAAATTTTGCCCTAGAATTTTCTGCAGAAATGATCAAGTGTATATGAATGATCAACATAACATAACTGCAGTGTTGTGCGCATCAACAAAAAATCTTGACGGCGTTAGCGTCAGCGTCACCTCTTTAAATTCTTATCGGCGTCATTTACGCCGATAACGCTAAAAAATGTTAACGGCGTCAGCGTCAGCGTCAAGATTAGCGTCAATCCCACAAATTAAAGTACTATTACGAAAAAATCATTGATTATGTAGTAGGGCGGAAAAATTAGGAATTTCTGAATTGTCATAAAATGCTTTAATATGTACCATGTTATGAAAAATGTCACCGCCGTATAAGTCGAGGATGTTTTTTTAAACTTGAAATTAAGTGTCAAATTTTTGACTTATACGCCAAAATTTACGATAAACACAAATTTAAAAACTAACACAACACACGAACACTTACTAACTGAAATCCGCTTCACGATCTTCGAACAAGAATGACGTTTGCGTTTGATTTGAAAATGGCCCACGAGGGTCCGACTATTTATATTAAAATAACACGTGGAGAGAGGCAGGACGAGAAAGCAACTTTAAATGATTTCATTATCGGCAAGAATTACGTAATGCAATAAAAAATAAAGTAACTTTTGCTTTTGATTTACAAAGTATTGGCGGGAAAAAAACTAATTTCTGGTGATGTTATTGTCGAAAACAATTACGTAAGGTAAAAATAAAACAACTTATGATCTAAGAGACATTGGCGGGAAAAGACGACTTTAGATGATGTAAACAGCGAAAACAATTACGTAAGGCAACGAAAATAAAGCAGCTTTTGACTTAGAGACATTGGTGAAAAAATCAATTTTAGTTAAAAAATCTAAACTCGACTGAACTAGAGTCTGCATTAACACTTAATATACATAGCGCTGGATATCGGTTGAAGCCTACTATTGTGATCTTATACAGACTATATTGAAATTTCAATTACTATTTTCGTTGTTTTAATAGTATGAAAATTAACTATACTGTGAAATTATTTATTTAGTAGCCTAGTCTGTTTGCTCTATAACTAAAATTAAAATTTATTTTTCTGATAGCAATTTTCTGTCTTCTGAATCTCTGTTTTGCTAACATTTTCCACAGACCACAATTATGTAATTTTTAGTTTGATTGAATTTGCCAACTGAGCTGGGACTCGCTCACTTTTAAGCACCACGCATATGTTTTTTTTTTTTTGGTGTTCAAACAACATCCTGCGAAAACAAAACAGTTGTTATCGTGCCCTTAATAAAAACAACTGCGCTTAAGCTTCTCAGCTGCGCTTAAGCTTCTCAGCTGCGCTTCTTTGATTTTACGGCTTTTAATTAAGTTCCAGCAAGTGGACTTTCTAAAAACGTATGGAAAGCAAAGTTGTGATTCTTGAGAACATTTTTAACAATTGGAAGCAGCTGCATTTTTAAAGCAAGAATTCGTGAGTACCCTTTTGTAACTTAGGGTGTTTTTGCAAGTAGTATATTTGACATGGTCTAAATCTGTCTGTTACATGCTGTAGCTTTCGTAACTTTTTTTCTTGAATGAAAATGCGCTGTTGGAGTCAGCGATTAATAAATTTTTTTATATATTTTTACCTTGCAAAAAATAAGTGACGCTTAACGCTTGACGCAAAAAACAAGCAAAAAGTTGTCGGCGACACCTATTCCGTCAACCGAAAAATATCTTTACGGCGTTTGCGTCATCGTCAACAAAAAATTGTCGCCGACATTTGATGCCGTCAAATTAACGCCGTCAACGCACAACATTGCATAACTGCATATAACTCAATGACATACGGAGTCTCCAAATATATCTAAGCCACCTTAATTTAAATCTTCCGTAAAACCAGTATATTTTTCAAAATAGATGTGTCTGTCACCTAAATCTCCATTTTTGCTTCATAGCAGTTAAATATCTAAGCTATATATAAAAGTGCGGCTATTGCATTTCCAGCAAACAATCCAAAATATAAAATTTTGGCCCATTAAACATGCAGATGATCATATGACTTAAAATTCGGTTGGTTAATTTGCTTGAATTGTTAATCGTTAGTCCAAAAATTTCACCTCCTTGATAATCAATCAATCTATTTATTTGTTTTGCGCTTCAAAACAAAAAATACAACCATATAAGTGAAAAAAAGTTTTCGAAAGCACAGGAAGGCAGCGAAATGACCATACGGTCTTCTAGTCAACTGCCTCCCTCTAAATAGTGGGACAAAAAAAAATTTTTTTTTTTTACTATGAAAAATACAACAATGAGTTTTTGGAGTGAACGAATATTAATACGCGGAACCTAAAGACCATTTGCGGAGTAAAATTTAGACGACAGTTTAGAAAAATCAAAATATTCAGTTTATTCACAATCATGCACATTGTCAGTCAGTTCGGAGAAAAGGTTATCGTTGAGATTTCGAGGATTTTCTGATTTAAACATATCGTCGGCAGACATTGTAGTAATGAAGTAGCAAACTGTAAATAAGTAGCCAAGGCAATATTATCATTATTAGTTCTCACAAGAATTTCTCAGTTTCAGCTTTTTTCAATTGAGGCGTTACTTGCAGCCCTCTTTTTTTTATCTTGCCAAACAAAAACTTTTTTCTTCAGATAGTTATTCAGCAGTGGGCTAAGTTAACAATTGTTGCTATTAAATGAATATCAATTGATGACGTAATAATAAGCAAATATGGCCGAAATTGATAGCCTAATTTTATGGTTACTAAACTGATTTGAGTAAGTCAATAATGCAAAAATCATAGGAATTGCTGAATGCTTGTTCTTGCAAACTTAGATCTTTGAAAGTTAGCTCGTTTAAGTTTATTATTGTTAAATCACGTACCCGGCAGTTTCTTTTTTGAGCAAATTTACTTCGTTCAAAGATTTGTTACTTCTTGCTGCTGCTTTCACTTTCTTACTTTACTGACTTTCTTTGAAGAAAGAAATAATAATTGTTCTGTCGATAATAATTCAAATCTTTTTAGTAAACGAGAAATATTGCTAATAAAAATATTTTTTTCTGTCTTTTTTTTTAGAGTTAATCCAAATAATAATTCTTTTCTTAATATTTATCATATAAAATTAAATAGCTACAAAAACACGGCCTTTCACTATCGCATCTTATTTTCACTGACAGCGATACTGTAGCATAGATTTAGCAAACTTCATCCAACAAAGAATTACAGGTTTTCTTTTGATTAGTTGAACTTAAAATAACTTAGAATAAAAAGTGACATCGTTGTAACATTTGGAAAATGAAGTCAATCTAATCAAAGTTGAAATACTGGGCAATACAAAATCTTGACAAAATCTGCGGTAGGCAGTTCTTGAGCAAGCAAAATAACAAAGCACGCATTATTTCTATGCGGCATAGAATGAGCCGGCTTCGGGGCACAGAAACCCTGGCGCGGTGTTAAACTCAGGATATATATACAAATTTAATCAAATTATCGAACCTTATTTTCATTTTTATTCAAATACCTTATACAACTTTATTCCAATAGAATCTTATTCAAATAGAAACAAATAAAATAAAGAATTAATTAGTAAATATAACTAACGCAAAATAATTACAAACATGCCTAAACCTAATCTAGCTAAATTAGCAAATAAACAAGTAAAACACTAACCCAGTGTTTCTCAAGCCTTTTTTTCTGCGACCCAACATTGCTAAAAACAACGATTTGCAAAGATGACTGCGACCCAAATAAATTTGACTGAGCGTAGTGAAAACGTAGTGTTTTCTAAAAAAAAAAGGTCTTCATCTTGGATCTGTTTCTGATTTCTTGAATTTCATCTCAAAAATCTAGTGTTCTCTAAAAAAAAAAAGGTCTTCATATTGAATCTGATTCCGATTTCTTCATTTTCCTCTTAAATTCGTAATGATATCTCAAATAGGTTCTTCACTTCTCAAATCTTGTGCGCGCAGATCTTTTTCTTTTACGTGCGGTAATTTACAAGCCTTCGCGACCCATCCGCATAGCTTGACGACCCACTTTTGGGTCACGACCCATGGTTTGAGAAACACTGCACTAACCTAGCCCTAAACTAGCTTAAGCTAAAAAAATGACTACGTTAAACGAGAGAATAAAGTTAGGTTGCACAAAGCACATTATTACGTCATTGTACTGTATAATCAATTGAAAAGATTTTAACAAGAAAGCTAAGCATAAACGAAAATAAGGCGGAAAAAAAAAGAAAGTTAGAAAAGAAACAAATTGTTTGCCAGCAGTTGCGGTAACGAAGCGGCAGATTAATAATGCGACCGCGACTGGACAATCTGGCGGGTCCGTCTGCCGGGTCCGTCCGCCGCTGGAACACACACAATTGTTGCTTTTGAATATTTGTTTTCACCAACACCTTTAAACCCGTCGTAGCAGCTTGCTCAAAAAAAACATTCTGTTTTTGTGAAGAAGAAAAATTATAAAAAAAATCTTACTGCTTCTACTTGTGACCATCGTGTGATACGAATTTTTCGGTTTTGTGATAACAATGCAATAATGCATTTAATTACTGAATGGTATGCTTTATATTAAAAATCTTGTTTAATATTTAGCATGAATTCAGAAATACCAGTGTCTTGTAAAAGCTCTTTGGATTGCAAATAAATTTTTTCAGAAACAGTGCTAACAATCAAGGCGCATCAAAACTCATGTTGTGAAACTTTTAAAATGTAAAATTTTGTCTTGATTATTGAATGCATTGATTTCATTAGGATGCTGACTTCGAATTTCTGCTAAAGTTTTTACTGTCCACCTTACTGGTGAAGTTAGTATTGGAAGCAAACGAGGTTCTACACAAGTAAATATAGACAGAAGATGTTTTTGCTTTTAGTTTGCTGTAGTACTGCCCAGTTTCATAATCTTTTGGCCAATTTCTTTCGCAAACAACTGTTTTTTTCGAATCTGACGTGTTGTCACGTGGTATTATTTTTAAGCACTTTTCTTTTTTTTTCTTTGCTTTTGGGAAGGCAGAAATCCTTTTCTATCAAATCATGGTCATAATTACCATAGCTATTTGTAACACAGCACTTTCTATCCATTGTAAGATATTTAATGACGATAGAACACATACAAATTTAAAAGGTCAGTTAACTGCAATTAAGCCTAGCTAAAACAGTAAAATTGCGCACCTCTGGTTACAAACAATTAAGGCAGGGTGGGCAACCCTTGGCACGCGTACACTTCTATCCGGCACACGAGCGAGGCTACAGAAACGAGATCCTTCCTCTTTCAAATGAAAAAAATGATAACTTACAAGTTGCAGTACCACTGGATGAAGGATTGGAATTTTCAAGTTTATTGATCATGTTTTTATCAACCATTATACAATTATTGCAAAAACTTTTGCATTTTTCATTTAATTAATTAATTAATTATAATAGTAAAAGAAAAAACAAAAAATACAGCTAAACGTTTTCGGTTTATAATAAACTCTTTTCAAAGCATCATTTAAAATTTTTTATATAATAATTATATGCACTAAAAAAATTTTTAAAACATAAACTATCAAGTCATCTAAATTTAATATATAGATCATAAATTGATTAAATTAAAATGTGTAGTTGATGGAATTAAATTTTTATAAAATACATTACAATGGTTTGAATATTTTTCTATAAAGAAAGCAATCAGTTAAATTATTGCAAATTTATTGTAGTCTAGACTGTCGTTAACAAAGAATTAAAATTGATAGAAACAGATTAAAACAAAATTAAAAGTCACTTTGAAAGTTTAAAAAAATTAATTTTGCCTCACTTGAACATACGTAGTAGAAAAAACTTGTGAGAAGAACTCATTTTTTTTGCCTTTACAGAATGAGCACAATGTCAGGACCATCAGCTAAGAAACGTCGTTCAATCGAAAATGTCAAAGTATTCCAAAGATACTGGACTGAAAAATTTGGTGTGATTGAGAAAGACAATAAAGCTTTATGTATTTTTGGTTTTGAAACGGTTGTTTGTAGAACATCTTCTGTAAAAAGGCTCTTTAAAAGTGTTCATAATAACATAAGCAATAAAAACGAAGAGGAAAAAAGAGAATTAATTAGTAGTACACTCAGCAAAACAAAAAAACAGGTTGATAATTTCATGAACTTTATCTCAGGCAGGTTCAGTTCCAACTTAGTTGCTGCTAGTTTTGAACTTTCAAAGGTAATTACTCAGCATAGAAAACCACTTAGTGATGGAGATTATATTAAAGAAGCTTGGTTAGAGTGTGCACCTTTTCTTTTTGACAATTTTTCAGAGAAAGAAAAGATTATTCAGCGTATTAAAGATTTGTCTCTGAGTAGAAAAGCAGTATAGGATATTATACTTAAGTTAGAAAGTGATACTACTAAGCACAAGATTTTTCTTCATGCAAGTTTTTTTTATTTGAATTGATGAAATTACATCATCAGCTAGGCTGGCATTACTCTGTCGATTTTGTAAAGGTGATGAATTATGTGAAGAGATAGTTGCCTTTCTAATACTACCTGAACGTACCACCGCGGCCGAAATACGTATGTAAGGCTGTTATAAATGAATTTTGTTCTCGTCAAATTGACATTTCCAAAGTAGTGTCCGTAACAACTGATGGCACCCCCAGCATGACCGGTGAGAAGGCAGGTTTTGTAAGTCTGTTTACAAAAGAAGTTGGTCATGCAGTAATAGGTTTTTATTGCATCATACATAAGGAGGCATTATGAGCAAAACCAGGCATGAAGTAACTTCAGAAGTAATGCAAACAGTTACCAAAGTTATGAACTGCATTTCTGCTCGAGCATTACATAAAAAACAATTTCAGGTTTTACTGAATGAGGTACTGTAGAATCTGTGTATAAAGGATTACAAATGTACAACAATGTTCAATGGCTTAGCCGAGGTTTAGTTCTGAAACGATTCCTTGAATGCTTTGACGAGATAAAGATCTTCTTGAATGACCACCATATTTCTTACCAAGAATTGTCTGACTACAAGTGGGTTTCACAACTGATGTTCTTTGCAGATTTTTGTGAACATCTAAATGAACTGAATGTTAAATTACAGGGTAGTGGTAAGGCACTTGATGTTACATTTGGATATATAAAGGCTTTTGAAAAAAACTAGAAAAAAACTAGTAAGAAAGATATTGGAGAGGAGAGATTTAGATACTTTTCAAACCTCAAGAGACATATTAATGATCTTCAAAACGATAACAGAACAGATTCTCAAAGTCTTTAGAAGTTATTTTTAAACATTATCGAGTCACTTGATGAGCATTTTTTTACAAGATTTTCGAAATTCATAGAACTAGAAGAGACAGCAACTTTATGTGGTTTCCAGACAGTATAAAAATGGAGGAACTAAACCTACAAAAGGATAGACATGAATAAATTTGAAATAAAGTTGATTGAATTTCAGAGTAGTTCAATTTGGAAACAAAAGTTTATTGACCTTAGATTTCATTTGGAAAACATTGCAAAAAGGCGATTAGAGAAAGGAATACTGGAAAGAAGTGCAGAAAACAAACTATTGCGGACTTGGAATGCCATTCCTAAAAATGTTTCGTGCTTAAAAAGCTTTGCAACAGCATTATTCTCCATGTTTTCATCTACATATGCTTGTGAATCTTTGTTCTCAGTTATGAACTGTATTAAGTCTCGTAATAGGAGTAGCCTGACTGATGAAACTAGTAGTTCGTATATATCTCTGAAAGTCACAAAATATAAACCCGATGTAAAATCCCTGTCAGCGGTAATGCAGCAGCAGAAGTCTCACTGATATAATAATAGAAAAGTAATCAAAGCTTTTTGTCGGACTGATATTTTCTTTGAAAAGTAACTTAAACCTTGTTTAAAAATTTATTGTGCATGTTATATTTTCAAAGAGGCAAACATTGTTTTTGTTTGGGCATTGTTTTCAAGGTAAATAAATGTAATTTTGGTTATATTGTGCTTTCACTGTTTGGGTGATTTTTTTTCATTTCTTCTAGACTCTTCACATACACCTTTAAGAATGTCAAGTAGTATATTCTCACAAATTTTGGTTGGCACGTGGAAGAATTATGTCACAGATTTAGCCGATTTTGGCTCGCAAACCAAAAAAGGTTGCCCACCCCTGAATTAAGAAAACCTTTCATTTGTCAAATCTCTTTCAAATATAAAAAAGTAATTACTTTAAACCAGTCAGCTAACTTGTATTACACAAACCTAAATTCTATTTCTCAAGCTATAACAGCTTGATGTAGTTAGCGTAAGATTTGTTAAACTGGAATATCACAACTTCTTCTGTGTTAAAAGGCCCTGGATTAAACTTGACCTAAATTTAATCCCACTTATTTATTAATCCGCTTTAGCTTTTTGCTTACTGATTTGCTTACTTAAATGCATATAAACAATTTGATTTTCTTAAGTTCCACTTTAAGTGTGCTTTACAAACTAGCAATAGATTTTGAATAAAGTTGATTTAAAATTGCTATTATCGCTAAAATTAGCTTTCAAATGATGTTTTACAAAGCACTTTTTCAACACCGGTGGTAAAAACGTTCGCCTCCAGTTTTACGATAAGCGTTTTGGATGAAATGGCCTGTAATAACGTTCACCATGATCCTACTTCATTGGATATTTGCTTAATTTTTTCAATAAATTGTTATCAGTTTTTATGCGCAAAGAAAAGTTAAATTTCCCATTTTTATTCTGGCCAAATTTTAAAGCTACAAGTCATATGGTTTTTGGGTTGTAAATTGTCATGGTGGGTCTCTTAACGCCTACGTTGAGGAATCAACAGAAGCAAAAAAAGAAGATAGATAAAGTTAGGTTGATTACCATTGCGAATAAATTTTAATCCTGCAATATCTTTTTTTTGTAATAGCTCTAGAACAGTGTTTTTCAAAACCAGGCACTTGTGTCCTAAGGAGGAATTCGCAATCTGAAGGAAGGGATAGCCATTGAGGAAAGAATCGCGGAAAGATTTCAATAAAATGTAAATGTCACAGACTTTGTTTAGGAATCCTAAGGGACCAGTTGAGCAAGATAACCCGAATACGTGCGCTGAAGCTAAGCTAAGCTGTGTCTAATTTTATTTTATTCCGGCTCAAGAAGTAGTTGCTATGAGCCTTATACAGTTGGCTTCGGCTAAGTTCTGATTGATTCGTTGAAGACTTTTCTCCGCAAACAAACAGAGACCACTGTCTCTAACTAAAACGAATGTTATAGCAAGCAAAATCCAACATTTCATTTAGTTTGTAAAATTTTTTATTAAAAAGCTGAACGTTTTTGACTATCATCAGTCCTTATCAAAGCATCTAAAATTGTTTAAAATCATCTAAAAATTTTTAACCATAAACGACAATTACAATCAATTAAAATATATAAAAAACAACAATTTTCTCAAGTTTATGCTGTCACTGTTATTACTAATTCAATTTATAGGCAATGACAATTACACAAAACAACGTCAGAATTTACAGAGAAAAAAAAGGAGAAAAAAGAGAAAAAAAAAATAATGCAAATCACATGACTAAATTAGAAGAGTTGTAGTAAAAAAGACGAGCCATTTTCATACAGTTGTTTATTTAATTTAGGTTGATGTTTTTTAATTAGTAACGCTTCGTGAATTTTACAGTCGTAATCTGAGGAACATTTCTTTATAACACTAAAACGATGTATTAAGCTATCCATATCTTTTTTATTACACGAATTGCATTCAATAATATGATCTTTTATTTTGCTTTTGACCGAAGAGCCTAAATTTAAGTGTTCCTTTGCTCTTGTTACCACATGACGTGTTGACTTACCGATGTAAGTCAGACCCGCATCACACGGGCACGAAAAGCGATAAACAACATTTGATAACAAAAGCGCAGGTGTGTTAGATTTTAAATTGAAATAGTTTCCAATATAAAAAACTTGCAAAGTTGGAAATTTTTATATATTGGAAAGTTGGAAACAACCTATATATAAAACTTGCAAAGTTGGAAACTATTCAAATCGTGGATCTTCGAGTACGATCCACTCACCAAACGGCAGAGCCTTGAATGGAAGAGTGCATCCTCACCAAGACCCAAGAAAGCAAGGCTGTTCAAGTCCAAAATTAAGGTGATGCTGATTGTTTTCTTTGATGTTCATGGAATTGTTCATCTAGAATTCTTGCCACAGGGCCAAACCATTAACCAGAATGTTTACAAAGACATCTTGGGACGTTTGATGCGTTCGGTAAGGGAGAAAAGAAGAGAATTGTGGGAGACAAAGTCATGGCTGCTTCATCATGACAATGCTCCTGCTCACAATGCCTTAAGCATACGACAATTTCTTGCAGAAAATAACATTGCCGTGCTGGAGCAACCACCCTACTCGCCAGATCTGGCTCCCTGTGATTTTTCCTTGTTTCCTAAGCTCAAGGGAGTCATTAAAGGAACCCGTTTTCAAGACTCAAAAGCCATAACAACAGCCGTAACGAAGGAACTACGAGCGATCCCAATGGAATCTTTCCAGAAGTGCATAGAAGCATGGTGGCAGAGATTAGAAAAGTGCATTCGAGCTCAAGGAGATTACTTTGAAGGGGACAAGTTGTAATTTTTACGTGGCATTTTAAATAAAATAATTATTTACACAGTCCTGTTACTTTTCAAACAGCCCTCGTATGTCATCACCGTCTGGCGAAAAAAAGAGAAAGATGCATTCAAACAAAAGCGGATATTTTAATCACATAGCGCAAAAGCGATTTTCTATGTCATAATAAAACTTTAAATTATTTTAAGGAAAATTTTAAATTATAGTTTTCCATAGCTTAAAACTATTTCAAATGAAGTGTGACAGTAAATATATTTAAACTTTTATTGTAGCACCGTGAGAGCTTATAGAAGTTGTTTAATAAGAAAAGACCTTTTTTGTCTTCACCTGCATGAAACCTAATATATTTTCAAATTGGTAATTCTTTATCTGCCTCCACACTATCCGAAAGAAAAAAGTATGAAAAAAGTAAAAATCCCCCCAAGCAAAGTTCTTCATTTTGACATAGCGGGACTTTTTTTAATATAATTTTTGTGTTTTAATGTTGGGCGAATGATAGCTTGCAAACTTAAGGCTTGCAAATTGGAATACGGAAAAAGCGTTGAGAACTACTGGTTTAAACTTATAACCAGAGTTGTGAAGTCGTAGAAATTTTTTCCGACTTCAATTCCGACTCCGCCTGTTCAAAATTTTCCGACTTCAACTCCGTCTCCATCTGTTTTAAATTTTCCGACTCCAACTCCGGCTTCAGAACATCTGAAAAAACGACTCTGACTCCCGAATCCGACTCTAGAACATTTAAAAAAACGACTTCGACTCTCGACTCCCGACTCCAGCAATTCTAAAAAACGACTCCAACTCCGACTCCACCCAAAAACTTACGACTCCGGCGACTCCGATTTCACAACCTTGATTAAGTTGCACTTTTAAAAAATTTAAAGAATAAGGGAAAAGCGAATCCTGTTTTTTAAATCTGTAGACAGAGCTTTGTAATGTCAAGATATCAGATCTTCAAAAAAGTGCTTGATAAAAATATCCGGCAAAATATTCTGAATTACAAGTTACAAAATAAAGCCAAAAAATTTTACTAATTTAAAGTCCCACAAGCTGTATCTAAGCATAAAATACAAAATTGAATACAGAAACTTAAAAAATGTAAAATAAGAAATCAAACAAAACCTTGTCGGCAGTGTGGTCGAGTAGTTTGAGCCCTCGAATTGTGATCGACATGGTCTCGGTTCAAAGCCTACTCATCTCATTCTTTTGTGTCCTTGGAAAAGACACTCTACGGTACTTTTCTCTACTTGATGGTCTTGGCAAACAGTTTTAAATTTCAGTCATATCTTTATTAAATTTCAAGCGGACAGCAATATCTTGGCATCTCCAGAAGCAGGTCGGGGTAATTGCTTATCCTATGTAATAACGCCTCTGTCCCTTTCCTGCGAGTCAAAAGGATAAATATAAAAATAAATTAAAAAAATAAAAATATATGCCTACTTGCAACCAGGAAGAACCTAGAAAAAAGACACAGTCCCTAACACTTTAAAAATTGAAAAAGTTTTAACAATCGAGTGCTACGTTTCAACTTCATCATAATAAAGATTGTTTTTATTTTGCAGATCTGCACTGCAATGACTTCAATCTTGCATGAACAATTATATACTGCTGGGATACTTTTAGAAATTTTCATTGGATGCCTGTAAGCGCATCCATATACTTATTTGATTATATTTGCCTGTTGCCGTTGCTATTTCTGCAAGAACAAGAAGGTTATTTTTCTCTCATTGTACAGGCCTATATAGCCCAAGTGACAAAATAAAACATATTTTTAAACTTATGTGTGTATAAATAACATGCCTACTTTGAACATTTAAACAGTAATTACCCTCAAAAGGAGTAAACACATTAATATTAGATTTTCTAATAACCTTTCCCGAAATGTTTTGTCCCACCAATGAATGTTGTCTAGTTGCGCATTATGTAGATAAGCAAGCTCATTATTTAGACCAGCGTTCTTCCAAGTGGTCGATTGGAACATCAGAGGGATCGAATGGGGCTCAATAAATAAAAGTTTGAGCTTACCCAAGCAATAATACACCAGTGTCAAATTTTAAAATACATAGCTGTCAAAGTGAAAATCTTTTTTGTTTTTACTTGCTTCCTCTCACATATAATGTAAGAAAACAGTTGCCTGTAAGTGTAGATAAAAAAAAAAAAATATTCACTTTTAGTGATTAATCGTGTGTACTTGATTAGGGATTCATAAAATATTTTTTATTCGTTTAAAGTCGACGAGCATAAAAGTTTGTCCAGGTCTAGCTTTTTTAATCTCTGTAACACGTCTTTGCCACTGTTAAGTAGGCCTACCGCTGGCTGAAACTGTTTTAACGTAAAAAAAATTGACTTTTTTAAGGCTTTAATTACAGTTTAGTAGGCCAAAGCGTTTTAATACTTTGTCAGTGTTGGAAATTGATAGATTTTTATTATTTAATTTCTCACTCGAACTCACAAAAACGTTGCAAATTTGCTTTTTTTATCTCTTATTGTTCGATTTTGGGAAAGATTCATGTTTATTTTGGTCTTAATTCTTATTCTCGTTATTAGTATGTGCAGTGGCTGCAGAAGTAAAGAGGAATAAAAAGCGCAGAGGGACTCCCTACCCTTTTGACCCCTTTAAATTTCCCTCCCCTTTCTTTTCCAAAAAGGAAGATACAGGTGGGAAGATACAAAAGCATTTAGAAATTTGATCAAAATGTCCCATCGATTGAAGGTAAAGACTTCGATTTGAAGGATTTTGTATTTTGTCTGCACCTTAAATTTAGAATGAAAGTAGGTATCATTGTCTTGATTGAAAACAATTGTTCAACAAAACCACCCCTCAATAGAGTATGCAACCCACATCAGCAGTAGCGGCTGGCTAGTAAAAACAAAGTGCCGCAATTAGGGGCACTGGAAGAATTATGACCGGGAAGGGCAAAGTTTGAAAAAGGGTACTTCTTCAGTCAAAAAGACACTCTTAACCAAACCAAATTTTAGCCTTGGAGAAAATTCTTTCTAAAAAAACTGAATAAAGACCAAAAATAAATAAATGCAAAGATCTTCGCTTTTCGGCCGAGGTATTTTATTTTTTTGGCAGGCAAATATTTTTGATTTAGCATACTCATAAAGGTGGAACGTTCTTGTAGCAAATAAAGACCTTTTCTTAATTAATGTAAGCACTGTCTATTTAATTACTATAAAAATTTTATTATTAATGTGGATTTTCAACTGATTGATTTTACTTCTGTTGCACGAAGTTGCTGAATTGTTGTTCTGTAGGGTGCCTCTGACCATTGAGATCATAAATTTTGTTTTTGGCTTTCACATATGTTGTGCATTGTGTGTTGGTTTTACCTGAAGAAGCCCGTCCGATGTAACGGACGAAACGTCGTATTATACGCTTTTCTTTAAAAGATATATTAGGAGAAGGCGGGGCAAAGCGGTGATAGTTATTTTAAATTGGCGTAACATCTTTGGTGCTACACTTAAATTAAAAAAAGAAGATTTTATCATTGCTCTGACAATATATTATCTCATAAATATAATTTAAAACCCGTGGCAAGAGCATAAAAATTTTATTTTAAAAAAATCTATATTTTACTTACATGCCCGTTTCGCCCCCTAGCTTAGGAGATAACGATCATAGAGTGTCTGTTTTACCCTAAGTAAAAGTAAAAATAACTTATTATCTTTGTTTTAAATGTCAAGTATTAATATTAGTAATTTGCTTCGTGGCAACTAAAAAATCAAATAGAAACATTTCTCATACAGACATGGTAATGTCAGAAAAATTAAACAAGATAAAAATTGCACACACACACGCACACACACAAAATTTATTTTGCGCAAAACCATATAAAACAATAACAAAGAAATATACTGCAAAAAAGAAAAGGGGCAAGGAAGCACCGAACAACCCTAAGGTTTACTAGTCAAGATGCTTCCCGAGTAAATTACAATTACCAATAACAATTGTGTTAGTGCGATTAATAGAAAAAAAAAATAACAGCAAAAATAAAAAGAAGAAATTTTTGACGAAACAAAAGTATATAAAACAACAGTCAAAAAAAAAAAAAAATTTCAATCTCACTTGATTATGCATATTAGCATCAAGTTACGCCAAAGCATTTTTTATTTTATTTATGTAAAAGTACAAAACTGGGGTTACATTTTAGGTATAGCAAAAGACTATTTATATTTAATATGATTTACAAAACAAAGTAATCTATTCAATTACATAACATATGCTAAAATGTTGGGAGATAATATAAATTTGAAAACTTAATATTGATCAATAAAACTTTTTTTAAATTGTTTTTTAAATGCATTCCAATGTAAGTTTTTCAACTCTGGTTTTAGTTTTGACCAAATCTTTGTACCTTTGTACGAAATTGAGTTTTGAGTACATGTTTTTGACATTCTCGGTAAAAAAAACGTAGAGTGAGATACTTGTCTTGTATTGTAAGAGTGAATTTCTGTAATTTTTCTAAAAAAAACTGTTAAAAATTTTTGGTGTTTTTTTATTATAATATAGATACATGAATTTTCCCAGTTCTACTTTATATAGATCTTCTAATTTTAGTAAGTTTAGTTTTTTATAAAGACTTGACATGGGAGTGTACAAGTTACTTGAGCTTAAAGCTCTAATTATACGATTAATTCTTACATTCACTTCACATAAATATGTTTTAAATGTTGCACCCCAAACTATTATTCCATATTGTAATTTACTATTTATTAGGCTATGATACAATAATTTCATAGTGTCCATATTGGTATATAATTTCAACTTATAAAATAGTCCTGTGTAACGAGCTAGGTGGAAAAATAAACTTTTAACGTGTGGTATCCAGTTTAAATTTTGATCGATGAAAAGTTCCAGATATTTGACTATTGGGGATCTTGTTAGCATAATATCATTAATTTTAATTTCAAAAGTACTTTTGATTGTTCTGGAAGGTTGTTTGTGTATTAATAGAAAAGTTGATTTTGAAAAGTTTAAAGATAATTTGTTTTTTCTCAACCAAAAATCAATATTTTTTAATTCGATATTAATTCGATTTTGCAATGACGTTAAATTCAAGTCAGACATCATTAAATATGTATCATCAGCGTACAAGGTTGTATTCATTTGAGAAGCAAGTGGTAAATCGTTTATATATAAAAAAATAATAATGGATTAGACAGGATCCTTGTGGTACTCCACAATTAGTTTCTAGTTCATCGGAGAAATTGTTTAAAATTTTTGTATATTGCCATCTTTAGTCAAATAACTTTTAATTAGATTAAGAGATTTTCCTCGTCTATTAAAATAATTTTTTAGTTTGCAAAGCAAAATGTGGTGATCAACTGTGTCGAAAGCTTTAGATAAATCTAAAAAAATACAACAGCTATAAAGATCTTTATCAACATTTTTGATTAAATTATCATATATATATAAGTTACAGCATGAATGGTAGAAGAATTTTGTCGAAAACCAAATTGATGGTCACTCAGTAAATTATATTTTTCAATAAAATCTATAATTCTATTGTAAAAAAATTTTACAAAAATTTTGTCAAACTGTAAAAGCAGAGAAATTGGTCGCTATGCACAAAAAATTCTTGGCTTATAATCTATATTACGAACATCCATTGTGACACCACTGCAAACATTTAGTACATTGAATCCAATTTTTAGATGGTGGCTCTTAATAAGGTTGTGTGTAAAGCAAGCAGATATATTTTGCTTCATTGCTTTTATTTATTTTATTCGTTGCTTGAAGTCTTTTAACGTAGGCTTATTTCTGTTTTTTCAATGCTGTTCTATTCAGAGTGACAAATGTTTTAAATCCAGAACTACTTACATAGGTGACTTGTTCTGCTTTACGCTTTCTATGTGTTCACTTGGCAGTAGGAAAATAAGATATGTCAGAAAAATAATGAAAAACTCTTTCGTCTTCGCTACTTTGTTTAGAAACACTACAGCTAGTTAATTCCTTACACTCATTCACAATAGAATTTAATTCTTCGTTCGAAGTGCTTGTCGTAGCTATATTTGAAAATATATATAAAAAGTTTGAAGATATAGGTCAGGGGTGCCTAACCTTTTCTGACATGGGATCTACTTTTACATTTTTCAGTCTCTGGAGATCTACCAATCTGGAGAAGCTTTTAAACAAAACAAACCGAGCTTATGCTAGTGAGCCTATCGGTATATCTCAGTTACACATACAATTTACACGTATATGATGCAGTGAATAAAAAGCATGCACAATGCAGTGAACCAAAATCATATTTTAATTACATTTATTTGATGAAAGTACATTCATTTTTAACATTAGTGAGACACCTGGCACTGGAAGGATGTAGCAATTTCCTCGTAGCTAACGCAGTAGCTGGTGGTTGCATTCTCAAGTAAGCCAGAAGATGTTAATCTGTCATAACTGATCTATATCTGGATTTTATTATCTTTATGTGAAAAAATACAGATTCACACAGGTAGGTTGATCCAAAACAGGATAATATATAAAAAGCACATCTTTTTATATTGGGGTACTTATCTTCTGACAGCAGTTTCCAGATCTTCTCTCTTTCAGTCGATGCCCTGGATTTCATCTCTATGTCATTTTGAAGGGAGAGCATTTCATTTTTCACTGCAGTTATATCCAGCTGAAAGAGTGCTCCAATTTTTGAGGCAATCTCCTCCACATTTATATCTGTCGAAAATGGGAAACATAAACACATGTAGGTGTCAATAGGCTCGACTGATGCAAAGTCAATGAAACACTTGTCAAACTCTGATGACAGGCTTTGCACCTGCTTAATGTACACTATTGAACTGTGCAGTTGTTTTTTCTGAAGTACAAGTTTTAAATTCATGTGCTTAAAGTAGTGCAGATTATGGCGATGCAGCTTGGTTGAGAGCAGTCTTACGTTTAAATGTATTTACCGAGCTGATCATGTTAACTATATTTTTCTCTTTTTCCTGTAGCTTTAAATTCAGTTCATTTAGCAGTGCAGTAAGGTCAGTGAGAAAAACCAAATCTAGGAGCCATTGTTCATCTTCAAGCTGTGCATATTCTGTATCTTTAAACCTACTTGAGAAACTCTTTTATTTCACCCTGCAACTCCCTAAATTTCTCTAAAAATCTTTCTCTACTCAACTACCTCACATCTATATGGAGCAATGTGTTCTGCCTCTGCCTCTTCCAAGTGAGCGCGAAAAAGTCTTCTCTGCAGGCTCCTTGCTTGAATTGAGAAAACAATTTTTATGGCAATGTCCATTATCTCTTTCATATTCAATACTTTCCCAGATAAAGTTTCTTGATTGATGATGCAGTGATAATGAATAAAATTTGGAAGAATTATTCTGTTTGCAGAGAGCAATAAATCCATTACTACTGCCCACCATAGCGGGTGCCCCATCAGTTGTAATGGAAATAAGCTTGACGAGTGGCAGCTTGGTCTTGTTAGCAAAATTCATGAATGCTTGAAATGTGTCTTCACCCCGTGTATGTTCTTTAAGAGGCAACATGCAAAGTAGCTCCTCTTTTGCAGTCATGTTTTCAAACATCATCCTTATGAAAACGCACAATTGCGCGATATCCACAGAGACTATTGACTCATCAAATTGAAGTGAAAAACACTCACACCTATCAATATCTCTCTCCAACTGAGCAGCAAGGTTCTCCTCCATTACTTCAAATCGCCTTATCACCGTGCTTCTCGACAACTGAAGGCCTTTAATTGCTGACATGATTTTATCCTTTTTTTTTAAATTTCCAAACAGTGAATTAGCAGCTTCTGTAAATGCTTTCTTGACCATTTCTCCATCTTGAAATGCATTTCTTATACTTGGCAAAAATGTGGCAAACTCGATATGATGCTATCTTAGATGCCTTACCTCTCGTTAGACTGTTATGTAGCTAGTTGTGAATTCAATTCCTCAAACTTTTTTTCGTAATTCTCTTTGGACAGGAAAATCCTTTGTGTACTTATTGTGCATGATTGTGAAATGCCTTTCAAGGTTACCCTTCTTAGGAACCGAGATGCTGGCACAACGTTTCAAAAAGACTTTGACGTAAAAACTTTGTAGATTTGATTTGCGTAATTAGAATCGTCAGTCATTGCATCAAGTATCAAGTTTAAGAAATTATGTAAAAAACTTGCTGCACTAGTAGATAGCTATTACCAAAAACGTTGCTAACAATAAAAAGTAAATGCTGTTCTTTTGATAAAAAGTAAAATAACCACAGCAGATGTAAACTTTGGGCTTTTAATTCAACGTTTCGGCAGTTAGATAGCGACTGGCTTCTTCGGGATGAAGGCTAGATCAGGAACCACCTGCCAAGACTAAAAACATGGCTGGAAATAACAAACAAATTTTAAGAAACTAGCAGATCAGCTGAAGACAACTTGTTCGAAAAAATTTTTCTGAATGTACGTCATATACGAAAACAATAATAACAATTACGTGTTATGAACAGTTTTTCTATGCCTTTAATCAAATCAGGTCAAAAAACATCTCTTTTTTAAATTATCTCATTATACCTGATTACCATTTACAACTTGGTAGCTAAACTTTAATGCAACAATTATGTTGTTGCTTTAGGCTAAATACGGTAGGTACACTTGGAAATAAAATCGATTTTCATAAAGGGGAAAACCGCCAGATTAAAAATACAAAAAAGGTACATATGCATAATCATTTAATTTCTAGTTCGGCAAACTCTATATATACATTCAAAAAATCACCCGTGATTGACTGCCAGGCATTTAAAGATCGACCGGTAGATCGCGATCGATTGGTTGGGCACCCCTGATATAGGCTATTAAAGTCTGAATCAGTCACACAATTTATCAGCTTTCAGCATGAGAAACTGTGTTAACTTTCATCTGGTACAGTTTCAGTCGCTTGGGGCGAAACGGTCATAGCTTATGATCGTTTTGTCCGAGCATACTGCTTTTAACAATTAACATGCAACGCGGCTATTAAAAATTTTTTTTAAATCATAAACCTTGTTTAAACTTTACTTTGTCACACTAAACTTAACATCAAAAAACTTTAAAATTTACTCAACGATTGATCAACAGATCGACTTTGCTCTATTTCCAATTTTACAATAAATCGCTGCCAAACACGTTTTCACCTGTAAAACACCCGGGACAATTACAAAGCTTCAAATTTTAATTTCATAACTTTAACTAAAATAGGAAAATAAATAGAAGCTTTAAAATTGAAAGAAATAGAGCAGACGTCCGTTTTGAGCCTTTTGTTATATTTGTTGATGTTGAACTTGCCTCTGATTGTGAAGGAAAAAAAATTAATGAATTTTAAATTAAAGTCCTTTTCTGTTTTACCGGCCTTCATTATGAACTAAAAAAGATTTGCACTTTCAAAGTCGAGGCATGAAAAAATATAACCTACCCAATTAATCATATATGTTAACTGGGTAAGCTTTTTATGCCATACAAGCTAAAGCTTGTTATGTCTTCCCAGACAAAAGTTCTTGATGGATCATTTTGTCTCCAAAAATCATCAAAAAAAGTTTTCACATCAATTCAAAGTTTGTTTTCTCATCGAATTAATGTAAAAGTAATTTTTTAATCTTCAGTGGGATTTTGAAGAATAGTTACTGAACCGAAGATAAGTTTGCATTTTTCAAAGAAAATATACTCTTTTGTCTGTCAATTTAAAGCAAAAACCGTTTTTTATTCAGTTCAAATTTAGGACGAAAAGCGACACTGTCTTCGGAAAACTATTCACCGTGTAAGCGCATGCTTGTTTGTTAGCTCGCTACATTTGACCAGCTGTTGCGAACGTGTAAGTTTGATTTAACCTAAAGCGAAGTCGGAGCCGCAAAAAACAATAATGACTCGAACTCCGACTCTGACTCCTGCACATCTACAAAAACGACTTCGACTCCTGCACATCTAAAAAAAAGACTTGACTTCCGAATCCATCAAAACTAAAAAAACGACTCCGGCTCCAACTCCGACTCCGCCCAAAAACATACGACTCCACGACTCCGACTCCCGACTCCGACTCCACAATCCTGCTTATAACACTTCCTTTGCAAAATTGCAGGTAGATAACTATTACGATTTGAAGACTTGAATAGACATAGAGTTTGATAATTTGCCTTATGTACATTTTTTTTAGCCAAAAAATAAGGAAAAAAACTAAACTATTAAACTATCACAAAGAAGTTGAAAAGCTGCGCAAGGTAAATGCGTCATCAGCAATGCATTTCACATCGTCAATCAGTAATGGCACGTTGAATGACGTACTGACACAACTAAATCGTGGTTTGACCGGAAGCCGAGCTTTTGTAAAACGCAAAAAATATGTAAAAACGGGGAGTGACGTCGATTTGATTGAAGCCAAAAAATCTTTTTTTAATTTTGAAAAATCCTTAACAAGTATAGTCTGAAAAAAATTTCCAAAACAAAACCGAAAGAAGGTCTACTTGTTGTGAAAACTATCAAAATTTCAGTACACTGAATAATCTTGGAAGTTTGCAGATATTAAGCAACCGAGTAATTGTCTTAAAACCAAAGAGTTGCGAAAACCAAGTCCTTTTGTACACTACTTTATTCACTGTACATTTTGTACAGTGGTATCTTTTGTACTAACTATGAATCATTTTGGGTCGCTTGTGTCTTTTCCAGACAGCGATCTAAACTGCATTTTTCCACTTTTCAAATAAAATTTTGCCACAAAAGCGCC
Organism: Diplosoma virens; assembly: GCA_963680785.1. Lineage (NCBI taxonomy): Eukaryota > Metazoa > Chordata > Ascidiacea > Aplousobranchia > Didemnidae > Diplosoma > Diplosoma virens. Next base: position 18,969,683 of record OY796885.1, read on the forward strand.
TCTTGATATTGCAGAACAAATTTGTACGTGTAAGACATTTAAGGCATTGAAATTAATTTAATAAAAATTACTTTATAAATTCTTTTGTGCAGCGTCAATTTGATTCTGGTTGTGCATTTTAAGGTTAACAGCAATCATGAGTTTTAAAAAGTACGCGACTATTCTGCCTGGCAAAATAAATTCCCACAAAAGAAACTACAGTAATAGTTGATTCGTCATCAATCATGACCTTATTAGGCTACTATTACAGCCTTCCTCTGAACAATTTGGTCTCGTTACCAATATGCTGTAATAACGTAATTGTTTGTGTGATATGGCTTCTTCCAAGCTTTTTTATTCACAAAGGTTTTTAGATTTAATATTTTTACACCTAATTTTGGTCATTTTAATTCTTTATGTACTATTTTTGAGTTATCTTCTTGAAAAAAAATTATACGAAACATATTTCAACTAATGTAGTTTTAGAACAGTAGAATTACAATTACCGATTTCCTTCACCTGGCTTTCATTCAAAGCCAAAAGTTTAATATAACAAATTTATAAAGAAATATTTGCCAAGTTTTACCAATATTGAAACCACTGTCAGTTTACAATTTACAACTGCTTCAGACTTTTAGGCACTAATCAATTATAGAATCAAACGCTTTAGTTTCAACTTATTTTATTAAACAAATTTACAACCAGGCAATATAAACATCAAAGGTTGACATCACGAAACTTTAAAACTAATGAAATGAAAAATTAGTTTTTAAGGTGAAAAAATTACAATATTTTTGTATAATTCGACTTTAGTAAGTCACATCGCAGTTTGTGCATCTTCTTTCTCTCATCGCCAAGCAACAAAGAAGCCCGATTGGAAAGAAAACTATAGCCAAGCACACTCCCAGACAAGTATAGTCTTCTACTAGTATTCCTCGTCTAAAGACAAAGTTGAAAAATTGATGTTACACTTACAGCTTGCAAAAACGTCAATCATTTTATTTGATATTCTTGTTGGTGTATTAGTTGTGATAACCTTTCGTTCATTGTGAACTATTAAGTTTTCTGAATATTAAGTTTACAATGCTTGCTTACTGTAAACACATACACCCTAATTTGTCTTTATAAAAACTCTAAAAAGAAACCGAAAAAAAAAAAAAAATTAGGGCGTATGCTTTTACAAATATTTATACAGCAAATGAATCATTTGGCCGTTAAGACTTTTTTATAACCAGTTTTCAATAATAGCATTTATCTTTATTTGTGTCAGGTACTATATTTGAAGCTATGTAATACAAGATGAACAAGCTAAATCAAAAACAAAGCAAAATAAACAACTTCCCAACAAAATATTAAGAAGAAGGGTAGCACTTGAGTCTATTGTTAACGCTTGAGGATTTTTAGACAGGGCGTTAAACCGAACACGAACCCAAACTGAAAACCCGTACAAACCCCTTATTTATTTTTAACCAGAATTATAAAAATGCTTTGAATTTAAACCGAAACTGAGCGATTTACTAAACTTGAACGGAAACATTGATTTAAACGGTATTTTCTAAACCCCTGATAATGAATACAGTTTCTAAGTTAAGCCGGTGCCAAATGTGAAAAAGGTCTAGTATCAGTGGCGTTCAGATGTGTAATAGGCTCCTCCTTCAATTACAATGCTCAATTATTTTCTCTTTTTTTTTTTGACGTAAAACTTGGGATTCTCCGACTTCAAAACTGAACCGATAAGACAGAAAAAAGGGATTGTCCAATTTTGAGTGGAGTTAGAACTAACAGTTTCTAATTGGTGATATAGCTTTTCCATTTAAGACTCTTTGTTAGCGATGGCAAAAAAGTTATAGTGCAACAATTGAATTTGTTTTTTGCTACAGGCTAACTCTTTTAAAATCAAAGGACTTTTATTTACGATTACATAAAAGCGAGTGCTCATGATTGTTTCAGGTTTTTGAGCAAATCGTAATTGTAAACGAGAGGTAAACAATATGATTCCAACGTTTAATAAATTTTTTTGAAACTATAAATTTGACCCCTTGTCATTGTTGTGACTATTGTTATAATTACTGTAGCAGGAGATCCAGATTCGATTATTCGATCAACTATTTATGACAGATTGTTGCTCGGGCAACTGGTAACGGGAGTCTCCACTTTTGGTGCTTTTTGAATGTAGAATTGACTAATAGATGATAAAAGCCCTGGTGCAGGCAAAAGTCAGCGGGCGAGGATAGGCTGCCGAAGTTAATCATTTCAACAAGCAAAGCAAAACTTTCTATCGTATTTTTTGCTGATAACTCTTTTTTTAAGACTCAAATATAGATTCTAAATTCCTGGTGCAAATTTTCCGTGAGTAAAGTAAGTTTGAAGTGAGTTTTTTTCGAAATATTTTTATTTCAATTCAAGTTGCTTTGCTTTTATTCTGGTTTGTAGAATGGACACAAAATGACCCCTCTTTATGCTGATCAGAAATCCATTCGGCCAGTTTTTCTTCTAAATCTGGTTACAAGGCACTGGCACCACGAGCAGTTTTCTCAGACTTAATCATTTTTTCAACTTGTTTTTGGTTCTGCACCACAGGCAAATATTAAATTTATCAATATTAAAATTTGCGTGCGGCAGCACGTTTTCCATTAGACTCAGCAAACTGGACAACTTGCAACTAAAACGCTGTATTGTAAGAATTTCTACCAAGAACGTTGTAAAATACAGTGATAAACCCAGAAAATCAGCTGGTAAATCATTTTTTACACTTTCAGTTTAATTTAACAACAAAGCTGAAAACATAGAAGCAGATCAAAGGAAAAGGATCGTTGAAGCTTCAAACGCTGGAATATTTATAAAAGTTTAAATTTAATGACTTCGGCAGCCCGCACGCAACTAGCACGATTATGAGTAAACGCAGAAAAAAACAATCATTGCAACGTTTTTGTTCTGAAATAAGAATAACTGTTGCTATTTCAAAACCGGGGGGGGAGGCGCGTTGTACGCATAGATAAGAGTTTTAATAATAATTTCAAGTCTAAAAACGGGACACGGATTATCTGCAAAAAATACCGTATTCAACTTATTAAGCAAGTAAACAATCGGTTACTTGTCTTCTTTTTGTTTTGTCTATCACTGCAACTGGTTCGCTTCGAAAAAAATAACAGAAATAGAAAAAATACTCGAAATTAAATAAAGCGTGTCACCTGCACACTGGACAATTTCCATACATTCCGTCTTGTTGGACAACTACAACAGCTGAAAAAAGACATTAATTTTAATAAAAAAATACTAAACTTAATTGATTCAATTGAACTTTTTATTTGAAAATTATTTGTTACTTATCACTGAGGTTGATTTGCATTATCTATCTATTAATGTAAATCATAATGATGACCTAACGCTTTTCAAAATGAAAAACTTTGCTTAGAAATGTCTTAATTGCTGCTTGAAACTTTACCGTGCTTTGTCAAATAAGCACGGAGGAAGTGAGAACGAGTTTGGTATGTCAGTTTTGTTCTTTCAAACAGGCAGTAAACCATGACGTAAAATTGAAGGAACAATTAAAGCAGTGGTTCACTACACCAAATAATTTGATTAGACAAGTAAAAGTTCGCTCATAACTATTGTTTAAAAATACAAAATTTCAACATGTAATTTATATGAAAAAATAAGAAAACAATGAACAATGTAAAGAACGATCTTAGATGTCGAAAAATTATAAATGTCAAATAACATCAACAAAATTTGGTCCATCAATACAATGGCTACATTGAAGAAAAATCGGTCTCATTATTTCTTACAGCCAAATTTCTGACAGAAGAATGTTACTTACAGCCCTGTTGCGATTGTGTTGTAACTGGTGGAGGTCCGTACGATGAGGGTTGCTGCAGCGGATTAACGACTGAAAAAGAAGAATGCGCTTTTTAAATAATTCAAGAACGTTCTATATGTTAGATGTAGGTTGAGCTATAGTTCACTTTTCGGTTTAATTTTCGATCGTCTTACTTTAATCAGAAATTTAGAAAAAAATTTAAGGTTTTTTTTGTACTTGTGCTAATGTTTTATTGTTTAGAACAGAGGCTTCCAACTTCTCCGAAACATTTTCAATGTGCTCACGCGTTGTTTTTCCGAAATGACGTAAATTAAATGGGATGATCGAATCGCGTTTGGTTTTTTTGTAAAATGAATCCAGAAAGGATTTTATATAAAGTGAACAAACAAACAAAGTCTTTACTTGTTTCGGCTGCTGTATTTTATTTGCTAGCTCCCGAATACAAGCCAAAATCATACTTGGCTCAAAAAGATCAAAAGTTCCTGTTAAATAAATAGCTTTATGTTTTATGTCAGTGCTTTCTAAACTGTGTGTTGCGACATATTACTGGGTCGCTTATACAGTAGCTCGATGGTATGTGATAGCTAAACTTGGAGCAATGTTTGACATTAGCTGTTTGCAGTTTCATAAATTATATTATAGGGCTGAGGTTCTTAAACTGGGGCCGTGAAAGGGTCATCAGGAAGGCGCGAGCAATTGGTTGCAAGCTAAATTGATAGCTGCAATGATAACTTTTTTAGTCTTCACCTTCAATTTCGGACGAAATTGGGGAATATGATGACGCCGGTGTATAAAGAAGGTGATTTGGATGCAACGATGGCTTTAATACGGAGTGAAAGAAGCGGCCGAACCTGGTCCCCTAAGCAAAATATTGCCCTATTTCTTTGCAGCAGCACAATGATGATTGCCCCTATGTCTGTAATCATGTACTCGATTGAAGGTGATGACTTTTTTTTAGAGATTTGAGACAAAAAAACTTAACATATTAAAAGGTGGTACAGCCTTTTTTTCTGTAACAGGGTCTCCTTTTGTAAGGCCATCACTGCTTGAATAGTTTTTGGGTTCGCATTTTAATAATTCATCAGAACAAACCCAAAAAAGTGTAAATAATTCTTTCACGGTTTTCCACTACGTGCATTTGTGAAGAGTTTTTTTCAATCTAAAGTCAATAAAACGGGGAAACTTAAAAATGCCCGATTACGAAATGCGACTGCCTTTATCTTGCTTTCAACCAAATATTAAAAGTTGTCTTCAACCTACCAAGCTGTTATATCTCATTAAAAGTTGAGATTTAGCTGTTAAAATTTTTTGATTAAAACTAAATTAAAACGTGTCACGAATTTATTTATGCTTTAATATTGTGTCACTTGCTCAAAATATTTGGAGTAATCATATCTATATCGGTAAAAGAAAGATTTATATATTCCCTCATGAAACGTTTGAAATAAAACTAAAAGAAATGCAACTTTACTGATATTCTTTAACAAAATGTCCATCGATGAAAAACTATTTCAAGAATACAAACATTGTTTTCTCGCTATAACAGGTTTACCTTTCCCAAGCTCGCTGATTTTTTGGGCGCAATATTAGATGATTTTTTCACAGTACAGTACATGAACAGCAATGATTTCCAAAGTGGATAACGCAAAGTCCTAGAGTTCCATAGGCTTTAGCTGGTTGTGTATACATTTGCGCAAAAATAACAAAAGATGAAAGAAAAAAAGTTTTTATGCAATTATAATGGTCTTAAATGTGCTATGTATGATGTATAATTCAAATCTAGAAATCTGATTAAGAATTTGCGGTGAAGATGTTACTTTTTAGCCATCAATAGTTGTTTGGGACAAAAATGGAGACATTAGACACAGTTCCAACTTGAGCTTATTTAGCCTTTACCAGATTTTCAGCATATTAGATGTTCTTTTTCAGCTTTAAAACGCTTGCAGTGTTCTACTGACAAAAAGTGTGGGAAACACTGATGTACAGTATATGAACGTTCGTTGTGTTCTGTGTCCACATTAAGAAAATGTTATCTATAGTCTATCAATCGGTTCTGTGACGTTCTGTATTTCTATTTTTCTTTTAAATTCATCAAATTTGTAAAGTAGCAAATGCTTAAATGTGAAAACAGTTTTATGGTTTGTTGAATGTTTGAATTTTGAGTGTTTAAACAAGAAAGAAATCGTAATAATATTAAAGCCGCTCTGAGAAAAAGCATATCGCGAGGGTTTTACAGCCTTAAGATAAATATTGTGATCAAGAAAAAACATATAATGAAAAAAACATTTCAAACTAAATTTATTCAATTGAACTTTTTATTTGAAAATTATTTGTTACTTATCACTGAGGTTGATTTGCATTATCTATCTATTAATGTAAATCATAATGATGACCTAACGCTTTTCAAAATGAAAAACTTTGCTTAGAAATGTCTTAATTGCTGCTTGAAACTTTACCGTGCTTTGTCAAATAAGCACGGAGGAAGTGAGAACGAGTTTGGTATGTCAGTTTTGTTCTTTCAAACAGGCAGTAAACCATGACGTAAAATTGAAGGAACAATTAAAGCAGTGGTTCACTACACCAAATAATTTGATTAGACAAGTAAAAGTTCGCTCATAACTATTGTTTAAAAATACAAAATTTCAACATGTAATTTATATGAAAAAATAAGAAAACAATGAACAATGTAAACATCGATCTTAGATATCGAAAAATTATAAATGTCAAATAAAATTAACAAAATTTGGTCCATCAATACAATGGCTACATTGAAGAAAAATCGGTCTCATTATTTCTTACAGCCAAATTTCTGACAGAAGAATGTTACTTACAGCCCTGTTGCGATTGTGCTGTAACTGGTGGAGGTCCGTGCGATGAGGGTTGCTGCAGCGGATTAACGACTGAAAAAGAAGAATGCGCTTTTTAAATAATTCAAGAACGTTCTATGTGTTAGATGTAGGTTGAGCTATAGTTCACTTTTCGGTTCAATTTTTGATCGTCTTACTTTAATCAGAAATTTAGAAAAAAATTTAAGGTTTTTTTTGTACTTGTGCTAATGTTTTATTGTTTTGAAGAGGAACTTCTAACAAGTGGCGTAGCGAGGATTTTTGAAAAGGGAGAGCAATACAACCACAATCTAGTATACTTATAGTGGAAAAATTTTTTAAAGTTGGATTTTGGATAAAAACAAAAAACTTGAAAGTTTACAGTTTGATTTCTAAAAATTTGGTGATCTTTAAAAAAAAAGAGAAAACAAGGTCTTCATTTGGATTCTTTTTCTGATTTCTTGATTTTCCCAGCGAAAATTAAGTAATTTTTAAAAAAAAAGGTGTTTACTTGGAGTCTATCTCTGATTTTTCGTATGAGTGATCTCCAAAAACTACGTTTTTACTTTAAATCAAAAATTTTGTTTATCAAATGCTCCCGCGAACCTGAGAAAATGTCCAAACAGTTCCCAGGTTGAGAAACCTCTGTTGTATAGAGCAACCTGGCAACAACATATTTAAAAAGCAGCAATTAGATTTTTTTTTTATCAAGTCCAAAAGGGGATGCATGGCACAATGCACTCCTCTAAATACGCTACTGCTTTCTACTCCTCCAAAACATTTTCAGTGTAATCACGCGATGTTTTTGCGAAATTACGTAAACTAAACACAATAATTGAACCGTGTTTGTTTTTTTTTTTTTTTTTTTTTTTTAAATAAATCCAGAAAGAGTTTTAGATAAAGTCAACACACAAAAAAGAGTCTTTACTTGTAAGATTCGGCTGCTGTGTTTTATTTGCTAGCTTCCGAATATATTCAATTAGCCAAAATGATCCTTGGCTCAAAAAGATTAAATATCCCTTTTAAATAAATAACTTTATGTTTTATGTAATCATATCTATATTCGCAAGAAACGATGGCTTCTATATCCTCCCTGATGAAGCGTTTAAAATATAACTAGAAAAATGCAACTTTATTAATATTTTTTACAAAATAGTCATCGCTAAAAAACTATTTCAAGAATACAAGTTAAAAAACTCGTATATACAGTGGTTTCTCGTTATATCGGGTTCATCTTTGCCGTTTCGCGAGTTTTTGTGTGCGATTTTGTAAGCTTTTTTCACAATACAGCGCTTGTATAATATATGAATGCACATTGTGTTCTATGTCCTCATGAATTAAAAAATATTGTCTGTAGTCTATCAATCGGTTCTGTGACGTTCTGTATTTCTATTTTCCTTTTGAATTCCTCAGTTTGAAAAGTAACAAATATTTGGATGCAAAAGCAGTTTTTATGGTTTCGTCGAATGTTTAAACTTTGAGTGTATAAACGAAAAAGAAATGTGAAATAATATTAAAACCAGTCTGAGAAAAAAGCGCTTCGCGAGAGGCTTTGCAGCCTTCAGACAGAAGTGATGATTGCGAAATAAAGCTTCCGATTTGGCGGATTTCCAATATTTCGTATTTTTTTTTAAAGTAACTTTCGCCGCAAACGAGGCATCACTATACTTGTTTTTTTTAGATATATATAATAGAGAAACCCTAAATGCAGCTAATTAGATTGTTAGCCAGAGATAATTCTACATTAACATAAATTTGTACATCAATTATAGCTTTTTTACGGTTATAGGTAGGATCCAATAAAGAAAAAATTTCACCCACAATTTACCCCAGTAGAAAACCCTAAACTGTACGGTGCAATTAACCAAAGTGAAATTTATAGATCACCCGATTTTAGATGCATTTCTTTCACTAAACTTTAAGGCGATCAGTAAGTAATGGCTGGCGAGATTAAAAGCGAGTTATAAACTACAGTTTCAGCAACTGCCAACATTGCCAAGCTGAAAACTTCTCCAACAATATGTACAGTATATCTGATAAAAAAAAATGCTCGAAAACCTGAGAAAACTTTACAATTCAAGAATAGTTATCAAATTACAACAATTTTTTGTACAATTGTACATTTCAAATTAAAACTTATTACCTGTAGATTGAGCAGGATATCCTTGTTTAGAATTGTCCATTTTTTATCAGTGATCGAAATAATAAGGTCGCAAATATACTTAGTGTTCTATCACTTTTTTAATTTAAGAAATTAAATTCTTAAAAATCTAAAAAATCAATTAAGTATTGTAAATTGAACAACTCTTTTGCGGTCTTTTCAAGCTTTTCAGCAACCTGAAATACAAAACATCTTCATATCATCTTATTATCCATTTACCTTTCTGCATCGCAGAACAATATTGCAGGCGTTGCACTTACGGCAATTTTTAAGCGATCACCTCCTACCCATTGGGGAAGATACCAAGACATTGCTGAACGATTGTAATTTTTTTTATTTGGTTTTTTACTTTTATATAGTGATATGAATAAAATTTAAAGCTGTTTACTCAGACTTTCAGGTAAAAAAAGAAATATTAAGAAGTGTCTTTCCCATGGGCACAAAGAATGATGCAAGAAAGAGTTTAACTAAGACTGTGTAGATCAAGTTCGCGATTAAAACGATGATCTTCTTATTATTTTTGGTGAATTAAAAGATCCACTGTAGGCATAAAACTAAGTGATATAAATAGCATTGCTGTAAATCTGAAAAATTTAATTTTAAAATTTTTGATTTCTTTAAAGTTCTTGATAGACTATTGTTCATTAATTTCACTTGATAGATTATTCTTGATAGACTATTGTTTTTTAAAGTTCTTGATAGACTATTGTCGCGCAGACTGTTTATGCTGCCACTTTTCAGCTGGAGTCAACACCAAATTACAATTAATGATGTCATAATAATCCTAATTAGCTCTGACTGACCCATCGATACGGGCTTTCTGATTGCCTGAAACTTTTTTTTACTTATTTTTAAATCTACATATTGGTTTTGTCAAAAAGCTTTTAACATGCGACTGGTGTAAGGCTTCAGGAATTTTGTTGGCGGCCTGACCGAGTAGGTTACAGCTTCGTATTGATCGTGAACATGATCGGCTTGGTCGTGGTTTAAAACCTACTTGCGTCATTCTATTAAGTCCTTGGAAAAAAGACTTCACGGTGCTTATGTCTGCTTGGTGGTCTTAGGAAGCAGCTCTAAAATCAATCATATTATCAAAACATATATAAAAATTGTTTTTAGATTATTTTTGATGCAAACAGAAAACATAATAATAACAGAAAAACAGAAAAAATAACTTCAATTTATTAAAGATTATCCATAGACACACCTGTGTTGCCGATTTATATATAACACTTTTTCGAAATACGAGTCCAACGACTTATACAAGTTTTTCAGTTACTCAAATATCACAACAAAAAAGAAAGCCGTTTTTATTTCTAGTTTTTTGCTGTAATTTCTGCTTTGCTTTGAAAGATTTTTCGAGATATTTTTTATTGAATTAATATTAATCTGTTATTTATTTATCTATAGATCTGCGGAAAATAAATTTCACCATGTAATGGCGAACTGTTGAAACTAACCTGGTTTTAGATAAAACTTGCTTTACTTTCTGTTATCATTTTTCCTCTGGCCTCTTTAACTCGTTCTTCACGTTTAGCCAGGTTTCAGCTCACGAACAGATCTCCCGAAATGCACACGTCTCTTTTAAAAGAGGGAAAGCCCATGTTCGCTGAAGGCTGCTTTCAAAATACACCGTAAAAGATATAGAATTGCCTGGTGCGCTAAATCATGACTCGAAAGCTTGAATTAATCGGGAAGTAGATTGTTTCATCACACTTGTCACGTTTAATTAAAAACGTAATAATAAATCTTTATCCAAGGATTTCATCCATTGCATTGATAATTTAAAAAAAATTTGAATGCGTCACAAATATTTTTTTTATGTCGTTACAACTCATAAACAAGCGTAAAACGAAAGTACCTGTTGAAAATTTCTTAAAATTTATGTGTAAAGTTATTGTTATTTGTCGACAGCGTGGTCGAGTGGTTGGAGCGCGGTAATTGTGATCGACATGACCTTTGTTCAAAGCCTACTTGCGCCATTATGTTGTGTCCTTGGCAAAGACACTTTTCGTCATTTTTCTCTGCTGAGTGATGGCAAGCAATTCTAAATTACAGTCATATCTCTATAAAACTATCAAGCAGGCAGCAATATCTTGGCATCTCGGAAGCAGGGCGTGGTAATTGCTTGCCCTATGTATTAACGCCTCCGTCGCTTTCCAATGAGTCAAGAGGATAAATACAGAGATAAAGTAAGATAAATTTAATCCTTCTAAAGAGCCAAAAAATGTTTTGGAGTTTTTTCTATTTATTATTTGAGAAATAAGATTTGTAAGAATATATTTTTTAAGGTGCAATATTTTCTTAATGTTCACCACCTTAATTAATTTAAATGCTTTGAACAAGAAGGAGTTTCTACAATAAAGTAGCTTTATAAAACTCATTAAATGAACCATTGCATGATTTTTTATTTTCTTAATGATAATCCTAAATCGTTCTTAATGATTTAAAGGTTTATAAAAGTTGACGCAGTTTAGCTTTTGCAATTTTTTTGATTTAATTTTTTATCTTCATTCAGTGTTTGAATAGCTTTTTAAACATAACTGGCTAATAACAGTTTAATTTCCTTGTAGTAGATTTCTTTTTTTTCTTCAATTGTTGGCATAAGGGCTCGTTTCCATTAAGAGCGTTGGCGGGAGTATTTTTTGTTTTTTTATTAATTTTTTTTGCTTCTTTCCACGCATACGCGCTGAGGGCTGAAGCAAACAAAATTAATAAAACAAATGAAGAGTGCTTCCACCAATGCTCGAAGTGGAAACGAGCCCAAAATAACGTATTTAACGAATCCTTCATGAAATGATAATTTCCGCTTTTCAACCAAACTGATGTATTAATAGTGTACAACTTGATATTTACTTCATTTGGGAATTTTTTTTCTTTAAAAAAAGTTTTTCATGCTAAAAATCATTTTCAAGCACTTTGGTAAAATATTGAAAAAAAATAAAAATACCCTAAATTATCGTTACTGATAATAACAATTTCGTTTTTTATAAACTTTGTTACCGTTATCAAAAATAACTTTTTAGAAATTCAACTCCTTGTTAGAGTACAAGCGGAGCTAGTTTAGATTTTTACAACGGCAACATAAACCAAAATATTACAACACGTGTTTGTCCGTTACATCAATCAGGAGAACTTTACTAAGTGTGAGTAAAATTCAGTTCAAAATAATTAGCTCAATGCTTCAGGAAAAGGAAAGTTTAACGTTAGAGAAGTCAATGTTGTAATGATTTTCTTTAATTTTGAAAATCGGTTTAAGTATTAAAGAACAGCAGAAAATTTTTTCTATAAAAAATTAATTCTTAGAGATGATTACTGATTCTGGTGTTGATACCTGCTAAAAGTTAGACACCTTTTGGGAAAGAAGTCGAGTTGACTTGCAGTCAAGATCATCATTTCTATATTAATTTTCATGACTCGCAGGAAAGCGACGGAGGTGCTCTACGTAGGCCAAGCAATTACCGACCTGTTTACGGAGAAGCCAAGATATTGCCGTGCGATAGCAAACTCTTATTTTGTTTTTTAGTTATAGAGATACAAATGAAATTTATAACTGCTTGTCAAGACTGCCAAGCAGGGGAAAGTGCCGTAAAAGTATGAATCGTAAAGACACAACAAAATGGCACGAGTAGATTTTAAACCGATACCATGTCGATCCCAATCACAATAATTAACGCATTTTAAATACTCGACAACTAGGCCTCCGAGGTTATGAAATCGGAATCACTAAGATGAAGTCGTAGACAAATTTTCTACAATCGAAGTTCGAATCGTAAAGTTTTGAAGAGCCGGTCCGAGTCGGAGTCAAAATAAATTTCTTCTTCTCCACCACTCTGGTTATAAGCCACACTTAGCAACCAGATAGGATTCAGCAAATAAGAAGCGACACTCCCTTTGTATTTTCAAAAATACAACATTAAAAATGATTTTTAGCAATCGTAACTAGTATTAAATAGATAGTATTTCACAATGCCTTTTGTCGCCTACAATTAAGAGTAGATTCAAATTGGAAAATTTTATTTTTACTCTAGATATACCCAATCGCTAACCAAAGCACTTTTTTTCTGTTAGTTAAGACATCTTACAAGTATTGGAAATGATAAAAGATTACAAGCGGTACCTTTAGACAAGTGGTCACAATTCCTAAAGAATTTCGACAATTTCGGAAGGGCCGAATTCGAATAAAGACTTTCTGTTTATTTGTCACTGGACTTTCAGAGGCTAAAAGAAATCAAGAACATTTCGACGCATTTTTTTTAATAAAAATAATTTTTTAACTTTTCGTCATATTTTTTAGAACAACTCTTAAGTTTTTAAGTTTGATTTTGTAAATAAAAAGCCAAATTTTAATTTTATAAATAAAACTTAAGTTAATTTTGTAAATAAAAAGCCAAATTTGGCCCTCAAATAAAGTCAAATCTGTTTTTAGTTTGCACTTCAAATTATAACTCTAAAGGTGACATGTTTAAGTACTCGCCGTATTTTTGCTTGCTTATTTTTAGATCATTCAGATGATAAATACGACTGCAGTATAGTTTCCAGCAATTAACCGAAAATCGGAGGCGGAGTGGCCAAAGAAAAATACGAATCCCATACCAACTCCAGCACATCTAAAAATGCGACTTCGATTTCTGCATAATTAAAAAACTACTGCGATTCCACCCAAGAATATGCGACTCCGACTTCCGACTCTAACTTCATAACCCTGGCTTAAACTAAAATAACTTGGGTAAATCTCGTGTCTCGGTACTCCAAAGTCTCGGTCTCGGTACCCCAAAGCAGTGGTTTTCAACCAGGGTTCCGCCAGTACAGTCTAGGGGTTCCGCAAGTTTACATTCAAAACCCGAGTCTAGTTTATTATTATATGCATATTGTTTAAAAATACAGTGATTTTTGATCTATTGGTCAAACGAAACGAAGTATAAAATCTAGGTTAACGGAACATCAACGTTGTATTAACTATCAAAGACAGGATCAATCAGCGCTTCGTGAGCACTCATTGATTATAGATCACAAGATAGATTGGAAAAAACAATTATGTTAAAAGTTGAAACTGAATACAATAAAAGGTTATTTGTAGAAAGTTGGTTTATAAATTCAAAATCAAGTGTAACTAACAGAAACGACGGCAATTCTTTCCCTTTAGTCTATAAAAAATTAGATTGTAATTGAAAAATTTTACTTTGCGTCCTGTTTTAAGCTTTTTAATGAAACAGTTTGAATTTTCTTAACTAGTTAATTTGGTTTGAAACTTAGTATTGCAATTGTACGATTGACTGCTATGTCTTTTATATAAATTAAAATGTTCTCGGGCTTGTTTATCGCTGTTGGTGTATGCGCGTACGCTCGGGGTCAGTTGGTTTCTTCACTGATCAGTACGCTTCTTTATTACTCTTTTTTGCCGCAGCGATCAATGAAGTTAACCACCAGCTGTACGCATTTCAATTAGCCGTTGGACGCATTTCAATTAATCAAATGATGTTTGTTGCACAAGACAATTAAATTATTGCACAGGGGTTCCTCGAGCCTCTGGAATGTTTCATGGGGGTTCCGCTCCTACAAAAAGATTGAAAACCACTGCCCCAAAGTCTCGTCTCGGTCTCGAAGCACTGTGTCTCAACTCCACTTTTGGTACCAATATGGTTTCTCAACACAGACGGCTAACTTTTATACACAAATGTGAGATGGCTGTCAAGATGCAAAGTAGTAATACTTACTCGTGTACACGAGTTACGACAAAAACGTGTCCCATTTTTTAAAGCAATAAAACAATTGCATTTTTTAAATCTTCTTTCAATGTGAATTTTAAATGGAAAAGTTACAATACTGGCATATGTGGCATCTTAATTTTGAACTCTAACATGCAAGGAAAAGAAGAAAAAATATCCTCACATCCACTGACAAAACAAAAGCGTTTGAGAAAAAGCTTTAGGTTTGAAAAAGAACATAAAAGTATCCTCGAAATTTTTCCATTGTTAAATAATTGACTAATTGCAAAACTGAAATTCTATCAATAGTAGATGAACATTTATCAACTTTGGAAGAAAAATTGACTTATTATTTTCCTTCGATTAGCATTGCGCAATATGAATGGATCAGAAACTGTATTGTAGAATCTCTAATAGATTCTAGTTTAAAGCTATCTGAAAAAGAACTGGCTGCTGTATCCACTGATCGTGGATTGAAGATTAAATACAAATAACTGCCTCTTGAACCGTTTTAGATTTATATGAAAGAAGAACGGGTGTCGATATTTGAAAAAGCGCCGGCTATTTGCTACAATTTTCCACCTCACGTTAATGTGAAGTGGGATTTTCAACCCGAGCCACAATTAAGTGTAAAAAAAGGAAATCTTCAATGCATTGGTGAGGAAATGAGATTCTGTCTCTTCCACATAATGTCAAACATTAAAGAAATTCAAAGGTTTCATCAAGTTCATGTTTTTCATTAATAGAGGAATGAATGAACTGCATAAATTTTTGTTAAGTTTGCTTTTTTAAAATGCATTATTTTTCTATAGGCCTATCTTTAACTTAATTATCACGTATTAGTCCTACTTTGTATACAGTACAGAGCGGCTAAAAGAATTTTTGTAGTATTGTAGCTGCGCTCAGACTGTATAAAAATTGAGAACCACTGATATAGCTAGGGTATCGATAAACAACAGCATATTACTATCTGAAGTTTTTTTATTCTACCAGAATTTCTATGGTCGGTAACCTAAATTAAAATTTTATTTGGTTTTTACTTTTTATTTGGAGATCTGAATAAAATTTAAAGCTGCTATCTAAGAAAGCCAAGCAGAGGAAAGTGCTTTAAAGTCTCTTTTTCAAGGGCACAACAGAATAAAGCGAGTACTTAGCCTATAACATTTTGACCATTTCGTTTGCCTTTGCCATCAATACAACGCTTTTTCCCAACTCGGTCAAAGTGCCGACTTTACGATAACAACGCAGCAATCGTCAAAGTAGAAAAGCAAAATATCATAAATTCTACCATTTATATAAATCTCTGATAAATATTAATACATAAAATTTACTTTATCTTAATATTTTTTTATACGTATGAGGAGCAATTAGCAGAAAAACTACTTTTATAATTACAATAGAATTAATTGCTCAAGAAAACTGTTGTATTAAATTAATTAATTCACACATGTTGTGACTTTTGATTAGTAGTTTGCAACCGGAGAGGAATTTCATAAACTCAGGGAGGAACTTTACTTTAAAAATTTAATGCCAAAATTTTCTAGTTTGAAGTATAATATGTTGTATTAACAAAGAATATTAATACAACATAATTAACCTAAAATTAAGAAAAACATCAATCAAACACTGCCTTAAGTTCCCGTCCTGCAGATCTTAATATGAACTTCGAGCCGACCTCTACTCACCCAGATAACTTCATCATTTATAGTTCCTCTAACACCCTTCTATTTAACGAACATCTTGTTGTGAACAAAGCTACCCAACTGCAAATACATCATTCATCGTCGACATCCGCATCATGTTTAAGACCTTCATTCTCCTGAACATATTGGTCATCAAGGATGAACGGAAGCAGTTGACTTTGTTTTAACACGGCTTAGTCTGGAGATTCTGCCATTTTCCCCAAACTGACTATCCTTGGTACGATTATAAACTGTATCCTGTTGTAAGCCTATAAACTGATGAGTCGGGATAAATGGGGATATTGAAGTAAAACTTTCTCCAGGGTCTATTTGGGCAAGGTGTAGCACCTGTCACACATTATTTATAATTCTAATCTTTACCTTATACATGTAATTCTATAGTTGATTTTCAGTCTTTTACAGTAATTTTTAAGCTTTCAATTATGACGTCATTTTTTGCATTATTACGTATTGATTATGTAATCGGTACACTTCCCCATTCAATTTATTCTGTCTGCAAGTTCTTTTGAAAGTGTCTTATACAAATTCGTTTTATCGTTTTATTCAAGCCATATTTTCACTGAAGTTTTAAAGATTTTGACGTGATTTTACCTAAAGTGTTCAAAAAACAATTGATATCAACTACTAATTCAATATTTATACTAAAATAACATAACATAACGTACGTGTTAAAAGTACCGTAACGTGTTTACTACTTTATCTTATGATTGCAGTGAGTCGTCATAAACTGCATTGTCCGATTACTGAACTTCTCTTAATAATCAATCTATTGAATTATTCTCCGTTGTAGTATCTTCAATTTTTATCTGACAACTCTTCTGATTTATGTATACATTTAGAGTAAGTTTTTGATTCAATCCAGTTGAGTCATTTCAGTTGAAAAGTGTGTAGAAATCCTTGTGTTACTATCGCCTGCGTGACATTGTTTAAGTTTCTTAGTTATAGGTCATTGTTGATGCCTTAAAAGTTAATTCTATAGTGAGATAGAACTGTTTTAGCCTGTGTGAAGGTGTTGCAATTAGATTGAAATTGACTACAACGTGATTCGGGGGAACTCCAAGGCCTTCACCAACTGCACTTCCAAGAAGCAATACCAATAAAAGCAAACTAAAATCTTTATTTCAAATCAAATTTAAACATAAATACATGAACAACGGCACAGCTAAATACAGTACAGTTTGGCAAATTCAAAAAGTGATGGCTCTTCCCGGCAACCAAAACGACAACTGAAGTAAATAATACAAACACAAAGTCCAAAGCGATAACCAAAGGAAAAATCACTTATTGTATCAAACCAAAATGCAAGCGCGGACTAATTATGACAAAGGTCAAAGGCGGAGATGAGAGCGAGTTCGAAACTTATAATAGGTATGACTTTGAAAGCTGATTCTCCAACAGGAGGACAAACTTTTCAGTTCCATATTAACCATTGGGGTGCTAATTTACTTTAATGTTTGTCAGTATGAAATTTTTAAATAATTATTTGCAGTTGCTGGCTCTGTGAATTACTTTAAAGTATTGTGAAGCTTGAGAGACAAATTTTACGAGAATTGCTCAAGCTTATTTGCTTTTTGTGAATATATTCTTTATAGTTAGAAACTGTGGCTTCTTGATATTTGTAGAGAAAAAGTTTTTTAGCGAATCATTCGTATTTAGCCAGAACTAAGTGATAGTCTTGCATTATTTCTAAAGCCGGCATATTTAAAAAATAAACACAGTTTTACTTCAGCGCAGGTATTCCGTTTACTTCAGCGTTTCTCAAAACTGTGTTTCGCGAGCGGAATTAAGAGTTTCACGAAACGATTGTCACTTACTTAAACTGTTTCGCAAACTTACATGTTTAGCTGAACTAAAAAAAGAATGATTTCCATAGGCTTAACATACGTTCCAAAGGGTGACATTTGAGTTGAACCGTTAATCAAAAAAAATTCATTTCCTAAATTTAAAAGTTTAACTTAAGACGCTGCAAAGAAATAAAACACAATTAAATATACGTTATACATACTCCACATAAAGACGACTAAACTGAGAGATAGTACTGTACAACAAAAGAAGATTCTTAATAATGCGGTTAAAAATGATTATTCTTAATTACTGAACAGTGCAAGCGTATAACAAAAGCACAGAAATAAACTAATTACATTCCTTCGACTAGTCGAGTTCGATTCCATAATACAACATTTACCCCACCCTCAAGATTAGCGCATGTGTCACGGTCATAAGTAAAGCGATCTGGTGGACGCCGTTCTCTGGTGAAACGACGTAAAACCTGTTGTTCGGAAACGTTTACTCATTCGTTTTCTCCCAAAGAATCTTTCACTACTTCTTCTGATGGAGATTGGGAGTTATTCGAATTTTCTTCAATAAGCAGTTCATTGTTGTTCAAAGATTGTAGGCCTACGTCATCGAGAATTTCTTTTTCTCCGAAGGGTGCCACATCTCGTGATGAAACTGTGACTTACCCACCATTTTGCAACCTCACGCGTGCATGGGAAAAAGATTGGATGAGCTCGACTTCATCAACGAGAGAATCATATTTACTAGTTCGGACATGACATTTCAACAAGACAGATCCAGAAGAAGATATCCAAGAAGAAACAGAGGTTCCGAGAATGGAACGACGATTGAACGTTAAAAACCGCTCGGGGAGGTCGTATTAGTAGCAGTGCATAGTAAGGAACGGATGGAATGCAACACATCGATCAAAACAACGTCCCATTTTGATAAAGACCAATTTCGCGATTTAAAGCTAATTTGACACCAGACCAAATTACGTCATTGTACTTTTCACATTGACCATTACCACACGGGTTATGCACAGACGTCCGACTATAAGCAATACTTTTGCCTCGTAAAAATGCAATAAACTCTTTGACATAAATGCTGATCCTCTATCCGAATGAATACATGAACACAAACCAAATAACGAAAATAACTGCGTCAAACTCTTAATAACAGTCTCGGCATTAATATTAGAGTAAGGAAATGCGAATGGAAATCTAAAGTACTCATCTATTATAGTAAGCATATAGTTATTACGGTTAAGATTTTAATAGGACCCTTAAATCAATGCTAAGTCGTTCCATGGGCCTTTGACCTTGATTACGTGCATTTCTGGTGGTTTGTAAAAACGCGGTTTTACTTCAGCGCATATTATACAAGAAGCGGTCATTTTTCTTACTTCATCAAGCGAATACGCAAGTTCTAGCGCAAACATAATGACACATTCAGATAACCCCAGGATGGCATAGATTCGTATGAACTTTATACAGTAATTGAGCGAAATTTGAGCAAAATACATTTTGGACAACACATCTGGTGCTTTAAACTCACCCGCACGATACACGATTTCGTAGTCGAACTGCAAAAGTTCTCTTCGCCAACGCAATATTTTTGCATTTTTAATTTTTCGTGATTCTTGCCGTCAAACATGAAGGCAGTCAAATGCTGGTCTGTGATTAGTTTGAAATGACGAGCTGCCAAAAAATGGCTCCACTTGCGGACCGCTTCCACTATAGTAGCTGCTTGCTTTTCAACGCTAGAGTGTTGAAACTCACTTTTAATCAGAGATCTAGAAAAAAATGCTACGGGTTGACTATTTTGATTTAGAATAGGAGAAAGGGCTACCTAGAATAGCAGAAGCATCTGTCTCTATACAACAAACTGTTCTTTTTCGTCAATGGCCTCCAAAGAGACGTCCACCAATTCTGACTTCAGAAGTTTGAAGGTTTCCAGAGCACTGCCTGTTAATGGAAAACTACTGTCATTGAATAAAGGTTTAATTTTATCAGAGTATTTTCCAATCCACTGGGCGTAGGCGAACAGTCCTACAACTTGTTGCAGCTCCTTGCTGTTCTGTGGCGGGGAAAGTTTTAACAATGTCTCGACTCGTTTCCGATCAGGGCTTCAAAACACCTCTGTTGATTTGATAACCCAGCAAGTTAATACACTCTGCAGAATAAACACACTTGTCTTTATTCAAGGTTAAACTACAATCTTTAGTTTGCTAAATTAGCATCGTGTTCTTCCTGTGTTTTTCCTCCAATTGTGATATTGTCAAAAGAAGCGTACGTACCCGTGCATTCGTTGCTTTTAATTATTTCATCAATAATCCTTTGGAAACATGGGACTCCATTCGTCAATCCGAAGGGAATTCTTTTCCATTTCCAAAGCGATCCTTCAGCTTGAAAGGCGGTGTACATTCTATCACAGGTGGGTATTTCAATTTAGTGGTAGGCACTAGACATGTCCAATGTCGAATAGATTTTGTATTGCGCAACTTTTTGAACCACATCATGCATCTTGGGCAATGGATAAGAATCGACAAAGATAAATTTATTAATTGTCCGACTGTATTCGATCACCATTTGTTTCTTGTGATCATCTTGAGTGACCACTAGTGGTTGTGATCTCCATGGCAAGTTGCTTGTTTTGATAAGGTTATCAGCCAATAGCGGTTTTATTTCTGACGAAATGAAACATTTGTCTTGCCACTGGTGGCGTCGCTCTTTAGTAGCAATAGGTCGACAATCATTGTGAGGATATTGAAATAACTTGACAGGAGTTGATGTTTTTACGGCTTCCAAAGCACCTAATTGTAGTGTAGGTTTCACACTTCCAAAGTTGATATTGATGCTTTGATATTGCGTCATAAAATCTCTTCCCAAGATAAAAGTCGGTTATGAGATTTTTCAGAACAGTGACAAAAACGCTTTTGTATTCTTGACCCAGAAGCTCTAAATTTATTTGACACATTCTTAAACTTTTTGAATAAGAATCGCTGGTTGCGAGAGTAATCTTCTGGCTTGATTCCGTTAATTCTAATTTCAGCAATTTGCTAAAAAATTTTGCTAATGTGGGCTAACGTTGACCCTGTATCGATTAAAGCATTTGCAATTCTGCCATTGATAGTTACTGGCACGTTAACTCTTTTATTGACTTCTTCAATTTTTTGCGTTTCACTTATTGACATCAAGGTGGCAGATGTATTTTTAACTGTTGAGTGGTATGAGCGAAACACTTTAGCAAAATATCCAACTTCTAAACACCAAAAGCATTGTACCTCTTTTGCTGGACAAAATCTCCGAGAGTGATAAGTGTTTCCACAGTATTGGCACTTCTTATGCCTTAATGCCACTGCTGCATCCGTGCGGTGACAATCTTTTGCAGATTTTACTGATGTTGTACAAAATTGGGATGAAGTTGGGGTAAGATTGTCGAATTGAAGAGAATTATTTCTGGTAGTGCCTAATGACCGAGCCATTGCCAAGGTTGTTTGCAAATCTAAATGTGGTTTTAGTTTCTGAAAATAATCATCAAGTGATTGTCCAATTTGTTGTTGGCGTGTCTTGAGCAAACACCAAGCGAATATTGGATTTGGAGCCATTGCATAAATTTTTGCAGTTCATTAATTGCTTCTTTAAAACTTTCGATTCCGATATGACTTCATAAGTAGTAGAATCTACGTGATTTATTAAAAGACTCAACTTATGGCCATCGGACAGATGGTCGTATTTCTGAACATAACCTGCAAAAGTTCTATACCAATGAGTCCAAAATTTTCTGCAATTTTTGCTATGGGAGTCTGCTGAGAACACTTTTGGACGAAGGTCTTTGATGTCCATACTATCTTAAGTTAATTAAATTGAGTTGAACCGTTAATCAAAAAAACTCATTTCCTAAATTTAAAAGTTTAACTTAAGACACTGCAAAGAAATAAAACACAATTAAATATATGATATACATACTCCACATAAAGACGACTAAACTGAGAGATAGTACAACAAAAGAAGCAATTTAAATAATGCGGTTAAAGATGATTATTCTTAATTACTGAACAGTGCAAGCGTATAACAAAAGCACAGCAATAAACTAATTACATTCCTTCGACTAGTCGAGTTCGATTCCATAATACAGGGTGGCTATGAAGTCGCGCACCAGGTTGAAACTCACAATCTATTATTTTTTTCGAAAACTATATACTAATTTAACAAGTTGATTTATTAAAAACGACACAACACTTGTGGGTTGTAAGAAATAACCCAGGTATTGTTAAACAATTGTTCTAAAATTATTCTTGGTGCGCGACTTTATGGCCACCCTATACAAGAACATTTTTTACTTCAGAGATCGCCACGTATTTGTGTTGAAAATCAACACATGTAAGTTAAAGACAGATTCAAAGTGAAGACTTTTTTTAGAGATTATTACGTATTCAGAACAAAAATTGGGAAATCAGAGACAAATTCAAAATGAAGACTTTTTTTAGAGAGATCGCTACGTATTCGGGACAAAAATTTGAAATTCAGAGAAACTAAGACGAAGTGTTCCGAAAGCTAAAATGATAAGGCTGAGGGTTCTGTGAACAAAAAAGTTTGAGAAACTCTGGTGTACTTACTGTAACTGGTCCTTTCGGATTACCGAGTAAAATTCTGACAGCACCTGACAGTTCTTATGTGCTGAGGTTACATGCCATCAAATAATATCTAACAAAATTAACCAGGCTTCGTAAATCCGTTTTTTTTTCTAGGTTATGCAAGGATGCAAATTCTTTTTCTTTGCTATTGTAATGTTGTAAGTTTTCATGTTTTAATGTTGTGTTTGTTTTGTTGCATGTCCCTTTCCCGTCGTGTAATATACAATATGTAAATAAGTATAATATATGACGTAAAATATTTTGTTTGACAAGTGACGTGAATAGAAACGACTGACTGACTCTAACGCATAACTGCTTGTTTTCCTTTCTCTCCAGCTTGCTCTATCTCTTCCAATTACTCTGTGGAAGTCACGAAAGTTTAAGTTGTTCTGGCTAGTGTTCCAAACAACCCAGTTCCCGTTGACTATCAATCATATTACAGTAACTCAAAATCCGCAATCATTCTGCTCTTTTTTTTTCTGTCTGATACTCAATGGGAACCATGGTTCTTTGTCTCAGATCTTTTTTCCCGGTTCCTTTTTTCCGTTAATATTTATCAAAGCACTTTCCTGGAAATTAAGTTTTACTGCTGCATAGCTTGCCAGTAAAGCTGTACAAATTTTCTTTTCCAAAGTTGCTGCCTTTTCATCTTCTACTAGTCGAATGAAAAATTCTGAATACTCTTTGTTACCTCTAAATACCTTGATTCAAGTTTCCTTAGTCTCTTCTGAGCAACTTACCTTTCTCATTCTACATGCTGTAAGCTATTCAGACATCGCTACTACAATAAAAATCATTTTTATCTCTATGTTTATTCTCCAGAATTGCAGGAAAGCGTCGAAGGCGCTATACTTAGAACAACTGTCTAGCAATTATCCCGACCTGCTTCCAGTCATTTAAAATATTGCGGTCCGGTTAAAATTTTTTGTTTTGTATTTTTAGTTTTATGGAGATATCACTAAAATTTGAAAATACTTGCCAAGACCGCCAAGCAGGTGAAATTGCGGTAAAATTGTCTTTGACAAGGAGACAACAGAACGACACGAGCAGCTTTTAAACCGAGACCGTGTCTCACAATCATGGCGCTCTTAACCAAGCAACCACGCTGCTGACTTCCTCTCATTATAATTTTATTTTTACAGTATAAGAAATTGGAAAAATTCTTTCTTCAGTGCTAAAGGCCACCCAATTTAGGATATTTTTCACTTTCTGGTAAACTGTTCTAATCTTGATCATTTTTTCGCTACACCAATTTGGCACCTTCTCTCTTTTAGATTTTTGGGATAGACCGCTATGAGTCTCCGGCCATGTGTTTTTATAAAGTATCTTTACACTCATTAGCGAAGCGGATTCGGGCAGCACCAACGACAGCAACAACAATTTTTTTTGCTTTTTAACTTGGCTAATCTTTCACAAATTTGTTTATTTTTATTCTTTGCGTGATTATATGTTATGTGGGGAGTGTTGCTTGATATTTGGGGAGGAATCACAGTTTGCTAACGGTCAAAAAGAGGAGCGTGTTAAAAAAGTTGAAAACCGCTGCTTTAGATCTTGTTAACCAGTTAACTACAATAAACACATCTCGATAACCATTTATTTTGTAAAATTCAACTTAGTAATATTTAACTGCAATCAGATTCAAGCGGAAAGTCTTTGCTCAGTAGTCAATAGTGTCATTAACATATTTATTATGACTCATTTACAAATTTAAAATTTTTTTATTTTTCAACATAATAAAATAAGTATTTAAGTAAGTGGTTTGTGAAACAGAATTTAAATATAACCAGAAAAAAATTATCTCCACTCTTTTTGTCGGACACTCGTCTAAAGATAAACGTCGGAACGAAGAAAAGAATAATTCAATTGATTATCTAACAGAACTGAACGAAGATGATTGAATATTTAAGAAAGATGTCAAAACGCGTAATCAGCGCAACATTTTCAACTTGTAAACCAACTCTTTTTGGTGGCATAAATTTGGCTTGGATAATTTAATGTAAACGGCCTCTATAGCAGATAAATCAAAAGACGAACGGCCAATAAAAGAATAGTAAATTTCTTATCACTGTAATTTTGGGCGCAAATAGGCTTATCCAAAAGGTGTTAACAAATCGCAGATTCACTAAACATGATTTGGGTTGAAGATTTGCAAAAACGAGTGGAGAAGTTGCAAGAGTCAGGAATTAGGCTGGTTCTGATAAATTTTGTCCGGTAATCATTGAGATGTGTGACCTACGAGTACATACCGACTATCACAGTGGCACAAAAAATTATTGACTACATTGCTTAAAACGAAGCAGACCACACGTCTTTTTTGGTTGCAGAAAGAAGTACCAAAGAT
The DNA here is from genome assembly GCA_963680785.1 of Diplosoma virens. Classification (NCBI taxonomy): domain Eukaryota; kingdom Metazoa; phylum Chordata; class Ascidiacea; order Aplousobranchia; family Didemnidae; genus Diplosoma; species Diplosoma virens. Next base: position 18,994,635 of record OY796885.1, read on the forward strand.
GTAAAAAGAAAACATGTTTTTACTGTAAAGAAGCATTTTTGCACACTAGCTTTGATTTTTCTTTTATGTTTAATCGAAGGAGTGTCCAACCAAGGCAAATGAAGACATATAGGGGATTTCTTCACCGTATGTGAAATAGGTAATGTAAAATCTTTTAACTTGCGGCAATTGTTTTCTCAATGACGTGGTCTGGGCAGCACTTATGAGCATTATTTTAAAAAACTTTTCTAGGTTCAGCTTGCACTTTAACGTCTGAGCAGGTCATTAGTATCCAATCAAAATATCAACGACCAAAATATCAACTTTCGATATTACACAGAAAATATTAAACGAGTTGAAATTTGAGAATTGAAGAAAAAGTCGTAAGCTTTCACTTCTCACGCTGAGCTTGAAAATACTCAAAATTTACAATGGCCAAAAAATGTATGCAAAGAGACAGTCAAATAGCAGTCTGTCGTGAGTAACGAATGCATGAATATAGTAAAGTAAATGCACTTGAATGAACCCCACTGTATAAAAAAAAAAAAAATTTGACATTGCGAAGAGAGCATATGAATAAACGTTGCATTTTTTTTGTTACCTAATAAAAATATACCGTAGCTTCGAGTGAAAGGTTACTTTTTTATACCATAAAATTGCTATGGAAAGCAGCCATATTGAACTTAGCATTTTTGAATTTTTTTATTTACATATATAATGTAAAAAATACAAACTTTTACCACTAACTTTAACCCTTATTAGGTTTCATATTGAATAGTCTTTCATACTTTAGTTGCAAATAAACAAAAGTTTTTGGTCATTGATATTTTGTAATTAAAATTCTGTCACTAAACCAGGTCATTAAGGTTCGATGTACAAGGGGAAACTTAAATTGATTTTTCTTTATTTAGGGTTAAACGATTCAAGTTCAGGTATTGTCCTGTTGTGGGTTTATGATAAACAGATGTAATAAGTGTAGAACCAACCTTTTCCACCAGTAAATCAAGAAAAAAATAGAACGATTAACTTACCTCTCGAAGGTAAACCGCAAAAATAAGTGCAAAAATCTTAATTGATGAAGAAATTCATCACAGTCATTTTATGTAACGCCAAAAAAAAGTTTGTTTACGATTTGAAAATTCTGCGCTGATTACGCGTTTTGATGTTTTCTCAAACATTCAATCATCTTTGGTCAGCTTTATTAGACAATCAATCGAATTTTTTTTCCTGACAAGTGTCGGAAAAAATTCTTACAGATCAGTTTTTTGCTGGCAATAAAATAAGTCGGCTAAATTTTCCTGTTTACCGCTCTTAGCCTAAGAAATTTAAAAAAGTCAAGAAAAAAGGCTATAATCATGGGAATGATTCTCATTGGGTGGAATTAAAGTATACGTGGTTTTTACAAAAAATCACTGTAAATTTTACTGAAAATTTCAGTAAAAATTTTTACAATAGAAAATTACTAAAGAATTTTTTAGATAGTCAGAACTCAAAACTCATTGGCTAATTTAGCAAAAGCCAGTAATCAATATTTCTCGCTATCTTGCTTATAATGTTTGTCATTTTATATTTTTTTCAGTTTTGAGAGAGATTTTTTATAAAGCAGAAGCTAACAAATTTCATTTTTGCATTGATTTCATTTTCCCCACTACCCAAAAGACTGTTTCGCCTGCCTATAAGCTCATCACGGTACCATTAAAATCTAAAAAGCAAATATAAGAAATAAATAAAAATTACAGTTTAAACCAGTGGTCCCAAAACTACGTCCCGCGGGCAGGATCCGGCCCACTAAGACTTTTTATCCGGCCCGCGGAGCTCTTTTTAAAAAATATATACACTCACTTTGAACCACAGCTGGATAGAATTATATCGAGAATACCCCAGATTCAGTTTTTTTATCTTTTTATATTTTTAGAGAACACACCGCGATTTTGGGAGAAAAATAGTCGTTGTCGTCGTCGTTTGAAGGGTATCCACTACAGATCAGACACAAACAGGACTGGGGCCAAGTGCTGAACTGCCTGAATCAGATGCTGGCAGTGGTGTTATTAAGCCAGCATCGAGTTTCGTCATTCAAAACCGTCAGATCTCATGCTCCATGTGGTGCCCGATATATAGGGCACGCTGTTAGTACATGGTCTGCGGTTTGCTCAGAGGCGCCACACTCGCAATTCGGTGAAGGAGCGAAACATGGACGAATTGTACATGGACGAATGGAATCGCCCAACACCAGTCCGCAGGCGGTAAAGCTTATCCCAAGCTGCTCGGGGTAAGCCCATCCCAACAGGCCTGGCACCAGTCTCGGGCACAAAAGCACGGAGCCTGGAAGCATTTTCACAATACTCCGTTTTCCATTGGTGATTTGTCCATTCAGAAGCGCGGATGCCAAGTCTGGCAAGGTTGTCCAAAAGATTCCGCGCAGCTGGCACAAACGGGCGTCTGGATCTTAGCCTCACTTGGCGAGTATCTGAGGCCACTTAAAAGACCATACAAGATTATGATTATGCAAGATATGATCGGGGTCCAGAGATCCACGGTGATTCAAAGGGAGTGTCGCTCCCAGTCGGCGAAGCTCAGCTGGCTGGATGCCTAAGAGTACAGGTAGGTGGTCCTTGGAGTGGGACGCAGGTATCCAGTAACTATGCGCAAGGCGTCGTTCAAGACACTGTCGATGAGGCGAGTGTGAGCACTGCGACACCAGACTGGCGCACATTAAAGGAGAAAAATAGTGAAATCAGAGATCGAATTGAAGTGAAGACCTTTTTTTTTAGAGATCACCATGATTTTGGGAGAAAAATAGTGAAATTAGAGATCAAATCGACGTGAAGACTTTTTTTTTTAGAGATCACTATGATTTTGGGAAAAAAATTGTGAAATCACAGATCGAATTGAAGTGAAGACTTTTTTTTTTTTAGTCTCTCGCTTTGGCCCGAGGAGGTCCAAAAAAATCTATACACGGCCCCCTGCTCGAAAAGTTTGGGGACCGCTGGTTTAAACAAAGTGATTGGATGTCGACGAAAAAACGTAAAACAACAACAAGAAAACTACAGTTGTAATATTAAATCGATGTATAAACTTCATTGCCCAAGACAAAGTTTTTTTGGTAGGTTGTATAAATTTCATTGCCCAGAATACCAATCAGCAATTGAAAAAAAGTGAATTTAGGAAAAAATTACCCTATATTAAACATACAAACAATAGCGCAATTAAGCTACCTAAAAAACTTTGTCTTGGGCATTGAAATTTATTAATCGATTTAATAATACAGCCATAGCTCTCTTGGTGTTTCTGTTTTTTTTTTTTTTTGCTGACATCCAATCGCTTTGTTTACATTGTACTTTCGTTTATTTATTTTATTTGTTTTTCAAATTTTTAAACGCCCTCTAATGAGCCTAAGTAGGCGAAAGACTTTGTTTGGACAAATAAAATTATTGTTAAAATAAAGTTTTGCGGTCTGAAATTTAATTCGTTATAATCGCTCTGACTTGCCGTCATTTAGCACTTTTCAGATAAACACCAGCCAAAAAAATTTTTATTAAAAACTTCTAGTGTTTATTTATACAGGGTGTCCAAAGAGTTCGTGTGCAATTTAAAAGGTTTATAACTTTGTAAGTATTTGTGATAGAAGGAATATGCAAAAAGTATTATAAAGTTTCATTTTTCTAGTTTTAGGAAACTGAAAAGCCAAATGAAACTGTCGAACATCCAACGTGAAAGAGACTCAACCAAAGTTAATGTGTGGTGTGCTTTAGGAAAAAGTCATATTATAGAGTTATTCTTTTTTGAAGATTGTGTTATTAACGATGACAGCTACTTAGATATGCTGCAGAATTACTTTATTCCATAGCTTAAACGGTTAAACCTGAAGCATGATGCAGTGTTTCAACATGATGGAGCTCCTTGCCACTCTACTCTAAAAGTTGGACAGTTTCTAAAGTGGGAATTCCCTAACAGATGAATCGGAAGTCGTGTTAGCTTTTGTATTGCTAATGATGAAGGACATGTGAAATCCTAAAAAGTACAATAAAAATTTAAAATTTAAATTTTTTTTTAATAATTTTTACAGATTTTTTCTATCAAAAATATTTACAAAGTTATAAATTTTTTAAGTGCACACTAACTTTATGGACACCCTATTACTTATGTATATTAAGAATATTTAGCACGTTAAACTAGGTTTGGCAAATTGTGATGATTTTACTGTTTAATCTGGTTACTAAACTATTTCTTTTATCTGTAAAGTCATTTGATTGCATAGTTTTCATTTGAATTTGAAACAACCAATAAATATAATTGGCTTATTCTGGCCCAGCAGTTAAAATTTTGAAAAAATTTTCTACGCGCTAATATTAAGCCTCAACAACTAAGTCAGTGCCTTTCAAACTTTTTTTCACTATGGTACAAAAATAAATTCTAGATTTTTTCGCGGCACAACTACTTCATGAAAGCAAAAACCTCTCGATACTCTCTACAAGTCTGCATACTGAAATAATATTTACTATATAGTCCTAGCAATAGCAACTTTTAATAAAAAAGGTAGGCTTGGATGGCGCGTACAGAATTTTTTTGATATAAAATGGAATGTTTGACAAACACCCTCAGTTTTTGTTGCCCGCTTTCTATTCCCGATGCTCGTCGTCAAACAAAAACTAGATCTACGCGTATTTCTACAGATAGTTCATTATGAACGGCCATGAAACATGAACAGCTTGTTGGCAAATATCAGGGGGCTCATGCTGAGCGCTTTAGCAAAAACTACGAAACTCGATTTCTTTACGTATCAGTTGCAAGGAGTGTTCCATGCTTAAAGGAAGAAATCGCTTTTGTGCTACCAAGTTTAAAAGTAAATACCTATCAATGCATTGTCGTCTGCATGCTTTTTTAGACCAGCGCTTTTGGGGGCCGCGCACTATTGGTGAACCCTAAAGCTTTTTCGGGTGGCCTCTACATATTTTTTAAACCATTTCGATTCCGTAAGTTTAAATAGAAGCTATTTTGTTTTGAATAATTTCAGTCATCAGTAATAACCAGGGCGTCGAACCGTTTAAAGTAACGTTCCTGTTCAGGTTTAAGTTAGAAAAATTTTATTTTTAATGCTCAGTTCCGGTTCAAATTCAGCAAATTTTATTTTTAAAGGTTCGGTTCCGGTTCAGGTTTAGAGTCGATTGGCGGTACAAAATTTTAAGCTAGGTTTAAAAAGCGTGTTTATTTCTCGAAAACTTTCCATTTGACACTCATCGGGAAGAATCGTTAGAATAAACTGAGAGCAATCCGATCGTGCTAATATAAGAAAGGAAAAGGAGTCAGATTGGTTAAAAAAAGCAACCAATCAGGAATAGAATAGAATAGAAAACGAGAGTGCGTCTGATTGGTCAAGAAAGACAAGCAATTAAAAGCGAAAGAAAAAAAGGGTTTATAAATCAGCTTTAGACTGTAAAAAAATTCTTTGTGACAATATAGATTAGGTTAAAAAGATTTGATAAAAGTAGCTTTAAAAGTGGAAAGGTAGAAAGAAGTACGTCCTCGGGCAAGGATAGAGAATTTTGTGTCACTGTATTGGCTGGCACAGGAAGGGTTTTACAAAAGACGCTGTCAAATAGCAGAGTCATGGGCAACAATTTGAGAGGTATTGTTTGTCTCACAGGCACAGCAAAGATTAGAGCGGTCGGTAGATTGGTAAGTACCTATGTACCGACTATCGCGGTGGCACACAAATTGATAAATAACATTATTGTGGTGATGGGCAGGTAATACATCCTTCTTGGTTGCGAGAAGAAAAGGCCTGGTTGTAAAAACAACACGTGTTTCAACAGCAAAGTAGCAACGCTGAATGGCTGCAGTGAGTTGCTTTTCAAATTTGGTTAAAACAGTTCCCAGCCATGGAAGATGGAGATAAACCAGATATTTCTTGGGTCCATGTTGAGATAACTGGTTGACTTGTCGGATCTCCTTAACTGTGGGTGTAATAATATGGTTTGGGGAGCCATTAGTAACCAAAATGATTGAATTTTGTCGAGCTCAGCCTGAAGCCTGCTGCTAAAGCAGATGAACACAGCTCGGTGAACCAGTGTAGTCACAAGATTGATTTTTCGCTTCATAGGGATGAAACAATCCCAATGTAGGCATTGGCCGGTAAAGGTGTGTTTCTTATACACAGATGTGATAAATCCAGTTTTGTGCTTCTCAACTAGGAGGTCAAGAAACGGGAGAGAAGAGTTAAGTTCTTTTTCGAACGTGAAATGTAACGAAGAGTGCAGAAAAACTTTTCACAATCGTCTTCGTTTTCAAAAACCGCAAAGGTGTCTTCAACGTAGCGGCAGTAAATAAAAGGTTCTTCACGTTGAGATAGAGTTTGGTTTCCTGGTAACCAACAAAGATATTAGCGAGGGCTGGACCCAATGGGCACCCTGTAGCAGCAACATCAGTCTGCCGATATATAGTGTCCTTGAAAATGAATTTAACCAACGAGGTGACCGTTTGCATCAGCTCAATAAAAATTTTCCTGGGAAACGGAGGTGGTACTAGATCGTTATCATAGAGAGCATTGGCACAGATTTCGATAGTTTCTTGCAAGGGAACGTTGTAAAGAGGCTGGATATATCAAAGGAACAGAGAAACGGAGATAAAGTAGGAATATGAAAATTTTTGAGAGTTTCAACAAAGGTGAAAGTGTCAGGTATATAGTTTGTCGAAAATAAGCTCTTTTTTTCCTTTTGATCCGTTGTCTTTCTTGACCAATCAGACGCACCTCGTTTTCTTTTCTTTTTTATTCCTGGTTGGTCGCCTTTTTTAATCAATCAGACTCCTTCTCCTTCCTTATACAAGCACGATCGGATCGCTCTTAGTTCATTTTGACGATTCTTCTCGATGAGTGTCACATGAAAAGTCTTCGAGAAATGAACACGCTTTTTAAAGCTATCTTAAGGTTCAGGTTTAGCAAATTTTATTTTTAGGGGTTCAGTTCCAGTTTAGCTTTGGTTCGGCTTCAAAGAAAGTCATAAGCTGTTATAATACCGATTTTTGATTTGGGTTTAGTTACGGCCTAATTTTATAATATACTTTTTCTGTCCATTTTTGCAAGTGTATAAATTAAGAACATGTCATGGTGAATCGTAACCATAGACATTCCAGACTAAACGATTCGGGAAAAAGGCGCAAAACAATTTTACCCGAATCATGATTTTGCACAATATTACCAAAATGTTCAAACGTAACAAATATAACTGAGCAAAATGCTTTAGCTTTGTTATGTACCCGAAATCTTTTGGGCTCTCAAAAAATCAACTGGCATAGTTTTTAAAGGACTATGGTAAAGAGTATATATAAACTTTTTTAAATGTAGGTATTTTGGTAGGCCTATAGGTTTTAAAAAGACAAACGCTAAATCTATTCATCGGCGAGCTATTCAGGTGTGAATTGTACGATTCTGTATATTTCAACAAAATTAGATAATTGTACAATAAATTGATTTTGCGAACTCCAAATTTGCAAGCGAAAATTTTTTGTAATTTTGTTTTTGGTATCAAGTTTTTTGCGCTATACCTGTTACGCTATTGACAATGTCTTAAAACTTCTTTATAATGGTGGTTGTATGCATGTATTAGATCCTTTTTGGACTCGTAATTTACATGCAAATATACAGGGTGGGCCATAAAAATGTTTCTGCTTTTTCAATAATGTTATACTCCGTAACCACAAGCCGTAAAAACTTGTTCTTAGTCTCATTTTTACTGTCAATTAATGTACTATTAACAAGTAAAATCGTATTTTAATTGTAGAAATAATTTACGAACAGGCAAATAACTTTTTTTGTCATTACACGAGGGTAATTTTAAAGACGCAATACTGCTTTAATAAAAAGCAGTAAATATGAAAAAAGGAAAAATATTTGACTTTTTAAAGCAAGATATTTACTTTTTACTTAAAAACAAGAACATAATATTTCCATTATAACTAATAGCCACCGTTGTTTTTGAGGCACTTTTGACACCGTATTCTTAAATCTCGCATTGAGTTTTTAATAATTCCTGTATAATTTTTAAGTTAAGTGACATTGTGAATGATACGATCACGTACATCTTGCAGGTTAGTTGGAGGTGTTTTATTAGCTTTATTTTTAAGATGACCACAAAGAAAAAAATTTATTATTTTTGTTTTTTTTATTATTTTTCTAATATTTTTCCTTTTTTCATATTCACTGCTTTTCATTAAGTAAAAAGTAGTCTTTAGAATTGCGTCTTTAGAATTACCCTCGCGCAATGACAAAAAATGCTACTCTCACTTTTTGTTTGCCTGTTCGTAAACTATTTCTATGATTAAAATATAATTTTACCTGTTAAAAGTATATGAATTGACGGTGAAAATGAGACTAAATACAAGTTTCCAAGACTTGTAGTTATGGAGTAATAAATTATTGAAAAAGCGGAAACATTTTTGTGGCCCACCCTGTATGACAAATAAGGTGTAGCAACCGTGCAAGTCTTTTGTTAAAGTAATATTTTGACAAATTTTGACTTTATTCAAAATTTGTTTGGCCAGGTCATTTCTACAATTGGTTTTCGATTACTATTTAGTTTGAGTCAGCAATCCACATACAATTTAAAAAACGTATTTTTGTTTTTTAAAATCGCTTCTGTACGTTTCGCCTAACACTTAATAAAAGTTGCAATGAAAAGTTGCATGTAAAAAAGAAAAAAGTTCAAAAAGTTTCAATATAAAATTCCTGGGAACAGCTTAAAACATAGCGCTGAATAAAGTTTGAGCATTTAAGAAGCTGTAAAAAAAGTTACAAAAATTGCAAAACTTGCTCTGTGATTATACAAATTCGCTTTACCGTTTAATTCAAGCACAATGAATGACTGAAGTTTTAAGACATTGTTACGTTTTCGTGGCAGCGATAATTTTGCCTAAAGCAGTGTTACGAAAGCTTTTTTCTCTCTCATCAAACTTAAAAACTCCCAAAATTTTGCCGCACATTTTGACCAAAAACGTAAAAATCTAATCTATTTAAACAGAAACTTAATAGACTTTATAATTTTTTGAAATGAATCAAAGAGTCTTACTAGATCTTGAGTCATGAATTATCCAGCAGTTGTAAAGCTTAAATTTCAAGAAAAATGAAAGTTTTTTTCTAATTTAAAAAAGTGTATCTTAATTACAATTATATTGCGACACACCTAGCATCATCTTGCATCATACCACTGTGCTGCGGCACACCCTTGCGAAGCACTGACTTAGAGTGTTTAAAAAACGATTAGTATCATCTATTACTATTTAGCTAATTCGATATTGTTCTAGACATTGTGTCGTGAGTTTACAAAGAAAACCAAACAGATGGTTTTTATTCACTTAAAAATCTGAAACGAAAAACGAATATAAATAACACACAATTAAACAAGAAATCAGGTTAACTAAAACGCAGCAAGCTTCTTCCAAGCAAGACTGATAATGAACTGAAAATAAAACGACAAACAGAAGACTTCAATTAATTAGCGCGGGTTTTCACAACGATCAATTACGAATTTCATCACACATTGTATCTTTTGGTTGTATTTATATTTATGTAATGTTTATGTAACTTTTATCATCGCATTTTTTTGTCGTATGGTGACGTGTCTTTTCCTTTTTTTACTGATTTATATAAATATATATATATATATATATATATATAGCGCCGTAAATTTTTTATTCATTGCAGTTAAGAGATGCTTAGGAATCGTTTGTCACTGTAGCCTACGTGACATTTTTTATAGTGTTTGCGGATTCAAGGATCAAAGTTGACGCCTTGGAAGTTAATTCTATAGTAAGGTAGAATTGTTTTATTTGGTGTGGAGAACGAACAATTAATTTTAATATTAGCCAACGGGGTGCTAATTTACTTTTACTGTAAGTCGGTACGAAGTTTTTCCGATATCGTCATTGTTCACTTGAAGGATTTCATCACATCAGTTACCAGAAATCCGCGAGGAGATTAATGACACGAGTCCCAACATCGGAGAGCTTCCGGAAGGTAAAATTATAGACTCTCGGCTCCGGAAGCAAAAGAGAAGACTTGGTGTCAATTGCAGGCCAAACGCCAAATAGATACTTTCACCTAATGCACTGCAACTCAACATAGAAGGCTTGAGCGTACAAGATTTGTAAGCTCTGCGTTGTCAGCCATCTAGTTAACAGATAAAACACCCTTGTTATTCTTCTCCAAGAGACTGACTCACGGCACCAATGCTGATACCAAATTACACTTTGGCTGGTTAAATCTCAAATAGGAATCAAGGCCTTGCTACCCTTGTCCATAAGCGATTCAAATGGACCTTTGCTGATCAATCTTTTGAAAGATCGGCAATTAAATGGTTATGTGTGGATGTCGATGGCTTCAAAATTATCGTACAAACCATCCAACTTGCAATTAACGTCAACAGCCATTCCGGTGTTTCAATATTACTGTCTCTATTCTGGTTACTTTAACTATTTGCATAAAGATTGAGGATACGATTTTTTCAGTTCAAATGGAGAATGCCTGGCTAACTAAACAGTTCAGGGCAACTTATACTTTTGCACAATGCTATGTTTTTTCCTGGTCCTTGGCACACTGGTACTAATCTTGCTCTGGCTTTTGGAGTGCTGGTCATGAGAGCTGGTCTCTGGATAGACATATTCTTAATACGCTTCTTATGTCATAACATTGACCTTAGCTAATTACGGCCTCTAAACTTGTAACTTCTGTTTCAAGTGCGCCGTACAAGCAATGAAATCTCTGCCAGGCCAACTGGAAACTGTACAGGCCCATTAATGATAAACTGGATGAAGACTTATCATCTCCAGACTCCAGCTGTGTGGATGAGACATATCAGGACTTTTGCTAATCCATCCTCCAGGCAGCAAAAAGATCTATTCCATGTGGCCGCAGAAACAACTGTACAGGCAACGTTGGGATGCGAAATGTGAGAGCCTCTACCAGGCTTTTCTCAAAGCACCCTCGGGTGAAAAATCCAACAAGGCTGCATCGGACTTGCTTGCTCAAATTGATAAAAAGAGAAGAGAACTGTGGTCAATATCAATATCATTGACTTCACGCACTCCAGTCGGCTGGCCGACCTTAAATCAAGTCACTCTTCTAACTCAAGAAATTGAGAATAAATTCTCGGTTAAAAACAAGGCTGGTGCAGTATTTATCCCTCACAGCAACTCACGATACCGTATGGCATTGCGGCTTCATCTGCAAACTTTTACGCCTTCTACTGGACAGGCATATGATTTCGCTGTTGATGAAAATTCTTTGAAATTGCAGTTTTACTCTTGCCACTGGTAATGAGTTGCGAAGCAGGTTACGACACCTCAAAAATGGCGTCCTGCAGGGATCAGTCCTAGCTCTCCTTTTATTCAGTATCTACATTGATGGTCTGCTAGTACAGTAGCTATTGAAAGAAAATTTGCTTACGCAGATGACTTGGCAATCTCGCACGGAACATCCAACTGGCAGACATTAGAGGAGACTTTAAGTCAGGAAAAGGCAAATATATCCTCGTACCTCTAGAAATGAAATCTGAACCTCAGTACAACCAAATTGGTGTCGACTTCCTTCCACCTCAATAATAAAGCGGCCCAATGCAAGGTTTCCATCACCATAAAAGGACAAGCCCTACCTTACTGTGCTAAGCCTACGAACCTTGGCATACAATTGGATGGGGTGCGTAAGTTTTGCCGATATTTCAAGTCACTGCAAAAAATAAACAACACGCGTTGGGCTTTTGAAGAAATTGGCGGGGTCGACTACAACATTGCCCAATGTTATTCTGGTCCTAATGCGTTCTGCTGCAGAGTACAGCTCGCCTTTACGGTGTCGTAGTGCCCACACTCGTCTCAATATTTAGTCAATGAATAACTTTACGCTTTGCGCATTGTCCTCGTGGTTGTCGTTGTTTGAAAGGGCATCAACTCCAGATTAGACACAAGCAGGACTGGGGCCGAGGGTCTATCTTTTTATTACCCCAGGATGCTGTACTGCCCGGATCAGATGCTCGCAGTGATGTTGGTAAGCCATCATTGAGTTTGTCATCCAAAATTGTCAGACTGTGCTCCATGTGGTGTTCGATGTATTGGTCACACTATTAGAATGTGATCTGCGGTTTGTTTAGCCGCGCCGCACTAGCAATTTTGTAAAAAAGCGAGTCCCATTTGTACATGGACGAATGGAATCGCCCAACACCAGTCCGCAGACAATTGAGCTTATCCCAAGCTGTTCAGAGCAAGCTTATCCCAACAGGCATATTACTGGTCCTGGGTATAAAAACATGGAGCCTGGATGTATTCTCACAATACTCCGCGTTCCATTTATGGTTTGTTCACTCAGAAGCGCGGATACCAAGTCCGGCAAGGTTCTTTAAAAGATTCCGCGCAGCTGGCACAAATGTGCGTCTGATCTTAATCCCTCTTGGTGAGCATCTGCGGACCACTTAAAAGACCATACAAAATATGATCAGGGTCCAGAGATCCACAATAAGCCAAGAGAGTGTCGCTCCTAGTCAGTGAATATCAGCTGGCCTGATGCCTAAAAGTATGGGTAAGTGGTCCGTAGGAGTGGAACGCAGGCATCCAATGACTATGCGCAAGACATCACACAGGAGACTATCTATGAGGCGAGGGTGAGCGCTGCAACAGTAACACCAGACTGCTTTGCAATACTCAGCTGTTGAGTAGATAAAAGATAAGGAAGCTGCGCGCATTGTGACTGGATGTCTGCGCCCTACAACAATAGGCAATTTATTTGTCTTGGCAGGTATCCTATCAACTGAGCTTTGCAGCTCACCGAGCACAAGGGCCTAAACCTTTATAAAGGTCTGTTGTCCTCTTTTATAGAAGACACCAATAGCTCAAATCGGGACACCATTTATGCTGCTGCACTGAAACTTTTAATGGACATTTCTAAGTCGGACAACAGTGTGGCATGCCCGGAGGAAAACAAATGGAGCACGGAATAGCAAAGCAATACCTCCCACCTGCATACTTTCATTTCCGACGTCAACCCCAAACCATTGGGAATGTATCTATGCAGACCATCCTGGGTTAGGCTTATGCGCTTCCGTACTGACGTTGATTTTTTTCCGTTTCACAGTGTACAGATGGGGTATGGCTCCCATAGCAGCCTGTGAGTGTGGCGCGCAGTAGTAAACCGCTGACCTCATTATAAGACCCTGTCCCATCTTCCATTGTCCAAGCAGGGGGCATGATCTGGAATCAGTTAATGAAGAGACAGTGGTCTGGCTGAATAATACCTGTCCTGGTATTCAAAAAATCTTGTCAACAAAAACGATCTTAGGATCCTACCATTGCACATTTACCCGCTGGTCACCTACCCTAGGTCATATACCCGGGCAGTTACGGCCAGGATAAATGAGCAAAATAAAACGATACTAGGGGGTATATGACTAATGGTAAGTGACCAGGGGGTAAGTGGCCTGATACCAGAGTAACATCCATTCCATACGAAGAAGAAAAAAATGAAGCTGTTGAGCGATTATTTGCAGTTGTTGGCGCTGTGAATTGCTTTAAAGCTTGAGAGCCAAGTTTTACAAGAATTGATCAAGTTCTTTTGAAACTTGTAAGTATATTCTTTACAATCAAAAACCGTAGTTTCTTTTTATTTCTAGAGAGAAAGATCTCGCAAATTCATTTGCACTTAGCCAGAACTAGCTGCTTTAAAAACTTTGGTCTCTCGCAAAACTGTTTTTAAAGCCGGTATAAAAGAATTAATACAACTTTACTTCATCGCAGGTATTTGAGTTATCAAGTTCAACTAGTTTTTTCGGATTCTCGAGTAAAGTTGTGAAAGTTTGAATTCTTAAATTTAGTTTAAAATTATTATGTAAAAGCTGAAAAAAAAGATCTTCGCTTTCAATCAGCATCAAATTCTCAAATTTTGTCTAGTACTATAGGTGAAGGCTAAAAAAATAGGTCTTCACTTTTAATCAATGTCCATATTCTCAATTTTTGTTCTAATTTAAAGGTATAGTCTAAAATAAAAAAAAAGTCATCACTTTAAAACTGTTTCCAAATTCCGAAAATAAAAGCGCTCCTTTATACGGCGTACGCCCCCACTTTGGAAACCACTGCTCCAAATAAAGCTAAAAAAACGATAAAAATTTTCAACCAAACCGTAGTACTGTACTTGAGCTTCTCCAAGTCGAAGTAATGGCTAAACAGTTACACTTAATATAGCTCCTCCAACGTTTTCCTGCGTGTTAGGAGGATAAAGAGAAGAATAATAATTATAAGTAATAACAAACTATCACAATTAGAGATGAGAGGGCAAACAAGGACTAATTTTCTGCTGTTGACCAAGAAAAAAATTAACTCCGCGCGAGCGACTAAAATTGACCTTTTTAAAATGCAATTACGAGGCGATAAAAACTGTTTGGAAAAATTAAACTTACCGGTAAATAAAAATTTTCTATAAAAAATTCTATTGATACCTGAAAAAGTTTGTTCGATTTTTATTTAAAATGTTACGGCGGCGCTTCTCAGCCTTTTTTTCTGCGACCCAAAATTCGGTAAAACAACGATATGCAATAACCTACTCTAAAAAGATTTCCAATTTTTTTCGAAAACTTTTCAAGAGCCCTGACATGACAGCGGGGAATCTTTGTTCGAAACATTGGAAAAGAAAAAACGTTTTAAAGGTCCGAAAGATGACGTTAGTAAAAATAGAAAACCGCCATTTTCTAATTTATTCAGATAAAAAAAATTAAGATTTTAAAATGAATCACATTCCCAGATTATTATCGTATTGCAAGCAAACCATATGTGAGAAACTGCATCAATTCCATTCATGCTAATTGTTATCGTTGATAGCAATCTGGTTTCGTGAAACTTCACTCTAATTCCACATCATGTTTTTGGGTTTTAAAGCACAGTGTTTCGAGTAAAAAGCACCTGTTCAACGATAAACTTCTATAAAATCTGAGAAAATATAGGAGGACAAAAATTTACGATAAGTATTTACTACAACCTTCTGCTAAACAGGGCAACATCGCTGTAAACAGAATGGCTTTGGCTTTTCGGATTCCTAATTACTACAAAAACTGCTTTCAAGAACTTTCTGTTTTAAATTTCCAACGGTAATTCTTCAATTGAAATGGTTTTTTATGAATGTTGCTTATGCGTACCTCGTTTAATATAAACACAACTTGTTTATAAAACAGTAAAATAAATGAATAATTTTGCTTTTAATACGTAGCTTTTTTCAACTACTCAACCCCCGAATGTACAAAAATTCAGTTTTTCTTATTCAACATTTTTTTTTCGCAAATCCGGGTTCGATTCTCAAGCTGGCCAATCTGGCTCAATGTTGCCAAGGCCTCGCCATAGTTGCGGCACTAGTTTTTTCATAAAAAAAAAAACAAATAAAGTCACCCGGAAGAAAAGTTGTTTTGAAAAAAACAAAAAACTGTCCGCTTGTTATTGCTGATTATTTACAAAAGAGAACTACAAGAAAGCAATAATTTTTTGACGTACAGATTATAAGTTTTAAAAAATATTTAATTGTAAAAATTGCCCTAAATAATTGGCTTTTTTCTTGCCAAATTGACTTAGAAATTCTACGTACAATGGAATTTCTACTCAGTTATTTAAAAAATCTTGAAATTTTAAGTTTCCCTTGTTTTGTTTTCATAGCTCAATTTATTTTCTCGACGACGATTGTTATTGATTAATTCAATCGACAACTACGACAACTTTAGTGGGAAACTATTTGTATAAAAGAAAACGCTTTGCTTAAAAGGATCGAAATTACTGAACAATTTAAACGGTCATCTAAACAAAATAAAATTAAAAAAATTTTTGCAAAAGTTAAAATCTTCAACAACTAAGAAACGAAAGTAACTCAAATGGTTGAAAGAGAGTTTTAAAATGTTTAAAAATTATAAATACATGTATTTTACTTTTGTCAGAAATAAAACACAAGAAAAAAGGACTACATGTACTTTAAAAGCGAGAACATACGTAACAGTAGTTTCATCAAAAATTTTCTTTTTCATTTATTTTTTATGTTAATACAGCAAAATGCAGTCATTAAAAGTTTTTGTAAGCTTACGGTAATCCAAATTGCAGTTTTTTAAAATGCAATAATTTTCATCTAGCTTTGATTTTGATATTTTTCATCTAGCTTCCTGGGAAATCTCGGTTTATTGCATTTGAGTCGAAAGCAGTAATTTAAAACAAGAAAGTTCAATATGTCGCACTATCACAACCTACGTATTTAGCAAAGACTTGGAAATGATGATGAAGAACGTTTTGGGAGACAAAAATAAAGAAACTAGCATATTAAATTTAAGAGAAGACTTTTTTGTAATCGCCTGCCATTTGGGACGAAAATAGACAAATTGGTAACTACTTGTAAGTGAAGTCTAATTTGTTTAGTAAGTTTTTCAGACAAAATTGTGTGAGATTTTGCGATCTCCGTGGTACATTTTGCAATCCCGGGAACCCGGGATTTCCCAAAAAGTTAAAAATTTTTCTGGAAAATCTGTTATAGCCTGATAAAAAGTCCGAAAAATTATAAACCTAAGTTGACAACTTCACATTGAAAAAGTTTGTTCCAAGTGGAGCTTGGCGTTGACTTGATTTTAATAAGAAAATTGATGTTTTTTTTTGTTTTTTACAGAAAAATGCGAAAGGAATCACTCCTAACTCTGTCAATGTTTTAGTAAATATAACTAAAATCACTTTTAGCCGGTAATATATCTAACTAATTAAGAAAATGCACACACAGGCGTAATTTTTTTGATCAATTCAATATATTACCCGCCAAAAGTGATTTGGGTTATAATCATTAAAGCAGTGCTTCTCAAACTTTTTTGTCTAGCGACCCAAATGCTAAACTGAAATAGAGAGCAAGCTAGATTTGACAATTCAGTTTTTTGCAAACTTTATTGCAAGCATAAAAAGTGTACCAAACACAAAACCATCTGCCTCGGATTCTCGATTTTTGTCTCTAAAAAGTAGTGATCTCAAAAAAAAGTCTTCACTTAGATTCTGTTTTGGATTTCTTGATTTTCGTCCCGAAAAAGCAATAATCACTAAAAAAAGATCTGCACTTTGAATTTGTTTCTAACTCCATCCAATTCCTCCCATAGTAGTTTTTCCTACCTTAATTATCACCAAACTGTTTCACAAGAATGCACGCAACTATGATGCAACAAAGAAATCAGTAAAACCACTATTGAATTCAAATAAAAATGATTTAATTTTTACACAACTACAGTCGTCGGTGACTCCATCAAATTAAACGGCAACTTACTTTTGGACAGCGACCCAGGGTTTGAGAAGGATTGCATTAAAACATTGGCAGAATTAGGAGTGATTTACCAATCACCTTTCAATAGTAATTTTTTTTGTTATTTAAAGCAACGATTTTAACCACAAGCCCGAAAAGCAAAATCAATGATAATTTTGAAACCTTACTAATCTTTTTATGTATTTTGGTAATCAGTTTTTATTTCGGGATTGACTACTGTATTGGTTTTTATTTCAGCACAAAATTTTTCATTAGTTTTCTATAATATAAAATAAAATGCAGTATAGTATCTTTTTTATTTATCAATTACTTTTTTTTACGGAAGCCGCTTATGGTAGTTCCTTGTCAAGAAAGGAAGAAATCAAAATAATCAATTGTTTAAAACAAAGACAAAAGTAAGTAACTGCTATTTACTGTATTCAGAATAGTTTTTATTTTTATTTTTTGTTTTATTTGCAGTTTTGCATTTGTTCATCCAGAATTTTTTTTTTATTTGCAGTTTTATTTTAATTATTTTTTTGTTTTTGTTTTATTTGCAGTTTTGCGTTTGTTCATCCAGAATTGCAAAAAACTCAAATAAAAAAATGTCTTCATTATCTTGATTCCATCTCTCGATCAAAGTCTTTATTTAAAGCTGGTAGGTTCACCGCCAGAAGACTTTATTAAATACTAAGATTAAAATTCCAAAAAATTTATACTCTTTTCTAATTTCAAAGCTTACGCGTACGATCGTTGACTGGGGGTGCGAGAAATATATTGGGATTTATTGCTTTCTAAGTATTTCGTTAATTGGTTTATCTAAAGATTAAAAATGTCTTTACAGATTTACGTTAAAATTTGTGGCTGAATTGAAGTCAATGCAATAATTCAAAGTTTATTGGGATTAAAAAAAAAAAAAACGATATAAGGTAGTCATATTGCAGCAATTTGGGAATGCAGCCAAATGGAATATAATAACTGAATAATATTTACAATGGATTTTTGACAATTATCAATCAGGTGTCTTATTCAATGCACTATAATATTTTATCACGCCAATAGTTTTAATAGAATAGTAACATAATCAAAATATCTTTTTTTGGTGCAAAACCATAAAAAGATATAAAGAATTTTTTATTTAAAATTAACTTTACAGCTTTTGAAGCAGGCAAAAAAGATTGGTATAGTTTATAAAACTCCCAGATCATATTTTCAAATTAATTTCCGGTTTAAATTGATTTTAGAGTTTAGTCGCTTGTATTGTTGATAAGGATTATTATCTCATTTTACTTTGAGCTATAAAAATTTGCATTACAAAAAAAAGAGTATTCCTTCTGGGACCCATTTATGTTTCCTGAAACAAAAATGCCCACGTAATGTGAATTTATTGATTAGAGTTCGACAATTAAACGTTTTATTAACTGTTTACTAAAAATTCTTTTAATTATTTTTTTTAGATTCGTACGAAAACCAAACAACGGCAATAAATAAACAGGGCGATAAAATGCTTTGGTATTTAGTCGGTAAGCATCAATTTTTTTACAAACAACATAATAACAGCGCCACCGCTTGGATCGTCTTGTGGCCGACAGAAAGCACAGAACCCTAGTCCAGATTTAAAATTTAGGCTAATAAAATATTGTAGAAACAAATTTTTATCAATTTCCTTTTTTCGGGTAAAAAGTTATTTTTATTAGTGAAATTAAACTAAAGACTAACAAATTAGTCTTGACTTTTTTTGGAAAAAAACACTTTTGGGCTTTCATATAAAGTAAAAAATGTTTACAGTTCTCAAAAACCGGTTTTACCGAAATTTGCCCAGCTGACTTGAAAAACTGATGCTGCCCCTAAAATTACAACGTTAGTTTTAAATCTATTCAAATCTGCAAGTTTCACACAAAGCCAAAACGTTAACCTTAAATATCTGGTACAACTTCTAACCCTGATTTAAAGTGTGGAACAGCAGATATTTTAAATAATTGTGCTTGCTTTCTTTTTCCTAGTTTGTAGTCCTAAACTTTTGGCCTGCAAAAAAGCTCTACCAAACTGTTTTGTATACTTCCACTATGAAGATAATTTTATAAAAATTGCGATACTATTGCGTGAAACGCAACTTTAAGCATTTACCGACTCTATTTTATTAGCTGGTAGCCAGTTTTACGGTCTTTTTTTGGGCTAATTCACAACTTGGCACTCAAAAGAATATTTCTGTGCGACAGAGCAATGACTTTAGTGCTATACTTGAGTTAATTCAATATTTCACTTGAATTTCATTGGCGCTTTTTGGACTTAGATTTAAAGCTGAAATTTTCTTTTTTTTTAGTTTCGATTTGAACTTTAAAAACGAGGTGCTATTCTTTGAGATGGAGCCCAGGGTGGTAGTGCCTGTCAATATCAAAACTGTGCCCCCGCAACAAACAAAAGATTTGGCAACACTGGGTTAAAGTTATAAATGCTGGGATTTTTGAACGTTAAAAAAAAAGCACAATATGGAATCAAATGCATTACACTTTTTTATAAAAGTTTTCCAACTTTAATTCAAAAAAATGACTAAAAGCTTAAATTAAAGCTTGTTTTAAACAATTTATTAGATTTCTTATTAATATTTTCGAATTTCAGCCATGTTAAAATGGAGACAGAATAGTAGTAAACAAATGGCTCTGATAAACAAAGTGTCTTCTTGCTCTTGGTTTTCTAAAACTGTACGACGCTATTGGTTGAATTTTTTTCGAAAACGACGCGGCACCGTCTTCACGTCCGTTGCTACATTTAACCAATCGTGGAATGCAAACCAAGGAAACATAACAGTCAGACCATCGTTTATGGAGTAAGTCTAGTGAAATTTTTTTGAAGAATTAAGTAGATTTAAAGAAAAGTACAAACTATATAGTAAAAACCAAAAAGTGTTAAAAAGCGATCGTCGACTAAAGCTGAATTTATAAAAATTAAATTGGCCCACGATTTGTTTACAAAAGAAAGTAATCTCATTTTGTTTTGATTTTGATTTAAACAGAATTTGGTTACAAGAAAAAATTAATAACGTTACTAAAAGTGATCAATAAAGAAATTGAAAACAAACATTTTGTAGATGCATATGAATTTTTTCATCTTGGTACTGAACACTATCATTGACTAAAAAATTATTATTAGGTCATAAATAAATAACTTTACAACAAAAAATTTAAGTTTTTTTGCATACCAGGGTCGGCATCAAACCCCAAATTTATTGATCGACGTCATTTTGTAAAAAAAAGTATCACCCATTGAGATGTTTGCCCACAAGCGTAAAAAAAAGATTATTTTTGCTCCAATTTTGTTCATTTTTTTACCAAGTTTTCTTTTCCGACTTAATAACACATTTTTTTACAAAAATTTGGACCTACAAACAAAAATAATAAATAATTATAAAAATTTGAAAGATTTGTAGGGAAAGCAAAACACTGATAAATAAGGATTTGTTTTTTTGTTTTCAGGTACTCTGACAAAAATATTGTCGCTGCTGAGTTAGTTCTATCCAGAATCAATCCAAGCTTAACCGGAGAGCTTTATGGTCGTTACAAAGTATTTGTCACCGTTCGTGAAAATAAAAGCAACAGCGCAAGTTACATAAACTATTTGGTAAATTTACTAATTGAAAACAGTTTTTTTTGCAAATTCGAAAATCAAACTGAGAAAGAGACTTCACTTAAAATGAAACTATTACAAGCACTAGTAATTTTTATTTCAAATATAGTGAAGCCCCCCTTGACTTAAAACTTTTCAGTGAACTCTATGCTGCCCTACTGTGGGCACATTATGTTGACCTCAGAAGTATTATAAAATTATATTTTATTTATTATTAATGGGCTATTCCTTTTTATGATGCTCAACTGTTTTTTTGCATTTTGTATCTTTTCTTTGCACCTTGTGGTTTTCTTACAGTCATCATGTTCCTCTCGAGACGGGAGGTTGGTGCTGCTGGATCTGAATCAATCCGAAGTACTGAAATGGCATCGGAATCGTTCAGGATTGATAACACTGTCGGTGAAAGTTGAGCCACTTAGTCAATATATAGAACCTTGTAAGTCAAGACTCCTTAAGCATTTTTGTATAATTTCTTTTTTTTTCTTCCTTTCAAACTCAGCTAGCTTATTTATTTTTGCGCTGCTGATTTAGCTTTTGCAAACTTTTTTCTACTTTTTTTTTATTCAGGCAAAAGCCCCGCCAATATTGTTCATAGAATAGAAGGGCTTGTGGTACACTTCCGTCGCTCTCGGACTGAACGATTGTCAGACGAACGGCAATCTCGATCCCAATTCCTAAATGCTGTTCAAGGATATAGAAATTTTCACATTCCAAAACATCATCACGAAACTGAAGCTAACTCAGGTCGGCATTGTTAAGTTAGCTTTGTTAAAAAAAAGAAACTGGAAAAACTTCGTAAGACTAAAGTACGTAGTACATATCTAGACTTTTCTAAACCAAGTTTTGCTTCAAAGAAAAAGTTTTCTTCCATTTACTTAAAAATTTTTTAACGGTACAAAAAGTATACTGATACAATAAAAATATAAATAAATAACACAGTTTGCTGTGAAAGAAATTATTGATTCGGTTTTGTTTCTAGAAGTTTCGAAGCCAAATCGGTTTGTCAGAGTGAAAAGAAGCCCTCGGCGAATTCCGAGTGGGAAATTACGGGGAATAACCCTCGGCATCCCTTATCGACGAGCAAATTTTAACAAATGCAGCCTTGCTCCGTTTCAATTGCCAAGAAGATTTTTGCAAAAGGTGAAAATGCTGTTAAAATCTATTGGAAAACTTTGATAATTTAAAAAAATTAGAGGATTTAAAAAAGTGTAGCATTTTTCAAAAATGAATCAACACTGAAGTACTACTAGTTGAAGTTCTATTCTCAACGTTATTTAATTTTATTATTTTATCTCTCTATTTATCCTCCTAACTCGCAGGAAACCGACGGAGGCGCTAATACAAAAGGTAAGCAATTACCCCGACCTGCTTCCGGAGATGCCAAGATATTGCTGTCCGCTTGAATATGAGCGAAATTTAGAACTGCTTGTCAAGAACACCAACCAAGGAAAAGTGCCGTAAAGTGTCTTTTTAAGGACACAATAGAATGGCGCGAGTAGGTATTGAATCGAGACTATGTCTATCACAATCCTGGCGCTCTAACCACTCGACTACGCTGCAAACACATTTAAGTCACAACATATGCCGAAAACGTAAGACTAATACCATCTCACGCTATTACGCCCTTTTTTAAACTAAAGCCAGCCAGCAACTCTAGTCTCGCGATGAAAAAGCGAATAGCTAACTCTCTGAAAGGCGCTTATCGAAAAAAAGTAGTGTAATCCGTAAGGCAAGGTTTGTTTTAGATTAGGGATGAGCAGACTTTTTAGCTCGAGGGCCGCATTTACAAGTTGATTTTGCTTGAGGGCCGCACTATAGAAATCTCTAAAAAAAATTTAAAAAAAGGTTATCACTTTAAATCAATGTTCAAAATCTCCAGTTGCGTTCCAAAGGCATAGTGATCCCAAATTTCGGACATTGATTGAAAGTGATAATCTTTTTTTAGAAATTACCATGATTGAAAGCGAAGAAAGAGTAAAGTTATTTGCTTGAGGCTTTTGCGGGCCGCAAAAAAGTCGTGGTGGGCCGTAGTTTGCTCACATGTGTTTTAGACTAAACGGTCGCTTGACTAGAAAATTGAAGAAAGCAATTATGTTCAATATGACTCAAATTTCTTTAAAAAATATTGGACTTATTATGATTAATTTCCAGGCCAGATGCCAGCATATACAGAAACACAGAAGCGTTAAGCAATTTCGCATTTCAAATTCTCAACTTCAACACTCTAGTTTGTCTCGGCCACCGTCACCGCAATCTCCAAACCTTTCCTGCGTCTCTCGTGGTTCCTGCGTCTCTCGCAGGAAAGGTTCCGGTCCTATGTCCGGTCTCTTTCTGTGACTCTTTTTGTGTATCTATGCATTTATGAGGTGAAGCAAAAAATATATACGTATACACTTTCCCGGTGAGTGTTGTTGGGGGACGAACAAAGCAAAATAAAATAAAATGAAAGAAATTAAAGCTGACCTTCAATGTTCCGAAAACCAGAATAAGACACAAAGCTATTAACCCATTAAAGCCCAAATTTTTTTTTCTTTTTCTTTTACTTTCTACTTTTACAAGACTTTTTTTTGTAAAAGCTCCCATCATTCGGTAATTTTTCTTTTGCTGGTGTAAATAAAAAAGCACCACTAACATAGTACACATAGCTGTTGCATATACAGACCTTCTACTTTTGCAGTTAGGGGAATATGGGATAACATGCACCTGATCACCAAATGGGGCACGAGATACAAACACTCAACACCTACATAATAATATCAGTGTCCTTTTAATGGGTACCTATCTCAAGTTTTAAGTTACTTAAACAACAGACTCAAAACACCAATACAACACACCCTTTAGATGATCTTAATGCACATTCAGATCCACCATAAAACATAAAAGCTACAATCTTTCCTAACAGCAATCACACTAACATCATTATCTCAGATCCAGACATAATAGCTGAAGAATGTAAAGAAAGCTCAAACATATTTGCACTACCATCACTTTACAATATATTATTGCAGAAAAAATGGCAGAGTTTCTAAGACCACACCCCATGACATTCATAAATAAAAACAAAAATTACCACGCCCCTTGCGTATTGCGTACAAAACTGGCACAGCTTAGAGCCAACAAATCACCACTTTCGCAAAGCTACCAACACACGGTAAACCCTGATACTTACACGTCACAATCCCAACTATGCTTGGAGACACACATGACACCAATCACCTCTTTAAGTGTAGCTATTTAGTTCCAACCGAGCAGCACACCACTAGTCTGTGAAAAAAACCTTTTGAAAGCAACTGAAGACATTTAAAAGCGGGAGTCTAGGTTGGCTTCTTAAAGGTTTAAGAGATGGCTTCTACGAAATAGCCTTGGAGTAATAGGGGTAATAGCATAATAAGGGGTAAAGCATAATAAGGGGTAATAGCATAATAAGGGGTAATAGCAAGATCAACAACAATACTTTTAAAAATAATCCAGCTGAAATAAATTATAACAAAAAATCAGCAGATTTTTGGTTGGCTTTTAAATCGGTAACATGACAAGTTTAGTTTCACATCCCTTCAATTAACGTTTTAACAGATCGCCACTTGATTGCAGCATCAACGCTAAGTCTATAAAAGTTTAAAAACTTTCATACTTGCTTCTTAGATGTTAACGCTGCAAATCTATAATTATAATAAAATCTTCATTCTAAAATTTCAAAACTTGAGTTTTATAATTTGACTTTGAAGACCCATTTAAGATCGAATGATTCATAATATTTTGATTTTCTGTAACAGGGTTGACCACCCTTGCTCTGTTAAGTTTACCCGACGCTGATTTTTTTATAAGTAACAGAACAGTTGTTACAAGCTACTTGAAAATTTTTATCAACATAGTTGGTTGTCAGTTAAACTCAAAGTAACCTTAAAACTTGAATAAATTGAATTGCTATTCAATTAGACTTTAAACATCACTTGGAGTTCCAACGACATCAAAGAATGTATCGGGGAGTGCACACAACCCGTTCCCGATCACGTGAGCATTACGAATCACGCAATTGTCCTTAATTATGTGAGTTTTATAGTTTGGATTTTTGTAGCATTAACTGTTACTTTGCAATTTAGCAGCTCCGTAGACGTCTTAAATAGGACATCCGTGATTGGGACATAATTAAAGATAAAATGATAACGTTATGTTTTGTTTATATACTTTTATTTTATTCTGTTGATTTAAGTGATAATACATCCATTTTTCCTACTGTCCTGTAGCAGAAAATAAAAAGCATAGAAAGCAGTTGTCATTTACATCCTTTGCTTTTCCAAGGCCCTGAATAAGGCATTAAAAATATTTTTTTGTTACGTTAATAATTTTGCTGAAGTAAGAAAAAAAACAAAAACTTTGGGTTTTTTTTATACTTAAATTTGCAGATGCAAAGAAAGTGACTTAAAAGAAGACCATTAGTTAAACACTAGTTAATTTTTTTTTCAAAAAAAGTCATATAAAAATAGTTTTCATATAGCTGAATGTTGAGCTAAAGAACAATTAGTGGCTGCAAACTGGAAAAAAATGGTTCTGCTTATTATGCGGCCGCCAAAAAACTTTTGATTTTTGAGATTTGTCCTTATATTTAAAGGAGTGTGTCTTGGAAAATAGTGTTGTCCTTACTTCTAAAAAACATCTTTATTTTTGGTATGTGTTTATATTTTGTCTTTGTTTGTCCAAATATGTGGCTTTACAGTATTAAAATTCCGCTTCCTTAAATAATTTAAAAATTGCTTTAATTAATACAATGCAATAATTTTCGGCGTTTTAGAAACGATGATCCTCTTTTTGTTTTTGAAATAACTTTGTTGGTAAATAGAGTTCCAACCACTAATTTAGTTGATTGCAAAAAAAAAAGAAGGTCATTATTTTCATTTCTACATTAAAAGCCTTGCTAATGATTGATGCATGACACATGAATAAATATTGTTCAAGAACTTTTGGCGTTACAAATCTTATTTGAATTACTAGTTGTGCTTATTTTATAGATAAGATTGCTTGCGACCCCGCGTAAAGCAAATAAGTTGTCTCATGTATTAATCTTTAATCACCAATGTTTTTATTACAGCACTCTCCAAAAAATGTTTGCTGCGTTCCTATTCAATACGAGACGTTGACATATCTAAGCCGAAGACACGATGAAATTGTATATCGAGAGTTGAGCAATTTTATTGCATCGAAGTGTGGTTGTCGGTGATTTTAAGTAAAAATTGCTTCCTGTGACGTCGCTTCGCTTTTATCCTAGCACGCCAAACATTTTTAAAAAGAATTTAAATTCAGAAGATCTGTAATAAACTGCTAGGAGTTGAGATTCAATCTAAGCATGGATGAACAGATTTTAATATTTAGAAAAGTTGAGATCTTGAAAAAGTGTTGTTGAATTGATTAAGTTCGCGAAATAAAAAGCAGTTTTACAAAGGCATGTTGTGGTTTACAATTCTATTGAAAGTATTTTTTAAAAAGCACAACACTTAAAAATAATAATTCTGTTAATTTGCTTAATTTTAGCAAAAAAGTTTGCTTAACTTAGCTCAAAGCCTTTTTACAAAAACAAAAGAAAGCAAAGATGTTATATATAAAAACGCGTTATCTGTCTTAATAGAATCATTCAACATTTGCTTTCGGTCTCCAAAAAGAACGGAAGCATTTAAATTTCCTAATCAGATTTTTACTTCTTATTGAACTAGTCAAGAATTCCATTTATCGTTCAAAAATTAATTTTTTTACCAATTCCTATAGTACAGTGGTCGGCAACCACCGGGCCGCGGCCCAGTGCCGGTCCGTGAGGAGTTCGTTGCCGGCCCGCGTACTTTTCCAGATTAAATGCTTTGAAACATTTTTGTAACGTTAGAGCAGTGGTCGGCAACCTGTGGGCGCGGCCTAAATGTGGGCCTTTCAGCAATTTTTTCGTGGGCCGCGGGCTATTTGGTTTTACAAAGTCTTTGTGGGCCGCATGCTAGCCGTACGTGCATGGTAGTTTTAAATGGGTTGTGTAGTGAAAAAAATGTAAAAATTTGAGACGAAATGGAAGCGAAGAATTTTTTTTTTTGAGAGAGATCACCATGATTTTGGAAAAGAAAAAGAGAGAAATTCGAGACGAAATGGAAGTGAAGACCTTTTTTTTGAGAGATCACCATGATTTTGGGAAAAAAATAGAGAAATTCGAGACGAAATGGAAGTGAAAACCTTTTTTTTTTTTTTAGAGATCACCATTATTTTGGGAGGAAGTGGCTAAGTCGGAGACGAAATCTCGAAAACTTTCTGCGTACGCCACTGCCACTGTATGTTTCAAGTGTACTGCTGGGCCTTCAATAATTTTTATAGATAGAATTTGGGCCCTCATAAAAAAAGGTTGCCGACCACTGCTATAGTATATTTTTTGTATTGAATTAATTGTAAAAGTTTGCTCTTTAGAATTGACGTTTCGTGTGATGACTTCATTATTCGATATGAAACGGAGATTTTTTAGGTTCTGGATTTGAAGTGTTTTATGGTTTATTCACTTTTTTGCCATCATTTTAGACTACGAGTCTTTTTTGCTTGTTTTTAAAGACAAAACAACATTTGCCCAGCGACAACTTTTTGGTTATTGGCTTAGGTTTAAAATATTAGTTTACTCAAGCTATGGACTTCTAAATAGTAGTACCTGGACTGGAAACCGGATTAGCGCACACACCAACAGTTGGCCCAAGCGAATGCCTGCGATGTTGTTTTGTAACTCTTTACGGCGCGTCATTGTATTAGCATATAGTAGAAAAGTTTACTTTTTGTATATTTTTTGTGTAATAATTACAATGCCAGCCGTCTTGATGGCAATTCTCGAAAAGGCAAATCTTGTTATGAATATTAATATTTTGAGTACGCTTAGTTATTGTGGAGCTTTGTAAGTCAAAATCGTCAACCGCTTTTTTAGACAATAAAATATCGTAAGATCAAACAAATAATCTAGTGTCAAAGAAACGCGGCATTAATTTACAAAAAATGTATTTAATCTCATAATCATAAAAATAAGTTCAATTAAATTAAAACAAAAAGCAACAGTAATCAATGTTTCTTACACACAAACAAGAAGGAAAATCATTTTAAAATTTTAAAGTTTAAAAATTAAAACTTAACTAAATTTTGTTTTTCCAACAACATTACAAATTTTTGCAGACACTTTATTCGCTTCAGTGCCGCTAATTTCTTGTATCAAATTTTTGCACATGCAATTAAAAAAACCATGTGCAATTCCTTCAAGGATTTTGTGTTCTTTTTCACACATTGGAGTCAGAGACCAAGGTGATATGACAGCACCTTCGTAAAATGCAAAAGTCACAAGTTCTTTAAAAATCGCCCGTTGGTTTTCTTGGCAACTTAAAAAATTATGCCGCAATTCCCCCTCAAAAAGTTCTGCAAAAATTTTTCAGCAGAGACACCCAATATCAAACACCTCGGATTTGGGTTTCCATAACCCTCCGCGATCTATATCTTTGATAAATGGGTTGGCACTGTCAGGAATGTCATCCGTTGCTTCACTAATACCAGCAATGGTGGCGTCTTTGCATTCTACGCATTTATTTCTGGAGACCAAAGATTTGCAGCAGTAGCCAGTAACATAAAATATCACTACCACATCATTGTCTGTTAGCAAAATATTAAATTGCAGGTCTCCATAGAGTGATTCCGCTTTTGCAATAACTTCATTTTCAACAGTTTTTGTTGATTTGGCAACTTGATCAATATGACTGATGGAAATGCGAGAATATTTTACCAACAACAATGTTCGTAATTTTCTATCGCTCTCCAACAATTGCCTCATTGAAACGTAGTAATTGGCTCCACTGAGTTGGCGAATTCGGCTGAATCGTCCTTCTATAGTATCGGATTGAATTTTGCCAAGTAGCACAGTACATACTTAAAACCGCAATAATTAATTAAATATTTCGCCAAGCCTGTGATTCCTCGACAAGTTTGGCGCAAAACCAAAAACGTTTCTTTGGTCAATCTGGGCATCTGAAAATAAAATGATATATGATTCAAAATATTACAAAGTGCACTCATACGTATCTGTATAGTGTCGTTATCGCATATATCGCATATATGGGGCAAATTGCATCATAGTAATGTATAAGCGTAAATTAAAAAGAAATTTTTCCAAAAATTTTTAATGGTTATTAATTGATTGCGTTTTGAACTTACCGTTGAGTTTTCCCAAAAAGTAAGATACTTTTCCAACTCCAAAAAATAATCCAATTTCCAGTCGTCTGAAGATTTTACTGGATCGCGAAAAATATCCCGTTTGTGCTTTCCAATAGTTGGCGACGATATGTTTATGATATACTAAAACTTGGCAAAAAATTCTAAGGCAATTGCGGTTTCTACGAATCCATATTGTTTCAATGCTGTGCGTGTTGATTCATGCAAAAGTGACATAGCAAGTTTCACATTTACTTTTTCTATTGTTTTAGGATTTAAAACAGTCTCCGTTAATTTATGAGCAATTTTCAATGGCTTGTGACGTTCAAGATCGTAAACATTTTTTACATCGGAAAACTTTGCTGTAAGGTTTTGTGACAAGATTGGTGATAGCATTGGCATTTTAAAAACTTTTTTTGTTAGAAAATTGTTGTAAATATTTTTAACAATGTGGGTTGGGTCAAATAATAAAAAAATTCTTCCTCCACTAAAACTATTTTTGAGCTTTGCCAACATCCTCCACAAAGAAATTCTTTGTAAAATTTTCTATTTGCAGCAGTAATTCAGCATAAAATTTTCTATATCAACGCATATTCCTATCACACTAAAGCCGACCTCATGGAGAAGCAACATAATTTTGTCAAAGCATTTTTTTGCGTTTCCGCTTTAAGACTTCTTACAGAATGTATAGCAGTCATATTTTTATATGAACTTAAAAGAGATTTCATCATAGAGCACAAACTAGTAGTTGCTACTTGGCAGTTGTCAGTCAACCCAAATAATTGTCCTCCAGAAGCTTCAACTCGTTTTGCCAGATAAATTTCATCAATCATCATGATGACATTTCTATCGAAAGTATTTACAGTAGTTGTGAAAAGCGAAGTGTCAAATATTGCTTGTCATCAATTCTGGTTTTGATGTCCAAATTCAAAGTAATCTTTTTTAAAGTTTTTATTGAAGGAAATATAAAAATTTTCTCTTCGACGAGTCGCTCGTATGCTCTTGGGCTAGTAGCAAAAATGACATACGAGCCATCATCAGCAAATCGGATGAATACTTTCTGCTGTATTTGTTGCTGAAATCCAAATCAATCTGTTCCATAAAGAATTTTAAAATAAAAATTTGTTGTTCATTTTCACTTTCAAGAAGAAAGCTGTTAATTAGTTTAAACATATTTACTTTAAACTGCTCTTCGGCCGCTGGTTTTTTTAAGTCCAAGTTTTTGGCGAAAGCTAAAAGATTTGATACTTGGGAAACCATTACTGGTAGGCATGATGTGGTTATAAGAAGATGAGGGCACGATCTGTTCATTATTATAAACGGTCACCTCCATATCCATATTAATAAAAACTATTGATAATATTGTGTATGGCCGATGATCGGATAAACAAATTAAATCGGCTCTGTTTTCTGTGCGATGGAGTATATATCTTTGGCGATGAAGCTCTTCTGGTAGTTTTTCTATTAAATCCTTAAAGCTTTCAACTTTATCTGCATTCAAAAAAACTTCATTTTGCTCCTCAAGTCGTGCTGCTTCATTTTTAAAACGGCAAGAAGATCTTGAAAGTCCTGAGCGGACTAAATGATTGTTTTGAGTATAATAAGATGGCAAATCCTTGAAAATCGAAGGGCATGCATCTTTTCTTAGTCGCTTTCCTATTGAAATTGCCGTTTCTCTTTTTCTTTTTCGCCATTCTTTTTGATCAGTTGAGTCAGTGACAAAATCTTCGAATTTGAAATGAAGAAAACAAAGTTTAGAATGTTTTGAAGATACATAATCTTTTCTTGCTAGTCGTTTGAGCCAAGTTTGAAGAAGGTGCTTGTCTTCCAAAGAAAAAGAATGAAAAGTCACTTTTTGATCCTACTTTTCTCCTCTGTAACCAGATCGGCAATTAATAGTTGTGCATTTATATACCATTGTTACTTTTGCAATATATCATATTGTATTAAATTTATAGGTTAGCAATTTTTTAAATATACAATTATCAATGTTATGAACATTGATTTAAAAATTGTGTTTTTAAACAAAATTAAATTTAAACGCTTTTGCCACAATTATAATTTACTTAGTTGCAATACTTTTCATCGATTTAAGCAATACTGGAAGGTAACCAATTTTTTGGTAGCTGCTTATCTTTGCAACAGCAACAGGATCTACACTAAACATCAAACCTATATTCTTTTGTTTGCAACTAGGAATATTATTGCACTTATCACAACTGATGCGATTCTGTACTGTATTGACATTGTAAATTAAATTTATAAATAAGTGGCTACTGATGCATCACGGCCAAAGATCAGTTGCTTTGTCACAATCAGCACTTTCTCACTTAAATTTCTTATTTCTTGTTTTGATAATACTGTTCAAAATTATTAAGTGCAGCTGAGTAAATTTTAAATATTTATCTAAAATTATTCATACTTATAAAATTATATATATATCTAAAACTAACTTTTAATTTCGGCTTAGATACTTTCGTTTTTTTAAGTTTCTAAAATTTTATTGAAATTCTAAAAT
Organism: Diplosoma virens; assembly: GCA_963680785.1. Classification (NCBI taxonomy): domain Eukaryota; kingdom Metazoa; phylum Chordata; class Ascidiacea; order Aplousobranchia; family Didemnidae; genus Diplosoma; species Diplosoma virens. Next base: position 19,026,221 of record OY796885.1, read on the forward strand.
TAAAAACTGTAAGTTTCTGCAATTGAAACTTCCTACCAGCTGTCCAAAAGGTTTCTGCAAAGTGTTTTGTCACATCTCGAGAACCTTTAATCGCCTTTGCGTCGCGCGATTCGTTGGGCCAACTAATGGAACGCAAATCTTTTTTTCTCGATTAAGTTTCCAGTCCAGATATTACCATTTAGAAGTCCATGGTCAAGCTTTTTTAATTGCCGGTTTTGATAGAAATAAAAGCCTTTCCATGCTCCGTTTTACTATTGACCGATTTTAAAGACATTTGGTTGGAATACTGCTCATAATAAAACAACAAGTAGCAATTTTGCTAAATAGTTTTGCAATAAAATAGAGGTAATGAAACAACTTTCTTTTTCTTCTTCAGTTTAATCAAGAAAAACCTGGCAACTTGTAAAGCTTATGAAAGTTGAGTCAAGTAAAAAAAAACGCCCCTGGAATAACCCTTATTTTTCTTGTTTCTGTTTTATTACTTGATACTTTTCTACTTGTTACTCAGGGTCAGTTTTCAACTTAATGCAGAAAACTAGCCAAAATTCATATTTGGTTAATGAATAACTAATTTTAAGTTAAAGATACGAAACCCCTAACTTTTTTATATCAGCTGGAGAACTTATTTAAAACGTATTCTTCATTTACAACTTAATCATAATCGCATAAATCAATAGTTAAATTTATCAGTAATTTTAGTATGACGTAATCTTTTCATGGCCAAGTAATTATAGCATAGTAAGTAAACTCCCATTTCATTCGATTTATTTAATTGATTTGCTAGCTTTTTTATAATTGTTTAAAGGGTTTGTTTTATTAATTGTAATCTTAAGCACGTGTTGAGCAGAATAAGATCACGTGACCTTGGGTGTCTAGCGTTTTCTTTCTCTCTAAAATTATGGAGAAATTGATGAATGAATTTTTTTTTAAATAGTAAGACTTCTAATTACTTAATCCGTTTGCCGTCGCAATCCTCTAATTGGCTGCTTTTGGTAACGCAAACTACGACCAATTGTAAACTCTATTTTAATCCTTTATTTCCAATTTCTTGTAACTACCATAATCTAACATCACGTGACGTGATAGCATTTTGCTTCTAAATTATTCCATTTAGTCATTTCAGTTGAAACTCCAGTGAAACGTATTGGAATCATTTCGCGCCTGTGTGGCCGTTGTTGCTCTTCAGAGAGATAGAATAGTTTTTTGTTTGTGTACCGGACAAAATATTAAGATTAATATTAGCCATCGGGGTGCTAATTTATTCCTATAGCTCGCTAGTACAAAGTTGTGTTGAGCGATTATCTGAAGTTGTGGTGCTAGATTCTTTTTGAAGTTTGAAGCTTGGGAGCCAAATTTTTGTGAATTGTTTAAGTTTTGTGAATTTTATAAATATATTCTTTATAGTTAGGTGCAATGTTTTCTTTTTATCCATGGAAAGAAGTTTCTAGTAAATCAATCCGTACTTATACAAAAATAACCCTTAACTTTATTTTATTTTACTTTTTAGATACCCCTGATGATGCCTTTTATGGGTGAAACAGTCTGTTGGGTTTTAGCTTTGTTTTTATATCTGTGATTTCGCTATTGTTAATTTTGATTCAAGCTCTAACTTTGTTATCGAGCACTTTAGAAGAACTGATTTTCATACAGTGAAATAACTCTATTAAGAATTCAATCTTGCGGTAAACTATTTTTTGAGTAAGAATAAATATAAAATAGATAAAGATTTACTTCAACGCAGGTATTCGGGTTACCTTGTTCAACTGGTCCCTTTGGATTCTCGAGTAAATTTTGTGACAATAAGCCTATGATCATAAATTTACTTTAGTAACCAGCAATAACGAATTAAAGTTAAACATTATTTTAAACCCCTGTGCTTTTTGTTTCTTGATAGAGCTATCGAACCAGATTAATTTCAAATAAAAATTAAACAAATCACACTGGTCAAAATTTGTTTTATTTGCCCAATAAGTTATAAATCTTTTCAGTAAGTTAAAAAAAATAATTTAACAAAAATATTTCATACAAATTAAGACAAAAAAAAGACGTTTTAGGGTAAAGCTATTTATAAAAACAACAAAACGCCACTTTTTATTGGAAAACATTCTAGAAAATGATGATTATTCTAAAATCAAACTATTTTATTTTGAAAAGTGTTTTACAAGGTACCTTCTATATTTTTGTTAATTTTGTTACAACATGTTTTTCTTGACTAAAGGGGTAACAGTCAGACGAATGCACAGTTTTATGATTTTAAATTAACTCAAAATAAAAAGGCAAGCTTGTTTTATGCATGAGACTTAAAATACAGAATAGAGGGTATACTCAAAAAATTAACAGAACGAATAGCATCACCTGGCAGGGTTATTATTTTATTGGTATTACACTACTGATGACAGCAAATAACAACAACATAAGCTACAGTGCACTAAAAAAAATATTTGATAACTCTAAAAACACTGTTGTATCTGTCCTCTATTAATGAAAATATATGTTAGTCAAAGATTTGCTCAAATCAATAGAAAACAAATCCCTGATCTATAAAAAGTTAAAACAAAGATACGTTTTTTTTGCTCAAAAGTTGTTCCATTTTTTCTGTTACTTCCGCAAAACTGCATCGATTTTCAGGGTGGGGTTCCTTCATGCAATTACAAATAGATTCAAATTGGTCCCGCACTTTTGAATTGTCAAACAATCTAAAAGTTTGAATTGTTTATATATGAAAACCAGGTTACACTATTAGTGCATTTTTGATTTAATTAAAAAGTTTTGTTAGTGCTTTTTCCAAGTATGATTGAATTTAGTCATTAAAAGCCTAATAAAAGTAGAGTAAATAGAATGAAATTTTAGAATATCTTACAATATACGAGGGACATTTAAAAAATACGCGGAATTTTATAATTTTTTATAATTTATTGATACAATCAATCTACTTTTCAACGTAGTCTCCATCAAGGTCGATGCATTCCTCCAGGCGGTGCTTCCACACTTTTATCCCATTTTTGAAGTGATCTGCTGACCATTTTGTGAGCCATGTTTTTGCTGCTTGCTTTGCCTCGTTAGCAATGTTCCCTCTAAGAGCTTGCTTAGTGTGCGCGGAATGAAAGGCTGTGTGAGCGGTGGTGAATATTACTCGAGGCAAGGAAGTTTTAGTTTTCTCTCCCGAAATCAAAGTGTTCTCTAAAAAAAAAAGTCCTCTCTTCGATTTCATCTCCAATTTCCTTATTTTATTCCCAAAATCAAGGTGTTCTCTAAAAAAAAAAAGGGTCTTTACTTCGATTCCTTGATTTCCTATTTTGTTCCCGAAATCAAACCTTGCCGATGCTTATGCAGCGAAAGCTTGTCTTGCCAAAACTTACGCAGTGGGCGGCAAAACGAAAGTACTGCGCGGGGTCCACGGCTAAATACTTTTACAGTGCGCGGCAAAACGAAAGTCTGCGCGGGGGTTCTCTTTAAGCTGCGCGGCCGCGCAGTCGCGCAGCTTAGAGGGAACTTTGCTCATTAGTGTCATTAAAGTAAACGCCTTTCAAGTGTTCTTTGAGTTTTGGGAATAAAAAAAGTCAGATGGGGCAAGGTCTGGGCTATAAGGTGGATGTGGCAGCAATTCCCATCGAAATTTTCTCAAAACATCTCTTACGGTCCGATAAGAATGCGCTGGGGCGTTGTCGTGATGGAAAAGAATTCCACGATGGAGTTTTCCTGGACGCTTTTCAGCTAATTTTGCTCTCAATTTCCTTAAAACTTCTACGTAATAAGTGCCTGTAACAGTTTTTTTACCTTCTAAAAAATCTGCTAGCACAACTCCTTCAGAGACCCAGAAAACAGTTGCCATTACCTTCTTGACAGACCTCTCAGACTTGAATTTGATTGGGCCAGATGATCCACGTGGAAGCCACTGTTTGGTCTGCTGTTTTGTTTCAGGATCATATTGGTAGACCAATGTTTTATCTCCTGTGATAATTCGATCAAAAAAGCGGTCTTTATCTGCTTCAATTTTGAGCAAAATCGCCGTTGACAATTCACTTCTGAGATTGAGCTGATTTGGACGCAACGCGTTTGGTACCCATCGCGCCGAAAGCTTGCTGAGGCATAAATCGTCATGCAGAATCGAATGAGCTGAACCAACTGATATGCCCACAGTCTCAGCAATCTGATAAACCGTCAATCTTCCATCTTCTTTGACTAGGTTCCTAACAAAATCATTTTTTTCATTGTTTTTGAGGTTGTTGGTCTTCCACGACCCTCATCATCTTCAATAGCTTCTCTACCATCTCGAAATCTTTCGATCTACTTGTAAACACAAGTTTTCTTCGGAGCATCATGTTTATAAACGGTCTACAGAGCTTGAATGATCTTCGTTCCTTTCCAACCAAGCTTTACCAAAAATTTGATGTTGGTTCTTGCCTTGAAAACCTTACGCTCCATGGGTTAAAAAACTACTTTAAATAAACTAGCTCTTGACAACTTCGTTTACAAGCGCAAAATGAGTGATAGCAATTATTCGATCACAAAGAACATGCTTTTTATGGCTAGCATGCTAAAATACGTTTTTTCTTGCTGGCACTCTTGTCACGGGAGAATTCCGCGTATTTTTTAAAGAACTTTTAGGAAAAGTTAAGATATTTTTAAATATTTTGTTTTTTAAACTTCCGTGAAACACCTTCTCAAAAACTGTTTGGGTACTACAGCTGCTGCGTATACGATATGTAATATACAGTATTGTCCATAGAAATTTCATTCCCATGGCAAACGTCCCTTATACTTTTTACCTTTTTTACTCTCCTTATTTCTTTACACACTTGTATCTATTATTTATTTTGTGGTGGGACACCGGATAAATAAATAAATACACATTTTTTTATATAAGATTGCGTTTCGGTGCGTCACAGATTGTTTTAAAATTAATAAAGTTAATAAATAAATTTTGTCGTTTTGCTTGTCTCTTTGTACATAGCTCGTACAGTCCTATTTAATAGGTAAGTAGACACTAAACCTAAGCTTTCATAAATTTAATAATTTTAATTGAACTGTATTCCATATTAATGTTATAATGGGAATCCCGTGGGATGGGATGGGATGCGACAGGCATAAACTGCCATGAGATAGGATGGGTTGGAACAGAAAAATATGTCCCATGGACAATCCTGGTAATATATTAGGTTATAATATTTCTCGTGTGAAACGTAATTAAATTACTGCCAATGAGTAGGAAGTATTAAAACGTAAAAATTAAGGTTATTCTTATTGAGATGTAAAAACGCTTAAACTTTTACGTAAATCGGAAAAAGAGACTTCCATTACAGCCGAAGCGTATCAACAGTCTTTCAACCATACTACTTACTTAACCATTCTGCATATGAACCACTCAGCCAGCCCGCAAACATGCAGCGAGACATCAACGCCTCTGCATCTGCCGTTCTCGCAAATTCCATGCAGATCAAGGCAGTTCTCATAGATGAGAACATTCAGCGACGTGTTTGCCCATAAATTTCCCGATGGACCGGAGCAGTCATTGTCTGATTCACATTTAAACTGCGAAAGCAATCTAAAAATTATATTCAGATTATCGTTTGAATTCAAAAAGTTTACAAAATTTGTAACTAGTTGTAGGGAACAAGAGTTTGAATTGTTGCTTGACAGAGGCATTTCTTTTGCTATGTTGTTTAAATAGTTTCCAGGCCTTAAGCTTTTGCTTCGATTTTCGTTTGAACTTATTTCTAGGATTTGATTTTGTTTTAAAAACGAAGTTTAGACAACCCAACGAAACATGTTTATTTTTTAGTTAGAAGCGTAGTCTTTACAAGAATTTAATTTTTGCCCCGAACCTTCTTTTTTGTACCTTTATGAAAAGAGGTAAACTCGAGACACGAAGTTTCGAGATAGAGACGAGACGAGACTTTACATAAGTTGCTTTAATTTAAGTTGGCATACCATATTTCCAAAGTGGTAAATCAGGACGTTCGTTAAAAGAAAAAAAATTGTTCCCGAAAAGTAGTGATCTCTAAAAAAAAAATGAAAAAAGTATTCACTATGATTCTGGGACAAAAACTGAAAAATTGGAGAAAGAATCAAAGTGAAGCTCTTTTTTTCTAAAGAACACTATGATTTTGGGACAAAATTGAAAAAATTAGAGACAGAATCAAAATAACGACCTTTTTTTCGTCTGCACCCTAAATTTTACGCAATTTTCTTCTCCTATTTGTAAGTTCTAGAAAATCAAGAGTTGGGCAAACGTCACAAAATTTGGGCAAAACTTGATTGCCCCTCCAATTTTTTTTGGCTAGTACGCCTATGCCCCATTGCTGCAATGTTTCAAGTTGGACTTGAGACGCAAAGGTCCGAGACCAAGAATTAAAAAACATGTCTCGTAACATTCACCTCTGTAAATAGATTCGGAAGTCATAAATTTTCTTATTGTTTTTATAGGCCTGCTAAAGAATTGTCTTTTCCAAATATCTTTGAAATAAAAAGTAATCATTTCATTTAGTCATCAAAAGTAATGATTTCATTTAGTCATCTTTCCTGAGATTGAGGAACCACTTTTGCACTTCTTAATTTAATCAAAGTCGTTTGAAAATGCTATAGTACTGAGTTCTTGATGAATTTTTGCACGTTCAAAACAGCTAATCAAGCTTTCTGTTTGTGCAATTTATTCCATTAGAATTTTAAATCAAGCAGTTCATTCATACCTTTATGAGATAAAAAAAAGCTCTACTAATGATGCAACGGCTTCCTAATGTCGTACGTTTATAAATACTATTTTTTTGGGTAAAAATATCAGTTGTGCCTCCATTTAAAATACGACGTATGAGCTTTCAGAGCAGGAACGCACAACCTTTTTGCTGTTACCAGTCGCATTACCAGTTACTTCTAACGAAATGCCAGCAAGTTTACCTTTATTAGAAAACTTAGTGAAGACCAAAAAAACTTTTATTTGTGATCAAAGCATAAAAACTGTTCTCGGACCTCTGGTGGCAAATGAAGACGTTTTTTAGCCTTTACCTAACTTTTTGTTTTTGTTAATAAAAACCCTCTCTTTTTGTTTGGAAACTGTATTCCTCAATGGTTATTTGTTATTCACCATGTGTCTCTTTTCAAAACAACGCTGTGGACAGAGGAAAAAATTTTATTAAGCCAATTTTGTAACAAGTTAAGAGGGTGAGATTTGTGCACGGGTGCATAAATTTTATTTCAGTCCCCATGTTGTGCACCGTGGCCTCATAATAGAGCAATTCTTTAATTTAGTTATTGCTTCCGGGCACAAAGCATCTGAAAAGTTTAGATTTAATCAGATCGAAGACTGCTTTGAAAAAATTTTTTAGGTTTAAAAAAAATCATTCAAAAGTGGATTGTTTTATTCTTTTCCTAATTAGATAGCATAATCATCTACAATGTGTATGCTAAAATCCTATTTATATTAATTTAATGCTGCAAACAAACTGGTAAACTTCAAAAAAGGTTTTGGCACAGCTTGGTATTTTCTTTTTGTTTTACATAATTTTGTTGCCATACTTTTTTTTAATTTTTCCAGCCGTAAGTGGCTACAAATTAATAAAGTCTTATATGACAGATAAACCATTAAAAAGCAATTTTGTTGAAGAACAGTCATTTTCAAAAGTATAGGACCACTAAAGTTGCAATGACATTTTGTGGCAAAGCTTGAACTAATTCATCATTAAATTGTCCAAATTACATTATTTCATCAAAGAAACACATTATTGTCTCAAAGAAATTATTGAAGCTTTCAAAAATCTCAAATATATATTTGCAACCAGTTGTAGTGCAAATTAATGTATGGTTAAAAGGTATTTTTAATCTTTTTAAAAGCAGAGAAAAATTGGCAAAAAATTTTTATCATTGGCTGTTGAGCATGCTCAGATAATGGCTTTGCATATGGAAAGACTCTCAGAGAGGCAGATAGCAAAAAGACTACAATGTAACAAAACTTCAGTTCACAGCGCCATAAAAAAGTTTAAAAAGCATAAAATTTATGATGACATGAAAAAACTGATAGACCTCCTAAAACTTCACGAAGAGATAATCATACCAACCGACAAGCTGCCATGTAATCGTAAAATTCTTGTCGTAAAATACGTGCGAATTTGCTAAAAGATGGTACATACATTAGTATTAGCTCGGTTTTGCGTCGTTTGAGCAAGGAGTTTGGTCTAAAACTCTATAAGCCAGCTGCAAAACGATGTTTCACATTTGCTATGAAAAGAAGAGATTATCTTTTTCCAATAAACATTTTCATTGGACTGTGAAAAAATGGGGAACGGCTTTATTCTCTGACGAATCTATAGTTCAGCAGTTTGCAATGCGGAAAAGACACATTTGAAGATCCAAATGCCAAAGATTCAACACGAAGTACACCGTCAATACCGTAAAACACCCCCCAATCCAGATGGTTTGGGGGCCATGAGCAAACTTAGAACTGCTGAATTGTGTTTTCTTGCCCCAGGCACCACAATAAATGGCTAGAAAAATGTTCAACTGCTTCAGGAAAAGCTGAATATACGCATGGTGGTGCATAACACCTCTATATGCACGATGGAGCACCATGTCATAGATCGAAAATGGTTTCGGAATATTTTCGGAAAGAAAAATGGGAGTTCTTGACTGCTCTGGAAACAGCCCAGATTTGAACCCCATCGAAAACTTGAAAAGTTACATGAAAAATAAAGACGCAGAAAAACAACCATCCAGTGCTAAAGAAGTTGTAGCCTAACTGCAATAAAAGAAGTTTGGGTCAAAGAAATCAGCACCGAGTAATGTGCATGCCTAGTAAAAAGTATCCCCTGCCGTCTTTATGTAGTAGTGCTAGAAAATAGTACACCCACAAAATACTAAAAACAGCCTTCTTTTTAGATAAAAAGTAATACTGAAGTGCTTTGAATATTTGTAATTTGATGTAATTGTGTTTGATTGCCAATAAAACTCTCTTTTTTTATGTACAACTAATTTACCTTATCTTAGTTTAAAAAACTCGTGATATTTCAGGGTGTTTTTATATTTTTGCAAATGACTGTATATATGTCGGGTATTTATTTAAAAAAAAATTTTAGTGCCTTTATCATTGCAAAACACAAAATTCATCGATACGACATAATAGTTTTAATTACCAACTTTGCTATGATACAGTAGAACCCCGCCGACCCGACCGCCCGCGGGACCGCACTCAAGTGGTCGCCTCAGCGAGGTGGTCGCGTTATTGAAACCCTAACCCTTACCCTACATTTAAAAAAAAAATTTGGGACCGCACTGAAATGGTCGTGATAACGAGGTGGTCTCTATATCGGGGTGTTCGCCAACCGGGGTTCTATTGTAGTTAGTTTACATGCTGATCTTCCAATCATGTTTTGTTCGGCATTTCAAAAATCTTTTTCTATAAGTATTAGATAGTAACAAAAAAGGTAGCCAATCGTAACAAAACAAAGGTAGCTAAGAAAAGTAGTTACCTCTTTCTGTTATTAGCAACCCCATGCACGACATTGATCTTATAACGCAAATTGTTTAAAATGTGCAGCACTTTAATTCAAAAATCTATATCGTAATATAAGCTATCGTAGTATAGCATGTGCTGTTTAAATATCTCACCGGGTTCGTGAATAATAAACAAGTGAATCGGCGTCTATCAAATAAACATCGAAATCTGGCGTAAACATCAGATTGACCCCGGAAATGTCTTCGAAAAACAAGCGCCGTTCCTCTGAAAAGAAGGAATTATATGTTGCGGTTTCTTTTTTTTTTATTAAACAGTAAGCTCTCGGACTGGAGAGACCAGCTTAAGTTCAAACAAACATTTTATTTGTTTCAAAAAACCAAAAATTAAGAATTGAAAAATTCTACTTACAATCAAATGTAAGTTATTTCTTGGCCCAAACAGCCAACAGTAGCTTATGCAAAAATATTTTTAAAACGCAATTACAGCGACTAGACTTGATGTTACACGGCACACGCTTAAAGCTAATTTCAATAAAAATTTGAGTAAAATAAATCAAAAAACAAAGAATACTTCAGTCAACGCTCTTAATAAAAGCGAACCCTATGGCCTATACCAGCGGTTTCCAAACTGGGCGCCGTGAGACCTTGCCAGGGGCGCCGCGAAAACTTGTGAAAGTTGTTGCATTTACTGCTTTTCTCATAAAAACTGCAATGTGAAAATTGTCAGCAGCTTTTTACAATTTTACATTGTGTGGTAAGCAGCAGCTGTGTGGAACCGCTTGTTAGTTGTTAGTTACAACAACTTATCTAGAAAACCACGCGAGTTTTTTGCTCGTAAGTTATCAGAAATGAATAAGCAGTCGGTCGTACTTTCAAATTTTTTGCAAACACCAGCCAAAGCACAGCTTGCGTCTTTTAAAGTTGCGTACGGAATCGCGAAATGTAAAAGATTGCATACCATTGCGGAAGAACTTGTGCTTCCTGCTGCTCTTGACTTAGTTTCGACCATGATTGGAGAATCAGCTGCTCAAAAACTAAAAGCTGTTTCACTCTCAAACAACACCATTAGTAGGAGGAGCGATAAAATTTCGAATAATATTAATGATCAGCTAGTAGCAAAAATGCGTAGAAATGAATTCAGCTTACAGTTAGATGAGGCAACAACTAGTACCAGTAATAAAGATGCTTATTTGATTTGCTACGTACGCTTTATCGATAACGACGGCAATATCGTTGAAGATTTACTTTTTTGTAAACCCATTTTAAAAAATTGTAGAGCGCATGTATTGTTTGCAATACTGAACAATTTTTTTCAGGAAAATAATCTCCAGTGGAAATATTGCGTTGGTTTATGCACGGATGGCGCCCCAGTTATGTCTGGCCGCTTTGGCGGGCTGCGAACGTTAGTGCAGGGCGTTGCCGTTAACGTAAAATGGACCTACTGCCTAATACAACGTGAGGCGCTGGCTTCGCAACAGCTCAGTGGCGACCTAAATGGAGTGCTTAAAGCAGTTGTCAAAACTGTGAACTTTATTAAAGTAAGGCCGCTTAAAGCTTGGCTTTTCCAACGTCTTTGCGATGAATTAGGAGCAGAGCAAAACAATTTATTCTTTTATTGTAGTGCAAGGTGCTTTCCAAAGGCAAAGTTCTTTTGCGTGCGTACGAATTGAAAACAAAATCTCCATATTTTTAAAAGAAGAAAACCATGCACTTGCTACTACTTTGAGGATGAAGTTTTCCTCACTCAGTTGGCGTATCTCTGTGGTATTTTTTAAAAATTAAATCAATTAAACATCTCCCTCCAAGGAAAAGAAACTCACCTTCTGCAACTCCATGACAAAATTACAGCCTTTAAAAGAAAAAGTTGTGACAAACTGATCTGCTGATAAATAACGAGTAATGTAATAACTTTCCACTTTTAAAATCTTATTTAAACTCGCAATCTGGCAATCTCTCCCTGCAGAATACCGATGAGTGTGATATGAAGACTGTGATGTGTTTGCATTTGGATGCTCTAATCTCGCATTTTGAGAAATATTTTTCTGAAGACATGAAGAAGCACAATTGGATAAGAAATCCTTTTGTTGTCGTCGTCGTCATCGTTTGAAGGGTATCCACTCCAGGTCAGACACAAGCAGGACTGGGGCCGAGGGTTTATCTTTTTGCTACCCCAGACTGTTGCACTGCCTGAATCAGATGCTGGCAGTGGTGTTATTAAGCCAGCATCGAGTTTCGTTATCCAAAACCGTCAGACCTCGTGCTCCATGTGGTGCCCGATGTATAGGGCACGCTGTTAGTATATGGTCTGCAGTTTGCTCAAAGGCGCCACACTCGCAATTCGGTGAAGGAGCGAGATCCCATTTGTGCATGGACGAATGGAATCGCCCAACACCAGTCCGCAGGCGGTTGAGCTTAACCCAAGCTGCTCGGGGTAAGCCCATCTCAACAGCCCTGGCACTGGTCCCGGGCACAAAAGCACGGAGCCTGGAAGCACTTTCACAGTACTCCGTTTTCCATTTGTGATTTGTCCATTCAGAGGCGCGGATGCCAAGTCTGGCAAGGTTGTCCAAGAGATTACGCGCACCTGGCACAAACGGGCGTCTGGATCTTAGTCTTACTTGGCGAGTATCTGAGGACCCACTTAATAGACCATGCAAGATATGATCGGGGTCCAGAGATCCACGGTAAGCCAAGGAGAGTGTCGCTCCCAATCGGCGAAGCTCAGCTGGCTGGATGCCTGAGAGTACATGTAGGTGGTCCGTTGGAGTGGGACGCAGGCATCCAGTAACTATGCGCAAGGCGTCATTCAAGACACTGTCAATGAGGCGAGTGTGAGCACTGCGACACCAGACTGGCGTACAGTACTCAGATGTTGAGTAGACTAGAGACAAGGTAGCTATGCGTAGTGTTTTAGCACCAGCACCCCATCCCGAGCCCACGAGTCGCCTCAATAGTGTGACGCGCGAGGATAGTATCCTTTTGTCGAGAATCCTTTTGTGGATAATCCAAATGCCTCTCAGGGGTTTACATCTCTGGAAGCTGAACAATTTATCGATCTTCTAACCTCACTTTGAAAAGCTTATACAACCTTAATTTACTCATTTCATTTTGGGTTAAGGCTCGATCTGGATTTTACTTGTAGGCTGTAAAGCTCTCGGTGTTCTTGTGCCTTTTGCAACGTCATACTTGGGTAAAGCCGGTTTTTCTGCAGCAGTAGTAATCAGGTCGAAGCATCGCTGCGTGTTGCAATATTAAACATTGCACCGCGGTTTAATAAAATGTGCATAGAGCAACAAGCTTACTGCTCACATTAAATGTTTTTAGTGTTTTGCGAATAATGCTGACATTTTTGTGCATTTTGAATAATGAACATGATTTAAATACAATTTTTTGGTAAAACTTAAAATTTGCAAATTTTGGCTTCATTAAGGCGCCGCGAGTATTGATAAGTTTTCGAAGAGCGCCGTGAACAAAAGCTGGAACACTGGCACCAATCCAGACCTAGCTTTCGCTAGCGTAGGTCCAAACAGTCGCTTACCGGATAGACGTGTCCTTGACAAGTTCCCCAGGTCACAACATCGACCCTCGCTTATTACACCACCAAGGTTTGCTCTGGCAGTGCCAAGCATGCCTGTTAAGCGATGGAACTTCCGCAAGGCCAATTGGAGTCACTACATTGCTTTGACGAATAAATTCGCAAAGACTTTGTTGCCGCCTGATTCACTTGATGTGGATGCGGCTTACCAGGACTTCTGTAACACCATTAAGAAAGCAGCCAAAAAGACTATCCCACGCGGGTATCAAAATAACTATATTCCGTGTTGGGATGCAGAGTGTGAATCCCTCTATAAAACCTTTCTGCAGTCTCCTCAGGGAGACGACTCAAATTTGGCTGCTATAGCTCTGCTTGCCAAGCTTGACAGAAAGCGGAGGGATCGATGGTCCGAAGCAGTTCGGAGCATTGACTTCTCACACTCTAGTCGAAAAGCGTGGAGTATTTTGAACAACCTTACTGGTAGGTCACGACACTCTCCTCGTCACTGTCCCGTTTCAGCCGATGCTATTGCATCTCAGCTGGTTAGAAACGGGAAATACGAGGCTGTTGATCGCAAGTCATCTCGACTTGTCTTTCAAGAAGTGTCTGACCTTTGGAGGGCCACAACACCAGACGCAGTAAATATCTCTGACAAATTTTCACAGAGAGAATTTGCTGCTGCCCTTCAGCACTTAAAACCAGGTAAAGCTCGGGTCCTGATTCCATCTGCCCCGAGCTTATACTCCATGCTGGAGCTGCTTTGAAGTCCTGGTTACGTGACTTCCTTTTTTCCTGTTTGCGCCGACTCAAAATTTCCAAGATCTGGAGAAGAGCGCTTGTGGTCGCGATCCCAAAACCAGGAAAGCCCGTGGGGGATCCAAAGAGTTGTCGACCGATATCTCTGCTCTGTGTCCCCTACAAGATCCTCGAGAGGCTTATCTACGCCCGCGTTGAACCATTAATCGATCCACTGCTCCGTAAAGAGCAGGCTGGGTTCCGACGCGGGAAGTCAACCGTAGATCAAGTTGTTCTGCTAACCCAGAACATCGAGGATTCTTTTGAGGCTAAAAAGAAGGCCGGTGCCGTATTTATCGATCTGACAGCTGCTTATGACACTGTCTGGCACCGTGGTCTTACCTGCAAGCTGCTGAGACTACTTCCGGATAAGCACATGGTCAAAATGATCATGGAGCTTGTCCGAAATCGAAGTTTCACCCTTACCACCGGTGACAGCAAGCAAAGCAGGCTACACCGCCTTAAAAACGGCGTTCCTCAGGGATCGGTCTTGGCTCCCCTCCTATTTAACATCTATACGTACGATCTTCCTTCCACGATTTCCAGAAAGTTTGCTTATGCTGATGATTTAGCATTGTTGCACTCTTTTGGAAACTGGAAGGACTTGGAGGGGACATTAAGCCAAGACATGTCCACACTGTCAGCGTATCTCCAGACTTGGAGGTTAAAGCTCAGTCACACTAAGACGGTGACGACAGCCTTTCACTTAAATAACCGAGAGGCCAAACGTGAGCTAAAGGTCTACAACAATAGTAGACTTTTACCGTTCTGTCCAACCCCTACATACCTTGGGGTAAAACTGGACAGATCGCTCACGTTTCGTCACCATTTAGTGGCATTGCGCAAAAAACTATCATCGCGCGTCACACTATTGAGGCGACTCGTGGGCTCGGGATGGGGTGCTGGTGCTAAAACACTACGCATAGCTACCTTGTCTCTAGTCTACTCAACATCTGAGTACTGTACGCCAGTCTGGTGTCGCAGTGCTCACACTCGCCTCATTGACAGTGTCTTGAATGACGCCTTGCGCATAGTTACTGGATGCCTGCGTCCCACTCCAACGGACCACCTACATGTACTCTCAGGCATCCAGCCAGCTGAGCTTCGCCGATTGGGAGCGACACTCTCCTTGGCTTACCGTGGATCTCTGGACCCCGATCATATCTTGCATGGTCTATTAAGTGGGTCCTCAGATACTCGCCAAGTAAGACTAAGATCCAGACGCCCGTTTGTGCCAGGTGCGCGTAATCTCTTGGACAACCTTGCCAGACTTGGCATCCGCGCCTCTGAATGGACAAATCACAAATGGAAAACGGAGTACTGTGAAAGTGCTTCCAGGCTCCGTGCTTTTGTGCCCGGGACCAGTGCCAGGGCTGTTGAGATGGGCTTACCCCGAGCAGCTTGGGTTAAGCTCAACCGCCTGCGGACTGGTGTTGGGCGATTCCATTCGTCCATGCACAAATGGGATCTCGCTCCTTCACCGAATTGCGAGTGTGGCGCCTCAGAGCAAACCGCAGACCATGTACTAACAATGTGCCCCATACATCGGGCACCACATGGAGCACGAGGTCTGACGGTTTTGGATAACGAAACTCGATGCTGGCTTAATAACATTACTGCCAGCATCTGATCCAGGCAGTGCAGCAGTCTGGGGTAGTAAAAGGATAAACCCTCGGCCCCAGTCCTGCTTGTGTCTGGCCTGGAGTGGATGCCCTTCAAACAATGACGACGACTAGATTTTGTACCGTTTGTTTTCATATAAAGTATTTAGGTTTTGCATATCGTGTACCAGGCATGTCAAACTCGCCCGGCTATGTGGGTTGCATCGGTGAAATTTTAGCCTGAAATTTTACTGCTGGCCGCAATCTGGTTATAAAAGAAATTGAAGGCCAATAAAAAAAGTTTTTACTTAAATTGTTTGGCTGATCCAGGTTATTCTTTTAAATTTTACGTTGAAATCAAGGTGAGGACCAAAGACGAGGTCTTCACTTAATTGATTGGTTGATTTCGGTTCGACAACCAAATTCTTGCTAATAAACCTTGTCACTTTAATTATTTAAATTTAGTTCTGAATTTATCATTAATTTGATTTCGTATTGAGCATCTGATCGAAAAATTCGTTGAAAGACTTCGTGGGCCGAGAGTTTGAAATGCCTGGTGTACCGGAACAAGCCTGAAAGACAACTGATCACCAAAACTTCACGTAATAGGAATTACATTTAAAATTTTTAAGCTTTTTGGTCGCAGCCCTTAAAAAAACATACTTTTCCTTTGTTATAGAGTGTGTTTACGTTGCCGTTGCTGAGCATGAATTAATGTATTTTAAAAAGTTTCGCGGCACACTTAGAAATCTCTCACGGCGCACAGTTTGAGTAACACTGCTCTAAAGCCATAACAAAAGAAAAGTGCCGTAAAATGTATTTGCTATGAGCATAACATAATAAGGACCGACACTAAACCAAAACAATAACGATTAATAAAAGACTCTTGGTTCTTTGGACCACATAATTGAGTTATCAAAATAATTCTCGTTTTAAGTTTTTAACTATGGCTTATATTAAACGTATACGACCATTAAACATATCAAAACGCCAATGTCAGCGTAAAAACAATGGTTTCCAAAAAAGTTTTATTCGCCTTTCCAAAAATTTTTATGAATTTCTTATTTGTGATAAGCTGCATGGGTGGTAATTCGTGGGGGAATTTTTTTGTGTGAAAATTACGGGGGTGGAATTAACATGAAACCTCCTTACGCGGGGTACTTTTTTATCGGTTAGATTATTTTTTTATCGGTTAGTTCTGTGTGATCAAAAAAGAAAAGTGATAATCGGTGAAAGAAAAATGTTGAATAATTTTAAGTAGTTTTTTGAGAACAACGGGCTTAAGAAAAGTATTATTTTTATATTCTAATATTTTTGGGTCACTAAAATTTCATTTTTTTGTCTAAATGATTTCATTTTCTTCAATAGAAAATTAAGATGACATAAGGGTGATATATCTTTTTAATAAAACATGTAGTAAAATAAACCAAAAACCACTTTCTTCAAATAGTTTGCTATAACTTGCAGGTTAAAATAAATTTACATTATTAAAAAATTGCCTTCAGAATCTCAAAATATCAAAAAAAAAACTACTGTATTAGCCTAATACTGAAAAAATCATTAATTCCAATTTAGAAAAACTACGGGATTTATTTTAACTTTTCAAGTCTTACCTAATAAACGAAATAATTTCGCTGCTGAATAAGTGAGTTTTAAGGCAGCTTGCGGAGGATCAGGGGACCTTTTGACTTCCTCTATCAAAAACGATGCATTTGAACAATATCCCGTGGTTCCATTGTCGTTACAGAATGTTGAGCCATGGACTCTTTCTACAAGATACCTAATCGTACCATTAGTGCTGTTAAAAACTTTGCGCAACTGACATAACTTGAAGCAATCTGTCGGCATCGTGTCCGGACACGTTTTAACGACTATTACAATTGTCATGGTCTAGGTACAACACCTACTGTCATTATTCTATGTGACCTTGGGAGAATTTCAAAGTACTTTTCTGCAGCGCTTGGGATTGAGCAAACAGCTCTAAATTATTGTATATTATTTAATTATAACTTAAAAAACAATAAAAGTTTTTCAGCGGGACAGCATTTGATAGCTCTGAAGGTAAGTGTGGATAATCACTAAGCGGTTACTCGAAGCCAGAAATAGCCATCAATACTATACCCATCAATTCAAAAGTGAAAACAAAAAGAAGATCCTTACTTGTCCAGAAGGTAAAAAACAAAACATTTTATCCTTTTTTTACTCATTTTAGCCAACGGTCACTTAAATGCATTCTTGCATAAATTGTGTTTTTTTGACTCGTTCTATGGAATAGGTTTGCCATCTGTCCTAAGCCGTTTATTTTTGAACTAGTGCATAGATCATCTGTTTCAAAAAATTATTTAATGGACCACTTTGCTGTGCTCTCACCTCATGACCGTTACCAGTTGAAATTGTAAAGTTATTTCACATAGGACAGTGAACTCAAAACATATGTTCAAAGTTAGTCTTTACTCATGAAAATCTCTGTGGACCACAAAAAATTCTAAGGAAACCATCACTTGGAAAACGTTGAAAATATTTGCTTTAAAATTAACGCTACCTACGTAGTCCTGACAGTCAGAAAAATTATTGATGATAATGATGATAACATATAACTGATATCGTAATAAAATAACCATAGTTTATTTGTATGGTTTTTTAATTTTTTTGTTTTTTTAAGTGTTAAAGCTTTTGAATCATTCCATTCATTCACCAATTCAATAAGACAGCTTGTAAATTAAATAGAATTTATGGTCAGATTCATTCTTGGCGCCTTTCGAAATCCATTAATTTCCTAAAACTTTAAACCAAAACCAATTTTTTTATGAAATCGCTTTCCTTGCAGGAAAACGTCACCAGTTGGCGCTGTTCATTTGAGTAACCTTAGCAAAATGTAGCAACTATATGTGGAACATATAAAACAGTCTCAACGCAAGACTACAACGGGTTTTTCCTGCCCAGAAATCAAATCCAGACGTCCGCTCCAAAATTAAATGGCAACATTTACACCAACTAAGAAATACTTAAAATTTCAAGTCAAGAGAAATACGAAGTTACTATGAAAGTGACGCAATTGCAATTTAGTCGTTAGGCTGCTTTGTGCCCCTTTTTGCATACTTTTTTTTTACATTAAGCGTTAATTTTTTGCTCTGTTTAAAAAAGTAAAAACTGTAAAAAGGCTTTAATATATTTTGTCAAAACTATTTAGTTTTGTTAAAAGTAAACACTTACATCACGTTACATTTTCTGATACACGATCCAAAAAGTTGAGGTATTCCAGGCAAACTATGAAGTTTTATTAGATACTCAATTTCTTGAATTGCCATGTGGTACTTGTACTCCTCACTAACCAAATTTAAAGTCCTAAAAATAGTTCAAGCATAATAGCCTGTGGCAGAAGCAAATATTTATTTTAAGTTTGCGAAAAGTCTTTGTCGCATATGCTCTTAATAAAAATTGTTTGGTAATAAATTTTCGAATGAGTTTGAGAGATAGTTTCAACTTGGATTTATCTACTTTTTAAAAAAAAAATTTTTTATTAAAATTTTGAAGAGAAATTAATTGTTTAAAAGAACACAGGTTTCGCATTTATGGGACGTCATTTGAAAAATATCCCTTGAGTTAAGTTAACACAAATTTTGCTAAATAAGAAACAAAAGTCTTGAATGACATGTTAATTTAGAAATTAAAAAAATATTGAAGGATTAATCTGACAACACAAGAAATAATTTAAAAAATGTATGGCTTGAGTCAAATTTGACCCACATTCGACAACTCCATGTTAGATTAATGGAATATAAAAATGCTTGTCTCCTACTGTGCCAACAGTGAAAAAGCAAGGATAAGTTAAAATTGACTCCAAATTTCTTAAAAACTAAGCATGCTTTTACGTAATTGAATGTTATGTTAACGCAATTGAAACTCAAAAGTACATAAAGAAATTTTTAGGAGTTAGAAAATTTGCATTTTTAATTTTTAACTAAAACCATTTTTAAAAAAATTTTATGTAGAAACGGTGAACCTATGCGACACAATAATAAACATCACTCTAGTTTGTCGGTAAAATAATTTACCTGCTAGCTTGTTTATAAACAGCTGGAATTATCGTTTCGTGTATTTTCACGTTGATAAATGAAATTCCTCGATTTCCAATGTGATTTTCCTCGCGGGATTGAGTTGTGTTTGGAAGCTTGTCAAAATCTTGGCATCCAAAATAGTCGGTCCTTGTAAACTTCGACATGTCAGCCCTTTTCAAATATTTGCTTTTGGCAGAAGAAAACTGACTCCGTTTTTTGTAATCCACTTTATGCCAAAACGAACCCAAAACTCCAACTGACTTCGAATGCTTACAGTCATTGCTTATTTTTATCACGGACCTGAACGCGATGTGAAAGATGGAAAGAGAACCGACGAGACAGACAAGAGTCAAGTACAACCTTCCTCTTTTCGAACTGCTCATGGCGCGATAATTTTGTCCGCTTTGAACGAGCAAAAAACTAGTCGGACCAACTCTGCGCGTAGTTGATCAATTAGGATTAACCCCCGGGCACAAATCGTTGGTCGTTAACCAATGTTGGCGATGAAAATTGAAAACGCCTTTTTTTGTTGAATGCGACTTGGTCTTTTTCAAAAAAGTTTTGAGGCTGTTAAAATATCGCCACATTTACTGAAGCAGTTAATCATATTATTTGTGAAACAAATGGGTCAATACATTGAAAAATTTTTGAATCGTCTTTCTGGTAACTTCTGTCACATAGTAAGTAATTGGTCAAAAAGATCATATTCAGTACTGCAAACCAAGTAAGCAATTTAGAAAATACCCGAAATATACAGGTGTCCATAAATTATCGTTACAATTTTCAAAGTTTGTCAAAATTTTATTTTTTGAGATAAGTATTTTTATTCGATTTGTTTTATAGTGAAGAAAAATGCTTCAAGTTTTTTCTTTCTTAACAGGTACTTGTGGAAATAATTAGGTTTAAAATTACAATTTATTTAGTGATTAAGCAAAATATTTTTTAATTTAGTAGCAAAAGTAGAGTTCATGAAAATGAGCACTCCGCAGGAAAAAGCCCAGTGTGTTTTCTGGTTTATTGAGACAAAATCAGACATCAGACTGAAGTTTCGCTGTGCTTGGATGTCTGACTTCGTCTCTATGAACCAGGAAACACACTGGGCTTTTTCCTGCGGAGTGCTCGTTTTCATGAACTCTACTTTCGCTACTAAATTAAAAAATATTTTGCTTAATCACTAAATAAATTGTAATTTTAAACCTAATTATTTCCACAAGCACCTGTTAAGAAAGAAAAAACTTGAAGCATTTTTCTTCATTATAGAATAAATCAAATGAAAATGCTTATCTCAAAAAATAAAATTTTGGCGAACTTTGAAAATTGTAACGATAATTTATGGACACCCTTGTAATATAATAAAAAATTGTTTATGTCTATTTCCATTTGATAAACGACGGATCATACACAAAGACAGGTAACGTTTTTTACGTTATTTTTGTAATCATTTTTTGATTATTTTTCATTTTTTTTATAATTGTCTTTCTATCTCCCATTAGACCTACTTCGGGATGGACTGGTCTTGTTAATTCAAACAATCCAAAGTTTCGCAATAACTAAGCAATGCCAGGACTGTAGAGTTGATATGAACAGTGATTTGATGGCGAGAGCATTTTGATGGCGAGAGCATTGTCTTCACTTGTCTTTAATTGTCTTCCATGCTCTCGCCATCAAATCACTGTTCATATCAACTCTACAATCCTGGCATTGCTTAGCATTGTCTTCAATGCTTGTCTTTAATGCATTGTCTTCAATGCTCTCGCCATCAAATCACTTGGTCACTAAACGCTTGTGTTTTTGGGAAAAACGATTTACGTACTTTTTTCTCTCCTTGGGTCCTAATAAGCAACTCTAAATTTTTTTGAATCTCTAAACATAAAAATGAAACGAAAATATAAAATTTTAACAAACATCCGAGTTTCTTTTCTAACTTATATCGATAACAAAAAAATTAAGGTTTCACAGATAAATCTAGGTAAAAAAATTTTGCTGCTTCTAGTAGATAAAAATCTTATTCAAACTGAAAATGGAGGCGGAGAAAGCAAAGAGAAAGCGTAATTTTAAAAACGTACCGAAAAATTTTTTTAACTTAAAGCAGAGTTTCAAGTCGGACCGAGTTTTTAAGTCGGGTTTGGGTTCGGGCCTAAGTTAAAGAAAAATTTAGGGCCTTATTCGGGCCAATCCAGACCTTACACATAAACGATCATCTTTTTTCAGCGCCAAGTAGCTAGCTGTTTTGATTTCGTTATTGCAAGCCCGTCTTGCCATTTTTCTTTATAAGTTTTCGATATAATATGTTCACAGCGATTCAATCAAAAACATATAAGTGTTTTAGACCAAACTTGACTTTCGGACTTTTTCGGGCCTATTTGGGGCTTCAAATCAAATTTGGTTTCGGGTAGGGTTCGGGCCTAAACTAGTCGGCCTGTTTACAATTCTGTTTAAAAGTGTGGCGGAAAATCCGCTTTCCGCCTGCTTTTTCCGCGAGCGCTATCAATTTAAACCAAGTTAAAATATTTCAACTTCAATATTTTTTCATTAAACACGAAAATTTTTGCGCTTTGGCTAATTTTTTAAACTTTTCCGCTTTTAATCTGAAAAGACATTGTTTTTTTTTGCGTTTTCCACCACATGTTTTATTTTTTGACGTCAGCTTTCAGTCTGAACCGATCTTAAGGAGTATAAAAGTGCTTTTACAGAAAGCACATAAAGTACTTCTTTGTTTTTAAAAACTTTGTCCTTTCTGCAGTTTAAAAGTGTGTAAACTATTGATATTGTCTGTGCGATTTTGTCGATTATTATTTCTATCTGAATAGGATTATTAGGGTTTGACATTAGCTGTGTGCCCCTATTTGTCAAAGCACGGAGTTTGGGCAAATTGAAGCCTAACTGGCGATAAAGTTATGATAAAATTTTTTTGTAACTGATGAAAAGAATTCTACTATTTCTAAGATCGGAAATTACTCATACTTTCATAAAAATAAACTTTATAAAAAGAATTAATTTTAAAATTTTCACAACTTAAATAAAACTGAAACAATAGGCTGTGAAACAGCTTTAATCACTAAACCACATCTTTTGTTCAACTTTTTTTAGTCATATTTTTTCATAAGCTTCTTTCTCTCTTTATTTCATAATATGGAGTGTGACTCTGCTATCCAGTCAAGCGTTAAAGCGATCGCCAGAAGCAAAATTGATTCGTGTTGTCCGTAAACAAATAAAAAAAGGCAACCGGAAGGACCTATGGAAACGAGAAATTTTTGCTTTTTATTGCACGCGCTGTTATTCTCGGTCTTTAATTGACATCAAAGAGACAAATGCCGTTGAAGTAAGGGGGGGGTTAAGTTTAAATTTATATAAGGCTTTTGAAAAATAAGTTATAGGTAAAACTAAGGATGTTGATACTAAAAAACTACTTTTTTAAAAAAAACATTTAATGGTTGTAGTAAATTTCAACGGAGGTGCAAATTATGAAAAAACAACAATTTTTAATTTACGGCAATTTTATATCATTCAAAATGACAAAGCACCTTTAAATGATGCACAACATCAAAATAAAAAATTTTATAAAATAACACAAGAATTAATCTCTTATATAGCTGTAAAATGCTAATATTACCTATGGTAACTTAAGTTTACCAGCATTGCCAATCAGCAATATACACTAATCTAACACGGTTAAAAAAACTACGATGCGTGTTTTAAAATGCCAAGTGCTGTGCCAATGAGAAAAATAGTTTAAACAAGTTTTTCTTATGACAAATGCTGAAGAAATTTTGAGGTTGATGACATCATTGCTGTTGATTTTAAAGGAGGGGTAGACCACAAGACAAAAGATTTAATTCATAATCTTCATAACACAAGACAAAAGACTGCTATTTCAACCACTGAACCATCGAAGAACAATTTGAGGAAGGCCACAGAGTTATTTTAAAAATTGCTAGATTTTTTTAAAAATTTATTCATTCGTTGATTCATTCATTCATTTTTTTATTCTCAATCATTATTAAAAAGTTTGACACAAAAATTAGAAATATTAAAAAGATTAAGAAAAGGAAGAAGCAATGCATGTTTTAACGTGCATACTTATGCATGCAACAATGCATAAGATAATCAGAAAGTGAAAGCACAAAACAGTAGAAAGCATGGCCGCAACACCTTAGTTTATTTATATCACAATAGTTAATTTTACACTTGTGTGTTTATTCTATCGTGTCTTAGCCGGTGTCCCATAAAATGCTATAAAAAATGTGTTATATCAATATATTTGTTGCAGTAAAAAATGTACAATAACGTTTTTTAACCGATATCACTACCGTCAGAACTAGAAATGGTGCCTAAATTTACTTCAAGACCAAAAAAAAGGTTTTCACTTTGCATATAGCAATAGTGGGCTACAACACTTGTGTTCCAAGTTTTTTGGGCCACGATAGTAATTTTTTTTTTTATCTCTATAGTTATCCTCCTGACTAGCACGAAAGCGTCGGAGACGCTAATATGTAGTGCAAGCAATTACTCCGACTTGCTTCTAGAGATGCCAAGATATTGCTGTCCATTACTCAGATATAAGCGAAATATCAAACTGCTTTCCAAAACCACCAAGCAGGGGAAAGTGCCGTAAAGTGTTTTTCCAAAGGACACAGCAGAATGGCGCGAGTAGATATTGAACCGAGACCATTCCTTTTCTTTTTCTTTCGGCCTTTCCCTTCAATCAGGGGTAGCCACAGCGTATCATCATTCTCCAAACCTTCCTGTTTTCAACATCCGTCTCTTTCGCACCAACTTCCCCCATATCTCCTTTCACTACATCTAGAAATCTTCTCTTTGGTCTCCCTCTTTCCCGATAACACCATTTCCATCATCTTTCTTCCTAAAATACTCTTGGTCTCTCCTCATGACATGTTCGTACCACCTCAGCTTGCCCTCTCTCATCTTTATTCCTAACCGTTCTATCTTAACTGTACCCCTGATGTACTCGTTTCTAATCTTGTCTTTTCTCGTCACTCCCATAGCAAACCTCAACATTTTTATCTCTGCAACTGCCATCTCTTTCACTTGTTTCTTTGTGACCGCCACCGTCTGAAGTCCATACACCATTGCTGGTCTTACCACTGATCTGTATACTTTTCTTTTACTCTAGCTGGTAACCTCTTGTCGTAAATTAATCCCCGTTACTTTTCTTCATCCGTTTCATCCTGCCTGCACTCTCTTCTTTACCTCCCTCTCACAACTACCACTTTCTTGCACCGTTGATCCCAAATACTTAAATTCCTTTACTCTTGCACTTTTTTATTCTTCATCTTTACTGTTCGCCGTCATTTCCTCCATTTATGCACAGATATTTGGTCTTTGACCTACTTACTTTCATCCCTCTTCTTTCCAATGCTTACCTCCAGGATTGTAGTTTCTGCTCCACTTCTTCCCTGGTCTCTTTGCAAATCATAATATCATCAGCAAGCAGCATCGTCTAGGTGGTTCTCTCCTTACTTCATCGGTTAGCCTGTCCATTATTATTGCAAACAGGAACGGACTTAACGCTGATCCCTGGTGCAGTCCAACCTTAACCTTGAAACTTTTTGTAGTTCCTAGTGCACACCTCATCACTGTTTTGCTTTCCTCGTACATATCCTGTACAAGTCGGACATACTTTTTTACTATTCTTGATTTTCTCATAAAGTACCACCGCTCTTCCCGCGGAACCCTGTCGTAAGCTTTCTCTAAGTCCTCGAATACACAATGTAGTTCTCTTTGACCTTCCCTGTACTTTTCCATCAACATTGGCAAACATGGCATCGGTAGTTTCCTTTCCTGGCATAAATCCATATTCTGTTTACTGATCTCTACTCCATCCCTTAGCCTGGCTTCAATAACTCTTACCTTCATTGTACAGTATGGCTCATTAGCTTTATTCCTCTGTAGTTTCTACAGTACTGTGCGTCCCCTTTGTTTTTATAGATTGGGATAAGTACACTCCTTCTCCATTCTTCTGGCATTTGTTCACCCACTAACAATCTGTTCAACAGTCTGGTCAAAAATTTTATTCCCATTTCTCCCATGTACTTCCAAATTTCTATTGGCAACTCATCTGGCCCAACCGCTTTACCTTTTTTTTAATCTTTCTTCACTTCTCTACTGACGCAATTTACTTCTTCGTTAAATTTCTATTGGCAACTCATCTGGCCCAATCGCTTTACCTTTTTTTTCATTCGTTCTTCACTTCTTCTCTACTGACGCAATTTACTTCTTCGTTAACCACTTTTGCTTCCTCTGTCCTAGAATCTCTGTTATTTTCCTCGTTCATCAGTTCCTCGAAGTACTCCTTCCATCTCTTTAACACTGCCTCCGAATTTACCATGACATTACCGTTTTCATCCTTTATAACCCTCACGTGCTGTACATCTTTCCATGCTCTGTCTCTTTGCCTAGCCAATCTGTACAACTCCTTTTTACCTTTTTTTGTTTCCAATCTAGCATACAAATTGTCATAGATACGTCCCTTTGCCATCGCAACTGCCTTTTTTCCCTTACTCTTCTTTTCTTTGTACATCTTTTTTAGTATTTTTATCTTTTGTTGTGTCCCATGCTTTCTTTGCCGCTTTCTTTTTTTCATGCTCTCCCGTACTTCCTCATTCCACCATCATGTCTCCCTTCTCCTTTTCGTTTCCCAAATGTCACTCCCAGCATAGTTTTAGCTGTTGTTCTTAGCATTTGCGCTGTTTTGTCCCATTCATCAGGTAACCCATCCTTGCCTCCCAGAATTCTGGTCACCTCTTGTCTAAAGATTTCTTGACAGCTTGTCTCTTTCAGTTTCCACCATCGTATTTTTAGCCATTTTGCATACCACCATACGGTGCTGCTTTGCGACACAGTCATTCACTATATACCTTACAATCACACATTTTCTTCAAGTTCCTCCTTCTGCACATCACATAATCTACTTGGGTACTTTTTCCGTCACTTTTATACGTCACCATGTGTTCATCTTTTTTCTTGAAATAAGTGTTGACAAATTCCAAATTCATCCTTTTCCCAAAATTCACAACCATTGATCCTTCCTTATTTCTTGTTCCAGCACCGTACTTCCCCATTATTTCTTCATCTCCTTTGTTTCCTTTGCCCACAAGTCTATTTAGGTCCGCACCTAGAACTATCCTCTCCTGTTTCGATACACTTTCTATCAACCCATCCAGGTCTTTCCAAAAATCATTTTTCTCCTCCATGCTGTTGTTAACCTGTGGGGCATACGCGCTTACTGTATTTAGGATGGATCCTTTTACCTCCTGCTTCATGGCCATTAGTCTGTCTGACACGCTCTTCATCTCCAGGACACTTTCTGCCAGCTCCTCGTTCACCACTATCCCTATCCCTTTCTTCTTCCATCAGCTCCGTTGTAAAATAGTTTGCATTCACCTCCAATGTTCCTTGCTTTATTCCCTTTCCACTTTGTTTCCTGTAGGCACAATATGTCTACATTTCTTCGCTCCATCAAGTCTGCCAACTCTCTTCTCTTTCCAGTCATTGTTCCAATATTTAAGATACCCAGCCTTACGAGTGAGCGTATCTCCTTCCACACTTCCTGCTGCCTCTTCACTCGTCTCCCTCCTCCCTTTTTCCTCTTGTTTTCACTATGTTTAGCAGTAGCATAATTTCCACAGGTGCCCTGCTGTGCGACACCTGAGGTGGTTGTTGGTAACCCGGGCCTCAACCGATCCGGTATGGGTTCATGATTATAACGCATTTGTATGTTTTGACAAAAAAAATTTACGCCGGATGCTCTTCCTGCCGCAACCCTCCCCATTTATCTGGGCTTGGATAAATCAAGAAACTCAGGAATGTGCCTCCAATGGCTTGGTTATTGAACCGAGACCGTGTCGATTACAATCACTTTGCTTTAACCACTAAACCACGCTGCCGAGGCAGCATTTTGTTTCGTGTTTCTAAAAAATTTCAAGTTTTTCTTTGACATTGATACAAGAAACCTTGGCTCCAATAAAATTTACTCAAGCTTTTTGGTTAATGTAACTACCATGACACTGTTTTACAACAATTGATTGCTTCGCCAGACTTTTTCCTAAAATTGATCACAAACTTTGAAATATTGCAAAGAGTTTCTTTATTCATTTCTATGAAAAATTTACTCAAACGTTTTAAAATGGAAAGGCTTAATGGCTCTATTACTGTGCAGTCATTATTTCTATTAAAGGTGTAAAAATGTTTAGAATCTTTCTATCTCTGAGTTAATTGATTACTTGACTGTGTTTTCTGCAATGAGTGCACTGATTGAAATAGAACTAATTGAGCTGTATCTAAGTATAATGCATTTGGAACAAAATACAGTACAGTAGTATTTTAAACTAAATCCAGAAATGCAATTGCTGTACAACAGAGGTAGCCAACCTGCGGCGCATGCGCCACGAGTGGTTGGGGAAAATATTTCAAATGAAAATGTTTCACAACATATATTTAGGATATACAACTGATATGTAGGAAAAGTAAAAATTAGAAAATTTATTCCAGCGATGACTTTTTTTTAGAGAATAGCTTGATTTCAGTCGTAAAGTAAAAATTTAGAGAATTTATTCCAGCGATGAGAAGAAGAAAACAGTTTGGTTTCACTATGAAATTTTGAAGCCTTTTGTTTGTGTGGCGGATATGAACTGGACTTGAACAAAATTGGCGCTTGAGAACAAAAAGGTTGGCCACCCCTGCTGTACAATCAAGTGATTGCAAGTCATCCACAAAACATGTTTAAATTTTTTCACCATCATCATCAGGTTTAAAATTTGATTGCTTAGAACGATTCAACAATTGCTGCAGGTAAACAAAAAACATTTTGCAAAAGATCAAATTATGTATTAGCACAAATCAGACTAGAATAGTGCAGATTTTCGGATTGATTTGTACTAACATTCCTAAGGATTCTTCTTGCAGCGATGCAATATAGGCTGTTTGGTTTTATAGACTTATACGAGGACAGTTCTGGGCTTCTCTCTAAGCACGGTTTAGAAAAACTAAATAAAAAAA
This sequence comes from Diplosoma virens, assembly GCA_963680785.1. Lineage (NCBI taxonomy): Eukaryota > Metazoa > Chordata > Ascidiacea > Aplousobranchia > Didemnidae > Diplosoma > Diplosoma virens. The sequence goes on from OY796885.1 coordinate 19,054,672, forward strand.
CTTTAGAAAAACTAAAATATTTCAAAACCAATTTGGATGAGCCAAAAAATACATATGTGGAAAAATACACAAAATAAATTGAATAAAACAAATAATCTTTCATCCAAAGAAGCAATTTAACTTATTGCAACCAGAGAGAAGTTTAAAGAGAGATTTGCAATAGGCTTTACCAATTTATATAGTGGTCCATTTATTACATTAGGGTCTCAAACTTTTTTATTCACAAAATTCCTAGTTTTATTCTTTTATCTCACAGAATACTTAGTCAAAAAACTTTTAATCACATATTTGTCCAGAATATAAATGCATTTCAATTTTGCACGTCAAGAAAGAAAAGTTACTTAAGTTACTGTCAAAACAGAACGTAATGTATGAAATAAGAAGGTGTTATTTTTAAAAATATATAAAAATATAAATATTTCAAAAATATGTAACAGTTATGCAAGCTTATTATGACGTACTTGTAAACTGTCATGCGGAACACTTTAAAGCAAGCTCGCGGAGCCGTTTCGCGAAACACAGTTGAGAAACGCTTTATTACACGATAAGAAATGGATAATTTGTCAAATTAAACTGCAGCTAATTGAGCTCAGTGCAAAAAACTCCTTGTTATTATTTCAAATGCTACAGAGATACAAGCTGGTTGTTTCCCATAAGTAATTGCCTACTTTTTGCCGATGAAAAGTCACAAGAATAGGTAAGTAGGAGCATCGTATTGATGACAAACGCAATGGACATGTTGCAATTAAAAACTTACCCTCGTCATACTGTTGCGCAGAAAAAAGACTTTACGTTATTTTTTCTCCTTGCCAATCTTTTGGCGAGCAGCTCTGAGTTACATGTACAATAGATCTACAATTACTGTATATGTAACTTTCAACTGAGCAGCGATATCTTGGCATCTCCGAAAGTAGGTTGTGGTAATTGTCTGATGGTTGCCCAAATTTTGACAGGCATAGGAGGAGGATAACTAGAAGCGATAAATAAATGAAGGATAAATAGAAGCGATAAATAAATGAAAGTTACTTCTAATTATACAGTCTATTCCCGAAATTTAAAAATCCTACTTTAGCACATTGCAATGCTCTTCCAAAGTAATCTGGAAAACCATTTTGCTGTTTTAAATTTATTAAAAAGATGAAAAACTAATTAGAAGTTGGCGAGTAAATTTTAAAAAATAATTTTAATTTTTATTGTCATGGCATAAAGTTGAAGGGCCTCATTCCATATTTGAAAAATTTTTAACTTTAATCCCCCTCTGATTAAAGATTTTTTAGCTTACAATTTTACATGAAAACGTTTACTTACCCATAGGCTGACTAATTTCTGTGGAGATTAAGATTTGATAACGTAGCCTATGTATTTATAATCAAGAAGAAAAAATTGCTCTACTATAGGTTTATTGGTGGAAAGTATGAAGATTTCTAAGTTATGGGTACAAAAACAATCGAAAAATTAAAAAAGTATCACAATCTGTTTTTCAAAAAGCGAAAATAATGTCCTATTAGAATTTTTATTAAGTTATATAGTCTAAAGAGAAATAAGATCTGTTAAAAAAGACAGCCAAACAGAGTAAAATGTCCTAAAATTGCTTCTTCTGGAGAATATAAAATGAAAAAGAGGAGTTAACTCACAACTGTTGATTTTTTTCCAAAATTTTGGGTCCATTATTTTTAATTTCATTGTTCCCCAACGTGATTATAAACTCTTTGCATTTGTTTCATTATTTTTATTCAATTTGTTCTCTCCAAAAGAATGGCGACACATGCCATTTTATAAGATTTTGTTTTAAAATAACCAAGGCTTTGGAACTTGGCATCTTTTTCAAACTGATTCCACTCCGGAGTTGCTCCTATCGCTAAACTCAGGCTGCGGAGCTTCTTAATAACACTGCTTCAGCTCTAGCTCCCTTACAATAAGGTCTTATCCAGTAGTTTAAGTGTTTAGCAGCATTTTAAAATTTTAAAGTTTCCCCTATAGGCTACATAAATTTGCAATTTTATTCGAAATAGCCGAGTCGCAGAGGTATAGGATTGGCAAACTTACTTAGACCTTTGTTTTCGTTCTTAATACGCAAGTCTGTTAACTAATTTTATACCTCTCTGTTATTCAGGAATAAAAATCATTTGTTTTACAAACAAAAACGAGCATAAAATTTTTAAATCTGGTTTTATGTTGGCAAAACGTAATTTTTTTGGTTAACTTCTTTTTAAATGTTTTAACCTTGAATAAATTAAATTTTTCAGTCAATAATGAAGTCCTAAGTTCATTTTGCATAAACTTTGTAAGAGAGTTGGACAAAAACGTTTAAACGGCTATTTTTAAGCTACCTATATAAATAAAAAATTGTAATAGGATCCTTGATTTTTTTAAAACTTTTTAGAGAAAAACACTTTTTAAGCAAATTAGTAATTCTTAAATTGAAGCTGAAACTGTTTTTTTTCAACTTGCTTCCACCTTCGGCTCCTTCAAAAAGCACGGCTCATGGCTCTGGCTTCAAAGGCCTGAAAATAACAACCGATATGTTGTTAATTGCAATGGCTACTGGTTATCGTTCTCGACTACGGCGCGAAAGATCTGCGTTTGCTTTCAAAAACATTAAATCTGACTGAATGTCGCCAAGGGCTCCCCACACTGCCACAATATCACGCAGGTGGCTGTTTTGTTCAGGCGTATTGTCACTTGAACACCGCGACTTGCTAGAATCCAGGGGTGGGCAAACTTTTTAGCAGGAGAGTCGGATTTAATAGTTGATTTTGATCGCGGACCGCATTAATTTTTACAACCTGAACCCGTCCATGCCTGTAAAATTTTTGTTTGCTGAATTCGAGACTAAAAATTCAACAGCATAAGCATTTATTTCTACAGCGGATATAAATCAAAAACAAATTAACTGCAAACGTCAAATCGCAAGATTTTGATTCTTGTTTCACATTGAAACGCAATTCAAATTAAAAAAGTTAAAAGCGAAACAAAATTACGTTGAAGCAAGAAATAACAACTTGAAATAGATTTTAAAAAAGAAACGGCGTCAAGTTCGCAAGCGGAACAACAGCGGAAAAGTAAAAACAATTGCATCACAATCACGCAATTAAGTGCAGCTAAAAATCATTAGAATATCAAGTAAATAACCAGAACCACAGAGAGAATGAACAGGAGAAGAATCCAACCGGAGGATTCTTCCGCGTCGACTTTTCGAGTTTTCAACGGATACAGCATCCGGTCCTCTTGGGTCATAATCGTGTTACGGGCTTTCGGCCAGCTCCCGTGCCCCACCAAGCGATATTGGTAGGGAGTTACAGGCCCGAAAAGAAGCTGAGTAAAACTGAAAATGAAGCGAAACGGCTTCGAAACAATTTCAGATAACCTTACCTTTAACGCCAGCTTGAAATCCTTCTTGAAAAACTCAACCAGGTCCGGTTTGACTCCTAATTCATTGGCAATATCGTCCATGTATCCCACGTAGTCCACCTGCAGAGAAACGCCGCGGCAATCAGGGAAAAATCCGTTCAAATTTCACGAGGCGCCGTATCGAATTCGCTCTGATCCGTTGCAAAGCAAATAATCATCGAATGGCGTGTGACGCAAGCGCTCGTCGTACCTGTATTGTGTGACGTGGAGTGTGATAGAAATTCTGCTGCATCTTGAAAATCGCGTCATCGATTTCACGCTGCATAACGGTGCTAGATGGCAGCTGAAGATCGCCTGAATTAAAATTTTGGCTTGATTTCTGTTTAAAAATATAGATTTAAATTTTTAAAAAGGCTTTGAACAAGTTTTTTAAGCGGCGAATAATGCGGTGGGTAAATTACTTGATTACAATTGGAAAACCAATCGCAACGTAATTTATTCTGGTTAAGTCGATAACTTTGTTACAAATAGTACAGGGGTTTATAAACTGATAATGAATCGCTTCAATTATTTAAAAGTGGCGATAACAATTTCATTTCGTAAGTGTACAAACACACGGAAATAAAAAATTCTTTCAGTTAAACGGTTCAAACTTGTGTAGAATTTCATTGCCCAATAAGCAAAATCGATTCTTCCATTAGAAACAATGCGATTCCGGCTTGCGGGCTATACGATTATTTCTGGTAAGATTCGCTATTTCAGATCAAAATAAGACACCAAGCTTTCTACAGGCCACTAGAGACAAGTGCAATAAACAACTTTAAAATTAAAAAATGAAAGTAATAAAATAACCTCAAAACTTTCATCAATTAAACAAGAACTACAAGAATTTGTTGCCAGCTCTTTAATTAAGAATACATGTGGTGCAGTCTATTTTTCCTTTTTTTATCGCTACTCTTAAGTTCCATCACACTTAACAAAAGCATTTGCAATTACAACACTAAAGAATTAGCAACTATTTTCGGTGTGCTCAAAATTTCTGAAAGCCAACCAAGGTCGACCTTTATTTGTTTTAGCGTAATTATGGCCGTGAATTTGAATAGGAAACCAATATACAGTGACAATGTACATAGCTGTTTAAGATAAAATTAGAGGGGAATAAACGGTATTGGGCCTCCCTAATTTAAATTTTGAAAGGAAATGATCACTTATACCTTCTAAGATTAAAATTGCGAAGTTTATGTATTAAGTTATCCATGCTGCCTTGCAGGAAGTTGCGTTTTGAAACAAAAATCCACCGCTTGCGACAGTGGTTGGCGCCAGCAAGAGCTACGAGCATAGAAATAAAGCTTCAGGAATTTTATGACAGGAAAAAACTATTAAAACTTGGGCTTCGCAATATAATAATACAGATTGTATATTAATAAAATCATAAGATCGTATTCCGTGCGTGCCTACGTCTCGGCGCCAAATTCTAATCACCCAAATTACTACAAACCGGAAATAGATCCGCCAAAGAGTTTTTTTTTTTTAATTTGTAATTTTTAGCTAATAGTAAAAAAGCTAGGCTTTAATAAATTTTAGAATTTTAATATTTTCCGATTTATCATCATTTATCTTCCACATTTGTCGAATCCGATGAAATCACAAAATTTGTAGAATATTTTCTTTAAAATTGCGTTAAGGTAGAAATAGAAAAACAAATTGCAAAGTCGAGAAACGTGACGTGTATGTACTTTGTACCTTCAGCGTGACATTGTACACATAAAAGTCTATTAGTAAATACAGCGTGGCCGAGAGATATGAACACCGTTTCGATGGCGACAAACACCGATATGGTTTCCTTTCTCCCTCGTTATGTTATTGCGGCCGAAGAAAAGGCGCTTAACGTGGTTTTTTCTTCATGGCCACTTATCAAACAAGTGAAAACGACAGTCATATCCTGTATGAAAATCAAATAGCTAATTAAAAAATGTTTCAACTTTAAACCAACATTTTTTATCTCAAAAAAGCAGGTCGAGAAATGGATTGATGTTTGCTCCGAAGTTTAACGCGTGCCTCATTGGTCTGCAAGTCAGGACCATAAATAGTAGAAACAAGGCCAGTAGGCCCTCGTACAAACAATAAGACATTATCTTTTATCAAGTTTAACAAAATTCTATCTCAAAGAAGCCTTATAGTTCAAAAACTATCAAGAAATTACATTCAGTTGCATTTCAGTTTCATGTTCCGGCCAATGCTGCAGAATTCCTGACAGCATCAAAGCAGCAACATAAACAACCAACTCACGCTTAATGACTCTGGTTGCCCAACGACATTGTATCTCCGAAATGGGATTAATCGCTCCGAGAGGTTGGATGTTGCCGATAACAGCGAGCGAACCGTGTTTCATTCGCGGCGGCCACATGTGTCGGTACAAGCGACAGCTGTTGTTGCGAACCTGTTCACGTTGTCATTGCGTCATTCGTCGATTAAGCACAACGCGGTAACGAAACCTTGATTATATCGTCATCGAGAAACGAAAATTTGAAAGTGTATCCTGTGGCAAATATGACCACGTCCACGTCCTCTCGGGTTCCGTCCTCAAAAACCACGCCGTTTTCGGTGAACTCCCGGATGTTCCCCTTCACAACTACCATTCCGCTTAATATCGCATTGGGAAGAGCGTCGTTTATTGTTAAGTGCTGCAACAGGAGTAACAATCACATAAGTGCCAAGAAAAATTCAATGAACAAGTTATACACTATATGCTAAGTCATTATGCGTTTTGACAGAGATTTTATATAGACAGCAGTAAAAAGCAGTTTTACATTGTTTTGCGCCCCAAAATAATACATCTGATAAGACTTACTTGACTAAAAGGTTTATGTTTCGGCTTCAGACCGTATTTGGCGTGATTAAATTTTCGGTTGAGCGAACTTTCAAACACCCAGTTCAACAACGACGTCGGAGCGATATCACGCAAAATCGAGTTCAACCTAATAGAATTGCACGATAATGACCCTAATACAACGTCAAACTGCAATTTTCAGCACCTGGTCGTGGCGCCAAAATCGAGAGGAATTCCATTCGGGCCAACCCTGCCGAATATCCAAGACCCGCGACGTGTGCTCAGAAATACCTGAAAAAAAAACTGCCAACTGAGCTGAGTGAAGACCCATGTTTTGCCGTTTTGTTGACGGAACATTTGAACTCGATACAATTCAGACAAGCAACGAGATCCCCTGACCTTGCTTGCGTGCTTTCCCAGTTCGACTGAAATATCACTGCCGGAATTTCCGATCCCTATAACCACCACCCTCTTGTCCTGAAATGGGAACGGTTGTTTGTAGGAGTGACTGTGAAGGACTGAACCTTTGAACTTCTCAAAACCTGAATGAAAAGCAAATGTTATATCATGAGCCGACGCGGAAACACGTGTAAATAAACCTGGAAATGAGTGAGAAGGTAAGTGGGGTGTAGCGTGATGTCCGATGCAAATGAGAACGCCGTCGAACGCCTCTGTACTTATCTCCTCCGTTTTTCGATTTTTACTTGTAACTTTCCTGATGAAAAAATACCCTGGGTATGATCGTTAGCAAGGTGGCGAGATTGCGCAGATCTGATTTCATTTCGCGAAGTTTCTTTCAGACCAGACCTCAGGTTTTTAACCTTTTTCTTTTTTATTCTAGTCCAGCCGTTCCCAACTGGGAGTCCATTGAGAGCGGGACCGCGAGCAGCTCTTCAGAATTTAACAAAAAAAGGCGCATAACCTCGACGTAAATTTTTGGAATTACCTTAAATCTTGCCGAGAAATAGATTACAGGCGGCAGATTGAGTTGAAGATAAAAAAAAGTCATCACATTAAACAAAAGGCATTCTTGTCCTCAAAATTAATAGTAATCAAAGTGTAGTCAAACCTTTTCTTATGTCTTCACTTTGAATTGAACGTAACGCTGCCTTTTCGGAAACTGTAGGACATACGTTGAACTCAAAGTGAAGGCCAAAAAAAAAAAAAAGAGAAGGTCATAGAGCTAATCAAAAAATGTTCATGGATCCGTAACTTCAATAATTTTTGGAAAAGGGTTCGTGTCTAAAAAAAGATTGGGAACCGCTGTTCTAGTCCATTATCAAACATTATTGCCATATTTATCCATATTCTAATTACAAATACATAATACGAATTAGAATACTCTAATAATAATATTCTAACTCGTATTAAAAATGTATAATCCAGATCCAAAACTGAATCGGGATCCGTTGTATTTCTCTGTCGTCAATGCCACTACCCAGCCCGTGTTGACATTATTAACTTCATTAATTTTCTCGTCCAGCCAGCAGATTAGTAAAAGTACCTTAAAAGTGTACAGTGATTAGAGTATTTTTGCAGTTGTCACAAATGGTTTACGACAAAGAACAAGAAAATTGCTCAAGATTAATGAAAACTGCACTGAAACCATAATTTCGCTTAGTGGCATCGACAAACAGTTCTAAACAAAGCGCATTATGCGATAAAAAAGCGAAAAAAAAACGAAAAGCATTTAAAGAAACGAGCGGAACGCGAGAATACACTCGAAGATCGCCCAAAAAAGGAATACCGTTTCAGTCGTTTTTTATTAACAGGAATAAACAATAAAATGAAAAAGGTCGACAGCTCACCATCTTCCAGTTGACTCGTAATCATCCGCTTTCTCACACTGAATTACTTCGGTATTAAATCGAATTCGAGACAAGAGGTCGAAGCTTTAAAAAACAAACAAATAATTAAGTAAATATCGTTGGGCTAGGCGACTCGATTACGTAGCTAAAATTTAATCTTTGCACAAAGTAACTCAACAATGTTTGACTTTTCCAAGCCATGAGCCAACCTTACGACACAGCGACTCGATGGAATTTTTGAGTTCCACGAAAAGCTACAAGCAAAGTTTCACTGAAATGCCAAGTGAGATGATCCGTTAATTTATAACCAGCAGAACAGTGCACCCCTATACAAAGCATGTACTATTTTTTTGCAGAAACGAAAGTCAAGATCTTTTTGTCTTCACTGAGATTAAACTAAAATTCGCACCTTAAATTTACAAGACAAAAAAAGAAAAAAAAAGTCATCATTTCCATGAAACCGGGATTTACGGTGAAAACTATTTAACAAGTCTCGGTGACGACTTTACCTTGCTAAACTCAATAAAGTGAAAATTCTTTCAGGGCTTTTGTTGCAATATGAAACTTACACAGTGCTGGTTTTGGTTGCTCAGGAGTCTTTTTACTTAGTTTTATCTAATGCTGCCACAGCAAATTTAGAAAAAGCACAAGATTTAGGGTACAAAAGAATAGTTTGAAAAATTAAACAAAAGTTCAGACGTTCGGAACTTGACAAAAAAGATGTAGAGGTTAAAAAATGTTTTCTATAGGGTTTTTTTCTTGAAATTTAAGTGAAGACTAAAAAAAAACACAAAAAAGATCTTCACTCAGACTTTTACACTATTTCAGAATTTTTTCCCTTGTAGTTTAAGTGAAGATTAAGATAAAGTCTTCATTTAATCTGGGTGGTTGATGTCGTATCCGTCAGTCGTATATACACAGGGTTACTATTTCGTGCTTATTTCTAAGTTTTGTGTTTATTTTTAGAACATTGTCTTAGAAAATTTTAATCTGGTTATTTCCAAGAAACGTGCTTATATTAAGTGTTTATTTGTACTTATTTTTTACTAATTTTGTTTTAGTTTTTCACAAAATTTAAAGAAAACGCGCTTATTACAAGGCTGAGTGGATAAGAGCGCCGTATTGATGGCGAACGTGATCGATACGGTGGTGGTTCATAACCGTCCAGCGACACTCCGTTGCGCCTTGAGAAAGACTTTACGGCACTTTCATGTGCTTGCAGGTCTTTGCAAGCAGCTCCAAATTTCGTAATATCTTTATATCAAAACAAAAAAAAACACAAATAAAAACTTTCAACAGGGCAGCAATATCTTGGCATCTCTAAAAGCCGGTTAGGGTACTCGCTTGACGGTTGCCTGAAGTAAAGCGCCTCTGACGATTGAAAAACATATACAATTACTGATGCATGAAATCATTTTTCTGAATGCATTGTAAATATAAATTTACAATTACTGATGCATGAAATTATTTTTCTGAATGCATTGTAAATATAAATTTACAATTACTGATGCATGAAATTATTTTTCTGAATTCATATTGAAATTTTCATACGAATTATTATGCACGCAGAAGAACTCGTTTTAATAATATTCGTAATCGTGGATCACTACCAATGTACCAGATAAACTGTGATTTTTATCTCACCATAAACTAAGAACAGATTATAAACTGATGTAAATTAGCATTTTCGTAACAATTTAATCAAAACTTGTCCATAAAAACTTTAATAACCAGCCAAAATTGTAAAGTCAAAATAAAGTCAAATTTTAACAAAAATAAAATAAAATAATTTTTTTGATCACGAAGAATTAGCTCTGATGATAATTTTTTTCGCGAAGTAACTTCAGGTACGAATTCTAGTCCTCAGAGTAGTAAAATCAAAACTATTTTGATCAAATTACGTATAAAATTGTCCTCTGAAATGCCAGACTAGTGTCATGGACCCACAATTGTATAATTTCTTTTAGTGGATCCCTGAAATTTTATGCACACCTTAGTTGAGAACCCCTGATTTAAATAATAAGATAGGATTTATTTTGTTTGCAAACAGTGCAAAAATGGTTCTCAATTATTGAGCAATTTCAGTAATAAATCAGCATAGCAAAAAGTGAAAACTTAATCTTTAAACAAAATATTTTATAAGATTTAAAGTTTTTTGCTAGTACAAAACGTCAAAATAGCTATCAAAACCAAGGACCTCATACAAAAATTTTTTGTTCAAGCACTAGATAGCCTTAAAAAAGCTGTTTAACAAAACTCCAACGGCTTCATTTCATTACAAGGTTTCACAAGAACGAACAGTAAATTATGGTTAATGACGGTTAACATAATAAGAGATGGCTTTAGTATGAAGCAAACAAAGCAGCTGCATCACCCCCTCCCTAAAAAACGTCAAAAAGTGGCCTACCCTAAGCAAAAAGAGAGCTCTATTTCTTTACAGTAGCACTTTGATGATGGCCTGCTTGTCTGCACGTAATGAAATTTGAAATAAGGTACTGGGACAAAAACAAAGATTTTGTACATTGACTGAAAGAGATGATCTTTTTTTTTTTTAGAGATCACTCTATTTTAAAACCAAAAAAACTTAGCCCACTAAAAAGTAGCCCCTCCTACTTTTCTAGCATTAGGCCTCCCTTTTGTAAGGCCATCAATGATCATAATAATTAATGAGAATAACCAATGAAGTAAAACCAAGTTTTGTTAGCATAAAAAAAGTTTTTGGAGACATATGAAACAAATTATATATTTTTGTGCAAAGATTTAAAACTAAAAAAAAAATATTCACACCTACACTAATAATTTATTTTTATAAACAAAAATCTTTTTGTTAACAATTTGGGTTCATGGAAAGTAATAAAAATTAATTCTAAGATGGATAAAAGTCAGATCTTGCTTTAGAAAGAATAGAAAATTGGTTACCCTTGTAGTGAGATGCACATTCAAAAAATGTGTATTTCACTATTCAACTTAATACAGGGTGTTCCGAAAGTCACTGTGCACTTTTCTAATAATTTTTTTTATATTTCAGATTTTAATTCATTATTATTCATATTATAACCCCAATATGGTTTTAACAACTGAAGAACGTGTATGGCTCGTCGAACATGTAATCCGAGAGGGTGATAGATACACAGAGGTAGTGCAACAGCAGTTTGCTGAAAAATTCCCAGATAAACCTGTTCCACATCGCAACGCAGTTCGTAATCTTGGTGATAAGTTTCGGGAAACAGGATCAGTGTATGATGCTGAACGCTGTGGAAAGCCAACAAAGCTATTGGAGGAGAAACTGTTGGACATTTCTGACTGTATGCTGCAGAGTTCATCAAAATCATTACGAAAATTAGCTCAGCAGCATAATATTGGTCTTGCAACTGCTCATAAGGCCAACAAAAGGCAATTAAAGCTCTTCCCATACAAAATAATGGCAGTGCAAGAACTGAAAACCACTGATCATGATAAACAATTATGCTATTGCAGATGGTTTAACCAATTTATAGAAGAGAATACAGCTGATATGTTGGATGTGACCTTTTTTACCAACGAAGCATGGTTCCATCTCTCAGGTCACGTTAATTTGCAAAATTCAAGATTGTGGTCATCTGATAATCCTCACAGCTTGCACGAAACACCTCTACATGATAAGAAAGTTGGTGTCTGGGTTGCGATTTCCAGACGTAGAATTATAGGCCCTATTTTCTTTATGAACACAATAAACAGCAAGCGCTATTGTTTGGATATTCTTCACGCCTTTATTAGTCAGATGACAAGTGATGAAATCAATTACTCATGGTTTCAACAGGATTGTGCTGCTGCCCACATATCTGGCAGATCTATGAATTTATTAAAGGAATTCTTTGGAGACCGCATTATTTCGAAAGACGTGTGGCCCCCACGTTCACCAAATCTGAATCCACCAGACTTTTATTTATGAGGAGCAGCAAAATCTACAGTGTTTTGAGATTGTACGCACACACTGGATGACTTGCAAGCAGTAATAACAGCATTCATTCCGTCTATTTCAAGCGAGCAACTGATAGCGGTGTTTAAAAACAAAATAAGAAGGGTCCAAGCCTGTATTGATTCTAAGGGGGGACACTTTCAACATAATTTATAATTGTCATTCATATTTACCTCCTGTATTCTATATTGAAACATGTATGTTAATAAATATGTAAGTGCACAGTGACTTTCCAAACACCCTGTACAATCATTATTTAATTTGATCAAAATTTGATTTGATATAGAATTTTCAAATAGTAGAAAATTTTTTTTCAAAAAAATAGAGCTACTAAAGTTCAATATAGGCAGTGAATATGATATGGAAAAATTCAATATGGAAAAAATAAAAGTTTGTCAACAATCTGATATTTGAAACTCAAAATGAGTTTGGCTTATGACAAAATCGTTAACATGAAATTAACAATTTGTGATTAAAAAAAGCTTGGTAAAGACAGTAATAATTTTCAGGAAGGTGGTCAGAGAAACAAAGAAAATGTTCCATCTTCATTATACAATATCAAAAAGTTTTTTTTGCAATAACTAAAATCCAATTCAAAAAACAAAAAATTTGAAAAGATTGTTTGAAAAAAAAAGTTATTTGCACTCAACTGTTTAGTGTAAAGTCTGAAATATTCTGTCACTTTAGAATTATGCATGAAATTGGGAAATTCTTGTGGGATAGGAAAGTCTGAGTAGCACATCATTTCTTTGCTGGTATTAATTATAATTGACTTGTACACTGAAGCTCCTTCTTTTTCATCAGCTTCATACCTCCATAAGCCTATGAAAAAACTTCAGAGTTAGCTTAGGCTTTTAATGCAAAAGTGAAAATGAAAGTAAAAATAGTTTTTTGAAAATGATTTTTCACAATTATTCCATTTTTTTAATATACGTAATAGTTCCACACCTCAGCTACAAATTGGAAAAGTGTTGTGTTTTTACTTTTTTGAAGAGTGGACAACAAAGCTATGAAATGAAATAGGATCAGCCTGTTTCAAGCTAAAAATTTTTTCCAGTATCCATTCTTTGTGATTTTTCTTATCATTATGGTAAAAACTATTTGTTTAAAAAAAGCAAATGGAGTGCAATCTTTTGGGAAAATCTTGATAAGGAAAAATACTGTTTTTAGAAAGGCAGTGTATGTTTTTACATGACTGAAACAAATTTTATGGTAGCAATATTTATGGCAATGGCAAATTTTATGGCAGCAATATCTATGGCACTAACATATATAGGAAGATTGGAAAGTAATGCCTGATTTTGATTTAAAAAAAATTTATCTGTGGCTGACATTCATTGCTCAAGGAGACCTTCTATTGCTATAACCACAGAGAAAGAAAATGAATTGGCTGAAGCTATACAGCAAAGAAAATAATTATTATACACTTGTATTTGTCCTTTTATCATTTTCTTAGAATCTATCTGGAATCTAAAATCAGGCATTACTTTCCAATCACCTTGTATATTTGCCATGTTTTATCAACACTTTTATTGCATAACAAATAAAATTATTGAATCAAAAAAGCACCAATGGGTTTGATCCTTACTGGAATTTTCTTTTTAAAGAGGCAGATTTTTATATTTTAGGCAAAGAAGGCATTTAGGTAAAAGATTTGTATTGCATGAATAAGTTAAAAACCACCAGTAAAATATGGTTTTGGTTACTATGGTTACTCCCTTTGAGAAAAACATTGTAATTTAAAGTGAATAGGAAAAGGAAATGCATACTTTCAAACAAAAGCAGTGCAGTTGCATAACTTGATAGTTCAGTGTTTCTCAAACTTTTTTTTGGCTATTCAAAATTACTAAAAACAATGATTTGCAAACATGACTGCGACCCAAGTAAATTTGACTGAGTGTGGTGAAACTGTAGTGATTTCTAAAAAAAAAAAAAGGTCTTAAAGTCAAAAAACCACCCATAAAAATTGGGTGTCATCTTATACAACCGATATAATTTATAAAATAAAAACATATGATATAAATTATAAAATTTTGCTCTAATTTTCTACCTCATCTTATCTGATGGTCGCCTTATATGCCAAAATATACAGTAAATCTTTTTTTTACCAACTGTCATTACAAATGTTGTTTCAATCAAGTGTCATTTTGATCAAATGTTGTTTCAATCAAGTGTTGTTTCAATCAAATGTCATTTCAACCAATGTTGTTTTGATCAAGTGTCATTTCAATCTAGTGTCATTTTGATAGGGTGGTATTTGATCAAGTGTCATTTCAATCAAATGTTGTCTGATCAACTGTCATTCGATTAACTATCAGAGCACTGTGTGGTTGAACAGTTAATGATCATAATTGATATGGTCTCAATTTAAGACTTATTCAGAATGCTATTCTGTACTGTCTTTAGGAAAAACACTTTATGGTGCCTTTCCTTGTTGGCAGTCTTGGCAAGTGGTTCTAAATTTCACTCATATCTCAAAGTAAAAACCCAAAATAAAAAATTTTAACCAGACAGCAATATCTTGGCATCTCTGAAAGCAAGTTGAGGTAATTAGTCAGCAGCATGGTGACGTGGTTAAAATTCCATGCTAGTGATCAACATGGTCTTGATTTAAAACCAACTATGGCCATTCTGTTTTGTCTTTAAGAAAAACATTTTGTGGCACTTTCCCTTGCTTGGCGGTCTTGGTAAGCAGTTCTAAATTTTAGTCACATCTCTATAAAACTAAAAAAAAAATAAAATAAAAAACATCAAGCTGACAGCAATATCTTGGCATCTCTGGAAGCAGGTCGGGGTAACTGCTTGCATCTCCATTGCTTTCCTGTGAGTCAGGGGTTAAATATAGAGACAAAATAAAAAAAATCTTATGTATAGCACCTCTGATGCTTTTCTGCAAGTCAGTAGAATGAATAAAGAGATAAAATGAATTGAATTGAGTACAGTCTTAAAACAACTTGTAGGCTCTCATCAAACACAACAAAACTCTAAATTTTTGACTTTCAATTGTACATTTTCTTCAATAAACAATATCCTTTTTGCTTTTTTGTACAATACTAGTTATTAAAAAAGTGAAGTTTACAGATAAAATTTGAGTAAACTAAGTCATAAATGCAATAAAGTTGCATGATTTCATTCTTTATATAATGCTGAAATATATTTATTAAAAGAAAATAAGTGTTAGCAAAACATAACGATACTAGCTGCTTCAAAATTTAAAGAGAAAAATAAATCAACAGCTTTGAAAATGAAAAAATTTGTATAATGATTAAAACTTTGAATGTATTTCAAATTAGATTTTAAAATTGTATATAAATATGGATATGAAAAAGATTAGTCAACATATAAAAGCTGCTCTAAATAATCTAAAAAATAAAAGATATGATACTTGTGAGAAAAATCTAGCTATTTTTGAAAACTGAAATCAAATTATCTCAATATTTGGCCAACTACAATTAGTGCATCACAAAACACTAAAACTTTTTATATTTATTCTACCTTTAACAAATTTTAGTTGATGACCTAATTTATTAAGGAAAAGAAATAATATGAGGCAAATTTTAAAGAAAATGTTATATCTAATTGCAATATATCATTTACAATTGTATTACCTCCAATATCATTGCTTTGTTCATAGCAAACAGGCTCAATATCTTCATCCAAACAGCATTTAATTGCAGCAATTCCACTAGCACCAGCACCAATAACACAAACTTTTTTCATTTGTTTTGTAAAATTAAAAGGAAATCTATTAGTAATGCTTGCAGATACAAGAAATTTACTAATCTAGTTCTTTCTGTAAATACAAACAACAGATTACAACTTTTTTTACTTAATTATTTAATTGGACAATCTAAACAGTTAAATTTCATTTGGATGGAATAACCGGGTCTCGTTCACTATTCGCCATTACTAACCGGGCTTTGGTTTCCCCAAAATTTAAAGCTTTTTATAAGTTTTAAGATATTTTATTTGTTTATTTGATTAAAATTGTTCAACATCCATTAACTCTAACCAGAAAAAAAAATACTAAAACACCGGCAATCTGATTTGGGGTGAAAGCAAAAGACAAGAAAATAGTGTTACGTAATGTATCGACAGGGAATTCCCCTAAGATTAAAGCCTTAAATTCGTTTATCCAGACATTTTATTTTATTTTATCTCTATATTTATCCTCCTGACTCGCAGGAAAGCGACGGAGGCGCTATACATTACCCCGACCTGCTTCCGGAGATAACAAGATAGTGCTGTCCGCTAGTAATTTAGTAGAGATATTACTGTAATTTAGAACTGCTTGTCAAGACCACCAAGCAGGGGAAAGTGCCGTAAAGTGTCTTTCTCAAGGACACAACAGAATGGCGCAAGTGGGTTTTGAACCGAGACCATGTTGATCATCAGTCCGGTGCTTTAACCACTCGACCACGCTGCCGACATCAAAAATGAAAAGTAATTTTAGATTTTTACAAGTCGGGTTTTACATTTGCATGTTCTACAGATGCAGTAAAGTTAGGTGATAGTCGATCAAATCTCATAAACAAGTCACAATTTTTGTAATTGAATTTAATTTTCTACCATTTAGCTCCAAGTTTAAATTTTTATTCAGTTACCTTTGTAATAATGGTTTAGGTCAACGAGTAGGCCTAATTCTAATTCTTGTTTCTTCTATGCTTGAACCGCCGAAATACATTTTTTTATTGGGCTGCTAATACGCTATGGACAAAACTTTTTAATTGCATTTTTTAAGTAAAAAAGCGGTCATTTTTTTTATGTCATCTCAAGTGTATAAATAGTTTAAGCTAAGTTGCTTTTGATTGGCCAATTATGATACAGGGTATTTCATTAAAAAATGGACACATTTCACAAATAAATGAACATATTTCATAAATAAATGGACTCATTTCACATATAAATGGACAGATTTTATAAATAAATGGACACATTTCACAAATAAATGGACACATTTTATAAATAAATGGACAAAAAATAAAAAATTACAAATTTAAAATAACTAGCTGAAAGACTCAAATTTGCAATTTCAAACAGCTCTGTTTTTACTCTATGAAGCCGCTTTACAGTACTTGATCAAATATTTCGCTTTACTTGATGAAATATTTCGAGATTTACACTAACTCTTTTCTTTCTTTGTTGTTCTTTACTTATTTTACATGTATTTAACTGTATTTTACATGTAATTACAGTACAGTACTTGAAGCAATATTTGTTACGTACTACAAGTAAAACTCGCTCTTCATTTTTGAAAAACCTTTTTGTACATAATTGTAATAGTACGCCTGTATACTGACTAATTATTTGCTGTACAGTAGCCAATTAGAGTTAAAAAGTAAAAATTTTAATCCTAAATGTCTAACAACCAAGAGAGAAAGAAACACGTAAATCTGACTCCAGAACTTTTCGAAATGATAAGAAATCATTATAAAACCAAAAAATTTGGCAAGCTTTCTAGTCTTACAGGGCTTTCTAGGTCTAGAATCTATGATCTAATTGATATATATATAAGTTTAGATATTCCATTAAAGAAAACAGAGTTAATTTCAGAGAGAAACTAGTTGGTTAAAAAGAAACTACTTTTTTTTCCAGCATCTTGACAAGTTAAAGAAGCTAAACCAATTTTACTTTCGCGAAGACATTTTTCGCGCCGTTTAGGCCCTATTTCTTTTTTTATCCCTTATCGCAATTACCAATCATTATCACCATTTTCAGGAAAAACATTGAATTAGTTCATTGTATTTCTCTTTGCCCGCTTGTCCTTTTGGGGTTACGGGGGCAGCAGCTCAATTTGGGATCTCCAAGCATCTCGATCTCCTACAATTAGCGGCAATTCCGCCGGTGGAATACCAAGATGCAACCAGGCCAGGTCTTTAACATAATTCCGCCAATATTTGGGGTTGCCCTCTAGCTCTTTTGCCACTCGGAAGAGCATCCCATTAGTTGTTTTGCAATTAATTTTGTTTCGTTTTTAGTTTTACTCCTATCGGTTTTTCTTAAAATTAGACTGGACAAAAAAGTATTAGGTAAATGTGGTGGGTTTTAAACAATGTTGTTTATTCCTATTTAAATAAATTTTTAACTACAAAGTTTCACCCCTAAAACTAAAAATTTTTTTATATGGCTGTCGACGGTTGAGATTTTTTAAATATTAAATTGAATTTGAACTAAAAAACAGCAGTGCTAGAGCCATTAAAGTTTTGGTATGGTTGCCCTGTTTTCAGAGTCTTATTTAACAATTAAAAGAGTAGCTTCACCATTAGCGAAGGCCAGTCCTAAACCAGTCTTTGAGTGAAGGAGAGGTCTATTTTTGACAACTACAGGGTTCAAGCCCAAGATCTTTGTGACCAAGTCCAAAACCTAGGATTCAAAAAAATATTTTTGAGTACAGTAAGGAATAAGAATTATTACGTAATCCTATTTTGCTATTGCGTAGTTTAAAGACATACTCCGCATACACACCTCTTTTTCAAATGCTAGAAAACCAATCACTAAGCACAATTTTATGGTTGTGAACCAGTTGGTTTGGTTTTGTCATTGTTTTTTTTTATTAGTGTATGATTATACCCTCAAAGTACTTTTTAGCGTTCTCCTGTAATAAGAACAATATTATTCTTAAAAATCGTTTTTCAATTTTCAAAAAACTTTGATTGACTTTTTGACATTGCGTTTTTGCATTAAAAAGCTTTCAATTTGAGTAGTAGGTTTATGGTTTTTTTTTTAAAGGTTTGTGATTTAAAATTGAACTGCATAGCATTGATTTTAAGTTAGGCATTAAATAATTAAAACATTCACATTAATTTTGAAATAAAACAAAGATCCAATACCACATCTATTGTTTTATTAATTTTGATGTTTTGAGAACAAACTTAACTCATTGTCAAAACAATAATTATATTTAATTATTATTTTTGACCATCAGTCAGTTAAGTTTGTAATCAAAATGTTAAAATTGATAAAATGATAGTTGTGGTATTGGCTTCTTTTATTTTAAAATAACTGAAATGTTCCAGCCATCATGCTGTAAAATTTATTTTGAGTTAACTAAATAAAACTTTTGGGGTCTTTTCAAGAAGTCACCATAAGCAATTTTTTTAAGTTAAACTAACCCAGAATCCCTTCTTTCAACACCAGGATGGAAGAAAAAAAACAAGAGGAAAAGAATATTTTCAAAAAGCAATAGTAACCAAAAGGGGATCCAGGTTAATTTCTTGAACAAAAATCACGTGGTTTGTTGAAGAGACTAAATTTTGTTCTTATCTATATGATATGCTTCTGATTTTACATCAGGAATTTCAATTGCTTAAACTTACAAGTTTTTGTGTTAACTCAGATCTTATTATGTTATTTTTTTTGTCAGGTTTGATTAATTGTCACTAGACTAATTCAGATATTAAGCCAAAAAAAACTGATTGTATGATCTTAGTTTAAAATCTTATATAAGGGCTATTATGTCAGTTAGCAGCAATGGTTTGGACACATTTGCACTTATAGCTGGTTTTGTGGATTTTGATTGACATGCCAGATGATTTCAGATCTTGTTCACTGCTTGCCATTTTGACTGAATAAGCTTTTAAATTTTGGGTAATCTTTTTAAGACCCATGAAGTTAGTAACAGCTAAGAGTAAACAAGACCCATAATTCAGTAATTTCTTAATGTGAGATAATATAATAAGAGTCCAACATTTAAAAAAAATTATTATTTCAATGTTAGGCTAGATTAAAAAAAATCTTATTTATTCATATTTTTAATTTTTGCAAATGGTGTAATGTCACTGTTTTGAACCAGTTTAAAACATGTTTAAAATAGTTATCATATTAAATTTTGATCATCAGCATTTATTGTCTCATATTAGTGCTTTCATGATATATCTTAAATCAAACTGAATAAACATAATTAGTTAATGCTTTTTTTGTACTTTTACAAGAGTCAGTACTTTTGCTGAATATGTTTAGAATATATGCAGAATATATTTGTACCGTAATATTTGGATAATCTTGACATCACAATCCTTTGAAAGCAGGAAAAAAGAATAAGTGTACAACAGTTAAATCTGGCTAGGAGTTTAAAAAGAGCAAAACAGTCTTAAAAATTAAACTACTTGCTAGTAGTTTATTTGGTTCTTGTTAACAATTCACTGTAAAGGCCCGTTTCCACTACGAGCGTGAAAAAAGGCATTCTTTGTTTGTTCTATTGATTTTTTTTTGCGCTCGCTTCAATTTTAACCGCTCACTTCAATTGAAGATCAATAAAAGAAACAAAGAATGCTCTTTTCCATGCTCGTAGTGGAAACGGGCCTTAACCAACTCTACCAACTTTTAAATTTACAAAAAATTTCTGGAAAGCTTGCAAGTTTAGTTATGGTAAATTATAAACAATATGTATCAAATCAAATGTTTATTAACAATGTTTATTGTAACAAATGTGTATACAATTAGTCATTCAATTGTTAATAATTAAAATACAGTTAGAATCAGCTACATGGGTAATACCAGTAGTTAGCAAAATAAAATACAATTAAGTGTCTAAAAATATAATTAAGCAATCTGCTATATTAAAGATTAACAAGTCAATTACACTGGTCTGCATTTAAAAATTTGTTTTCAGAGGTTGAAAGTTTTTTAGCTGACTTTAGATTGTTTTTTCATGTAGAATTCAAATGTGCAATCAGTTTTTTCCAATCAAGTCAAATAATTTTGCTATGGGATTTTTAATTTTTAGAATATATGCTAAAACAACTAGAATAAAACCTGTCATAGTGTCTTTAAATTTCTATTGCTTTTTCAGAAACATTTAATGATTAATTCAATTAAAGTGTAATTTTGGTCCAAGAAAAAGAGTGTTTTATAACTTTCCTTTTATGCTATGGAACGGGGATATCTCTTTTGAGACATCAACAATAGTCAGCTAACATATCAATACCCCAATGATCTTAATATCTGTAATTAGCACAGTTTTCTGGAAAATAATCCAGATGAGAATTTAAGAAAAGCATTTTCATTGACATTCATGCACCCAAAGCTGGAAAGTTGTGCATTGAGACATCAACCATGTCTTTTTTGTTTGGGCTATGTTTTTTCCTGAAAATTTTGTGGTAACGTTTTTAAAAGATTTCAATACTTTTTTCAGTTTCAGTTAAAGTTTAATCAAAAGAAGATTCTTTTATTAATTTTCCTATTTGAGACCCAATTAACATACCTGTTCTAATTATAATATCACACAAAGCTGGAAACTTGAGTGAAAAATTCAAAATATGGGTTGTCTTTATTTTAGGCCTTAATAAAGTTTTTCATTAAACCATGTTTAATATGTAAAAAAGAAAGCAAAACATCTTTTGGATCAACCAAAAAGCATGATTTAACATTAGGTTGACCAGGTGTTAAAGCATTTCCAGTTGGCCATCCTTTTTAAAAAGAATGTCAATTATCAGCTTTAAAATCTTAAGACCTACAAAAAAGCAGGGATATTTCGTATACCCTCCTTGAGGCTCAAAAAGAATGGATATCATTTTTGGATTGCCATAAATCTTCTTGAATATTTTAGTATAGGACTTCAAGAAGACATTTCTTTCCTTAATAAGATTCCTTAAGAGCAACTGAATGAGCAATGAAAATCGGGACAATTTTATTTCCAAAGTTTAGAAGAACTGCCTTCATGTTTCTTAAAGAAGATTCTACAAACAATGCATTGTATTCCATGCCCAAAGCTTTTACAAGTCCACGAACATCATTACAGTACTTGAAAAAGTGCAGTTCATTTCTTGTAAAATACTTCAAACTCTTAATCTTGATTTTTGTACAAAAAAAATGTAGTTTGCAAGCTAATAAGCTATGATAATGGAGCCTAAATCTCAATAGCTGAGCTAATTTTTTTGACAAATACAAATCCATAGTGAAGCTATTTAGTTGAGCTTGAGTAAGAAGCTTTGGGTGCTTTTTATTTGGTTGATCACAGGTAGGTTAATGCCAATGAGCATTTTCACCTTCATCAGTATCTGTGGTAGACAAAGACTGAAAATTACTGTAGATCAGTCTTTTGGGGTATTTAGTGTGGAAATTCTTCATTCATGTGGAACTGCCTTAATGGCAGATGGAACATCTGCATACTTCACACAATGCCTGCTTTTTTAATTTATACTTGTAAATGAAAAATTTTCAAGTCAAACAATCATTTTAACCTAAACAAAAACACATATGTTGAAACAAACCTTCAAGTTTGTCATGGAAAAATAGCAATCCTCTACATGTACTTTCCTCTCTGCCTACCATTGGCACACCAAATGGAAGCTTTTTCATTTTTCCTGTCATCCAACTTCTCAAGTTTTCCACGCATGTTTTGCAACAAATCTAAGGTGCAACTGGTTTATCTTGATCATTCAGTTTTATTTCAAAATAGGTATGGTAACTTTTTTACAAAGGGTTGGGATTAGTGCTTGACAGTAATGGAGTGTAACTTTTCCACAAATGGGCTACAGCAAAATCAGGCAGGGTTATTTTTGCATTTTGTCATTGCAAGGTATAAAATATAGTATATATAATAAATAAACACATAAACAAATTATACTAATTGACACAAATAACTGAATAGTGTATTAAAAATGGAGACTTTACCTCTTGAATCTTAAACTCATAATGGGCATAAATTATGATGTCACAAACCACCCGCCTAATGTTTGCGTATGAAAACAATGTTTTTTCTCTGAATAAAAAGTAAAATTTTATAAAAACTAGACCTGATACAGCTAAACTGCTTGCATTTTTGAAATCAGCAGCAAAAATTACACCAGAAACAGTTAAAAGTTTCTAAACCTCAAAAAATTCGCAGACCAGTGTTATTTCTTTAAAAGACAGTGAAAACTCTTGCCAATCTCTTTACAATCAATTATCATATTGCAGTTGAAAACTTTTAAAGTTAAAAAACTTATAGATTTTAAGGATGGTACATTAGAAGCTTTAGCTTTTGTTTCACAAGTGGGAAAAAGTGAGGTAATCTTACAGTTTAGGTGCATGAAATAA
Source organism: Diplosoma virens (assembly GCA_963680785.1). Taxonomy (NCBI): domain Eukaryota; kingdom Metazoa; phylum Chordata; class Ascidiacea; order Aplousobranchia; family Didemnidae; genus Diplosoma; species Diplosoma virens. Next base: position 19,077,638 of record OY796885.1, read on the forward strand.
AATTAACCCTAACCTTGATTATTATGTTATTTTTTTTAATACTGTATATAAATTTTTGCATATAAAATGTGACACAGAATCTTTCCTGGTTACTGAAAATAGTTTAACTGTAAGATTACCAAAAGTAGCAGTTGGTTTATAAGTAATTTTTATAATTCGATTTACAAGCAAAAAAATCTATAAAAACTACATAAAGACTTATTTAAGAGATTAAAATAGAAAAATTTATAAATTAATTTTTAAATCTTGGAATGAAATTTAAAGATGCTTGTTAAGATTGTTAGGCAGAAAAAGTGCCATAAAATGTCTTTTTGAAAGACACAGCAGAATAGGCTTAGTAGGATTTAAATTGCTATTTTATTGATGACATTCAGCATCACAACAGTGCTCCTATCTGTCAATCTTGTTGCCGACAATTTAATTAGCCATCAAAACATTTAAAATGTCATTTGGAAAAATAAATCTATTAAAGAAAGTAGACTTAAATTATAAGGTAGATTTGTTTGAACAAAATTCAAAAATGCTTAAAATAAACAGTGGCTATACAAGGCTTAAAATAAACAGTGGCTAAGTTACATGACAATAACCTTATGCAACAAATTTAGTAAACAACTACGTAATCAGGTCATTGAACTCAATCTTAAATTACTTGACAAAACTTCTAAACATTTTTTATTTATCTGAAAAAGGATAATGTAAGTTAAAAACATCTATGGTTTCTTTTTGTTTTATTTTAGCATGAATATATGTGTATTGCTGTATGTAATTGTGACTTATTTTCTGTGCACTATTTTAATGTCAGTCATATGATCCAACTCTTTTAATATGAAACCTAACTTTATAAATTCTAACCTAAGTTTGACATAAAGCTAAAAATATAGTCTATTTTTAGCTTTCTTTAATTGAAATATAAAAATTATACAAAAGATGCTGAACACAAGACAAAAATATTTTACTCCTACATAATTAAACCAGTGTTCTTATAACGGGCACCCATTTCAAACGTCATGCTATTCAACTTAAACACAAACACACCCTTTATATGATCTTAACCCTTTGCAGTCTGCCATCATCCCTGGGATGATCATGCAATTTATGTAATACAGTCCACCATCATCCCTGGGATGACTTTCCACTGACATCCACTGTCATCATTGGGATGACAAAATACATGTTTTTGTCAACAAAAACATCAAATACACATGTTAAACTAAAGAAAAATTCAAAAAAAATGGGACCTATGGTGACTGCAATGGTAAAAAAAGAGGACCGCAAAGGGTTAATGCACATTCAGATTCACCTAGAAACCTAAGAAGCATGATTTTTCATTACCACAAGGGCTCTAACATTATCACCTCAAATCCTGACATAGCACCTGAAGAATGCAAAGAAAATCTTAAACACATTCATATTATCATCACCTTACAATATGTCAGTTCCAGAAAAATAGCAAAGTTAGCAACACCACACCTCATGACATTCATTTGTCAAAACAAACTATACTGTGCACAAAATTGGCAGAACTCAAGAGTCAAAAAACCACCACTCTTACAAGGTTACCCACACCTAGTAAACCCTACCTGCTACAACAGTGGTTTTCAACTGATGTTCTGCAAAACATTGTCAGCTGTTCCACAAATTTTACTTAATCTCTTTTTGACAGCTGTTCTGCGAAACATTGGTTTTACACAACAGTATGCAAAGAGGGCATCTGACTTTCATGTGAGTACCATTGTTGTAGATAGAGGCTCAATTAATCAATAATATGAAAAAGCAGTCTGCTATGGCTACATTTAAAAATTTTTTATTATAATTTTAGATTAGTGTTAAAACAAAATAAAAACATTATTAATTGTTGGATGGATAGATATTTGAAAAGAAAAAATGTAAATGAAAATGAAAAGGCTAGTAATGAAAAGAATTCAAATTTATTGATGAGACATAAAAGCAATAGTCACATTTCATTCAAATTTGCTTATGCAGATGATCTGACTTTCCTCAAACCAATATGCTTGGTATGTAGAAAAGAGCTATGTAACAGCACCATGGTTCCAGCCAAACTGAAACATCACCTTGAAACTAATCACCCATCTTTTAAATACAAGAATATGAATTATTTTGCTTACCTTCTTGAAAATAACAAAAAGGAAATGGATTTTATGAGACGAGCAAAAATAGTATCTGAGACAGCTCTTAAAGTGAGCTACTGTGTAGCAGAGCTTGTAGCTAAGTCCAAACAGCCACATACAGTAGCAGAGAAATTTATACTACCAGCTTGTAAAATATTGTAAAAGAGATGCTTGGTGCTGATGCAGTTAAAGAAGTAGCTAAGTTTCCTTTATCAGACAACACAATACCAGATAGATTGTATATATGTCTGGGGATATTGAAAGTAATATTTTGGAAAAGATCCATATTAGCAGAAAATTTGCAATACAGTTGAGGAGTCTACAGGTATCAGTGGATATGTTCAGCTATTGGCAAATGTGTGCTTTGTCGATGAAAATGTGATCAAAGAATACTTTTTCTTTTGCAAGAGATTGCCAGAGTATAACCAGAGAAGAAATGTTTCTTGTTGCTTCTGATTATATTGAACAAAAGGATTTGAATGGAAAAATTGCATAAGTGTCTACAATAGTTGACATTACAAGGGCTTTTTTGGCAGATTTAGGGAAAAACAACCAGTTATTGTAGTTATGGACTGTTTTTTGCACCGAGAACTGCTAGTTACAAGGATGTTGCCAGCAGATTTGGCTTGTGTACTTAACACTGTTGTAAGCATTGTTAATTTTGTCAAGACAAAGCCTCTGAAAACTCAAATGCTGAATGTGAAGAAATGGATGTAGAACACACAAATTTGTTGCTTCACACCAAAGTATGATGGTTATCACAAGGTAAAGTCCTAGCTCCTGTGTACCACTCGAGAAATGAACTTATTGTGTTTTTGAATAATGAACAACAAGAGGAGGCACAATTGCTGGCAAGGTTAGCATATATGGCTAATATTTTTAAACATTTAAATGAGCTAAACACGTGGATGCAAGGTCACCATGAAAATCTTTTGACAAGCACAGAAAAAATTAATAGATTTCACTCAAAAATAAAACTTCAGTGCAACATGTGATAAACAAAAATTTTAAGATGTTCCCTCTTAGCCAGAAATATCAAAGAGAAATGAACACTGCTTCTCTTTGTGAAACTATGCAAAAACATTTGATTACTCTTGAGAGAAATTATGTTTTTATTTTTCTTCAACCGCCATACATTGCTATAATTGGGTCAGGAATCCCTACAGCTCAGTAGCAGAATTGCACAATACACTGACTCTACAGGAGCAAGAAGAATTAATTTAACTAAGACGACACTATGGATTAAAATGACATTTTTTTGATTTACCTTTAGACAGATTTTGGGTTATGACTTCCAACGAGTTTACTAATTTGGCAAATCAAACACTTTCGACCTTGCTGTCATTTTCCACAGCTTATCTTTGTGAGACAAGTTTTTCAACTATAGCATCCATAAAAGTAAAAAAATGAGAAACGTTGAACTGTTGAAGAAGAGCTATGCATTTGTCTTTTATCAGTTCCTACTTGAATATTAAATTTATGCTTCTCAAAGCAAGCCCCAATATCACATGACAAAAAATTAACAAAAAAAATTGACCTGCTGTAAACGAGAGCCTACCTCAGATTTTATATACATACCCATGTCATCTATATGATGGCTTACTGTATTGTTTGATAAAGGAATGCTCTCCAGTTTTTGGTTGTTGTTTTTACTCAGTAAAATTTTAACAGCTTCAAGTATACAAGGCTTGATGAGATTCTTGGCTATTGTGTGTGCCTCAACAGCCAAAGCAATCCTTTTGCTTATTAAATAAGATATTCTGAAAATATTTTTTTTAGTTGAAATGGTTGTTGAATGCATAAATCTCTGCATGCCTGCAAAGTCTGGTCTGGCCTTGAAAAACAAGATGTTTTTTTCAACTAACTAGGTTGATTCCTTTTAAAATATCTCTTAATTTTGGCAGATGCAAGAGAACTAATTTGTATAATTTTTTGCCAAATGACACAAAGACCATTAGGGCAGTCTTCAGAACCTGTCCAAGTAAACCCAAAGCCCAGGTAACTCTCATTATATTTGTGCATAACAACACACAAGATGCTTAGAGTCAGTTGCTTATTTATTAGAAAATTATCGCTGCTTTTAATAAAACCATTATTGTTCCCAAGCTCAATTTGTTCAGCATTAGTAAATGGTACAACAGAATTATAACAAGTTTTTTTGAGGTCACCATTTAGCCAGCCATCCATTAAGAGACAATTTGTTTCTAAAAAATATACCAACTATAAACATTGCATGTGCACATATAAACAATTAAATAACTCAATAAACATCTACAACAATTAATTAGAAAACTTTCCAATCTTTTAAACATTTATAGGTTCCAACCTCTCATCTAGAAAAGCAGCAAGAAAAAAAACTTACTGGGACTTAACCCTATTTGTATGAATTAATCTTCAAATAAATGTAAATTTGGCACTTTTTTAGCATTTGCATTGTTGTGAATTCGGCAGTGAAAGGGTTTAACTTTGCAAAAACTCTTGGAATGCTGTAAAGAAGCTTACAGAACATAGTTTAGGAAATGCTGGTCTAGTAAATTTGTGATCTTCAATTATTGTAATTATAGCATCACAAAAAAGGATTCTCTACATAACACTTAATCCATTTAAAAACTTTAATACTTATTTACAAAATTAACATCACACTTTAGCAATTGTGATTCTAAGGTAAATGTTTTTACAACCAACATGAATAAGCAAAACACATTTTTAGTTCAATTAAATTAGAATAATATTTTAATTTTACAAAAATTTTAACTAAGCTGTTGTTTTTTAAAAGCATTTTGATCAAAGATTCTTAAACTGGAAACTGTTGGGGTTGTGCAAATAGTCTTCAAGAGATGTGAAAAATTCATCAAATATTGTAAAATATGTAAAATTAGTTTGCTGATTTAGAACTTAGAAATAGCAGTGCAAATTTTTTAATAAGTGATACTAAAGCAGTGGTTTTTAATCTTAAGCTCTGCACCCCTTTAAAACTTTTGCTATGTTCTTGCACCCCTGATAAAACAAGTTTTGCCATAAGAAACAATAGCAAGTAGAAAAAGAACAAACAGTTGACTACACAAGCAGACCAGTCAACAGAAACCCTTTACAAAAAAAACAAAGTTTTGAACAGTTGCATGACATTTACTAACCCTAATGATTCAGCATTCACAGATCGTCGCAATCCCTAGGAACAGAGCTCACACCCCAGTTTAAGAACCCCTGTACTAAAGAGTGACACTTCAGAAGTTTAAGAATTTTTGATACAAATTTTAGAAGCAAAACATTTAAAATAGTTTTTGCTGCTTAAAAAATTTCCAAAATAAGCAAAATATAAGTTTTGTTATAAGTAAATTGGAGAAGTAAAATTTTTACTTTATTCAAATTTTTGTTATAAAACTTATCAAAAAGACACTTAAGAAACTGAAATTAATCTTGTCAAAAATTGATGTTCCAACAAAAACCTGAAAAAATTTTGACTTTGATTGACTTCAGCAGGCCTTAGTAATGAACTAACTTTATAAGTTTATAAATTTGTTTTTAGATTTGTATAAATTGTCTCAAGTTAAGTAAATCATGAAATAAAGTTTGATTTAATTTAAATATGATGTTGATATGTATAAAAACCTTTATCAATGCAAAAACAATAGCAGTATTTAGTTAAGTACCTTTTAATTTATCTTTCAAAATGCATAAAGTGCTTTTACACTATGAAAAACCATTGTTGCAAAAAAGAAATATGGAAAGTGATGGTATGTACTTATGTACTTTTTACATTGATGTTTTGACAAAGTTTGTGTGTTGTTTTAGTCATAAGAAATGTTTTATTTCATGCTGAAATTATCAGAATTGTAGTCTACATATAATATTTGCAAACAATGATTGATAACTGGTTTGCTGCCAATCATTATTTGTGCTATGAAAATAATCTGTCATCATTGTCTATTTAAAGCAAGGTTTTCTGTTCCACATTTTAAACAGTTCTGACTGATATTTATTGGAAAAGCTAGAAAAGATTTTTTTGGTTTTCAGTTAATTGTTACAAGATATATTATCTAAAAGGTACTTTTTGGCTTTTGATATAAAGTGAAAGCTTTTTTTCTTTCAGTTGACTTGAGTGTAACAAATAAAGTCAAAGAAACTTTTTTCTTTTTTATTTCCTGGTTTGTTATGTGATTTTTTTAATATAAAATATATGTCATGAGTGAAAAAAATTGGCAAATTTTAAATTTATTTAATTTTACTAACAGCAGACAGTGTCACTGTTTTGATGGTTTGGACCTTGTTAGTTCTTAGTGCTGTGTTGACCATTAATTGTTTAAGGCTATACCAACTATAGATATCACTAAGGTTGAATTTTGTTTAAACTATTTATATAGCCAAAAAGAAGTTATGGTCAACACAACACTGACAAGGTCCTCAAGACCAAAAAGTGACACTTTCTGCTGTTATTGATGTTATCAAGCCTTGTAAGCTTATTTAATTTTGTTAATTTTCTATATTTTGTTTACTTTGGCTTTGTTCTAATAAGAGTGTAAAATATCCATGTCTACTTTTTTTTTACAATAGGTTTATAATCAGCATTATACACATAATACTTTGCCTTGCCAATGTTTACAAGCCTAGCCAAATCTAAACAAACTACTTTGATTAACTAAAGCAATTTATTTGTTGTTTCAGTGAAAAACTATTTTTGAAAAATTAATATTCCTTTTTTTGCAGCTCAACGTAAAGGTGAAATTGTTCATTCTGGGCATTTTATGATATCATCGGTTGCTGATGATCAGGAAGAAATTGAAGAAATTGATCATAGTCGAGATTCTCCAATTCATCATGAGCAGTCAATAATGTATAAATATGGATATGATTTCTCAAATGTAGATAAAGAAACTAAGGTTAATTGTTGATTTATACATAATAAGTCTGTTGATTTGCAAAAAAAAGTTTGATTATTTTGTTTTGTATATATACAGTATACATAAACAAAAATCATCAGTTTTTTTTATATCTTTGTATATATATAGTATATGCAACTTATATCTGAATTTTATATCTTTTCAATTATACATATTTCAAAAAAGTAGTTGATATGCAAATACAGAAGACCTCAGTTAATTCAGATTCAGTTGATGCAAAATTTTCCTTAACTCAGATAAAACTAAAAGTACTAGATTTTTTATATGCTGTAATTCTTAATAAAAGCTTTGGATTATTTGGATCTTTGCCTGATTTGGATAATTTTTTCTGTCAAATTGAATCCGGATTAACCGAAGTCTACTGTACTTTGCAATGTGATTTTAGTCTATATATAAAAGTAAAGATAAATCTAAAAAATTTGCTTTTTAGTATTTTGTAACTTTTGTTTAAACAATATCCAATAAAATTTGGTTAATTCAGCGATGGTTAATACAATTAACTGATTATTACATTTGAATCACTTGGAACAAAATTTTCTTAATTATTTCATATGGTAAAAACTTCTGTTAATACATCATACTACTGTTTAATGAATCCAATTTACACTCTTGCTGTGCACATAATCAAGATTCTTAACTCAGTACAAATAAAGAGCAAATGGAAATTAACTGAAAAAACTAGATTTGGATGTACTGTTTTAACAAGCAACCTAAACATTTTATTTAATCAAGCAGACTAATTTAGAACATCAATAAATGAGTGAAAGCAGTATTGATTTGCAGCTGAAACGATTTTCTTATTTTAGCCAAAGTGTTCTCCATCCATTGCAGAAGGATTACACAGATTTTTCTGTCTTGAATAAATGCTGAAAATATTTTACATTGATTGCATTTTTACCCCCAAGAAAGGGAGTTGCTTACAATGCTTAGTTGCCCTTTTAGAAAAATTGTTTAATACCGTTTATTGCATCCATTATTGTCTGGCTCTACTTGGATGTATTAATGGAATTTTACTTTATATAGCAACTTTTTTTACCTCTGTATTTATCTTCTTGACTTGAGAAAGCGTTAGAGGTGCGATACATAGAATGACTGTTAAGCTGTTACTTCAACCTGCTTCTGGAGATGCAAAGATACTTCTGTTGGGTTAAAATTTTTTATCTTGGTTTTTTAGTTTTTATTTTGAGAAATGACTAAGGTTTAGAGCTGCTTGCCAATACCGCCAATCAAAGGAAAGTTTGGTAAAGTGTTTTTCCCAAGAATGGTGCAAGTAGTTTTGGAACCACAATTGTGTCAGTCACACTTGCCATCAATTACGGTGCTTTTAACCACTCAACTATGCTGCTGACAGATCTTTTTGATTAGAAGCAGCGCTACCCTTTACAATAGTTTGGAAGATAAAAAAATAAAAAGAGATCTTTAAAACATCATCAATTGTCATTCAAACAACTCTTTTTTACCTTAGCATTAAGCAAAGGTAAAAAAACGTATTCACCTGACTTTCATGGTAAAACAAGGATAGGTCGAATAGCATTGTATATGATGATAGATGATAATAGAAATTATAATTGATTGGTAGTCAGGAGGAGTAAAATATAGAATCATTGAAATGATTATGCAACAATTTTGGGTGGGTTGCATAATTTAGATCCATACTTTTGAAAGCTTGTTGAAAGTAAACAAAGCATAAATGTTATTCAAATTTTTTTACAATTTTTTAGGATGCTGTAAAATTGTATTTAAACACATACTGATTTTCTGCATTGACCTTGTTTTTAGGACACTTATCAGTTTGGTCCCCTTTCATCTAATCAAATAACTATTGATGCTTCTCTTGCTAGATTGTTTCAATGTATGTCTCTGGCCTATCAAGGGTAAGTTTATGCCTTAACTGTTCATTTTTTGACCTAAAAATTTTGTTTTTACAGTGGAAAAGTCGTTTCACCTAAATGGAAAAACTTCAAAGGATTAAAACTTACAGTGAAAGATAAAATTCGATTAAACAATGCAATATGGAGAACTTGGCACATTCAATGTAAGTTTTATACTAAATTCAAAGTTAAGCCTCAGTTTGACTTCAGATGTTATTACAGACGTGATGAGAAAAAGAAAACACCAATCTGCAATTCAGTTTGCTACACCGTTAGAGATTGATACTAATGCTCATTCAAGACCTGAGGTAAATTTTTAAAAGAAGAGCTTTTTGGTTCGGTTGTCATGATATATTTTGTGTTTGTGTGTTGTAATTACACAAAAAATATTGATGGCTAATCTCAAAAAAGTTGACCACCCGATCTTTGGAATATAAGATTGAGTACTAGTTAAGTATGCAGTCTATTAAATAACCTCTTGTTAAATATGCGGTCTACCCTCTGTCAGATCTGGTAATAGGTTAGGATTTGAGACCGCATCCATCAGATCTGGTAATTGGTTAGGATTGTAGACTGCATACTCCAGGTAGACTGCATATTTAACCAATATCAGAGATTGCTTTAATGCTTATACATATAAAACCAGTCTTTTGATATGAATTTTTTTCTAAATAACTGTTTAAATAATAACATTTGTTCTCACGTGATCCACTATCAACGCCTTATTTGCAGTTTTTGTTAGTAGTTAAAAAGTTTCCTGTTATGAATTTTTTATCCGCGTGACCAACTGCGGCTTCTTAAGTGTTTGTGCTATATTTAAGCATGTTTTGTCTGAGACGAACAGGTATGCTCGATATTTTATCGGAATGAAACTAATGTTGTTAAATCCTAGAAAAAACTATTAAACTTGAAGCAATATGCGTCGCCTGGTTGTAAATTTAAATTCAATATAAAGCGTGCTATTGTTTTCAAGTTATTTTTAAGGTATCTATCTATTTTTATGCAGGCCATAGTTATGGAAGGGAAATACTGGAAACGACGAATAGAAACAGTAGTAGCTGAATACAAAAAATGGAGAGGTTTTTTTATGGAAAAGGTTTGTTTGTATGCTCTGGAAAGATTTAAAACTTCCAAATAATAATATTTAAAATCTTGGACCATAATTCAATGCAAGTCATGTTTTTTCCCCAATGTATTGTACGAGGTTTTGCTGCCATATTTTTATTTGATTTTGATGTTGCTCCTTTTTAAAGTTTAGCAAAGATATTATTGCTACCTTAAAAATTTCTTTCAAAGTGTTGCTTCAACTAATTAAAAAAAGATCTTTTTGGTTTAATTTACCAAATAACGTTTTTTTAAAATTATTTCCATCAACTGCACCATTTCAATTATAACATTCTTGAAATTATTTTCGTTAAAAAAACCCAAATTTTGCTTAGGCCTAGCTGCGTTGTTGGATTCAACCTTAGTTATCAAAAAAATATATACACTTCCATTCATGCACACTGCACATGTGTTTTACTCAATAGTCTCAAGAAGTTAATATAAACCGTAAATTTTATAAAATGGCTCTTTATCTACCGGTGTTTTTTCGTTTGTTTGCAAATGTAGTGTAGCGTTTTTTTTTCATTTCAGCTGAAGCTCTCGGATTACCCAGGCCTGATGGTATGTGCATGTATACATGTTCATATTCGCTTTTGAAGGCATAAAGCCTTAGTGACATATCGATGTATAGGAATTACAATTCTAATTTTTCGCGTTGTCCATGAAGTAAAGCAAATCCTTGATAAAAGAATATTCTTAAATGTTTCATGTTTGTTGCGGTTAAGATTCTGAGAAAAGCAAATTTTGGTTGGCTCAAAACTATATAAGGCAAGACCTTTATCTAGTCCAACTGTTTGTGATGATCAATTTTTAATCGTTGACTTGGCTTGTATAGTTGTATAGTTGTTGACTTGCCAACAAAAATTTGCATTTTGCATAATCTTCACCGTTGATAGCTTGTTTGTATGCCTAATCTTTTTCTAAAAGAAAGTTGTGCAAAATGAACCGCAATCTCGGGACGTTTTTAAGTAGAAAACAAAACGATTTTTTCAACTGTTTACTTGTACCTTATCCGAAATTCCTAGTTCCACCCTTGTATTAAAATATATCTACGGCGCTATGTAAAAAACGGCAGCATTTATGAGCTTCAGTCGTGTACATGAGAATGTATTTTGTCGTTACTTTATATACAGTACAGTACGGTAGAATAGTTTTCTCATTCGTAACGTCTTTTGAAGTTAGGCTTTGGCAGAGAGAACTTACGAAAAGCATTTTCGGTAGAAATTGTATAACTTTACTTTTGCTAAATTGGTTTTAATCATCAGCTATCATTAAGATAATGTTCGATGGTTTCTTTGGATTAATCTTAAAACGACCAAATTGGTCTATTGCACTTGTTACGATTTTGTCATTTTTCTGCAACTAGCAAACTGATTTTGTTTTATCATGCAAAAGAACAAAGTATCACCATTTTTAAAAACAAGTTTTATCCAACATGAAATTATTGCTCAGTTTGCTGTAACAACCATACAAATCAGTTTATATAAAAGTAAGGTTTTTGCTCATTACCCGTAAGCTTTCATTGCTAACAATAAATAATGTAAGTGTGTAATGCTAGAAAAGCAAAAATAGGTAATTTAATTAATAAAGCTTGGTACTTGATCGAATGCAAATTGCCGTTTGACTGGCATGGTGTTCGATGAAAAACTTCAGTTTTGCAACAAGATGCGGCAAAAAACAACTTATGAATGCGTATTTAGATGGACTAATGTAAGATACTTATAAAACTGATTTACTTCTTTTCTGTGTATTTAAACGCTGAAGGATCAATTTGATTATTTTGATTTTTATTAAAAAACTAATTTTGTCCTTTTTCGGAAAAAGGAACTATTTGATAATGAATAAAACTAATTACTCATGTGTGATTGCTTTATGAAATTGTAAGTGTACGAATATATTGTTTGTCGTGTCCTTTAGGTTGCAAACTTTAAAAATCGCATTTGCATTTAAACTTTAATTAAAAGGATAAATCTAGTTGCGACTATTCTACAATTAACTGCACGCTTTGTTCTAACAATGCAAGAAGTAATATCAACTTACAATGACTTGGCTTACCATGCACGATCTCGTTATAATAACCTTACGTAAGATATGTTGGTGTTATGTTGCGACGATTTCGAAGTCCTTTGTTGATCAAGGCTTTTCTCCTCGAGCTTGTTTTGTTTAACAAACACTTGGCCGACGATGACTATCTGTCCAAGAGAAAGATACTTTTATTTTGCATCATTACTTTCTGTGACCAACCTTGACTTGTCAAAGTCTAGTTTCGTAAAGATTCTGTTTTTCGCAATCTTTTCTAGCACTTCATCTGACGACATTTAGGGCTCGTTTTCACTACGAGCGTGGAATGGAGCATTCTATGGTTGTTATTATTGAATTTTTTTGCTTCGCTTAACGCTCGCTTAGACTTTAAGCGCGGAAAGATCAATACAAAGACAAAGAATACTCCATTCTACTCCTGTAGTGGAAACGAGCCTTCAGCTTGTTATTATAAACGAGCAACCGTTTTATGCGAAAGTTTCTCGTTTCAGTGGGTCTCGGAAAGCACATCCAACTCACCTTCAAAAGACCCGTTCGTTTCCGACAAGGGTCGATACCACGATGAAATTTTAGGAACCGAATTCACCGACACTCTATTCAATAATCTGTCTCATCAGCCTTTTCACTTTCCGAATCCGAGAGAGATCGGTGAGATATGCCGCTTGTAGCAATTGCTCGTCTTTTGTTCGACTTGATTGTATCGAGCATTTCTTTTTCATTATAAAAAAAGACAGCGATTTCATTAAAGGTGTATAATACTTAACGGTAATAATTACATAAATGTTACTTGCGAGCACATGACGTAAACATACTGTGTCTACAATAGGACACCACCATGTGGGCCGGAAGGTCTTTTAATTGAGGGCGTTCCAACGTTTTTTCGTACTCTCCATATATAATTCTAAACGTTGAGCTGCAAAGCTGTAAATACCAGCTTTAATGTACTTTGTTTGACGCGACTCGGAATCGAACCGTTTTCTACCGCTTTAGAGAGAGAGACTCAATTTACTTGACTAACTGAGCGGTTTTTATTAGGAAGTACACATTTTGTTGTTCAAATACTTTAAAAACTAATCGCCAGCCCTTGAAAACATGTAAGTTGTGATTTTGATAAAAATAAATCCTAACCAGGCCATGACAAGTGAAACCTCATGATAAAAAACTCAAGTTTTCAGTGTGTTTTTGTGTTGTCTGATTTTGCTATATTTGGTTTTAAAGAATTTTTTAATTTCATTTAGTCACTATTGTTATTTTGTTTGTAGTAGTAAAACAATTTCTTGGTTCTTAAGAAGTTTGATTCATGAAAATACATTGCATGCAGAAACTTAACAAACAATATTGTCTATCAATTACGACCACATATTATAGCGCTTGTTCTTATCATCCAACCGTTTTACAAGAAACCTTGAAGTTAGTAATCGTACAGTGACAGGCACTGTATTAGAGTAGATATCTATTCGAAATGTGACGTCGCTAATTAGAGCCATTGCTGACACAGAAAAAATGTTTGCCGTGTGGGCGTGTCTTGGTTTGGGTGAATGACGCCTGCTATTGGCTGGCGCTTTTTTGATGTTACACAATTCTGTTTCATTTTTTTGTTTTTCGTTATTTTACGTTTAATAATGTATACTCTCTTATTGTTAGCAATTTCACTGAACGCTTTTCATGTACTTAAAAGATGCTTGAAGTCATGACAAGTAATCTGAGCCTACAAACTTTCAAAGCAAAGGTTAGCGATAATCGCAAAGATAAATCGGCGTGCATATTTTGCTCAGCATCTAAATCATTTACTTCGGATAGCTTAGCACGTCATTGTTGCATCATCGTTTCACGCAAATCAAATGATCTGAAGTATTTGTTACGAAACAACAAATGTAGCTTGGAAGATCAACCCATACAGTAGACTGAATTTCTTACTTTTTTTTTTCAGTATCCTTAGTAACCCAAACTTTGCTTGCTATGCATCACATCGTGTACTTGACTCTTGTCTATTTAAACTAAAGAAGTTTTGGAAAATCAAATAAAAATATCTTTGATTAATTCACCGGTTTCCAACTTGTAATAGCCTCTGAAAATTGATAAAAACATTTTTTTGTTTCATCTTGAGAAAGTGTTTTGGTCAAAACCTTTTTTTTCATTATTTTGCCCAGTTGTCAAAAATATTTTTGCCCTGCGTTTTTATTAAATTGTGTAAGTAATTCTGCCCCATCCCTGCAGCACAAAAACAAGGTGACAACTTGAAACCTCTTTGCATGAAGCTAAGTAAACGTTTCGACATGTCACGCCAACGCAAAACAACTTGCTCTTTTCAGCAATGCACGCCACCAACTCGGACATGATACAACCTGGCCTTCTTCAACTTCAGCCGGCTATGGAAGACGTTGAGTTTGATCCTTTTCAAGGTAAGCAGCTGATTGTCGCCGAATACTTTAGGATTATGAACGTGGCTCCCGGCATGGAATTTTTTATTTTGTACATCTATGATTATAGCAATTGCTTCTAAGCTCAGTAGTTTTTTTGTTACTGATCGTGCCTAAGAGTGATGTGCATAGTGCTGCAAGTATCTTGTAAAATTTAAAAGGTGTTCTAACCTTTGGATGGAAGCTTTCCGATAATTTTACTCCAAAAAGAAGTGCACCGAAAACTGCAATTAAAAGTTTTGTTTCTGAAATGAAATTGCTAGACCAGGGGTCGGGAACCTATAGGTTAAGAGAGCCAGAAAAGCTACATATTTTTTAATGTATTTCCGTGAAAGCCATGCAGTGTTCCTTTTAATTTTTTAGCTGTGTGTGTGTGCGCGCGCGTAGAAATTTGTTTGTGAGCAAACTTGGGAGTTTTTTTGCCGAGCAAAACTTATATTATTGACTCTGGTTTCTCGATTTTTGTCTCCAGAACGTAGTGATCTCTAAAAAAAGGTCTTCCACCTTGAATCTGACTTTGATTTCTCGATTTTCGTTTCAAAAACGTAGTGGTCTCTAAAAACAAGGTCTTCCACTTTTGAATCTTGTGTGCGCGGATCTTTTTTTATGTGCGTTAGTTTATGCTCTGGATCAAAAGAACCAGATGCCGTTATCAAAAGAGTCACATATGGCTCGCGAGCTATAGGTTCCCGACCCTGTTCTTGACTATTCAAAAGCTATTTTACCCATTCTTGTCGTTTTCCAAGAGCTTCTGTATAAACACATGTGCAGGCTTTTTTCAATCGCCCTAGCTTTTTGCATTCTACTGTTTTGTTATGCAACTGCTGATTAAGAGGTAGTTTTTGTTCAGAATTACTCAATCCAAGCAAAAAAGCAGTTATGTCTTTCACCGGAAATACGACAAACACACCCAGTGACTTGTTTCAACTCGGAGATTATAATCATGTCACCGAAGATCAAAGTCTCGTTGCTGTTTCATCCTTGACGTCATTTAATAATCAGGTAATATATCAAATGTATAAGCGGTTTTTTTTTGCTTTTGAAGTGAAATGTGATTAGATGCTTTGCTTGCAGCATTACATCGCCTTAAACCAGGGGCGTCCGACCTTTTTTGATTCGGGGGTTATTTTGGCTCATCAAAAATATTGACAGGCCAAACAAAGAAAACACCCCAATTTTCGTCCCAAAATCGTAGTGATCTCTAAAAAAAAAAAAGGTCTTTACTTCGATTTGATCTCCAATTTCGCTATTTTTGTCCCAAAATCGTAGTGATCTAAAAAAAAAGGTCCTCACTTATTCACCGGTTAAACCGGCAAGTATGGTTATCGGATTTCAATCTCGGATTTTATGATTTTCTTTGAAAACTAGCGATCTCCGAAAAAAACAAGATAAAGGGAGGTCTGCACATGGAATCTATTTTCGATTTCTGGCTGGATTTCTGCCAAAATGGCCGGGACAAAGCTCTTTAAAAAATCTTGCGCGGTCCACGGGTTGGACGCCCCTGCCTTAAACTAACCATTTTTGCTTCCGATATACTTTCAATCTTATCAGTGATTTAAAGAAGCAGAAATAACTCTTAACATTATTTAGCTTTTGAGGTTTTATCATCGTTACTCTGAAATCCTTTCAATTTTTTTTATTTTAAGTTTAATTTTTAGCATACCCCTCCATAAATTTATCTTAATATCCGGGGAAAAAGTACCTGAACATTTTCAAAATTTTACGCTTACAGCAAACGGTAATTTTCATTTATCTGGCTGTTTTAGAGGAGCGGTTTTTTTGTACGTGCTTTTATTCAATAATTTGGCGCTGATCTAAGAAACTTTGTTGAAAAAACCGACCGACTTAACCCAGTTCTACTGAGGAAGCTTTCGTGCCTGGCGCTCTGGCCTTAGTGGCATAGCGAACAGGTCGTAGAATTGGCCAAGACTAAATGGGTTCGACATTTCGCTCTGTAACTTTTCGCGAATGCGTTTTACCAATTTTAGAGCGTTGTCACATGTCCTTTATATTCATCTTTTTTTTTTGCAAGCCGATGGATTTCGTCGGAAACTTCACGAACAACCAAACGCAAAACGACTTGCCTATTTTAAACGACTCGATCTCTACAGTAGATGCTATGTTTTCTGGCGTTGCTGACGTGTCTACCTACTATCAATCAAGCGGTATGCACTTTGTGTTTATCAGCTGCCTTTCAACACTTTTTCCGAGTGCTTAAGAAGAGTTTGACCGCTTTGGTTCTTGATTTCTTAAACTTTGAATCAAGTTCAGCGAATTGTGTATTTTTTTATTTAATTTGACTGAAATACTTCTGATCACCTCTGGTGATAACAGTGACTTTTTCAAATCAAAATGGAATTTTTTTTAAACATTTTTATAAAATTGTTGTATCATTTTTTAAAATTTGTGAAACTTTTTCATACATTTTACGTTTGTCGAAAAGTAACCACGCGTTTGTTTTGTCGATTCCGACAAACATAAAATCGGCAATTCGCGATTACGATTTTTGTTTTTACGATCTTATCTTAAAGATTCGCACACGTCTTTAAACGCGATATCGCGTAGCTATGTGTGCCTTAGTGACCTCAAGCGTCATATCGCTTGCTGATCACGCTTTCTTTCCAGGCTTGCAACACGATCATCATCGTCCCGCTGTATTGCATAACCAGCCCACCACCTTGCACAACAATGCAACTGTTTCAGGGCATCTCCATCAGGCTCATTTGGAAGCCAAAGTTCCGCCCGGCAGTTTGCACCTTCAGCAATTTAACCAACCGAAACCTGTGAGTTTAATTGAAAAGTTATTGGCGTTGCTTATAACTTTTTTTCGTATGCGCATTGTTTGTTTCGATAAAAGTTTTCTTGCTACTGTAACAAGGCAAACTATTTTTTTTCCAAAAAAAGAGCTCTTTAATGAAGAACGTACTGTTTAGTTCGATTTTATTGCTTCTAATTGTATTAGGTTGCTGTTTTTTTGGCAGAACAGCACACCCACTACCAAATCTACTTTTTCCAATGTCAACCCTGGTGTAAATGGTATTTTGAATAACGCGGCTGGCGTCCAACAAAACATCTACCCTTCCCTTTCCAAGCACGTCATAAGCACCCCGGCAAACAACAAGATAACATATAGTCGTACACGGGTTTGTTTATGTCTTAAATAAGATATCTTAATAGATTTATCGTCGCGTTTATTTGTAGCCGCGCTATTTATCTGATTGCTGCGCATCTGGTGCGACCGACGCGTTGCTTCACCTTGTATCGGATGTACTGAAGTGTTGCTGCAAGTTTACATCCAACTTTCATGTTTGCGTATGTCATAGCGACACCACATTATTTATGTCGGGCCGCGCGCATTCAAGCAAGCAAAAACGCTGCGACAACCTCCAACCAATGCGTACCATTCCAAAGCAATGCTTGCTTTGATCGCTGCTGGTCTTGCACCACAGCAAATCCCCAGCTCGTACTTTGGATTGTCATAATCAGTCGTGGCTGCTTTAATTATTAACTATTTTTGTCAGCCGATCGAATCCTGGTTAATTTTATAGACGTAATTAAGCTGAAATAACGCATTATCTTTCGTTGTTGTAAAGTATGGCTTTTGAATCTTTAGTTTTTCTCAAAATCAAAGCGTTTTGATTTGGTTTATTGCTTTGGGTGAATATTTAAAATCTGTTGAGGGTTGAGAAGCGGTTACTTCAAATTCAATTAATCCTGATCGATTCGCGTCGCATTTCATTGCACGAACGACAGAATTAGCAATCGGCAATCGCAGTGTTTAAAGAGACCTTTCGACGCTGGGTTTTTGCGCAATTTCCCACCGCACACCAATTGAACGCGATCTTGCGCTTTTTAGACTTCACAGCGTGTCGGTTTCTTCCCCCCTAACGTCGATTCGCAGCAGCAAGCCGCGGTCGTGCTCGAGCAGAACGACGTCATGACCCACGCCGAGCAACCGCTTCCGGCGCCGGGTACGTTTTGGTCACGTGGTTCCGTTTCGACTTTCGCTGTCGTAAAAAGCCAATTCGAGTTCTCTTTCGATTAATCTAAGCGCAGCCGAATGCGAGTCTTCGGCCTTAGTGACTGGGCTATTCTGTCGCAGTTCTTCAACCGATGTCGACTGTTTCAACCTCGATCAATCCTACCATGCCTCAAACAATGGAAATCGGCTCTCCGATCTTTCAGCAGCCCGTTAATGGCGTCGTGTCGTCAGACTCGGTTTTTTTAAAGCGTCTTTTAACAAATAGTAGGTTGTTTGTAACTCCGTATCCTTTTTTTTCGAGCGGTGTTATCCTTCTGAGACTACAATTTGTGGTGTGCTGTTTTTTTAAAGGATAGGGTCATTTCATAATTGCTACTTTATGATATTTCTTCAGGATAAACTTTTATTTGTCAGGCTCAATTTCTATCATTTCGTTTATGGTATAATTATTAAACGAAATGATAGGTGATTTGAATGGGAGGGAAAGTCGAGCCTGAAAACTGGTTTTGAATGTCTTCATAGGCATCGCATTGAAAAAAACAATAAATAAGTAACTTGAGTTATTTAATGTTTGCTGTCAATGTAGATGCAACTCAGTTGAGCAAAATTTTATTGTCGACTATTAAACGACTTATTGTATTGGTGTGTGTTTTTTTTTAATGTGCTGATAACAGCAGTTTTAATGCCTTTTGTGTTTGTTTGTTGTCTCTTCGTATAGCCAGATGTAATTGAATTAAGTTTAAATTGCTGTTAACCTGAGGGCCGCTTTCAAGTAGACAGATAAATCTCGTTTAGACATTGCTCGTAAAGTGCCTTTCCTTATATATGGAGCTAAAATGCTATACAAAATTACAGACAAACTGTCGTCTATGTTTATACAAAAAAATAAATAAATAAAATACAAAAAACTGAATGTCATATTTTTTATAATTAATTGCACCGATTTCAAACCTTTTTTTAATTGTACGTTCGAAGACGTTCCGCCCGAATCGACGTCAAATCGTCGAAAACGAAATTCTTTGTCGAACGCAACTTCACCTATACAAGTGAAACCGAACCAACAGGTAAAGTCCCGTTATTTGTCTTACAAGCCCCTTGTTTAATTTGTTTGGATGTTTTTCCAGTCTTCTCCTGTTTCCATTCAAACCGCTCCTTATCCGGCCAATAATTCTTCTGTTTCCTTTGTACCTGTCCTAAAAAATCCGTTTAACATTTCGGAAAAACGGAAAAAAACCGAAGACAACTTTTCATCGTTGCCTGTTATTTCTGACCTTCGGCCCCAGAAAAGAAGAACTTCTTCCAATTCTCCTGTAAAACCTATTCATGATGTCGAGATGGAGGCTGTTTCTAGTAAGGATGTCTGGTTCTGCTTTGGGATTCTCTAGACTAACTTTCTAGGCTGATAACGATGAATCTTTTTGCATTTCCAGAGCCGGTAGTGCCGTTAAAACAAGACAACGACGTTGTGCAAATGGTAAAAAGTGTGGGTTTTATGCGTGCCAATTTTTTTTTTTCTTGCTTACGCTACGGCGCAACAGAGTTATTTGTAAATCCACAGCCGAAGACGCATAGGAGTTTTCTATCTTTTGTGCGAGCAGTGTGCCCGAACGATATTCCTCGCAAATCGGCGCTTTCATGAAGTCTATTAACGCTTCGAGACAATTTGCTCGTGCTGCCAATGTTGCGTAATTTTCAATGAATCGCGTTTTTTGTGACGTCACACATGTTCGTCATTGTAACAAAAAGAATCGCCTTAGATTTCTGCTCGCAAACGAACGATCGCGTTCATAGCAGAAGCGTACCAAAAACCGTTGAGTGGTTTTGAAGTCTTGTTTTAGAGTTGTCGACTTGATCGTTTTAGCACGGCGCGACGTGACGAGCTCAGCAATGTCACGCTTTTCATTATTCATCGTCTTTTAGGAATCCATCTCGCGGCAAAGCTTCTCGACCGAACAAAAAAGAAGATTCAACATCAAGATGGGATTCGTGCGCCTGCAGAAGTTACTCCCCGGATGTTCGTCACAACCCAACGTTAAGGTTTATTGTTTGCTTGTTATCGGTGTTTTGTGCAATGTCCCGTCCCTAATGACCGTCTTTATTTAGCAAAACTTTTCTTTTATAAGGTTTTGCGGTGTTGACGACGTTGTTTGCATTTAGCCTTCGAGTGACGCTTTTACGGTGTATGCATGCATGACAAGGTCACGTGGTACATGTGGTTGACGACCTGGCATGCTTTAAGAAAGGCGATCGCCTTGTAATTAGATGATCAATTTAAAGAAATTCATTTGACCGACTCCTTAGTTTTCTAAATGTCGTTTGCCTGATCTCTCGTGAAATCGATAGCGGAAATGACGCAGCGACGTTAGAACGTCCAACTCCGGTGATCCGACTTGAACTTTTCTTTGAAGGTTAGCGAAATTCCGACTTGAACTTTTCTAGATAAGCAAAGCTTCCCTATTGACCAAGTCCGCTCAGTATGTGAAGACATTGCAAAACGAACGAGCCAGGTTAAAAGAAGAAACCCAAGCAACCAAACAAGACCTCGAGCAGCTTCACCATGCCATAAGGTGAGCTCTTAGCGCAGCGTTTGCATATCTGCTGTGTAACAGCTTTTTCTTTTATAATTGCTCTTCTATTTGACTAAACTGGCAATGACATTGCCTCGTTGTGATGTTTGCCCTTGTTGTTTGCATTGATTATATGCGACCGAATACAGGCTTTATTTTCTCTCGGTCTAATGACTAAAAAGATCCACTTGACAAATTGCGTTAGAATAGTTTTTTGGTCAACCCGCATTAAATCGTTAATTTTGTTTGCTTGCGTTAAAATCATCTACGTCATTGATCTTCAATCAACTTTTTAAGACCCAACCCCTGAACGATGTAATATTGCCTGTGCTCCTGAACGTTTAGCGTTGCCGTATCGTCACCAAATGCCTAGCATTGTTGTACTGTGGCATGGATCGTCGTGAAATCGACAGTTTCTATTTGAATAAGTCCCCGGGGTTTTGTGGGCGTGGTACCTTGTTCTGATTGGCTGAGTTAAATTTAATTTGAAGTCAAGTTCGGTTGTTTTGGCTTTTAGTTGTTTTTTTGAAATAGGTTGTTTTAAAATTAACGTCTGAAAAAGATGGACTTTTTTATCTATTAAAGCAGCTCTTTAATCAATTTACAATTCTTTTCTTTTTTTGAAGTGTGGATGACAGCTATTTGTTAAGCAGATGTTGCGCTTTATTAAAAGCGCGCTCAATTTCACACAATTTTTACTGCTAGTTGCGTCATCGCTGTGTTATATTCATACGTTTTGCTTGCTCTTGGAAATTTGCTTGAATAGCTTTTTTTATTCCTAGTCTTTGCTAACGATTTTGCTCTTCTCGATTTTTGATAATTCGAAACAAGATATTTCTGGTGGCAATTTGCTGATTGTAAGTGGACATGCTTGACGATGGAAGGAGTTACGGTTCGGGCGTTTATGTTATAATGAAAGTAATTGGGAAAAGCCAGAACTGAAAATGAGCAACACTGATTGCTTGTTCGCTGAAGAGCGACTTAAAGTGGCACTTGGGTCCTTTCCATCGTTGTTGTTGCGATTTCCAATTCATTGCAGCTAAATCGTGGACATCCTTCAATGGCTTCTCGACTTGACTTATCGCTCAATGATTCCTTGCTGTTCGAAAAAAAACGTTATGTAAGCTCGCTCCCGACGAACAAGCGATTCGATTAATGATTGATTAAGACGAGGTTGTAAACTCCGCCCTCTCTTGGCAAGCAGCGCTTTCGTGTTTGCTTTTTATCGCCGCAATGCCATCAGAGCCGCTTTTATCGCTTCACAATCGCCATCGCTTGTGCTTTTCAGCGCTACGCAAATGGAGCTGCCGGCCACCGGGGCCCCGGTTCCCCGCCCCCGCTCCGACGAGGGAAAAACCCATTTTCAAAACTGGGTCAAGCGAAGAGCGAAAGAAAATTGGAAGTTCTCCCTGTTCGGCATTATCGTGGAATCCTGGTTCGAATCCTATCAAAGCAACGTGTCCGTGTCGGGCTCGCGCGAGTTTTGCCACACATTCTTCCAGTGGTTGGATGATCACTGCTCGTTACGTCAACTTCGACCAAGTGCGTTCTTTCCTCAAGTGCTTTTGATGGCAATTTAATCTCTCTTTCCTTCTTAATGCGCTACGAAAACCGAGCTCGATTCTTAACCTTAGTTAATGCTTTTTCGATGAACCAACCTGTTCATGCGAATGCTTTTGTATTGCGCCGTCACACTTACAAGATATTTGGCTCATCAATAGTTATTTGTCGGCGCTGCTATACTTCCAACGATTCCCTGTCGCATAAAATAAGTTTTTGAAAAGTTGCAGAAAGCGAATGCATTTGTTTTATATGCAAGCCTACTTATCCTATTGTTCACCGAAGTAACCGACAAAGCTTTTAAAAAATTGAACAATTTCTGATGTGCATACTTGTTTTCATAATTGCAAACGTTTTAAAGGTTTTTAGCATTGTATTTAAATTTGGATGATCTCTTGTTTTTTTTAGATATTGTTCGTTCTTTGCAAATAATCAGCACATCAACATGTATTTTGACTACTCCATCGCAATTAAAGCAACAAATCGAATCTTCCGTAAGAGATCAAGGTTTTGATGAAAGCAAGTAAGCACTTCGATTCTTACAAAAAAAACAACACTAGCCCATCATTCAATTAGGTGACAACATTTCAGCTAATTGCATAATATATGATTTTGCCAAAAGAACTGCACTAAACGCGCATTGCCGTTGTCGTTATAGTTTTGTCGTTTTTTAATCCTTTATTTGTGTTTCGAAAGGTGTGAGTTTCGAAAGGTTTCTAGGCCCCGCCAATTCTGGCTCGTCAGTGCTAACGGCTCCTCATTCAGTCGATGCTTTGTTTTATGGCAGTGTCCCGGATATAGGCCGCTAATTCGTGACAGGGATCGTTCTGTGAAGCAAGTGCAATGATAGGCTTGATTCGATACGATTTTTTCCTAATTACGAGCTTTCTGTGGCGGTCACAAGAAGATCAAGTGAACTTGTATTTTTCCGCAGACGCGATCGCACCACCTAGTATCGGTTTGACTTCGGTCTGTTCAATGCTTCCGCTTTCGCCCTTCGAGAATCTTCGATTTGGTTTTTCTTTACCAAGCTCACCGTGAAACCTCTTGTGAAGCTTCAGCACTGCTGGTCACGTGTTGTTTGCAAGTAATCCCGAAGGCACAAGTAAATGAGCTCGGTCCATGTACTCCTACAAGGCTTCGCAGTTTATCAAGAGCTTTGCATTTGCAATGTTAATTTCTTTTCGACTGGTTTTCTTACGCTTTTTACTGATGATTAGTGGTTGTGCTATTTTTTTATCGTTGAAAACAAGCGAATATGAACTTCTAAAAAATCAGAACGCTTTTTTTTTATGAAAAAGTTTGTCAAGTTGTCAAAGCAAGTGTTAAAATACTTATTCGCAAATTCGTATAATGCTCTCCTGTGAAAAGTGACTTTTGTACAGCGTACGAGTTGTTTGTATCTTCCAGTGTTTTCGTGCTTGCGGTTTTTCGTTCTCGATCTGCCACGAGACGCCGTGCCTTGTACCGTTCTTTCGGTCATACGTTAGTTAGCGAAATTCTAATTTCAATACATGACGTCGTGTTTTGAAACTGCTTTCGCGTTGCTCATTTTTTCGCTTAGTTTTTTTTTGTTTTCAATTGATTAAAATAATTGAATTAAGAACAGAAATTCGATTTGTGCTTTTTTGACACTCTTTTGTCTAGTGATGTACCGATACTTTAGTATCGGTATCGGTGGTATTGGCCTATTTTTGTGGTTTGGTGGTGGTGGTGGTGGTTTTACCCGACCCACTCCTAGGGATGGGGGCGCGGATCAATTCCGCGGAATCCCAATAATCGGGCGACTCCCCACGGACGGGACCAGAGGTCCAGAAGAGAAAGGGTATGGCCAAAAATGGCCCGACGCAGAGGGTCTAGTACAGGGCAGTCGAGCACGAGATGTGAGAGATCCTGTGGTTCCGAACCACAGTTGCTGCTTGAAGGAGTCTCGGCTCGGCCAATCCTGTGGAGATAAGAGTTAAGGAGAGTGCTGTGCCCGTTGCAGCGTAAACGGGAGAGAGCACAGCGAGCGGAGCGAGGGAGAGTAAGCTCCTCGGGAGATACTGAAGGGATTTGGTGTTGAAAGAAACCAGATTGGACACTGCGTCTCCAACTGGTGTAGAGGGATAGTCGTTGGAAGGAAATAAGGGGTGCGAGGGACACTGATATACTAAAGGGATCGAGAGAGACACCGGCTTTAGCTAGAGAGTCAGCTAAGTCGTTACCTGGGAGGGAAGAGTGACCAGGTATCCATTGTAGATGGACTACCTTGGATTGGGATAGAGAGTTAAGAAGAGATTGTGTATTGGATAGAGATTTGGGGGTTAAATATGGTAGGGGGGTAGAGAGAGTTGATAGGACAGATAAAGAGTCGGAAAAGAAGGTGATAGATTCGAAATTACATGTCTTGGAGTGAGAGATACACCGCTCAAGAGCATGTAGGAGAGCGAAGGTTTCAGCACTATAACTGGTGGCCCAGAGACTAGTCGAGAAGGAGAGCGAGGTAGCAGTGACACATTTTGTACACTTGATGTGTATCCCTGCACCACCCTGTCCCAGCCCGCCAGGTACCGAACCGTCAGTCCAGGCGGAGATATCGCTGTGAGATAGAGTGGAAAGGTGGGAGGTAGCTGCAGTGTTGCGAAGGGAGGGGGGTCTTTGCGAGAGCATGGGGATGAGAGGCGGAGTGAGATTGTGTAACTAGATGGGGGCAGACCAGGGGGTTTTGTCGATTCCCCGAGGGTCTCATCCTCGGGCGATTCTCTTTCGGACAACTCTTCTCATTTTTTATCCCTGCTGTCCAATGCGCGGTCACATATGGACAGCACTCTTAAACCCAATTGACCGCCCCCCTACCCCTTCTATTTTCTTTCGGACATCTCTTCCTCGTCCCTCCTTCCACCCCAAACCTCTTCATTACTTATCCCACTCACCGCTGATTCTTATCTCTATGCTTCTCCCTTACAGCGGTGACATTCACCCCAACCCTGACCCTATAGACCCCTGCTCTGTCTGCTCCCGTAGAGTCACCTGGGGAAACAGATCAATACAATGTACCGGCTGTTCTCTCTGGGTACACCTCTCCTGCTCTGGTCTATCTCCCGCTGACTTCCGAAAAATCTCTCCGGGACACTCTTGGACTTGCCCAATGTGCCCATCCTCTTCTCAACCCCTCCCCTCCCTCTCACACTCTAATCCCGTATCTTCATCTTTTTCTGTATCTCCATCCTCTCACACTCCAAATCCCCCACCTCCACTCACAAACAACCACAAAACCATATCTTCAAAAACTAACCCCTCCCCCAAAACAACCTCGAATAACCCCCACCTATCTTCCTAATCACCCCCAACTAATTTATACTTACCCTCCCTCAGCATTGACTACTCCTTCTCCTCAAACCCAATATACCACCTCTCCTCTCACACAATCCTCTTTCCATCCTTCCTCTCCCTCTCGAAACAACATCCGAATCCTACAGTGGAATGCTAATGGGATTCGCCCACGTCGTACTGAACTCCTACACTTTCTCTCTCATAATCAGTACGATCTCATCTTCATACAAGAGTCACACCTCTCCTCTGACTCCACCTTCCGTATACCCGGCTACAAAACCCTCCAAAAGAACCGTTTTATGACGAGGAGAGGAACCACCAACTCTACGGAAAACCTAGGAGGAGGTGTACTCATACTTGTCAAAAACGGTCTATCTTACACTTCACTCTCCACACAATCCCTCTCCTCCCTCGACCCCAGCTCCGATTATTTAGCTATCACAGTTAAAATAAAAGAAGCCGATCCCATATATCTTTTCAACGTCTATGTCCCTCCTATCCGCTCCTCTTCCTCCGACTCTCGCCCAAAATCCTTCTCACCCTTTCTTCTACCATCATCTCCTACCACTTACATCTTTGGCGACTTTAACAGCCATCATTCATCCTGGGACTCCCACTCACCGGAAGCCCATTCATCAAAGATCTGTTTGATTGGCTCCTCTCTTCTGATCTTTTACCTCTTAATAACCCCGAACACCACACCCTACTACACCGTGCCGCCGGAAACCGCTCTTCCCCTGATCTTTCCCTAGTTCCTGCCCGAATAGCCTCTAAATGCACATGGCAGACCCTTCCGGACCTCGGCTCAGATCATCTTCCTATCTCCATCACTATTCCCACTTCCCCCTTAATTAACTCTTCCCACCGCCCCCCTCATTTAACTATAATAAAGCTCGCTGGGACGATTACCTTACTTATATTGATACCCACTGCCCTACTCCCTCCAACTTTACAACACTTCTCTTTCTGAAGCCACCCACACCTTTACCAAACTCCTCAATGATGCCGCCGCTTCTGCCATTCCTTTCGGCAGCATCAACCGCCCTGCTAAAGCCTGGTGGTCTCCTGAAGTCGCAGATGCCGTCCCAAAACGCCGAAAGGCATTTGCAAAGGCACACTGTTCCGAAGAAGACCGCCAG
This sequence comes from Diplosoma virens, assembly GCA_963680785.1. Classification (NCBI taxonomy): domain Eukaryota; kingdom Metazoa; phylum Chordata; class Ascidiacea; order Aplousobranchia; family Didemnidae; genus Diplosoma; species Diplosoma virens. The sequence continues at coordinate 19,104,663 of OY796885.1, forward strand.
CACTATATCGCTACTTCCAGATATACCTCCACTGTAATTTCTAAGGCTAAAGCCAAGTCATGGCAGAACACTTGCTCTAGCCTTTCTCCTAAAACCCGTCCCAGCGAAGTCTTTTCTCTACTTCGCTCCACCTCTGGCTCCCCCTCCCCAACTACTCTGACCTTCCCAATTTTCCAAATTGCCATACCTCTGTAGATTGTGCCAACCATCTCTCCTCACATCTACAGTCCCATTTCTCTACCCAAACCCCAAAACCTTTTCGAAGCACCGAGAAAGCTCAAATGAAGCATATCAGAACTGCACACTGCAACACCCTGCCTGCATTCCACTTTCTGTTCAAAATTCTCGTCAATTGAACTCTCTACAGCTATCTCTCAACTCTCAACCTCAACCTCCTCAGGCCCTGATCAAATTACTTACCCTCTTCAATCCCACCTACCACAATCTGCGTTAAATTTCTTTTATACATCTTCAACCTTTCTTGGTCAACACACACCTTCCCGTCTGCTTGGAAGCAATCAACAATCATCCCCATTCTCAACCCGGAAAACCCTCTGACTCACCTTCTTCATATAGACCCATTTTTCTCACTTCATGTACCTCCAAACTCTTCGAAAGAATGATTTTAGGACGACTAACCTATTTTCTCGAACAACAAGACATTCTCTCACCCGTGCAAGCTGGTTTTAGACCTGGTAGATCGACTGTAGACCAGGTTCTCCTTTTCTCACAGTCAATCGCAGATTCCTTCCACCAATCTAAGCCAGGCGCACGTACAGTCCTTGCCACTGTGGATTTTGCGAAAGCTTTTGACTCAGTTTGACACTCTGCCTTCTCTCTAAACTCCTCTCATTAGATCTTCCTCTTTGCTTTGTCGAATGGATACGATCCTACCTCTCAGATCGCCGTTCTAAAGTCCGTATCTGTAATTCATACAGTCGTCCTTTCCGTCTCCGAAGAGGAGTTCCCCAAGGTTCGGTTCTAGGACCTGTTCTCTTTTCTTTATACATCAATGACCTTCCCACTTTCCTTCCTGCATCTGTTAAGACCTCTCTCTATGCAGATGACCTAGCCATCTAGGCCTCCTCCCCGAGTGTTGAGTGTGCAACCGCTGTAGTACAAGCTGCCCTCAACAGACTGGTGGAATGGTCCTCAAAATGGCGCCTTCCTCTCAACCCCTCAAATGTGAAACATCCTTCTTCAGCTTAGACCCCTACCAATCACATACACAACCATCTCTGCACATTCTTGACACCCCTCTCAAATTCAACCCTCATCCAACCTTTCTCGGTGTAACCTTCGACCGCACTCTCTCTTTCAAATATCACGTCTTATCCGTACGGAAAAAGTTTCACAGCCGATTCCGTGCTTTCCGCTCCATTGCCTCTGCCTCCTGGGGTCCATCAAAAGAATCCTTATGTACCCTATACAAAGCCTTCATTCGCCCCATCCTCACCTATGCTTCCCCAGGCTGGTTTCCCTTCTCATCTCCCACTCACATCACCTCCGTGGAGAGAATGCATAGATCTTCCTGTAGAGTAATCACAGGTTGTCTATCGTCCACACCCATTCCTCTACTTCATATAGAAGCACTTCTACATCCACTACGAGTCACCCTCACCCATCAATCCCTCTCCTTCTTTGAACGAGCCCTCCGTCTACCTCCCACATTTCCCATAGCCTCTCTTGCGAACTCTAACCCCCGTACACGTCTCAAGAAGAGCTCATGGAGATCCTTCTCCAGATCACATAACCTTATCCCTAACCTACATCTTACCCGTGAACCTTTAATCCTCTGCCCTCCTAATCCCCCTGGTCTGCCCCCATCTAGTTACACAATCTCACTCCGCCTCTCATCCCCATGCTCTCGCAAAGACCCCCCTCCCTTCGCAACACTGCAGCTACCTCCCACCTTTCCACTCTATCTCACAGCGATATCTCCGCCTGGACTGACGGTTCGGTACCTGGCGGGCTGGGACAGGGTGGTGCAGGGATACACATCAAGTGTACAAAATGTGTCACTGCTACCTCGCTCTCCTTCTCGACTAGTCTCTGGGCCACCAGTTATAGTGCTGAAACCTTCGCTCTCCTACATGCTCTTGAGCGGTGTATCTCTCACTCCAAGACATGTAATTTCGAATCTATCACCTTCTTTTCCGACTCTTTATCTGTCCTATCAACTCTCTCTACCCCCCATATTTAACCCTATTTAATTATTTAACTAATTAAATAGGGTTAAATATGGGGGGTAGAGAGAGTTGATAGGATTATTTAACCCCCAAATCTCTATCCAATACACAATCTCTTCTTAACTCTCTATCCCAATCCAAGGTAGTCCATCTACAATGGATACCTGGTCACTCTTCCCTCCCAGGTAACGACTTAGCTGACTCTCTAGCTAAAGCCGGTGTCTCTCTCGATCCCTTTAGTATATCAGTGTCCCTCGCACCCCTTATTTCCTTCCAACGACTATCCCTCTACACCAGTTGGAGACGCAGTGTCCAATCTGGTTTCTTTCAACACCAAATCCCTTCAGTATCTCCCGAGGAGCTTACTCTCCCTCGCTCCGCTCGCTGTGCTCTCTCCCGTTTACGCTGCAACGGGCACAGCACTCTCCTTAACTCTTATCTCCACAGGATTGGCCGAGCCGAGACTCCTTCAAGCAGCAACTGTGGTTCGGAACCACAGGATCTCTCACATCTCGTGCTCGACTGCCCTGTACTAGACCCTCTGCGTCGGGCCATTTTTGGCCATACCCTTTCTCTTCTGGACCTCTGGTCCCGTCCGTGGGGAGTCGCCCGATTATTGAGATTCCGCGGAATTGATCCGCGCCCCCATCCCTAGGAATGGGTCGGGTAAAACCACCACCACCACCATACTTGATCAAAACGACACTTGATCAAATAAAGAAAAAGTAAACTTACAACAAAACATTAAAGTCATTTTGATTTTCTTTGCAAGAAAAAATCTTTGTTTTGCAGTTGTCGTCGTTTGAAGGGTATCCACTACAGGCCAGACACAAACAAGACTGGGGCCGAGGGTTTATCCTTTTACTACCCCAGACTGCTGAACTGCCTGAATCAGATGCTGGCAGTGGTGTTATTATGCCAGCATCGAGTTTTGTCATCCAAAACCGTCAGACCTCGTGCTTCATGTGGTGCCCAATGTATAGGGCACGCTGTTAGAACATTGGTGTGCAGTTTGGGCGGGCAGGCATAATTCGCCATTCCAATTCACCTTGGTCCACCCCCCTACACATGGTGCCTAAACCCTCTGGGGGATGGAGACCGTGCGGCGATTATCGCCGCCTTAACCAAATTACCACCGACGATCGTTATCCACTACCCCATATTCACGACTTCAACACACGACTGGCTGGAGCAAAGATTTTTTCCAAAATAGACCTCATTCGTGGTTATCACCAAATTCCTATGGCCGAAGATTCAATTGCCAAGACCGCAATCGCCACTAGTTTTGGCCTCTGGGAATTTTTTCGGATGCCTTTCGGGTTAAAAAACGCAGCACAAACCTTTCAACGACTCATGGACAGCATTTTCCAACACTTAGATTTTGTTTTCGTCTACCTAGATGATATTTTGGTTGCTAGTAAATCACCGGTGGAACACTACAATCACCTTAGACAGATTTTTACACTGTTGTCCTCAAACGGATTAATAATTCAAAAATCCAAATGTATTTTTGGCGTTCAAGAACTCGAATATTTAGGACATCTTATCACAGTCGAAGGTGTTTGACCTCTCCCGAGCCGCATTGAGGTTATCCGCAATTTTCCCACGCCAGATTCTCGTTCTTCTCTTCAACGTTTCTTGGGCATGATAAATTTCTACCACCGTTTCCTCCCCACAATCGCCTCGCAGCTTGCGCCTCTGCATACCGCATCGTCTGGCCGAGGCAAAGAACTTACGTGGACTATAGAATGTCAGAAGGCCTTCGAAAACGCCAAGGCAGCGCTGGCACATGCTACTTTACTACACCATCCTAAGGCAAACGTACCTACCAGCATAACTGTAGATGCATCTGACTTGGCCATTGGAGCACAACTTGACCAATTGCACAATGGTTATTGGGTACCCATCGCTTTCTTTTCCCGAAAATTGTCGTCTGCAGAAAAGAAATACAGTACTTTCGACAGAGAACTACTGGCAGCGTACCAGGCTGTACGCCACTTTCGGCATTTCGTAGAAGGCAAGCCCTTTACCTTGTACACCGACCACAAGCCATTAACATTCGCATTGTCCAACAATGCTGACCGCTCGCCCCGTCAATCCCGCCACCTGTCGTTTATAGCCGAGTTCACCTCTGACATACGACATGTGAAAGGAAAATTTAACGTGGTAGCCGATACACTCTCAAAAATCAACACTATCACAGAGCCTCCCATTGACTTTCGACAACTAGCAAACGACCAAGTAGTTTCACAAGAAATTGCAGCGTATCGAACCTCAATAACCAACCTTTTGCTTCAAGATATACCATTCGGCGACGTCTCCCTCCTTTGCGACATGTCACTTGGGAAACCTCGTCCTGTGCTTCCAAAGGAATGGACCTACAGAGTTTTCCGAGCTATACACTCTTTAGCTCACGCCGGACCACGCCCCATTCAACGGGAAATTGCAGACCGCTATGTATGGCACGGCCTTAAACGAGACATTCGCAGATGGTGCCGAGAATGCCAGAGTTGCCAAGCAGCCAAAGTGCATCGCCACATCCGAGCCCCACTCTCTCATAGGTCTCAACCAACAGGGCGCTTTCACAGCATCCACGTAGATTTAGTCGGTCCACTTCCTCCGAGCGAAGGAATGACATACCTCTTCACCATTATCGACCGATTTACCCGATGGCCCGAGGCCATTCCCCTCCCCGACGCAAAAACACCTACCTGCACAAATGCTCTCATACAAGGATGGATCTCCCGGTTTGGAGTACCGGTAGATATCACATCAGACCGAGGTCCACAATTTACTTCATCTTTATGATCAAACTTAAATAAAATGTTAGGCATTAAACAACAACACACCACAGCTTACCATCCACAAGCTAATGGCATGGTAGAACGCTTGCATCGACAACTCAAAGATTTCCTCAAAGCCCGCACTACATCTCCACATTGGATTGAACACCTACCTTTCACACTCCTTGGTTTACGAACAACTTGGCGTGAAGAACCGGGATGTTCTCCCGCCGAATTAGTGTACGGATCTACTCTACGCATCCCCGGCGAATTCATTGACCCCACCCCACCCCTTTCTCTACAACCTTCAACCACATTTCTTCGCGACCTGCAAAAGTCGATGCATGAAACCCTTCCACCACCCCCGACACACCACTCATCTCTTACATCCTATTACCCACCCTCTCTTGGCCATACAGGTTTCGTTTATGTACGAATCAATAAACACAAGACACCCCTGCAACGACCTTATGAAGGACCATACAGAATTATCTCCACATCTGAGAAATTTTTCACCCTCGACGTAAATGGACGAACAGAAAACATTTCAGTTAACCGTCTCAAAACAGCATACCTGGCCACAGGGAGATATCCACCACAACTCAACAACCAAGAAGAAGACATTTCGACGCCTTCCTCTTCGTCGCCGCTCCCTAATAAATCTCCAGGCATCACAACTACACGCAGTGGACGATCAGTTCGACGACCGCCACATATTGTCAAAGACTATATCGCTGGTATACAAGAGTCGTACAACAACGCTGGGGGGAGCCATGTGGCGACCAATCAGCTGGCGCGCGCGAAAGACTCATGTGACGAGAGACGTCAGTGCGCAAGCATGCGTGAAAACGCTAACAATGATTTTCGCTAATGTACGCGCGGTCTTTGTTCGAGCTTTCATTATTAAAAGTACATTGTTAGAAACGGGTCATGTATCGCGAAGTCAGACAGTGTGTTTAGTAAGTAAACGCTACAATAGCACTTGAGTGTTGTTGGTATCATCAAGGGGGGAGCGAGCTTTGTTTTCATGATGAAAGGGGAGCGCTTCTTAAAAAGTTTAACAACCCCTGCTATAAGGCATAGACCGATCGAAACGGTAACTTTGCTTCTGTTGTTGGCGTATTCAAGCTGTTTTAAGTTTAATTTATCGGTAGACATCTACAGCTTTCTTATAACCAAAATCTCGGAAAGTTTTAATTAAGATTCGCTAAAGTCAATATAGTTAAACTTTTTTCAAGACTCTGTTTACATCATTAAACTCACACAACAACGTTAGTTTTGGTAGCTCTGGAATTTTTTTTACCAAATTTTATAGGTCAAAATAAAGTCAAAATTTGTCAAAATTTTACTCAAAAAATTTAATTTTCTGCTTATTTTTGCAAATTTTTGAGCAGCTACAAATTTCTACTGTTTGTACTGGGCATGCCACAATTTCAGGGCTGCGACCTCTCAGCCTCAATCTTAAAACTTTTTGCCCTCCTTCTTTTTATAAAGTTTTCAATCAGCAATATAAGTTTTACATGTTTTAGAATATTCCATCAAGTTTGCACCACTCCTGAAGACTATCAGCGCTTTCCGTTTCTGGGTGAGCAATTTTTAGTTCAAAAAGCCTTAATTTATAAAATAGCTAAAATGTTTACTGAATAAAATTCTATAAAAATTAAGTTTTTTTCTCATTTAAAGAAAAAAATGTATCTTTAAATGTGTTTTTGTTATAAAAAGTTGGCAGCGTGATTAATTAATGACAGGGTTGTGATTGATGGTAAACGTGATAAACACGGTTGGGGTTCAAAACCTACTCGCGTTATAACATTATGTCCTCAAGAAAGACACTTGACGTTACTTTCTTCTGCTTGGTGGTCTTAGCATGCAGCTCTGAATAAAAATTAAAAAACCAACTAAAAAATATCAACCAGACAGCAAAAGCTTGGTAGCCTATTTAGCGCAGGCCGCATTTGGTCCGCGAGCCGTAGCTTGCCCACCATTGGTATAAAAGATAAACTGAAATTTTTATCTCTGTTAACAACAAAATCTAATCATTCTTTTTTTAAACTGATGTAAATAACGTTTTTGTAACAATTTAACCAAAATTTGTCAAAAAACTTTTGTAACAGGCCAAAATTCTTAGGTCACAATAAAGTCAAAATTAAAAAAAAAGATAAAGTAAAAAAATTATTTTGGGCAAAAAAAAGGTTCTAGTTATAATAATAAGAGTGGGTTATCTATCGTTTTGAAAAAAGGTGACCCGTTTCAATTTCATTCGTACTGACCGACATCAATGTTTTTATAGTTATAACTGTATTCCATGTATTCATTTTATAAATTCAACTTGATGGAAATTTTTACGTTTATTCTTGTCTTAAGAAGTAAAATAGGCCAAATTTGAGCCTAAGTCTGCCGTTACTGAATCTTTTATTAAAGCAACTCTTATAAGCACTCCCTTATTTTTTGTTTTAAAATTATTGAAAAATTCGCTTCTCAAGACCCTTGATAAAATCTAATTAACGATTATCATATTTTAATAATCTGTTGTAATACAGAAAATAAGTTGCCAAGTATATTACAGTATTTTTTAACAGATAACATGCATGCTTCGGATTTAAACACCCTCTAAAATTTTAAATTCAAAGAATAAAACTTCAGCTGCTATTGCTTTCTCGTAGATTTAGGTTTCTTTTTTCGATCCGTCTTTTTTGACGGCTTTGAGATTGGATCGAAGATCCATGGAAACCTTATGCTTGGAACCAAGAAGGGCTTTCAGCATTTGATCGGCAGACATTCGAACACGGCGCAGCGGCGGGCGTTTGAATTTGCCTCGAAGATCAAATATTTTCTGATTAAGATCTTCGATCTAAAAAAAAGCGTTTTCAAGCGACAATTGTTTCAATATTGTTGAAAACTGTTTCGATATTGTTGAAAAAGGTTGAAAAAGGTTGAAAATATTGTTGAAAACTGTTTCAATATTGTTTCAATAAGTGACAGTTGTCCCAATATTGTTGAAAAAAGAAGCATAAATACATAGAAGGGAAAAAATATTTAAGTTAAACTTATATTTCAAATTTTTTTCATTATACTTTAAGTTTGTTACCGTAATTGATACCATTATTAAGACATTTATAAAACAACTTTTAAAAACAATTAGGTTTAGGCATTCTAAACTCAAAATGTTCTGCGAACCGTTCGATGATTTGTATTGCTTACTTATTTAACCGTTACAATTGACAATAAAAGCCCCAAGTAAGACATTTGTCTCTAACAAAGTTATGGAATTTGAATCCAAAAAGGCTAAGCTATGGAAGTACAGCATGATATGTACGTACAGTGCACATTTTTTATCTGCTTCGTGGAATCATGTTTGTTTAAAAAAAATTTAGGTTAAGTCGTGATAAAACAAGTTGAGCTTTTTTTTAATGATAATTGGCTTACTTCTTGGTCGTTCTTCTTCACTCTGATTTCGATATCAAATCGCTGTTCGTCAACGACGTCAATTTTTGCATGAAGCTCACGACAAAAGTTCTACGACGAAAAAATTTGTATCAGTTGACATCTTTCGGAAAACGGTATTGATAGATTGAATAGTTTTGCTTTTGGTTCTTTTCATTTATTTGATTAAAAGAGACTGAGCTGCCGTAAAATAGGTTAACTTCTTGAGTTTTTTTAAGGGTGGCAAGAGAGGATAAGATTAGAAAAAAAAACAAGGAAGAGACACAACAGGTAGGATAAATTTAAGAGGCCTGATTGAGATGCTTTGAAAATGTTTGAGAAGGAACATTAAATATATTACTAAAAAGATTAATGTTTATGGGGGGCATACAGATAATTCGTGTTAGGAGGAAAAAAGTAGGTAAAGGAGAGATAATAGAAATTGATTTTCAATGGCAATTACCGAAAAAGAAAAGCAGATAAAAGAAATTAGGAAATCGTATTAAATCATTTTCAAAGCAAAAAATGTTTCACAGTTTCTAAAATTATAAAAAAAATTATCGTGTTGGTATAAGCCTATTTTGTGGAGCCGCGGCTGAATATTCGGTACCTGAACAAAGGTCTCTCGTTCAATGTCAATTTTTAAGTTGTTAAGGTGTTTAATTTAGTCTGATCCAAACTAGTGCTGAAAAGCCAGATGTATATAATTATGATGTTGCAATGGTTAAGCAGCGATAATAAAGGTCTATATTGCTGGATATGTTGTTTCCAAATAAGCATAATAACATAATGACTGTCACAGGCCCTTGTTTGATTACGTAACAATATGCCACTTATTTTCGTACAAAACGCCTTCGAATGGTTTCACGTACATTTCTCAGCGTATAAAAAATTTATTTTGTGAACATATTATGTGGTTAACATTTTTATCAACCTTGCCTTAAGCAACAATTACAGCAGTTTTGTACAAATTTCTATGCCACCCAGTTTCAGAGATAGCGTCTCCACCGAATACGGCCTGATTATGTGCAAGTTTGGGTTTCGCAACATGTCGATTCACCTTTTGAAAAAGTAGGCCAATGTTTATTTTGATGTATAAAATAGATCTAGTCCATTCAATGTTCATATATAAAAAGCAGAGTTATATCATCCCCCGCTTTTTACGTATATACAATAAAATACCATTAGATCCTGCGCAGACATGGAATCGAGGTTTCCCAATGGCTCCAATCGCTTGTTCAAAGCTGCTTTTTTCTCTTCTGCTTTCATTTCGGTCTCTCGTTTCAGATCTTCTCTCGCTTTGTTAAGCATCAACGATTTCAGCTGCTGCTTGCGCTGATGCGTCATTTTGCGGCCTCGTCCCTATTCATTGTAATTTTTTTAATTTTTACAATACACTATAATATTGCATTCTTAAAGTTTGCTCTTGGCATATGAATACACACTTATGCAGCGTGCCTCCGACAATTTTCTGCGAGTCAGCAGGAAAAATATAGACATAAAATGAAATAAAAACATAATTTTGAAATTGCAAAAATAGCATCTGTAAGAATGCTTTAATTATGAAACATCGATAGAAAAATAGAAAATAAAGAGAAACCATTAGTCTATATTTAGAATTAGAAAAACTAATTTATGGTAAATTTCAATCGAGCGCTCCATTTGCAGGGTTCTTCAGAGGTTAGTTTGGGTAGAAATTAGCTAATTTCCTATGATTCGTTATGAACCACATCAGTAAAATTTATCTTTGCTTTTCTAGTATGGAAAGCTTGAGGTTATCAACCGAATTTGTTTATTATTATTAAAACTAAAGGATTAAGAGCATTTTTTATATACAGCTTTGAGTATTAAATGAGCGTCTTAGTTAGCAAAAATTTCAAAGGGGTATCTTAAATTGCGTTTAGTAAAAAAAAGTATCATAAAACTTATCCCAAAGTACATCAATTCAACAAGAAGAACTGAAACAGGCAAACAGTTTAAAATAGAGTCACAGTTAAAGCGGTGCCTTAATTACCCAACTACATTATCGTCAGTTGCTAATTCGCTCAATCTACGACAAAAACACTCAGATTTTTGAACTTTTGCTACCAATGGCTATGATAGACATTAACCAAGAAAAAGTGTTTAGCTTAACTAACAAATAACTTGTGACCAATGTTCCCTCTAAGAGCTTGCTTAGTGTGTGCGGAATGAAAGGCTGTGTGAGCAGTGGTGAATATTACCCGAGGCAAGGAAGTTTTGGTTTTCTCTCCCAAAATCAAGGTGTTCTCTAAAAAAAAAAAAAAAAGGTCTTCGCTTCGATTCCTTGATTTTCTATTTTGTTCCCGAAATCAAACCCTGCCAATGCTTATGCAGCGAAAGCATGTCTTGCCAAAACTTACGCAGTGCGCGGCAAAACGAAAGTTCTGCGCGGGGGTTCCCTCGTTACTGCGCGGCCGCGCAGGCGCGCAGCTTAGAGGGAACATAGTTTGTGACGTCTAATAAAAATCTTAAGAAATTATAGCTCCAAAAAATTTATTGGTTGACGGTTAGCACTCGTTTATTAACGTTTAGCATTTAAGCGCAGCTGCATCAAAACCTGCTCAAGGGATTTGCACCTTTGACGATTTAAAAGAATGGCTACGTCATTGTAAAGGCAAGCTTTTCTACAATAATTGCTGATTGTTGGACGACCGTCGAAATGCGAAGAAGTAAAACACTTCTCAGGAATACCGCAGCTTTCAAAATTATTTTATTGTTTTAGAAAATTAGAGCAAAAAAGTTATGTTATAATTACAAAAGTTGTTCCAAAAACAAAAAAGCTTACTTCTTCACTCATTGTTGATTTTCTTTGTTTTTTTAAATCTGCAACATATAAAGCAATTATTAAAAACAGCAATAAAGCTAAAATGTATCATTCACAAAAATAAAAACGAAGTTTCTTTATACGTACCTAATGCTTGCAAATGTAAGGTCTAAGTAATGACATTAAAAGTCGATATTTAACTGTGGTTTTATCTATAAGTTTCACAAAGTTGTTTTGCCTAAATTAGGTGTAGGCCTATATTAGCTGACTTAAACCAGAACATTTATAAATTATTACAAAAAAACAATAAAATTGGAAAGTTTTGTAACTGAAATATTTTTTCCCATAAATAATATTTTAAATCAATTTTAATCGGTGAAAATATTTAAAATCAATTAAATCTATATGCTTTCCTCAATTTGAATAAAAACTACCTACTAACAAACCGCAAAAGGCAAAACAGGCAATAAAGATTTTTTATTTTTACATTTCTTATGATAATAAATTTAAAAGACACATTGAAAAAAGGTGCGTAATACAGCTTGTGAATTTGAACTCTAAATGCAATAAAAATAAATGAAAAATTAGTTTCAAAATCTACTCTTCAAGTTTAAAAATAAAATTTGGAAAAGTAATTGGCTTTTTTGTAAAGAATATAAATGAAACAGCAAGTTTGGTATGAAACCAAACCGAAAAAATTTTTGATAGAAAGCTTTAAGTCTCTTTTTTTACCCTATCCTACTGTAATTATTTTTGCGATTTCACTTTCTTTAATACCGATTAAAATAATATTTTATGACTTGAAAGCAGAGTTTTTTACTTTGGTTCAATGCACTCACAGATAGGAAATGTGTTATTTTAACATTCTTTACCTCAGTTCATTTTTTTAATAAGAAGCGATTAAGCCTAATACTTTTAAACTCGTTATGAAAAGCAAAACAATTTTGTTAATAATCAAAGTAAACAAAGTCTATAAGGAATTTGCTTTGTGACAAACAGCAATCGCTGCCCTTATGAGGCAGCAGTTTCAACGTTTTTTCGTTGTGTTAGGCTACACTATCAACTAATTTTTAAAAAAAACTTTTTTTTCGTATCATAAGAAAATAACTTTAGCGCTCATAGAAAGCTTTTAAAATACTTTTGTTTGTTAAGCTCACTTTCAGTGCGCTAATCAAAAGTAAAAATTTCGAAGCTGCAACATTATTGTAAATTAAACAAAAAACAGTTGTTATATTGAAACGTCCTCAAAAAATATTATTAAAAGAAAATTCATGCTTATTGAAAAATTTTTTTTCTCAACAGCCTAATTTAAAAAATGATCTTAATTACCTGTAAACGTGAAAACAACCAGGAAAATATGCAGCTGACAAACACTACACCTAATAATGATAGTAGAAAAGAACTTAAGTTAGTTCAATTGGAGTATCTAGTTATGGATCTGTAGAATTACTTGAAGCCACGAACCATAGAAAAAAGAGCTAGAGTTTCCATTTGCTTTTTAACAACTTTTGTTTTAAATAATTTACATGAAGAAAACGCACAGAATTATTTTTGTGAAAAAGTTTTAAAAAGTAAATTAATAGAAGATTTATTTTCTTTTATAATTGTATTTTAAAAATCAATCTTTTAATCTAGGAAACTTTAATTTGTAAAAACGTATTTGGAAACATGTTTCTTTTGAAGTAATCGACAGCTGCATATAATGATGTCATCGCAATAAGGCCAATTGGCAAGAGGCAGGAGTTAATGCAGTCATCCTTGCTCTAAAGACCAAAATATCATGTAAGGGTTTAACATGTATTTGTATAATGCGCTTTCATTGACACGTAGATTGAGAGTTTTAAATCTTACGTGAAGACTTCAGAATTAAACGCCACAAGTTGCACTTTTGAAAAAAACTTATTAAAATTTTTTTCGAGCAAAACAACTTCTCTGTGGAGAGCAATTTTACACTTTAGAATATTTATCTTTGCACTATTTATTCTTTCGTTTTTCAACTACACTTCGGATTTTTGCATTGTAATTTGTATAGGCCAACTGTGGCCAAACCGTGGCTCGCACGCCGCATGCGGCTCGCCTACCTCTAGTTTGCAGCTCATGTGAATTTTTATACAAAAACCTAAATTGTTTTTCAAAGTCTTAATTTTTGTTAGAAGTTGCAGAATGTGTTAATTGACTAATACTAAGCTTAGAACACAATTACTGTTCTATTTTTTTGTCTTCACCTTCAATTTGGATTGAAAATATATATTTTGGACACTGATTGAAGTGATGACCTTTTTTTAGTCTTCACCACAACTGCATGACAGATGTTCAACTGTTTGATTAAATAACTTGATTTGTTTTTGTCATACTTCATTTTTAATCATAACCTTAACTTTATAAACTTGTAATTTTTTTCAATTTTTTACAGTAATTTTTGAGCTTTTAATTATGACGTCATGTTTCGCATTATGACATGTGATGCGTTATCGTACTCTACCTCCTACTTAATTTATTATGTTTGCAAAATATTCTTGAAAGTAATTAGAAATAGTTGTTTTACTGTGTTAATCAAAGCATTTTGATTGACTGAAGTTAAGCATTGTAACGTTTTGCGGCATTATCAGGTAGTTTTTTTGGTAAACTCGATTAATTTTCAGGTAGTTCCATGCTATAGTTACAGAACGTGCTTTTGTACTTTGTCCGATTGCTAAAATTGGCATAATAATTAATCTAAGAATTTTTGTTCGTTCAGGTATGTTTGCTTGTTATCTCGTATTTTTTGCTGAGTCATATGTATATAGCCTACAGTTTGATTCATTCTAGTTGATAAAGTTTAGCTGAGTGTTTGTATCTGCTTAAACGGTTAGAATCGTTTGGTGTTACTGTGATTGTGTTTAGTTGTTTTAGGGTCAGATTGACGCCTTCAAAGTTAATTTTATAGTGAGAGAGAATTATTTGGAGGAACTGTTAAGTATTTATTGTTAGCGATCGGGGTGCTAATTATACTTAAGTTAGTCAGCGAAATTGCTGGGTAATTATTTGCAATAATTGTTGCTGTAAATTGCCTTGACGTTTGTGAAGCTTGAGAGTGAAGTTTTAACGAGAGTTGATCGATTTTGTTGATTAGTGAATGATATATTCTTTATCGTTAGAAACTGTGGTTTGTTACTATCTGTTGAGAGAAGTTTTCCAGAGAATTCATTCGTGCTTAGCCAGAACTAATTGTATTAAGAACTTCAGTCACGCGGCTAAAGTATTTCATGAGCAGATATCAAAAAAAAAGAAAAAACCCAGCTTTGCTCCAGTTGTATGTATTTGGATTACTACTGTAAATTCAACTGGTCTTTTACGATTTCCCAAGTAAAGTTGTAAAGTTGAATTTAATTTTTACATACTTGCAATTTCAGAAAATTTTGCGGCTCGCAAACATTATTTGTTTATTGAATACGGATAATGCCTGAAAAACTTTACCCAATTCTGTTATAGGTAGGTATACCATATTTTCGTAGTGGCAAACCGGGACGCTCACAAATAAAAAAAATTTGTCCCGAAAAAGAAGTGTTCTCTAAAAAAAAAAGGTCTTCAGTTCAGTTCAGTACAGTTCAGTTTTCTTTTATTTCTGCTCCGCCACATGAACAAAATAACAAAATGTTGAAAAGTTTGTGTGTTGTTAAAGACGGGGATCGAAAAAGGTAGAAGCAACAAAACGAGTTGACGTTGTGTCTTGCTAATTAGCGATGAAAGGTGTGACTTGTTGTTTAATATAAAAGCAAGGTTGCTTCACCTCATTATAAAATTGTTTAAAAAAATATAAAGAGAAAAAGAAAAAAAAAATAAAGTATAGGACCGAGGTTATTTGCTTAATAAAACACTGCTATGGGGGCGGTGCAATGGTGGGACCATAGCAGAGTTCGGCTGGATGAATATGATCAGTCCTTAAAAATATGTAAATATGTCTTCACATTGGATCTGTCTCGGAAGTAATAAATTTCGTCTCTAGTGATCTAGTGATCTGGGAAAAAAGCAAAAAAAGGAGCTAGCACATTGTGATTGACAAGGTTTTGCTTCAAAACCTACTCGCGCTATTCTGCTTGGTCCTTGAGAAAGACACTTCGCGGCACTTTCCCCTGCTTGGTGGTCTTGTCAAGCAGTTCTAAATTTCAATTATATCTCTTTTAAATTTTTTGCGTACAGCAGTATCTTGGCATTTCCGGAAGCAGATCTGGGTAATTGCTTGCCCTTTGTATTTTTCCTGCGAGTCAGTAGGATAAATATAGAGATAAAATAAAATAAATAAATAAATAGATAAATAGGCAAAAACAGAAAAAAAAAACATTTTAAATTACAAATGAGTAGTTCAAGCACAAGCAAAGAAACCCATTTCCTGTGACTGTATTCATTCACACTTTTTAGCGCTTATGATTTAAGTTGAGACGTTATTTTCAAAAGTCATACACAAACAAGTAATATGAATGATAAAAATAAATAAATAGGAATTAATTAATGCAAATTATTGCGTTCAAATTCACGGCTTCAAGTTGCAGTATGTTTAAGACATTTTTTTCCTTTTGCTTAAAAAGTAAAATATTTATTCTGACCGGACAGAAAGTATAGATCAGGTTTCTTTACTCGTTTGAGAACCTGGACCACTAACCCATTTAGCAAACTCTGTAGATCCCCAAATTATTTTAATACGGACAAAAAGCTAGCACAAGCATTAAAACTTTTTTTAAAAGGTTGTTTTGACATGCAAAGACAAAATTTATTCAGAAAGGTTTTAACCTAATGTTTAGATAAAAAGTTTATTTCGAACATTTCAAGTTAAGACTTTTTTATTTTATATTTAAACATTAAGCGAAGACTTTTTTTGACGATTCGTTTATCACTGACAAGTTCTTTCGATTTTAAGAATAGTTTTAGATAATTTACAACGTAGATCATAAATTATTATTTTATACAAAAATCTTATGAACTATCTCGATAGATTATTGTATACTCCCAGTTTAGTGATAGCTCTACTTACCTTAATAATGCTTTTATTACAAACTCCCCTGAATAATTTGGTAGATATCACAATTGGGAACTGAGATTTTGTCATGGTTAATGCTAACTGTGTTGTGCATTAAAAAACTGGTTATAAATTGAGAAAAACATTGCACTAAAAATTATAATGCCAAGAAAGTTGTTGCTGGGATAGCTGGCTACATTGCCAAAAAGATTATAAAAAAACTACAATGTGCCAGTTGTCGCCAATTATTGTGTTGAGTGTACAGCCTTCATTGCAAAAATGTGACTATCTTTTCAAGTTATCTCGTGGTGGCTGGATCATTCCTTCTGCTGATTTAACGTAATATGCAATTAAATGTTTTGCATTCTTGGAACTTGGCTGAACTGCAGATTTCCTGAAAGACAAGCCGGCAGCTTATTTTTATTTTATACGGCCTTACCGTGTTAAGTAGGCCTACTTCTACCTATTACGCCGACTCGTTGAGAAACAAAAAGCTCGGAAGACTTGAAATTACGAGAGTCAAAAAATTATTCTTGGAAAAAAACGTTATTTACTCCAACTAAACTATATTTAGTTATAAAGGCAAACGCAAAAAAAAAGGAAAAAAACAAATTTAAAACAATAAAAAGATTTTAAGACTACTCAACTTTTTGAATATTTCTTATTGTCGTACTCGGCTTGTGGGGCAGTAGAAAAATCGTTTTAAAAAGCCTTACAAAAAAGCGTGATAAAGATTCACAAACATATTAATTTTGTAGATAACGTTTCTAAATCCTCGTTTATTTGGTCAACAGTCAAGTTTCATTTTTTGGCTAAATAAATAAGAAAAAATTGTGTTAATATTAGTAAATCGCTCCTTTAGTGATACAAGAAGCACTTTGCATAACCTTATACCTAATTATTGATTTAAAAAAAAAATAAAAATAAGAATAAAAAAGTAAATTTTTGTTTTTCAATAAAAAAATGTAATGTTAAATTAAGCATTCCAGTGGAAATATCGGTTTACAGAATTCCTTTTGATGCCTATAATTTTCATTTCATAAATATGTTTCAGCAACGGCGATGGCAAATAAGATTATATAACACTTTTTACCTCAAGTACATTCTAAAGTTTTAATTGATAAATCACATAAAAGGTTAAAATTTTATTGAGCTGTTTATTTTCAAATATTTTTGCAGTTTACAAAAAAAACTCGGTAAAAGGAGCATAAACGAACAGCAATTTACTATTAAAATCATTTGCATACATTATTATCAAGCAACATTATTATCAGCAACATTTATCCATCTTTCTGCATTCCAGGCTTTTTCACGATCAAATTAAACAAAAAAATAAAAATCAGCTAAAAACTACTCAAAAAGCAAGATAATTGCAGATTTGCAAAATATCAGCATTTTATCGATTTTTCAATGATTTTTTTTGCTTTGCTTGGCGCTTTTTGTCGTTTTAAGCGCGGAAAGAAGTAAAGAAGGGAAGACGTGCGACATAGCGACGTTAAATATGCAGAAAATGTTTTAAAAAACTGAACCAAAATAAAATTCAGAGAATGACTACAACAGCTTATTAAAATTAACTGTGAAAAGCTTTGTTAAAAAATAAAACTAACAAAAAGAAAATCGTAAATCTGGTAGAAAAATAATTAAATTTGACATTGTCAGTTATTTAATGTCGGTGCCATTATAAACCTGCAAAAACTTTAAAATTCTGATAATCGACAGCTTATTGTAGCCACTTTATGATAGGTCTAGCCTATTGCAGGGTTTCCCAAACTGGGGTCCGTGATGACTGCGCAAGGGGTCCCCGACGATATGACCAAATTTGTCAAACATAGACACTTGGTAAAGTAATCCATACCATGTAATCCGAGACAGATTCGAAGTGAAGACCTTTTTTTTATAGAACACTTCTTTTTAGGGACGAATTTTTTTCTATTAACAAGCGTCCCAGTTTGCCCCTATGGAAATATGGTATACCTGTTTATAACGATTTATTTTTTCAACGGATTTTGTGTTATTAATTTTTGGGTTTGTATTATCTTTCCTCGTTCATTGTACAGAAAATTGATGTGATATAAAATTGAAGTCCGTGAAAAAAAAGATTCGCAAATAGGGATCCGTGGCTCAAAAAGTTTTGGAAACACTGGCTTATTAACAGATCAAACCTATAACTTGCTTTTTCTTATCCATCGGCTTAAACAGTGAACTGTAAGCGGTGTGGTTGTATAGTCAAAATAAGATGTCTTAAAATTAACATTACAAAAGCTCCCAAAAGTACTACTTCAAAACTTGCTCAAGATTGAATTGAATAAAGCCTAAATGTATAAAGACTATTTTTGGTCTCCAGCTGTAATTTAGTCTTAGCTACTTGTCAACATTAACGTTTTAGCAGCAGAAAACAACAAAATACCATAGTTATGTAAATAGCAACATGTAATAAAATCGCATTGAATCACATTGAATGAGGCTATTTCGTTTCTACGCCGCCAATTAAGAACGTAACGCTTTCTCGGCATGCCAGCTTATCAGATGCATTGCTTAACTTTAACAGCTGCTCGCCAGAGGTCTCTTCGGGGCCATTAGTTTCGCAAGAGTAAAAATCGGTCGATGTGGTTGGGGTAGACGAGGCAAAAGAAGTTTGTTCCAATGCCAACACACGGTGATGATCTTTTCTCCAGTTAAGATTGTCGTTGGCCTTGCCCTCGTTCGCGTTCGAAGTGATCATCTTGTTCGTGTCGATCTCGGTTGTTTCAATTGATTTTCCGGTCGCGCTGCGATCGATTTCAAATTCCAATTTTTCGCCGCAGAAACTGACCGTTTTCTTTCCGGATTGGGTGACGTACAGTTCTTTTTGTTGGTTTCTTTTTGAATTTTGATTGGAGGTGATTTCGATCGATCTCTTCCCATTCAAGGAAGCGGAAGAGGCCCTGTCAAGTATTTGCATTACAGTGAATCGGCAGTGTCGTCTAGTTTTTTTCTAATCAACAAATAAGTTTTAGAAGAACTTTGTAGTAAAGTTTCTGTTTTTAAGATATTTTATCTAGATAAATTTAGATTTTGAACCATTTGACCGATTTAAATATGCTTTTCAAAATTTCTTCGAAACATAGTCAGCTAATGTTGTAATAGATACGACTAAAACAAAACAGGGTAGCTACTTTTCAAAAATATAAGACTTCGAGCTTCCCATTTGGTCTAAAGTTCCCTTATTAGGTCAGTGCACAACAAAAAGATTCTAAGTTATTAATCGAAATCGTAACTAAAATTACACACGATTTAAAAACTTCGGAATCGTTTTAACCTGGTCCACAACTGGTGTATACAAGGCGCATACGCTTAACGCACCTTTGTTTATTAAATTTTGGCGAGCATCTAAGTTGCGTTTATGCCGAGTGTATACCCTGGGCAGGTATATGGCAGGTGTGGACCAGGCTATAGTGTTGGTTACTCTGGTTTCTTTAACTGTCTTGAACTTGAACTTGAAAAAAGAACACTTTGGGCATAGGTTTCAGTGAAATTCGGATTGCTCTGTGGTTCCGTTTCTTGATCCTGTTAAAAAAATACCAGCATTTGAAATTCTTTTTATTGAACCATGAAGAACCGCTTATGTCACTGATTTTTGTTTGATAAAATTTTTATCAACGATTTTTTTCAAAAATTAGGCCTACATTGTCACGTCTGGGAGTTGATCTTAAAAAATACGTCTATAGCAAAAAATTTTTTTTCTCCAAAAAATAACTTTTTGCGTTAGCACTTTTTATTGATTCCGCTGAATATGATTTTTTACTTTAAAATAACTATTTGTCACGTTGTTGAATATTTTATTTGATATTCTATGTATATTTTACTAGGAAAGCAGCCAATTTGGTAAATGTAATGTGACACAAATTTTAATGTTGCTGTATAGAGTGCAAGTGATCCGAAAGAGGGTTATTGACCTTTTATATTTTTGCCAGTTTTCACTCTGACTTGGATATTTAACTATTCAATACGTTCTTCGGTTTATTTCATAACCACCTACCAAAGTGGTATGGACTTTAATCACGGTAAGAAGAGTCCACTGTATTTCTGAATTTAAAGTTGGTCGTATTTTTAATCGGCTATGTACTGTAGTCATGAGAAAAGAGCAATGCATACTAATCGAGAAACAAAAGCTGACCTTTTCGATCGAATTTTCTGTCAACAAACAATCGATAATCACCTGCAATTGTAATCTAATTTCGTGCTGCTTTTTAGCGCTGATTTCAGGCGTATGAATGTCGTCTGTGTAGCTATGAAACTCATCATAATGTACCTGAAAGAAAATATTTGAAGATTTGAAATTAAAGCTTCTCACGATTTTTCAGTTTGCATTTAAATTTTAACGGAGAAGCTTTGTAAAAGATTCATTTGAAAATATGGTTGCAAAAAATATAAACTATTTAGAGACAATTGAAATTACAGAAACTCTTATAATCGTTTAATAAATGCTTTAAGTTTATCGTCTTAAGTTGTTCTTTGAATCAGGAAAAATATAGGCGAGTTGATACATTGTGAAAAGGAAGTAGTGAGTGAAGTCTATTAGCTTGCAAGTCATGCGCTACGTTGTTTAAATATTATCGCAAAAGAAATCAAATCTTGATTCAATATTACTTTTTTTACTACACATAATTCAACAATGCTGCAGAAAGCTTTAAAAATTACTTATACAAAAATTAAACAATAAAGAGCTGGCATAATTCTTTATTCTAAGTCACGAAAACCGATATCTGTTAATAAAAACTGGTCATATGATTTTAAAAATTCAAAGCTGTAACAACTCTAGTTTAGTGACAAGTTGCCAAATCGATTTTTTAAATTGTAACTATTTTTTGAACAAACCCAAACCTTGGTAAAAAAAAGGTTTAGAGACGTTGAAATCGGGAACACGCGGATCGTGTGCCTTGGTATGTTGTCCTTTCTCGAGACCACACAAACAGAGACCACTTTAAAGAGGTTGGAGACAATTATTTTAAATCAAATAATCTTTTACCTCATCAAATTAAAGTATAGGGTTAGGGTTAGGGTTTGGGTTAGGGTTAGGGTAATTGTTTATTTATGCGATAAATACGCAATACCACGCAAATACACTAAAATGTCTAGTGGTTAAATGTGTTAATAGGTCTACATGATTAAATGTTTAGTGGTTAAATATCCGTGATTAACAGTTGCGTGATGAAATGTGGCGTGATAAAATGTAGGTAAACCATAATAAAAAGCCGTTTTACGGGATACGCAGAATGTGGCCTGCTGCTTCTAAAAGTAAATTTTGCAGGCTTATATAGGTGTCAGTGTCAGCTAAAGATAAGAACTTTGTGTGAATGGGTTTGATAAAACAATGCAGTTGATGCAAGCGACTGTATTTAAAAAAATTCTGTCGCATTTTACGCCAAAGTATGCAATGTAATAAAAATGCTTCGTTTAAACAAAATCGTTTTTTTTAGTGAGCAATGTTTAACAACCTGACTTAAACAGATTACTTTTAACTTAATATACTTATTGTTGCAAACTAACTGGGAGTAGGCTTTTGATTTGTTGTAGAACCGTTTTGCAAACATTTTAACTTTCAAATTTAGATAGACATCGCAGCTGGTTTATACGACATTAAAAAAAACGATAAGTAATTTTGCTCAGAGCAAGAGTTAAGTTAAGTTTTGCAATAGCTTGTCTTTCTAAAAACACACACTAAGCAAATGGAATGTTGAAGGTTTGCTTTGAAGCGTCGCGCATAAAAAGCAATTCAAAGCACGTTTGATTGGCAACGCTTTTTTCCTTACCTCGTAGCATCCATCTCCGGGCCAAAGAACCTCGTGGAACCTATAACCCCACAAAACCTCCTCTTCCGTGTACGAAGTTCTGGCTTGGCATGCCATTCCTATGACAAAAACAATTATTTTTAACGAAACTAGTGGAACAAAAATCGCAAGGTGGCCGGAACGGAAATTTACAGGCCTATTGAATTTCAGTCACCTTCTCAATATTTTACCTGTAGCTTCGACCATTCCTTCTAAAATAACGACTATTTCAAATTCATCTTCCGTCAAATCTTCGGCAGACATGTTCCAAAGCGGTGAGTTTTCGTCTATGACGTGGGTGATAATCAAGGGAGTCACCTGGATAAAAAAATTGTTTGCGTAAGTTAAATTTTCTAAACAATTCAAACATAAAACCATCTGTCAAAAATTAATAGATTTAATCAAATTACATTTAAGGCCATTATACAATGAAGGAAACACAAACTTCAAATACATTAAGGCTGTAATCGATAACTTTTTAATAAATGCAATGTTTGTGATCTTTTCTTCAGCATGTTAAAGCAATATTCACCAAGTGCTTATTGAAAATTTTTCCTGTTTAAACTTTTACTAACATTTTTTAATCTACAGGTATTTAATACTTTTGTGAAAGTAAGCTCAATAATAAAATTGTAAATAACACATTTTACTTTCTATGTAATCATCTGTAGATTGCAACATCAGAAGAAAAAATATAAAAAAATCAAGCATTTCGATACATTTCTTTACATTTATTGGCTGTGCTGCCTTGATATACAGTATATATACATATCTTTTGCACATGTCTTCAAAAGTATTAAGTAGTAGGCTTATTTTTATAAAAATTATTGACTGGGAAGAGGAATAAAATTGGTGAAATTTAATTTTACTCGTAAATAAGAAATTGTTTTAAAAAGAACGAAGTTGTTATTGAGTAATTTTTTATCTTAGCCAAAAAAAATTACGTAAATGACAATGTTGGATCAAACACCATAGTTAAATCTCTATAGATTTTTAGAATAAGAATTTTTTTAATTGTGACTGGCATGCGACTGATGAGCTAATTAAAGGTGATCGATATCGAACGATAAAAATAAATTCCTTGTTAACGATGCTATCGATTAAATTCTGAAATCAACATATTTTTTTCTTCTGCGATCGATATTTACTATGGCTTTTTTAGGAAATTAATTGCAATGCAAAAACATCAATAAAAGCAAACTTGGCTTGATGTCTCAAGCAAGGGCTTCTCAAACTTTTTTGTTCTGCGACCCCGTTTTAAAAAATAAAATTTTGTGTGACCCCAATTAGTGGTGGATATTTAAAATTAGGGGCCCGAGGCAAGAATTCTCAAAAATTGGTCTTCTCTGAAAACAAGAGGGTTTTGAACTTGCACTTTGCAATTTTTCTTCGAAAATCATAATGATCTCTAAAAAAAAAGGTCTTCACTTTGAATCGATCTCCTTTTTCCGTATTTTTCTCCCAAAATCATGGTGATTTCTAAAAAAAAGGTCTTCACTCAGAATCGAATTGCAATTTATCTATTTTCGTCGCCAACTTCAGGTATTCTCTAAAAAAAAAGTTCCGCACTCAGAATCAAGCTCCAATTTGTCAATTTTTGTCCCCAAATTCTCTAATTTGCCGATTACATGTGCAATAACCATAATTTTTTTCAAAAGTTCCGCGGCACTACTGGGATTTTTAAAGTTTTGCGGCACAAAGCACAAAATGCCAATTTGTTTCGCGATCCCAAAATTATTTTAGGCGACCCCATTTTGGGTCGCGACCCATAGTTTAAGAAGCCCTGTCTTAAGCAATTAAAATAATCTTCTTTTTTACTTGTTTTTCCGTAAGAAATTCTTCTTAGATTAATGTTTATCTATCAAAAGTTTTCCTCTAAATTTTTTCCTGTAATTATTCGCGAAAATCTTCTTACACGTAAATTTTACCTTTTTTAAATATTGCGCAGCCCAAAAAATATTGATAAGTAACTTGGAATTATTCAGTCACGGATTTATAAATTGTAAATAAAAAATAAGTAATCAAAAGTAAAAGTCAGTTGAAAACCTTAGACAAAAAATTTATTTTATTTTTGCAGCTGCCGCAAAGCAAACGTGGGCGTAAAGTTTCATTCTTTTTCGTTAAATAACAACAGAAAAATTTTACAAAGAAGAGTTAAAAGCATAATTTCTTAATAAAGCTATTTTTACTGTGAAAAGAAAGAAACTCAGTTAAAATTAATTATAATATTTTGTCCTCAAAACAAAATACAGGGCTTGCATGATCTCGTCACCCCCAAAATTTTTCTACAAGCTTTTAGGAGAGGGGTAACGAACCTTTTTTTTGCAGACGTGCTAAAATACAGGGTGTTAAAAAAGTAACGCAAAATTTTTCGTCATTGTAATAAATCATGTCACAGATAGCGATTCCAATTAAACTCTTAACATAGAAAGCTAATTCATCATACTTCACTTTCAACACACTCAGTTTTAGAATTTTCTCTTTCACGCGGTTACCATAGTTGCCACACGCGTTCCCTTCACTTTGCAAGCACGCATTCATTTTCTTCGTGCGTGAAGTCTACCAGTTGTGCAAATTATAGTCTTGTGTAGATGGCTCGACGTTTCACTATCAAAGAAAGGATTGATTTGGTGAGAAATTACTACTCATCAGGAAATAATGCATCAGAAGCCGCAAGGAAAGCAAAGTCTCATTACTGTGGAAGCATGAGGTGGGTTTCTTACCTGCCTTCCTTGCGGCTTCTGATGCATTATTTCCTGATGAGTAGTAATTTCTCACCAAATCAATCCTTTCTTTGATAGTGAAACGTCGAGCCATCTACACAAGACTATAATTTGCACAACTGGTAGACTTCACGCACGAAGAAAATGAATGCGTGCTTGCAAAGTGAAGGGAACGCGTGTGGCAACTATGGTAACCGCGTGAAAGAGAAAATTCTAAAACTGAGTGTGTTGAAAGTGAAGTATGATGAATTAGCTTTCTATGTTAAGAGTTTAATTGGAATCACTATCTGTGACATGATTTATTGCAATGACGAAAAATTTTGCGTTACTTTTTTAACACCCTGTATTTTAAATAATGTTCAGCAAGTTAAAACCGGGCTAGTTACAAGGATCAAAGTTTCAACAAAATACTGCATAAATTTTTTTCCATAATATCCATATCAAAAAGACTGTAGTTTCCATGCCGAATTGGTTATGTCTGGTTCATTGGCTGCTTCGTCACCTAAAGTATTACGCTCTTTTACAACACTTTTAGCAATGTTTAATGCCCAATCTCTCATTTCTGTAATTTTATTCATCTCTGTATTTATCCTCGCAGAAAAGTGACGGAGGCGCTATACATAGGGTAAGCAATTACCCCGACCTGCTTCCGGAGATTCCTAGAAATTGCTGTCCGTTTGAAATTTTTTATTTGGTCTTTTAGTTTTATAGAGTTATAATGAAATTTAAAACTGCCTTCCAAGGCCTCCAAGCATGGGAAAGTGCCGTAAAGTGTCTTTCCTAAGGACACACCAGAATGCCGCGAAAGATTGTGAATCCAGACCATGTCGACCCCAATCACAGCGCTCTTGAGCACTCGACCACGCTGTCAACCAAAGTAGGTATGTATTAAAGCGCGGATATGTATTAAAAGTAGGCTTAAGCTTATGATTTCTTTGTACTTTTTTCTCGTTAAACCAGCAATAGTCACATGTCTGTTTTGCAATGACATTACCAGCAAAACCAACCATGGGCTTTACTAATGTGACGTCACCAGATTATAGAAGAGTTTCGTTTTGCGGGACCATCAAACGTAATTAATTCTACAACCAAGTGACTTTAAAAGGAACATTTAAACGAAATCAAAATTATTGTATCTTAGAATCTACGTGAGTTCCTAAGGCTATTTTTTACGATTGTCTCTTCGTTAATTTTTGGCCATCAATAAAAATGGCGAACAAAATTCATGAAGTTTAAGTATTTCTATTCTAAAGGTGACATTTAAAGTGAAATGCAGTGCCACAAAAATTTTGCGCCGTGTTACATCAGGCACGTGTTTCATAAGTTCGCCCCCTGTTTCAGATCACACAAAACGTTTTACTTCTAAGCTTTTTAACAAAACATCCTCGCGTACCGGTACTTACTAAAAACAAGCGATTGGAGCCATTCGCACACCCGACGTCCAGGTCAGTATGAAACAGCGGCGAATACTCCCCCTCGTGGAAGCATTTTTCTTGAATAAGCTTGACTCGGATTTCGGCCTCGACGATGTGGGAGTTTCTCAAGTCTCCGACTCTGTGATTCAAAAAGTCACTGGGAATATTTGGGGAGATAATCGTATTTTCTAGTAAAAAAATTTTTATTGTCTGCATGTTTTAAATCCATTAAAACCAAATTAAAGTTTATTTACAAAAAAATTTAAAGGATTAGAAACAATATAAAGAATAAAGAAAATACAAAGCTGGCTTACAAAGCCACGTCACAGTGAACCGGCTATGCGAAATGCCATTAGAAAATATTTTCGACTTGAAATTTTTTGTACAAATTCAAACTAAATAAAAAAAAAGTAGGTCTTCTTATTAATTTTGGTTGCAAAAAAACTCTTGAACGAATTTGTTTCACTGTGTCAACAAATGCAAATATTAAACAACCATAACGTGTTCTTCTGCAAGAATTTTTTGGTTTTTGGGTTGTTTTGAGGTGGGAGGACTTGTGTAAATAAACATTGAACATTAAATAGAAAAAAATTTTAGTTTAAACCAAAAAAATTTGTGAGAATGTTGATCCGGAGAAATGTCCGGAGAAAATATTTGATGAAAGATTTTCACGGCGGATAGTGAGAGTAACTGTTTTACAGTCGATAACAGTCGTGAAGTTGAAAATTTATCTGCTCGTAGAAAATAATAATATACTCCATAACACTATATAATAAAAATTAATGATAATACTGGCTATCCAACTGTTACAACCTATGACAATCGGCGTTGATTATTCAAACTTGAAATGTAAATTAAAAACTTGTTAATGTGCTTCCATATAATTTAAAAGCGCGCTTTGCTTTCGTGTTTTAAAAATCTGTAAAAAGTTTATCTACCTGAACATCAAGCACATTTGTCCATCGCGTAAGGCAATGCAAGCTTTCTCGCTGAACACCAGCGTTTCAGCACGTTTCTGCGGTTGGGAAATCTTTATGAACATGCAACCAACCTTCAAGAATCTTTGTAAAAGTAACGATAAAAATGCAAATTGTGTGTGGTACTAAAATCAAGAAAAAATATTGCAGTTATGATGAAAAGCATGATTATTATTCATAAACGATTACAGCAACAAGAAATAAGCTGACTGTTTTTTTTTACTATATTGATTTACAGCGCTCGAGCTTAGGCCAATGCATGCGTAAGCTTGCCGAAATTCAATTATTTCTGTATGTTGTTTAAGAAAATGGTTCGAATTTTACTATAAAGATTTTAACAGTAATCTTATTATAAACTTGCAACGACTTTAACACGCCGGTTTAAAAGTAAAGAAAAAACAAAATTATCGGATGTAATTTCTTGAGATTTCTACCAAAAGCTCATGTTGGTACGTCATCACAGGGCTTTTTTTATTTTTTGGAAGATGCGCATTCTGCCATCCGTATGCCCAAAAAAAAAAACTAAACAATATTCTTTTATTTTTATGATATTTTTTTACCATCACCGCATCCACAACAGTGCTGAAAATGCTTTGAATTAGGAGCAACATAATCGCTTCTGGACAGTTTGCTGTGATTGTTCTAGTTCCATAACCGATAGTCACCTAAAATTATCAATTGTGTTCAAATACATGTAAAACGTTTACAAAATTTTTAGGTTTTTTTCATACAAAAATTTACAATCATCTCCTTAAATCATATTAAATACACAAAAATTTTTTTAAATGTTTTTATAAGTAAAACTTGAACGTTAAAACAAAGAGAAGTTACTCAAAATACAATTTTTTATTGATAAAAATTACTCGTACGTTGTAAACATTTAAAAATTTTGTTACCAATTTTCTAAATTTACCTGCGTTTCTATTGAAAAAAGAAACGAAGATGTAAAGGATTTTATTCTCGTTACGCAAACATTTTCCAGGTCCGGGTTATTAACATCTCCTCTATGAAATAACCAAAAAAAAAACAGAAAGCTTGTTAAAGCATTCTTTTAAATAAAGCCTACGCCTACTGTAAATATAGTAATACCTAACCAAAGGCAAAAATTGTTTTGCGTAAAATGATTAGTTTTATTTAATAGCTTTTCTTTTATATCTACGTTCTACTTTTGCAACAAGTGGATAACAGAGTATTCTATATTCAAAATCATGACAAAAAACAAGATTGGTTCTCAATCGTGTTCGACTCCAAAATTAGTTAACTTCTGGTTCGACTCGCAGCGGGGTTAAAAAAGATTTTAAAGTAATTTCTCAAGAGTTCCTTGTAAAGAGCAGCATTTTATTATCTTTTCAATGATTGAAACTATCGAACAAAAAATTCAGACAAAACATATGTCCTCAAATTAAACTCCAAACAATAATCAAACCACTCAATACTTTCAACTTTGTGCTTTACAAAAAACGACAATTTTTTCGTAAAAAAAATTTCATCATCGAGTTTTTTTTAAAGAAAATTTGTTTTAAAAACTTTCAGGTGCTTTACGCGTTCTAAAAAGAAAAAATTTAATTGATAGCAGTGTCTTGGCATCTCCAAGATACCTGGCAGCACGACTGGATAATAAATTGACTGTCAGTTGCTCAAAGTTTAAAGCCTCAGACGTTGCCCTGCAAATCAGGAGGATAATAAATGAAATTACTTATAATGACAAAACATTTTTTCTTATCCGATTAGAGACAAGTTTCAAAAAGTTGTGAGCAAGGAACAATCTTTTCCGAAATTACAATTATTATAGAATTTTGTTTTCTTGGATTTTTTGCAGTTTAAATTGTGCTCGAAGGAACATACAGATAATCTTCGAATACAGAGCTCGTTCTGACAACAATTTATCACTAAAAAATGCAATTTTGACTTAACTGTTGCCTAAATCAGATTTTTCAGGGGTATAGTATGATCTTCAGAGATAAAATAGTGGTGCTGCTTCCAAATTAAAAAATTTTTCAAAGGTTAGTGTGAGTGCTTGTCACAACTTTACCTTGGAATCCAAAAGGACCACTTGAAATAGGAAACCAAACATCTGCGCTATAACAAAGTTGTGTTTATTTTTTTATGCCGACTCTGAAAATAGTTTTCTGCAAGAATAAAGTTCCTCAAAAACAGTTAGTTTTGACTAAAAACAAATGCATTCGCTGAAAAAGTTTTTCTACAAATAGGAAAAAAACACGGTTTCTGACTATAAAAAATATATTCACAAAAATCAAACAAACTTGATCAACATTCAAAAAACTTGACTCTCAAGCTTTAACAAACTTCAAAGCACTTCACAGCGTCAATAACTGCCAATAATCACTCAACAACTTTATATAAATTAACTATAAGAATAAATTGGCACCCCGATGGCTAATATTAAACTTAATGGTTCGTCTTCCACACAGGTTAAAACAATTCTAACTCACTACAGAATTAACTTCTTTGGGATCAGTACTGACCCTTGACTACTTAAACACTTAAAGAAATTGTCTGAAGGGAACAATAACACAAATGATTTCTAAACACTTTTCAATTGCGCTGACTTAAATGAAATAATGAATAATTTACGACGCTATATATATTTATAAATCAACCAAAGTTATCAGATAAAAATTAAAAATACTAGAAGGAACAAAAATTCCTAGATTAATTATACTAAGTTTAGCAATCGGACAAAGCATTTTATGACGTCACGATACAACCCTCTGTCACAATGCTCAAAGCGTCATTAATGGACTTATTATGAGACAAATGTACTTTTGAGCACTACGACACCAGACAGGCAAACAGTACTCTGCAGCAGAATACACCAGGGCCAGATTGGCTATGCGCAATGTTGTGGCGCCAGCACCTTAAATTGACGCGCCAATCGCTTCAAAAGCCCAACGTGTGTTGTTTATTTTTTTCGCTGTGACTCAAGATGTCGGCGAAACGTGAGTGCTCTATCCAACTTTATGCCGAGGTACGTAGGCTCGGCACAGTATGGTAGGGCTCGTACTTTGACGGTCATAAAAAGCTTGCATAGTACCTATTTGTTATTAAGGTGGAACGCAGCCATCAACCGTTTTGGTTGTACTGAGCTTTCGACTTTCATTTCTGGAGGTACGAAAATACAGTTGCCATTTCCTGACTTAAAGTCTCCTCTAATGTCTTCCATTTATGTTGAATACACGATTGCCGAGTCATCAGTGTAGGAAAATTTTCCTTCAGTTGCTACTGGCAGATTATCAATGTAGATACTAAATAAGAGGGGAGATAGGACTGATCCCTGTGGGACGCCATTCTTGAAGCGTCGTAACCTGCTTTGTGATCCGATACAAGTGGTAAGGATAAAACTTCAATTTCGTAAAAATTCCATGATCAGTGAGACCATGTGGCTGTCCCCCACAAGACACAAAAGCTTGAAGGTGGGGTCACGATGCTATACGGTGTCGTAGGTTGCTGTGAGGTCAATAAACACAGCACCAGACTTCTTTTTATTCGAGTAGCTATCCTCAATTTTTTGAATTAGGAGAGTGACGTGATCTACAGTCGACCTTCCACGTCAAAATCCAGCCTGCTTTCTAGGAAGCATTGTTTCTAAACTTGGTTCAACGCAAGCGTAGATGAGTCTCCTTAACATCTTAAAGGGGGTACACAGCATGGAGATTGGTCTGTAACTTCTTGGGTCCCCTAATGGCTTTACCGGCTTTGGCAGTGCAACCAGTGTCGCTCGTCTCCAAATTTTTGGAAACTTGAGATGGCGCATGCAGAAAGATTAGAACTTATTTAACCAGGATTTCAGAGCATCACCAGTATGTATTAGCTCTGGGAAAATAGAGTTAGATCCCGGGGCTTTTCCCGGCCTTAATTGCCGGAGGGCACTGGTAAATTCCTCCGAAGTGAAATCTCCAGAGATGCTTTTGCCAATAGGTGTTGAAATCCTCCTGAGGTCAGATACTAGTTCGGTTGATTCGCGATCCTTCGTTTGAAACACGCCATTCCTCACTAGTTGTAATGCTATTAAGTTTCCTGAAATGGGGCAAGGACGTCTGGTGTTTTTAGCCCTTCCAGTTAAGTTGTCAGTAGTATTCCATGCCAGCCTACTGGAGTGCGTGAAGTCGAGGGCATTGACAGTCTCTGACAAACGTTCTCTACGCTTTTCATCAATTTGGGCAAGCAAATCCAATGCAACCTTGTTTGACTCTTCACCTGAGAGTGTCTTGAGAAATCCTGATAAAGGTTCTCACATTCCGCATCCCAATAGGGTCTGCAGTTGTTCCTGCGGCCACATGGGATAAATCTCTTTGCTGCTTGGCGAATGGAGTAGCAAAAGTCGTGATATACTTCATCCACACATCTGGAGTCTGGAGATGATAAGTCCTTAGCCAGTTTATAAATGTTGAGGCTATGGTACAGTTGCCAGTTACGCTTTCGGAAGTTCCATCCCTTGTCTAGTGCACTTAGAATAAAAATTAGAAGTTTAACTGATCAGCGAAGGTCGGGGTTATGACCTAAAATTTCTCAAGAATACGTGTATTCAGAGACCACTCTCATGACCAACACTCGCAAAAGGCAGATCTGGATTGGTACCAGTGTGCCAACAATCACAGAAGAAGCTAGGGGCATTCTTAGGATTGTGCAAAAAGTACAAAGTTGCCCTGAGCTGCCCAGTTAATCATATATTCTCCATCTGAACTGATGGAATCGTATCTCCAGTCTGTATGCCAGCAATTAAAGTCACCAGAATAGAGAAAGAAATGTTGAAACATTGGAATGGCTGTTGGTGTTAATCGCGAGTTAGGTGTTTGGTAGATATTGATGATTTTTCAGCTTCACAATTGTAAATAATATCAATCGTTTCTTGTACACTCTAGCCAAAATTACGTCATCCTACAAAAACATCGCAATGGCTTAAAACTTCAGTAGGTCAATGCGCTTTAATTAAAAACTTAATGATACACCTTTAAAACAACTTGCAAATAAAATGAATTAAGTGGATGGTGGTGTATCGGTAACGTGTTCACTACGTAACAATGAAAAAGACGACGTCATAATCAAAAGCGTAAAAATTACTGTAAAAGATTGAAAATTAACTGTACAGTTATGAGATTAAAATTAGAATTAAGAATAAATTGTGAAAATGTTAAACTCAATGCATTGACCTCCGAATTGAATTGATTTTTATGTTGGTTGAATAAACAAAATTTACAAAATAAAATTAGAATGAAATTGTGCTTTGACTAAGGTTTCGGAGTCTTTTTTTGCACATTACATCTACCAGCAGGCACGCCACATAAAAAAGATATAAAAATTTGTAGTTTGTTAAAGTAAGAAAAGTCAATACATTTTTATTTTTTGTTTATTTAAAAAAATACCAAAAATGTCATGGTTTGGGTGTGTTCATAAAGTCGTTGAAAAAATTGCAGAAAGAACAACGCATTACTCCCTATAATGTCTATCTCCCTTTGAATCGTACTATAGTAGGCTACACAATATAGTCAATATTTGACGTTTGGCTTTATCTATTCACTATAGTCCTTTAATGTCGAACTTCGTTCATAATTCTAATTTTATCCTTATAACCCTGTGGTTGATTTTCAGTCTTTTAGCTTTTGATTATGAGGACATCTTTTCCATTGTTACGTGATGATGACCTAATTGGTAGATTACCCCCACTTAATTTATTTTGTTTGCTTGTTGTTTTTATAAGTGATTATAAAGATTCGTTTAACCGTTTTATTTAAAGCGTATTGATTGGCTAAAGTTTAAAACATTGTGACGTTTGCCTCAGTATTACGTAGTTTTAACTACAACGTTCAAGAAAGGATTAACTGGAATCGTTTACAACTGTTAAGATTCGTTTCCACTACGAGCGTGGAATAGAGCATTCTTTGTTTCTTTTATTGATCTTTCCGCGCTTAAAATTGAAGCGAGCGCTAAGCAAAGCAAAAAAATCAATAAAACAAACAAAGAATAATCTTTTCCAAGCTCGTAGTGGAAACGGGCCTTTAAGCTGATTCAACATTATAAGTAATGTAACTTGTTTACTGC
The DNA here is from genome assembly GCA_963680785.1 of Diplosoma virens. NCBI lineage: Eukaryota > Metazoa > Chordata > Ascidiacea > Aplousobranchia > Didemnidae > Diplosoma > Diplosoma virens. Next base: position 19,137,821 of record OY796885.1, read on the forward strand.
TGATTCTTCTCGTTGCACTGTGACGTCATAAAATACTTTCGCCGTAACATGATAATTTATTTAAGAAATATGGCCAGAGCTAATAGCTTCGTTCGTTATTTCGTAACGGTAGCTGATTTACATTATATAAAAAGCGTCGCATTTTGTTTATCAATCATTCTAAGAGCCAAATGTATCGAATCGTTTTGTTTTCCTGTTGCTTATGTGACCGTGTTTTAAGTTGTTTAATGGGCGTTGACGCCTTGGAAATTAATTGCAAAGTGAAATGGAATTGTTTTAGACTGTGTTGAAGACGAACCATTACGTTTAATATTAGCTATCGGGGTGCTGATTTATTCTTATGCTTAGTTGGTACAGATTTGTTGAATGATTAGTGGCAGTTGTTGGCGCTGTGAATTGCTTTGAAGTATTGTAAAGCTTGAGAGCCTAGTTTTACAAGAGTAGATCAAGTTCGTTTGATTTTGTGAATATATTTTTGCTGTCAGAAATTAAGAGAAGTTTTCCGACAAATCCGTTCGTATTTAGCCAAAGCTAACTATTTTTTAGGAACATCGGTCTTCCAGAAAACGATTTCTAGAGCCGGCATAAAAAAATTAACACAGCTTTGCTTTAGCGCAGCTATTTGGGTTTCCTAGTTCAATTGGCCCTTTCGGATTCCCAAGTAAAGTTGTGACATTTAGTATACTAGTCCAATTTTTCCATATCTGCTTAATTTTGGTTTATAAAAGATTTTGAAATTGCAGTAATTAATCTTAGTAAATTAAAGTAATGAAGTTTAAAGTTTGATTCGCTCGATAGAGAAATTTAATGGCAGTTTTGGGAGCAGTAAAAGTTAGCAAAATCAATACTTTACCATTATTATTTATTGTTGCTAAAACTGAAACTGCAGACTCGATAAACGACGTTAAAAATTTTTTTTGTTGTGTAGGCGTATATGTTACTTTTTAGATACTCAAAAACTTTAGTCTTTAAATCCATTTTAGCTTTATCACTATTCTGTTCAAAAGTTTTAAGTTAAGTCGGTTGCATTATTTGCAATAATAAGATTGAATAAAACTTTATCCAATAGTCGATATTAAAGCATGTATGCATTATTTTTTAAGAATTCCAAACCTTCCTCAAAAAAAAATTTCAACAATCAATGTATGAGCTTCTTACCTAAAGTATGATATTAGAAACCACAAAAGTCCAAACACAAGCCACATTAGTGTGTAAGTTGTGACGAACAAAATGACGTTATAACGCCACTTAAGATCGACTAAAGTTGTAAAGAGATCGGCAAAATAACGAAGAGTCTCCGACGACACGTTTTCATGTTTGACATTGCAGTGACCATTTTTGGTGACAAATCTTCAAAAACAGTAAACAGCATCACTATTTCGGCCTCTACGACCTTGTTATAGTTGTTACTACCAGTCCTTATTTAAATTTAGCTTTTGTGGTATTTCGACTAAGTGCATTCCAAAAAATCTGACTCCAAGCATACAGCTGTTCTCGCAATTGGACATTCGACTCAGCAACCGAACAACTGATATTAAAACGCTGATTTTTTATTTGCCCGTTTCAAAACAAAAAAGTTTTTTTTAAATCACATTAAAGTGTTTCATAAAATTAAAAAAGAAAAAGTGGATTTGAAAGCAGTTTTTTGGCATTTTTCAGGGAATTTAAATTATCAAAAAACGGTAGTTATACCATTCACTGGCTTGAAAAAACTTCATATCAACCGAAAGCCAAAATAATACTTTTACGCGAAACTTTTCATCGAGAAAACAAACTGAAGATAGGCCTATAAATTAAATTTTTTGCCGTTGAGTAGGTTTATGCTTTTTTCACCTGGATTTTGGTCGCGCGGGTTTTCTGAACGTAGAAGTAGATTTCTTTTGACTTGACCATTTGATTTTGCTGACTTCACTGTCAAACCCAGGTCTAAAAAAATCAGAATAGATTTATTACACTAAGCAACCTTTGTAAAAATGCGTTAATCGTATAAATTTTTTTAGAAACGTTACAATAAATTAATTATGTAACGTTTCTAAAAAATTTTAATCATTAATTATAATTATACGCTTTTTGCTTTTAAAAAAGATATGGCAAAAGTTATGAAGTAAGCAAAAGTTATCTTTTTGTAAAGGGTTAAAAAATCAAATTCAAATTGTAAGATAAGTAAGCAACAAAATGTAAGACTTTACTTTTTTAATTGCATAATATGATCTTTAGATTGAAAGAAAAATTAGTATGAATTTCGAACAAAACTACTGTATTTTTTAAACATTAAATCACTTTCTCATAAATAATTTTTTTCTAGACTTAAAATAATTTATCAGTAATGAATTGGCCCTGGGCTGATTGGGAAAATTAATAAACAAATTTTACATAAGCCTCATTTCAAGGCAGGCGTAACTGTGACCGAGTACCCCCCAAAACTGAAATTAAGGCCCCAGAAGTTAGGTGAAGACCAATTAAAAAAAGATCATCGCCAGCTGAATGTACATTGCCAACAAATAAAAATCTTATTTTTTGGTTTTTACCTCTGGCTTGAATTCCAAGTTTTGAGAGGCAAACTTTACTGTAAAACCAGATGAAGACCAAAATAAGAAAAAAAGGGTTCTCATTTGTTAGGAATATATGTTCAGACTGTAAGAACTTTTAATGGTCTTCGTCTAGTTTTATTAAAAAATTTTGTGTTAGTTGAGGTTGGCTTTCTAACGTAGATAATACATTTTTCTTCTGCAGTTGGAGGTTTCCAATCGTTGATTTTTGTGTCTGGTTACACTCCCTCCTCCCAATTCACTTAGAGTTTAAAACAATGTAGGTTATTCCCCTAAATCTGAAACTTGTGTTTGACAACTGGTGGTGTACTGCAAAAACCATAAATTTTTACCATAATTTGTCAGCCTATATAAAGAAATAATCACCAAAAAGAAATAGTAAAAGTTAGAATCAACCTTTGTATAGAGCCCATCAACTTTTAAAATTGCAGAAACCTTTCTTTCTAATAATTTAAACTCACATGACGAAAGTTTTTGAAAGTGTGAATTATTTATGGTTTTGAAAATTACACAAAGTTAAGTTCATTTTTACCAATCTTGTTCTATTTAAATACGGTAGAAAGTAAATCAACAGACACAAAATTTTTGAAATAAACAAGTGAAACGAAAAACAGTGAAGACTCGTTATAACAAATTATGATTCATTAAGAATTTGAGTGTAATCCGATAACTGATGAATTCTTTCAAAACCTTGATTGCTTTTAATGTGTAGCAATGAAGTTTAGAATAAAACAAAAAGCCAATGTATTGCCAAACATAGTTTACATGTATATGAACGTTTTAAACTTTCAACTCATTTCATCATCGACTGAATTTAATTGCATAATTTAGTTGATGATAAAGTAGATAAAAATTTAAAAACCTTTAAGAAAACATTGTTTGGTAGTATACGAGTATTAGTTATTTACTTTTTATTCTAAACTTATTTAAGCGTTCCAAATTTTATGGTCCTCTACTTATTATGCTTACTGTGGTTTTGAATTGATGCTAAAACTAAAAGTTACAGTGTTTATGATAATTTCTAGCAGAACGTAATATCGTTTCATAGGCTGGGGCAGGGGTGGGCAAACTTTTTAGCTCGCGGGCCGCATTTGGAAGTTGAATTTGTTTGCGAGCCACACTATAATGATCTCTGAAAATAAAGGTCTTTACTTTGATTCTGCCTCAGATTTCTGAATTGTTAAGTTCAAATTGAAGTGACTGCAAAAAAAGGGTCTTTATTTTGATTCTACCTTTGATTTCTTTGCTTTCTAAAAATCAGTAATCACTAAAAGCAATGACCAAGAATTTGGTTGAAGACGAAAAACAAATAATAACTTTTTTAAAGTATTTGTTTGAAGCCTTCACGGGTCGCTTAAAAGGTCGTTGCCGGTCGTTGTTTGCCCACCCCTGGGCTAGGGCTTTCTATGGACATTGACGATCGCGATATGAAAAACAATAAAAAGTAATGGAAACTCTCTTGAATGTTTCAAAACTGATTTGTGCGTTTTGGAGTTTTGAAATACATTTATATATTTCTCTTAAATATCTTGTTTTTCATTTTTATATTGTAAAAACTACCAAAAGAATACAAAATTCAAATGGTGATTGATTTAATAGTTGTACAAAAGGACACTTTGAGAAAGCGCGATAACCTTCGTAAAATGTAGATAATTGAGTATTAAGTAAGAAGTGTATTTTTTTAAAAAAGCTAAACAAATTTATTTTAAAGTGTTGCTTTTACACTAATATTTCTACTTAGAATAATTGTTTTAGGTATATCACGTTCTGGTTATGATCACTCTTCAACAATTTAGTAATCATAATCTACAACATTGTAGATAGCCTATATAAACAACATTACCTCAAAGTATTTTCAAGAAGTTTTCATAAAAGATTAAAAATTTTTATTTTATACAGTAAAATTAAACAAATTGCTTTTTTTGCGTCTGATTTGTTCTTCTCATTAAAAAAGGACTGTCTCGTTAAATGAACATAACTTGTCTGGATCTACTGATTTGCCCCCCCGCGGGATTAAAGTATAATTGTTCTAGTCGCTGAGCGCACCTCTCTGGCTTGCTTGAATCTGACAAGAAAATTGATCACAAGCATGGGATGTATTAGAGTAAAGTAGAGGGCCAGGATAAAGTATTAGCGTAAAAGTTGGAGGCTGCCTCGGATCACATAAAATTTCCAGTATCTTCAGCCTTCTGAAATCCTCTACAAGATTTTAAACATTTCTAAATTAGACTAAATATTTTTCACTTTTCATTTGATGTAAAAGACAAAATAACTTTTGCATTGAAGTGAAGAATCTTAGTCTTTACTTGACTTTAAAAACCTTTCCTTGGCTCCAATGATGGCTTTAATAGAACGGTACGGCTGCACCAAGCCCTCCCTAAAATACATAAAAAAGTGGCCCCCCCCTACACAAGAAATTACTCTACTTTTTCATTGTAGCACTAAGACGTCAATGGCATGTCAAAAAGAAAAGAAAAAACTTTTGAAAAAAACGGCTTTCTAGGCTGCTGACTTTTTTTAGAGATGATAATGTCTGGGAATATAAAGTGGCTCTCCATGCTTTGGATCACTCAATAGTGCCCCCCCTAAATTGAAGACTTTTTTCTTTTTTTAGAGATCATTTTGCTTTCATATAATTAAAATGACTTCAGCTACCCTTTTTTAGTACACTAAATAGTGGCCCCCCCTTACGTTTCTTGCACCGGTCCTTCCTTTTTGTAAGGCCATCACTGTTTAGCCCTTTCTCATATAAAAAAAAAGTGTTATCCTACCTTCTTCCGTACAAACATGCAAATCTTATTGCCCCAAAATGTTCCGACCAAGATAAAGTAACAGTTTTTGAGAAAGTAGAAAACTTCGTTTTAATATGCAAAAATTAGTTTGTCCGTTCACAATGCAAAGTAGGCTACAATATTGAAAATGTTTGAAGATACAACAAAAATTTTTTGCTTTATCATACAAGTAAAAAGTTCATCAGTTATTTATTTTCGTAGTTTTAATCTTCTTAGTACTTAGGTTTGAAGGTAAATGTTTTAACTTTAAATTGCAGATTTAACAAAGTGGCATGTACGAGGGACATTAGACGCAAGTTTAAAAATCTATGAGCCGAAAAATAAATTTTTGGTTAAATAAAGCAAAAGCTTTGTGTTTTGATCAGATTCGTCAGTACAATCGGCCGTTTAAAAAGCGGAAATATGTCAAGAAATATTAAGGACCACCTTAAGTTTCTCAGCCTAAAAACAATAATGGGTGACTCAGATAGGCGTTCTTAATTTTTTTTTATTCCAAGTATGATTATTGCTGAACAATTTTTTCCACGTTGACAGTTATGGACCTAAATACTTGATTTAACTTGCAATTAAAATAAAAAAAAAGAACATCAACAAGTTTCCAATTAAAAACAAAAGAAAAAGTAAAACAATTGCAGCTTTTTTTATGTATAGCCAGATATACTCATTAATACTTAAATTTTTATTAATATTGACCTTTCTACAGTTAAGCCAAGTCAACATAATAAGAAAGTAAGATGACCCTATTAACAAATTTGTCATGAAGTGCTTTTCCAAGGGCAGAAAAATTTTACTAAGATTGACTGAGCAATAAAATTGCGTTTTTTTTGCTTGCAGGATCGAGTGATAGCTCAGTGAGCTATCCCAACGATATACATAAATAGCTAGTTAAGCATACTAACTCCTGTTGGTACTTTTCAGAATCATTTTTGGATGATTCATCAAAGCTTGCCTTCTTGCAGCTTTTAAAAAAGTTCTTCATTAGTTGATAATGTTGACACAATTCTTGCTAGTTGCAAATTTCAAAAAAAAATTAAAAGCTAGTTCTAATTTTAAAGTAATTAGCTAATAATTACTGTAGACGAATATAAATTCCTAGATAATATGAAGACAGTTATATGTGTTTTAAAACTACGTAAGATTATGAAACTTATAAAAATTTTTACCAAAGCTTTAATTTTTTTTTAACATTCTCATACATAAAAGCTTAACTCTCGATTAACGTCGCACGACAGATGGTAAACGTCTCTAGTTAATCCACAACAACAGCCGCTTATATTTGCTTCCTTTTCAAACATGGGCTTTTTTCGATTGAGAATCGATCGGTCTGATCCGTAGATTGCAACAAATATCCCTTACGGTTTGTTTAATACTAGAAAAGAAACTAACGCCCAAGTGAAAGGTTTGCAAATTTATATTGAGTGAATTAATTACCTCTTAAAAAAGTTAATTAAAAGCAACGAATTGAAAAAGGCAAAATTAATCAATTATTCAAATGTTCGTTTTCTTGACTGAATTGACGCATATCATTCAGGCTTGTTTATTATTTCGATCACCGCAAACTCAATTTATATCTCTGGTTTTAAGTTTATTGTTAAAGAATTTAAGAATGATTTATTTTATGATATAAAGAAGAATAATACGGGAAAGGTGCGACGTGATTGGTTTATGTTAGAAATGGGCAGTGCGCCAGGTGTTGCGCAAAGCGCAACTTCCGCAATTACGCGATTTTTCGGCAGCATGCGCACCAAAAAATAAAAAATTATTTGCACGTTTTTGAGTTGCACACCAACGATTAAAAAACAATTACGATTAGTTACTTTGTGCTTTATATAGTCATATTTTTCGAAGTTGCAATGTACTTCGGTTGTTTTCCAATGTAGGCCTACTAAATTTTTGCTCTTTTCAAACAAAAAATTAGCGAGTTTTTTGTTTTGAAAATGGCAACAGCCGAAGTGGTCAAAAACCACATTGAGAGTGAGGCAGTTGATAGTTTGTGTTTTCAAAAAGTAGTTTCCATCTGAAGTAAACTACATTATTTTACTAAAGATTGCTCTCAACAATTCGAATCCATTGATTGGCTCGTAACAGTTTAAAAACAAAATTATTAACCAATTTCTTTATTTGTCTAACAATTAAGTTAAAAATGTAATAACTTTGCTCACCAGAAATTAATATTGCTAAAAACTTTGAACGGTCTACCGGTGACAATAGCAAACCAAAGATCCGCAAGGTATTTTTATTTTACTGACAAGTAGTTAAATTGGCGGAAACATAAATAGGGTTAATTGCAGTAGTTAATGTTAGGTGCTGCTCTAACGTGAGATTGCATGTTGAAACAACACATCTAACCCATTCGTCGTGTGACATCACATGTTATAGTAGGACCCATTATAAACTGAACTAAGAGCATCTTTTTTTTTATTTAAGTCTAAAAGTAATGTAATTGGCTTAAAATAAAGGTAGCCCGGTTAAAAGTAGTTTATTTGAAATGAGACTATAGCAGAATTTAGAGCTGTTTGACAACAAAGCCAAACAGAGAAAAGTGCCCTGAGAACTAAAAGAAAAAAATAACAGAACGGCAAGGGTAGGAGTTAAACCGAGACGATTAGGATCGCGCCTTTGGACTTTTTGAATCGTACTTAGCCACGCTGACCACTGTGGCGCTTATTACGTTGCGCTTAAAATTTGATAAAATAAAAGTTTCTTTTTATTTGATTAAAAATCGCTTTTCACTTCCCTTAACATAGTTTTAAAATACATTGCGCTCCCTGCGCTGCGATTTACATGATTTTCAAGTCACATTGCGCTTAACATGATTTAAAAAACACATTGTGCTGAGTTACAATATTTCACATACACTATACTCAATCGCACAATTGGTGCTGCGCTACACTAATTTGCAAAACTCTTTCGTTTTCTATTACTGCCCTGCGCTTTTCTCGTTTAAGAAAAAATGCTTTCCTCTTGTATATGTAATTAAATCCTTTCATTTTCGAGAGTAGTATGAACTTTCTTCAATAGTATTTTTAAATTAACAAAGTAGAAACCGAAACCTAAATTAAATATGCAAAGTTTTGAAATCCCAGACACAGAACAGACACCAAACTTGTTTCTTTCTACCCAACTCGTTGATTTTCAAACAGATAAAATCTTTTCATTCGCACACATGAGCGTTGTTGAACAGATTGGTTACATTTGATCTGCAGCGTGGCCGAGTGAGTGAGAGCGCCATATTGATGGCGAACGAATGTACTCGGTTGTTGTTCAAAACCTATTCGCGTCACTTTGTTGTGTCCTTATGAAGGACACTTTTCGAGCTAAGTTCATTCATATCTTCACATAATAACTAAAAACAAATAAAATATTTTAACCGAACAGCAATATTTTGGTATCTCTGGAAGCAAATTGGAGTAATTGATGGACAGTTGGCCTAAGCATAACGTCTTCGACGTTTTTCGAAAAAATATAAAGCTGAAAATAAAAAAAAGCAAAAACCTTTAGTCTGAAGACTTGCACGTCTATCGGTTCCTACGGCTAGGTCAAGGTATGCATTTAAAAATTGGTAGGCACATAGCGGCCGACCAAGTTTATGTCGAAGAAAGAATTGAATACAATAACCAGGCTTTTATTAATGGATAACACTTGCGCCCCCTTACGGTTAGCTACGTACTTCGACTACTCTCAATAAGCTATGGGGCACAATTTGGAACAAGAGTACTTACTGGTTTGAAGAAACAACCATATTTTCTTCTTTTCTTTTGTTTAAATCTTTCAAGCAGAGACGCTCAACTTTGTAACGTGCTTCGTAATTTTTTGTAAGGCATTCAAAAGACCTTATTATTTTACTCCTTAATCGCTTTAAAGCTTATCAGTTTTTTCCGCTTGCTTGCAATTATTCGCTTCGTAAACAATCCGTTCCCTTTTTTTAGAAAAAGCTTCTTATAAGTAAATGTCTTTGAATGCTTTTTGGGCAGATGTAGAAGCTTGAAGTAAATTTAATAATCAATAGAATAATTCCGGACGTACTAATTGTCGAACTTAAAAAATTGCAGTTTTAAATGTGTTTTATTCTAATTCGTTATTTTTTTTTCCAATTCTATTTGAATAAGATTAAGATTCTATTTGAATAAGGATTTTTAATTGTAATAAATATTAATTGGTTAAACTTTGTTAAACGAACACTTACCTCATGCATTATGAATCAATAGTACAATGCTTCTTAAACCATAGTTTGAAACCCAAGAGTGAGTTACCATTTATTTTCCTTGGATGGCCAACTACAAAGGTATTTTATCACTACAATGTAGTAGCAATTGTAAACCAATGCGATGTGGATCATCACTTTGCATTTTATTTTTTCCAGGCCTTGTGTTGCTGTATGCTCATAGCCGTACCTGCCGGGGGTGCAGGGGGGGCAATTGCCCCCCCAAGTTTCGAAGATTTGGGCAAAATTAAGATTTTTCGGGCAGTGAGAAGAAAATATTTGGGCAAAACCATAGTTTTTCGGGCAGCGATATGAAAAATTTGGGCAAAGTCAGGAAATTTAGAGAGGTGATGATGAGGAACTGCAAGAAATAATAACCCAAATTTAGGTGAAGACCTTTTTTTTTTTTTTTTTAGAGAACACCTTGACTTTGGGACGAAAATCGAAAATTAGGAGACTGAATTTAAGTGAAGACCTTTTTTTTTTTTTTTTTTTTTAGAGATCACCATGATTTTAGGACAAAATTGGTTTTTTTCTGAGAAACTCAGACAATTTTTTTGTCATATCCGAAATGTACTCTAAAATCATGATTTGGGCAAACGTCACAAAATTTGGGCAAAACTTCATTGCCCCCCCAAAATTTTTTGGGCTGGTACGGCTATGTGTATGCTGCAACAGCTTCCTGTTTTGTTACTATTATGCAGTTACAGTTATGTTGGGGTACTTTAAGTTCATTCTGTTATCGGTTAACTAGAAGTTTATGTTATCAATTTTATTATGTTCAGGCGTGTCTCTATGCGTGTACTAGTTTCGTAACACTATTTCAAAGAAAAAAAAGGGCCCAATCGCTTTTAATTTTTTTACTAAGAAGAGCGGTATCAGTCATCATAATATTGTGCAGTTAAATAACGTTCCATTCGCGATAAGAAGCAACTCCTTCAAATGCAGCCCTTGATTTATTATTTTCTCTTTTAAACTGCCAAGTTTCAAGAAATAAAAAAGAACACTTTATAAAATTAGTTGATTACTTTAACCTTACCTTTGTCGTTTTAGTGCAATCAACTTAAATTCATTTGTCGTTTGTCAGCTTCAAACCAAAATTCGGATGCCAAAATATTCCACCAAAAACTCTCTAGCATTATTTTAATTCTTTACAATAAATTACTATCGTAAATGGAAATTTTTAAAGCACTGAATTCGACCTCAGAATGGCAAAGGATATTTGACGGAATTGAAACAGCTCATTTACAATAAAATGTTAAGTATGGAATGTAAATAAATTTGTTTGAAATCTCGGTCGTATTCAAAATGGTCCTTGTGTTGTAGCTATTGGTTGCGTAACATATATTTCGAAGAAAAACCAATAATAAGAGAAAATAATTCACTCGAAGTTTTTTTCAAAAAATTTAAATATTAAAAAATAAAAAATGTGAAATATCTTAATAGCAAAGAAATTAACGCACATTAAATCAAAAGCTTTAACTTCATTCCAAAGGTAAATGAAAATTAGTGTCACTGCAGTATATTATTAACGTTATTCAAACCTAGAAAAAATTAAATTTAACTAAACTTTATTTATTATAAATACCTGGACAAAAGAAATTCCTGGAAAAAAAATTATTTAAAATCCGCTTAAAAATTGGCAATTACTTTTTATGCACAAAGCTAGTAGCCTACTTTCTTGAATTTTCTGCAATTTAATCTCAACTAATGTAATTGTAACGTACACTTTTAGGGCATATGCCATGATTTCTAAATTCGTTAGAATATGTGGACCACTAGGCTAATTTTATAAATCACCCCGACCCAAGCAGACTTTTTTACACAAGTCTTAAATCTTTATTTGAAAAATTAAAAATAGTTTTTGAAAGTCAAGTCATTGAAGACCGAAAAAAGGGTTTACTTTCAACAAAAAACTACACAATTGATGAATTTTTTATTAGATTTTCACCCCTTGCTAAATTTTATTATTTGTGTAAGGATCTTTTCTGAAAAAGTTAGTGATTTCTTGTCTAAATAACATTCTACAATTTGTTGAATTAGTTTTAATGGAGATAAAATAAAATGCTTCTGTCTTGCCAATATCAAAGAGGCAGTAGCTGTATCTCCTCTCCCGCTGTCCCACGTTTTAGAAATATTGCAAGGCAGAAAACATTACCTTCTTGAACTCATAACTTTCCATAATTGCCCCCTGCTCCACCACTTTTGGTGCCCCTGGGAACAGTCCTTATATTTGGGTTGCTTTGGCCGACCAGTCGACTACTTAAAACTAGCCGAAAACAGGTTTAAAATGATAATTAATTATACTTTAAACATAAATTTTTACAAAAATATATAAAATTGTTTTTAAAATAGTTTAAAAACCTTTTACTTGATGGTGTATCATATACGAGTATGTATAAAATATATCATATACTTCATGGTATAAAACAAGTTGTTACAATTTTTTTAATTAAAAAACGGTTTTTTCTTCACTTTTGTTTTCTGCTCAAATAAAATGCATTCTTTTTTTCATTTAAAACTTTTTATTTTTCAAATAGTGGTGCAACTTATTTTTTAAGCAAATTTTATAAACGACATTATAGTTTTTGAGTTACAGTTATTTTTGATAAAAACAAATATGGAAATTTTTAGTTTACATGTGAATTTCCAGCTGAAAAAATTATATATTATTTGCTATTTTGTAGTTAGTTATTAGAAATCTTATTTTATTGCTTTCCAATGTACACTGACAAATTACACGTACAAATGTGGTTGTATCATATATGAAATGTGGTTGTATCATATTATATGATACAAGATGCGGTAAGTCATGTCTCGTAATATGAAACTTACAATGCTGTTTGACTTGGAAAACTAAAATTGAATAAATACTAGGCATTATATTGCAAATCAAATTCGAATACCAGTAGTCAACAGGATAGATAAATTTGATTACACTCTGATCTTGAGTTACAAGAACTCGAGTTCGATGCTCAGCCTTTCCGAGTGACTTTGTGTTATTCATTTAGAAAAGATAATTACGACAAACTCTTCAAGGGAGTGTTGTGCAGCTTGTGCGCTTTTGACTCCTCTCAAAAAAAATGCGACAGCTCGGCTTCTACAGTCATAGAAAAACAAATAATAAACATTTTCTTAATTAATGTTACGTATAAAATTTTTTTCAAATAAAAATCTTATCAACCAAAAACATATCTCAGTTCAATAAAGGTGTTTATGCAAAATGTCTCGGAATGGCTTGTCAGTAAAAACTCTGAAGCAGTAGCATATTTAGGGGTGGAGCATTGTGCCAAACCCTTTTGTAAATCGCTAATACCAGAACTCAGAGAGAGATTCAATTTAATTGAAAACAGTAAGTAAAGACTTTTTTTAGAGATGACTATGTTATGCGGAAGAAAATTTGACAAAACGGAGACAGATTTAAAGCAAAAACCTTTTTAACAACTTAAAAAAATTTTTCCACTAAGCATGTATAATTGTGGTTGTATGGCCCTCTCCTCTTCAAAAATCCTTGATACGCCGCTACTCTTCTGCTCTAGAGTAGTGGGTTTTTTGTGAATCAATTTATTGAGCAAAATGATAAAGAATGTTTATCTTGCTTGCAGCGCGGCGTTATTTATTCAGCTGGATTATGGTGCACCGTTGAAATTTGTTGACAATGTTTATTGATAAGAGAAATTTTCTACATACATTTCCCCGTTCTAGAACGGACGTTTTTCTATTAGAAAGCACTGACTGAAACTCCAAATGAGTAGACACTCTTCTGTTTTCATATTTGGTTTCAGTTTGCGTTCAAAATAGCAAAAACAGATTTACTCTTAGTTTACGCTGCCAGATGGTATTACCTATCTGGTTTATTGGCGAAGCTTCTAGAAACTGTGCAAACCTTAGGCAGTCATAAGCATAAAACAAGAAAACGATTTCAGAGCCAAAAACTCTTTGAAGAAAAAAATTGGAAAAATGCTTCTCATTGGTCAGCTGTAAATGTTTGCTTAAATGCAAATTGGCATTACCTTGTATGAAAAATGTCATGTTAATGTTGTAAAATGCATTTCAATTATCACCATATCTATTTATCCTCTTGACTTGCAGGAAATTGTGGGACGTTCTATTCCCCACTTTATTTTAAGCAATTGCCCCACCTTATTTTTAGAGATCTCTACATATTGCTGGCGTTTGAAATTTTTTTTAATTTTTAGTTATTATTTAAAGTAGGACAAAAATTTAGAGCTGCTTGATAAAAAAGGACATATCAAGCACAAAAAAGAGCTATAAAAAGATTTTTTCAAAAACATAACGGATTGAAGCATGTAGGTTTCGAACTGTAAACATGGCAATTATGCCACCATAAATGCAGCGCTGTTACTCATCTACCCCATGCTGATGACTGTTTCTATACTAGTTTTACTTTTGTACACATTATTTGAAAAATGATTTAAGGTTTTTTTTAACAAATCAAAAAATTTTATACGAGATTTTGTACAAAATCTTCTCGAAACACATTTTGTATCATACCATAGATGATACCTTGTATAATTACCCCATTTTTCTTTTTTCAATTTTTAATATATCAATAATTATTTACATGCGTTAAATGCTTTTTAAGTATAATTTAAATTTTTTTTGTTTAAGTTAATAAATTCATGCAGTAAAGGGTTTAGGCAAAAAAGATTCAGTGCTTTACGTAGTTTTACATTATATTTTATCGATAAACAAGTAAATAATTTTACTGTCGGTTAATTTTAAAATTAACATGAGTTTTAAAGCAAATTTTATGAAATTTTACTTAAAATATTTACGGTCAAAACTTACGTGATTTTTTTGGTAAAATTTACGGAGTTTTTAACAGTGAAGTTTATAATAACAAATTATTTTGATAATTTTATAACTTTAAGATTTGATTCACTTTTTAAAACCCCACACCATGGATAGGGTTTTGATGTCTTTTTTAGTTTTAACGTTATAAAGATTTGTAAAGGCTATTTTTCCAAAAATTGTATCCATTTAATTTTTTGAAATGGCGTGTAGTATGTTGGAAACCGACAATTTACGCTAAATATTTGCAAGCACATCTTCTTCTTCTTCTCCTTTCGGCCTTTCCCTTTAGTCAGGGGTGGCCACAGCGTATCATCATTCTCCACATCTTTCTGTCTTCAACATCCGTCTCCTTCGCACCAACTTCCCCCATATCTTCTTTTACTACATCTAAAAATCTTCTCTTTGGTCTCCCTCTTCTCCTCTTTCCCGGTAACTCCATTTCCATCATCTTTTTTCCTACATACCCTTGGTCTCTCCTCATGACATGTCTATACCACCTCAGCCTGCCCTTCCTCATCTTCATACCTAACCGTTCTACCTTAACAGTACTCCTGATGTGCTCGTTTCTAATCTTGTCTTTTCTCGTCACTCCCATAGCAAACCTCAACATTTTCATCTCTGCAACTTCAATCTCTTTTACTTGTTTCTTTGTGACTTCCACCGTCTCAAGTCCATACACCATTACTGGTCTTACCATTGAACTGTACACTTTTCCTTTTACTCTGGCTGGTAACCTCCTGTCGCAGATTACTCCCGATACTCTTCTCCATCCGTTCCATCCTGCCTGCACTCTCTTCTTTACCTCCCTCTCACAACCACCACTTTCTTGCACCGTTGATCCCAAATACTTAAATTCCTTTACTCTTGGCACTTTTGTATTTCCATCTTTACTGTTTTGTCATCATTTCCTCCATTTATGCAAAGATATTCGGTCTTTGATCTACTTACTTTCTTCCCTCCTCTTTCCAATGCATACTTCCAGGATTCTAATCTCGCTCCACTTCTTCCCTGGTCTCTTCACAAATCACAACATCATCAGCAAGCAGCATCGTCCATGGTGATTCTCTCCTTACTTCATCTGTTAGCCTGTCCATTATCACTGCAAACAGGAATGGACTTAACGCTGATCCCTGGTGCAGTCCAACCTTAACCTTGAAACTTTCTGTAGTTCCTAGTGCACACCTTACCACTGTTTTGCTTCCCTCATACATATCCTGTACTAGTTGTACATACTTTTCCACTATTCCGGATTTTCTCATACACTACCACAGCTCTTCCTGTGGAACCCTGTTGTAAGCCTTCTCTAGGTCTACGAATACACAATGTAGCTCTCTTTGACCTTCTCTGTACTTTTCCATCAACATTCTTAAAGCAAACATGGCATTGGTGGTTCCCTTTCCTAGCATAAATCCATATTGCTGTTTGCTGATCTCCACTCTATCTCTTAACCTGGCTTCAATAATTCTTTCCCATACCTTCATTGTGTGGGTCATTAGCTTTATTCCTCTGTAGTTTCCACAGCACTGTGCATTGCCTTTATTTTAATAGATTGGGATAAGCACACTTCTTCTCCATTCTTCTGGCATCCGTTCACTTATTAATAGTCTGTTGAACAGTCTGGTCGAAAACTCTATCCCCATCTCCCCCATGCACTTCCAAACTTCTACTGGCAACTCATCTGGCCCAACTGCTTTACCTTTTATTATCCTTCTTAGTGCGTTTTTTACTTCTTCTCTACTGACACAATTTATCTCTTCATTAACCACTTCTGCTTCCTCTGTCCTAGGGTCTCTGTTATTTTCCTCGTTCATCAGTTTCTCAAAGTATTCTTTCCATCTCTTTAACACTGCTTCCGAATTTACCATCATATTACCATTTTCATTCTTTATAACTCTCACGTGCTGTACATCTTTCCCTTCTCTGTCTCTCTGCCTAGCCAATCTGTATAACTCCCTTTCACCTTCTTTTTTTTCCAATCTAGCATACAAATTGTCATAGGCACGTCCCTTTGCCATCGCAACTGCCTTCTTTGCCTTACTCTTCTTTTTTTTGTATATCTTTTTAGTATTTTTATCTTTATTTTGTCCCATGCTTTCTTTGCCTCTTTCTTTTCTTTTATGCTTTCCCGTACTTCCTCATTCCACCACCATGTCTCCCTGTCTCCTTTTTGTTTCCCAAATGTCACTCCCAGTACAGTTTCAGCTGTTTTTCTTAGCATTTCTGCTGTTTTGTCCCGTTCATCGGGTAACCCATCCTTGCCTCCCAGAATCCTAGTCACCTCTTGTCTAAACGCTTCTTGATAGCTTGTCTCTTTCAGTTTCCACCATCGTATCTTTGGCTTTACTTTCTCTGCTTTTTTCGTTTTCACCATAAGAACCATTTTGCATACCACCATACGGTGCTGCTTTGCGACACACTCATTCAATATTACCTTACAATCACACATTTCCTTCAAGTTCCTCCTTCGGCACATCACATAATCTACTTGGGTACTTTTTCCTCCATTCTTATAAGTCACCCTGTGTTCATCTTTCTTTTTAAAATAAGTGTTGACAATCGCCAAATCCATTCTTTTCCCAAAATCCACAACCATTGATCCTTCCTTATTTCTTGCTTCATCAACGTACCTCCCCATTATTCCCTCATCCCCTAAGTTTCCTTCGCCCACATGTCCATTAAGATCTGCGCCAAGAACTATCCTCTCTTCTTTTGATATACTTTCTATCAACCCATCCAGGTCTTTCCAAAAATCATTTTTCTCCTCCATGCTGTTGTTAACCTGTGGAGCATATGCGCTTACTATAGGATTTAGGATTACCTATTTAGGTTGGACCCTTTTACCTCCAGCTTCATGGACATTAGTCTGTCTGACACCCTCTTCACCTCCGGACAGCCAGCTCCTCCCTCAGCTCTATCTCTCTACCATTTTTTTCTTCCATCAGCTCCGTTGTAGAATATTTTGCATCCACCACCAATGTTCCTTGCTTTACTACCTTTCCACTTTGTTTCCTGTAGACACAATATGTCTACATTCCTTCGCTTCATCATATCTGCCAGCTCTCTTCCCCTTCCAGTCATCGTTCCAATATTTAAAGTACCCACCCTTATGAGTGAGCGTCTTCTTTTCCATGCTTCTCGCTGCTTCTTCACTTGCTTTCCTCCTCTTTTTCTGCTCCTATTTTTACTATGTTTAGCAGTAGCATAATTTCCACAGGTGCCCTGCTGTGCGACACCTGAGGCGGTCGTTGGTAACCCGGGCCTCGACCGATCTGGTATTGATTGATAACGATTACGCATTTGTCTGTTTTGGCAAAAAAAGTTTTACGCCGGATGCCCTTCCTGCCGCAACCCTCCCCATTTATCCGGGCTTGGGACCGGCATCAAGAGACACAGAAATATGCCTCCGATGGCTGGGTTACAAGCACATAATGTCCAATATATTTTTTGACTAAATTTACGATAAATTTAGCCTGTGGTTATTTGAACTAAAATTTTATCCGCATCTTTTCTTATGTACACAAACTTTTACTGATTTTTACTAAAAGTTGTACTCAATTTAATTGAGAATTAACATAAAAAAACAAAAAAATTAAAAGTAACTCACTGTTTTAACTGTTGATTGGCCATTTTTTCGGAAGCGTTTTCAAATAGTTTAATATTTTAATTATTGCAAATAGTTTAGTATTTCCCCAGTTGCTACTTTGTTTATGACAGACTTTACGTTTTCTCAATTGCGATTTTTTAAAAAGTGCCAAAACGAAAGTTTAAAAAATTTCCAAATATTGGCCTACGCGTAATAAAAAGATAACCCAGTCATTTAAAGAAGCTCAACAGCTTATTTATTTTAGTAGCATAAGTTAACATGTTGTAATTACAGTGCAGAATGGGGCGCACAGAGCGACGTCAAATTGTAAACCAGAGATATGCAGATCTTATGAATCATCTTCGTCCTAGAGAATGAGAATAAGTCAATCTCTGAAGTTCTCGTAGAACTCACGGCAAAATGCGCAAACAATTTTATAATTTTTCTTGCAATTACTTGTATATTGTATGTTCTTTCAAATAAAATTCTCTTGAAAGAGTAAAATAACAAAAGTTATTGATAAATAATCCTGTTTGAAAAAATGGATTAATCTTTTCGAATAGGCATGCAATCAAAAATTTCTCCCCCATCATCGGTCTCTGCTTGGATCTCTGCTTGGATCTGAGCTATCACCTTCCCATTCGATTTCTTTTGGGTAATTGCTGTAGGTGGATAAAGACTGTCAACTCAGAGTTTGACGTCAATTTGTCACAAATTATATGAGTTGCTTCAGCTTTATCCGAACTTTGCATATAAATTGGATGTTGTACAACGAAGATTTTCGCCCACAAAAACTTTCTTTCGTTTCAACATCGGCAGCGAAGCAAAAATTATGAAGTCAATTTTAATAAATTTGATTTGTCACGGACCTGATGTTATGGATCAAACCTCTATAGAACAGAGGTTGAGGATTTTGTTCACAAGGTTACACAATTTTGTTCATAAGGGTTGCAAGGGTTGAAAAATCTAAAAAAAATTTTAACAAGATAAAACTTCGGGATTAATCTCTCACGATTTGAAATCAATGAAAGGGGTACACAATTTATTGATTTCAAGTTGTGAGAGATTAATCGCGAACTTTTATCTTGTTTAAAATTTTTTTTAGATTTTTCAGCCCTTGCAAAACGTACCATGTTAAACTCTTTTTTTTTTCAACGAACAAAAACATAAAAAATATTTATGACACTTTTTAAAATAAAACTAGAGCTACAAAACAAACATAAAGGAGCTAAACCGTCATTGCAATTTCAACTGTTGTATTACAATGTTGTAGAAACCGGTTTGGCGTATAACGTTATGAATACCTCGAGGCTTTTTGTTGAAATTGATCAAATATAAGGCAGAGTTCTGCACAAAAAAAGAGTTTCTATCATAAAACTCTCGTAAATTGTTCTGGAAACTCAACGGTGGACTACAATTTTCTTAAAATAGATTATTTTAAATCATTAAACGAGTGATCAAGTAATTTGTTTAATTTAAAACAGAATCGGCAGACTGTTGTTATAAGTAAGAATATAGTGAGTTTAAATTATTATTTTGAAATTTATCCTTTATTGAAATAAAACATTTAAAACTCACATTAAGAAAAAAGAAAGAGTGTCTGCACGAGAAAGAATTTTGCATTTTCAACGTATTTTTTTTTATAAAAATCAAGTTTCTCAATTTTGTTTTGAAAAAAAAATTTTTTTAATTTTTTTTAAGCAAAATAATAAACAATTTACAAGAAAACAGAAATTAAAAATAGAATAAAATATATGTGTAAAAGAGATAAAAAAACGTTGAAAAAATTAAGTTTTAAGATTTATCAGCAAATAAATGTATAAAACTTTAATTACCCAAGAAAGATACTTTAATTCATCTCATTGGCCCAGATGACAGTTGCTTCTCGCTCCTTGGATCTGAGTACGTCTGCTCTTGTTACTATACATGACAGACCGAAATAAAAATGCCAAAACGAAGGTAAAGCTGTAGCACTACCATCTACCCACCACAATGCTCAGAAACGATCTGCTAATCGGCAAACGTCCTTTACAGGATTGGGCAATGCCTGGAAAAAAACTGCCCTTTTCAGGGCACATTGCCAACAGATTCCGAAGACCTACTGTTTTCCAGCTGAATATTGAAGCCATCACTGCAAGCAAGATCAACATTTTTCATTATCTTGCTCTGCAGTTTTAGGCACTCGTCATTCTACTACAGGAGACCCACTGCACTGAAGCAGGAGGTTGATACTTTCAAGCTTCCAACTAGCTGGTCTTTTTTAAGCATGGCCTTGCTACGTTTGTCCACGAGCGACTAAGGTACAGCAGAAAAAAAGGCTTGAGAAACATTGGAATAAGGTATACGCTTTTGGACCACTCTCCACCGACATCGGAGAATGAGTGGTTGTGCGTGGACGTTGATGGTTACAAAATAGTCAACGTCTACAAACCTCCAACAACGTGACTGATATTTCTAGATATCGCAGTGTTTCCTTAACCCTGTCTCTATGCTGTCAATTTCAATTGTTGCTTCGTTGATTTGGGCTACGATAATAACAGTCCGGACGGTGAGTGCTTGATTAGCTGGGCAAGTATTAATAATCTTGTCCACATATATGATGCCAAGGATGCCGCCAGTTTTTACTCCGACCGCTGGAATACTGGCAACAATCCAAACCTAGCTTTCGCTAAAGTAGGTTTGTACAGTCTTTACCGTATAGACGTATTCTTTAAAAGTTTCCCAGGTCACAACATCGACCTTCGTTTATTGCACAACCAAAGTTTTCTTTGTCAGTGCCAAGCATACCTGCTAAGCAATGGAATTTTTGCAAGGGCAAATGGAGTGACTACATTGCTTTGACGAACAAATTCGAAACAACTTTGTTGCCGCCTGTTTCACTTGATGTGGATGCGGCGTATCAGGACTTTTGTAACATCATCAGGAAAGCAGCCAAAAAGACTATTCCACGCGGTTATCGAAACAACTGTACTCCGTGTTGGGATGGGGAGTGAGAATCCTTCTACACCACTTTCCTACAGTCTCCTCAAGGAGACAACTAAAATTTGACTGCTACAGCTTTACTTGGCAAACTTGACAGAACTGCTTCGGACCATCCACTTTTTAGACTCAAGTCAAAAGGCGTAAAGTATATGAAACAATCTTACTGATAGGTCACGACACTCTCCTCGTCACTGTCTAGTTTTAGCTGATGCTATTGCATTTCAGCTACTTAAAAATGAGAGATACGAAGTTGTTGACCGCCAGTCATCTCGACTTGTTTCTCAAGAAGGGGATTTCAAGTCAAAACATGATTTCCTTTACCGTATCTCCAGACTTGGAGGTTGAAGTTCGGTCAGACTAAAATGGTGACGGCAGCTTTTCATTTAAAAAACAGCGAGGCCAAACGTAAGCTAAAAGTCTACAACAACAATAGACTTTTATCATTTTGTCCAACTCCATCTTATCTTGCGTTTAAATTGGACAGATTGCTCACATTCCGTCACGATCTAGTGGCATTACCCAAAAAATTATCTTTACACGTCATACTGCTGAGGCGACTTACAGGCTCAAGATGGGGGTGCTGGTGCCAAAGCACTGCGCACAGCTGCCCTCTCTCTGGTCTACTCAACAGCTGAGTACTGCGCACCAATTTGGTGTCGCAACGCCCACACTCGCCTAATAGACAGTGCTCTAAATGAAGCTTTGCGCATTGTTATTGGATGCCTGAGTCCCACTCAAACGGACTATCTACCAATAGTTTGAGGCATCCAGCCAGCTGAGCTTCGCCGATTAGGAGCGACGCTCTTTTTTGCCTCACCGTGGATCTGTGGACCCTGATCATATCTTGTAAGGTCTTTAAAGTGATTCCTTAGATGCTCGCAAAAACAGACTATGAAATCTAGCCGCCCTCTTGTGCCAACTGTGCGGAATCTTTTAAACAACTTTGCCGACTAGGCATCCGCACTTTTCAGTAGACGAGTTATAGATGGAACACAGAATACTGTGAGAATATATCCAGCTTGTCATGTTTTCATAACCATGACCAGTAATAGGCTTGTTGGAATCAGCTTGCCTCAATCGGCTGGGCTTTGTACCTATGAACAGTACCAGGACTGCTGGAATGAGCTTGCCCCAAACAGCTTGGGTTAAGCTTAATCGCATGCGGACTGATGTTGGGCAATTACTTTCGACCATGCACAAATGGGATTTCGCTCCTTCACCGAGTTGCCAGTGCGGCGCTCGTGAGCAAACCGCAGACCACGACCTAACAGCCTGTCTCATATATCGGACACCACTTGGAGCACGAGGTCTAACGGTTTTGGATGACGAAACTTGATGCTGGCTGAACGCCATCACTGCCAGCATCTGATCCGGACAGTACAGCAGCTTTGGGTGGTAAAAGGATAAACCCTCGACCCCTGTCCTGGCCCTTTCAAACGACGAAAAATACATCTCATTCCTTTTTAAAAATAAAAAAGAGCTTTAAAAAGCTGTCTAAACCTTCCTTCTCAAGTTATTACAAGTTACATACAGATGATTATAACTTTTGTAAAAGTAGTCCGACAAGCCTGAAAGCTTTATCAACAATAATCTTAACTGAAAAAGGCAAATGTATATTAGATACGAGTTCAGTGGTATAGCCTACACTATTAACATTTTGCCTACATAAAAAATATATGGGTATCTTTAAAAAGTTGCCTTTTCAAAGTATATTACTAAGCTTTTTTAAAAAAACATGTTTGTTTTTGGAATCATGCTTTTGTTGTTTTGCTTTTTATGATCCCAAACTTTCTTTGCTTTAATCCAGTAGTTCTAAAAAAAAGTTTTCTTAGAAAATTTTATAAATTTTTTAACATGTTCTTAAGTTCATTAACCTATGTGCAACACAGTTTCGACAGTGGTGTTCATGAGATGTGAGCATAGCAAAATGGTCCATTGGATATTAAAAAAAGATGTTCATAGGGCAAAAAATTTGAGAACCAAAGCTCGCAAATCATTGCACGGAATATTTAAAACTTCTCAAATCAATTTAATGATTTTAATTCGCTTTAAAACCGTACTGTTTTCTTAAATCTTAAAGTAAATATAAAAAAAGGAAGTCACTAATTTGAGCAGCTAAGCGAAAGCTTTACATTTGTTAAGTTATACTACGAGAGGGCGGCTAACCTATAGGAGCTGCAGCGCCCCTAAATATCTGTGCAGCAGTTTTAAATATTATAAGCAGCGCTTAAAAAATTAATAATTTTAATAATTTTTAATTTTTCTCAATTTTTTCTTATTAAATTTAAGGTTTGTTGGGTGTTTCAAAAAGACTTTTTTTAAATTGTGAATCTACAACTTTTTGAACTGCTTTGAATTCAGCTCAAAAATTTTACTTAAAGTGACGCAAAATAACCATTAATTCCATTGAGCGTTTACAAGGAAGATTGAAGATACGCTTGAACTGCAATGTACGCAGCTCACTCGACCTAATTGTAGACGAAAAAAGTCAACGTTTCGCTTTTTTTTTGGCTTAGAGCTTTTTAGTTAAAATGCTCAGTTAGCAATAAACTTTAATATCCTTTAAGCTAACACAGTTTATATTTTACAGATGGCAGATTCAGGGGCGGTAAAAATGGGGGTTAGTGGGCAATTGATTTTGAAATTCGCAATATAGAAGCATTGTGTTAGATTTGTCTTTACAATTATACGACCTCGACCAAAATCTAATCCAACAAAGTTTGAAAATATCGATTTAGTTAAGAAATCACTCAACTTTTTTCGAAAAAGCCACCTGATATAACAGTAATTGAGTGAGAGCGGCCAAAAAGTGAAGACCTTTATTGATTAATTTTTGTATTCACAAAGTTTTTAAATAAAATTTTTTTCCATTATACCTACGTTTAAAATTTGCGTTTGTTGAGAGTGTCTTTTTGACCAAAAACGTGCTCTTTTAAAATTTTGCCCTTCCGCCAAAAAATTTTACGGCGCCTCTGATTGCAGCACCTCTTCGTTTTTACTTGTCAGCCGCCACTGCTACGAGACAGTATTGTCGTGTGTTGGTTTTCTGGATCATTTCAGGAGTGAATCCTAGATGTAGCCCTATTGATTTTTTGTGCCTATGTCTAGAACTTCATATACCTGACTGAATAACGATGATTATTTTAAAAGTATCAGAGATTGCTTTGCTACTTTCTCTGATTCAAACAGTTTTTGTAAAGCAAGCTGAATTGGTGCGAAAAAAACGAGAAATCGGATACAAGCGTAAGTCAAAACTTTTTTCGACCTTTTATAAAACTTAAACTGAATGTTTTAAACTGTTTTATTTATTTGGTAAGCCTAAATTAAAATTTTTTAAACTCTTTCACGGTGGGAGACCCAATATGGGCCATATTACGTGACTCAAAGTGAGTAGAAAAACAAACTCGGCAAATTTTTTGGCTAAACTTTCTGAAAAACCCACTAATGTTTCTTGTTTACGTCACAATACCCCAGTAAGTCCTTTATATACGGCTGTGCGTTGCTTTGAAGTCAGAATTTTTAATCAGCAAAAAATATCTAAAGCCCTGTAACGAATAGAATAGAGATAATTTGCTCAATGTAACTTATATTTTAGCTAATCAGGTCACAATTATCAAAAAAACTTTATACTATAGAATGACATCTGTAGATTTAAATACAGTAGGTAGGTTTAAATATACTGTAGGTTTAAATAGTTTAAATTATTTCGCGACATAGAATGGAAGGTCTCGCGACCCAAATTTGGGTCACAACCCACTATTTGCGGACCCCTGCTCTATAGTGTCATCTATCTTGTAGCACGATAGATACTGCACTGATAGAAAAGGCATCGTCACATACTGTGACTCCCGTCTTGAAAGATAAATTGACTGCTGTGCCGTATGGACGGTGAACTTTGTGTTTAAAAAATGCTTTATTTGCTTATTACACGAAATGAATAAAAAAACTGAGTGATACATTTTTATTTGCTAAAGTGAAAAAATTTAAATAACCCAATTGAAAATATTTTTGTAAAACATGATATTGGTGTAGTTTTACGCTTTAGCAAAAATACATCAGTCGATCAAAATTTGTTACACAAGGATTTATTGAGTGACAAAAAACTATGTTACTTTGCTGAACAAGCTAAAATAAGCTGAGCTTGCCATTTCTTGTTTATAAATAGTCACGAAAAAATGCCGAAACTTTTTTTCTTGATCAAAGTCAAAGCGCGCAAAGATTCAAACAATGGCGCGCAAGCACACACACTATGATCAACTTCAAAATTTCGTTCTTCTAATCAGTAAGGTAACGTTTGTCCTATTCTTCGGGGAGATAAATCGAATATAGCGCGCGCGTTTCGCAAAATATTCAGACGAGACTTTCTTTACCAGACAGAGTACAACTCTAGTGACACGTAGCGACTTGAAAATTTGAATTATCTTGTCGCTAGTCGTAATTATTGGGGGGAAAAAAGGGATTTTTTACAAAGAAAAGTGGGGTATCTTATTTCGCTTATTGCAAACTTGTTTTTAAACAAATTTGAAAAATTTTATAGCATTTCACTCAGGAAATAATTATCTTTTCAATGATACAAAATTTAAACAATTTTTTTATAATCAATGGGGAAATTGTAATTAAATATTGCTTAATTCTTGAAAAAAACTTTTTTATCTCTGCTAGTGGACAAAAGCCCCGCCGTGAAAGAGTTAAAAAAATAAACAATATTTTGTAATCGTTTTTTTTACTTTAAGCATCAAATGTCGCAAAAAAGTTAAAAATCTTTTATTTAATTTTTTATAGTTAATAATCTATGGCAGTGGTTCCCAACCAGGGGTCCGTGGATGGGTAGCAGGGGGTCCGCAAGTGCATTGCAAATTTGACAGAATTAACTTAAGAGTTATGGTTTTGCTTTCTCTTCTGTGCCGATTATGACGTTTATCTGAGTGCGGAGCAACAAAATTACACGTTGAATCATAGTCTTTATGATGTCACACTTTCTCTTGGTTAAACACCAGATATTTGAATCATGTCAAACGTTAGTAGTTTATTAAGCAGCAGGTTAGGCACAAAATTTAGCAAAAGAACCAATTGCAATGGCTGCGAAAAAGAGAAAATATAACAACGAATACATATCATTAGGATTTACTGTTACAATAGATCGCGATGGTACAGAAAAACCTCAATGTTTCTTGTGTGGAAAAGTTCTAGCTAATAGTAGCATGAGGCCAGTAAAGCTAAAGGACCACTTAATATCTAATCATCCAGGAAACGTTTCTGACAGTCGCAATGCATTTTTGAAAAAAAGGCTAGATTTGAAAGAGGCGGTACTTTAGATAAGCATGGGTTTATTCCAACTGGAAAGTCTCTGCTTGAAGCAAGTTACAAAATTGCTTATCAGATTGCCCAGAACAAAAAGCCGCACACTATTGCCGAAACACCAATTAAACCCTGTGCTTTAGAAATAACTGAAATAGTTTGTGGCTCAGAACAGAGAAAAAAACTTGAAAGTATACCAATGTCAAATAATGTTATTAAATCCAGAATAGATGATGTTTCAGAAAATATTCTTAAACAAGTCATGGAAGAATTGGCATCTTCCCCATTCGCATTTAGCTTGCAGCTTGATGAGAGCACTGATGTTTCTAACTGCAGTCAGCTCTTGAGTTTTGTGCGTTATGTTAATGGCAATAAAATCAAAGAAGAATTTTTGTTTTGAGAGCCTCTTTTGGAAACCACAAAGGCTAGCGATGTGTTTAGAATGGTAAATAAATTTTTTGTCAAGCAAAACTTTGACGGGAAAAAAAAATTAGGCTCTATTTGCACGGATGGAGCTCCAGCTATGCTTGGAAACAAATTTGGGTTTGCCGCTTTGGTTAAAAATGGAGTTCCTAATGTAAATGTTACTCATTGCATGCTGCACAGGTATGCTTTAGCAGCAAAAACTTTACCACCAAGCCTCAAAGAAGTTCTGTCGGTGTGTGTGAAAGTAGTTAATTTTGTCAGAAGCCGAGCTATTAATCATCGTATCTTCAAAGTTCTCTGTCAGGATCTTGGATCAGATCACGTTGTGCTTTTGTATCATTTAGAAGTACATTGGCTTTCCAGAGACGAAGTTTTAAAACGACTGCACGAGCTCAAACGAGATGTGTCAATTTTTCTGAAAGATAAAAGAAGTGACCTTTACGAAAATTTTGAGTCTAAATCATTTTTGTACGGCCTTTCCTATTTAGCTGATATTTTTGGCCACATCAATAATGTTAATCGTGCGCTTCAAGGACCAGGTGTGACAATAATGGATTCAGCTGAAAAACTGAAAGCGTTCCTACTCAAGTTGTCACTTTGGAAACATAGGTTGCAAGCAGGTAATTATGCTAATTTTCCAATGTTAGAAGATCTTATCTTGAAGGATGAAACTAAAAAAGAATGTGAAATTTTTATCTCTATGAAAAAGGAATTTTGTTCACACTTGGATACTCTACAAACCTCCTTCCAAGGATATTTTAATTTAGATAGCTTGAAGAGTGAAGCATGGATTCGAAATCCTTTTCTCATTGACTTGAACGGTATTAATGACGAAGATTTCAATAAAAAAGAACTTATTGATCTGAGACCAAGCGAGCTTTTAAAAATTGAATTTAATGCTAAAACTCTGGAAGAATTTTGGTGCTCTCAACAGCAATCCTACCAATCTCTGGCAAAGCAAGCAATTCGTTCTATGATTCCTTTTGCAACAATGTACCTCTGCGAGGCTGGATTTTCGGCTCTTGTGACCATGAAAACTAAGCACAGAAATCGTATGGACGTTCAGCATGATATACGGGTAGCTTTGTCAAAAACCCACCCACAATTCAGTGATTTGGTGCAAAAAACACAACAACAGGCTTCCCATTAAATTTGTTTGCATCATTGTTATTTTCCCATTCATTGTTATTTGTTTGCTTCCAATTCAATGTACCTGTAATCTACTTGTTTAAAGTTGTTTTTCTGATGATTCTTGAAAGTACCATTTTATGTTTGAGCAATTTTTTAATTTTATTCGATTACAAAATTGCATTTAAACGGTAATATTCTAAATGTAAGCGTAGTTTTGCAAAAATTGTTTGTGAGGGTCACTCTTAAAAGTTTAGGGGTCCGTAAGCTTGATAGTTTTTTGAATGGGGTGCGTGACTAAAAAAGGTTGGGAACCACTGATCTATGGTATTCAGAATAAGAAACAAAAAACAAAAACGATTTATTAAGTTTGAAATTAACCTTATTTTCGCAAGCTGCGCAGTAGATTATGCACAAGTGACAAACACTTTATTATCCTATTATCAAGTGCAATTCAATTTGGTTGCTGCTAGGACATCAAAGTTGTTGGTGATGCCCACGTATTTGTACTTAGCTCTGTCGATTATTGGTTTAAAAAGATCTATTTTACCGTAAATTCAAGTTTAGGTGATGAACCAACTGGTTTTCTGAAGTCACTGATATACTGTATATGTTTTATTTTAAACAAAACGTATTTAAAATACTTTCGATCCACCTTTATCGGGTCTGGTCAATCCAAACTGTGAGTTATCCGAACGGGTCCGGATAATTCGAGTCCTTTACGAAGGGGATATTGTGAAAAGTTTAAATAAATTATACACAATTTATTAGTAACTACGTATTTGCTGTTTGTTTTACCTTTTTCATGACGTTTGTTTCGACTATATAATTTATGATAAACTGTTTGTTTGTGTTTTCCGGGCTTTTGATTGTCTGAATCAGTTTGTGCAAATTTTTCCCGAGTATTGGGGATTAGGTTGATTAAGATTTTTGTTATGAGCTAAGAAATTGAAGAAGAAATCTTAACATGACTAATTCATATTTAAGAAAGTGGTTGTAGATTTGAAACTTTAAAAGTTGATAACCAATGATTTCATTTAAGTTTGACGATAGAACCAATTAACATTGATTCGATATCTGCTCATTAACGATAACTTAAAATATTACGTCCAAAACAAAACTTCAAATATCTTTTCTCGCAAAAACTAATTATAATCGTTCATAATTATTTTAAAGTTCGGAGCCACCTAGTGGTCTTGCTATGTCATCCCAGCTTTAGCTTGACTTAGTTTGTTTTAAAAGCCAAGCAATCAAACAGATAGCTTATTTCGGTCATTAGAATTTGAGTTGGGACCGTAAAATTATCTTAACACCACTAAGTGGCTGAAAAAAGTTTCATTCGATGCAGAAAAGTATTTGGATTTCTTGAGTGGCTTAAATATTGCTCTCGAGGTGAAAGAAAAAGAAGACCAGCCATGAACTCTACCGAAATTAAGCTTACAATAAACGGTTATTGCCTGACAAAAACCCTTTGAATAATGGATTTTTTAGTAAATCTTTTTAAGTCTGTTCATTTACGGCATGGGGGTGCAACCTTTAGCGCTGCCGGACCAAATGCATACAAGATTAAACCGAAAGCTGGGCTTACATAGTTCATCGACTATCTGTTTGTTTCTTTAAAAATGCTTTAGTTTTATTGCAAATCATAAAAATAACTTCTATTTACTTCAATGATAGGTTTAAATTGACTTATTTTTCCAATCATTCTATCTAAATTCAAGGTGTAGATCTGCATTCGGCCATAAAATTATTGAACAATAATTTGTGCGGCGAGGGCCACCAATCTATTTCAAAACCACAGCTTTCTTCGAGCCACATAATTTTGCTTTACGGACATGGGTTGCACATACCAAATTAATGAAATAGAACTATTTACTTTAATCAACAATAAAACTTTTCCTCTTCGTTTGGGGGAGATGGAGGGGCTCTGTCAGATGTCAAAAAGAATCTGGTGACGTGGTTGGTGGAAACATGTCTGGCTATTTAGTGGACTATCCAGCTCAATATGAGCATCATAGGGATCATCATTATCAACTTAAAAAATTTTAAAAACTAAAAGCTTATATGATAAATAATGCGATTCGACGAGTGTGTTCGAAAGATCATTTACGATCACACAATTATTCACCATCAGCATCAAAAAGTAGCCCAGCAGTGGCAAGAATTGGCCAAATTTTTTCTAATTTGGCTCCAGACTTTAAATCCGATTCTAAATTATTTCTTATTTTAAAATAGACGTCGCTTCTTTGACTTTAACATGAAATTATTGTGTATTGCTTAAGAACTTCATAACCCTAAACTATTACAGCTTATGGGGTAACTGGTTCTTGCCGTGGCATAAAATCGGGTCGAAGTGGTTACATAGCAAGCCCCAATTTTCCTTATAGCAATTATCCACCCACAACTGAATGTGAATGGAAAATTGTGGTCCCAAGAAGATCAATAATAAAGGTAAAGTAATCTATCACTATTTGTAAGTGCACGATATCTACTATGTCAAAAAACCTATCTGCGATTGTGTTTGTAAAACATTATGCAGGAATTGGTTACAAACTACTGAATTTCATATAGAAAAGATGACGTCAAATATTTTACTAACTGCAGAAGCAGTACTGTTCAGAGCTTTTTGTATTGGTCCATTTGCAGACCCATCAATTGTTTGAAATCGAATCCCCCTGAATGTCGTCGGATATTGCAACACAAATGTTGCAGTTTTCCAAGTCAAAATAACGAAAAAATTCAAACGCAATGTTTCGTTGAAAGTTTTTCACCTGCGGGAATCCTTCACGTTTATTAACTTTTTATGGTTGCCAATATCATCTCATCATTTTATGTCCCATAAAAGCTAAAAAATTCAGTCGCATAAGTTTTATTGTAAGCTTGGTAGTTTTATCGCATAAGTAAATTAAAAAAGAAAAAAATTTTTTTTCTAACTTTCAATCTTTTTTAACAGTTCGAATTCGTTTATATGGATATGGAAAAAGGCCCCAAGCAAATTGGGGGCACTTGTGCCGCCGATTGGGTGGCAATATATGACGGACGAGACGATACTGCTCCCATGATTGGAGGGCAAAAGTAAGTTTATATTTTATTCATAATTGGCAACATTGGGCATTAATTAATATGATGACGTAAGAGTTCCTTGTAAGCGAGCTGTTTACTTAAACAATTTCAATTAAATTAGAAGCAACATGTTTTTTTGCTCATCTATAACAGTGGTTTTCAACCTTTTTTATACGGCGACGCAAACGTATTCTATTTCTATTTTCGACCCCCCTTTTTCAAAAAATTGTATTTAGGCATATGTAGGTTATTTTATGCGTTTGTAAAGGCGCATTAACACAAAAAATGATTTCAAGCAATTCACTCTGTTAAATGAAATTCATGAATTAAATTTAACATCCACAAAACAATGTGATATGATTGGTATTGCATCTTATTTTGGTGGCCCCTAGTTGTCAAAGCAAACCATAAATCTTGCTCTATATTTTTTTATTTCCAGTTTTGTTCTTTATTCCCAGCAATGTAAAGGAACCAGTCTCACGCAGCCATGTTAACCGAAAATGCATCAAAATCAACGTTCCCTCTAAGAGCTTGCTTAGTGTGCGCGGAATGAAAGGCTGTGTGAGCAGTGGTGAATATTACCTGAGCCCAGTGGTGCATATTCCAATTTAGGGGCCCGAGGCAAGAATTTTCAAAAATTCATGTTGTCTGAGAAAAAAAAAAGGTCTGATCTGGGCTTGGATATTTTTCTCCCAAAATCAAAGTGTTCTCTAAAAAAAAAAAAAAAAAAAGGGTCTTCACTTCGATTCCTTAATCCTTGATTTCCTATTTTGTTACCGAAATCAAACCTTGCCAACGCTCATACAGCAAAAGCATGTCTTGCCAAAACTTAGGCAGTGCGCGGCAAAACGAAAGTACTGCGCGGGGGTTCTCTCGTTACTGCGCGGCCGCGCAGGCGCGCAGCTTAGAGGGAACCGTGATCAAAATTCAAATGGTTGCGCTTGCAACTCTGGATAGCGAAAAATCAGTGGCTGACCGATATGCGAGAAAGTCTTCTCTTTGTATGCATAGTTGAGTCATTTTATTCGGCTATTAACTCGGGTGTAGAATCGTCACTGTTGATCATGTGGAAAAGGTTTATAATCGTGCTTTTCATCATTGCAAAGCTTCTATCTACTCGACCACGCTGCAACATTCATATTTTTTAAACTTTTTTGTTTTTGTTTACCCGGACTAATGTGTCTTGTATTTCATTCACCCGCAACGTCATTCAATCCAAGAATAGAACACTAAAAAAAGTTTTAAAACAACTAACTAGCTTACATCTCGCAAATTTTGGTGCCCTCTCACTTCGAATAGTTAACCTTGCTTAGTTTTTGACCAATTCAAATGGCTATTCTGCTTGTGCTTGCACAGCCCTCGTTTACCACTCTTTATTGGTGTACCTTTATAAAAATTTTACTTACCCGGTTAAAAAACGCTGAACTGAGGTTTAACTCTTATCTACCTAAGATGTTTTTTCTGTTGACTACCTAAAGGCGGTCCTCGGAAGACCCTAAGTTTACATGTCCAATACTCTTAACAGACAGTAGCTGCGCAGTTGATTTTTTGATATATCGGAGAAAATTTATTCTAGTTTAGTTAAATGTCTTTACTTTTAATGTATTTGCTATTAGTCTCTTCTTATTTTGCATAAAGTTGAAGGTCCTCAAATTTTCGTTGACTCAAAATTTTGTTGACTCCTCAAATTTATTGCTTTGTTTTGCTGACATAATCTGTTATGTTGGCAAAACAAAGCAATCAACAAAAAATCTATTTAATTGCCGCAACACTAAATCTCACGTGAATCTATGTAAATAGGATTATCTTATGCCACAGCAAAAAGTGTACAAAAATCATGAAGTAAGTCAAAAAAAAAGCCTGCTACACTAAAACTACCCATCGGATTTGCTCAAGTGAAATATCAAAATATTTAGGAATAAATTTTAGGAAAAGTCATAAAATTTTAGATTTTTATTATCAGGACTTTACGAATTATAACGTTTTTAAAAAAGGGAGGTCCTCTGAGGACCCCCCTTAGGTAAATTAGGGTTAAATGCTAAGCTAACAAGTCTAACATGGATTAGATTTGTTTAGGTAGGTATGCCCTATTGATGGAAAACGCAATCAACACGTTTTATGGGTTCAATTTCTAGTTTTTGTGTCCTTGAAAAAGATGCTTTATAACATTATTTTATTCTCTTCTTCGCGGTGTTAGCAAGTAGCTTTGTAAAGAACAAATAAAAAAATTAACCCAAAAAAATATCCTGCATATTCAGAAAGTACTATGAGGTAATCGCCGGACGAAGTCATTAAGTTTAACGCCTCTAACGTTGTCCTGTGAGCAAGGAGGACAATAAGATATGCTGATGATAATGATGCTAACTAAGACTTTGCTGCTAAGCTAACATGCACAAGGAAGAATAACGATATAACAAGAAGCAATCACATATATTTTATGATGCTATTTTTGTTAATTTTATCATCCCTTTCCCTTATTATGCATTTTACATTTATACAAACTTCTCCTTTTATATGGAACGTCATACGTGACAATTATGCTGTAGGCTACCTTATTAATTACAGACTATTAATTCTCTAACTGAGGTCTTTTATCAAAACTAGAGTCTTGATTGAATCAAGTAAACTTCTTATCTTGTTTTGTTTTTTAGCAAAAGGAAAAAATCTCTAAGCGAGCCAGAAACTAGTTTTTTCTACTTTGCTCGAACCAATCTGTTAATCCGCGATGCCCCGCTGGAACATTTGACCTAACAAGCCTTTCCACTTTTTAACTATGCGTTTACAACATGTGTGTACAAGAGAAATTTTTTAAAAACATTTAATCACATTCATTTTTAATGCTCAGTGCTCTTTGTGTTTTGTTAGCTGTAGCGATTTGCTGCCTTGAAACTAGTTTGTGTTTACAGAATATTTTTTGTCATTTTTTGTCCTTATTTGTGCATATTCAACAGTTTTGCTGCGTGTTTCAACGTTTGTTTTACCACACCGCTTAAAAAAATTCTACTAAGTATATTTTGTATAATAATGCAATGAAACCATTTATATTTAATTGTAATGTTTACAATTTTTCTCATAACAAATTTATAGTAAGATTTTTGTCTGATAACCTTGTTATTTTAGCCATAAATCAAACATCAATTGATAGTTTCAAATAAATATTTTAAAAAATTATGAAAATGGTTTTTCTTAAATATTGTACTTTTAATATTGTTCATCAAAAACTCTCACAATCCCTTAAGAATTGCGACGCCCAGGTTGAAAACCACTGATCAACTACTATAACAATAATTTATACAAGAAAAGGCTTTTTTAAATATTTGTGTATTTATATCGATTTGGCTTGTATCTATTTATTTATTTGTTTCATAATTCAAGCATAATAAAAAAAACTTGATATCAAAATTTGTTATTGCTTTTGAACGCAAGGCAATATCAAAATCTACATGCGTGTGAAAATTTGTAACTTTAGAATGCTATGACATCAGGTTTTGTTTAAAGCAATGATGTACAGTACAATTATTAAAGCTAAAACATACAACAAAGAAAAATTTTGAAGTTGAATTGTACACTTTTGCAATAATATCTTTCTTTACTAAAAAGATAAAAAAATTTGTAATTTATTCATAAGTTTGCTGAGGTCACAAACGCAACCACGATAAATTTTTCAAAATGGAAATTTTAAACAACAATTACGACAGCTTCAAAAAGCGATAATGCTCTTTTAGACTTGGGATAACTACTTCAAAAAATCTATGACACTGTATGAAAAAATCAGTACTTCTAAAAAATCTATGTGTATTTTCTATGTTTTCTAACTGAAACGCTTTATTAAAGATATTGCGGATACGAAACTGAGTTTGAAACTGTTTATTCAACCAGCAATTTTGTCCTGGTTCGGTTTCATTCAGATTCATCTTATGAAAGACAAGGGTTCGCCTTGAAATACGAGAAATTTGTTGAATCAGGTTCAAGTTTTTTTATCTTTTTTTAAAGAGTTTTTAACTAAAATACACTTTATGTCTATTTATTTTTATCTTAGATTTAAAGCGTGTGGGATTTGCTTATACCAGTGTTTCTT
This sequence comes from Diplosoma virens, assembly GCA_963680785.1. NCBI lineage: Eukaryota > Metazoa > Chordata > Ascidiacea > Aplousobranchia > Didemnidae > Diplosoma > Diplosoma virens. Next base: position 19,172,742 of record OY796885.1, read on the forward strand.
AAACTATGGGTTGCGACTCAAAAGTGGGTCGCGAAGGCTTGTAAATTATCGCGCGTAAACGAAAAAGATCTGTGCGCAGAAGATTTGAGAAGTGAAGAACCTTCTTGAGTCGTCGTTACGAATTTAAGAAGAAAATGAAGAAAATCGGAATCAGATTCGAGGTGAAGATCTTTTTTTAGAGAACACTAGATTTTGGTGATCAAAATTAAGAAATCTGAGACGGATCCGAGGTGAAGACCTTTTTTTTTTTAGAGGTCACTAGAAGTCACTTTTCACCAGGCTCAATCAAATTTACTTGGGTCGTAGTCATGTTTGCAAATCGTTGTTTTTAGCGATTTTGGGTCGCCGAAAAAAAAGTTTAAGAAACACTGGCTTAAACGATATAAAACATTACAAGAAAAATTTTATTTTCTATAAAAAGTGACCAAGCCAGCCCTCTCCTTTACAAAATGTTTATTTCAATAATGTTTAGATTGTAAGGGTAATTTTTTCTCAAGCATTATTCGTTAGCATTCTTTTGTGCAGTCATCTTTCTACTTCGCATTAACAAGGAAGCGGTCACAATGGCGTTCGTGATGAAGAAAGCTAGCGCGCTTCTTCTGGTGCAGCAGTGCATCAAAGAGAGACGCTGCATTGCAAGATTTGAGTTTTACACCTTGCACTTTTTATTTCTTGCATGTATTTTTAAATTCGCAAAATAATTTTTTATGGCATCGCTATTTAAAACAAAATGTCATTATACGTATCGTCTTTACGCTTTAAAAAACGCTCACGCATTTATTCAAAAAGTTTCTTTGTATTGCAAATTCATTTTTTTATCCAAGCTTCACTTCTTTACGTTTTACCAAGCATCGTTATCAGACTTAAACATATCACTTTGTAGGATTTTAAGTAATGATATTTTTGCACTTTGAACAAGTTAAAATTAAATTTTTTATTGGCCTAGTTTTTTACATTTTTATTCATTTATTAAAATAAAAACTGCTCACCTAGATTTTACAGAATTGAATTTATGATATTAGACTCATTTTACTAAAAAAACAGGTGTGTTGTGGCGTGCTTTAATGCAGCAAAAAGGGTAGTTTAAATTTTAATGACTTCTGCGTCGTAATATCAATATAGTCAAGTTCGTTCTTGAAATCTGTCTACGACAAAACTTAAATTGAGAACTTTAAAGTTTTTTATTGACTTGCTTGTTTGAAGTAATTTAAAACTGTTCAAGGGTTTAAAATAGCAGTCTTCAAGAAAAAGTGAATTTTTAACTGAAACATTTTTAGAAAAATAAGGTCACATTAAGAGTATACCGCTTTTTCATAAATTACAACCAAAATATAGGTCATAAACTTTTTTTCTTTGTTTATGTTTGTATAGAAGACAATGACGTCAACTTTAATTGCTCTTTTGAATCGATTTATCGGCTTTGTCCTGGCTGGGAGCAAAGCGAAAACGATGACTTCGACTGGGAATTCACGAGTAGAACGACTCCGTCTGGAAGAAACGGAAGGACAGGACCAAGAAACGACCACACTTTTGGAACTTCGGGTTTGAAAATTTTACTTAAGAATAGACACACAAACGAATTATCAAGTTTTTTAACGGTGTATTTATATTAATGTGTTGAAGGTTTATGAAGCTTTTGAATTGTTTTGTAATGATCGTTCTGTTAAACCAAGCTTTTATTTGTTTAAACAGACCTATAAATTGGTTATTTGTTTAATTTTGCTTGAAACAAAGAGAGTTTAAATGAGTACAATCTAATCGAAACTTTAAAAAATTGTAAAAATCCCACTTTTAAAAGAAAACAATCAGTAATGTAGTCCAATTAGTAGAAGCCCCGTTTTGACGGCAAACGTGATGGACTCGGTATTGGTTGAATTCCAATTCTCGTCACTCCGTAGTGTCTAAAGAAAAGACACTCAATGGCACTTTCCTCTCCTTGACGGTTTTAGCAAGCACTTTTTAAAGTCAGTCATATCATTAAAAAAACAACTTTTAACCGTACAGCAATACTTTGGCTTTTCCGAAAACATGTCGGAGTGATTGCTTGACCGTTGCTCTAACTTTTACACCTCCAACGTTGTCCAGCAAGTCATAAGAATAAATAAAGACGTAAAAATCACTACCCTAACAACACCGCACTACTTAACAAACAATGATTGGATTAATCACTTTTGGAATTAGGCCAAATGATTCACAACGCCATTTAAATGACAAACTTTTTTTAAAATGTTCACGGTTCAACACTAAACCAGGTCACTTTTCTGCCATGGGAAAATAATTTTATGTTACTTTTCTCTGCTTGGCACTCCAGCACCTCTAAATTACAATTATATTACTTTAAAATTTACTAAGAAAACAATCGATGAAGATTTTAGCAACACCAATATTTTAGATGACAGAAAAATATGCAATCCTGTTATAACTTGATTGTATCTATGATTTTAAATCTTCCGCTGCTCGCGAACAAAAGAAGATATAAAAGCTAGGATGGCCATATTTTCAAAGTGATGAATTGGGACGTTTTTTAAATGTAGGGTTGCCATATCTGAATAGGTGGAATTCCGGACAGACATAGGCGGTTCAGCTAAAAATAATTTTTGGGAAACAAAATAAATTTGTCTCAGATTTTCCTATTTTCTTCCCAAAATCATGGTGTTCTCTAAAAAAAAAAGGTCTTCACTTCAAAGCCGTCTCAGATTTTCTAATTTTTGTCCCAAAATTGTAGTGTTCTCTAAAAAAAAACGTGTTCACTTAAAACTGGTAATACATAACGGGACAATAAAAAAACTGGACATATTGGTTAACCGGGTGGGATGCCGGGACAAGGCCTGAAAAACGGGACTGTCCCGACGAAAACGGGATATATAGCCACCCTAACAAAAGCAGCTAATCTAATGGTGAAATCCATTCTAGCTTAATGCCATTATCCACTGTAGGCCCTACTGTAAAATTTAAAACTTTTATGATAGTATATAAATATCTATAATTTTTTTTCGGATAATAATTATTATCTGTTATTTTTTTCAGATTATTGTTACATGTATTTTTATTTATTAATTATTTTTCAGATAATAATTTTTTCAAACAATAATTATAATTTAGTGCAATCAACTCTTGCTTTAGTGAATAAGATTCCATTCAAAATTTTTGTCTCAACAATATACGACACGTAGAACTAAAATAAAAAAATATATGCCATGTGAAAGTTTAGTAAAAAAATCCTGTTAGCTTGTTATTGCTGGAGTGGAAAGTAAAGCCCTAACTCAAAAATTGTGGCTGTTGACTTTACAGCTGTTATTAATGGCTATCTAAAAAGGGTGGAGTGAGTTGTAAAGTGTAATCTTTTTGCCGTTTATTTTTTGATTTTTAAAAACTAAATCAAGTCTAAACGACTATTAAAGAAAAACCTGTTTTGGTGTCTTGCTACAAACACCTTAAAAATAACTTTTCCAGAAGCAAGCAATAAAAGAAGCGTAATTGTGCTTTTAATTTGAATAATTTTGCCAGCTCTGATATTTTAAATCGAACATTTGACATTCGAGAGGCAATTTAATTTATGTTTTCCAAAACGAAGGACTAGATTAGCGCTTACCACTGGTGAGCCGCAAAGGTCTTTTAAATGGGCCGTCTATTTTTTACTGAGACACTTTAGTTTAAAAGTGCCATCCTAAGATGTACAAAACCTTTTTTTAATCTACGCTAGTTTTTGTACGTAGATGAAACTGAAGAAACTCCATAGAGAATTGAAATGAAGATTTTAATTTTCAGCTGTTCTTTCTGCTGTGTTTTTATACACTTCCCGCCACATGCTTTACTGTTTCCGCTTCCGCTTTTAGTCCAAACTCGCCTTTTATTTAAATATACATAAAAAATCTAAACCGTCTTTGTATCTCATTTTCGTAGTAATTTGCTTCTTTCGTGGTTTATTATAAAAACCGCGTTCTCGGAGTTTAGATAAATTTTTTTTCAAGTTTCGTCGGTTTGCTGATAATTGTTAATTTTGGATTCAATTTACAAATTTGGTACAATTTCATTTTATCGAAATTTTTTCACCGACACTAAAACAATTTAACATTTTTAAATTTATTTTTTCTTTTTCGAAAATTGTTATACTGTAAAAGTACAAAATCTATTTTATGCAATAATTGTTATTCTACTTGTAAGCATTGCCATAATTTTACTTTAAAACCACATACAAGTTCAAAAACTAAAAAAATATTTTGTAATTTAAATAAAGAAAATTAGCTCTTTGAATTTTTTTAAATTGATAATCTCAATAATATCTACTAATTGTCCGTCTGACTGGCATACGACTACATCAGAGGTGTTAAAATTAGATCAAAAATCAAGCAATTACCTTAATATATGGACTGTTGTGGTAATAACGATTAAAGCACTACTTCATTTGCAACCATATAACACGCTTATAAAGCCAAGCTATAGATCTTGGCTTTGATAACCTTTTTGGCTTAACTTACCGTCTTTAAAAATCAATATAACTTTTAAACTTCTTGCGAAGTCTCGCAAGAAAGTGGATTCAATTTTAATGCCTCAATGGTAGGTTTTCTATAGATTTTGTTATCTGAGCCACCTTTTTCAAATCCTGGGACCCAAACATTTATATGAACCGAAGAACATTTATATGACCCCGGTTTCAATTTACTTGTTTTCAAATATTTCCAACAAAGGTTCTCAAACTATTTTCGTTGTGACATCTTCGTAAAAGTCACAAGAATAACCGCTTTTTTTATTCCACTACCGGTTTAATTCTTTTTTGCTGGATATTACTTTGCGTCGAAAAAACACCAAGATTTTTCCTCTCGTTTTGCAAGATATCTGATCCCCATCCAAAATCAATCTAACTTTTGTTATAATTCCGATATTTCTTTTTAAGCCTGTCATTTTCCATCATCCAGATTTACGTTTGGGTTGCAACTTACAGCATTTATTAGCTGCTTGTTTATATTGTATAACTGACTTCTGTTGCCTTTATTTGTCTGGTGCCACAGTAAATTAAAATTCTGCAATGCCTTTGTTACTAAGCACTAGCAGTAAATACAGCTAAGAATCATGGCATAGGTGAGGAATTTGCGGCCTCCATGAAATTTTTGGGCGACCCTCATAAAAGCTAACTCTTGTATTTAAAGATCTACTTAAAATGACAATTTAAAAACCCAATTGAATTAAATAAAAAATGGTATGAAAGCATGTGTCAATACTGGTGATAATAAAAGACGTTTTTTTGGAGATCAGTGCTTTTTGGCGACAAAAGTCAAGAAATACGAGACAGATTCAAAGAATTGACGCTATTTTTGTAGGTATTTCAACTTAAGGGACCCTCCTTTGTTACTGCCTAATATAAATCTGGCCTCGAATAATAAAAAGGTTTTCCTACCTCCGTAACATGGTGTAAGGCTTTCAACTGTTGTTAGGTTATACTTATATTTGAACAAATATTATTTTTTGTTAAGGTTTAAACTGTACTGATTATTATGTTTGGCCTATTCAAGTTTACTTTGCGACGACCTTGGAAATTTAAAACGACGCACCGGGGCGTCGCTACGCCAAGTTTGGAAATCCCTATCTTACAAGATCGAAAAAGAAAAAAAAATTTTTTTTTGTTATTCAATTTTTTATTTCCTTTATCATATGAGACAAAACTACTTTGGTTTCAAATTGTTGTGCAGAGGGAAAATATGCTTACATTGAAGCTTCACGGAAAGAACAAGGCAGTCGTGCTGTTCTGGTTTCGCCGCCAATTCGAATCTCTGATCTACAGATTTACTGCCTCAGATTTTGGTGAGAAACGAAAAGAATTTTTCGGAAACTTTATTACCATTTATCATTACTACACATCGTATTTGCTGCAAGCGATGGTGATAGTAGAATAATTTTCTTACTGGAACGTTTCCGAAACAGTGGTGAAAGTAAAACAATTTTTTTACCGTAATTGCTATTCAAAAATAATAATCTGCTTTTGGCTCATTATTTTTGTCAAAAGCATAAACAAAACTTTTTCAACCCAGCACATAAATAATATAACGAAAAACAGACATTAACTTATTTAAAGACTTTTCATAATGGTTCAAAGTAATTATTCTTTTTCAAGTTTTGACGAGCCATGCACTTGTTGAGTCAGCTGTTCTTCTTCCTTTTCCAAGCCAAGTTCTTACCTACGGCTCTGGATTCCATTTTTGCTGTTAAAAAGCTGATAAAGAGCTGCTTCTCGACATTGCTTGTTGTTATCACATTTCTGATACCAGTAAAAATATTGTTCGTGGCGCTGACTCCTCGCTCACAGTCGGCGTTATTTGGTGAGAAAGAACGGCCACCAGCAACTCATTTAGTTGGTCAAGTATGTTTCTTCCCCACTTGCCTTAAATTTAATACACCAACATGAGTTCCTTGCTTGTTGAGACGAAGGGTATCACATAAACTTTTCACCTCATCTTCTACAAAATGAAAATTTTCCTTTTCAATTTTTTTTCTAGAAATGTTGCGGCAATGCTGGGAAAAAATACCGGATTGCTGATACTGCCCTGAAAAATAAAGCGACCCAGCAAACAGTAAATATCTTTCAAATTTTTTTGAAGATCATTTAAAAATCATGAGAAGATTTGATAAGTTTCCGCGTGTTATTTGGTGAGTGGCTGTACAGTCAATACAAACGCTAAAAAAATGACTAAAAATCATTTGCACAACTACAATAGTTTTTAGTGCATTTTCTACAGAAAGCTCAAGTCTGTGATTAAGACGATGCCACAATATTATATCAGGAAATTTGTCTTTAAGCAAATTTCCGATTCCTGGCTTTGTCCTGAGCATCACGCTAGCTCCATCACTGCAAAATCCAATGAATAATTTTTGGAGTAACTCGATGGTGTAACCATTTTTTAGCTAATAGCCCACAATTTTGTCAGCAATATGAGAAGCGCACAGACTTTCTGATTCTACTAAATCTACCAAAAAGTTAATAGGCGCCGATTTGCTATCAACAGTAGCTCTTATTAGAAACACAATTAAAATTGATTTGTCACCCACACGAGTAGATTTATCCGCTAGAACATTTATCTTACTTCTACTCTCTACAATTTTGGTTAAAAGTTTTTTCTTCATTTGTGAAGATACATGTTCAATTATGTCAACGGCTACAGTTTTACTGTGTAAGACATGTCTCGTTTCTATGGAATCAGTTTGTTGAAGGCTTATCAATCTTTCAAAGTCTGTAAAAGGTTTGGTATTTTTTTCCACTTAATAAGCTTTCCAGAACACTGGAGCAGTGGATTGAAAATCAATTTGCTCACTCTGTGCATCTAAATGAAGGAATACATTTTTCTTTGTCGTTTTAAGAATATTACATTAAAAGCTCCTTTATTCGTTTTTGAGTTTCTGTGCTCAGGGATCTTTTTTCGAAGTGATGAGAGTTGAATTTCCCTTGTGCTATCATAAGAAGTGGCATTGCTCTCTGCCCATTAAGTGAAAATATTGACACCATGTCATGCTCTTACTCCCAAATTGTTGACTTCACAATACAGAGTACATCCTACTTTTCCATCACTGGCGTACATCCAACTGCTTTTTGTTTAAAATTCTCATACTGTTGTTCATTCTATTTTAACGGATAAACAGTTGAACAATTTTCTTCAACTTGATCTTGATGCATAGGTAGAGGATTGTTGATTGCACTATTTTGGGCATTAATATTGCTGACCGTTTTTTAAACTTCAGTTGCTAATTAGCTAAAAGTCTCGTTGCTGGTGTCTTTTCTCTTCCAATATTGATTTATCTTTCTTTGCATTTTACAAATGTTTATAATTTAAGCTACAAAAATTCTAAAAAACTTTAGTTTTAAATGGTAATAGTCCAAATCTAACAACAATATAAAAGCTCCGTTTACAGTAGAAAATTTTAATCAATTGCATTTACTTTTATATTTGCTACAGACTAGATTCAGTTCTAAACCTTTTCTGTACAGATTGGAAAAGAAAAACTGGAACTAGAAAGTTAATATGTTGATTAGTTTTATTTCCATTTTCTAATTGCCCAAGCTCTATCACGGCGGTAATAGAATATTGCGACACTTGACATCAAGACTATTTTTCCAGCAAATCTTTCACCGGCACGGCGTTCCGGACCGTAGTTTCATCAGTGGCTGCAAGGTTTAAGGGAGGCAATAAACAAAGATTTTACGCTTGTTTTTGATTTATTTTTAAATTTGAGAGAGTAAAACATTACTTTGTACCATTTTCAACCACAGACCATTAACTAAATCAATAAAAATTTTTAATTTGTCCTATTTGGCGTTTATTTTGACAAACGTTTACTTTATCGGTACAATGACTGGTTTGGTATATGTAAAAAAGAAGTTAATTATCGGCAGCACTTCAATCATACTACAGTTTGTTTTTGTTGTTGTAGCTTGTTGAAAAATATTTTTTTGCTTTAAAGGAATGCATTGCTTGGTCAATCTAAAACATTTTAAAGTTTAATCGTGTTTTTGGATATGTAGTGAAATGGTTTTTGAACGTCATTCGAGTCTCTTTTGCAATGTTCCAATTTCCAGGTATCATATGCACGGATTCGGAATAGGATCGCTGATAATCTATCAAATAGGAGAGAATGAAGAATTTGGACCAAATAGCCGGATTTTGACGGTCATAAGCGGACCTCATCCCGCCGAGTGGTTGGAAGAGAGACTTGTTATTCCTCGGGCCGATAATAGAGTCAAGGTGAGGGAGATATAAAACACCGCCATCATTGAATATAAGAAATTTTTGTTTTCTACAATGAATCTAAATGAGATAGGGCAACCTTGCGTTCATACAATATATTTAATCAAACATTTCATCTTTAATTTTGCAAGTCACAAAGTCGACTCGTTTTGATTTCTTCTTTCTTTGGCTCCGTCTTTAAGCAATTCGTAAGCCTTTTAATGCTTTGTAGTATTTTGATTAGGCGGCAAAGCAAGAGCAAGAGAAAACTGAGCAGAACTGCAGGTTAACTTTTTAGCACAATTTATCACCGTGATCATGAAAATCTCGCCCCTTGGTTTATAATGTACCATGCGAGTATTTGCTCGTAGGATCGGGTTTTATTCCGTGTGTTTTTACACCAAACAATTGCTGAAATGGTATTTAGCTTTAGCATTGACACCCTGGATAAAAGAAGTTAAATAAGTTTTGAATTTATAAGTTTTGTTTCTCTTTGGCGTCACCTCATCTATCCCCGTGTTGTGACAGTAGCGCTACTGAAAACAATAAATCAAAATTTTCTCACCAAATTCTTAGTTAGATTATTATTAAGACTAAACTATCACCGCTTACTTTTCTGCAATCTTCCACACTTAATTAAACCAAAGAACATCATTTCTTAATTGAATTCAAACTGCTATATAGCACTAAGCTTAATTTAGATTGAACAACTGTTTCCATTAAATTTCAATTATAATAATTAACCTTTATACTTTTATTCGGTTCCAACCAGCAGCTTAAAGTGGTTTGAGAATAAATCTTGAATTGGATAAAACGCAAGTTAGAAATGATTGAAAACTTTAAGAAAGGCTAAAAAATTTAACTCGATTAATTAGCTATTTTTTTTCGGTCAAGAATTCATTTTAAACTGCCGTAATAAAGTGATAAAAGCCGTCGACGAAGCGGTGTAACTGCTTTCAAAAGTCACCTTTACTGAGGTAAAAAAGCGATCTTAAATAGAAAAAAAGAAGAGATTTTGAGAAAACGCCCAAACATTGCTTTTTTAAAATCGAAAAATTAATCCAAAGCTCCTTTAAAACGAATAGCGCTTCAGGCGCTCATGCCGTCATGCCATAAAATTGACTCAGAATATGTGACCTGTTTTACCAGAACAACGACATGCAAATAAGTTTTTGGTAACTATCAAATCTTCTAAAGTTTAAAACAATGATTTTTGACTTTTCTCTCAAACAATAACATCAAATTTATCCACAATCTGAAATAATTATAAGCATGTGGCCATAGAAATAAAGTGAGAACTAAAGAAAACAACGTCGCTTGTGGAACAAAATTTTTTTAGTTGTAAGTTAAGTGAGGACCGTAAAAAATGTCTTTATATCTGGACTTGCAATGTTTTACCCTAATAGGCTGTGAGTCAGGAAAAAGTTAGGACCAGTTTTTGGTCTACATTCTTAATAGATCAACAAAAAGTCATTTAAATAAAAAATACACACTTAAGATTGTAATAATTTATCCCTGATAGTCAAAAAATTTACCCATAGAGGTAAATTCATCTCAAGTTAAGAAATTCCGGTGTAAAACAATGCTTTTCATTATTTTTGGGATCATAAAATCAAAATGTAATAATTTCGCGATTTTCGAAAATTTTTATATTGTACATTATGAAAAGCAATGGATCCACATCAGGGATGTTTCAACAAACTAGAATTTGAAGAAACCTCGTTTGAACAGCTGTAGTCTAGTCTAGAACAAAGATCAGCAAATGCTGCTTTTTGTTGAGTCAAGTTCTGCTTTCACAATCCTTTCCTGCCTAAAAAAGTTGCTAAGGTTTTCTTTTGTTCACTTGAGGTTTAGAATAAAGAAAATATTTTTCGGTCTTGAGTTGATTCTTGCGAAAAATGGAGTCGACAGGTATTCTTTGGACTTCAATTTAAAAATTTTTTTTACTTAAATACTGTTCGACCTTCATATTAATTTTCTTTTTTTAAATTTTAACATGGTCCTTTCCGTTTTTGTTAATAAAAAGTGAAATTGTTTTGAATTAAATTTTTTAATTTATATGTCTATACCTTAAGCACTTTAAAAAAGGGGATTGCTGCTATTTTTCGCTTCAATACTTGCCAATCCCCGGTCTTAAGTAGAGTAGAGCCAAACTTCAAACAACCCGCTTATTTTTAATTCGATTTAGTCATTTAAGTAAAACGCAATTGTTTAGTTTGTGTTTGCTGGGGTAAGAGGGACCCATCTCACGGGCGATATTGCCATCGATGATATTTCAATTATTGACGGTTCTTGTCCGATTGTGACTACGACAACAACAACGACGACGACGACGACGACAACAACTACGACAACGATAGCAACAACAACAACTACTACAACAGTGGCTTCAACTACAACAATACCAATCTCCATTGCAGTCCCATTGCCGATTGTGTTCTTTTCCTCACCTCCACCAGTAAGACAGCGGCACAAAGTTTTCAAAGATATTTTTTGTTGATTGAAACGCTTAGTTTTTTTTAAAGCAATTTGCTCTCCTTTGTCACCTGTTGTAATCATTTTTAAAGAAAAGCTAAATAGAAAAATGTCCATTACATATAGGCTTACTTGCAGTGGTGGATATTGGTTGAGGCGAATGAGGCAGTTGCCTCGGGCCCAACCTCGATTTTAGGCCCCCCTTGAAAATAGCACAGATTGTTTCATTTCGCAGCAGATGTTTTTTTTAGAGATCATTATGAAGTCGGGACGAAAAGTGGGAAATACAAGATCGATTCGAGGTGAAAATCTTTTTTTTAGAGATCACCATGATTTTGGGAGATAAATAGCGAAATCAGAGATGAAATCAAAGTGAAGACTTTTTTTTTAGAGATCACCATGATTTTGGGAGAAAAAAGTGAAAGACGAGATCAAAGCTCTTTTTCTTTTTTAGAGAACATCAATTTTTAGAAATCCTTGCCTCGGGCCCCTGAATTTGAATATTCACCACTGATTACATGATATCTTTCTCTTTGTTATATAGAGTTACAGAAATAATTAAAACCAAAGAAATAACATTGCTTCGATCGCAGAAAGAATCAACAAAAAATCAAAAGAAATAAATTCTTTATGATGTTAAAATTAAATCAAGTACCAAACTTATAAAGTTTCAGAAAAATCATTTTTGAACAATAACGATTAGTTTCAAATGTTTAAAAAAGATAATACAGTACTAGCCATTCAGCAAAAATTTTTATTTATTATTGTGCTTTTTTATCTTCTTTCACGAGTTGCGATTGTGAGGCTCTTTTTCTTCTTAGCTTATTTTTCTTTTTTTTAAATTAGTAATGATAATTCACTTTTGTCGTTCAGATACGGGCGTTTGGCGAGTGTACAAGTGAAGAAATCAAATGCAGAGGTCCTGGTAATTGTGTGATTCCAGAATACGTCTGCGATGGTGAACAGGTAGGTGTAACAACTTTCTTCTTTTTCAACTTTAGAACTGTCTGAATCAAGCTTTCTGAAACACAATTGCTTCTCCAACCTTTTAGTACCTCTAACCAGAAAAAGTTAGGAAACAATTGTTACGGCCCGAAGTGCGTCTTTGGCTTTGTTTGCACCAAAAAAGCAACAACAGCCAAATACAAAAAACCTAAACTTAAAGATTAGACCTAAAAAAGGTTTTTATTTTTATGACCCGACAATTTGTAACGACAGTTTAGTGAAATTGCATAATGAAAACATATGGCACCACAGCTTTTTACAGTTGTACCTTCATGCCAATAAATTTAATTAAAAAAAAAAAATTGGCTGAATTATTGAAACTTGCATAGTTAAATCAACTGTTGTTAATTGTCTTTACATGAATAGTTGTTGTACTCTTCGTTTTAATCACCCGAATATTTTTTCTTCAATATAAGATCTTTACTTTAATTATTTTTTGTTATTTGTGATTCTATCCCGGACGTTTCGCATCAGGACCAACATTCCTTAGTTGTTTGTTATGCAGTAGCCTACCTAATGCTGCAAAACGATAGTTGAAGACGCATTTCATGGTTTAATGAAGTTTCCGCTTAAACATGCTGAGTCTATCAGTGTATTTAAAATAGACGAAACAGTCTTTCTTCGCGATGCTATTCGTAATTGGTTTATCTTTTTCTCTTGGGTAAACTCAGGTTAATCCAATAATTGCTTGACCGAGATTCGCTTGCTTCATAAAGCGTAGAACCTACCGTGAACGCTATAGCAGGATTTCCAGTTCTGAGTTTTTCGAACCCAAATTTAGTTTTTCCTTGTCCTATCTGGGTTTCTAAGTTTTATTTTTAAAAATCCCTTCCAATCTAGGTTTTTTTGAGAAAATAAATTTTATTCATTATTAACCCCTTATCCTCCGGTATTTATATAAAAATTATATGAAAAAGGTCCCATTTTGCGCAGTATCAATATTTTTGAAAAAAAATTTTTTTACAAATCTAATGTAAATAAACATTTAATAGTTTGTAAATAATTGATTTGTTAGCAAGGAAGTATCCTTGATATGTACGACAAAAAATGGCAACGGCTCTGAACACAAGGATTAAAGAGCGTTGTTTTAAGCGTTTTTCTAATTTTTTCTCGACTTTCTGGCTTTTTGTTTGTAATATCCTTATACAATATTGCTTATGTGTTTTGATATTTTATACATTATTTTTCTAAAATATTGCAATTTGCTATATTAAACAAACTCGTTTCAATTTTAATACATTTATATTTTTCGGGTAAAATATAAGACCTGGAACAAACAAGAACTTTTATTTAGTACTCTTATTATGTAGGATAAAGCGCTCTATGACGTCACAAACATGTGACATAGCAGAAAATTGGCTATGTAGCCTATAAAATAGAATTTGTTTCATATGCTCCGAGTTTCATAATAGTGGATTATTCTAGAAGCAAATCGATCTACTCTCATTTATAAAAAAATATGGTCAAGAATTTGCCAACTTCCGTGTTTCCTGAAGCAATTTGAATTTTATTGACTATAGAAGTCTTATTTAATAATGCATGGCAAAGTTGGGACTGACTTCCTGCTCATTTTTCTATTATAAATTTGGTTCCCACAAATCTAAATGATTTTAATCTATAAGCTATTTACATAGTTCTAGTTACCCAAGGATTCAAATTGTTTAGTTTAATCTTTATTTAAGCATATTGTGCAACGTTCTCTTTATATGGCTCGGATGTGTATATTTTATTGTTGTACAGTATCATCATTATCTTTTACGCTCATAGACAAATTATATATTTTTCTTTTTTTTAATTAACTTAGCTACTTCGTTCTAAAGGTACGGCGACCACGCACAATTGACGTTGTGTATGTAATAACGTACATCGTTTAGCCGCTGTTTTCTATTTCGCAATTACTTGATCAATAACAACTTCAAAACATAATACCTTGATTTTACCGGTATGTGCAATATTTTTTGAAGAAATATTTAATTTCAAAAACAAATAACGTATTTTTTACTACTGCTTATTTACAATTTGAAATTGATACCAACAAAAAGTCCGTTTTAATGTGTAGAAAACATTAACTTGTATAATCTATACATAGTGCATAATTCTCACTTGCAACTGTCACAAAATGTAAAATTAGAGCATGCTGTTTTTTGTTTATTCTTTTAATGGAATGTCGTAAGCATGTCAACGCCACCTTTCAATTCGTTTATTCCTCCCACCTTTCTATATATATTTGATTCAGAGAAATAACTTTTCTTAAAATCTCCGAATATTCTATTTGGACATAACTAGATTTTTTAACACTAAGTCCAATGAGTTCTATCTTTAAAATGCGGCCAAATAATAAAAACATATCTTTTCTGACTTGTAAATACAAATTCTAATTTTTGAAAAAAGTACGATATTTTTATAACTGTGTGCGAACAAGAAATTTTAAATATTGTTCGGAGAATGAATTTCCCTTCAGAAATTTTCACGAAACATTTTTTAAATGCTAAAGATTCACCGTTGGAGAAACACTATATAGTTAAGTTCATATTGATTTCTAATTGTTATTTTAAATTTTGATTTTAACTGCTTTATCGTTTTTCACAATAAAGTGCTCTAAACAGCAATATCAAAGTCACATCATTTTTCGAGGTGCGATTAACTTTTCGTTTAATACTGAAATATACAGGATTGTCAATTTAACGACGATGAAGAGAATTGTGAAGAGGGCAATAAAATCGAATCAAACCAAGTCGGATGCAGTGAGTGCATTTATTTCACTATTTAAATTTTTGAATAGCTTTTTTGTCAACGTCGTTTTAAAGTTGTTTCGTTTTGCACCAGCATGATTTTGTAGATTTGCTAAAAACAATTCAAAAGCCAGGTTGAAGAAAAATTAATAAACAGGCAACTTTTAAGTCTTGATAGAATCTACAAAAGTTTTTTCTTCAGCGGTGATTGAGGAGGAACAAATATCAATAGCAAGAAAAAATGTGCCTGAAGTAAAGAAAATAACAGAAAATCTTTCTTTAATGCTTTTTTTGCCATGATAAAGTATAAAAATAATTTTAAAAAAATACAAAGAAATTAAAGACGAGATTTTGTGTTTAACAAATTTATGCGGTGATTTCTATTTTGCGTCAGGCATTTTTTCAATGCAAACAAAAATTTCAACATTGACTTGTAAAGCTAAACGATAAACACAAAGCTATAATAAAATCAGATTTAAGTCATTAAAATATTACATTGCGAAAACTTTTTTAAAAATTTTTTCCTTTATCTAGTGATTTGAAAAAAATCTGAATACTTACGCAGGTTGGGGTCAATGGAAAAGTTGGTCACGATGTTCTCGATCATGTGGGGGTGGCAGCAGAATAAAAGAGCGTGAAGCAATAAATGGCAATCCTGGCGATGAAGGCTGCATCGGGATATCGATGATGACAGAAAACTGCAACACGTGCAATTGTTCGAGTAAGTTATCGATATTTGGATCTGAATTGACCTGGCTTTGCTTTTCAAGCACTTTGACGTGAAACGACACGTTTCATGAGGACCACATGTTGCTATTTAAAGGTTGGAGTGAGTGGGAACAATGGGTTGAATGCAGCGTCACTTGTGGAAGAGGAGGAAAACAAACGAGAAGGAGGACCTGTAACCAGGGAAGTTGCCCTTCTGTGAGTTTCTGCAGTTTTGTTTTTCAATGAAATCTTATAACAGCAGAATATTTTTATGTTCTTTATTCTAAAAGTTAAAAAATTTGTACTTCATGTAAAAATAGTTTTGTAAAAACCTCTTTACGTAATACGCGATAACAAACGCCCAAAAAAACAATTGAACCTTTGCTCTTTCAAGTTTTATTGCTTGCATAATGTCATCCACACGACGCAGAGACGAGAACAAAAACTTCTTCAGCGGAAGTTTAGAATTTCCGACATGCGTTTTTACAGTGCATTGACAATAAATGCAAATTAGCTTTTTTCTGAATTCAAGTCAAGGTCAGTTTTATATTGTTTAAAAAACACCTCTATAAAACTATTTCTCGCTATGTTTCTCCGTAAAACTTACATTGAACAAAAATACTCGGCCATGATATTACATCAGTGGTGGCAAATTACAAACGTGACCGGGCGAGTCCTTTTACCGAATCCGACAATGTGTCTTATCTAGAAATGTAGCTGTTTATTTAGACCAAAAATAGTCTCCCAGAGTAGTGTCACAAATCAAAGTGAAAATTTTTTTTGTCATCGAGTAAGTTAAAGGCATAAATTCACGTCATAAGTACTAGTACCGCCCTCGCACAAAGTCAACTTCTGAATGCGGCCATCGAGCTAAAAAGTTTGCCACTCCTGTTTTACTGTAAATCAAAAAGTAAAACAATCAGTTAATTTTGTCAATAACGTTAGACAATTTGAAACAAAAATTTCAAACGTTTCTTTTGCAAACAATTGAGTACGCTTTGATAAAAAAAAGTTTGTTTTACAAAGACTTGTTGTTTTAGGGAAGATGTGTCGGTCCGTCATTTCAATGGCTTGGTTGCAACAGCCACAATTGTCCGTTTTGGGGGCCTTTTAATGATTGGACAGCTTGTCCAGTCACGTGTGGATTTGGACTGGTTACAAGAACCAGAAATTGTATTGGTGGCAAGGTTAGAAATTTTTTATTTTGCTTTAATTAAAAACCCTAAAAGCTTTCTAAGCTTTTGTACTTATTCCAAGGGAATAACTTTGCCTAAGGCTTACCATGTTGTTGTTGAAGGACAAAACTTATTAAGTATATTACGCTTTTGAAATTTTTTCAAAAATTATATATTTAGTCTCTAATAAACAAAAAAAATAATTGCAAATAACGTAATCAATCATTAAGTAAATTGGTGGTCAGTACTATTTTGTCTCAAAACATTTGTTTTATTGCAATGAAACTAGTAAAATTTTTCATCAAACGTTAAAAATTTTCTTTTATCGCTATGTAGCGCTATGCAGCTCTTTTGCAGTTTCATCAATTTTGGTTTTTAATGCTTCATGTTATTCGGATTCGTGCCAAGGCAATGTTTCGTTCATGAACAAGATTTCTGTATTGTTGGTCTTTTGTTTTGTATTTCAACTTTTAGCTGAGCCCTATTTGTCAAGAATAACAAACGTTTTCAAAAACTACCCCTATCCAAAACACATTATTTATCCAAAACTCATTCTTTAAGAAGGCTGAGAATTTATTTAAAAGAAATAACTGTTTCAGATGCGTAAAAATTGTTTACTTGCGGATGTTTCAAGCATTTCCATTTTTTAATGCTTTTGTAAAATATTTTTCAAAAGAAAGGCAGTTTTAAGAATTCACTTAAAAATAACATCAAGCACTATCAAACATTTTACCATTTATAATTGTAATCGTAAATGGTGAAATGTTTTTTATTGCTTTCTTTTAATGTTATAATTAAAGAAACTTTTAAATCAAAAAGTTAATTCTATTATTGATCAACTGCTGTAGGTCGGGCAAGATGGTTGTCGGGGCAACGGTACGGAATCCCAAACTTGTTCCGAAAAGAATCCTGATTTTCCTTCTTGTCCAAGAAAAATAATTAGTAAGTGGGTACTAAATTTTTTTAAATATATTTATCGTCATACAAAAATAAACAATTTTTAAAAGCAGTTTCGACTATTTATTGTTTTATAAAAAAAAAATACAATTCATTATATGACATTTACCCTGTCGCTTTATTGTGGAAATTTTGCGAAGTATATTTTTATTGTTTGATGGCATTAAGATTTGTTTGAATCGATTCGACTTTTTCTCTTTAGTTTTCTTTTTCTTTTCTATTATTTTGCTGAATCTCAACTAGAAAAATGCTCTGTTATTTTTCGTTAAAGAGTTTAAGCCATAACCATAATACTTGTGTTTTTGCCTTGTTGAAGGTGTAGTTCAAAACAGAAATAAAGTAATGGCTCTTAAATACGAAATTGAGAGAGGTTAAACAAAGTATTTTTCTTGAAATAAAGTAAAAATTTTTTGGCCAGCTTATGGATTTTGGATAGATTAAATTGAGAGGATAGATTAAATAGATTAATTTCATAAGATTGGAATTATAATGTTTTATGAATTAAAATGCATGATTCACAAACCAAAAAGGACAATTTGATTGTAAACACAGATTTTGTTGAAGAGCTCTGACTGTAATTGTGCAGCATTTGAAAATTACAGTAATTAACAAACCTTCTAATTTGAATTGCAAGAGCAAGTGCGCAAAGCCACGGCCTCAAACAAATGCTGGAAACATAAATTTGGACCAAGTCACCCTCAGGGAAAAAGTAAACTTACGTAAATTGCTTGAATTAAATGATATAAAGGTTGAGGAGGAAGCTGCCGCAGCTTTATTTACTAGTTTGAGTTGGGCATTAAAACAGTGCGGTAACTTTTTCATAAAGAAAAGTTATGCTTCAATATTTGGCAAAGATCAACATCGTTTTGGTTTTGCTCATTATTTTTTTCTCTGTGAACACTCGTGGAATCTCGGAAATCGTCGCTGGTAAGTCTTTTTTATTTTATTTGTCTTTTGAAATTGTCAACAAATTATTGATTTTATGAAGAAATTTGAATTGAGGTTTTTTGCTAAATTAAAAAAGAATAAAAAATATCAAGTGCAAAAGCAATAAATAAAGCAGCAATATTTTTCTGCAAAGGAAACTTTTTGCTTGCATTACACTACTCAGACCTTTTTTTTAAATGTGCCTTTGTTATATCAAATTGTTACAAAAATGATGGCCGCTAAAAAGGTTGTGTTTGACATAGCCAATTTAACGTAGTACTAATAAGGTCTATTGCTAGAAATTTGGTATGCATTGAATTTTATGTGTGCTTTTTTATAACGTAGTACAATTTTGCGCATAAAAAACTTTTTAATGCATAAAAGTTCTTAAATTAGAAAATGCATGAACGCGACCTTTCTTTACTTTTCTTGCATAAGCCTAAACTTGGCCATGGTGCAACCGAAACATCTACCAATGTCAATGCAGCATGGAGCGACGGGACCACAAGTGATAACATGGATATGAAAGTTTACCGTATCGTTCATATTCTCCAGATCAGCCACTGATTGATTATCATTTTTTTAAAAACATTTTTGATGATAAAACTCATAGGTCTACACAAGAGCTGGAATCATCTTTCAAAGATTTTGCTGCATCACAGCCAAACACTTTTTATCAATAAGGAATAAATAATTTTGATGATAGATGGCAGAGGTGCATAGATGTTCATGGCTCGTATTTTGACTAATTCCAAGATTTGTAATTCTAGTTTTTCAAGAATAAATTGATGTTTCTGAAATTGGCTATTATTTTTTGCAACAATTTAATAAACAAATAAAGATAAAAAAACAAATAATAAAAATCTTTTCTTAATAACTTTTTATCGATCCATTTTGTTTTTAGAAATCTTGGTAAAGTTTTCATTTTAAATTTGTTTAATTATTAATTCTAATTGTTCAATGCATAGACACGACATGTTACGAAGGTATATCTTCATATACTAGCCCTCTACCTATTATCGATTCTGTTCATAAACGAAAATGTGCAAACTCATCATTTGATCCCGGAGACTCGTCTGGTATTTTGAGTTATAGCTGTGCCTTGTTAACATACAAGGCTATTTTTCGTGGTGTGAAAAGTAAGTATTGTTTTTCTTTTTGCTTGTGTAATTTTTCTCTGACATTGTCACAACAAAGCTGCCACGGTTTCCTATGCTGATTTATTTTATTTACTTTTCACCGCTATTTCTGGATTGGACTTTTTGTCATTTTTAAATTTATCCTCTTTTTGTTATAAATTTCGGTCAAAAATTGAAAAATAAAATTAAAATTTTTTATAGAAGGGTTTTGTTAAACCAAAGATAAAATGGAAGAGACTTTGGTGGCTCGACCCAAATAAAGAAAAACCATTTTTTCGCCGCTTTTGTCAACAGGACCGGTTTGGATTTCTGAATCTATCTGCTATTTTTTTCGCTTGCGTTTTCGCAGCTGAAGTTTTCAACTATTCAGAGTGGAAAAAACAATCAGAGTACAATATCGCAAAGATTGCAAACATATAAGCGTAAACAAAAAGATAAATTGTATTACAATAGATAATTGGCACTTTGTTTGGCATTTACGAGCACTCATATACCTCAATAATCGATTCTAAGTTGTAAAAAAATCATATTACTCAAGACAAGGAAGCATAAAAAACTTTACACGAAGAAAAAATTAAAAAATACCAAGAAATGTTTTTACAAAAAATCAAGATGTAAATAATGATTCATGTTTCCAAAATGATTTCAATCTTGATCTTGTTTCCTGTTAAATTTTAGTCACGATCAACCAGGCAGCTTGCCTTCACACTGACGTCTGCGACACTTTCAGCTGCAGCACTTTGAACAACGTATCTGGTCTTGCTGCTTTGACTGATTGCAAAGCGCAATGCTGCAGCGATAATCTGTGCAACGCGCCACAAAACGGCAGGGAAGCGCAAACGATTGCGACACGAGGTGATTTGATGTTGTTTTTGCATTGGCATCATCTTAAAATCTTTAAGTGCTTGTTGAAAGAATTTCTTTGGGTCTCGACAGATGTTTGACATTTGGGAATTCCAAGCTAAAACGGTGGAAGATGTTTTCTTGTCTTCCTTGGGAAAAAGTTTTTGTACATATCGTGTTGGTTACAAAAGAATGAGCTCCTCAAAGTTAATCGACATTATTTAGTAGTTCAAAAAATTTATTTGAAAAAATATTATTATGATAAATATGTTACGTTTTGCTTAGGACTGTTCAACAACTTGCAAAAATAGAATCGTTAATGGTATTTTTTTTTCAGATCTTTTGTAGAAAGCCCTCGTCACTAATGCAAAAATGTGAGATTCGAGAAAAACACTCCCGCCACGTTTTAAGTACTGCACGGTGGCGGGGGCTTTCTACAAAAGATCCTTTTTTTCTTTGAAAATACAGCAATATGTCTTGATGTAATAGATACATTCTTTGTTTTTTCGATTTGCACGTAAAATTGTAATGAGTTCAAATAAGTTTACAGTTAAAACTAAATTTTTTTTAGTTGTTTCACAGATAAATTTTTAAAAATTTTATGGTACAATATACTTATTTTTAGTTTTCCTATTTTCGTAGATACCTATTCAGCAAAAAACCAACCAAGCAAATAAACAGTAGTGCTACCTTGCTGTTTTATAACTCTTTTCATTTAATCTCCATAAACAGAAATTTTTTCATGCTGGTATTAAAATCATTTGCCACGTGACCACGTGGCGCGAAGGCCATTTCGATTGAAACCGCGAGCGACACACAATCGCTTTACGTTACGGCACTTTACGTCACTTTGCATTGCATGAAGTTCTTAACAGGGTGTTTTAACGCAAATATCATTATAATAATCGAAACGGGAATAAAAATTTATTTTGGACAACTACACCTTGCTTTCAATATATGACGATTGTTTTTAGTTTCCTCAGTATTGTCCGGCAAGTCAGAAAGATTGATAGCGGATATAATAATGGCACATCGTTCGTCTCTGCATTTGCTAGCAACAAAAAGTGCAACGCAAAACTTTCGAAAACATGTTTAAAATTGTTTATAAATGCCTATTACATAGTCCTTTTGTAATACTTCCATCCGTAAAAGATATATTATGACTTTAGAAATTACATTCAATGGAAGCTCTTATTCAAACTACTGTAGAAACGATATAGAAAAAATGTTGCTCTGTTCTGTTATCAGGTTCCCCTCTGGCTTGTTATTCTGGTTTAAAATATACGACGCTGCAAAATAAAATAAACACGACAATGATGTTGACGTCATGTGGAGAAGGAAACCAATGTATGTTGGCATCTGCGTCTGCTCTAGAGTCGGGCGTTCGAGGTATTTTTGAAATTACGAATGTTTTTCAGTTCTTTCGCTTTTAATATTTTTGCCATCTGAGAATTTCACCTAAAAACGATAGGAGCTGTACAATCAAATGCACTTGAAAAGCTTTGCTGCAGTTTTAGTAATGAAGATTGTAAAATCTTCTTGACTTTTCAATTGCTTGCACTTTGTTTCACTCTGTTAGAGAAAAAGTTTCTGATTAAAAAAAATTGATTTTCATTTTCAACAAACTAGTAAGGCTATAATATTTAAAAAAACAGTAGTGTATATCAAAAACTTTATCAATGTTTCAATTCAGTAGTTAATCTAAACAAAAGAGCCATTTCAGCATTGAATCAGCAATCGCCGAAGCGTTAAATTTTGACAAACATCAATTGAATATTTATAAATTGAATATTTATAAATCGCTCGAATTGCAACCACAAAGCTTTAACAAAAATGAGGGCCTATATTAATTCATATGATGGACGATCTATTTCATTTTATCACATGATCAATGAAAGATATGTGCGAAGAAAAGAAAAAGTTTATCTACTTCTTGCTTGTAACTATTGTAAAAAACAATGCGCTCTAAAAAATTAAATTAGAAATGTATATCAGTTTTCCAACCTTTTTTCTGCTAGCAGCTTTTGATAGAAAACATTTACACAATAGTAAGTGCTACAAACCCTCCTCTAAAAGTAGATAAAAGAATAAAAAAAATTTTTTTAAATAATAACATTTGACTGTCTCTCAAAAAGCAATTTCATTAAACTTTGCTCAAAATTTTGCGACAGATATTAAATACTCCACAAGCAGTAACAGCTTTAGTACGGAGCGAACGGAGCGGCCGTACCGGGCCCATCTAAATGACGACGGTTCACTTAATTTTAGAACGAAAGCACGGATAATGTACTCGATTGAAAGTGATGACCTTTTTCTTTTTTTTTAGGAATCACTATATTTTTGAGACGAAAATGAAGATTTTGGACATTTATTGAAAATGATGACCTGTTTTTTTGGAGATCACTTTATTTTGAAACAAAAAAATCTTGGCACACTAAAAAATGCCCCTATTTTTTGCAACGGGCCCCCCTTTTTTTAAGGCCATCACTGCTCACAAGATACCTTGACGCAGATTACACTACTACTTCTTTAAAAGCCCTCGATGGCTTTGGAAATCTTAACCTTCATCAAATATGATAAACTCCGATTTTAATACAATTCAAACAACTGCAACTTTAACTCACAACTAAATCACCATTATACAGGCCTACAACAAAAATTTAATTTCGCAACGTGTTTGACAATCTAGAAAACCAACCTTGGTAGGTTAAAATAACTTTTAATTTTATCTCAAGATCAAAACGCACATTTATAATCGAAATTTAGAACCGATTTTTATCATTTACTATTTTTAGGTTATTTAAGGTAGAAAAGTGATAAAATGAAGTAACTCTCCATATATCCTGTTCTTGCTGTTTTACGCCCTTGTTCCCGTTTATCTACGAACAATTAAAAGTAATTTTGGGTCATTGCTAATTGGAAACATACAAAAATGATAAAATTGCTCATTCCAGTTTTTCAAAAAATGCTTAACTGAACATCATAGTTTCTAAGCTAAGAAAAACTAAAAAAATATATATTTCTGCATTTTTTGAAAAAAAATTATAATAGTTTTAAGTCACTGTATATTTATTACAAAAAATCACCAATCGTGCGTCCTTATGGATCATATTTTTAAAGCTTTTTCTGTTGTAGAATTTTAATTTTTATACGGATTAAAAAAACTTATCAATTATAAAACTCTATGTTTAAAAAGGATTGTCTTTAAAAAAAGATTTTTAATATTTTCCTCCAGCCTATTTGATTTTAAAAGGTTATGAATTTATAAGTTCATTCATTTTTTAAGAAATTTATCATGCATTTTTCTACGCGTTGTTATAGCTACAGAAGAAACCTTTAAATTCTTTACCCTTCTTGATTTCTTTTATAATTGTTTTTTATGTTTTGCATATACAAGCAGTGACATCGTATCCTTCTTTTTAAAAAAACAATCAATCAACATACATTGCTAAATTCACTAAAAATGCTTTTTATTTTTTCAGTTTATGCTTACAATGCCCAGTGTGCATCAACACGGTTATGTGCCCAAAAATCGTGCTTTCCTTTGATACCCTCCTTGCAGGATATGAATGTGACCCAATGTAAAGTGCGGTGTTGCAGAAAAAACTTTTGCAATAAAGTACCTAATCAAGTATTAAGTTTATTTAAAAGTTTTGTAAAAATTTTCGATACGTTGACAGGACCCGTGAACAACTAAAGTTTTTTGTAAATTTTCTGTTTTCAAAAAAAAAAATAGGATAACCAAAAAAAATTGGGGGGAATCGTTTCAAGTAATCGGTTTTCTCCTCAGTTCGATAAACTTTTTTGAAGTGCTTGTCACCGGAAGCTGAGAGACAACAATCACAAAACTATACAGCCAAAACCTAAAAAAATGTCATGAAACTATCTTTCAGGCGAGCTAGGTTTGGTTGAGCAAAAATGTATTTTAATTTTATTTAAAAAAAAAAAGTTTCTTTTCTTAAATGCAATGTAGGTCTATGTATATTTATATGTACAGTGTATATTTTGTTCTTGCTTCCGGTCTATTTACATTGATTAGTATAACATGAATACATTTTAAGTTTTATATAGTCAGTTGATATTATTTGTAATTATGCGTTGCCCTCATAACCTAGAAAAGTATTGTGCATAATGACCTTTTATTTAGTATTTTCACTAGAGCACTTTGAGAGATTTATTTTTGTGTATTATCCTGCTTTTTTTTATGTGCTGTACTCAATTTGTTTAATTTGATCTGTTTTTAATTTAGGTTGAAAATGAAAGGGGCAAAAAGAATTCGAAGATGGTTCGACCAGGTGATTCCCCAATTTCAGGATTAAAATCATTTCATGGATTTTTTTAAAAGTCACCAAACTGTTTTAATTGCTGAGAATTCAAGGGTTAGAGGGGGTAACTTTAGGGTATGAACAGGGGATTTGATATGACAGAACAATAACAGGTAGTTGGAGATGAGTTTGAAATTTAAGCAGTTGTAAAAAATGAAAACCTTAGAATTATGATTTAAAAAAGTAATAAATTTTTTAATTTGAACAAATTCTACATCACAACTTGAGCAACTTGAAAACTCATTTTTAAAGAAGTAACTTGCATTACTTTTTCAAAAAAAACACAGTTAAGAAAACTACAATCTATAACTTCTCTTCTCTTCTATACCGGAATAATTTGCTTTTTCTTTAAACTCGAAAACGTTTTTCTTTTCTAATCTTGCTATTTTTATAAACTTTTACGTTCTTTGCTTTTTGTGAACTTTTTAAAACGGACAACTGCTAATCTCCAGCATGTCCACGACGAAATCCAACTTTGATCCGTCAAAGAAAAAGAAACTGTTCTCCGCCGTGCAGAAATGATAGAGATTGTTCCGGCGGAAAAACTTGTAATTGCGACGGTCCGTGTGGCAAAACATGTTCAAATCCAGGTAAGTGAGATACTATTAAATTTCCGTTTGGTACTGGTTAAATACGCAGTCTACCAGAAGTTAGTCAACAAGCTTTTTGACAGATGGTAGACCGCATATTTAACAATTAAGGAGGTTTATTTGTAGACTGCATACTTAACCAGTACCTCCATTTTTTTATATATCCGCATAATTTTTGTGCTAGTCACGATCATGTTGGAAACTTTATGCTTATAAAAATCAGGCCCGTGTTAAAATTGCTGGGCTCATTTAGAGAATTGATGGTTTTCAGCCGCCGTATAATTAAACAAAGTAGTTTGTATTACTCGATAGCAGCAAATAATTATTTTCCTATGACCCGTGCCCACATGAAACATTGTTTCATTATAATGAAATTTCCTAACTGGCGGTATTACAATTACTATTTGGGGTATTGAGTTGAACTAAATTTTTGATAGTATAACATAGAAATTATCTACCAAAAATGAAGCAATTAAGTTTCCTTTTCTATTTAAAGAAGTTTTAATGCCGAAAAACTACAGACACCAACCTTTAGGGCTTTGGTACGAAAGGCCACTTTCAAAAATGCTATCAAATTTGGAAACTGTCGGTCAATAAAATTTGAATAAAATATTTTAGTTTTTTTAAGTTAATTTTTTTGTAAAAATAGGACTTTAATTTAAGAATATTTTTTGTGGCACCAATTTTCTTAAAAGCAGTAATTTTTTTGAGTCCTATCTAAAAAACTAAAAATTCACCTAAATATTTTATTCCAACATTTTGGTGTAAATTTTCAAAAATGCTTTTCAATACTAGCCTATGATATTGATACAAATATAATGTATAAATAGTGCTAACATACGAAAACCAAAGATGTAATTTTAATGGCGTAATTTCAAAATTCCAAGTTTAAACACTTTCAAATAGGTTTTTAGTTTGTTTTACATCTTTTTAGTTTCAATCCCGAAAATAGCTTTTCTTTTGAGTCCACAAAATCATTCAAACCAATCTATTTTTATTTAAATTTGTGAACGCTTATATTGAAACTCTTTCTTTCAGGTACTACTTGCTCCCCACCAATTTCTACATTGCCAATCAAGGCAGGAAGAAATATATCGTGCAGTAGTGGCGACTCCGTAGGATCAAGATGCAAGTTTTCTTGTTCAAAAGAATATCGCATGATAGGATTCGCTAATATGAATTGTCAAAGTAACGGCCGCTGGGACAAGCCCCAAATAACAACCTGCCGAAAAACTTCTGCAAGTACATGTGGGTTGAGTTTTTATGATGTGACTACCTCAGTATCATCAAATTTAAACGCAACTTTGCTTTAATTTAACATTTGGTTATCAACTAATTTAACTTTGATTGATTATTTCCAACCCATGAACCACCATAACTTATAAAAAATTTTAAAAGTTCCAAAACTGTACTTATAAGGAAAAAACCAGAAAATTAATAAAAATTTCCTCTAGTGATCACAGCCAAAAATTTTTTAATTTCTGAGGTCTTCCTGTTTTATTCAAAACTTTAAAAGTTTATAATTCTAAGTATTTTGAAGCCACTGTGTTTGATTAAATACAGGAAGCAAGTTTTAAAGTATGTCAGTAGACGCCAACAAGTACAGCAAATTAGTTTCAAGTAATCTATCCCAGCATGGGTTCGTTTGCCTGCTTCTATCTCGGTCAAGATTGATTGTTTTTTAGCCTCAAGACCCGCAACTTGTCCACGACGCAATCGCGCTATCGCTCGAAGGTGGGGAAGAGCACGATGTCCGCCCGCGTGCTCACGTGACTCGGATTGCTCTGGTGGGACGACGTGCTTGTGCGATGGTCCGTGTGGCCTGTCGTGTTCGCGCGCGAGTAAGTTGAAAAAAATTGAGCGTAAATTCTAACGGAAAACAGTCGATTTTGCTTTATTCCCACCCCTGCTGAGATTGCAGTTCTGATCACTTCTCGATAAGATTTTATCCTCTAATCAAGATGTCACGTGCGGGGGCCGCTTCTTAAAAGTGCGCCAGCGAGGAAGAAGGATCTCGTGCACGAACAAGGTTGGCGTTGGATCCGTATGCACAATTACTTGCATGCCCGGGTTTCGACGCAGGGGGCCTCCCAGACGTTATTGCCAGAGCAATGGAAGGTGGGATAAACAACGGGTTTCAACTTGTAAACGAGCGACACCCAATAGAAGTAAGCAAATAATTTGAAAGCTTTTTAATTGAAAAATTTGTATGAAGGCTTTCGCCAAGATTTTGCTAAATAAATTTTTACAAAAAATACTTTTAATGCATTTCTTGATGCGTTAACCAAAGGTGTACCGGAATTGCAGTTTTCAGTCGGTCTGGAACCAGAATTTTTTTGTACAAAGTACGTGACAGTTTTTAAAAGCCCAAAACCAAAACAAAACCTTCTATTGTTGGTCATATGTTGTTTTGTGCTTAGCCAGTTATAAAAACAATAATAAGCTTCATAAAATTTAAAACCAAACCTCGCATTTCACTCTTTTTTTACACCAAAGCATGTCACCAGTTCACATTGCCTACTTTCGCAACATTGCTCTTCCGTCATAGGGTTGCAAGGGTGGCAAGCCGTTTGCAGCAAAAACAGAAATCGTAAACACAAAATTTCGTCAAAATTTTGGTACATTATTAATGTGGATTCACCTGGTTCCAGCCGGAACTGAAACAAAACCGAAAGTTTATTGAAACTAAATTCTGGCACGTTCCAGGTGTCAATTTAATATTTAATATTGAACAAACTTTCGTTTCAAACTTTTTCTTTTTCCATTACATCGGTTAAAGTGGCGTTAACTGCGACAAAAGCTTAAGCCGCCCAAAAACAACATTTTCAATAACGTTGTTGCTCTTTAAGACTTTGTCCAATCTTATTTTCTTTTTTTCAGATCGACTTCGATGCCGACGTAAAAAACCAGCTCACGATCAATGCTGTGGGGCCCGGTCGTTCAACTCGAAAAATTTTCTCTGCTGCGGTCGACGAAAGTTGGTGTAAGTTGATAGTCGCAGTGTTTGCTGAACGTAAGCGTTTAGAAAACCAACTCTTTGCTTGCACTCTCCGACAACATCAAGGATTTTTGTTTTACCAAAATATTTACGTCATTTTGAATAGTCGAATGATGAAGTAGTAGTCTAGGCATTTTACAGTAGATACTATTAGAAAGAAAAAATTAATTCATTCACTTATTCAGTTTATTTAGAAATTTCTCATTTGCTTTATTTTACTAATCGCTTTTTGTTTTTTGGCTTTTCTTATTTCTTTTTTATTTTTTAGGAGCAAACGTGTCGTGGATCAGTGCTGTGGATCCAGAGGATATCGCAGTTCAACGCAAGGGTGTTGCGGCGGTTCCGTTTTCAGGGTAAAAACTCGTTCGTCATAAAAAAATTTCTATGCTTTGTCGCAACTTGTGAAAAAATTTCCTGTTTTGCTGCTTTTTTTAATTCGAATCTAACTAGTTTATTATTAGCTGTTACTCCTTAATTTCAATACAAGTAGTTCGCTTATAAGAGCCAGTTTTTTGCAGAAATATTTTGTGCTTACCTAAAGTTTATGCTTAATCGACCTTTCTTGTCAAAGTTGTGTTTAAAGACAATAGCAAGAGATAAACTATTTGTTTCACCGAAGATGTAAAAAAATCATTTAATTAAGAAATATACGAAAACAATCATTAGGCTTAGTTTTTAAAAATTTATTCTTTTTACCAGTTTTACAAGATGGTTTGCAAGTACATTGTGCAATACTTACTCTGCCTATAAATATGCGTGGTTTTTTACTTCATCATTGTCACAAGTTTCATTGAAAGTGTGACACGAAAAGCTTCTGGCATAGCTTTACTGAAAGCCATTTTGAAGTTTTTTTCTATTTTAGAAATCAATAGAAGGATGTTGCTCTGGTAAAATTTTCAACGTATCAACACATCGTTGTATTGGAGGATTGAACAAGCGAATTGTCTCAATACCCACAAATAATTTTGCGGAAGAGGAAGAAGAGGAAGAAATAGAAGAAGTGGAAGAACTGTAATCATTTTAAGCTGGTTAGGTCTAATTGTTCGTAGGATGAACTTTTTGCAAATAATTTGTCGTTTGTTTCAGCTTGTTTTGGAGTTTTCTTTATAAATATGATAAAAAATAATAAAAAACTATTTATACAGCATTGTTGTTTTTTAAATAGAGGTCAATTTTATAAGTTAGACAAGTTTGATTTTTATTGACGTGATTAAAAGTGAAAAAACAATTTTCAGCTTGACTTTCATACAAAGCCAATTTTACTGCAAGTAGAGTTAATTGTCGAAACTAACAATTACGGTTCTTTAAAGCCGTTTTTTAAAGAATGAAGAAAGATCAATAAAAGACGTCACCATATAACACAGTTTGTCGGACTTTTCATTCAAAAGTTGGAGTGCTCAAGGCCTGAAGTGCGCATGCTACGACTTTTGCTTGAAATTAAGCAGATCACGATTGAACATGATTTTAAACTAAGGAAGACTTTGATCAAACGCTTAAGAAAAGTGAAATAGCCAAAAATCGCACAATGCTTGAGAACAAAAGCCTCACATTGAACGTAATTCAGCGGTTTTTAATATTTTTCCTGCCGCCTACCACACCTATTGCGATCAAGCACTCCGTGATTTTAAAATTGACTTTTACTGAGTTGAGATCTTGCAAATAAAAACAAATCCGTATTTCTTGCGCAGGCTGCACTTACTT
The DNA here is from genome assembly GCA_963680785.1 of Diplosoma virens. Lineage (NCBI taxonomy): Eukaryota > Metazoa > Chordata > Ascidiacea > Aplousobranchia > Didemnidae > Diplosoma > Diplosoma virens. The sequence continues at coordinate 19,203,028 of OY796885.1, forward strand.
TTTTCTATTGACTTTGTCTTTTACGCGTTAATTGTTGACAGTGTGGTCGACTGGTTAAGAGCGCCGCGATTGATAGGGAACGTGAAAGACATAGTCGTGATTTAAGACCTATCCACGCCTTCCTGTCGTAAACTTGGGAAAGGACTTTACGGCGCTTTCCTCTGCTTGGCAGCCTTAGCGAGCAGCTCTAAATTTCGGTCACTGAGAACTAAATAAAAAATTTATCGGATAGCAATATATCTTGGCATCTTCGGAAGCAAGTCGGGGTACGCCTCCTACCCTTTTCTTTGAGTCAGGAGGACAAATATAGAAAATATATTTAAAAAATAAAAAAAACTTGTTTAAAGTGCAAAAGTCCCAACTATTTGATTAATACGAAGGCTTAAAATAAACGCAAAAAGTAAAAGTACTTTAGCGCAACAACATACTTGAATATATTCTTAGTTGCACAAAACTTTAAAAGGACCATTTGTACTGACGAAACCATTGAGTAATGTTAGTCTTTAAAAAGACTGTTTTTGTTTAGAATTCTTTTGGCCAACTCTCGTCAGAAGAAATCGTTGGCAATGACGTACTGTAAAAAAACGTGGTCACATAGAGTTAGAAAACATTAAAAGTAACGCGTCTTTGATTGGTTGTGCGCTCATTTGCACCGTAAGCAAAAATGCTTCAGTTCATATACAAATTCCTTCCCGCGACAAATAGAGGGTTCAAGTGATTCTGTGAAAATGTCTTTAAGCGTTGCCAGATGAAAAAATGATTATCCTGTAGCTAAAATTGAGAACCAGTTAATATTAAATTTTTACTCACAAATCTTATTATCTGACAAATGTTGACCAAAAGCCGAATCCGAAATAAGTGCATTTTGAGTGGATTTGTATTGACGAATCTTTTTGAGGTAATCTCAACTCTACATAAGCTATGTTTTCTTGCGGTTCGTCATTGCCAAAGCTATATTTTGAAAAGAGTTGGCCGAAAGATTTGTAAAGAAAAACTATCTTTTATAGATTACCAGAAATTAAAAGAGTTAATGGTTTTATCAATACCATTGGTTATTTTAAACAACAAACTTGTGCATAAAATGGTAAAGGATTGTGACGTGGTGATGGTGGTGGGTTTACCCGACCCATTCTTGGGGATGGGGGCGCGGATCAACTCCGCGGAGTCCCAGTAATCGGGTTTTTCCCCACGGACGGGACCAGAGGTCCAGAATAGAGAGGGAATGGCCAAATATGACTCGACGCAGATGGTCCAGTACAGGGCAGTCTAGTACGAGATGAGAAAGGTCCTGTGATTCACAACCACAGTTGCTGCATGAAGGAGTCTCGGCTCGACCAACCCTGTGGAGATAAGTGCTAAGGAGAGTGCTTTGCCCGTTGCAGCGTAAACGGGAGAGAGCACAGCGAGCAGAGCGAGGGAGAGTAAGCTCCTCGGGAAATACTGGAGAAATTTGATGTTGAAAGAAACCAGATTTGACACTGCGTCTCCAACTGGTGCAGAGGGATAGTCTTTGTGAGGAAATAAGGGGTGAGAGGGACACTGATATTTTGGATGGATCAAGAGAGGCTCCGACTTTAGCAAGAAAGTCAGCTAAGTTGCTACCTGGGAGGGAAGAGTGACCAGGTATCCATTGCAAGTGGACTACCTCGAATGCGGATAAAACATTGAGGATAGATTGTGTATCGGATAGGGATTTGGGGGTTAAATATGGTAGGGGAGCAGAAAGGGTTGATAAGACAGATAGAGAATCAGAAAATAAGGTGATGGATTCAAAGTTACATGTCTTGGAGTGAGAGATCACTCAAGGGCATGTAGGATGGCGAAAGTCTGGGCACTTATCATGATTTAACTTGGACTCGAACCACACCCTAACACTTGCTTTATTCATAAGTTTATTTATGTCTCTCGTTGTCATCTTTCTATGTAACTTGCTGCCTTGCGCGAACTTTTTTAACTTTAAATAGCACTCTGATTTTGTTTAGTGGATTTTAGCTAATTTATTTTCAAACGCTTAATTAATTCTATTTGGATCGTTATTATTATTGCTTTCTTTTCAGATATTAGTGATGATTTTGTGAATAAAAGCCTAGTTTACGGTTTACTTTATGACAGCACAGTAACTGCCCAGCCAACAATGCAATGCAGGGCCCACAAAGGTCCGGTACGGGCAACTGTGCGGGCTCTGTGAGGGCAGCCCGTATAGGGCCCGTACCGATTTGGCCGCGGGCCCTGCAGTATCAATATCATTTTAAAGGCCCTTATATTAAAATCATTTTAAAAATTTAGGCTAGGTCTTATTTTCAAATTAGGTCTTACTTTCGGGGAAACACGGTAGGTTAGGGGTAAGGTTATGTGATCGGGAGAAGGATCTCCATGAACCTTTTTTGAGATTTGTGTGCGGGTTAGAATTTGCTAGAGAGGCTAGGGGAAAGGTTGAGGGTAGTCGGAGGGCTTGTTCAAAGAAGGAGAGGGATTGGTGGGTGAGAGTGATGCGCAGAGGAGGGAGAAATGCTTCTACATAAAGTAGAGGGATAGGAGTGCACGATAGACAGCCTGTGATTACTCTACAGGATGATCGATGCATCCTCTCCACGGAGGTGATGTGGGTAGGAGATAAGAAAGGAAACTAGCCTGGGAAAGCATAGGTAAGGATGGGGCGAATGAAGGCTTTATTAAGGTACATAAGGATTCTTCTGATGGGTCTCAGGAGGCAGAGGCGATAGAGTGGAAAGCACGGAATCGGCTGTGAAACTTTTTCCGTACGGATAGGACATGATGTTTCAAAGAAAGAGTGCGGTCAAAGGTTACACCGAGAAAGGTTGAATGAGGGTTAAATTTAAGTGGGGTGTTAAGAATGTACAGGGAGGGTTGTATAAGTAATTGGTTGGGGTCTTGGCTGAAGAAGGATGTTTCACATTTGAGGGAGTTGAGAGGAAGGCGCCACTTTCAGGACCATCCCATCAGTCTGTTGAGGGCGCTTGTACTGTGAAAGTTCTAAACTCAACACTTGGGGAGGACGCCCAAATGGCAAGGTCATCTGCATAGAGTGAAGTCTTAACAGATGTAGTGAAAAAAGTTGGAAGATCATTGATAAATAAAGAGAAGAGGACTGGTCCAAAAACTGAACCTTGGGAACTCCTCTTCGGAGACGGAAAGGACGACTGTATGAATTACAGATGCGGACTTTCGAACGGCGATCTGAGAGATAGGATCGTATCCATTCGACGAAAGAAAGACGAAGACTAGAGAGAATTAGAGAGGAGATTAGAGAGGAGGGCAGAATGCCAAACTGTGTCAAAAGATTTTGCAAAATCCACAGTGGCGAGGACTATACGTGCGCATGGTTTAAATTGGTGAAAGGAATCTGCGATTGACTTTGAGAGGAGGAGAACCTGGTCGATCTACCAGGTCTAAAACCAGCTTGCACGAATGAGAGGGTGCTTTGTTGTTCTAAAAAAAGGTTAGTCGTCATTAAACCATTCTTTCGAAGAGTTTGGAAGTACAGGAAGTGAGAGAAATCGGTCTATATAAGGAAGGTGAGTCAGATGGTTTTCCGGGTTTGAGAATGGGGATGATTGTCGATTGTTTCCAGGTAGATGGGAAGGTGTGAGTTGACCAAGAAAGATTGAAGATATATAGAAGGAAATGTAACGCTGATTGCGGAAGATGGGTTAGAAGAGGGTAGGTAATTTGATCAGGGCCTAAAGAGGTTGAGGTTGAGAGTTGAGAGATGGCTGTGGAGAGTTCAAGAGAAGAGAATGGTGAGCAGAAAGTGGAGTGCAGGGTGTTGCAGTGTGCAGTTCTAATAATATTCATCTGAGCTTTCTCTCGGTGCTTCGAAAAGGTTTTGGGGTTTAAGTAGAGAAATGGACTGTAGATGTGAAGAAAGTTGATTGGCACAATCTACAGGGGTATGGTAACTTGGGAAATTAGGAAGGTCAGAAGTAGTTGGGGAAGGGGAGCCAGAGATGGAGCGAAGTAGTGAAAAGACTTCACTGGGACGGGTTTTAGGAGAAAGGCTAGAGCAAGGTTTCTGCCATGACTTAGCTTTAGCCTTAGATATCACAGTGGAGGTATATTTACTAATAGAGATATAGTTCTGGCGGTCTTCTTCGGAACAGTGTGCCTTTGCAAATGCCTTTCGGCGTTTCGCGACGGCATCTCCGACTTCAGAAGACTACCAGGGTTTAGCAGGGCGGTTGATGCTGCCGAAAGGAATGACAGAAGTGGCAGCATCATTGAGAAGTTTGGTAAAGGTGTGGATGGCTTCAGAAAGAGATAGTGTTGCAGAGGGAGGAGGGTAGTGGGTATCAATATAAGTAAGGTAATCGTCACAGCGAGCTTTATTGTAATTAAATGAGCGGGGTGGTGGATAAAGTTAATTAAAGGGGAAGTAGGAATAGAGATAGAGATAGGGAGATGATCTAAGCCGAGGTCGGGAAGGGTCTGCCATATGCATTTAGAGGCTATTTGGGCAGGAACCAGAGAGAGATTAGGGGAGGAACGGTTTTCGGCGGCACAGTGTAGTAGGGTGTGATGTTCGGGGTTGTTAAGAGGTAAAAGATTAGAAGAAAGGAGCAAGTCATACAGATCTTTGTCTGATTGGTCTTCCGGTGAGTGAGAGTCCCAGGATGAATGATGGCCGTCAAAGTCGCCGAAGATGTAAGTAATAGGGATGATGGTAAGAGGAAGGGTGAGAAGGATTTAGAGCGAGAATCGGAGAAAGAAGAGCGGATAGGAGGAACATAGACATTGAAAAGGTGTATAGGTGAGGCTTCTTTTATTTTAACTGTGATAGCTAAATAGTCGGAGCTGGGATCGAGGAAGGAGAAAGATTGTGTGGAGAGTGAAGTGTAGGTTAGACCGTTTTTGACAAGTATGAGTACACCGCCTCCTAGGTTTCCCGTAGAGTTGGTGGTTCCTCTCCTTGTCATAGAACGGTTCTTTTGGAGGGTTTTGTAGCCGGGTATGTGGAAAGTGGAGTCAGAAGAGGGATGCGACTCTTGCTCGAAGATGAGATCGTCCTGATTTAGAGAGAGAAATTGTATAAGTTCAGTACGACGGGGGCGAATTCCATTAGCATTCCACTGTAGGATTCAAAGGTTGTTTCGAGAAGGAGGGGGAAGATGGAAAGAAGATTGTGTGAGAGTAGAGATGGTATGTTGGGTTTGAGGAGGAGGTATAGATGACGCTGAGGGAAGTTAATTGAAAATTAGTTGGGGGTGATTAGGAGGATCGGTGGGGTTATTAATGGTGGAGAATTGTTTTGGGGGGTTTCATTTTTAAAGATATGGGTTTGTGGGTATTTGTGGATGAGAATGGGGGCTTGGAAGTGTTTTTTGATGGAGGTAAGGGGTTGGGATGTGAGAGGGAGGGGGGTTGAGAAGAGGATGGGCACATTGGACAAGTCCAAGAGTGTCCCGGGGAGATTTTACAAAAGTCAGCGGGAGAGAGACAAGAGCAGGAGAGGTGTACCCAGAGAGAACAGTTGGTACATTGTACCGATCTGTTTCCTCAGGTAACTCTACGCGAGCAAACAGAGCAGGGGTCTATAGAGCCAGAGTTGGGATGAATGTCACCACTGATGAGAAGAAGCATAAGGATAAGAAGCAGCGGTGAGTAGGATAGGTAAAGAGGAGGTTTGGGGTAGAAAAAGAGACTAAGAAGAGTTGTCGGAAAGAAAGTAGAAGAAATAGGGGGCGGTCAATTGGGTTTAAGAATGCTGTCCATATGTAACCGCGCATTGGACAGCAGGAATAAAAAACGAGGAGAGGAGTTGTCCACGGGAAAATTGCCCGAGGATAAGACCCTCGGGAAATTGACAAGCCATTTCGACCCTCCCCAGTGCAAGGAAGGGGACTGCACCACATTGAGATGGCTTGTCGTTGGTGCAGAAGATTGTGACTTCGGTGTTTTAACCGATGATAACTTTTAGTCTGTTTTTGAGTATTCTTTAAAATCCTTCCACGCACATGGTATTGTGCCGCGCTTTGAGAACCTCTAACCAAATCTTTTGATTAATCAACCATGGGCAAAAAAACAAAAACAAAATACCACTTCGAAAACAAATAATTATTTGAAAGGGATGCAATTGGATGGCATAGCATGAGTCGTTTGAAAACGGAATATAATTTTAAGTACTAGGACAAGGGCGCCCGACCTTTTGCCCAACGCAGGCCAAAGTTTTGCAGTAAATTTATCGCGGGCCGTTATCTGTTCAGGAATCAAAGAAAGAGTTTTTTTGATTTTTATGTAAATTTCAGGTTCGAATTGAAGTTTTCAGCGATCTGAATTCAAAAATATTAAGCTGAAATTAAACTATAGATAAAAAAAGGTCTTCACTTTCGTCTATGCAAAGTAATCCGATGACAACATAAGCAAGTGACTGAATTTAAAAATAAAAATTAAAGGATTAGTATTTGCTTTCGCGTTTTCATCTACAGAGTATTTTATTAAACCGACAGTATCAGAACTCGTCATTTACCTGATTTTTTCAAATCGCCAGACGTCTAAAGCAGGATGCGAATTATAAATTTACGAGCATGAAATTCAAACCATTGTCATGTGTTTTGTTGAATGTGAGCTTTCACGACTTGGTTTAACAGTTTCAAGTAACCAATTTATTGCTGTAACTCAATTGAAAAAAATCTATATAAGACAATTTTGCGTAGGTTTCTCTAAAATAAAAAACCGGCTGCAAGATTCAAAAATAGATTTGAAAAATGACTAACCAAATTTTGATTGTAACACGTTTATATAAAGTTGTAAAATTTATTGATTGTTAAATCAAAGTTTTTTGCTAAGTGAAGTTGGAAAATGTCGAAGGCAATTGGCGACAATTGAGTCTAGGAAAGTTTTTCAATCAAATCAAATAACAAGCGAGCAAGACAGAAAATTTTTGCATTCATAAACATATCGCATTCATAAACATATCGCAAGACAAAAATAAATTCCAAAACATATCGCAAAAATACTACCGTTATACTTATTTTACATTTAAGAGCAAGTTCGTAGTCCCCATTTTCACTTTATTTCGCCTGCGCAAAGGAACCACTTGGCTGGTATCGTCGACGCCTTGAAGCGGTAAAGAAATGTTTGCAACGTTTCGTCAAAATCGGCGATACGGTAATCGAATGCAGACCTGGTGTCGGAAGTAGAAAGACCGAGCCTACTGGCTGGGCGATCCTATAGTAGAAGCAAAGCTAAAAATAGAACTTAAAAATAAGCTTAAAATAGTAAGTTTTATCATTAAACGCTTGCCAAACAATTTGTAATAATTAAGTTGCTTGAAACATTTTTCTAGATTTCGTGAGTATCTAAAGTTTTCTGAAAAAAAAAAAAAAACACCGCACACTAATCTCCCTTTAGGATAAAGATTAAATCATTAAAGCAACGAGAATATAAAAATTTCAAACCGCATTAATTCTTCGAATAACACAGCATATCAAGTTGGCTATTGCGTTTTTTTAACAGCTGAGTAAAAGCAATTGCGATTTTTCTTGCTTCCGATTTATTTGTTTTTATAACATTGTGAAATCGCAACTACGGGTAGGCTGGATTTTAATGTTGATTAAACTATTCTTTTTTAATGTTGATTAAACAAAAGTCGCTTTGTTACTACATAATAAAATATTGTTTTGTCACAATAAATCGACAAGCAGTCAATCAAAAGTGCATTTGCAAGTTTATCATGGGATTGCTTTTTAGCTAGTAACGTAACGCGGTATATAGTCGTGTCCGGACAATTGTTCGAAACAGTTGTTCCAATTGACAATTGTTCGAAAAGCAAAAACCACAAACAATACGATTGGGGTTAGGGTTAGGATTAGTGTTAAGTATTCATTAAAAGAAGGAAAATGAGTGTTTATAAAATAAATATTTTCAGACAGCTGCATATAGCGTTATTTTTCGAACTATTGTGTGTAAACCGTATATGGTACATCGAAGCAATTCTTACTAAGGAGAAACTAATTTTTCAATTTACAAAGCATTACGAACTTTTCTCGATTTCTATTAAGAATTTTATAGCTCACGCAATCAATAGTTCTACAGTCAATCAAAAATATTGAACAAAAAAACAGTTTTTAAGAAAAACTTTACATTTATAACTGGCTGATCTTCAGGCCTGATCCAAATTGGCGTGTAACTTAAAAATCTGTTCAGACAGATAGCGGACGCAGAAACAGCAAGTGGAAAGCGTTATGTTTGAAAGGGTAGCGGAAAATAACGCTTTCCGCTTGCTTTTTCCGCCACCGCTTTCAGTCTAAACCAAGCTAAAAAGTTGGTTTAACAAAGTACCGTGTGTTACACCGTTCCGCTGTAACACAGGGCGATGCAACCACTAACTTAGCACTGCCAAAGTGGTGCGGGCCATTGTCAACTTTGTGTAAGAAAGGCCCACAGTGGTGACGTTATGGATAATGTCCCAAGACCCGTGGCTCTCACATGGAATCCACCGATTTAGTATCTTTCCAAAGAATAATTTGGCACAAAACAGTTTTCACAAGTAGTGCACTGAAATAACAGAGCAAACCATTGACAGCATGATACTTGAACATGAAATTAAATAGGAAATTTAACACATTGCTCTTAATTTTAATTATTCTTTTAACCCTTCAGAATTCATATGATTTTTGTGACTTTTAAACAATAGTATTAAGAAAACCAATTAATTTAGCATCGTTTCCAGTTAGGTTCACCTATGTCGGATGCACAGCTACTGCACAGCACAGCTATGTCGGATGACTAAAGGGGCGGACGACTAAGTCGTTTGCATTTTCATTAAATGCATTTTTCTTTAAACAAACATAGTATGCATAACCGTGGTGTTCAATGACATGTGGAAGCTGAACACGTTTCAGCTTTTATCAAAAATTCTCCTTTTTATAATAAAAAATTGTTCAATCGCTATTTGCACGGATGATATTTAAATATGGTTGTAACTAGAACACAGTGTTATTAAAATTGTCGTCAAAAACTATTCCAACCTACGACCGTGAAATCATTCTTATTGCCATATATTGACTCTACTTAGGGGTCGGTTGAAATTAAGACAAAGTATAATCTTAAACTCGTTGCTCAGATTTATAATTGTTGTCATTTCATTTATTTAATATAATCTCATTTCATGCATGATAAATTTTTCAAAAAGCACGGAAATCTCGTTATTTTTTTACTGCCATCGTAGCAATAAACAAGCAAACTTCATTAGTCACAGACACAAGCCTATGAAACTACGTAATTTGCCGTATATGGGTTAAAAAAACAAATAACGACCAGTTACGCGTCTACTAGTGTATTAATCTTCGTTTGAAATCGCTTTTGTCATGTAGGCTTGTCATATTTTCATTGCTTTTGCAAAAAATTATGAATGTGTTTTAAGTTTTTTCAGGTTATATGTTTGGTTTGTTTTTTGGGGAGCAAAGAAGCTTTTTTTTATTTTATTTATTTATTTTATCTCTATATTTATCCTCCTGACTGGCAGGAAAGCGACGGAGGCGCTAATACATAGGGTAAGCAATTACCCCGACCTGTTTCCGGAGATGCCAAGATATTGCTGTCCGCTTGTAATTAATAGAGATATGACTGTAATTTAGAACTGCTTGCCAAGAACACCAAGCAGGGGAAAGTGCCGTAAAGCGTCTTTCCAAGGACACAACAGAATGATGCGAGTGGGTTTTGAACCGAGACCGTGTTATTCACAAGCCCAGCGCTTTAACCACTCGACCACGCTGCCGACTTGTTTAACAAAATCTTTTGTTTTATTTGTTTTACATTTGTTTTACAAAATCAAATCTAACGAATTTCATGCGAATAAAACTGACACAATTTGTTGTTTGCTAAACAAACAAGTGCTTAAATATCAAACTAAACAAATAAATCGGCAATTTTCAATATTACTTCTTTAATTTTTCGGTCTTTTACTCTTAGCTTGTTTATAAACAAGTGGCCAAACTCGGTGCATTATAAGTTAATTGTAGTGTGCATTACGGTAATAGGGAAATGTGATACGCAAATCTAGGTTACCTAATAGTTTTGAATGGGCAATAAACAGGACTTCTATCAACAACGTCTTTAGCCATAGCACAGAAGGAAAATAGAACAGCAAAAAAAAAAACGTTACGCTTTATGACTACAGCCTTATGGCAACAGCACTACTGCTGATAATCTTTCAAAATAAAGCTGACAAGTGACAAAACACAGCAACATGTACGATAAATGAATTATCTCGTAAAAGAAACAGCGCATTTCAGCAGTGGGGCAAAACGCACTTGAAAAGAAATCCATTTTTCCACGCCGCTGAATGCCAATAGACGAGTTTCGAAAATAAGTAGTTGCTTACGAAGCAACAAGAAAAGCTTTTTTAAATTTATCTTCTCGCACCGCTGCGTACTTCACTGTTTCACGGACGAGGGAAATCTAATATCTTGTCCATTTCGGACGCTTCAGATTCTAAAGGTCTAAAGTTTAGAACAACAAAGAATCGTGAAACAAGCTAAAGCGAATCGAACAATTCCACTCTTTCATCATTAGGAAATCTTTCACTCACTGATATTATTTATTCACATTCAAATGATTGAAGCCATCTAAAAATTAAATGAGGAAATGATCAGATTTACTATTTATTCTCCTCACTTGTAGGACAACCACAAAACATTGAGCAATTGTTAAGCGATTGTCCCTACTATATACGGCTACATGATTGAGATTTTGTATTAAATTCATTGGATTTTTATACAGCAAACCGTGTAATTAAAGTTTAGGGTCGCTTGTAAGACCATCAACAAGCGCAAAGTAACCCAAAATATTTAAAGTTTGGAACAAGAGGGTAAAAGTTGAAGCGAAGCCGATAAATCATTATGATAACACTGGGCCGAGCTGTGACGTCACTAATTTTCTTCATATGACTCAGCTTTAAATGTAAAAAAAACTTTAAAAATTGGACAGTCGAGTTGACTGTTGATGACTGACTGTCTTCACTTGAATAAACGCAAGAGTAAAATTGGCAGTTACTCAGCTATGGTGTAATATAGTCACTGCCTATGTATGACTTAACTTTGTTTTAGCACTTCTAGTGGAGCATTTCCGCTTATCAATTATTAATAATAGAAAGAGTTCCTATGTTTTGTTGGACACTACATTTATTCTTGTAACAATTAAGTTCGAAACGTTTTTATTACGTTTTCTTTAATACCCCAAACAATAAAATCGAACTTTGCCGAAATCAACTTGATGTTTATTTCTTGCATTTCATTTTATTTGTTTTAACCAATAATTTTACAGATGAGATGACTTGGATAAAGTTTTACAGTGGACTTGGAGCAACACAAAAGCAAGCCTAGAACTGAATCGTGCATGCAAAAGCGATTTCACTTTCAATGCGTTTTTATTTATACAGTACAATAAACTGCAAAGTTTAAGAGAACAAATGACTACGCAAAAACTGCGCCAAGCAAGGTCGTGCTCCAAATACTTTAAAATTGAAAGCGCTTTTCGGTTGTAAGAAATCGTAAATAAAAACTACTGTTCGTTCATACGTGCTCTTTAGAAAATTCGTTTCTCTAATATTTAATTACCGGTACATAAAGTGTTGTATATCTTTTTGTTGAACATGTTTAAATATGTTTTTGTGCGTAGCATTTTTCTAATCGACGTTAAAAAACAGCACTGTCCAGACAATTATTATATATGACAGTCATCATAGCTGTTATTTTTTTGAAAATCACAATAGAGATACAGCAGACTATTGTATAAAAACAACTCTGATTACCAATAGAAACTGCGACGTCATAAAAATAGCTTTGTAAGAATAATTTTTTTTAAACATTCGAATAAAAGGTGGGCAAGATGTTGAAAACAAAGTCATTTTGCTGTCACTGGAATTTGTGTCATAAAGCGGACACAGCGTGGCCCATCCCTGCGAATAAGCGTCTTGCATTTGGTCGCAGACTTTAATGACCTTAATGACGAATTCTCACTGCTCATAGGTCTTATATAGATTCTGTTTAAACAGTGAGTAGCAAAATGATTGAGTATAGGCTTGTTTGATTATGGAATTAACAAACCTATTCATTTGCCAACCAAAAAAGCTAGCTGTAGAAAAATTGGTGAAGATACAAAAAAAATACACACTCAGCAAAGAACCACATGATCTAAAATAAAATAAAACCAAGTATTAAGAATGCCTAACAACAAAATGACAAAAAAAGTAGCATCACACAAAGCGATTGAAGGCGTTGACGTTTAAATTTCAAAAAAATTTCTTGTAAGAAAGCAAACAATTCATTGATTGGAGTTTTACAAGACAGTCAATTAATTTCGGTACAGATTGGTTTAAATGTATTCTGTAGAAGGTTTTGGTTTAGGGGGATTGTAGCGATATCCAATGCGTGGATCATCTCCATCTTCATCACTGCTCCACGACCCACAGCATAACAACAAACCCCCAACAATGCTTATGGCCATAGAAGCCTAAACGAGAAAAGCATAAATATTAAAAAAAAACAAAAAAAAACGCAGCAGTCATTCACGCAGAAGCAATCTCAGTTGAAAGCAACTTGTCTGTTATTTATTAATTAGGCTAAATGCTTTTTTAATAGTAACCAAAAAACCAACGGGGCATTATAAACGAAAAACCATTTAGAATATTTAACAAGATTAATGCAATTTCACTACATATTTGCCTACTGCTGTTATTCACTCATCAATTGTAGTAATAAAGGTAGAAGCTTTTTTTTATTAGCATCCAATGAAAAAAACGATGACTAAAAACCAAACAAAAAAATCACATGTAGGGCAAATAAAGGATTTAGGTTATAACATAAGGGGAATTTGTGGTATAACATGTGGCGGTATCTACTTAACATTAAAAGATTAAAAATAGATAAATTAGTTGTCGAAAGACACTAATACACTTCTGCAGTCAGAATGCGTTGCTTAATTAAGACAATTAGAAAAATCAATAAGATCTGCTCAAACACAAGCACAGTCAAATATGTATGCAGAGTAGCATGCTCTATCATTGCACCTATCCTGTTTTTCCTCGTGTTTGTACGAGTATTTCAATCTTTTTCTTATTACTCGACGCATATCTGGGGAATCAATCTAAGTCTTTGTTCAAAAAGTGATAAGACTAATTTGTCAACCGGAATTAAAACGAAACCAGATAAAAAGAGAATTGCATACTCTTTTCGAATGTAAAACTCAGAAATTTCTATGCTGTCTAGGGCTATCAACCGTCCCGGAATGGCCGGGACAGTCCCGGAATTGACGTCTGGCGTCCCGTGTCCTGGGCTGGGTCACTTTTGTCCCGGACTGACAGCTCTTTGGATTGTTTTGGGGCAACTTTTTGGGGCTCTGTCCTACCTATTTTGGCAAAAATTGCGCAGGAAATCGAAGACAGATTTTATATAAAAACTCCTTTTTTTCTTGTTTTTTCCAACATCGCTAGTTTTCGGAGAAAAATAATAAAATCCGAGATTGATTTCAAGTGAGGACTTTTTTTTTTAGAGATCACTATGATTTTGGGACAAAAATCGAGGTGTTTCATTTGTTTGGCTCAACAATATTTTTGATGAGCCAAACTCGCCCTCGGCTTAAAAAGGTTCGACGCCCTTGTATTAAAGTGTCCAGGAATGGCGAAACAGAAAGTTGGTAACCCTAATGCTGTCGGATAATACAAGCATAACAAATCTAATTAATAAAAAAATCAAAAATTTTATTACATTACTTTCATGTATATTCTCATTTTATCTGCCATTAGTTTTAGTGATATTATAATTATGTTAGTTTTGGTCGCTCAATTGCAAAACAAAAATTTGATTGATTTCTAATAAGCAGGCCTAAAGGAATTTAGTTTCCGGCATAAATTTTCTCAGTCACTCAGGTCAGTTCTAAATTTCTGCTACCAACTTAAAGTAAAAAACGTACCCATCCAACAAAGAGTGCTTCTCCATAAACGAACCTAGTCTCTTGCGGAACGGTGATATTGTAAAATTCGGCCAGAATGTTGGCGGCAAACCACGATACTGCGGTCCCAATAGCGGCCCCCCCGAGGAAGTACAGCAATCCAGCAACCATAACCTGCACGGTCATAGTAGTCATAAACACTGCTAAACTCAACTCGCGCTCAATTGTGATAGCATTGCAGCTTCTTTTAAAAATAAATGGCAATTAATAGCAGCAAAGCCTACCAATGTTAAGTCAAGTCGCTTTATAAGGGTAGGATATTTCAGAGCGAATATAGAATATAAAAAATCAAATAATTACAACCAAACTGCCATACTTTTCGGCGATGAAACGAGTTTAAAACACAAAAAAGTGACTCAATACTTATTCTTTAAGGCTCACTTCCACTACAAGCGTGGATTGGAATATTCTTTGTTTGTTTTATTGATTTTTTTATTATTTTCCGCGCTTAAGCGCTAAGCAAAGCAAAAAAATCAATAAAAGAAACAAAGCATACTCCATTCCACGCTCATAGTGCAAACGAGCCTTAAGGCCCGTTTCCACTACGAGCGTGAAAAAGAGCATTCTTTGTTTCTTTTATTGATCTTCGATTGAAGCGAGCGGTTAAAATTGAAGCGAGCGCAAAAAAAATCGATAGAACAAACAAAGAATGCTCTTTTTCACGCTCGTAGTGGAAACCGGCCTTTAAACTTTTTTCAATCACAGCGTAGTTACAATCATATCACGCCACTGTTCGCTGTTTAAGTTTGGAGAAAATCGCCGACAAACCTATCTCAAAATTTTCTTATGGCCTAGTTTTCAGTAAAAACACTTAGAAGCGGACGCAGATTTTAAGCTTGGAAGAACTAGCTTCTCTTCACTACCCTTTAAATCTCTTCTGGTGGGGTAAACTGTACAGCAAGATGATAAAGAACGTTTGTTTGACTAAAAATCTTCGATGTTCAGCTGAAAAAAAGTAGAAACTTGTTAAGAAAGTGCCCTGATAAGGACAGTTTTTTACAGTCCCCTCTTGAGAAAGACGTTTACCAGTCCTAACTTATCATCCGGGCAGTGCAGCATCTTTAGTTAGTAGAACCGATTTGAATAGTTTCTAAACGAAGATAAGTTTAAAATAAATCTTCAGTCAATTAAATCGTTCAAATTTTTTACGATTTTTATAAGAACCTTTTTGAAAAGCAACTTTTTTTGCTGTGATCCGTGGCGTTGGTATAAACAAAACAAGTTTTTTTGTTTAAATAAAAAACAAATTATGCTTAGCCGGAGTTGTAAACCGGTGACCTTCACATGACCAAGTGATCCTTTAAAAAACTGATCTGCTCTGTACTTGCTGTGATACAAAACTTAATCATACCTAATCAAGAAGATAAACTTAATCAACATATTTCAGCGGTCACCGCACAAAAAACTTGGGTCAAACTACCCGCCAAAGTAATGAGACACTTTTTCGGACTCGGTTAAAAAACCTTTAACTTTTTGGAAGAATTTTTTCCCCTGGCATGTATTTGAGTTATGAAAATTTCAGACTCATGTGTTTATTGTTTAAAAAGTATTAACATGATATTCTGGGAAAAAATATAAACAGGCTACGATTTTTTCCGAAAAAATGTTTGCTACTCATGCAAAGTAAAAGAAACAAGACTTTTTCGCTTATTAATGTTAATAATATTAATAATTATACTCAGTGGCGGCTCGTACATAGGGGCCACAGGGGCCGGGCCTCACAAAAAATTTGACTTAATAATATGTGAATTTCTAAAGAGAAACCCTATATTAAATATCAAAATGTTTACATGCGTGCCAAGATAACAGTTAACCGAAAAACAACGAGAAATATTTTCAAATATTTTCTGAAGTCTCTTCAAAACGATCCAGAGGGGCCCACATATTCTGGCCCATTTACTCCTATATATTTACATCTAAAGCCAACCAACTCACGCGCCGCGCTTTGTGAAGATTTTACTATGCAAGTCAGTGGCACAAAATTGGGGCCAGCGATGTCTGGCCCAAACAGACGTAACTTATAAGCGGACGTTAGCTGCGCCTGTCCGTGTGCAGCCTCAAAGAATTTATTATTATTCAGTTGATATTGGGTGATGTTGTGCATTGTTTTGTGAGACAGCAGTTTCTGCTTTTCAGCGCATGTTTTTTCACAGCTGTGGTTGTTTATCAGTTATGTTCATTTTCATTTATGAATAACATGCTTAGTTTATTTATATTTTGTGTGATTTTCGTATTTCCAGATCAAAATAATTTAACTTCAAACAAGCTATTCCAGTAAATGGTGTCAAATTACTCACTAGCGAATACTACAATATCAATATCGCGATAACGAATGTCGCATTTTTTGCTAAAAGTTTATTTACCCCGCCTTTAAATTTAGGTAGTCTACGAATGAAATTTTTTGATATTTCAATAATTGTTTTGCTGGCCCCACCATTAATGAAAGCCACGAGCCGCCACTGATTATACTACTGCAACATCTTGGCTGTTTAGTAAGAGATTCGAAAATTCAAAATTTGGGTACTTACCATTCGGGCTTTCATTCTTTGATTATCAGCACCAAAATTGGTACATTTGAGACCCAAGGCAGAAATTACACTTCCGAATAGTCCCAAAGCCATGCTTATGATTGCCAAAGCGCGGGCAGCCTTTCAAAACAGTTAAAAAATAATAAAAAAGAGAATAAAAAACTCAGCATTGTAAACAATTCTGATTCAGAAGTGTTCTCTCTAAAGTGCGCAATGCGCTGTGCCACGAGTCCATTTGCGCATTAAAAATTGCCAAAACTTCACTGATTTTATAGATCACTACTTTTTAGGGACCAAAATCGAGAAATACCAGACATAAGTTAAATTGTCTTGTATTTGGTTCGCTTTTTATGCTTGGAATAAAGTCAAAAAAGATTGGGTCGCCAAATTTTTGTTTTCTATTTCCGCTTAGCATTTGGATCGCCACAAAAAAAGTTGAAATTAAAAAACACTGCTCTAATTCGCTAAAAAAGTATTTGCGCAGTGTACAGTTTTCTTAGGGGGAACACTGATTCTGAAGCTTTTAATAACTGCTTTTCTTATCAACTATTGTTGCTTTTGGTCTGACAATAAGCTCTATAGCCAGCAACAATGATATATTATTGGGAGAAAGTTATTATTTCTGGCAGTTGAAAGAATAAAGTTACATTGAAAATTGAAACCGAACGAGATAGAAAGTTTTTTTTATCATTTACTGGCCTTGATATTAATTTGCATTCTTTTAAAAATATGAAAAATAGAACAAAGTACAAATTCACTCTCGTTTTTTTTTCCCTTGCAGAATAGGTTTAAAATAGTTTTAACAATAGGCTTATTTTTTGCGAACATATTAAATTTGATGCATGTAGTTCAACACGTTGCATTAGAGCTCTACGAAATCGTATATGCGTAATTTAAAGCAAACAATTGTAATACAATTAGAGAAAAAGCAGAAAGCAACTTTCTTGATCGCTTTGAGAAAAAGTTTATGCTTTATCTACCATCTAATGCAAGTATTTTCTTAACATATAAAATCACTGTTTGTGAAAATATTAAAAAGTTTGAATTTGAATGAATAATAAAGTATGAACTGCTTCATTGACGTTGTATTTAACATTTCTAAGTCGGTCTGGGATGTTTTCAGTTTACAAATAAGCATATAAATTTTAGTATGTGCTTATCAAAAGCATAACTACAAAACTACAGATGTTATCGTTTAAAAATCTTTGTAACACACGATTTGAAAAGAAATTTTGAAAAATGTACCATTTAAGATTCGGGAAATAGAAACAACATTTATACAAATCAAATAAATGTCTTAGCTTGACTTTTTACGGCAAATTTGTTCTCTGCAGATCAAAACAGATTTTGGAAATACGAACTAGAATTGTATCGATATGCAAATTGGTCCGTTACCAATTACGCTACCGATATATTAACCATGCTATATAGGTTGTGCCGATCATTGATCATTAATATTTGTTCTGTACACCACGATAAATATATTGATACTGTTTGTTTTTTTTATAGTATAATTACAGTCATTTTCTTGCTAACTCCCTTACAAATTATTTGAAAAAATCTATTTTTTTTAATTTTCAATCTGCATATGTAACTTATCACAAGTACATCTGTACTAATCAATCTGAAGGCCTATTTCTACTATAAATACAAATTGAAATGAATTGCATGAAGGAAAACTTTTCCAAGAAACAAATTATGAGCCATACACGTTTCTTTTTAATCATATGTTAGAATAAAGCTAGCATACAATGATTTCAAGACGATATTTGTGACTTTAAAAAGTTTTTTTTCACAGTTTGGCAGACACAGTGAAAAACTTAGTTGGCTACTTTAACAAAGAGAAAAGCATAAAGTAAAAAAGTTTTGGTAAGCTGCTTGATCGACCAAAGCGTAATTTGCAATGCGGCTGATATTAATTGATAATTGTTTACGTGCCGACAAATCGGTGTAACCCTAATGCAAACCACTCAATGATTCGACTAATAGGGTAGTTCAAGAAAAAAACTTAAATTACAATCGCTTTAGCAGAACACCATGCTCATATAAAATACAGAACCAAAGATAGTATTACTAGCGTTGCAGTCCATTAGAAACCAACAAAATCAGTTTTAAAGATGTTCAGTGTGAAAACACGAAAAGGAAAGTCTAGTGGAAATTTTTACTCTACTTTAGCATGATTTTTGCCAGATAGAAACATACGAGCGTAAAGTACTACCACAACTTATCGAACGACTGTTTATCGAAACGAGATTTTATAAAAAATAGTGATGTAACAGTCAAGGTCTCTATGATTGAGCAATCTCTTTTAAAACTAGGCTCGTTAAAACCAAAGGACAGCTGCAGTGAAATGTTGCATAGGCTCTAGGTAAATTTAACCGAGGAAAATTCCACCAAGAATTCACCATAAACTTTTAAGCAATTAGAAGAATTTTCCGATAAGGATTTATATTGATGAAAAACCGTAACTCTGGTTCTTACTCTAATCCTATGGCGAATTTACCGAGGTAGAATTCAAACCGGTCACTGTTTTGCCATATGCAACCATTATCGATAAACAGTTTCAATAAACCGTCATTTCGATAAATTTAAGTTTTGCTGTTTTGTCGTTTCGATGAACTCTTGTTCGATAAATTGTCGGGTCACGAAAACTAGTTTGCGTTTAGCCTGCTTTTTTCTTTGTAAGTTAATAAAAATCGCTTAGCACGAAATGTTAAACTTTTATGGTTGAATAAAAAATTATTTCGTTGTATGGTGTCTTTTAAGGGTTTATTGAATAACTTAAATCTTTTTTACCATACAGTTGATTCTTTAAGGACAGTAAAAAAAATTATGGCTTGTAATGAAATTGTAATAATTTTTAATTAAGTTTTCAATATCACTATGAACTCTCCGGCATCACGGGTCTTCAAGTGCTCGCTCCAAAAGTTTTAAAACAATTTTTTCTCATCATTCGAAAAATGTTTTGGGAAAGATTTTTAGAAAACCGAAAAGAAAAATCCAGCATACCTGCAATGGAGCAGGGAGGCCCAATAAAAAGGCGTCGTAGTCGTCGCAAGCCCATATACCTGTCGCTTGAGTCGTGCATCGCGACCACAACCCGTCTGTCCGTCGAATAAACTCAATAATTTCCTCTAAAAAAATAATAACCGCTTGATAAACAACATTCGCCTCGAGTGATGAGTTGACAATTCGCTCAACCATAAACTCTCGAGTCTTTTTACCACTACCGCACGGACGCGCAACTGCAAATCAAGCAAATGTCCATTATCACTAATAATCTTTTATTTTCTATCATCTGCATTATGGGCGAACGCGTGGATTTTGAATAACTTTTAAGGTTTGCGCTAGTGTTAAAAACCCTTTTTACAAGCGTCACACATAAAGAAAAGTTTAAAAAGCAAAACTATTGTTTTTTATTGGTTCACATAAAGCAGTGTTTCTCAACCTGCGTGACGTGAAACTTTTTAAATACATTAGTCCATCGATCCTTGATCTTTTTTTTTTTTATAAAGAACACTACTTTTTAGGGACGAAAATCAAGAAATCTGTTTTAAGTGCGCCGCGAATTTCAAAAAAGTCCCAAGACGTGCCGCACCTGGAAAAAGGTTGAGAACCACTGACATAAAGCATTTACAATGAGATCCGTAAAGCTCTTTTAGGTAAATTGTCATTATAAATTAAATTTATTTGATATAACTTCTATTTGCGCCTATTTCCAAGAACTGAGAAACAACCCACCCTCGCTCAACTTTAATTTAAAGACTAAAAAAGCTTTTTTTAGATATATTTAAAAATAAACGCAAAATTAGATTAGGAATTGAAACATCATTAAAAATAGAAACAAATCAAAAAAAATCAGTAGCTTCAGTTAAACGTCTTTTAATTACTCTTTGCTTAAGGTTCGTAGATTATGAAAATCTCTCTAAATTACTTGGATCCTTTGCAGAAAGCCCCCGCCGCTAATGCGAAAATGTGAGATTTCAGAAAAACACCCTCGCCACGTTTTAAGTAATTGGCGGGGGCTTTCTACAAAACATCCCATTATTTAAAAACTAAAACAGAATTAAAAAGCAGTATCTTTAAAAAGTTCTCGATGGCAATGTCAGAACAAGATATCTTGAATCAAAATGACAAATTGAAAGTAAAAAATTCAAAAACAATCAAAAAATTAAAAAGCTAACTTAAACAAAACAACAATTGAAATCTTGCGTAATAAAACTTTGTTGTTGAAAAAACACGACCGTTACGGTTTAAAACCTCTTATAGCTTTCATTTCTAGGTTTACGCCTACTTCAAATTGCCCTTACTTTTATTTCTTTGAGATGACTTCGTTAAGGAAAAAAAATTTAATTAGAGTTTAAAATAAAATTTTGCAGATCACTTAATTACTCTATCTAACTTGTTTACTAACTACTGGGTTTTCTTAATGATCGTTGAAATTACCTTGAAGATCATTTTTTCTCCAGGCTTGCATGAAAGTTGTCACAATTGCAAGAATCCAACCAAATAAACACACGGTGAAACCGATAACTTGTAAACTGGTGTTTGCCATTTCGACAAAAAATAACAACTTCAATTATAACGCTTTAAACTGGCTTAAGTATACAAAAAGATAACTAGAAACAAAATTTCAAATGAATAACGCAGAAAAACTTGTATTTGTAGACGTAATAAATGGCATGCTTCTCAAACGGGGGTTACTTGGCTCACTAAGGAGGAATTTGAAATCTCAAGAAGGAAATCACCACGGGAAGAATAGAAGAGAAATGTGAGAATCTTGGTACAATTATAGCCGAGCTAGCCTGTAGGGGCAGGGGAAAGTGATGATCTTTTTTTAAAGATCACTACTTTAGGGACGAAAATCAAAAAACCCGAGGCAGATTTAAATGTAAATGTTAATTTTTGAACTTCCTGGGACAACCAGAATTCGGATCACAAATTTGGATGAAGACAAAAAAAGTCTTCACTTTGATCATTGAAGTATTTTTTGGCGGGAGAAAGAATGAGGGTACTGAGTCCTGAAAGAGAGAAATGCGGCAAAAAACTTGAGAACCACTAAACAAGGCAATGGCAGACTTCTCAACGCCGAAGTGATTATTTTCCACGTTGACTGTAAGTTTACTTCTGCATATCAGTCAAATTACTTTTGATTACCAAGCTTGTCAAGATCAGAAACGATGACCGGCGAACGTTATAGTGATGGTATTTACTAGTTGGCACTGAGTGATTTGTAGCTGTTAACATAATTAAGACAAGCTAACATCAAGTATAAAGCTAAGTCATAAAGAAATACGTTGAGGTTTATTGAAACTTGACATGTTTTGCATCTTTCAAAGCAAAGAGTAGCTATAAAAACTTTAAAGCGTAATATATTTACCAGTATTTATATATATTTATACGTAATAGATAATGCATAATTTTCGTTATAACATTTTTTAATTATGATTTTTTGGACTTTTACATTTCAATAGCTCAAATACTTTTTCTAACTGATCTTCATATTTTTTGCTTTTTTTGGAACAATTCGGGTACAACAATCTATGTTGCTCTTGAAGTAAAAAAACATATATTCCTTTTTTTAGAATTGAAACTATAAAACTAAAAATTTTTTCCTCAAAATTTTAATCAGATTGCGCAACTCGTATAAATTTTCCGTGCACGCAAATATTGGACTGACAATATCGTCTTCAATTATTTTAAAAGAAAAATCTTTATCCTAATTTATTCTCAAATACGGCGATGACAAATAGTTGATTGAAAGTGTAACAAAAAAGTAACTCTTCGCAATTTAATGATAAAGGTTAGTTCTAGAGAATAAGTGATTTTTTAAACTAGGTTGGATCTACCACGCCCAAGCTCTTCTCTAGAACAAGCTTGACTAATCTGATTTCACCAATAAAAGAAAGCGCTCTTAAAACTTCATACGATCTTGTAACGCCTGACCGCTCAAGCAGGGATTGTTTTTCAGTTTCCAACGTTCGTTCGTCATTTGCACATTGAAAAGAGAAAGAAAGATTTAAAAAAAAAAGCTATGGCACCTTTTTTATGAGTTGTGGGCATTCACCCTTACAGTTTTTCTATTTTGAAGAGTGAAAAGATTACCTAACTTGGGCACAACGTCAAAGGCCAAGATGATTCTCCTTCGAATTGAGAATCGCATCGTAAATCTATTTTTTACTAATTTTCTACTAGAGATAGAATGACAATACAAAAAATAATGTATCACTGTTTTTTGTTTACGTTTGAACATTGAAATTTAATATACCATCTCATATGCATTTGTTAATCACATTTAAACTGTTCAAAATTGCTCTTGGCTTTAAGGTACGATGTTATTGCGTATTTCACAATGTAACTGCAGCTGCTACTACAAATGAGCTTTTTAGCCATACTGCTTTTATGTCCATTGTAACAACATTAAATTGTTAAAATAACAAATGTTTTTCAAAAAAACCAAAGCGTAGGCTATGAAAACAATATAGTTTTGTACGGATTAGGTTTGTGTAATTAAAAGAAAGGGGCATCATAGCCCTGTTTTTAACAGGTATAAGTCGTCTTTTTTAAAAAAATTTTCCACTTTTTGTGAAAACTGTTTACTTTTTTCCATATTTGACTCATGGCTTTTTACAAGATTTATTAAAATAGCAACCTTTTCTTAAGTTTTGTTGTTTGAATTATAGACTTTCTAATTAATATTTAATATCTAATCCTATTAGATATTGAAATAACGCAAAATTAATTGTTTTTTTGTTCACAGTACTCTTCAAGATAGTGATTCTTAAAGTTTGCCGCATTTCTCCCTTTCGAGACTCAGACACAGTCATTCCCCGAAGCTGAACGACAAAAATTATTTTGAAAAATATTTTTGGGGTTCACTTTTTTCTCGCTGCTTTTTTCCCAAAATTGTCAAGTTTGTACAAATAAAAAAAGCCTTCGTTTTTATGAAACAACTTTATAAGCTGTCAAGGTACTATTGAAAAGGACGTGTCAATTTTTGTTGTTGTTGCCCTTCCTCCAAGGCCATCTTAGAGGTAAGATTCCTTAACTTTTTGAAGTAGCCAATCTAGACTCCCCCTCTTAGATGACCTCCGCTCCTTTCAAAGGATTTTACCAGGGTAGTGGTGTTGTGTTGTTACTTTGCTACTGTTAAAAAGATGATTAATGTTATATTTCTGTTGCAATCATAGTAAGCATTGTGGCGTGTATATATCAGGGTTTTCTGTGCGTAGGTAAATTCGCAAGGATGATGATCTGTTAGTTTTGTACCCATGTAACGTGGTAATGATTGTTTTGTCGCATTTTTTGTCATTAGATAATTTTGAATCAACTTTGATTTTTTCAAATTTTTCTTCGATTCCTCCTACAACGATTATTTCTCCCTTAAGATTATGAATACTTTTTTGGACAGCGTTGTACCTCATTTTAAGAAACATTGTTTTACGTTTTTCTTGTTTTTTACAATAATAGCTAGAAATAGCAGCTTTGTTTTCGGCAAACAATTACTCGTTGTGTAAACCAGTGCTCCACAACCGGCATGCCGCAAGACAAAAATAGGTACCGAGCAATAGCAGTAAGCCTAATCCAAACATAATTTTTAAAATAAAAAATAAATTTGTTATTTTTTCAATTTAAGCTTTGGTTAAAATAGAAAAAAATTGTTTTTTTAAAAATTGAGGTCGCTTAAAAAATCATTTGAAATTATGATTAAAAAAAAATTATTAATTTGATGTGTCTAAAAACGATCAAAAAAGTCAAAAAATTTCAATTTCTTTTGCCTTTTTGTGTAACGAAAATCCTTTTTGGTTTTCGCTTGATTTTGAGCTTTGTTTTGTCCTCGATATTCGCTTCTTGCCACATAAGATAAAAAAAAAGCCTACCAAATCAAGCGAAAAAAAAATCAGTTTGGTCGATGTGGGCGGCAAAATTTTGAAACATCGTTAAATGTATGAAGACTTGACTGGACTTTAGTTGTTTTTCTTCACACCTATTAAACACATATGGATGACTTGTTAACTCTTCACTTTACATCATTTGGTTAAAAGAGTGTACTGGATTAGGGGGTCGATAAAATTTTTTTATTCGAGTTGGGGTCAACCTGCAAAAAAGTTTAAGAAGCACTGGAACAAATAAACAAACAGTGTATACCAGGTTTACATGGTTTAAGTGATCGAAGTTCATGAATTTTGTAATGCCGGATTCATTTATTAAAACAAAAATATTTTTGACCAAAAATTATTTTATACTACTTGAAACATTTGCTATACATATAGAAAAAAAGTTTTAAGAAATGTTTGTTCAACTTGGACGAATGAATTCAGTTAGATTTTTCTTCGCTGTCACAAAAAGTACAATTTTTTTTCTTTTTTATGTTACTTGAATGATAAGTAACAAAAAAATGTTGTGCTACACACCCCTAAATTTAAAATGATTATCCAACTCTAGTATTATATTTTAATTGACTTCAATATTCTAAAATCGCTACTCTTAACAGTTTAAATTTGTACGGTTTTACGGTTTTGATATCTTTTCAACTTTTACTTTTATTCTTTAAGATTTCTTTTTTTATTTCCAGTTTTATATTCAATTTGTAATTTAGAGAGTATGTAGTTAACCTTACCCTTAAAATATTTTGCCAAGAATAAAAGCAGTCAAATAAAACTATTTAATCTTAAATTGCAATATTTTTCAACTGTTGCTTAAAATCTTCATTGAACAAAACTAATAAAATTGCCATGGAGTCACATTTGAAAAAGAATATTCACATTTTGCTGTAAAATTAACCATACCAGTGAAATGAACCGAGCAGACTTTTTTTTATGCTAATGCAAAAAAACGTAGGCAACAGACAATAATGTTGAAAACTGACAGTACGCAACATTGAGTGCGTGCAAAACACCTTTTTTTATGTCAAAGAGCTGGTTGTCGTGTCTGCTCACACTCGTATCAAAAAATATATTAGCAGTAAAATAAAACAAAAAAACAAACAAAACAAACAAAAATTGACTTTATGGAATTAGATGATAATTTAAAGCAGTGCTCCGCAACCTTTTTTAAATCGCGGCACACTTGTAAAACTTGCTAAATTCGGCGGCACACCGCAACAAAAAATGTAACTAAAAACACAAGAAAAGCAAAAAAAACGATATGGTTTATGCTCATACATCAATGAGATATTTGTACTTGTTTTAATGAGCACAATCGCTCTATATTTGGCTCAATACTTAAAAGAGCAACTCGAAGTTCGTCGTCAAGGTTTTTTATGCAGAATCGTTTACCGTTTTTGATTAGTAATAAAGATGAAAAGCTTTGTTCGCGCATACAAGTGCATGTTGTGCAAAATTGAAGCAAAATTTTAATAGCCGCTTTGGAAATTTGCTAATATTCTTTTTTGATTGAAATCCAAAATATATCAAGTTGAATTTTGCTGAATTTCAGTTTTAGTGTCCTGTCGTTTCTTACTTCAAAAAAATTTTTTCGAATACGCAGGGGCAATTTTTTCGTTGACATTTCAGCATCAGCTGAGAAAGGATTTCGGATCCAGTCTTATTATTCAGCATTAATTGCAAAAAAGTACTTGTCATATTTTGCTGTATTAAAGTTAAGTGTTCTTTGGCTAAATTTAACACAAAACTCTTTTCAACATTTTTTTAATTTTTATAAGTTCTTGGAAACATTTCCAGTGATTCTAGTCTTAACTCATTTTGCCAGAATAGTAATTTTTACTGGAACCCGTGTAACTTGTCAGAAAATGTCAACATGTTTTCACTTATTCTTTGCGTTTTTATATTAAGTTCGTTCATGTGTTCAAATACGTCAGCCATGTAAGCAAGTTTAGCAATCCAATGATCGTCTTCAAAATGTTTATACAATTTGTGCTTGTTCTCTTTTAATAAGAATTGCTTTACTTCGCTCTGGAACTCAAATAGTGTTACAAGAACTTTCCTCGTGAAAGCTAACGCACAGTAGTGTAAAATAGCAATGATTGATGTTCTGATCCCATTTCGTCGCATAATATTGAAAAAATTTGCGAATTTAAGGATTTTGCGTTGATGAGGTTAACAATTTCGATGCAATCGCTAATGGTTTCCTGTGTTAAAAGTTTGATCATCAGAGCTTCCCTATGTATGCAGCAATGCGTAATTTGTATTGCTAGATTTTGAAGTTTTACCCATGCAGCAAAACCTTTATCTACGCCCATCATCGCTGAAGCACCATCAACACAAACGCTGATGCAATTACTCCAATGGATACCATGGGTTGTAAAAAACTGGTTGGTTATGCAAAAATTTCCTGACCAGTAAGTTCGCTCTGGAAGTTCTTTGCAAAATAAATATTCTTCGATTATGGAATCACCATCTACAAAGTATACTTCACGTAACAGCTGTGCTTTCTTGCTAATGTCTGTTGTTCGTCAATCTGAATGGAAAATTTTGGGGATGCTTTTATTTTTTTTATTACAGTTTCAAGTATATCATTTGACATGTCGTCAATACGTCTTTTAATAGTATCCGCAGACAATCGCACTTTTCTGACCTCCTTGACTTTCTTTGGTCCAAGCGTTAATCGAACAATTTCTAAGCATGCTGGTTTAATAAACTTTTGCCAATAGGATGCAGTTTTTTTGACGTGCAATTCAATACCTAGCGACATGATAACTAGCTTCTAATGCTTTTTCGGAGATGTAAAAGGTAACTTTATGTAACACTCTTGCTTCTTATTTTAACTTAACATTCGCTGGAAATAATTTTTATTCTTGTGCATGAACGGCATGTTTCGTGTTTAAGTGGCGAATAAGTTTACTAGAAAACATTGCTTCATTTGCAAGTTGCTCCCCACAAATAACGCAGAGTGACTTTGGAGCGTCTTTGCGCCACACCTAAGAAAATCCATGCTGAATGTAATCTTCCCTGTATTGCCTTTTGACAAGTTTTTGTTTCTTTACAACGTTGCTTGTGCTAGGTACATTATCTTGCTTTTCGTCACAGGTTTTGAATGTTCTTTTCAAAAATTTAACCATTTTGCTAAACTTTTAATCTAAAACCAGTGAGCCCTGACTCTGCATACACGTTTTCTGTTTTGCCTCGCCAATATAAATGTATCGATACGTAAATGTATCATATATCTCTCTTCTTATGTCACAAATGCACTGTGGGGAGTCTGGAATTTGGATTTGAGTGGCTCAAGCAGGTAGAATAACGTTCAAATTTGCAAAGGATGAAAAGCATTTTGTAAAAAGAAGAGAAAGGTTACAGTTACTCTGCGGCACACCTGACATTTTCTCGCGGCGCACCGGTTGCGGAGCATTGATTTAAAGGAT
Organism: Diplosoma virens; assembly: GCA_963680785.1. Lineage (NCBI taxonomy): Eukaryota > Metazoa > Chordata > Ascidiacea > Aplousobranchia > Didemnidae > Diplosoma > Diplosoma virens. Next base: position 19,230,844 of record OY796885.1, read on the forward strand.
GAAATCATTTCAAGAGTTGTTGTTTGATCAATGTTTCATATATTCAACTAATAAAAACATTAAAACAAAGGCATATATGAAAATTTAAATGGTGGTAGATGACACATAATATTATTTTCTAAAGTTATATTATTACCAAAAAAGTTATACATGTAACTGAAAACAAAGCTTTACATTAGGGTTTGTAGTTCGTTTAGCTTTTTTATCCATAGGTTTTTGAATTGTCCTTAGGATTTATTTATTTTGATATTTTTGGGTGAACTGTTCCAAATTTTAACTGCGGAATACTTTATAAATATCTGTGACTTTTTTTGTTTTAATCGAGGTAAAAATATGTTTGTCTGATTGACTGTTTAAGTGTGCACTATGCACATGTGTATATAATTTTATTAAAGTAATCCAACAAGCACAGAGGAAGTTGGTTATCTTGGAATTTTAACAAGAGATTAGGTACTTCAAGTCTATGAACAGATTCAATAGTGACTAACCGTAGTTCGTTGTTTAATGGTAATAGTTCTAATCTTTTTTCCCAAGTTTATGACAGAACTTCAACAATTTTGTTTTGAGTAACTTGCAAATTCTAAAGACGTTTACGTCACTTTTCCTCGGTTATTAATGTTATTAATTTATATGAGAATAAACAAAGCTGTAATACATCGTAAGTTGTTACCGGTATTAAATGTTTTTGTATTTTGCAAATGATGCCTAAAGAAGTTGAAAGTTTTTTGACAGTATGATCAATATGTTTAATTCAATTTAATTTATCATCCAGATAAATACGGTATAACGAGTTTCACATTTAGATTTAAATTACTAATTTAAACAACTGTTGAATACTTAAGTGAAAGTTAGTCCACTTTTTTTTTCTGAAAAGCATAATGGCTCAGTCAGATTTTTTAAATTTTGCGTTAGCTCGTTAAAATTTAACCAAAATATGTTAATTTTTTCCGGTTCAATGGAAACGAAATTTTTACAATTTAGGTATTTTCATGTGACATACAGGGCGGTATTCTGCGTGTAAAAGCGTTTTAAATTTGGAGTAGTCAACGACGTCATCTATATATACAGCAAACAAAAATTGGCCCGGAAGCAATTTTCAATTTTGTACCCATGAAACCGTAATCTACATATTTTCAACCGGTCAAAAATCCAAAACTTTTTCTTTGCTCAATAAAATTCTATCACTTAGCTTTTGGAGGAATCCAGGAACACTCTATGTTAGTTGTCATGGCAAAGCTTTTTTTTTAGCGACTTTTTAAGATGATAAAAAAAAACAATCTGTTTTTTACATTGCGTTTGCAAATGTACCGAAAAATAAATATGACTGATTTGCAAATGTACCAAAACATAAATATGATTGAAATGTAAAGAGCTGAGTGAGAATTTTTTGAGCAGAGGAAAAAATTTGGATTTTTGATAGATTGAAAATATGAAGATTACAATTCCATGGGTACAAAATTAAAAATTGCGGGCCGGAACACTATCTCGTGGAAGTTCTAGGTATACCATATTTCCGAAGTGGTAAATCGGGACGTTCGTTAAAACAGGGGCATGCAACTACAGTATTTATCTCAATGGGCCAAAACGTACAATATTAGTAATAATGCTGCGGTCCGGACAATTTAGTACCAAGCAAAAACAACTGTTGTTATTATTCCTTATAATGTAAAAAAAATTCTCAATCCATTTACACGTAACGTTAAATTGTTAATGAGATAACTGAAAAACTAGCTGCAAAGCATCGCTAACGTCTGTACTCCAGCTCAAAGCAATACCAAACAGAAAATTTGCTTCTTTTTCTTTTTAAAAAAGTTCGATATTTTTCGAAAAGTCATCTATTTGAGACAAACTTATTTCAAGCCACTGTAAACCGAGATAAAATTAGTTGCTCCACTACACATTTCTTTTCTGGAAACACAAGTCTAGTGAACAAATCCAAATAATTCTTAATTAATTCACCATCATTGTAATTTTTTCCTTTTTTGCAATTACTTCAGATATCTCAAAACTAAGTTTTGTAACAAGTTTAGTGTCTTTTGCATATGCATGAAACATCTTTTGCATGCTTAAAGACTTTTAAAATTGATCTATTTTGTCAAACGGTAATTGACCTTTAATACCATCAAATTTGGCAGCATGTTTTGTGCAATAGTGATGCAATAGTTTTGTTTTGTACAACAAAGTTGCTGCACCGCCCCCCTCTCCCCTAAAACATGTTAAAAAATGCCCCCCTGTCAGCAACATAACTTTAGGACGAAAGCAGGGATAATGTACTCGATTGAAAGTGATGACCTTTTTTTAGAAATTACTATATTTTTGGGACGTAAGTGAAGATTTTCGACATAAATTGAAAGTCATGACCTTTTTTTTTAGAGATCACTATGTGTTGAAAGCAAAAAAACTTAAAAATTGCCTCCTATTTTCCTTGCACCTGCCCCACTTTTATAAGCCCACCACTGCTCTTTTACAACTGCTATAGTATTTTGGTAAATCAGACAAATTACGTTTTCATTATGTTGAATAGCAAAGTACTTTTTGAACCACTCATTGCTGAACAGTTTTATTTCACAATCAAAGTTGCTTCTCTTGCTTGAAAGCATTTTAAGCTTTTTGGCTAATTTCCAAAATGAATCTTTGTATTTAACAAGTAGTTCAACAAGCATTATAATGCAAAAATTACGAAGAAATTGCCACGGTTTGTGGTCTGAATTTAATTAGTGTAAAATAAAAAAAATAAAAAAACAAAGAATAGAAAACTGTTGAGCAGGTTCAAAAACAGTAATTGAATGTGGTTTATTTATTCGACTTTAAAATTGTTTCTTAATTTATCACAAAAACTTTTCTTTTATAACATTTTTGCTTAACTCGTGTTTAGTTCACAAAAAGCGGGCCATATAAAGAGGTGCTGCGGCCTGTATGTTACACGCCTCTTCGTTAAAAGAACAAAATTCGCCCTTAAAAGCAATATTCTCTGAAAAAAAAGATTTTTGCTTTGAATTTGTCTCGGATTTCTTGATTTTCGTCGCTAAAAAGTAGTGTTCTTTAAAAAAAAGTCTTCACTTAAAATTGGAAATACCTGAACATAATGGTTAACCGGGCGGGACCCCGGGACAAGGCCTAAAAATCGAACTGTCCCGGCTAAAACGGGACGTATGGTAAGCCAAGGAAGGCTTATAGTTATTGATAAAAGCGACAATTTTTCAAAGAAATTGTTGTCTATTTGATAGTATGATTTGATCGATTTGTTTACTATTCCATGAACACAATAGAGTTCAAGTTTTTAGGTAAGATATTATGGTTAATGGTGTTAAAAGGCTTTACCAAGATCTTTAAAAATTCCAAAAGTGAATTTTTTTTTATCATTTTCGTACAGAAATGACTCGTACAATACATTGATCGCCAAGGTTGTTAAATGACCGTTAAGAAATCCAAACTAAAAAGTCTTAACTGGTATTTTATTTTATTTATTTTTATTTATTTATCTAAGACGCAAAAACATCCATATATTTTATTCCAAAATTTGGATAATTTTCTGTGTAATATAGTTTCAAAAATCTTGTTAAATGGTGATATATAAATAACGGACGGTTGTTACTAATTTCATCCTTTCCATCGCTTATGCATATTTCAACCGCTTATGGAGGCATCTTGATTTTGATAACCGTATGGTTTTTTTTGATGCCTCCATGGTGTAACTTATATGCACAATTTACAATCAATTAGATTTTTTTCCAATTAGAAAGTTTGCTAGTTGTTAATATGTCGTGCTATATGGTTATGGCAAATAAAATTTTTGTCTCTCTTTCTTGATTGCCTTTATGAATTGCAGTTAATTTAGCGATTTTAAGATATCCAGTTACCAGTGGCGTAGCTAACCATTGGATATTGTGGGTATATCCAAGGGCGGCATGTTGTTGAGGGCGGCAAAATGTAATAACTTTATTAGCAATTCTTTTTGTTTGCGATTGTGAGGCACTGTGCTCTCTGTAAAGGCATAGATTGCTTATCACTCTGCTGAAATTATGTCGGCTGTATGCCTGGGAACTGCAGAGTTTGTTTAGCCTAGGTTTTGGGAAAAAAGCATTGAAGATTTGACAGTTTTACGCCAGACTTAGGAGGTTATAGCTCGGCTACAGCAAATTTGCTACTACAGTGTTGTTTAATATTATAGATTGCAATTAAAAAATTTAGTTGCTAGTTTTTTTAGGTTAATTAATTTCGTAAAGTTAGCCTACCAATGAAAAGAGTAAAAGAAAGTGGAGCTTCTTTCAGAAAAAAAAAAGAAAGCCAGGGAAGAAGAGCTGAAAAAAATGAAGGATCCATTTTAAAGTTTGTAAACGTTTCTTTATAGTCCTCATTTTCTACAGCTAACGAAAGGGATGAGGTTAGCAGCTTCAGCAAATCTTTACCTCACACGGAAAAGACCGTTGAACTTAAGCAAAGTAGTCAAGAAGTGATCATTGAAAGTATTCCTACCAACGAAACACTTATAGCTAAAAATAAAATTGATGACATAAACAATGTGGCTATTCGGTCAGAAGTGATAACTCATTACATGAGAGTTGAGATGGTCAAAGCAGGACCTAAAAGATATCTGAATAAAGAAGAACCGTTCAAGCCAGCGATTAGTAGTAATTAGTAATTAAAGAAGGAGACAAAGAGTCGTTAAGCTTTTTGAGTAAGAAGTGGTTTTATAAGACCTTAAAAAACGGTGATGAAGTTCTTAGATTATGGTTGCTTTATTCGAATAGCCATTCAGGATTATATTGTTTCTATTGTAAGTTGTTTCAATCAAGAAATGATAATTCTCAATTCGTTTTCAAACCCTTTGTTAATTTCTGGCATTTAAATCAATGTATTTTTAATCATGAAAATTCAAAAATTCGCAAGCAGTGCTTTGATAAATGGAAGGAGCTTGCACTGAGACTTCAACTTCTACAAACAATTGATCAAGAAATGCAAGATCTCATGGATTAGGGAAAAAATGGAGAGAAATCCTGCATAGTGTAGTTGAAGTTATAAAGTTTCTATGTAAGCAAAATCTTTCTTTACGTGGCCATCGTGAAGAATCTAACTCAAGAAACCAGGCGAATTTTCTTGAAACTTTAAAATTGCTTGCAAAATATAATGCAGTCATTAAGGAACATCTTTCAGTTATCCAGCTTTCTATCAAGGGCATGACAACGTACCTTTTACCAACAATCCAAAATGAGTTAATTGAGCTTCTTGGAAAAAAGGTAAAACATCTCATTCTGGAGGAAATAAAGGCCTCAAAATATTTTTCCATTTTACTCGATAGTATTCCCGACGTCTCTCATATTGATCAAATGGCTCTTTTTGTTAGATACGTAAAAGTTGACAGCAGTGAGGTACAAATAAAAGAGTCGTTCCTAAATTTCTTTCCACTGCACAGAAAAAACGCAGATGAGATTATTAAGTCTATACTCGATGAGCTTCAGCAAAATGGTTTGGACATAATGATGTGCTAAGGTCAAGAATACGACAATGCTTCCACCATGGCTGGAATCCGTTCTGGAGTACAATGCAGAATAAAACAACTTAATTCTAAAGCAATATTTATTCCATGTGCTAATCATTTGCTTAACCTCGAAGACGTTCACGCAGTGGCATCGTCTGAACATTCTGCAACATTTTTTGCAGTTGTGGAAAGGGTCTCCTCCTTTTTTTCTGCTTCTACTCAGAGATGGGAAGTGTTACTTAAGCATGTGCTAATTGTGATAAAAAGAGTGATTGACACTGAATGGAGTGCGCATTACAAAGCTGTGAAAGCCCAGCATTATTTCCTTAATGTAGTGAGTGCATTAAACGAGCTATTTAATCAAAACAAAAATATTGATACATGAGGACAAGCTCGTGGCATATTGGATGCAATTCAGCGATTTTCCTTTGTTTCTTTTTTACAATTTCGGATGGAAGTTCTAAGAGAATCTTTGATACCCAAAAATATTTACAGCAAAGAGTTTTTCACAGGAAAACTGTTCCCACAAAGATAAATGCTTTTATTGCTTTTTTGGTCAATGATTGCGATGCGCTGGTTAAGCAAAGTATTGAAACTGTTATCAAGATTTGCAAAAAGCAAGAAATTCCGATTAAGAGCGACGTGTCCGAAGGAAGAAAAAGATGCCTGGCGAACATACAGAAGACGTAGGTCTCTCGGCTATTGAAGAAATCAAGAGATGCATGTTGGAAGCTATGGACCGATTTTGGGTGAAGCAGAAAAGTGGTTCAATAAAATTTGGATGTTAAATAAAATATTCGGCTTCTTAAATCCCCACGCGCTGTTGCGAAGCGAAAATATCGAAGAAGATATGAACAAATTTAAGAACATATATGCTGATTACGATAATTTTTCTGAATTACCTTATGAAATAACCAGGTTCAATAGGTTAATACAATCCATCGCTACAGCGCTGGATGTGCTGCAGTGGTTGACCAAATATCGTTTATGTGAATCAACACCTTATTTATTTTTGTGTCTTAAGCTTTACCTCACTGTTGCTGCTTCTATTGAAAGCTATGAAAGAAGTTTTTCGAAGCTTACATTGATAAAATCTTATTTGAGATCGACTATGGGTGAAAGTAGGCTGTCTGCTTTAGCAATCCTGTCCATTGAAAGTGATTTCGTCGAGATGCTATCTTTTAAAGATATAATTTCGGAGTTTGTTTCAGTGAAAGCTCGACGTATTCAATTTTGAACTTTTGATAAGAATTAAACTATCGCTATTATTTTTGTATTGCGTAGAACTTTATTAATATGTTCTTCGTTTTGATGGTGTTAAAGGGCGGCAGTTCATGCAAAAAATCCAAGGGCGGCAGGTTACGTTGCTACGCCACTGCCGGTTACACTCCTGTTTGTATGCACCAGTTAATCGATTGCGCTAAATGTTTCGCAATGACGAAGTTTGATTACCGTAAAACCTTTAATTGAGCGCCACCCTGTTTTTTCAAAAATCGCCGTAAGCGATTTACTAACACGGATTCCCCTGCGGTTACTATCGCTTCTTCAGAGATCCATTTTCTCTTGTTTTTTTTTTTTATTCCATGCTAATGCTGATGCTGAAAGAGGAATTTCGGGTTAGTTTCACCGCAAAAAGAAATTGCTTACGGCGACTTCTTGAAGAGACAGGGTGGCGCTAAATTAGAGGTTTTACGGTATTTAATTATTATCAAAGGTATGTCATCATGCCCATTGGCTTTCTTGTGTTGAGACTATAAATAACACTAGTCTACACAATTTTTGAAACAAAGTAGAAAACAGGTGCTCTTGGCTAACTTTGGGGCGCTGATTTCGAATCTTATGTCCATTATGTCATATCAGCCTTCATTTTTTAGTTATCTTGCACTAACCCCATCCCAGATGGCTCTAAAATGCCGTATAGTGAACACCAAGTCGACGTTCGGATTTGCAATTTTTTTGAAGCAGCATGCACATACCTGTTGGCAGGTAATGTGTATAAATCGACCACAACAACATTTCTTTACGAGAATGTAACAGTTCCTTTAAATATGTGCTCTGTGTTTCGATTTGTTTGGCGTTTTCCCAATGTAACATTTTTCGCTTTATTACCGGTATTGTTTTTCTTTCTACGATTTATCGCTCTTTCCAAACGGAATATTACATTGTTATGCTACAAATATCCTCCCGTCCATAAACTAGCAGCTGTGATAAGGAGATACTTTCCAAAATTTCTCAGTCTGCATAGGTTCACTAGAAGTTGGAAGGATAGCTTAATTAGATTAGCTTGACTGTATGAGTATGACAATATTGTAGGTGTTAGAGCAGTTTCCCCAGGATTTTACTTGAAACTCACAAGGTGAGGAGTTTCATGTTTTTTTAAGGCAATTAAAAGCTTTCATTCTAGCGATACTAGTGCTGTGTTAGGTACTGTAGTTTGCAAGTTTTACTGAACTGCAAAATTTAATATCATAAATTTTGTTGTGCAGAAATTTATCAAAAGTGCTTTCATCTTAATCAGTATTTGTGTAATTTAAAATGTCAACATTGCGGCTTAGAGGGTGTGTAAATGATTTAGACAGTTTCTGCTACATTTGTGGTCGGTTTACAAGGAAAAAAGATAGACGAAATGTAACTCCATTAATAAAAAATGCTTACTACGCTTATTTTGGTGTGAAACTGGGGGATTAAGAGAAGACATGGGCCCCACAAAAAGTATGTATTAGTTGTATGTCGACATTCAGCTTGTGGATGAAAGGGAAGAAGCATTTCTCGTTTGGAGTTCCAATGGTATGGCGAGAGCCTCAAAATCATCTTAGTGACTGTTACTTTTGTGCTGTCAAAACTACCGGTATAACATCTAAAATGAGGTCTTCCGTAGCATATCCCAGTTTGCCATCAGCAATTCAACCAGTTCCTCATAGTGATGAAGTACCTAAACCAACATTCCATGGTTTTCATCTCAGTGAAAGTGAATCTATATCTTCAAGTGAGGAAAGTGAACTATGTGAAGATTTTGTGCTCGTCCATCAAAATGATGAACCGCAACTGTTCACTCAAGCAGAGTTGAATGACTTAGTTAGGGAACTTGATCTTCCAAAAATTTCTGCGGAACTGCTAGGATCATGACTGAAAGAAAAAACTTGCTGGCTCCTGAAACCAAAGTCAGCTTTTATCGTTATAGGGAAAAAGGTCTCATGGAATTTTTCAAAATGGAAGAAAATTTGCTGTTCTGCGATAACATAGAAAAACTAATAACTGCTATGGGGACATCATACACTCCATCAGAATGGAGGCTTTTCATAGACAGTTCCAAAAGAAGCCTGAAATGTGTTCTGTTACATATTGGCAATAAACTTGCTTCTGTACCAATAGGACATTCGATACAAATGAAGGAAACATACGAAAATATGAAAAGCATTCTCGACAAAATCAAATACGCTGAACATGAATGGGTAATATGTGAAGACTTAAAGATCTTATCCATTCTCCTTGGGCAACAAGGTGGGAACACTAAATACCCTTGCTTCCTATGCTTGTGGGATAGCAGAGCAAAGCAACACAACTGGATAAAAAGAGAATGGCCGAGTAGAGAGGTATTTATACTAGGAGAGAAGAACATAAAGAACATTCCATTGGTGAATAGAGAAAAAATATTATTGCCACCACTGCACATCAAGTTGGGGTTAATGAAACAGTTTGTCAAGTCTTTGGACAAAGAGGGAGAGTGTTTCAAATACCTTTGTACAAAGTTTCCGAGGCTTACTTATGAAAAAATCAAAGCAGGTATTTTTGATAGGTCCCAAATTCGGCTTTTGGTAAAAGACCAGACATTTATTTCCACCACGAAGAAAGAAGAATTAAATGCATGGAAAGCATTTTGTGATGTGGTGAAGAACTTCCTGGGAAACATCAAATCCCCGAATTTCAACGAACTTGTGGAAAGTTTATTACAAGCTTTTCATAACTTGCGCTGTAACATGAGTATTAAAGTACATTTCCTGCATAGTCATTTGAGCTACTTTCCAGAAAACTTAGGGGCATTCAGTGAAGAACAGGGTGAAAGGTTTCACCAAGATATTAAAGTGATGGAAAAAAGGTATCAGGCAAAATGGAATGTCAGCATGATAGCGGACTATTGCTGGAATCTGATACGTGAATCTTTGGACTTTCAATACTCTCGTCAATCAAAAAAAAGGAAACTATTGCCATAAAATTGTGTTCAGTGTATTTGTATTCTTCTTTGTGCTTAGTATATTTCTATAACCACCCTTAGTATGTGATATTGTATGCATATAGCTACACATTAGTTTATGCCTTTCAATGTGTAGAGCAAAAATTTTAAATCGTATTTTTTAAAAAATGTGACCCGTTACGGCAAAACTAATGGCAGATTTGAAACCAGCACCCTCAAATTAACTAGACTGCATACTTTTCATTTTTGTTTCTGAAACTCGATCAAATTTTGTAGACCTGCGTAATTTTAATAATTTTGTATTCGTCAGTAGGTGTTAAAATCATGGAATTATATTGCCGCTTATAGTCAATTTAAAAGTTATCATTAGACTACTTCACAGACTATATACGAGGGCTGTTTGAAAAGTAACGGGACTGTGTAAATAATTATTTTATTTGAAATGCCACGTAAAAATTACAACTTGTCCCCTTCAAAGTAATCTCCTTGAGCTCGAATGCACTTTTCTAATCTCTGCTGCCATGCTTCTATGCACTTCTGGAAAGATTCCATTGGGATCGCTCGTAGTTCCTTCGTTACGGCTGTTGTTATGGCTTTTGAATCTTGAAAACGTGTTCTATTAATGACTCCCTTGAGCTTAGGAAACAAGAAAAAATCACAGGGAGCCAGATCTGGCGAGTAGGGTGGTTGCTCCAGCACGGCAATGTTATTTTCTGCAAGAAATTGTCGTATGCTTAAGGCATTGTGAGCAGGAGCATTGTCATGATGAAGCAGCCATGACTTTGTCTCCCACAATTCTCTTCTTTTCTCCCTTACCGAACGCATCAAACGTCGCAAGATGTCTTTGTAAACATTCTGGTTAATGGTTTGGCCCTGTGGCAAGAATTCTAGATGAACAATTCCATGAACATCAAAGAAAACAATCAGCATCACCTTAATTTTGGACTTGAACAGCCTTGCCTTCTTGGGTCTTGGTGAGGATGCACTCTTCCATTCAAGGCTCTGCCGTTTGGTGAGTGGATCGTACTCGAAGATCCACGACTCATCACCGGTAACAACTCTACTCAGCAGATCTGGTGTAATTTCAAGTTGTTTCAGGATGTCTTAACACACTTGCACACAATTTTCCTTTTGCCCATCATTCAGCAACCTTGGTACTATTTTCGCACAAACCTTCCTCATCCCCAGATCTTCTGTAATGATCCTCCACACCCTCTCACTATTCATGCTCAACTCATCTGCTATCATTCTAACAGTAAGGCGGCGGTCACTGCGCACTTTTTATCTCACACGCTCAACATTTTCGTTTGTTCTGCTTGTTGTTGGCCTTCCACTCTTAGGATCATCTTCCACATCCTCTCTTCCCTCTCTGAACCTCTTGTGCCACTCAAAAATCCGAGTTCTTGACATCGTAGCATCTCCGTAAACTTCTTGGAGCAAATTGAATGTTTCAGTTGGAGTTTTTCCAAGTCAAACGAGAAACTTCAAGTTGATTCTTTGTTCAATGCTCATTATTTGTTAACAAAAGAAGAAAAAAAAAGAAAAAAATATTTACTAAATAAATTATCCCAAAACGAACTACAGTAAAGCACTTTTCAAGAAAAGCCTGTAAAAAAGCATATGGTTGTCACAGAATGCTGAAACTACATTTTTACAACCACAAGATATTGCGCCATCTTAAAAAACAAAGCTTTTATCACTGTTGCAAGTGTTGTTTGTGCAAAGCATACAGTCCCGATATTTTTCAAACACACCTCGTATTTCTTTTTTGCGACAATTTTATGTCCTATGTTAACAAAAAATTTGTTCGTAATCGTATCATTACAAATATTTTTGAAGTCAAAAATTTTTTAATCACAGTGCTTTTTTGATTATCCGGCCGCTACATTTGCATTAATAGAATGTATTTTGGTACATCACAGAAGTAGTGCATACCACAGTACATTATTTCGATATTATTTTGAAAACTACTGAAAAAACGTGAATCTGCTCGCAAACAATCCAAAATTAATTTATTTTTAATACAGTGTAGATTTGAACAATAAACATATACGATACTCTATACCAGTGGTTCTTAACCTTTCTTTATGCCAGTACCCCTTGAACTTTTATAAAATTTTCTCGTACCCAGTGACGTATCCAGAAGGGAGCGGCAGGGGCGGTCCACCCCGGGTGGCAGTTTTTGGGGGCGGCACTTTAAGTTTATTTATTATTCAGCGATTTAAGTTATTTATTACATTCCACTTTTATTTATTATTGAGCATAGACTAAATCAAATGTATAATATTGTATAGTGTTGGAATCTATTTTCCTTTTATTTTTTTTACTGATTGTAAGGAAGTTGTTTTGATGGATCATAAATAAACTTTACTGAAGTTTGCCTATTACTTCAAGTTTTAAAATTTATAAATTATTTATTATTCTATCCCTTTTCTACAGATGAAGCGAATGAAGGAAAGTGGTGCTGAAAGAAAAGAAAAGCAAGAGAAGCATTAATAAAAAAGCATGAGGGAGCACTTTTGAAATACATCAATCATCAAGAAACTACAACAAATATTGACCAAACCTCTGCTAAAACTGAAAAAGTTTGTGAATTTAAACCATTATCTCATTCAAAAGATTCGGCTCCAAATATTTTGTCAACTATAAGTGATCATAGTGATGTAGAACATAAGCCTCATGAAGAAGAAAATATCCCTTATGCGGACAGAGTAGACTTTGAGGATGTTGATCTATGGCCAAGCAAGATTAATAATGACACATGAGTCTTACTGGTACGTCAAGGTGCATCTGTGATCCAAAATATTGATTCTAATTTTGGTTTAAGTAATCCGTCAAGGTACATCAACCAAAGGGCAAACTAAAAAACTTACACGTGAGTGGTTTTTTAAAACTTTGCCAAATGGTGAAAAAACATTAAGCTCATGGATAGTGTATTCCCCTTCCAAGAAAGCTCTTTATTGCTTTTGTTGCAAACTCTTTCCAAAAGAAAGTAACTTAAGTTTTAATTCTGAAGATGGTTTCAACAGATGATGGAAACTAAATCCTAAAATATCTCAGCATGAATTCAGTGCATCGCATGTTAAGAATTTCACAAATTGGAAGGAGCTGGAAATTAGGGTTGCTCGTGGAGCAACAATAGATAAAAAAGAACAAGAAGTTGTTGAAAATTAAGCGAAAAGTGGAAGGAAATTTTTTCAAGATTGCTTGATATCATTAGATTTTTAGCTAAACAAAATTTGCCTTTACGGGGGCACCGAGAAGGAATAAATTATATGAAAGTAAAGATACTGGCACTGAATCAGATGCAACACAAAACAGAGGTAATTTCTTAGAATTGGTTGATCTGTTGGCAAAATATGACCCAGTACTACGTGAATATCTTCTAAGAATTCAGATGGAAAATAAGTACAGTACTTCTTATCTGTCACTTATTATTCAAAACAAGTTTATAGAGATTTTAGGAGAAAATGTAAGAAGTAAAATCATCAATCAAGTAAAAGAAGCAAAGTACTTTTTAATAATATTTGAAAGCACTCCTAATATTTCACATAAGGATCAAATGAGCCAAGTTTTTTGCTATTTTATGATCAATGGAGGTCAAGTGAAAGTTGTGAAATCATTTGTTGATTTCAATAAAACAAAAGGTAAAACTGCTGAAAGTATTGCCACTGTGATTTTGAAAAAATTACAAAATGACGGAATTGATATCAAAAATTGCAGAGGTCAGGCATGTGATAATGCTGCAGTAATGGCTGGTCAATATTCTGGTGTTCAGGAGCGTATTAAAGAAATTAATCCAAAAGCAGAATTTGTTGGTTGTACAAGTCATTCACTGAATTTGGCAGGTGTTCATGCAGCCTCTGTCGCTGTAAATTCTATTACCTTTTTTGAAACTGTGGAATGTGTTTTCACATTTTTTTATCATTAACCTATCGTTGGGATGCTCTAACTTCTATCAGTGTTAAAGTATGAAACGCATAATTAAAACAAGGTGGAATGCAAGGAGAGATGCTGTATGTGTTTTAAAGAAACATTTTTTGGAAATCATAAGTGTATTAAAAAAGTTAACTTGCGTAGAAGAAAATATAGTTACCTTGTCGGAGACTGAGTTGCTACTTGGTGCTTTAAAGTCATTTCTATTTCTGTGCTTTTTTGGCCTGTGGGAACCTGTTCTCCTAGAAATTAATGACACACAGCTTTACCTACAAACTAAGGCGCTTAACTTACAATGATGTGATATAAAACTTGAGACATTGAAGGAATTTCTGGTTAAAAAAAAAAGTTAGTAAATGATGGAGTTAACTGTCCCAAAAAAAGTTTGTGATAATTTAAATATAGTCATGGGGCCCCGGCAAGAAAGAAGAAACACATTTTTGGAGATAGATGATAAGATGCTTGATTGCCATTGAATTGAGAACAGAAATGTTTTTTTCATTGGATAGAGTGATTCAAGAAATAAATTTAAGATTTCAACAGCTTCATGAACTTGCTGAAAAATATGTTTCCTTATTTCTACATATCTTGTTGATGATCAATATGAATGCTAGCTTACTCAGCTAGATCATGATGACATTGATAAAAAAGAGTTCCTAGTTGAAAGAAAAAGACTGCAGCATTTTATTGCTGTTGCTGCTAGTACTAGTCATGGTGAAACAAATGCGTGAAAAGAAGACCTATTAAAGCTATTACACTTTATTAACAAATGTAATCTTTCGAATTTAGTTTCAAATATAGTAGTAATGCTGCGAATTTTTTTAACTATTGCTATCAGTGTTGCTACCTGTGAGAGGAGTTTTTCTAAATTAAAACTAATAAAAAATTACTTATGGTCTACTATGAGCTCCTTAAGGATGAGAAATCTTGCCATATTGTCTATAGAGAGACAACTTACAGATGAAATAAATTTTGACAATGTTATTGACACTTGCTAACAGAAAAGCAAGAAAAGATTTTTGTAAAAATAGATGATACTTTTGTACTGACTAAAATTAAAGAAAATCATTAATGAGTTATTATTATCTTTTTTAAAAGGATTTGATTCAATTTCAATTGACAGAATTAGTTAATTGCGTTTGAATGTATTTTTTTGGTTTGATTTTAAAATGCCACACAGAGAGAGATATTTCATTTCAATTATGTAATTCAATTTTCGGGACATTCATGTCAACCCAAACCTTTTCGGCATTTTTTTGCCGACCATCTCCAATTTTACTGAAATTTGGCATGTTTTTAGGTTTGGATGAGAAAATGTCTCACACCAAATTTCAAGTTTCTAAATTAAATAGTTTTTGATATATGAAGGTTGAAAATTAGACACAAAATCGCCGCTTGAACGCCCCTGATCGAGCAAAAGTGGCTCTCCTGGCTTTATTTTTTGTTCGATTTCAAAGATGTTAATATCATTGGAAAGCTCTTTTCAGCAGCTTTCCAATAATATTCATATCTCAAATGCATCTATATAAATAAAAAGTTATCATTTGTCGTGACGTTGTGACCTTGACCTCGCATGACCCCAAAACCCCCACTCCAGACAAAAAATTTTTTTCAATATTTTTGTTCCTCACATAGAGGACTATCAGCATGTCAAAAATCAAAGTGGGTCTCTGTGGATTTTCAAGATATTTGCATTTTATTGAACAGGTGTGCCTAATGATGCAAATTTGTTGACATTTACGCAATAAATATTTTCGCAACCTTGTCGATATTTCAAATAAATCATTTTCGCAAGTTTTTTTGTTAATTTTTTTCTAATTAAAAAATATCTTTAAAACCCATAGAGATCCCACTTTGATTTTTGGCATGCTGATAGTCAAATGATTTCATAAAACAAATAAATGGATAAAGTTAAATAAGCTTAAGTTTTTTTTCTTTAAGGTTTTGTGCAAGTAGTTACTTTGCCTAAAGATCTACAATGTGCTTTTAGCAGCGACTATAGTAGCCTGTGGCGTTTAAATTCTTAACAAAAGTCATCACTCATAGTTTTCAAAGATTTTTTTTAGGATAGAAAATCTTGATTTGAATGACAACAAAGATCAAGAGTTTAAGTTTTTTTCTTTAAGGTTTTGTCCAACAAGTTACTTTGCTTCGTGATCAACAATGTGCTTTTAGCAACGAGTATAGTAGCCTATGGCGTTTGAATTCTCAACAAGAGTCGTCTAATGCGAAAAAATTTTTAATATCCAGCATTAGTACAGTAAAACAAAATCTTTGCCTATTAGACTGTTCTTGTTTATTCGTATTTACTACTCAGGTTTGGTAGATACTAGATAGCCCTTCTATTGAACGAAAGCCTGTCAGGTAACATTATAAGTGTTTTTATTGGCGAATCAGCTTGAATTTGCTTATCAGTTTCCAAGACACAGTACCGTAAAACGGGGTGACTAATACCACTGGTCAAAAAATGATTTTCTCAACTTTCGAAGTTAAAATTAAGCTTCATTTTATTTTTAAATCTAAAAAACAGATTTGAAAATAAAATGAAGCTTAATTTTAACTTCGAAAGTCGAGAAAATCATTTTTTGACCAGTGGTATTAGTCACCCCGTTTTACGGTACTGTAAAAGTTATTCACAATCACGATTTGTATTGAGCATAGAACTGCAGAGAGAAGTTTACTGGTTGCAAAATACGCTTCGAGACTTTGTACAAACGACAAACTGTCTGAGTGTAAACTTAAAAACAACAAAATCCTTTGGAGGTTCTTTTAAAGGTTTTGAAGGACTATTCCTATTTGCTTATAAAAACTAACATCTGCCAACGTTACTAGAGGATTTTAAGCGAACGACGACGTTTTAACCAACAAGCATAGAAATACAAATAGTAATTCAGCTAATAAATAAACTTTTCTTCTTTTACCTTAGCAGAGTATATTAAATTTAAATAACTTGATGTACATTTATTTTTTCCTGGTTGATACGACTCTCAAATAATAATTTTTGCTATGCAAAGCTATAAAAGGAAACCGTTACAAGTCGTGTGCTTTGAAAGAACCCTGAACGAACAGACAACCATGAAAGCAATTGGTCAAAGTTATGATGAGGTTTATGTTTATGTAAAGTTTTTACAGAAAATCATGACAAAATGCGTAGCGAAAAGAACTATATTTGAGCACAACTAGTTTCAATAAAATTTCGCATTCAAAGGTGCAAATATTTCAAAGAGATTCACAATTTTAATAAATCTGTTTACAAAAAACTACACGTGATACTAAAACACCAAGGAATAAAATTAAGACCGAAGCACCATTTTTCAACGTATCGACGATTTTGAGCCAACTGACCGTGGTTTATTCTATTAAATAAGTCAATAAATAATTTTTTTTTACAAAATTAACAGCGTAAAAGGAAATCGCAGACTTTCAGCGATAACAGCGTCACCAGAGGCGCCGAAACCGGGGGAGGGGAGGGTAGCAAATTCCCCCTGCCTTTTTGACCCTTTCAAATTGTACCCCCTGCTCTTTGTCGGTACCTTAAATTTACGAAAGTGGGGATCATGGACTCGATTGAAAGCAATAACTTTTAATTTTTTTTAGAAATCACTACGTTTTTGGGATGAAAATAGAGATTTTGGACACTGATTGAATGTGACCTTTTTTTAGGCTTCACTAGATTTTTGCCCTAAAAACAGTTGCGATACGAAGTGACAATTTTGTAAAACGTGTCTATTTTCAAAATTTTGCCCCCCCCTGACAAAATAAAAATGGCTTTCCGGCGCCATTGATTGCAGCAATAAGGAAAAGTGAAATAGCAAGCTAACTACAGACAAATATTTCTACTGATATTTGCACAGCGTAAACGATTTCGAGAGACGGGTTACTTGACGACGGACGATAAACAACAATATGTGACGGTTTTGCATTGCAAACTCAAAAACGTTGTTTTCTAAAATTTCTATCAAAAAGCAAAAAGCAGCACACAATCTGCAAAGCAACGTTTCGCATTAAAAGTTCATAAAGTTTAGAATCTCGCAGCAAGTAGAAATCATCGACAAAGTGTGGCTAGCTAATCAAAAAAATACTGAGATGTCAAGCGGCGCATAGCGGCCGATTCTAACACAACGAATCCGCAGTTCAAAGTGGCGCGGGACGATTTGACGCAACGTCGCAGTGACCAAAAAGAAATTACAAATAGTAGTGCGGCATCATTGCCCTGCAATTACAAGCCGAGGTTAAAAAAATCGTGAAAAATAATCAGGCTATGGACGGCGCTACTGTGTTTGGAATTAATAAAATGCGAAACTGGCGATTCTGGTTAATAAAATCAACGAAGATCAAAACGACAGTGACTCTAACAAAACACAATGAGAGACTTTTAAAACGAAAACGGCGAACGAAAGACTTCTTTCTTGAACGTGAAAAACAGTCATGATAAAAGATCTAGCCTCATTATACTATTTTTAAACGATAAATATGGCAAATAACTTGCTCCAGAAAATCGTTATATCAAAATCTTGACTTCACCAAGTTGCTTGGTTTCACTAATGACGTTGACGGACGTAAGCCTACAAAGAAATAATAACAACTCAAATAAAATTTCCTCGCTTGGTTTCAAGTGAGGCAGCGTATTTAACAAACGATAGCTCACTTGCAATTAACAAAGACCTGAGTTAAAGGCAACCAATTAGAAAGAGGTTTACGGATTGACACTTTTTTTGTCAATTTTACAGAACTTCAGCGTAACAAAATCGACAATTAGTTTTGTTTTCATTACAAGAAAAATTCATTTCCCTTCCATCGAGGGGCAACTTCGCGAGCAATACAGCGACAGTACAAACCTTGATCTGCAGGTGGCCTACTCCCGATGACTCGATCGTGGTCGTTCCACGTCACTTCCTGTTCGGTGTTCGCACTGTAAACGTTCACACTTTGATAAAATTATTCAAAAGTTGGATCGACAAAATCTCTTTTATCGTTGCGGCTACGACAAGCAATATCACACAACGCGACATTGGGAAGTTTTCGAATCGTTTTTCAAGGATTTCAACTTTAACCATAATCCAATTAATATATTTCAATGCTGTATCAGTGATTTCTCTTCAACATAAGAAAAAACGAAAAAATTTATAAAAAAATATTACTTTTAAGGTGAAGTCTTAAACTACTTAGCTCAATAATCTTTGAAAAGAAAAAAACCCGTTCACTTATAAATTTTACTTACTTTAAAGAGCCCAGCTGCTTCTCTTCCTCGATGAAAGAAACAAATTGAGCATTGACTGTCGAATTTGCAGATTCTTTCACTGGTTGCAGAATGCCATTATATACAAGCAAATCATCCACGAGTATCTGTAAAAAAGCGTCGCGAAAACAATCGATAACATTTTTTCAAACTATGGCAATATCATTTAAAGAGGCTCTTACTCACAGCAAAATGCTTGGCACCGCGAGAAGAGGTTTTCGCGTAGTTCCACAGTTTTACAGTAGAAACAGTTTGAGGTAGATCGAAAACAATATAAATAAAATTTATCTGCGAAACCAAAGAAAGCTTGCATCATAGAAAGCAATAAAATTGTAAAAATTACTTGTATCTGGCAAAGAATAATTCATTAAAATAATTTAAAGAAATAATAACTTAACACAGAACGAAAAGACACCAGACAAATATTTCTCAGTCAAAATATGGAGCTTTAGGCAAACTTACATGACCGGGCAGAATGGGGGCCAACCACATGTGCTGACCCTCTCTAGTGTCATTGACCCCATCAACTAGTTTGTCGGGGGTACGCGCATCTTCACTGTTTTGACTTAAAATGTTGACGCTCGATGGGAAAGCGGCGATTTCTAAAAAAGTTTTGTTTGATCATCTTTAACAGAATCGAATTGAGAATTGAAATTTCGTAATAAATCTAATATAGTTGAAAACCGCAATGACAAATGTTCGAGATTTCAACTACTACAGCGTCTTGCTTTGCAGACATTGGCTTAAAAGTTTCTCTTTTCTATATCCTTTTTTCTCGTGTTTAACGCGATTTCCAAATACGAAAGGGGGATAGAGCCATTCGTCGCCAACAGTTAGTCGCCGCCAATTTGCTTTCAAGGACTTTTCGCCACCGCCAATTCGTCACAAGAACTATTTGCCGCTGCCGCACTATAGCGAACGAAAGAATGAAAAAAACTGTTCTCAATTACAAGAGGCACTTCGGTTCAGCCCAAACTTAAAATTACCAAAAAAAGGAAGTTGCAAAGGAAAAGAAATGCAATACTCAGTTGTAGTTATATTTCTGGTGGAAAATAATCCCTAGTGGCGCAATGACCCAAGCGGCCAAAAGCTGGCGGCATACTAGCGGTGGCTAAATGTCGGCGAGAAATCGTGACCAACTTACGCGTAAGAGCACTAGAACATGGTACAGCTGCTAAAAACTAATAAACCGTCATCGAAAATGGGTAATTTGTAGATACCAAACCAAACTTCGAAACAGAAAAAACCAAGCGCTTTAGTACGCGAACAATGGATATTAAAGTCGATAACCGAAGGAAGAACTTTGATTGGTCCATGAAGCGTGCTAGTTTTAATGACGTCTCACAAACCTTTCTCCGTCAGTTCGATCTTTTTTCCAGCGCCGTCGTAAAACTCGATCCCATTTAACCCGACGTAATAAAGATCCGACCAGGAGTCGAAAATCTCAATTTTATAAACAACTGAATTCAAACAAGTCAAGGGAGGCAAACTGTAAGAATGGCGCGAAGAAGAAAACGTGGTTAATTGCAAGCGAATCGATGATTGATTTAAGGAGTGACAATGATGATAAATATTCGTTAATCTGCTAATTCCAGCATGTGTCGCCGAACTATGTGGTGAAGTCAAATTTGCTGAGTCATAGTGATGACTTGGCATAAGCTTCTTTCACATTAGAAATGCAATTTTACAATGAGCAAAACAAAACAAAGGATACAACCAGTCGGCATGTAGGGAACATCGTAGTGGCTATGTATTAACTTCTCGTTTCCGAAAGATTTCCTAAAAAAAGATAAGAAATATTAAGAAAAAGGTTTCCATGGACACAAAAAAATTGAACGTATATGAAACGAATAAGCAACAAACACAGAGAAAAGTTAAACACTAAAAAAAGTGCTTCCTATTCAAAGCAAGGGCTTTACTTAGCTCAGGCGATAAGATTAATATTGCAATATTTTAGGACAGTACTTCTTTATTTTACAATTTGCATCAATAAGCTTGGTCTCGTTCTTATTCTGTTGTGTTCTGAGAAGAACACTTTGCAGCACTTTCCTCCCATCAGCGGTCTTAGCTCTAAATTTCAGTCATGCAAATAAAAAAATCAATTAGAAAATTTAAACCAAGCGACAATATCTTAGCATCTCCGAAAGCAGATCAGGGTAATCGCTTGATGGTTGTCCGAAGTTTAACGCCTTCGGACGTTGTCTTGTGTCCCATAGTGACAATGATGATTAAATAAAGAACAATGAAGGACCATTATTAGCTTTATTTCTTTGGTTTTGTGGAAACAAAAAAAACGCTTTCAATGCAATAGTATAAAAACCTTTAAAAAAGTTGCGAAAAAAGATTTTACTTTTTTTTCTGGGTCGTCACCGGACTCGTGTTCTTCCTCATGTCGAACACAACGTCCTGCGCAAAGTCGTAATGCAGGTTTCCCGGCGCTCGACGCAGAATGAAGCGGAAGTCACGCGACAACGCGCGCCCGTCAATCCTGACCTCGACGTCTTTAACCTGAAGCGACAAATGCGTAGAAACGTCGACCGAGGCTCGAGAGCGCCACCAAACGGCGTCGGTGCTTGCTCGCGCGGCAAGAAGCGTACCCCTCGGTATGAGTCTTCGAACGAGCGGTTGTAGTTCCACACTCGGACGCCGCTGATTTGCGTCGCTTGCACGAAACGCACTTCCAGCCACCGCTCATCACTGGGGGCGTATGCGACCGACCACATGTGCTCCTCTTCCGTCGTGATGTTGACGTCATCAAGCAGTCTGGCCAAAAATAAAATCGACTTCGATTGTACTCTTGAAAACGAAATGCGGCAGGCAGCTGTGTTCGATTTTCACACGCGGCTTCGAATCTAGTTTAAATTGTTTCTAACAATTATTAGGCTTGGCAGTTCTGAAGTGACAGCATTATAACAGGCGAAGTTTTCTCAAACATTTACGGTATACGCCGTCTTTTCGAGTTAGAAAATGTGCAAAAGCATTGCAAAGAATACATAAACGAGGCTGTGACACGATTGTACATCAAACGTTTCACCAAAAAGAAAATTCTCCGTAAACTCCCTAGTGTTAACGGAAGTGACCTTGTATCACATTAAAATCGGAGAAAGAAATTCCACGACAAACTCTTACAACCAACGAAACCGAATTACCTGTTTAGCGCCTTGCTGTCCGACGACAAGTTGTCGCGTATGGTGTGAGCCGACATCGGGATCGGGTCGCCTCCCTCACCAAGCACCTGCAACCCAGTCAGACCCATGGACTGCGAATCGCCCCATGTTGACAGCAAGCACAGGCGGACGCCTACAACACGAGCAAGGTGAGCGATGAACCGAGAACAATGAATAACCGCGAAAAAAAGCGTCGCAATGTCATTTTATCGACTTGATCGATTGGTGCATCGCCCCGTGGAAGGTTCGCGATTGAGAAGTTGATTTGCACTCACTTTTGCCGCAGAAAGTCCCTGAAACGTCATCCGGACACAATCGGATTTCGCTGGCAGCATCTGTCGCCTTCTGCAAATCGGCTTTATTCTGCGAAACAAACCGTTAATATTAATAAAACCGCGAACGTAACCAAGTTTCCCATTCGCAAAGCTACATAACACGAAAAACAAACTTTCATTACAAAAAAAGATTCTCTTGTATCTTTTTACAAGTGCTTGGCATTTTTTGGGGAATTAAGAATAATTTTAATGCTTAATAAATAGTCTTCTGGGTATTCGATGTTAAAAAAAAAAGCTCGTTTTAATTTGGTTTAATTTATGAGCAGTCTTTGATTTTACCTTCGGCTTTTGCAAAAGTAACAATTCCTTTTCTAAAATAAAATAAAATAAAAGGCCCAGCGTAACTCGGCTCGATTTTTTGATGGTCTGCAGACCCAGTCTTAATTGCAATAATGCTCTCGCGTGAACTTTTATTTTGAAGTTTGCAGAATTATCAGAGCTACATAACAGAAGCTGCAAGGTTTCGTTATAACACACAAGCGATTTTCGCTCTATAGATCTGGATTTCATCACTTGCAATTGCGTCAAATAAAAGCACGTGCTCACCAGCGCTTTTCCGTCGCCGGTCATCGGCCGCTGATCTGTTTCCACGTCACGCGACGACAAAATCGCCTTAAACGTTTTGTCATGCTCGGCAATCTTCTCTAATATGCTATCTTCCATCGTAAAGAGAATGTTCTAGAAATAACATTCTATGGCCAGTCCAGAAAATTAGAACAAAATTAAATTTTTTCCAACACTAGACAATTTGACCACGGTTTTACTCGTTTACTTTGCAGCATGGTAACAATGACTTGACGATTACGATACGTCATTGGCATATCAACGCATCGATCAAATTCATATCGCAACGTAAAAAAAATGAGGTTTGGTCCCAGAACAAAATTTTTAATTTAAAACATGCATTTGTAAAACTAAAAATTTCTGCGAAAATCGAAACCTTTTAGATAAGGTGACAAACGGAAACAACATAAAAAACAGAAAAATACCAAGCGCACTAAAGAAAGCGGAACCTACATCGCCAAAGTTGCTTTGCAGCTCGACAGTCCCGGATGCTTGTTTAATTTCTCCGCTAAATATTGGAACGTCATCGAGCGTCACGGTTACGTCCTTCGCTCCTCTTTCAGCGTGGATGCGAGATTTGTTGTAATTCTAAAATAAATCGACCCGTAAATGCGAGAGGTCAAGCAATTCTAAATAATCGAGGTATAGAAGCAAGGTTTCTTGTAATTCTAAAACAAATCGACAAAAATCTTTCATTGATGTTTGTTTTAAGAACAGTACCATTTAATAAATCCATGGATGACTGTTCACACAGCTTGAAACGTGCTACGAAAAAAAATAAGTAAATGCTAAAGCACGCATTTAGACGACTTTCAAAACATTGAGCAAGAAGTTTTTTGAAAAAGTTGAGTGCCGATACGAAGCAGAAAGTCATTGCTGCAGGGTGGAAAGGTTGAACGCATATGCAACGTTATTTAACTATTTAAGCATTTCGTTCGTTTTTTCCAAAAAAATGCATGGAGACATAATTTTTGTGCCCACTTATATTTTAAATTTAGAATCTGCTTAACGGTTTAAAATATAGACCACAAACTTTAGCACTTTGACCAAAAAAAAAAAGCATGTTTATCATCACTATCATCATCATCATCATCATCATCATCATCATCAGCATCGAATGCGTGCGACTAAGACGAGAACCGAACCCGTGTTTTTTGTCAAAAATCGGTCACTGCTCGCACTTGGCATATTTAAACGCAAATTGCAACGCTTGGCATAAAACTTTAATCTGGGACCGCAAGTTATATGTCAAAATCAAAATACACTTAAAAAAGCGGCTTCTCACCCATATCCTTATCATCGCGATATTTTCTAGCTTTGAAAAATAAAGATGGACGTAATGAGGATTCCCCGCAGTGAACGGAGTCAGCCACATATTGACGTCATCACACGTTCTATTGACTCCGTTTAAGAGATTCTCAACAACCCTGGGATCGTTCCGGCACTCGGGGAAGACCCGAAGGCCGATCGGATCTGCATCGATCTGTCAAAGACTGTAGTTTTAATAAAAAATAAATCGGCAACACTTGTCGTTTAACATGTAGCTCGTGGGATTTTTGTTTTTACCGAAGAGACAGTGACAATATCTCCTTGATCAGAGTACACCTCTATCCCGTTTAATCCAACGTAGTACTTGTCCCCCCACGTGTCGTGAATGTTGATTGTCAGCTTCGATCCGCGAGGTAAAACCGGAATCTCAAAATCCTTTTCTTTCTTGTCTTTATTTTTCTACAGATAAAGGATTCGTAATTGTGAAATAAAAAATTTTTTTTCAACAAGCACATACTTTTTCCGAATCAATATTAGATTTTTCTTTCAGATCTGTGATAAGACCGAACGGTGAATCGTCTAAAAATTGAATTGCCTGGTTAAAATTTGTGCAACAAACGTACAAATATAAATCTTTAAAACGAGTAAAGTAGTTAAAAATAAAATTACACAGAAAAACGTTAAGTTTTCATTAGTACTGTATTCACTACTTAGTATTAAACTAGAACAATCTAAATTTTCGAGAGTGCGAGTCGACACAAAATATTCGAGAACCGAAAAGTAAAAAACGAAGGAACAGAGAAATTCAGCGTTCATATATCTAGTTGTCTCGTATGCATTTTATGTGCTTTGTGGATTTTCGACCGTTGATATTAAAATTAATTGGCATTTAATTAGGATGTTTATCAGTAATAATAACGAACAGGTAAACATTTACGAAACTACTGCAATCAGCAGCACTGATCTTATTGCTGAGTAATGAGGCGACAAAGATTTAAAATGTTTTTTTGTTGTGAGCTTAAGATAACTTCTACTTTACTCGTAGGTTCTGAAAAATTATTATAAGATCTAACCAGTAATCATAATGAACCTAAAACTTTCATTGGAATACTTGTTACATACGTCAAAGTGTGCAACAAGTTCGCGTAGCCATTTCCGAAATATTGCGCCTCAGCAACACAGCCATTTACGCCAGGGTTGGAGAACTTGATTGCACTCGCGGGCCATATCCAAAATCCAAAAATTTAATGCAGGCAGCAATAAACTTTTGTTGATTTAAGAAAAAAGGTAGTTACTCGATAGACCATTTCTTCATCTTGTTTGCCATTTCAAGACCTTTTTTTATCTTAAATACCATCAAACAAGTTTCCCCTTCCATGTTGAGTGTAGACCAAAAAAAAGTATTCACAAGACGAAGAAGATAGAGAAGCGTTGTTTCGTCTATTGATTCATTTTTTTGGGGTTCACTCGATATTAATATTTTTTTCTTGTGGGCCAACATTTCAATTATAATACCCTGGTTGTTAATAAAGCGAAAAAGCACCATTTCAAACAAAGGGATTGATATGCTTCCTCCCAAATACACCCGAGCCTCATTGAAATATCTTGCGCCCCGTATTTGGCCCGCGGGTCGCAGATTTTCCACCCCAAGCTAATGCGTTACTATCGCAGGGGCGGCAAGCCGTTAGTAACACTGTACTAGGTTTAGCCAGCTTGAAAATTAAATTCAAATCTAGCGCAGCGGGGGCAGAAATGTACCGAAAAAAAACTGGCATTACTGCAATAGTTGACGTAACCATGGGCGTTAAGACATCGAAAGAACTTAGTATTAACCAAGACATAGCAAAAGTTATCCTAAAATAGAATGCCATAACGATTACCACTTAAAAACGAGAAATCGTTTCAGAAAACCAACGGAAATATTTGTATAAAATTAATTGTTGAAAGCACAACATGAAGCACATTACCATTTTTAATTGTATGTAGCCTTCCCAAATGAGATGAATTGAAGCTTTCCAATGACTTCCAGCTTTCTTCTAACCAATTTTTTGTCTGAACAATAAATAGCAAGATTAAAAAGAAAGTTTTAGCTTCTACTTGAGTTACCAAAAGTTACTTTAAACGATTTGATAAGAACTGTTTAAATCATAATGTTTATTCACGATTGTTAACTTAGAATTTAAGATAGCTACTGCGTAATTAAACATATACAGTAGAATACATAATGTACGGAATAAACAACGACATAAAACATGGGGACAGTGTTACATACATAGCCTTATACACGGCGCGATAGCATTATTTTGACATTGTAAAGTAACTTCTCCAAATTTCCTAAAACTAAATCATGTAATTCCAAAAGTGCAAGCACCCCAATTAAGGAAGACTAAAAACCGTTTGTTTTTACCAGGCAAATTTACCCAAAAAAACTACGTACAATACAAATAAAAACTTAATACCTTCTGTCGTGCGTTGATTCTTTGCTCTTTAATTGGTGAAACACTTTTATTGGCTGAAACTGGAAATTGCTTCGAAACTTTTTTTATTTCATTGTATTCCATAAATAAGTTCCTTTTCTACATGTCTATCATTGCGTAGTTAATATTGATACATAGAATATCATTTCTACTAAAAGGTAAGTGAAAACACCTAATAAAAAAAACGCATTACTGAATAACGTCAGCTTAGCAAATGCATAGAAAAAGAAAACTGGCCATATTACAGAATAGCGAGTAAAGTGTAATGATTGAATGCGATAATCTAAATCAGCGCTCTTTCAACTCCATGACAGGTTAAGGTTCCTTGAAATATTCAACACAAGCTTTATGAATTCCCAACCGAATATTATCAACTTTATAATTATTCCACAAAATTAGCTTTTTTGATACGAAAAGGTTGAAGAGCACTGATCCATACTGACGATAACTAGAATAGCAATATGAGCAGCATTTGAACTTTGTGCCGTCGATTCTCTAATAAACGCACTCAAAGTAATTTCAAAGCAATCTATTCGAGCTTACTAATACATTCCATATTTTCCAAACTGAAATTTCGCACAATTACGACTGGTCTTGAAGTATTTTCCTGCTGAATTCAAAACCTTTTAATTGAAAGAAAAAAGTCAACACAAAGAATTTAACGTAAAAAAATTTCGGGAAAAGTAGACTAAAAAAGTCCAACGTTCATATTTAATGAAAAACTAAGTACGAAAAGTTAAAGAAAACTGTTTGCGGCAGTACAATCATTTAGTTTACCGAGATTGGCAATAAAACAATTGAAATTTGTAAACATAAACAAAAAAAAAACACATCACGCATTGGTTCGTAAAAAGATCGCGTTGCGAGCATATATTTATGCTTTTTCAATAGCTATTTGCAGTCTGTTTTTTTTCGCTGACATATTTGGGATGTTTATCATAAATTACGAGGTACTTGTTAGTTATTAAAAATATTAATAATGGACTTTTTAATTAAGATGGAATATAAGTGACATTTTACTCGTGAGCAAAGGCAAGTTACAAAAATAATTTTCTTATCAATGTCTCGAATTAAAGAGGGGGCACTATTCAAACGAGTAGAAGATTTTCAGGGTTACTGGTACGATTGTTTGAAAGAACCGCGCCAACTAACGGTTCAACAACTTTTTGGCGTACGACTTTCCTTAAAAATCTGCTTTTTAAGGTTTCAATAAATAAAAAACACACTATGATCAAAAATTGCCATGTTATACTCAATTCGAAGAGCAAATTGACGATAAAAATTGTGAGAGATAATAAACGAGTACAGTTATGTTTTTTATTCCTTCAACCATTTATAACTGATTTAAAATTTGATAAATTGTTAAAATATTGGGCATAAAACATAAATGTCAAAACATAGCAGCCAAAACCCAAAAAATACTAATATGCGTTTAGAAATACATAATAGCACAAAATAAAGCAAAAAAAAGTTTTTATTGAAGCAAATGTCAAAGACATAAAAATATTAATATCCAATTGTGGGTTACATTTCATAATTTTAGACAAAATCAGGGAAAAATCATAAAAATAGACTTTAAAAATAATAAAAAATTTAATCTGGGGGAACAGGGACAATCAAGTTTTGATTAATACCTAAAGGATTGAAAATGTCTCCTTTAGCCAGCTGATCTTTTATGGTTTCTTCTTCTTCTTCTGGTGCTTGGCCTTCCACTTTGTTTAAATAAAGATACACTCTTCTCAAGTTCAATCTCAAGTCAGAATCATCAAGTGACTTAATTTGCTCCATTAATGATTGCATACAGTCTTCAACAAGAAGGGAATTGATCGGTGAGAGCTCAGGCAATGGCAAATCAGCAACAGCACAAGCCAAATACTTGTAAACAGCACCATAATCTGGTTCAGGGATGCTTCTTTCTGCGTTGCTATTTACTTTTTTATTTGAAAATTCTGGAATTGGTTCTTCAATGGCAACAGTAAGAGCAGATTTTAGTTGTTGTTCTAAATGATTACAGGAAGGAGTTAATGCTCGAATTTGCTCTAACCATTTATCAATTGGCTCGTCATGTATAAATCGCTGCTTATCAATTGTTCGAATCAAATATTGTAATAAAACTTTTATACCCTTGTCAGTATGACCTGCTTTCTCATGTTTCAATTTTATTTGAACTTTTTTTACAACTTCTTCCACTATTTTAGGATCATCAGATAAAAACGTATTTTCTTCATTGCATAATTCTTTTAACACCTGTAGAATTGCAGTTTTGTCATATGTTTTCCAACTGTCAGATTTTGATAATTTTTTTTGTTTAACACCAATAGTGTTCGACAGTTTATGTTTTTTTGGAAAAGTTTTTTTAAGCTTAGTAACTGAAGGATTACCAACAAATGTTGCTGAAGTATCAACCATATTATCCTTTTTTGCTTTTGACTTTTTCAAGGAAGTTGAACTGTTAGGTTTCATTTTTTAATTTTGAAGAGCAGAAAGAAAACTAACTTGGGCTTTTTTTCTCAAACGTGAAGAATATTTGTTTCGATTTTGTCAGATGATGAAACTTGATCAAATTTTCGATGCAAATGTGGGAAGAAAAACAAAATAATAAAATGGGTTATAAGAGGTATACCAGTAATCAAAAAAATATACAAAATATAAGGAGTTTTGGGCAAATTTGTGAAAGGCCACAACCACAATCCACGTCGAGTACTATCTCTTAGTTGATGTGAACTCCAAGCTATAACAAGTAAACCAGGTAAATCTTGAACTATTAGAAAAAGAGTTTGTGACTCCAACATCCAATGACCTTCAAATCCATTAAATATCAATTTGTTTACAATCCAAAACAACACAGCAACCAAAGGTATTGCTATAACAGAGTGAAATATAGGCCTATGTGATAGTGAAACTGCTGCCTAAAAAGAGTTTGAAATGAACATAGGCAAACTAACAATGTACCATCAACACTCACTTTTAATGAAAAACTTTGAGCAGCAAGAAAATGATCAACATCAATTACACTAGACAATAATCCACAGAAAAGAACTTCAAGTAAAGGTTGTTCAAAAATGACAAACCAACATAAAGCACCTAAATAAGCAAGTACTTTTTTCTAAGATAAAAAGCAGTGAATAGGAATATCTTGTTTTAGCTATATGATGGCACACTTTATGGGCGTTTTATATGAACAAAGTTGTGTAAAAACTTTTATGAAAATATTTATTAATTAAAAAAAATAGTAAAATTGTATCCTTATAAAAAATTAAAATATTATATTTGGTTTAAAATGTGTACAATAAAAGGTAAACAATAATGATAGCTTTTATATTTTTATATATTTTATATTGTTAAAAAATTATTCAAAACCGCCTGTAATAAGAAATTAAATAGGGTTAAAAGCATGATTTTCTCTAATGTTTTTTATCCCATTATCATAAATAAATCTACAAAGTGAACATTACAAAAGCTATTTGATTATAATAAAAGAGAAATGCAAAAGTGAAAATTTTATTTTATTGGATAAATTAACTTTATTTATTTTGCTCTAGGCCAGTGGTTCTCAACCTTTTTCCACCTGCGACACATTTTCGGACTTTTTCGAAATTTGTGGCACACTTGGACCAGATTTCTTGATGTTTGTCTTTAAAAAGTAGTGATCTCTAAAAAAAGTCTTCACTTTGAATTTGTCTCAAATTTCTTGCTTTTCGTCCCCAAAAAATAGTGTTCACTAAAAAAATAAAAGCAAAATAAAAAAAAGATCTTCACTTTGAATCTGTCTCGAATTTCTTGATTTTCATTCTTCTTCATTTGGGGAAATAAATGGGAGCTGAACGGTCCATTAAATGGCCAGACATGTTTCTTTCAGTCAGGTCACCAGGCTCTTGTAACATCTAAGAGAGCATGGGCTTCCTTTGGATGGTAATAGATGGAGCAAGATGTTATTGCATGCTCAGCTGTCTGCTCCTTTGTGACACACTCACAGGCTGCTGTAGAAGCCAATCCCATTTGCGCGTTTCTGAAAGGAATAGACCAGTGGTTCTCAACCTTTTTAGCCCACAGACTATTTCCCCATTAGCATAAGTATTCGCGGACTCAAATAATAGAAATAAAAACTAATTTAGTTCAGCACTAACAGTACGTTAAAAAGCAAGAGCGGTTTATCTACTGGGCACACATGCACTGAAAATCTAAGTGAGAACCTTGTCCCTGAACTTGTTACGCAAGTTTGTCGAAATCAAAAATTATGGTCGTCAATGCACATTTGATGTTGTCTTCGGGTTGAAGTTGGTTCCGGTGTTTAGTTTTAACCATCGCCAATGTTGAAAAGCCAGCCTCACACAAGTATGTAGTCGGAAAAGGCAAAAGAGCTATTGTTGCTTGCTTGCAGAGATCAGAAAGATTAGGTTTCTTTGACCAAACATTCTCCCAAAATTGAGTCAAAGAAACAATCAGAATAAACCTCTAGCGCTGACACCCCAAATCGAATTTGCACCCAGTTAAATATTTTGCTATAGTTGTGAGAAGGAATATATCGATCCAGCTCAGAAAAAAATGCATTAAAGTGCTCAAGAAAGATTTGTGAAATGCTGTGCAAATCAATATTTTTCTCCTAAACAAATAAATTCAATGCTGGAAAAGCAGCCAACTTTCTCCTTTCCATTCGATGCATCCACAATTTTGTTTTAGCTATAAATGCATCAATGCCTTCTGATATATCCAAAAAAATTTTCTCTTTTCCTTGCATGGAGCTATTAAGTTGTTCACATGGCTGAAAACATCAGCTAAGAAAAGCAACTTGGCAATCTATTTGTCATCATTAAAGCGATCAAAAAATTCATGTTTCTGTTCTTCTAAAAAGATGCTGATTTTGTTTCGTGGTTTCTCCAGTACCTTTCCTTGCGATAAACAACTATTATTGCAATGGAACAGAAACCAATTGTGTTCAGCCCCATTTCATCACACAATACCCGAAAAAAGAGTGTTTAAGGGACGAGATTTAATAAAATTGACCACACATAGAACTTTTTTGAAAACTATGGCAAGGTCTTCTTGTATCTCTTTCGTTGCTAGATTTTTTTTTGTGGAGAAGACAGCGAACAACTGAAATGTTTTTATGTTCCTTTTTCATGAAACTTATGAAGCTCTTTTTACATCCTATCATGGACGGAGCACCATCCTCGCAAACATACACACAGTCAGACCATTTAAGCTGATGTTTTTTAAAGAACAAATCTACTTTCTCAAATATTTGCTCTCCTGTGGTATTTTTAGCAAGTGGACTGCAAAACAAAAACTGCTCCATATTGTCGTTTGTGTCAAGATATCGCACAAACACCATGAGCTGTGTATCATTTCCGATATCTGTTGTCTCATCCAATTGCAAACTAAATTTTCCACTGCGCTTTACAGAAGCAATAGCTTGTTGCGGAATATCTTCTGATATTTCTTGAATATGCCGCTTGATGGTGTCGTTTGAGAAAGGAACCATAGCTAACTTATAACCATAGCTAACAATATCCTGGCCATTTCCACAGCTGCTGGATTAATCAAGTTCTCTCCCGCTGTATGAGGCGCTTTTTCTTGAGCAATTTTTCAAGAAACAAAGAAAAAAGCACGCACTGCTTTATTGTGAGAGTAAGTTACTCCTCCCCAAGCAGCTGGGCAATCAATGCAACTTTGCTTTACCTGATATTCATTTTCTTTAAACACATCAAGAGTTTTGTTGACGAATTTTTCATGGTTTGCTTCTAGATGCTGACAAAGTTTTGCTTCTTTCAAAGAGCTCTGAGCTAAGACTTTTAAGCACAACACACACTGTGGCCTTACTTCATCATTTACCTCAACCGAAATAAATGCCAGCTTCAAGTATTCATCATTTTATGCAAACACCTGCTTCTGTTTTGCCATGAACAGATATTAAATTAACTTGTTAAATATTTTAACTTGGATAAAAATAACATAAGTTAAATAAGTTAACTTTGCTCAAACCAACTGACTTAAAAATTGTTCTTTAACCACAGAACCATATATCTTACTGGTCAAAAACACATTTTCTTTTAAGAGAGCTTGTTAAATTTTTTTATGACATCATAACGCGCAAGATTACAAAATTCGGTACTGTGAAAAAGGCGGCAAAACTTATCTGAAATATTAAGATGAAGCTCAATGACGGAAAATACCTAACAAACGAGAATGTGCATAACATGTACAGATAACTTTGTAAAAGTTAATGTGCTTGCGGACTCACCAGAACATTACGTGGACTCGGGGTTGAGAAACACTGGAATAGACCAATGCCACTTTGGAGGCAGTTAAGCTTGATCCATACAGGTCTGGGAAAGTTAATTCTTGGTGGCATTGGGCTAAAACATCCTTAATAAATGTATGGAGTCAAAAAGTGTTCTCCTGCCACTCTATGCTCCATCTATATTCTGCTCATTGTGCTGCACTGGTGCCTGACAGGGCAGGGTTTTTTCACAGTTTTAGTGCAGAGGTGCAAATGGGTGTCTTGATTTAAGTTGCTGCAGCTGTCCAACTGTCCACAAAGTGGAGATAAAAGCCTTTCATGTAGGAGGTGTTCTGGCTCCTGAGCACAGCAAGCTAAAGATAGTATGGCTTTTGGCAGCGAAGCTCAGTTGGTTGGATGCCTCATAAGATAAAAAGGTTGTCTGTTGATGTAAGACACAGGCATCCAGTTACTATGTGCAAGGCATTGTTAATGGGCTTGCCAATAAGGCAAGTATGAGCACTTCCACAAAAAATAGTGTTCATTTAAAAATAAAAAGTGAAAGAGACTCGAGAAGTCCTAAAAAGTAGTGTTCTCTAAAAAAAGAAAACAGAACAATGGACTAATGTTTTTTAAAAAGGTTTTGCTGCACACGTGGATATTACTTGCAGCACACAGGTTGAGAAGCAATTGAGAAGCAGTTGCTCAAAGCAATGACTGCTTATTTTTCTTTTCATTTCTTCTTTTGAAAACCTTGATGAATTTCATCATTGTAATGGTGATTGATCAAACAAAAAAAATAATTGATCAAACAAACTAAAAATTTCTTCAAAATTAGCTTGAAAGAAAAGTTTACTTTCTTAATGCTTTGATGTCACTGAGTATCTATATCATAAAGTTGGTAGGCAGTTTCTAACAAATTGGTAAAGCTAATATTGCACCCTGTTTTACATTTTTAAGCAAAACGGTGTGAAAAATAGTAAAGTTTTGCCTCTTTAATGAATTTCATACTTGCTGCAACAGCTATTAATACTCCTAAGTGGTTCTCATTCACTTTTTGCAGTAAATAACCTTTTAGGCTTTGGGGATTTCTGAATATTTAAAAGCTTATTAAGTCAGCTCAGCAAGTTGTAAACAAGAACTAATGTAGGTGCCCTTAATCAAAGTTTTTATTTAGGTTGGAACACTTACTAGTTGAATTAATATTTTACAATGATGAACAGAAAATTATTAGGGTCTTGTTCACTGTTTGTCATTACCAACTATCACACTTCATTCTTCATTTCAATTCTAGCTTTGACTTAGAGGTGATGATTTTTGCAGTGGTTTTTAGGTTTTTGACTGTGATGTTGTATTCTTCATTGTTGCATAGTGATTGCACAATTGGTGTGCCAACCCCATACTTAGTTTATTTTGTCTGCAAGTTGCTCTTTAAAAAGTGGTTAGAAGAAGTTCTTTTGCTGTTTTATTGAAAGCACATTGATTGACTGAAGTTTAAACCATTATTAAACAACAATGCAGCAGCAATGACATAATTTGTCTTTAGCATAATCTCCTTCTCATTCATTCTAGCTGATGTTTCTGCTGATTCATCCTAGTAGTTAGAAATTGTTTGTGCTGCTGTGCTTTTGTGATTAAGTGTTTAAGGGTCAAGTTGAGGTCTTAGAAGTTAATTCTATAGTAAGATAGAATTGCTTGGACAAACTATTAAGTTTAATATTAGCCATCGGGGTGCTAATTTATTCTTAAAGTAGCCAATATCAGTACGAAGTTGTTGAGTAATTATTCACAGTTGTTGGCTCTGTGAATTGCTTTAAAGTTTTGTGAAGCTTGAGAGTCAAGTTTTGCAAGAGTTGATCAAGTTCATTTGATTTTGTGAATATATTCTTTATACAGGGTGATTCACCGAAGTGTTGACAAATTAAAACTCAATTATCCAACTTACTATAAGGGCAAAAGAAACAAGTTTTTAATAGATAGAATGGAAATTTAATGGGTTTTCACATAAAATTCAAATTATTCAATGTAGCCCCCTTTGTTTTTCACAAGGCGCCTAAGACGTGGAAGTACTTGGGCGCACGTGGCACGCACCACTTCTGGGTCAATTTCTTCCCATGAAGCCTTCAGTTTTCGTTTAAGGGTTTTGATATTTGGATGGGATGTTGAGCAGGCTTTTTGCTCCAGAATGGACCAAATCCCAAAGTCCATTGGGTTCAAATCGGGTGAAGAAGGGGGCCATACTTCCTTCTCCCAAAACCCTTTAAAATTGGTCTTGCACCAATGCTGGACTGCTTTGGCTGTGTGGGAGGTTGCCCCATCTTGTTGAAGTGTAATTCCTTCCTCTCCCACTGTTTCTTGAACCCAGGGAATGACTTTTTCTTCTAACATCCGACGATAGATAGTTTGGTTAATTTTCACGCCTTCGTCGATAAAGATTAGAGGTGTTTTCAGGCCTGTTGAAGTGACTCCTGCCCAAACCATCACGGAAGAAGGTTTCTGCCTCCTAAATGAACTGCAACGTTCAACTGGCACCATGTCCTTGTTTGGAATCCAAATCCTGTCATTTTGGTGGTTGTGGATAGCTTGGACAGTGAAAAGCTTCTCATCTGTCCAAAGCACTTGAGGCCGCGTGCCAACAACAAGTCTCTTGATCAAAACCTTAGCTCTATCAAGCCTTTTCTTCTTAGTGGCGTTTGACAGGAGCTGCCTCTTGGTAAATTTGTACGGGTAGACATGGAGATCATCCTTGAGAAGCCTTTGCATGGTGCTCACGCTTACAGAGGTGTCCTTAGCCAGTTTTCTTGCGCTCCTTGAAGGGTTCTGCCTCAACCTCTCCCTGACCTTCTTAATCAGTTCCTTTGTCCTGATGGGTTCTTTAGGAGTACTTCTGATTCTTGGAGCACAACTTCCAGTCTCCCTGAACCTCTTCACAGCCTTGTAAACACCTCCACGACTCACAAATCGCTTCATCAACCGGAAAATTTTCGCAGGTGGAAGTCCTTTCTTGCAATACCCTTCAACGATGTTATTTACTGTCTTTGCCATCTTACTTTTCTAGATTAAATATTCTTATTGATATTGAAAACTTACTCTAGAATATATAATAACAATCTGAAGAGGTAATGCGAAGTTAATAATGGAATAAAGTATTTGTCAACACTTCGGTGAATCACATAAAGTATTTGTCAACACTTCGGTGAATCACCCTGTAATTAGAAACTGTGGTTTATTGCTATCTGTTGAAAAAAGTTTGCAAGAGAATTCATTCATGCTTAGTCAGAACTAACTGTATTAACACTTTTAGTGCCAAAAAACATAAATTTATGCTTAAGACAGGGTGTCGTTCACTATTTGTCATTTTGGGGATTTCCCAAAATCTAAAAAGTAATGAACTAAACTCGGCATTAGTAAACAAAAACTGAGTTACATCCCTTAGGCAGCAAAAGTGTTAAGAATTTCTGCCTCATGGCAAACTATTCCGAGAGTCAGTAAAAATAAAGATAAACACAGCTTTACTTCAATACAAGTATTCAGGTTACCTAGTTCAACTGGTCCTTTTGGATTCCCAAGTACTAACCTTGAAGGCTTCGGATATTTCCCAAAATTTAAAAAGTAATGAAATAAACTCAGTCAATAGCAAGCAAGAACCAATTATTCTATATCAATAATTATTCAATTAATTATATAATAATTCTTATTATAAGCAATTTACTTTTTGTATGTTAATTTTCCTAACATTTTAGTCAAGTACATTAAGCATAGCCTACATCCAAATCAGATAATTTCTTGGTAATCCTATACTTTAGTGCGGTAAATTAATTCATGAATGCTTTTCATTCTAAGCAATAATAACCATTGGGGGAGGATCTGGATTTGGGTTAGTTTACCCAGATTAATAAAAACACGGGATTACCCAATTTTTGATAGTGAAACTAACCTGAATCCCCCTTGTGGTTATTATTGCTTAGAATGAAAAGCATTCATGAATTTGTACTTTAGCACAGTAAATAAATTCACAAATGCTTTTCGTTCTAAAAAATAATAACCACAGGGAGGGATCCAGGTTAGTTTACCAGGGTTAGTAAAAAAAATAGGATTACCCAATTTTTGATACTGAAACTAACCCGGATCCCCCCCTGTGGTTATTATTGCTTAGAATGTAAAGCATTTGTAAATTAATTTACTATGCTAAAGTACAGGATTACCGATTTCTTGAGTCAATCATTAGTACACTTCAACCTTACAAAAAAAAATGTTTAATCAAAAATCTTGAAACTTTTAAAAATCATCAATCTTCTTGCTGAGATCTTAAAACTGTGCAATTCAAAAGAGTTGCAAAAAATACAGCAGATAGAAGATTACATGATCTAACCGAAGTTTCTGGAATGCTCATCACTCAATAAAAGATTTTTTTAATATTTAAGTCTCTTCAAGAAGGGACCGTAACTGTTTTTGTTAGCAAAACTAACTGGAAATCCCCCTACAGCACCAGGACCAGAAGGAAATAAAAAAGGAAAGAGTAAAGAAAAAAGGATCTCTTCAAGAAGCAATACTAACTACAGAGAGGATTTCAGGTTAGTTTTACAAACAAAAACTACTCATGGTCACTTCTTGAAAAGGCCTCAATATTTGGGTCTCTTAAGAAATCAATGTAAGCAATTTTTTTAGTGAAACTAATCTGGAATATCCCTTTCAGCACCAGGGTGGAATGAAGAAACCAAGAGAAAAAGAATCTCACAAGAAGCAATAGTAACCGCAGGGGCATCCAGGTTCGTTTCACAAACAAAAATTACTTAGGTGACTTTTTGATGAAACCCCAATATTCTTGGTACAGTGAGACAAACCTGTTGTAAAATGAATAAATGAATCCAATAAAGCATTTGCAAAGTAATGAAGTTGTGGTAGCGAAATTGCACTATAATCCAAACTTACACAAATTACAATTAAACTCAATACACGAAAATAAACTATCATACTGGTACCAGTATTATTTTCTAGCAATGTTACAGTGTTATACCGT
The DNA here is from genome assembly GCA_963680785.1 of Diplosoma virens. NCBI lineage: Eukaryota > Metazoa > Chordata > Ascidiacea > Aplousobranchia > Didemnidae > Diplosoma > Diplosoma virens. Next base: position 19,268,742 of record OY796885.1, read on the forward strand.
ATGTGCAGTGCATATAATTAGAAAGTATATAGCATAAGAGTATTAGAAATCGCTAAATTATAAAATAATTAAATTAAAACATGCAATAGATGATTATTATAATAATCAACAATCACTGGTATTTCTTTAAAGTACCCACACATGGTAATTATAAAACGAGTTGAAATTTGTCTATCAAAATATTGATGTTATTTTTTGGATCAACTTTCACACAATAGATACAAGATTTAAGATTATGGCAAGTACGACTCAAAGAGATTGAAAAAATTTATACACTTTACCATATAACAGTTTTATAGATTTTCCATCGTCGGCTATTCACTTTAGAGTTGCCCGATTTAAAATTAAAAAGAAACAATTAAAGTAAAAAAAGCCAAAATTAAGCCAAACCATTGCTTCTCAAAGTGAGCCACTTGGTTCCCTAAAGGAGGAATTCTTAATTTGAAGGGAGGAAAATTTGTTAAAGGAGGAATTGGGGAGGAATTTGAGTAAATGTTATAAAATTTTTTAAATTTACCTAATGATGCTATTACTATAACCTTAATTTGTTTGTTACACTTTTTAATACTTTATTATGATGCAATAATTTATTACCAACCAACTTTATTAATACTTTATTATACCTTTATGATGTAATAGAGTAGACAACATTGTAATGGCACAATCCAGCACACTTGGTAATACCTTGTCCAGAGAATAGGCTACTGTGCAACAGTAACTAAAAAGCGCTTGCTTAGAAGAAGAAAAGTATACGTGTACAGGCCTGCGTGTTGCTTTTATGTGGCCCTAACTGATAGCAGTGACTGTTGAAATAGTTTAGTTTTTATAAACCGTTGGTAGACTGTAACAGTTTTTTATGTTTTAGCATTTATTACAGACACTTCTTTTATGTTTTGTATAATTAATAGTACGAAAGTAATATTCAAATATACGTAAAGTAATTTAAATTCTGCAAAATGTCAAAAAAAAGAACTTCAGAAAAGATTTTGTCATTTTCTAACAGCAAGAGAAAAAAGACTCGTGGATACTCTGTGAGTTATCTAAAGCTAGGATTCATTCCAGATGACGCTGATGAAACAAAACCATATGTTTAGAATCTTGCTTGAGCCTGGCCCGAGATTCGAACCGTCTCTGGTCCGTGACTGGCTTATTTAGTTCTGCGTTTTTCGTTGATTTATTTTGTGCAAGTTTTTGCCTTTCAGTTTGAGTAACGTTTTTTTTGTTTAGTTGAAGGTTCACTAATAAGTTGTTTCTGGCGAAGTAGCAACAGCAATTTTTGCTGTTATCACAAGTTCTATGATTTGATTTGGTGATTTTCATTTGGCGTTCTTGATTAATAATAAAGTTGGTTTTTATATTTTCTTGGGATTTTGGTTGTGATTAACAGTGAAAGTCTAAGAGGTCCGCTTAGACGTAGTTTCCCAAACACCATACTGCTTATTGTGCTGTAAATCTCTTTGTAATGATTCGATGAGAAACAAGAAACTGGAAGACCATTTAAAAAATGTCCACTCAGAGCATGAAGAGAAACCTCTCGAATATTTCCAACGTCTTAACGAGCATAGGCAGAAAAATAGGAAAATGTCACTAGCATCCATGTTTAAGGCGCAAACTAATTTGAATAAACGTGGATTGCAAGCTAGCTATGAACTCAGTTTTCTTTTGGCAAAGAAATCTCGACCGCACACAGATGGCGAAGAGTTGCTCAAACCAGCGTTTGAGATATATCACCGAACAATGCTTGACAGTGGAACAGCAGGCCATCAACTTGCCAGTCTACCATTAAGTAATGATACTATTCGACGCCGCATAGACGAAATTTCCACCGATATCCAGTCACAATTGAATGATATTCTTCGTATGACAAAATTTTCATTGGCTCTGGATGAATCGACCGTTCGAAAGAGTGAAGCCTTACTTCTGGGTTATGCTAGGTTCAAATACGATTTCAAATTTGTCGAAGAAATGATTTTTTGCCAGTCTTTGGAAACAACCACTACAGCTCAAGATATTTATGTTGTAGTCAAACGGTATTTCACTGAAAATGACATTCCAATTTCCAATATTATTTCTGTTGCTGCTGATGGTGCTCCAGCAATGATGGGAAAACATAACGGAGTACTGAAGCTTCTGAAAAATGACAACCCAAGAATGATGGCGGTACACTGTATTATTCATAGAGAGAATTTGGCAGCTGCATCAATTAGTCGTGAAGTGAACCAACTATTAGAGAAAGTTATTAGTGTAGTCAACTGGATTAAATCCCGTCCTTTAAATGAAAGGATGTTCAAACAGTTGTGTGAGGAGATGGAGGAAGGCCACATAAGGCTACTTCTGCACACTCGTATACGATGGCTATCAAAAGGTAACTGTTTGGAACGATTTGTAGTCCTGTATGACGCGATATTGGAATTTGTTGGTGGCAGAGAAGAATTTCAGTTTTTAAATTCAAGCGAATCTAAAGCATTGATTTCATATCTCGCGGATATTTTTGGAAAACTAAATGCTTTGAACAAGGAACTACAGGGTAAACAAAAGACACTAATGGACTGCAAAACCCAAATTTTTGCCTTTATTGATAAACTGAAGTATTTTACTGCCCAAATTTCAAGAAAAAACTTTTCTGGATTCACACATCTTGGCAAATGTGAATCAAGTGATAACATCCTCCGAATAATATCGGAACATCTTTCAAAGCTGGTTGTTGAGTTGAACTCTAGATTTTCAGATCTAAAACTGATAAAGTTTCCCTCATGGATTGCACAGCCATTTCTCTTTAATTGTGAAAGTGAGGAAGGTTTAGCAAAGGACAGCAATCTGGATGATGAGCTACTACACTTGCAACATGATGATGCAATGAAACCGATTTATGCATCCAAAAACCAGCTGATGTGGTTAGATCCGCAGGTCTGCGCCAAGTATGTTGAATTAGCTCAAGTGGCAGAGCAACACTTTTGCCATTTCCAACTACCTATTTAGTTGAATGTGCTTTTAGCGCCGTTACAGACATTTTGACAAAGAAAAGAGGAACACTGGATATTTGCAAGCGTGGAGATTTTCGTGCAAAACTGACATGCTTCTCTCCTCGATTTTCTTTGCTAAAGTATCAGCATGAGGCTCACGGGTCTTACTAACTATGAATAACAATTTGTTTTTAAATTTGTTTGGTAAAAGTTTTTTAATTGTTCTTTTGAAGTCTTTTTAAATTGTTATTTCTAAAATTGTTCGTTTGCAATGTTGTAATTCTAGCCCTGAGATAAATCTCTAAAAGACACAGGAACCATATTCAGGTAGTGGGCCTACACACCTTGTCGCAATTTTATATTTATGATTTCTCTTGGGGAGGAATTAACAGTGTTTCCGTTTGTAAGTGAGGAATATGAAAAAAACTTTGAGAACCACTGAGCCAAACAAAATTTCATTTTTTGTCGCTAAAAAAAAGTGTTCTCTACAAAGAAAAAAAAAGTCTTTACTTGGAATCTGTCTTTGATTTTTCAATTTTTGTTCCAAAATCATGGTGAATTCTGAAAAACGTCTTTATTTAAAATCTATTTCTGATTTCTCAATTTTGTCCAAAAATCATGGCTAGTTTGCACTCGGCAGTTGGATTTTATGGGTTCAAATTTGCAAATAACACTACATTTTAAAGATTAAGACTGATTTTTTTTCGTTTTGCTTAATTTGGAGAAATAATTTGACATTATGCTTACAAGAATTGAAAAAAAATTGAAATTAATTGAAAAAAAACAAAAAGCCAAACAAAATTTTTGACGCCAATCACACCAAAAAAAAGCCAAATTTTGCTAATTTGGCGTCAAAAAAGCCAACCTGGCAACCCTGATTCATTTATTAGAAAAGAATCTCAAGCAAGTTGTGTAAAAAACTTAAGTACTTTCAATAAAAATTTTAAAAAATATATTGCTTTTTTTGTTTGGACTTTGCTTAAATTTGCTAAACAGCTATTCAATACTATCTCCATGGCATAGGCGTACGCAAGGGGGGGGTTTCAGGGGTCAAAACCCCCCCTTGAAGAATGGTGTTCAGCCATATATACATGGTAATAAATAGGCTTCAATAATAAGATTTTGGTTTTTATTGTTTGCCGCACTTCGAAACTTAATTACTGCTTGCGCATCAATTTTTTCTATCGCCTAAATTGCAATTTTTTCTTTTTGCAATTTTTTCTATCGCCTAAAGTTAGCTAATGTACAGCTGCCACTGTGAAGAAAACTTTCGAACTTGTAAAATATTGAAAGTTAAGTATGGCAATGGAAATAAACTGCATGGAACAATAGCTTCAGTTCACAAATTTTTTAATGCTTCAAAACGTCAAAACATTTTTACGCAACTCCATCAACACGATTTCGTCAACAACAAAAGTTCAAAAACTTGTTCAAATTTGTGCCATCAGATGGGTCGATCGACACGAGAGTGTTAGTACTTTTTCAAATTTACAATTTACCGTTGTAGAAGCTTTGGCAGAAATTTCAGCATGGCCAGACAGAGAGGAACTTCATCACGAGCTTTGCAGTTGCTTTCGACAATTACGGAAAGTGAATTTTGCATTGCTCTCTTAGTTTTAAAAAACGTTTTTGAATACAGTGTTGTTTTACAAAGTTAAGCAAAAAAAGTCGATAAACTCTTTTGCGGTTGTCAACATTGCACATGATATTGCAAATGAATTGAAGTGTCTTAGAGAAAAAAACGAATATGAATTTCACTAGTTCTATATTTTTGCGCAAAAAAACGGCCAAAGCCGAAGGTTTTAAATCACCTTACTTCATGACAGACAAATTGATGCAATATTGCTGTTGAACAGATGAAGAATATTTTAGAGTAGGGATTTTTATTCCATTTCTTGATAACTTTATTGTCACCCTCGAAGCAAGATTTACAGCCCACAAATCGATTATTGATGAATTTCATTGTTTAATTTCTTCTGATCCAACTAGTGGACCAACTCCTCAACAAATTAAAAGTATTCAAGTTTTGGAAAAATTTTACGAAAATGATTTAACGAAATTCTCGGGAGAACTAGTGCCTGAACCGATATTCTGGTACAGGAAACTTTTTTGGTTGAACGCAGCAGAAAGACCAACTAATGTGTTGAGCAGCATCAAGGAATGCAGTTCCGATGCTTTTCCGCACATATATTTACATTGATGACCATTTTGTTAACTCTTCCAGTGACAACGTGCACTAGTGAACAATTGTTTTCCACGTTACGCAGACAAAAAACGTGCTTACGAAAGACGTGTGGTACCACTCGAATGAATGGACTTGCATTACGAAACATTTATAGGAGCCACACGCCTTGCCCTGGTGACGTAATTAACAAATTAAGTGAAAAAACAGGCGTTTGAATATAAGCCTTTAAAAAAACTTTAAATATTTGTTAAGTAATTAGGTTATTTTTTTGTTCGTTTGATTTTTCACCTATTGTTCTCATTATTTGCACGAGTTGCTTTTACTTTGGAAAGTTTCTTATCATAATTGAATTACCTGCACATGCCTTTTCAATAGTTAGTTTTACGGTTTGGTAAAAAAATTCATGCTACTGCAAGATGTTCTTGAAACCAAAACACTTTATTTTTGAATGTAGGTCTAATTTTGGAAGTTTTTTCCCATTACCAGGACCACTTAGAGCAGGGCTTCCCAAACTTTTAGTTGATCAGTACCCTTTGGACACTGTAGCAGGTTTGCATGTACCCCCAAAATGTTGTGACGTTTCTCTAAAGCAGGGTGGTCCAAACTTCTTCACTCTTGCTGGCCACTTTTCCAAATCGTTCGAGTTTGTGGGCCTCAGCCGGGTAGATATTGTTCCAAATCATGGTGTCCTCTAATAAAAAAAATAAAAAAAAAGTCTTCACTTGCAATCAGCCTTCGATTATTCCTATTTTGTCTCAAAATCATGGTGTCCTCTAAAAAAAAAAAAAGGTCTTCACTTTGAATCAGAAACAAATTTTCCCAATTCATGCCGAAAATCAAGGTAATCTCTAAAAAATGAAAGCTCTTCCCTTTTCAGCAGCCACAAATTTTCCCCATTCAAACCCAAAATCACGGTGATCTGTAAAAAAGTCTTCTCTCTTAATTGTCCTGTTTGACGTAATTATAATCGACTGGATTCGAAAATTCTAGACATTTGAGTCCATTATTTCTTCCGGACACGGAATTTAACTTAAATAAGGATATTCTCTCTGATAATGTACCCCTTGAGAAGCCTAAATATACCCCAGTTTGGAAAACCCTGACTTAGAGCAATCGCGTTTTCGGCTCCAAAAACCCCCCCCCTTCACAAATTTCTGCGTACACCACTGCTCCATGGTACATCCTTTTGAATGGCTGAACAACTTTAGAGGCGTTTAAATGAGCGTAACCGTCAAGCGATTGTTCTGACTTTTTTTTGGACTATTTTTTGCATTATTGGTTGCCGGGAAGGGCGGCAATTGCCCCCCCAAAGATTTTAAAATTTGGGCAAAGCCAAAATTTTTCGGCCAGCAATAGGAAAAATTTGGGGAAATCATGAACTTTTAAGCAGTGACAAAAAATTTTTAGGGCAAAAAAAAGTTTACAAATTTAGGTAAAGACCTTGTTTCTTTTTTAGAGATCACCATGATTTTGGACGAAAATCGAAAAATCAGAGACACAATCAAAGTGAAAACCTTTTTTTGGTCTTCATCCTAAATTTTAGACAAAAATTTATCTCATATCTGTAAAATTTTAAAAAATCAAGATTTGGGCAATCGTTAGAAAATTTGGGCAAAACTCTATTGCCTTTCCCAAATTTTTTTATGGTTGGTACGCCCCTATAACTGGGAATGACAAGATATTAGTCAAAAGTACTCGTAGCTTCAGATAAATGTCCACTTTTCTTAAAGAATCCCGGCATTTTAGAAAGCGCTAAATTCGAAAGAAGACTTTCTTTTTATTCGTTACTTGACTTTTAAAAGCGATACATTTTCGATGTATTTCGATGTATTTCTATGCATTTTTTCTAATAAAATTCTTTTTTAATCTTTAGTTTAATTTTTTAAAACAACTTAAAAACCGAAACTTAAGTTTAATTTAGTAATTAAAAACATTCATTTAGCCGTCAAAATAAAGCCAAAATCGCTTTTTAGTTTGCTCTTCAAATTAAAGTCCAAAAAGTGACCTGTCCAAGTAGGCTACTCGCCGTATTTTCGCTTGCTTATTTTTAAATCATTCAGATGATAAATACGACAATAGCTTCCAGCAATTTACCAAAAATTGGAATGGCCAAAGAAAAACACGAATCCGATACTGACTCCAGCACATATAAAAAAGCGGCTCCGGCTTGAGCGTATTTAAAAAACTACTTCAATTCCGACTCCACCAAAAAAAATATGCGACTCCGACTTTCGGATCTGATTGCAGAACCCTGGCTTAAACTAAAGCAACTTATGTAAAGTTTCGTATCTCTTCTTGGTCTCCGTACCCCAATGTCTCGTATCTCGTCTCGGTTTCGCTATCCCAAAGTCTTCGTCTCGAAGCCCCGTGTCTAGAGTTTACCATTGCTATCCATCTTAATGTTCAACGAGGGTCTGCCAAGTTGGATTGCTACAAAATGAAACTTACTCACTTTACCGTGAAGTGTCTACTCTAGCAAATTCACGGTGCTCATCTAATCATTATTGTGCCTACGTAACACGACCAATTCCGTAAAAAACGTTATAGAATTACCACAAGTGTTGTCGCCAGTGCGAAAAAATTGGGGGTGCGTAAACCCAAGATGAAAGAATACCAAATGATAGGATACCTTTAAGGTGGTTGGCTCCTGCAGGAGGGTCGAAGTTTTTTGCGTATGCGCGGATTACTCTTCAAAATTATTAGAGCATGCAAGCCGTGGTTGATTTGAAACTGCCACTTGTTACTTACCTTAAGCGTCTAGTGGAGTCAAAACTTGCTTAATTTTTTTTGTCTTTGCAGATAAAGAGTTTATTCTTCGGTATATGGATCGTAGCAAAAAACTAAAGAACGGTTTTGATTAAAATATTCAGAGAAAAACAAGGCTTATGGGCCCTCTCCGCCCTGGAGCCACGGCCCTTCCTACTACTATAGCAACTTGTCAAAAAGATTCGGCAGTTTGCAGTGTTTTTTTCAATTGTCACAATATTTAATCGTTTATATGGCTGTAGCCCATCTGCTTCGACCAGTCTTACACGGAAAAAAACCCGAACCAGTGAAGAAACTTCTATAAGTGTATAATAGCAACATGGTTGGACATATCTGGTCTTCAAACGGCAAACATTAAAATCAAATAGTTTATTAGCACAAGTAACACCATTCGTTTCGAAGTGCACTAAAAAAATTGCTGATAAAAAAATCAAAAGCACTTTCACGATATGATTAGAGTAATCAATACCCACTTTTACGATCTTTAATAGAGCTGTATTCTCACTTGATAGAAAAGTTTGAAACAAGCACGTGACATTAAACTTAACTCGCACTGCACTTTGGTAAGCTATATGCTGGTACTGGTACAAGTTTTACAACATTTTACAGCAAAACTTAGGCGACCATTTTACTGCACTTTTTGACTCGCTAAATTGCTTACTGATTAAAAGTTTTTTTGCTTTTCCTGATATCTGCAATAAGCGCATCAACGGTCCAAGCAGTTTGCAAATAAAAAAACAAGTTAACGTTGGCAATACAAAAACTCTGTCTCCACACATTTAGAAGAGCCTGAACATTAAACAGTGCTTCAATAAAACCGCAAAGTTGACAAGCCGAAGTGCTCTTGACCAATAACAAAGATGCGTATAAAAAAATGCATTTAAGACTATATCAAAATGTTATGGCCATACATGCGAAAAATTTCAATATAGAATTGCCAAAATGACAGACTTCAAATAGTGCCGAGTATTTGGGAATACCTACTCGAGGTACGAGTGCATTGCAATAAAAACTTATGCACAAACTGAAAGATCAAGAAAATGTTCTAGGTGGTCGTATTTTACAGAGCACCAAAAAATAAAAAGTCGTGAAATAGTGTGGGAGTGATATTGTGCGAAGTAACGATAGTGTCGCAACGTACCGTTCCGAATTCCCACAGCAACTTCTACAATGATTTTTTGATCTGTGCAAAAAAAATTGAGCCTTACGGGTTTTTAACACTTTACAGACAGTGACGCATTTACGGCGGATTCTAAACATGCGTCATCCCACAAGATCACACCGCAAGAAAGACTTTTTTCAAAAGAAATTAAAAGATTTTATCAAAACAGTCAGAATGAAAAAAGCACCGTAAAAACCTTTACAACACCAACATAATAAATACAGTGAGAAAATAAAATAAAAATTGATATAAAGAAGACGATTTGGGAAAACTCGATTTTGGCAAGCAAAAATTCAGAGCTAAGACATATACTGCTACAATAACACAAATAGTCAAATGTGAAAATCAGTCATAAACATTGTATGTTAGGATTTCGATTACCAGTGTTAATTTTGAAAAATAAAAGTTTGAGCAGCAAACAACATCCTACAAAAAAACATTCTGATCAAAAAAATAATTTAATAGTTAAATAAAGGCCTGCACAACAGAATACTGCACAAGAGTGATCCGCATCTTAATGTTGTTGTAGCAGCAGAGGTTCTGAAAACTAGCCTCTTAAAAGACTAAAAAAATTGTCACTTGCGAACTCTTCTCTAAATCTCTCGCGGGTGTGTGTGTGTTGTGCAGGCCTGCATTCAATGATAAAATTTTTTCCAATTGCAAAGCAAAAAAATAAAGAAAAAAACAAGTGCGAAGTAAAATCGAAGGTAAAACATTTCATCCATCCGCATGTTGCCGAGTTGAGTTGCAATCGAGAATCACATCTTCAGGTAAAGGAGCCAGGCCGGAAAGTTCTACAGAAAAAGGTAGCAATCAAGTTTGACGAGACAGCGAGAATTAGCAGTTCAAAAGATTCCCTTCCCTTCAAACTCTGCTCCAAGATTAATGGAGCTACACCATGGTCTCAAGTCCCAAAACAAAATATGATAACCTTAACAACTGAACTTAATGCAATATCAAAGAATCGAAAGGAAAGACAAATCAGTGATCCTCAATCATATTATTATTCGTGCCCGCCCTGTTCCGACAACAAGTAAAAAAGATCTTTAATTCAAGTCGGGAGGCCGAAACTACCCCCACATTGGGTTTATATCTTCTTGTGGACCCCAGGAAAGCTACTAAAAACCAGTTGAAGAAACCTTGCGACGAACGAGCAAGTAGTGCTGAGCCAGTTTTGCTGCTGCGGTTTACACCACATTAGATCAAACTCAAGTTGCCTTAAACTACAGAAAAATCTCTTGATATAGCACCTTCAAGCACAAATGGATTGCAGCGTCTAGCGACATCTTGCGAGAGGTTCTCGCGACCGATGCAGCTAAGAGCGCTGCAGAGTAGAGGCACAGCATCTTCGTCAAGTGACGTCTTGTTGGCGTCCCACTCCTCCAGGATCGACAAGAAAGCAGCGACGTTTTTGTCCGGATGCTGGAGAAAAGCTTGTTCGATTCTAGAAAAAAGCTTTAGCTTTACTTTTCATTGTGATCACAAGGTTGTTCTCACAAACAAACAAAATACAAATTGAAAGCATGGAGAACTTATCCTAAACCAAGCTTTTTTTATTACACTCATTTTAAGCACAAAAGCGCACCACAAGGTCGCGATCTACGTGACAATACGCTGAGGCTACCACACATGAAACCGTCGCCGTGGTGGCGAGTCTTCAGCAAGTCTGTCAGAAGCAGCTAGCCTGAGAATCAAACCGAACTCTTCACTATCGAAGTGGAAATGCTAAGTTTCACATTATATAAAATTGGACACGGTTTTAACCGCAGAATCAGGTAAAATAAGTGAAAGCACACAGACAGAAGTGGCAGGAAGTTTTGATGCTTAAAATCCAAAGCATCTAAATTGGAACAAGGCGTAATCGAAATTAATCCGATTTATCAGGAATGATAAGCTGTGTAGATGACAGGCTAAGGACAATTCTACAGCAAAATTAGACAGTAAATGACAATATTGATTGATCGATTGTAGTCTATGAGTCAACAAGGAAACAAAGAGTAGAGTAGAAGCATTTTTCAAGCATCAGACGAATAATAGGCGATCCGCAAACGAAAAAAGAAACGCAAGTTTTCCGACAAAGAAAGCTGAACAATTATTTTTCCAAACAAAATCTATAGTACCAGTAAACTGAATCACATAGGAGGGTAGACATCAACGAGTAACCTTCCTCCATAAGCCGCAAAACGTTGGGTTTTTTGATGATCGGGTTTTTGTTACTGGTATCTGTAGAGTTTGTTATCGTTCCAGACTAAGGAGCTTTGGCAGCTTAATTGATCCCAACTTCTATTAGCTATACATGTAGTTTTTGTGAGGTCGAGAGGGGACAAGGATATTATCAGTGCTCCAGATATTGCAAATCTAGGTTTGTGCGAAAAGCAAATTTCATTTGACAATTTTCACGAACAGCTAAACCAACCGATCAGAGTTATGCAAATGACCCATTTAAAGAATCTGTTGTCCTTCCGCACACAGTCAGAGTGTTATCACATTGAGCTAGCCAGCAAACGCCGAAAGCGACTGAAATCGTAATAGAGAATCCGATCCACAGCGGATTCTGTTTCCACCGTCCACGGAAGCAAATTTCTGGAGACGCGACACTGAGGTTCCTCTTCTTTCTGTATCTGACTGCGCATCTATACAAGTCCCACCAGCAATGGACCGTCTTCCGTGGTGGTGGGTCGTCCCGTGTTTTTTCTACAGGGAGCGGAATGACCATAAACTTTCCGGATCTCTCTATGTCAGAGGTATTTGCTTCACCTTTGGGTGCGTTCAGGCACTGGAAACTCGTTCGAGAAATTGAGGAAAGTGTTTGTGTCTGGGCTGTTCTTGGGTGTATAGCGGGGGTTCAGCTTAGTGGCAATGTACCAGGAATGATTTTGTTGTGTTGGGTTTTGTTGTATTCTGTGATAAGTGGTTCCAATCCACAGTCGGTGCTGGGTAACAGAAACAAACACACATATCTCGTAGCTTTCATAATATTTAATATCTCGTACACATATCTCGTAGATTGAAGTTGCTCTAACAAGTGGAAACATCTAAATATTTGCTAATAGAAAAAAATATATTTCTTATTATCATATAAAATCGTTTGATACCTTGCTTTCGGTATATCCAGCTGAAATGATAATTCCATAAATTCAGCTTTGTCAAGTCTTTTACACACGAGCTCCATCACGTGTGCAGTCAGTTGCAATTTGTCCGAACCGGTAGAAGGAGTAGCAGAGGTAGACTTGTGGCTTTTTTTGTGATGCTTCCGCGGTAAGCGAAGCGGCAATGACGCGAGAAGGCTTAAAATAAAACCCATTGCCAACTTGTTCAATGCCAAACAACCACTTATAATCCCTCTCTTACAAATCAACACTCGCAACTATGACGTCGAACACACCAAAAATAGGAACAAAACGTGGAATCTTTTTATTGAGCGTCCGAGATTTTTACGCAAAAGAAGCTTTTATAAACCACAGAAGCCAGTTCAATAAATGAAACATGGCACCAGATGCGCAACTTTAAAACGCTTCGTAACGACCGAATAACGCAACACAATTAGTCATCACCTGTTTTCGGTAGGTTGTGATGACGTCGATTGTGACGTAGTGGGCTCGTCGAAGGCCTGATTTTCCATCACCAACACACTGCTCTCACTGTTCAACGCTGACCTGCGCTTGCTGGCAGAGTCTTTGTCAGAATCATCGCTCGGGTCGCTGAGGTCAAATTGAAAGGAACCAACATATTCTGATGACGTGTTTTGATCGTTGGTTGTACCTACAAATCGATTGCAGCATGTGAGAAGCGAAATAAATAAAGTATACGAATTGGGAGTGAAATTTTAAGAACGTGATTTCAAAGCAATATATATTAGATTATTCAGAAAAAACTTATGAATCCTTTATTGAAGTTTATTGAATTAAAAGCAAGTTAGACAAACAAACGACGGTTAGTGTTGATTTTCCGATTGCAGTTATCGCGTTAGCAAACTGTCTTTAGGCAAGATTAAAGTATTTCTTACCTTTGATATCAAATCGCTCCGAATAAGGGAGGAGACCGGAATGAATAATTATTTTTCTAGTTTTCGTTCCGGTTCTGCTCTTTAGTTTAATTCCACCGGTCATGGATATTGCAATGCAACTTCTTTCTTGAATCATCTAGAAGATTGTAACCAGTTTAACGAAATCGCACTGTTCGTATACGAACTTGAATAAGAAACAAAGCATTATGATATGACGACGATGCTTGCAAACAACTGTGAAAAAAATGACTCTTCTTTCTTTAATAAACTGCTTAGTCATCACACAACAAAGGACTAACAAACAAACAACACATTTAAAATCATATCTGGACTTGCAAAGTATCTCGACCTACCTGTGCTGGACTCGGACGCGGACCGAGGTAGGAGCCGCTTTTACGATAAATCCAGTCGATTTTCTCCGCGGTTTTGGAGGGCACGATGTCGCACGTGACCTCGGCCGATCGCGTCGCTTTGTGATGAACTAAGAAGCTAAAAAAAAAAAAAAAACAAACAACAAAGCGAGGTCGAAAAGTCGCGCGCTTGGATGCTTGCGATGGGCACCTGACGCTGGACGACGACCGGATGCGTTCGATCCGCTCCGGGGCTTGGACGAGGTGCTTGGTCAAGCTGGCGGTGAAAAAGCGGACGGCGGTAACCAGGAAGGCGTGGACAAGCGAAGTATCGAGAACAATCTCGAACGACACGTGAGGAGGCGAACTGAATACCAAAAGTGGCTTTATATAAAATTTTCACGAGAATCTTCCGTTTTCAAAATGTACGACTCGATCGCTGTTCGAAAGTTTGTTCAGCGACGGGTTTCTGGCAAGAACAAGGCTGACAAAGTTTCTCACCTGTTGATTGAACCGAGCAAACGCTTGCCCTTCGTTGAAATTTGCAGTTGCTGGCAATCTTTCTGAGTGACATCCTCCCACGTTCCTTGTCCGCAACACTGCCAGCCAGCGTCCAAGAGTTTAACTGATTTCTGAACAAAGAAAAGTGTATTGCGACAGCACGAGAAAAAGGCGAGATGAACGTCGGAAAATCTCACAGTCAGCGATCGGATTGATTATGGCGTCATTTCGCTCCAGCAGATTTCAAAAAGCCAGTAAAGCAGTGGTTTTCAACCTGGGGGTCGTGACCCCCGTGTGGGTCGTTTGGCTTTTTTCTGGGGGTCGCGAGAGCTTTTGATCAACGACACAAAAAACATAACATTTAAGAAAAACAATATTCATATTTATTATTTTTAAAGTTTACTCAAAATTATTAATCGATATTTGATTTATGGCGATAATAACAGGATTACTTGACAAAAGTCTTACAATAAACTTGTTTAGTGGAAAATTATGAACATTACAATTAAATAAAAATTATTTTATTGCGTTATTATACAGAATAGATTTAGCACATTTTTTTCTTGAGTGGGTGGGAAAACAAAGTTCAAAACACGCAGCAAAATTGTTGAGTATGAACAAGCAAGAACAAGAAATAAAAAATATGCTGTAAACATAAACTAGGTCTCAGGCCACAAATTAGAAGGCTACAACTAACAAAACCCAGGGAGTTCTCAGCTATTAAAAGTTAATGATATAGAATAATTTTTAAAAATTTCTCTTGTACATACTGCTTGTGCAAAAGTTAAAAAGCGTAATAAGGAAAAGGAATGATAAAATTGATCAAAATAGCATTATATAATATATGTAATTGGCTTATTTTTATATCATTATTCCTCCTTGTGCATGTTAGGTTTGTAGCGAAGCCTTAGTTAGTATCATCATCTTTAATATCATCAACATATCTTCTTATTCTTCTGACTCACAAGACTAGGTTGAAGGCGTTAAACTTAATGCCTCGGGTCAAGCAATTAACCCAGGCTACTTTCAATATGCAGAATATTTTGGTTTGTTTAATTCTTTTTTATTTGTTTTTTATAGAGCTTTTAGGTATCGCCGTCAAGCGGAGAATACAGTGATGTTGTAAAGCGTGTTTTTCAAAGACACAAAAAAAATCGATGAAACTTGGAGTTAAACCTATAGACCACGTTGATCGTGTTTGCCATCAATAGGGCTTGCCTGTCTACACGGATATAATCCAGGTAAAAAAATTTTGTTTTGTTTTTGTTTTTTTACTTTTCTTTTTACAAAACAAAATTATATTGTGATGAAACAACCTTACTTCCGCTAATACAACTTCTATATATAACTCATAACTCTCTTTACATGCTTTGTTGCTTTATTTTTTCTAATCCGCAACCTTGATGCAATTTTCATTTTGTACCCATAGAATCGTAATCTAGATATTTTTAATCGATAAAAATTCCAAAATTTTTTTCTCTGCTCATAAAAATTTTATCACTCAGCTCTTGGAGCGATCAAGGAGCACTCTATGTTAGTTGTCATGGCAAAGCTTTTTTTTAGCGACTTTTTAAGATGATAAACAAACCAATCTGTTTCTTATTTTGCGTTTGCAAATGTACCGAAAAATAATGTGATTGATTTGCAAATGTACCAAAAAATAAATATGATTGAACTGTAAAAAGCTGAGTGAAAATTTTTTAAGCAGAGAAAAAAATTTGGATTTTTGATAGATTGAAAATATGTAGATTACAATTCCTTGGGTACAAAATTGTTACGTTTATTACAAAATAATTATAATAATAACTTTTCAGCTGGGGACAGGAACAAGCTGTATTGTCCTGACGAGTTCTAACAAGGACGAAACAGGTCTGTCGGCAATTGCTTGTTGATTGACTTGACCATTCTTACTTAAAATAATTATAGTTGTACTTTTACTATGTGGTGGAGCAGAAATAAAAGAAAACTAAACGGAACTAAAGACTTGTTAGCTTAGCATTTAAACCTTAGTTCACCGTTTCTTAATCGGGTAAGATTTTTCATAAAGGTAAACCGATAAAGAGCGATGAACGAGGGTTAAACAAGCAAAAGCAGAGAACCATCTGAACCAACCAAAAACCAAGCAAGACTAACTATTTAAAGTTAGACAGCACCAAAACTTTCGAGCGGTAAACTTGTTAAGTGAAAACCGAAAAAGGAAAAGGTCGGCATCCATTGCTCAAAAATGAAGAAGACATATTTTTTGATTGAATTGTGTTGTGGGTAAATGAAATACAAAACCCATTGGTATGGTTATACAAAAACAAAAAAGTTTATGAACCATATTTCAGTATGAATGTCGACAGTGTGGATGAGTAGATAGAAACTTTTTAATAATGAAGAAGCGATATAGACCTTATCAGCATGATCAATAGACATAATTCTATACTTTAGTTAATAGCCCGATAAAATGATTCAACTATTTGAATTTTGATGCTTTTTTGGTCAAAATGGCTGCGTGAGACGGGTTTCCCTGCATTGCTCATAAGAACAAAGCCAGGAATAAACGAATTGAAAAGCAAGATCTATGGTTGTCAGCTAGAGCCCGCCAAAATAAGATGCAACACAAGTCATATCACAGTGTTGTTTTGTGGCTGTCAAATATAATTAATGAGTTTTATTTACAAGACGAATTATTTTAAATTATTTTTTTAATGCGCCTTCACAAACGCATGAAATAACTTATATAAGAACTTTTTTGAAGAAAGGGGGTCGTTAAGTTACATTGGGTTGCAAAATGAGTCGCGGTGTAAAAAAGGTTGAAAAGCACTGCAGCAAAGTGTATGTCTACGTGCGTGTGGTAAAACTAAACCATAATTTGTAACTCACTTTAAGAATTCGGTACGACACGTCACCGTGAGACGAGCTATGCGATATCGATATCGGTAAGCTTATCGATACCGATACGGTATTGCAGTCGGCCGATTCGTTTCCCGATACTTGAAGAGAAAGGATTCTCGAGCAACTAAGGACGTAAGCGAATCCTGAAAGATTAAAATATCGAATCAAAATTGAAGAAAAAATCTTGACGTCATCATGTCAGTTCAACAGCTGCGAATGCATCGGATAACTTTTAAAATTATGGACATAGAAGCCAAGCTCAATTTACTTCGAAGTACCTTGGTTATGCAGCTTTTCGAGCAGAGTGGGAGGAACGCACTCAGCAGTCAAGGCGACAGTGAAGGTCTGATTGTGATCGATGTTCAAACTCACGTTGACGCCGGGATCGACCGACGATGAAACCTGACGAAGATTAAAAGCGTTCTTTGTCAACGTCGAAATGCACCATGAAACAACAACAGATCTTCATGACAATTAAATTAAAGTTATCATAAAGAAGCGAATCACTAGTTCAATACGACAAAAAAATGGTGCTATAATAACGTAACCGGGCAGAGGTGGGAAAACTTTTTAGCTTGAGGGGCCGGATTGAGAAGTTCATTTTGATTGAAGGCCGCACTAGTATTGAATTGGTGCCTCCACCTCACTCAAAAACAAAACAAAAAATGTTTACTTTTGATTTATTGCTCTGTTCTTGGAAAAAAAGTCTTTCACTTTAATATATCACCGTTCACATTGAATGCTTGGCAGGCCGTAGTTTCCCCACCACTGCTATAGAGTATCACCGTGGGGTACAAAAACACTATAAGAGAAACGCTATAGAGTAGTAGTGGAAAGTTATGAGACAGACGATAAACCTCACGCTATAGCAGCACAGACAAAACTCTCGGCGGGCATCAAAATCACCTTGTCAGCGAGTTTCACTTTCGTTTTCACGTCACGTTTCGGACACAGCACAACGGCGTACATCCCGAGCTCGTCCGTTTCTGTCACTGCCAGATGCGCGAAATCGTTCTCGCTTTCGTCCATCGTGATTCTCTCGATTTTGCAAGACGTTTCTTCCCACCTAACACCCTGAACATGGGGACTTGCCGCATAATTATTCCGCATCGACAAACATAAAACTTTAAACAAACTACAAACGTCGAAAGGTGTCGCAAATTCTGGTGCCCATCTGAGATATGACCAATTATACGGTCAGGAAGTCAAACTTCGACAAAGATTTTATATCTTAAAAGTCAGTTCCAACCAATCTAATTTTTGATGGTAAGAAACTGGAGCTATGAACAAGCCGATTTCAAAAAATGCTTTGCCGGAAAACATTTTTTGAAATAATAATGGCATGCATGAGGAATTTTTGAAAAAATGTAATCTATCAATAATAATACCTCGTTGTAGCTGACTAATATCTTGAATTCGTTTTCGTGCTTGTTGTACATAGAGACCGCCGATTTTTTCAAGGGAAATTCAACTACGACCGACTTGGTAAAAAGAGGAATTTCTTTTTCGGGTTGGATATCTCGCTGTCCAAAACTTTTGCAATCATCGGTAGGGTAATGAGTGTAGAAATGAATTAAATTGCTGCATAGGCGACATGTTTCGGGAAGAGGTAGAAGTTTTGCCGAATAACTGAGCGCCTAAAAGAAATTGCATCTAACAAAAATTGGACAGGAAAAAAACGTTCATCGCACGAATTAATTCTATATAGAAAGGCATTTTGTGATCTACACGCACAGAAGATGATTACCGACGATGAGGTGCCGGTCAACAATTAGCAGCACCGCAATGATATTAATTTTGCAAAATTTGAAGGTTTTGCTCGAGTTTATTTGCAAAGATGTAAAAAGGGCAAAAAATTTACTCCAGCAAAGGCTGTTCAACGCCACCCCATCATGCACAGTAAACTTCAAGCGGCGCTGCTAACTTCAGATAAAAATCAAGACGCAACGTCGACGTACGTGCACGTAGAGCAGCAACGTCGAATCGACCGACTTCGGTTCGATATTAAGCAGGCAACCGAGTTTGGTGTTCAGCAATTGTCCACAGCGGGTAATGCTATAACAAAAGATCGTTGGCGCTGATTGGTCAGCGCTGAAAGACGTCGGAAATTTGTACAGTCTGGCCGATGACGTCACGTCGACTTTCCTGAAAAAAATCAAAAAAATGAAAACGCTATAGATGGGGTGCGGCCGGCCGGCTGTATTTGGCCCGTGTGGGGTTGGGCGCAAGTAAAGCTAGTAGTAGTTTTGTGACGAAAATCGAGAAATCAGAGACAGATTCCAAGCGATGACTTTTTTTTAAAGATCACTATGTTTTTGGGACAAAAAATTATATTGCTCCCCAAACTCTTGTGCGGTTCGCACCATTTTTTTAATTTTCGGGTCTGGCCCGCGAGTGCAAAAAGGTTCCTCACCCTTGGCTTATAGAGACGATAACTTCAAAAATTTTATACTATATCCATAAAATCCCTAAACAGAATGAGCAATAAGGTTGCCCTGACATGCAAATGGGCCGATAACCAACATAACAAACGCTTTTGATCTGTTTAACTTCACGGTTTTCGTCCCAAAGAAGTGATAAACTAAATCGATATCGGCAAAATATGGCCGATACCGATATATCGACAAAGTAACCAATATGCCCGATACCGATAACTTGCCGAAAATATCGGTGTAACCCTACTGGGAAACACTGTAATGTAGTTGATAACGCTTACACTTTGCTTGAAGACGATTCATTCGACGCCTTGGTTTCGTTTTCCAAAGAGGACCAAACAAAATTATGACGTATGACGTTGCCCGTTGGTAAACCAGACGATGAAAATGACGAACCAGCTGCAATTCAAACAACAACAACCATTAAAATCGTTACAGATACCATAACTTCCATCATAAGCACTTACCAAGCACGGTCGGTTGTGGGGGAAAGAGATCGTCCCGAGGCGGTAAGGGGGGAGGGGGCGAATCAGAAGCCGAGGGGGCGTTGTTGGACAAGTTGGAGCGCGTGTTCGGAGGAGTGTACAAGTTTCCAGAGCGATGGGATCCATTTGAGTTGAGCAAGCTCCGCTCGTCGGGTCCGAGCGCGGGAGGCCGACTGCTAGACAACATCGTGTTTCCTAAACATTTTTTTAATTGGAAACACTGATTCGTCGATTGTTTAGTTTTCAAATAGTTGGAAACTTCCGTTTAAAATTATACAAATAATGAAACTTATTTAAAATAGCACACCGCAAAAAAACAACAAACCAGCAAGCAACAAAAACTTAATCGATTATTAAACAGTCGAAGTGCTTTTCAGAAGCAACAATTAGTTGAACCAATACAACAACAACGTGTAAGAACATACAATAAAACCAAATTTCAATTCTAAAACAAAAAACTCTGGGATCAAACTACGCACCATGCGACGGAATAGACGCGACATTGTCGAGCAACGACGCGATATGTCGAAGGGTGCAGATCGAGCGCGGGGATTTCCCTTTGCCATCGACCAAATTTGGATCGGCACCATTCCGAAGCAAGAGAGCGACAGTCTGAAGTAAAAAAGATGAAATTTAACCACGCAACGAATGGCCCAAAAAAATGGGGGTCAACGAACCTTCTCGTTCTTGGCTTCGACGGCGTTGTGCAGTGGTGAGCGCCCGTGCTTGCTGCATTGAGCGTTAACGTCCGCACCGTTACTAAGCAACAGCTCGATCAGTTCCATGTCGTCCTCGTTCTCCCTGAGCGCGTAAAGGCACGCGACATGCAAAGCGGTGATTCCGGTTCGATCGCAAGCGTTGACCTGCGCTCCGCCGTTGACGAGCAGCTTCTAAACGGGGGAAAAAATCGAAAGAAAGCTAGAGACAATTACCTTGGTGTGAGGTTTACTTACAGCGAGCTTCGAGTTATTTCAATCGCGAACAAAAGATTCGACAACGGAAAAGGATGCAGTTAAATTCGCTCATTAAAAGTAAATTGACTAGGTGATTTGATGACACAACGGGTTTTTATCATTCATTTTTCTATCACTTAGACTTAAAATAGAACAGCGTCGAAAGTGTTCAATACTAGAAAAAAAGAACGATCACCCAACCTGCTTTCAGAGATGCAAAGACAGCTAAAAACTGAATTTAGAACAAAAATTAGAAACTTCGAAACATGAAGAATAAGACGTAAAAACAGCTGGAACAACCTAAAGAGCTTAAGAATTGAAGTGAAACAGTGTCGAATCAGGGTCGCCATCAAAACAGCGCTGGTGTCACTTGATCAAGCTGTTCACAATATAAGGATTCGTTTCCACTGCGAGCGCGGAATGGAGCATTCTTTATTTGTTTTATTGATATTTTTACTTCTTTACGCGCCTAAGCGCTAAGCGAAGCAAAAAAAAATCAAAGGAAAACCAATGAAAAAAAGAATACTTCATTCCACGCTCGCAGTGGAAACGAGCCTTAAAGCATTTGCCAAACAAAAGCCAAACTGCGGCATATAAAATAAGACCACTCTTTTGACGTGCATAAATTCAACCAATCAAAAGCGGAGTCGAACGTTCACACTCACTTGAGTGATGTCAAAGTTCTTTTTCCAAACTGCTATTCGCAACGGAAAATATCCGGACGATGTTGCAAGGTTTGGATCGGCACCGTTTTGGATGAGAATCGAAACCAGCTCGCTGTACTCTTTATCTGCCGCTTTGTGCAAAGGGGTGTGACCGCAATTATCTTGTATGTTAA
The DNA here is from genome assembly GCA_963680785.1 of Diplosoma virens. NCBI lineage: Eukaryota > Metazoa > Chordata > Ascidiacea > Aplousobranchia > Didemnidae > Diplosoma > Diplosoma virens. The sequence continues at coordinate 19,290,266 of OY796885.1, forward strand.
CGTCGCAACTAAAAACCATAAGACTCCTTTACAAATCACTAACTCGGCGAACATTTCAAAAGCAAATGTTCCTAAATGAACGACATTTACAATATTCTAACTGTACAATTGTAATAATATTACTCAAATTGCATTGAGGTTATAAAGAATGAAACTTTTCCTAGCGATATTATAACAAGTACCAATCTTAATGAAACAAATTTTTGTTCAAGCAGTCTACAGTTGAATTGCAATGAAACTTTGAATAATGAGTAATTATTCTCAGGTTCATGACTGTTTGAGAATTTTAGGTACGTAACTGTTGGGACTGCTTGAAAAAAATCTTAAAAGCAAAGGATTTTCAACGGAATAAATTCAATAAATGTTTTAATTTTTTCAAGCATAAAGTTCTTCAAATAAGGGTGGGAAACCTGAATGCACTCGCGGGTCGCATTCCAAAATCAATAATTAGATACGGGCCACATAAATGTGAGGGCAATATAGTTTTGCCTAAATAATTTTGACGGTTGCCAGATGTTATGGTATAATGCGACACTAAACATTAATGCATAAAAATTTTGCATATTAATGCATAAAACATAAAAAAGTCCGCACTAAAAAATTTGTTAAAATTTTGATTAAACAGGTGTACTAAAAAATACGGTAAAAGATGCGTTTAAAAAATAACAATTTTTAGAGTGCGAATTAAAATTAAAATAAATTCTTTTACAGGGTTCAATTTAGAATTATTGGTAGCTCAATAAGTATGTAGCGTAGAGTTTGGGGGGTTGTTTTATTTGCTGATCCAGAAAGTGGGTAAAGGCGAGATGTAAAAATAAGGTAAACTAAAAGGTCTTCACTTGAATAAAACAACTTTTATTAGCTGTCATGATTGAACTGTAAGGAAGTGGTAATTTTTTAGGGTCAGCTTTCTATGAACTCAAATTCTCAAATTCCTTCCCCAGCAATTTGTCCTCCCTAAAGGTTTCAAATTCTTTCTCAGGGAGCCAAGGGTTTGAGCAACACTGATCCAGAGGTAAATAGCCAAGCAGATTAATGCTTTCTCACCCATGCCTGATCAAAGACCTAGTAGCAAGAACTTCTTGATTTTCAACAGTAAAATGAAGAGCTGTTTTCCCTGCTGTGTCACATGCATTCTTGTTTGCTCCAGCTTGAATCAATATATCGATACCCTACAAAATTGATTGAAAATTAGTTAACGCCACAGAGAATTGCTTATGACATTACAAACCAAAAGCCAATAACTGAAGCAATAAACTAATTTGGAAAAATCTGAACATCATAACTAACTTGGAATAATCTGAACAAAAAATTCTATCAAATTCAGTAGTTTCAAAAGTATAAATATTTTCTAAAAAAAAAATATCTACAGTGTGTAACCCTTTTTCACAATCGGTCGAGTAGTACTTTTATTTAAAAGATACACAAATTTTGCACTGCCTTCAATACGCTTCAGTATTGTGTAATTTTAAAACAACCACCCATCAATAAATTTTACTTTTACATACAGTTAAAATTTACCATTTGAATATAAACCATGCTCAATACCTGGGTTTTCCCTAAAAGGGCAAGATAATGCAATGGTGCACGTCCATCATCATCTACAGCATTTAGGTCAATCTCGCGGCCAACAAGAGTAGTTATCATTTCGTTGTTACCAGTTATAGCACAAGCTGAATGAAGAGGCGTTCTTTGATGCTTGCCAGTAATATTGACAGAGGCACCAGCTCTAAAAAAAATTGAATGCAAACATAACACAAACTCCCATATACAACACAATAACAAATATACAACCTGATAAGCAGAGCAGCCATATTAACCAAGCCATAGGTTGCAGCTACATGTAAAGGGCTTTCACCACGAGCATTCAACACAGAAGGAACTGCGTGATGTTCCAACAATGCTTCAGCAATTTGAAGTAGATTTTGAGAAGCAGCAACATGTAGAGGAGAATTTCCTGGAAAATATAAAACAAATTAATGCATATTTACAAGTTCAACTAAATTCTATCCTCAATTTATTATTTGATAATAAAATTTGATACAACTATTTTGCAACATGTACTGCGGACATTAAAGTTGAAATTTAAAAGAACACAAATTCAAGTTTTAAGTTAATACTAATTTCTAAAGTTTCATCTAGATAGACATTTTGCACAAATTATTACACTATTTTTTTGTTTTTAAACTAATTTTCTGATGCAAATTCACTGTGTTCATGTTTTCAAGTGTCAGCATTTTTGTACTTTTATACTCAAAGTGAAACTAATGCATATACATGAAAATTTAAATTTTATTTTATAAACAACTGATATAAGCCTACCTTCTTTGCTAAGTGCAGATGTATCAGCATTATATTGTAGAAGAACTTGAACCAAAGGTAAGGAGTTGTTTTCAACTGCAGTAATTAGAGGAATGGCAAGTTTGCGACTATGACCAAAAAGTTTGTTATTAGGACTAACATTTCCACACAGTAACAACTCTCGAACAACATCTTCATTCCCACCTATCATAAAAAGCTTTTGTTAAAACTTTTTTTTTCTATTATAAATAAACACAAAAAATAAAAGCTGGTAAAGGGTTGTCAAAATATTGCATTTGCTTTATATTAAATTATACCAAATATTTATTTTTCAGACTTTAAAGATGACAAAACTTAAATCTGCTTTTTTAAAGACATGCCATTGTTAAAAGTTTTTTTATTCTTTTTTAAATTATTTTAAAAGGACTCAATAACAATAAAAAGTTCTAGCTAAGATTACAAAAAAAAGAAATGACTATAAAGTGCTTTTCCCAACAGCAAATCAACAATCCTAGCCACTCATCCATGCTGCTAACTGATGTAAAAGCAAACTAAAAAAATGGATAAGCAATAAAAAAAAGCCATTTAATAGTAGAAAAGCTGGAGTTATACAAAAACAATATATATGCAATAAACATAAAGTTATTCAATAGAAGAATATCTCAAGTTTATAAATGTAAACATTGTCACTATTTAAATAATTGTTTATTCATAAATCCATTTCAAAAAAGCAAAAATTTAATTGGTCCCTTTAAGACACCGTAAGCTATTTTTTGATTTTTCTCAAGAAGTCACTGTAAGCAATTTTTTTGTGTGACACTAACAAGAAACCCCTTTTTAGCACCAGGATGGAATAAAAAAGAAATTAAGAGAAAAATGGTTCCTCAAGAAGCAATAGTAACCACAGGGAGATCAGGTCTCTTCAAGAAGTCAACACAAACAACTTTTGTTCATGAAATTAACCCGGATTCCTCCCTGACATTACTATTACTTCTTAAAGAGATCTTTTTCCTCTTGGTTTCTTTTTTATTCCATCCTAGTACAATAAAATTAGTTTCACAAAAAAATGCTTATGATGACTTCTTGAAAAGATCCAAAGGATCCAGGTTAGTTTCATGAACAAAAATCGCTTACATTAACTTCTTGAAAAGATCCAATTATTTTTGGTAAAACTAACCTATAATTCCCCTTACAGCACCAGGATGGAATATAAAAGAAACTAAGAGGAAAAGGATCTCTTCAAGAAACAATATTAACCACAGGAAAATTGGGTTACTTTCACTAACAAAAATTGTTTACATTGACTTATTCAAGACCCAATTTAGTTTTTAATTTATGTATCTGAATATGGTAAATTATCAAGTAATTTTTTTAGGCCTTTAAGTGAATATCAAAATCTAGAATATTAACAATCACATTTTTTTGAAAATAACCTATTTTTATATAAATAAACTTACTTAAAACTGCATTGTGCAACTGCATGCACAAAGATTTTTCCCGGTCTTTACTATTTGTGCCACCCATACGCTTGAACAAATTAATAAATTTTATTCATTGCTAAAAATAAAACTGCAACAAGTCGCCTATGGTAAATTAAGTATTTACCTTGTGTCCCTTCAATAAGTCACCATAAGGGATTTTTGTTCATGAAACTAACCCAGATCCCCTGAGGTTACTATTGCTTCTAAAAAAAATACTTTTCCTTTTGGTTTCTTTTTTATTCCATTCTGATGCTATAGGGGGATTCGGATTACTGATAAAAATTGCTTATGGTGACTTCTTGAAGAGACCCTTTACCTTAATAGCCTACTACCATATAAAAAATAAAATTTATCAGCACATAAAAAATTACATGAAGAAACTAACTTTTAGCAAAAGCACAATAGGAAACAAGGACAGGGGAATAAACGTGGCACTGGTTGCAAGCAACCAAAAAATGAAATTACAGATGTTTGGATCTCGTTCACTATTTGCCGTTCAGATTTCATACAGTTTTAAATTTTGGGGAATTCCCAAAGCCTGAGAGGTAAGTAACGGCGAACAGTAAACGAGACTTTAATAATTTAGAGTAAATTTAAAGCAACTTTGGTTACAGTTAAATGTACAATTTAAAACGTCAAAAAAAACTATTGGAATTCATAATTTTATCCCAAACATATAACGAGAAATCTTCAAACTTATTCTAATAGTAATATAAGAGCAAAGATATTGGTTAACAAGCCATTAAAAACTTGTTGCCGTGTAAAAGTTACATTCTATTTAAATAAAAATTTTAAGAAATGAAACGCCACGCTTTGATGGCTCTGTTTGCCAATATCTTAGCTCTTATACAGTTATTACAACTATTTACTTAAGTTCCTAGATTTTTTTGTTATTTGTTTTTCGCTTGTTTTGATTCGAATTAAAATTATTAAAATTGATTTATATTTAATTTATTAACATAAAAAGAATTTTAAGTTGTATTTGTAATTTTAACTACAAATTAATAAATTTTAGCAAAAGAGGTCACCGCTGTGATTTCTGGTGCAATTGCGAAATACGCTACAATTTGATAAAATAACAAACTGATAATAAAGAATAATGCTGTGCGCAACCAAGAACACGAGAGAAACGCGGGACGAGTGATTGCCAATTAAGTGCAACTAACGAAAGTCAATAACAAAGCGAGTTCTAAACCTAGCAAAAACGAATGATTGACAAAAAGCAATAATCGTACGTAACAATATTTTATAGTGCTTTTGCCAGAATAGAAGAAAATTCACTAACACTCGAGCTCTTATATTTTTTTTATATATTTTTTTAAACTAACCTATTTTTTAAACTAACCTTTTATATATTTTTTAAACTGACCTCGATCTTGTATTTTTTTTCTCTTTTTTCCTTTCTATTTCTTTTACACAACTTTATAATGAGGTGAAGCAACCTTGCTTCTATATGATAACCATAGGTTAGACTTTTTATCGCTAATTAGCAAGTCACAACGTCAACTCGTTTTGTTGCTTCTTCCTTGTTCTGACCCCGTCTTTCAGCAACTCACAAACCTTTTAACATTTTGTTATATTTTGTTCATGTGGCGGAGCAGAAATAAAAGAAACTGAACTGAACTGAGCTACAGGGGTTAAACAAATTAAATAATGGAAACACCTTTTGCCGTAGCATCACAATTTTAAAACATATAGTAATAGTATATAAAACTGTCAAAATATTGCATATTTTAATGTTTTTGACTTATTATTTCTCTCTGTAAATATGCTATGCAAAATTACGTACTACTGTATTTTTACCCAATGATTGGCCCGATGATTTTCCTTTATGCGTCGGCAGCGTGGTCGAGTGGTTAAAGCACTGGGCTAATGATTAACATGGTCTCGGTTCAAAACCCACTTGCGCCATTCTGTTGGGTCCTTGGGAAAGACACTTTATGGCACTTTGCTCTGCTTGGTGGCCTTGGCAAGCAGTTCTAAATTACAGTAATATCTCTACTAAATTACTAGCGGACAGCAATATCTTGGCATCTCCGGAAGCAGGTTGGGGTAATTGCTTACTCTATGTATTAGCGCCTCCGTCGCTTTCCTGCGAGTCAGGAGAATAAATATAGAGATAAAAATAAAAATAAAATAAAATAAAAATTATGGCAGAATTAATAGCTGAGACTAAGAATAAAAATTTGGGCCCATCGACTTCATCTCCGATGGTTCAGGAATTTTTCCCTGAGGGAAGCACAATCTTTCAAGATGATAATGCACCAATTCACAAAACTAAAGTTGTAACTAATGGCCCGAGTAACATTCTAGTGAAGTAGAACATCGTATTTGGCCATTACAGTCTCCAGATCTCAATACTATTGAACATTTATGGTCCATTTTTGAAAAAAATTAAGGAGTCAACACTCTCCGGCCTCCGCCATTCTTCTGAAAAGAACTGAAGACTACTTTTGCTGAAAAATTGGTTAAAATATTAATACTTTTGGAAACCATTCAAATTTTGTATGAGTCAATATCTAGTATGATTGAGACTGTAATTCAGTGGTCACCAAACTTCGGCCTAAGAATTTTTATCCGGCCCGCGGAATTTAAAAAAAAAAAACGTATACACTTACTTTGAACCACAGTTGGATAGAATTATGTCGGAAATCCCCCAGTTTCAATGTTATTTATTTTTTTATTATTTTAGATATTACTACGATTTTGGGAGAAAAATAGCAAAATTACAGTTCAAATCGAAGTGAAGAGCTTTTTTTTTTAGTGATCACTACTATTTTGAGAGAAAAATAGCGAAATTAGAATTTAAATTGAAGTGAAGACCTTTTTTTTTAGAGAACACCTTGATTGGTAGAACAACTAGAGAACACCTAGCTTTGGCTTTGGTCCGAAAAGGCCTAAAAATATCTACATATGGCCCCCTGCTCGAAAAGTTTGGAGACCACTGCTGGAATGGCGGCCAAAGATAATCCCACATTTAGGGGCGCCGGAAGCGGGGGGGAGGCAGGGGGGCAATTGCCCCCCCGCCTTTTAATTTTCTATAAAAACACGGGGGCAGATTGTGCTCTTTAAAATTAGTATTTCAAATAAATTTTTTTGATTATGCTCTACAATTAACTTATATAATCTTGATCACCATTAGATTCAACAATGTTTGTAAAATTACAAAGACAACCGTGACTCATAGTACAGTAATAAAAGCAAGATAAAACTTTTAACGTATGCAATATAGAATCATTGATATCATAAGCAACCTTAACTTCTGGTAAACATCTTATTCTATTTGAATCAGTAAACTGAATTATATCTTAGCCGAAAATCAATTTTTGATTCATTAACTGATGGCAAATAGCCAGTCAGTCAGTCAGTCAGTCAGTCGTTTTTTTATTTCCGCCACTTGTCGAACAAAATACTTACATCAACGTAATTACACTACAGAAAAAGGGACATGCAACAAAACGAAACAACGTTGAAACATGCAAAAACTCAATAAACTACACTAGCTAAGGTAACGGCTTGCATGGTTGCATCACCACCATATACAAAAGCCATATACAAAAATCAGGGATACCTAAACTACCTTCCCGGTAGTTTAGATATTCCTGACAAAAATTATACTAAGCGTTCTAAAAAAAAGAAATAAAGCATCAGAAAATTTCTAAGTGCTATCAAAGAGTAAAAGTTTCCAGTAATATTTTTAAAAATTTCATTTAGAAGCAAAAAATTGTGGCGTTAATTTAATTTTAACAAGCAACACAAGCTGTCTGACTTGGCTACTCAATACTCACTTATGGCGAACATTAAAGTCTAAAAATAGAAACAACAAGACTAAACGCGTGACATTCTTAGCCCTTTTAAAGGACTGTGGTACATATGTATGCCATGATTGTGATTATAACGTAACATTTTAAGAGTCTTGTTCGTTTTGACGGGTTTACAGAAGAACTTGCAGACCTACATGCTCATATTAAGTTATTCAACAAAGAAAGTAGGCTACCACGCCTCTGAAAAAAGTAACAAAGATATCAACATTTTGCAAGTTTTAAGCAAAAAGCCGACAAGCAAGAAATGCTTTTTGGAAATACATAAATTGCTTTAAATTTACTGCGGCGTAGCTCTTGTTTCGGCTTTTGCAGAAAGATGTTTCAGTGTCATGAGAAGAATCAAAACATGGCTTAGAAGCAATATGTGACATAACAGTCTCAATAATCAAATATTCGCAAACATTCATAAGAACTTGTTGAACAATGAACAGAATTGGCAGCGTTGCCGAGTGGTTAACGTGCCGGGCTCGTGACCAAAACGGTCTCGGTTCAAAACCCACTCACACCATTCTGTTGTGTCATTGAGAAAGACACTTTACGTCCTGGCAAGCAGTTCTAAATTAAAGTCATATCTCTATTAAATTACAAGCGGACAGTAATATCTTGACATCTTTGGAAGCAGTTCGGGATGATTGCCATGTATTAGCGTCTCCGTTGCTTTCCTGTGAGTCAGGAGGATAAACAGAGACAAAATAAAATAAAAAAAACAATATCAATTTATAAACCGTTGTGTTGTGGGTAACTGAAGACTATTCACTGAACTTCTTCTGAGTCCGAGTTGTCACTTCTTTTTATTTCTTGCTGTCTGCTCTCCTTATTGATGCTTCGATTGTCCGGTTTTATAAAATTGTTGTAGCTGCGTTGAAATCGGTAATTGTTTTGAACAATATGAATTTTGAAGTGGTTTCAATACGCCACACCGGCACCTATCAAGCCGGTAGGTCTATCACTAGGTGTAATCTCTGCCTTGATGAAAAGCCATGATCCATACTTAAAAAAAGAAACGGAACTAGCTGACAAGTGTCTTCATAAAAATAAATTTAAACTAAAAAATTTTGTAATCACCCGGGCATCAAACCCGCTTTTTCACCCCTGTGATCGTTCTTAAATATCTAGATGTTACAGTATCTGTTCTACCTCATTTGCCGATAAGTTTCATGTTGTGCCTCATTAATGCGTAAAAGCAGTTCACTAGTTTTTTCAAGTTATTCAAAGATTTATCAAATTTTCTACTTTTTAGTTTTATTTCTCTTTTAATATATTTGCACATTTATTTTTGTTTTTTACTGTGTCTACTTCTTTCAGATAATTGCTGATAGGCCGTTATTTGGCGAAACAGACTTTTGCGGTTTTTAAAAAATTTTTATGTGTAATGTTTTAAGCAGGGCGTCGAACCGTTTAAAATAGCGTTCCAGTTCAGGTTCGGCAAACTTTGTTTTTAATAGTTTAGCTCAGGTTCAGCAAATTTTATTTTTAAAGATTTGTTTCCGTTCACGTTAGAAAAATTTTATTTTGAAAGGTTCAGTTTTAGTTCAGCTCCGGTTTGGGCTCAAAGAAAACAATTACCGGTTAATACGATTTCCTATCATGTTTGGTTCAATTTTTATAATTTTATAAAAAAACTTTATGTCCATTTTTACAAGCTTATAAAACAAGAACATGGCTCATAGATTGTGACCATAGAGATATCAGACCAAAGAATTTGATAAAGGGGGACGAAACCATTTTGGCCTCATCATGGTTTTGGATGATTTTACCAAAAAGCCTAAACGTAGAAAATAGCCTTGTTATAACTGAGCAATATACATTAGCTTTTTGGCAATACATTACCCGAAATCTTTTTGGCGCCCTAAAATCAATTTATAAGTGTTATGCGTTGAAATAATCAATTTCAGAACAAAAAAGACATTCGTATGATTGAATATGGTGTACTGCACAGTGAAATAAACTGTCGGATTGACGCTGAAGGTTGCAGTCCCAAAAGTTTCAGAATAACTAGGGTAACCATAAAATAAACTGCTCAAAAAATTTTTTTAGAATTTGTGAATCAGTAGTATAACTTTAACATTTATTTATCATTCATCTCTATATTTATCCTCCTGACTCGCAGGAAAGCGACGGAGGCGCTAATACGTAGGATATGCAATTACAATAAGACAATATGTTTTACAATATTACACCAACTTCTAATCTCTCCTAAAAATTTTCAGCACACCTCCTGGGGTGTGCAATTGTTATTTTAAAATTTTTTGATCAATATGCTAAAAACGTTTACTAATTTAAAATTTGGTAAAATACAGTATTATTTCTATGTAGGAGAAAAAAATGTGTCTCTAATGCAATGACGTACCAAGGATTTTTGAAAGGAAGGGGGCATACATCCACAATTAAATATGCTTAGTAGAAAAGTTTTTTCGGTTGGTAGCTAAAGAAAAAAAAAGTCTTTCGTCTTAAAACAGTTATGATCTCTTAAGAAGGACTTCACTTCGAATTTCTCTCTGATTTCTCATATTATTCATTTCCAAGGGAGGCATGGCACAATGCTCCTCCCCCCTAAATACGCTACTGATCTAGTGCATGTTTCTTGTAAAAATTTGACACCTCGCCAAGTAGTTAAAGAGTGACGTGATTGATAATGTGTTTGACGCGGTCGCCGTTTAAAATCTATTGATACTCGCATCATTCTGTTACAAATTTAAGTTAAATTTCTCCCTTTTTTGATGCTATTATCACCACCCAGTAAACATTCATCATCGGGCCAACGTTGGCTTTAGCGCGGCTGGGTTGGGAGAATGTTGGCAATTTTGCCAACATTCTCTTAACCCAACAATTTCTGCCGATGATTTGTTTTTGAGTTCTGGTTTGTTCTATTTGTTGCGTTAAGTACTAAAGTGGAAAAAAATTAAATTTACGCTGAAAAAAGCTTTTTTGTCACTATTTCTTTGCTTAGTAAAAGTCGTGTTCACAGCTGCTGGTAATGTGTTGGGCCAACGTTGAAGGCAACATTGGCTGTCTCCCCTGTGACTAAGTTGGTGATACGCTGGTAAGAAGTTGGCCAAAATTTTTTATTCAAAGACATTACCAGTTGTTTGTGTTAAATATTGATGCAAGCTTTTTACAAAACAGCGACAATAAGTAATGTACTTCTGCTACAGTTCTTTGCTTGATGAAATTTCAATTGCTTTGATTATTAAGTAATAGAACATTTTCTGATGAGGGATAGCCTATATGTTTTTGTTATGCCTCAACGTTTAAAAAAAAAAAAATGTTAGTCTCTATAGTCTGATAGTTAAAAAAAAATTTGAACAGTTTTTGGATGATAGTAAAAAGTCGGAAAAACTGCCAACTATTTGCCAACTCTGCCAACAAAATGCCAATGTAACTTTGTTCTCTTTTGTTCAAGTCTGTATGAATCAATTTTATTTGAGCGGCATGAGCCCGGTGCTGGAGCTGCTTTGCAGTCCTGGTTACGTGACTTTCTTTCTTCTTGTTTGCGCCGACTCAAAATTCCCAAGATCTGGAGAAGAGCGCTTGTGGTCGCGATCCCAAAACCAACAAAGCCCGTGGGGGACCCAAAGAGTTATCGACCAATATCTCTGCTCTGTGTCCCCTACAAGATCCTCGAGAGGCTTATCTACGCCCGCGTTGAACCATTAATCGACCCACTGCTCCCTATAGAGCAGGCTGGGTTCCGACGCGGGAAGTCAACCGTAGATCAAGTTGTTCTGCTAACCCAGAACATCGAGGATTCTTCTGAGGCTAAAAATAAGGCCGGTGCCATATTTATCGATCTGACAGCTGCTTATGACACTGTCTGGCACCGTGGCATTACCTGCAAGCTGTTGAGACTACTTCCGGATAAGCACATGGTCAGAATGATTATGGAGCTTGTCCGAAATCGAGATTTCACCCTTACCACCGGTGACAGCAAACAAAGCAGGCTACGCCGTCTTGAAAACGGCGTTCCTCAGGGATCGGTCTTGGCTCCCCTCCTATTTAACATATATACGTACGATCTTCCTTCCATGATTTCCAGAAAGTTTGCTTATGCTGATGATCTAGCATTGTTGCACTCTTCTGGAAACTGGAAGGACTTAAAGGGGACTTTAAGCCAAAACATGTGTACACTTTCAGCGTATCTCCAGACTTGGAGGTTGAAGCTCAGTCACACTAAGACGGCGACGGCAGCCTTTCAATTAAATAACCGAGAGGCCAAACGTAAGCTAAAGGTCTACAACAACCGTAGACTTTTACCGTTCTGTCCAACCCCTACTTATCTTGGGGTAAAATTGGACAGATCGCCCACGTTTTGTCATCACTTAGGGCATTGCGCAAAAAACTATCCTCGTGCGTCACACTGCTGAGGCGACTCGTGGGCTCGGGATGGGATGCTGGTGCTAAAACACTACGCATAGCCACCTTGTCCCTAGTCTACTCAACAGCTGAGTACTGTGCGCCAGTCTGGTGTTGCAGTGCTCACACTCGCCTCATCGACAGTGTCTTGAACGACGCCTTGCGCATAGTTATTGATGCCTGCGTCCCACTCCAACGGACCACCTACCTGTACTTTCAGGCATCCAGCCAGCTGAGCTTCGCCGACTGGGAGCGACACTCTCCTTGGCTCACCGTGGATCTCTGGACCCCGATCATATCTTGCATGGTCTATTAAGTGGGTCCTCAGATACTCGCCAAGTGAGACTAAGATCCAGACGCCCGTTTGTGCCAGGTGCGCGGAATCTTTTGGATAACCTTGCCAGACTTAGCATCCGCGCTTCTGAATGGACAAATCACAAATGGAAAACGGAGTATTGTGAAAATGTTTCCAGGCTCCGTGCTTTTGTGCCCGAGACCGGTGCCAGGCCAGTTAGGATGGGCTTACCCCGAGCAACTTGGGATAAGCTCAACCGCCTGCGGACTGGTGTTGGGCGATTCCATTCGTCCATGCACAAATGGGGTCTCGCTCCTTCACCGAATTGCGAGTGTGGCGCTTCTGAGCAAACCGCAGACCATGTTCTGTTCCATGTCTTGGATTTTTCAATTTTCGTCCCAAAATCGAACATACAAGTTTCATATCCAAGTCCTGAAGAATAATTTACTGGATACCGAAATTCCAGACCTTTGAATTTTTTCCGGACATTTGAGTTTTTTGACCGAAATTCGGACATGTTCGGAATTTTCCGGACGGTATGGCAACCCTCAATTAAAATAAATTTCCGGTTCAGGTTCGGCAATTTATAATTTTACGAGCTCAGCTCTGGTTCAAGTCAAGCAAACTTTGTTTTTACGGGTTCGGTTCCGGAACAAGTTTAAAGATTAATAAAGGTTTACACCAGTTTACGGATCCGGTTCGGTTTGCGTTTGACCCCCAGGTTTTAACCCTATATATATAAATATATGTGTAGGGTATATATATTTTTCATAATCTGTTTTTTTAAGCGATGACTTAACCAACTGTATGCATATAATATTGATAAAAGCGGGCTACCGATTAAAATTTGAATATAACATTTTTTTTATTCGGAAAAGTATCCACTTAATTACCTCCGGAAAGGATGCACTTCCAAACAACGACAAGGACAACCTTCAGACGGAAAGAACTGAGTTGATCGCAAAAGCCTGATTTATTCTGAAGCTTTTCCAAACCGCTACATTTTACTCGAATCAGGATGGTTTAGGCTTATTGTAATTCAGAGTTCCTTTTTAGCACAGCTAAGCTGAAATGTGGTCTAGTAATAAGAGTGCTGTGATTATAATCGACATAGTCTCGGTTCAAAAACTGCTCTCGCCATTTTGTTGTGTCATGAAAAAGACATTTTAAGGCACTTTCTCCTGATTAGTGGACTTGGCAAGCAGTTCCAAATTTCGGTCATATCTCTATAAAACTAAAAATCTAAAATAAAAATTTCATTCCGATAGCAATATCTTGGCATCTCGGGAAGCAGGTTGGAGTTAATTGCTAGCCTTATGTAGAGCGCTTTCAATGCTTTCCTGCAATTCAGGAGAATAAATATAGAGATGATATAAAATGAAAATTGAATGAAAAATGTGTCACAAGTAGGCCAACTGTAATTGGTGTTTTTCCTAAAGATATAATAAGCCTACAACCTAAAAGTAAAAATAAACCTAAAAAAATTAATCCCGATCGCCATCACAACGGTTTTTTCAACCTCTCACCCACGCTTTTGATAAATGAGGTTAAGATACAGAGGTTGGATAAAATAATGGAAACACCTTGTGCCGTAGCATCACAATTTTAAAACATACAGCCTAGTACATAAAACTGTCAAAATATTGTATATTTTAATGTTTTTGACTTATTATAAATACCCAAGAAAAGCCAAATTTATTATAAATACATTAAGCTAAAATTATGTACTATTTTTACCCAATGATTGGTTCACTGATTTTCCTTCATTGCAGAATCAATAGCCGAGACTAAGAATAAGAATTTGGACCCATCGACTTCATCCGATGGTTAAGGAATTTTTTCCGGAGGAAAACACAATCTTTCAGGATGATAATGCACCAATTCACAAAGCTAAAGTTGTAACTGGACAAAATAATGGAAACACGTTGAAAATTGACACAAATTTTAGTATGATGTGGCCAGGGGGGACAAAATTTAAAAAAGGGCACTTTTTTATGTTGAAAAGGCACTGCCAACAAAAGCAAATTTTGGTAGTCATGCTGCAATTTGAAATTTTGGTTGACATGATAGAATTTCAGTTTCCACAGGATAAACCGGTACCTTGGAAAAGTTTTATTTTGCTAATTTGTTATTTTGCTTTGATCAATTTTTCAGTCAATGTTAACTCTTTTTAATAAACCTAGAGTTCAAAGCCTTAATCTTAAGTTGTGCTGCATCTTGCAAAAGCCTTTAAGTTGGCTCTGCCATATGACTACTCATTGTGATAGCCGCAGTAATAGCCAATTTTACACAAGTTTTTCTCAATTAGGCTAGACATTAAAAAAATACAACTCTATTAATTGGTTACTAAACCAAAGGCTATCCAACGTGGCTACCCATAACTTAACTTTTGTCAAAAGCACCCAAGCTAGTTTCGAAAATAGCATTCAACGATTGCGACGTTCATGCACGGCAGCCAAAAGCAGATAGATACAGATCGGAGGCATTTTGCTTAAAAATATCACAAAATGTTCTTCACATGCTATTCAGTGAATAGTCTTCTGTTAAGTTAATAAAAAAGTGAATAAAAAAGTTGAAGACTACAAAAAAAGTCTTCACCAGTCGTGAATATTCAAATTTAGGGGCCCGAGGCGAAAATTTTCAAATATTGATGTTCTCTAAAAAAAAGAGCTTTGATCTTGGCTTCCACTTTTTTCTCAAACTCATGGTCTCCTCTAAAAAAAAAAAAAAGTTCCTCACTTGAAATCAGTTTCAGATTTCCCACTTTTTGTCCCGAAATCACAGTGACCTCTAAAATTTGATAAAAAACGAGAAAAAAGGGGTCTTCACAGCAAATCTGTCTTCGACTTCTGCCAAAATCGACAAGACAGAGGGCTCCAAAAAATACTGCGCGGGCCACTCAAAACCTTTACGCGGGTCACGGGTTGGACGCCCCTGGTCTATATCCGTCCTAAATTAATGTGGCAGACTAAAAATGCCAGAAATTTCAGAATATCAGGTGGGTCATTGAATTTCAACTAGTGGTTCACAACGTGACCCGCGGGTCATTGGTTCGTTATCCTTGCTATAGGTTATGTTATACTTAACAATAGGGTTTTGTCGCTAGTGTGTTTTTAAAATCGATTTTGGGGCCTTAAACGTTGCCATCGGCCACTAAAAAAATTTTTTTATAAATGGTAGAACTTTGTGTTCAACTCGCTTTCTAGCTTAGGCCAAAAAAGTTAAAGGTTTTTAAATTAAAACAGAAAATGCGTTTACTACTCTTAGCATAAGCAATAGTGTATTGTCTTTATAAAACTTAGCCTAAGCAGTTAAATGTGTGTTTTGACGATTATAACGATTTTAGTACAAATAAATTATATATTTTTTCAATGAAAGCAAAGTAAAGTTTTTGGCAAAATTTATAGTTTATTTTTTATAATTGGCATATTTTACTTGGAAAATCTAATATTGGATAACTTTTGTAAAATTTTTGCATTATTTTGAAGTTTTTCTTTTTTCAATTTTATTGTAAAGTGTTAAAAAATATAAATAACATAAAATTTTTGAAAAAGTTTAACTTGGCTTGCTTTTTTTCGATTTTATTTAAAATTGTTAAAAAATATAAGTAACATAACAGTTTTGAAAAAGATAGCTTGCTAACTCTTCCAGTATAGTTTTTTGAGGTGCACTATTTTTAATTCTATTTTATTAAGCCTATTGTTATTATCGTATTCAGATTAATTTTAATTTTAAATGGTATTTTTACTTAGTTATTAAAAGTTATTAAACAAATACCTATTTTGAGTACTGGATGAACCAGAGTTATCAAAAAAAATTATATTCATTTTATTTCTATTGGTTGGCATTTTTAATTTGGAAAGTAGCTTATGTATATACCTGTATAATTATTTATCTGTTGTAGGTTTAAAAAGTTTTAGTTTTTAACTTTTTTTCTAAAAATAAAAATTATTGATTTATTTTTTTGGTAAATAGCTATCTTTGTATTGTGTAATTATCTATCTGCAGTAAAAAGATTTAGTATTATTTTCTGATTTCCTTTGTAAATCTTATTTTTGAACTGTTAAAAGAACAGTAAATAAAAAGACTTACATAACTTTTTCATAAAATTAAACTGTCTTTGCTTTTAGCCAGAAAATTTTTTCTTATATTTACTACTATATAGACTTTTTAAGACTTATATAAAGACTAATATGAATAAATATTTTTATTTAAATTTAATTTATTGTTATCTTTTTTATCAAAAATTTTTAGATTGCGTGAAGTAAAAGATTTTTCTTCGCAAAGCTTTTCATCTGACACTCTTCAGGGGAAATTGTCAGAATAAAGCAGAATTGAAACCGAACTGAATTATAAAGGGGAAAGCAGAGTTCTCATTGGCTGAAAGAAGTTAGTCAATAATTTTCAAAGAATAGACGAATTCTTTTTGCTTACACAGAAAGGGATTGAGAGATTTAATGAAAGTCGCTTCAAGAGCAGAAAGGTGAAAAGAAGAGCAACCTCGAGCGAGAATAGAAAATTTTTCGTTGCTGTAGTGAAGAGCGTATTGGGCGTTCTTAAGAAGATGTTGATCAATGGCGGATTCGTGAAATTGTTGTGGGCGTGTGTTGGCCTTGCAAGAGCGGGAAAGACTTCGGCGGTTGTGTGAGGCAGGAGGATTGGCGATGGATCTAGGAACGTGTTCTTTAATTCGCTCTTCTAGGCGTTGAGACGTGCGACCAACTTACCGACTATCGCAGTGGCACTGATTTCCCCTGAAGAGTGTCAGATGAAAAGTTTTGGGAAGAAAAATCTTTACTTCACGCAATCTTCAAATTCTGTACTACCAAACGTCGATAAAAATTTTTATTTTTGAGTATAACATTTTATGACTGCATTAAATTAGGTAAGATTTATTTGTCATAACTGCTCAATAATTAAATTTTTATGGTATTTTTAATTGAAGTATTTTACAAATACACTACAAAAAATTAAACTTTAAGATTTTTTTATAAATAAATGTTAATAATGGTAAATATTGATGCTTTCCTGGATTTACATCATCATCATTTACCTTGGATACTTTTTTGTTTTTGATTCCAAATGGTAAAAAACAACATCGGTGTGGTGCTGATACAAAGAAATGGAGCCAAGATTCAAGTTTATTTTGATTTCATGACCCATCAGACAAGAACTTTGGAAAAAATGCGTTGATGGAAAAGCATTTATTTGCAGCAAACATTTGAAGGAAAAGGCTATTCAAAAAACAAATAAAAAAGTTGGTTAAAATTTGGTTCGTTACCCAATGAATGCCTGCCACAAAAAAGTTTTCAAAAGGTTGTTTTGAATAGAAAATCTCCATTAAAACTTAACCCACCAATTGTTTAGAAGAAAAAGCATTACAAAAATCTTAATGACATTTCTCGAGATTTTAATCTATGCAAGATAAGTAGCCAGTGGCAACAGCAAACAATACTTTCAAATGGCCGTAGTCATGATCATCTTAGTACTTCAACAAGCGAAAAATTATTTTCATCTATACACTTTACATTGTGGAATTTGTGTGATATTATCAGAGACCTATTTTATGGGGGGGACGGGGGGACATGTCCCCCCAATATCTGAGAAGGGGGGGATAAAATACCTTTTGTCCCCCCAAATTTATGGCAAACTCAAGGACATTGTCCTTATTGTTTGAGTTTGCTGCAGATGTTTTTTCAGAGATTATCATTTAGTTGGGACGAAAAGTGGTAAACAGAAGATCAATTCAACGTGAATACCTTGTTTTTTAGAGATCATCATGATTTTGAGAGAAAAATAATGAAATCGGAGACGAATTGAAGCGAAGACCTTTTTTTTTTAGAGATCAGCATGATTTTGAGAGAAAAATGCGAAGACTTTTTTTTTTTTTTTTAGAGATCACCATGATTTTGAGAGAAAAATAGTGAAATTGAATGAAGAAAAATAGAGAAAAATGCCCGGGGCCCCAAAAGTTTGACTGCCTATAGGCTCCAGGGTGCTTAATCTCGCACTGAATTTATTAGTAATCCAATATTAAACATGTCGTAGTCACACAAAATTGTCCCCCCCAAAATTTTCTAGCAAACTAGGTCCTTGGATAGTATGCTTAATGCTATTCCAAGCTTCAGTTTATTTGTTAATAGAAATCTTTTTATATATTTTTGTCTGGATTGCCTCTTCCAACATCTTGTTCTTTCTACAATTTTAAACTTTATGGTAATGATGCAATCTCCATTAATGTACTGTTAGCAGCAATTGAAAATTATAAGTTACGTGAAGGATTCACTGAAAGTGAAAAAAATATAACAATTTCTGTCTTGTATAAAGCTTATCCCAATTCATCTCTTACAGAATTAGAAATAAGGTAAACTTAAATAAAAAAACTTGCTGCTGCAATTTTTAATTGAGTGTTTTATATACTATTACCAATCTTTGGCTGCTTTTTATCATCATTAAGAAACATAACTATTGAAAAAAAAATTTTTTTAATACATTTGTATTTATTTAGATATTTGAGTTCACAGTGTGCTATTGCAATAAAAAAAGATGTTGCAATATGTTCATCATGTATCCACCAAAATATGCTTAACACCGTGTCAGTTGAAAGAAAGGAGCAACTAAAAGAAATTCTTTTATTAAAATTTAAGAACTGTTGTATTGAAAGAGCGAAATTCTCCACATTACAAAACCAACGAAGGTTTGACTGTTATGTTCTAAGTTTGACATCATAAGTACCCTTAAAATTATAATTTTAGCTATTAATTTTTTTCTACATGGCTTATTATAAAGTTATTTGCATTTTTTTTAGGTTTGAGGATTTATAAAAAGAGTTGACTTTAATAGGGGCTAAACCTACTTGTTCAATTGAAGCCATTATTAAAAGTGTGACCAAAAATTGTGATCAGTGTCATCAATCTTTCCTTAAGGAATGGTGGGCAAGTCAGCACCTTAATATGGATGTTCCTAGTTATTTATTTTATCTCTATATTTATCTTCCTGACTCGCAGGAAAGCGACGGAGGCGCTAATACATAAGGTAGGTAATTACCCCGACCTGCTTCCGGAGATGCCAAGATATTGCTGTCCGCTTGTAATTTAATAGAGATATGACTTTAATTTAAAACTGCTTGCCAGGACCACCAAGCAGTGGAATATACCGTAAAGTGTCTTTCCCAAGGACACAACAGAATGGCGCGAGTGGGTTTTGAACCGAGACCGTGTTGCTCACGAGTCCGGTGCTTTAACCACTCAACCACGCTAGTTGTAGACATCGTTAACTTCTATCAGTAATTAAGTATGTGGATAAGTGCAAGTTGTTTTAATTATTGTTTCCATGGCATTTAAAATAACTTCGTATTTTATTGCGTTTTGTGCTTTAACTATTTTGTTATGTTTGAGTTATTTGATGCTGATGAAAATTGCCTACAGTAACTTATTAAAGAGTCTTGCTTAGATTTGTCGGCAGCGTGGTCGAGTGGTTAAAGTACCGGACTGATGATCAACATGGTCTCGGTTCCAAACTCACTTGCGCCATTTTGTTGTGTCCTTGGGAAAGACACTTTACGGCACTTTCCCCTGCTTTTGTGGTTTTGGCAAGCAGTTCTAAATTACAGTCATATCTCTACTAAATTACTAGCGGACAGCAATATCTTGGCATCTCTGGAAGTAGGTCGGGGTAATTGCTTACCCTGTGTATAGCGCCTCCGTCGCTTTCCTGCGAGTCAGGAGAATAAATATAGAGATAAAAATAATAAAAAATAAAATTATACACAAACAGGTCATCGATTATTGTTATGTGATGCTTATTATTTTTTAACAAATGTTATCTTCGATTGTATGCTAAAATTTTGTGTGTCTGTTTGTCTGTCTGTCTAAAAGTCCTGCTGCATATCATATGATGCAAAGTATTCTCGTGTTTACCATTCTCTGCAATTTTGCGTCTTGAACGCAATAAATGTGGTGCAATCAATCCTGGCATTCAGAGTGACTTATTAAAAAGATTAGCCTGTGCTGTTTCACAGCTCAAGAAAACCACGAAAAAATGGCAGTTATGATAGTTGATGAAATGACTGTAACAGGTTAGATACATATTTATCTGATAGCCTACATAAATTTATTAATTAATGTGTAGTGTTTTAATTTAATTAATAAATAAAATTTGCTCTAATTCTCATTGAGCACTGTCAAGCTGTAGTGATATGGGGTTATACGTATAGGGGGGAGGCAGTGCAAGAAAAATAGGAGGAAACTTTTTAATGTGCCAAGTATATTTTCGTCCCAAAATAAAATGATCTGTAAAAAAAATTAATGTCTAAAATCTATTTTCGTCTCAAAATCGCAGTGTTCTCTAAAAAACAAGTCTTCACTTTCAGTCGAGTGCAATATCCCTACTTTTGTCCTAAAGTTAGGTACAGACAGAGGCGCCGCCGTCATGGTGCTATTATGAAGAAATAGAGCAATATTTTGCTTAGGGGGGACTAGGAGCGGCTGCTTCGTTTACTCTGTACTAAAGCCACTGTGGTGAACTCATCTCAGCAAACCGTCTCTCGTGGATGCATTTGCTTGATTTTTGCAAAAGTTTTCTGCAAATGTATTTTCACACGTTCTATTTCGCTTGCTGCAGATTCAACCTGCAGCGCTTTTTTGCTCGCTGCACAGCGCTTATTTACTTCCATGACAACCGTAATATTTTAATTTCGCATTTCTTTGTATTTTGTTTTTGTACTGTCTTTCCGTTGTTTCCCCCAACTGATCGTTGGCTGATCGCTTTGTCAAAGGCCATTACCACCTTTTGTCTAATTATATCTGCGACAAACTGCAACCAGGATGTAACCTGATGACCATAGCCGTACCTGTCGGGGGGGGGGCAGGGAGGACAATTTTTTTGTCCTATCCATAAAGTACTAGAAAATTGTGATTTGGGCAAACGTCACAAGATTTGGGTAAAACTTCATTGCCCTCCTAAAAATTTTTTGGGCTGGTACGCCTATGCTGATGACTTGATCTATCGCCTCGTGTTTTACCTGTAAAAGGGTCAGGCGTCATATTGAAAAATGAATAAAATTGCTTGCACTATATATGCTCGCTGGACCTAGCCGCCGGTCAGACAGATCGAGATCCAGAGAGAGAGAGAGAGAGAGAGAGAGAGAGAGAGAGAGAGAGAAAGAGAGAGAGAGAAAGAGAGAGAGAGAGAGAGAGAAAGAAAGAGAGAGAGAGAGAGAGAGACAGAGAGAGAGAAAGAGAGAGAGAGAGAGAAAGAAAGAGAGAGAGAGAGAGAGAGAGAGAGAGAGAGAAAGAGAGAAAGAAAGAAACAGAGAGAGAGAGAGAGAAAGAGAGAGAGAAAGAGAGAGACGGATACTGAAAAACTTGAGACTCATCTTTTTAACGTTATTCTTGAATTCTAGTTTTGAAATTTTAATATTGTTGTCTCTTTATTTGGAATTGTGCCACTTTTCAATAAAAGATGTTAAAATGTACTTGTGTGCACACGCCACACCACCACTGTTCCAAACACTATTGTTTTTCATTAAACTCGTAGTTACTAGGCTATTTTACTTTAAAGGTGATGGATTGTCCACAAATATTTCTGTTTTTAATGCTTGGAGTCAAAATGAACCTGATAGAATTAAATATCGGGTAAAACATCCTTTAAATGAGTCGAGGTCAATTATCAAAAGTAAATTTTTGAGTTTGATTAATAATAGGTTAGAAAAAAGTTGTTGCGCTTTCTTTATGTTTGTTTAAGGACAATAGTTCTCTGTGAAAATAATGTGATTTTTAAAATTATTATTTCAGATACATATACTTCATACAGGACTCCCGTCACTTAATTAAAACTATTAGAACAATCTCATGAATCCTAATAAGCGTATATGGAATAAATCGTTTTTTTCTTAGAATGTGATTCAAAATGTAATCGAAGACGATCTTACTTTGGGCGACTTGCATTTTTTTCCCCAAATTAACAACTCGGTCGGCAGCGTGGTCAAGTGGTTAAAGCGCCGGACTCGTGACCAACATGGTCTCGGTTCAAAACCCACTCGCGCCATTCTGTTGTGTCCTTGGGAAAGACACTTTACAACACATTCCCCTGCTTGGTGGTCCTGGCAAGCAGTTCTAAATTAAAGTAATATCTCTATTAAATTACGAGTGGACAGCAATATCTTGGCATCTCCGGAAGCAGGTCGGGGTAATTGCCTACCCTATGTATAGCGCCTCCGTCGCTTTCCTGCGAGTCAGGAAGATAAATATAGAGATAAAATAAAAATAAAATAAATAACAACTCAACATTCCAATCCAACATCGTACGAAAACATGAAGGTTAGCATCGGAGCTCAAACTTTGTCTGCTACTGTGGGTTTAGAAATTAAACGAAAAGGTCATGAAGAATTGGGAAACTTTATACTGATGATGGACCGTTGGTTTGATATGATGAACACGAGCTATTATCATTCACAAAGACGTGGAAAGCCAGACATGAAGCCTTTTGAAGCAAACGATTGTTTTAGGAAACGTTTAATTTGGTTAAAAAATATTTTTATACCTTACTTCGAAACACGGAATAAAAGTGTTTTTCAAAGCTATTAAGCTTTAACCGAAGCAGAACGTCGAGCCATGCTTCTTAGCAAAGCCACTTCAAATGGTTTGTTGATGACAACCAAGGCAATAATTGACTTAATTGAAGATTGCTTTGGTAATGGTGCCAAGTTTGTCGCGACCCGGAGAACTAATCAAGACCTCTTAGAAAGTCATTTTGGTCAACAGCGTCAAAGGGGATGGCGATGCGATGCTCCAACAGTATCAATGTTTGCGTATAATGTACGTAGCGTCAATTGTTTACGGTCTGGCGTAAGGGGAGGTAACATTATTATTGATGAGAATGACAAGTACTCTAGGACATCATCTCAATAAAAGTAGAGTATAACTTCTATAACTATTACACGTTAAGGTCATATTGATTTCTATATCTGTATTTTGTCAAGTGTATGTCCGTACGTAGTGTTGCGGATTAACGTAGTGTTGTACTAGAGCGTTCTTTTAGTTTCGATGACTGCGGTCAATGTAGTCGCGTAAGGCAATTTACGTTACTTTCTCTTGTTTAGTGTCATAATTTTTATGATTTGTATTAAATTCAATTTATTTGAGATTAAAATTTACAGATAAAGTACAAATTGTCATAACATCAATCCAATCATATTAATTACTAAACGAAAAACAGTCAAATAATCCGGCAGAACGCGGCTCAAAGGACGAAGTATAAATAAACACAGAATAGGCTCCAAAAGTACAATTTATAAATGAAGTGGTTCTTGTTGTGGAAAGTGTGGCTCAACCATACTTAAATAGCTTCTGCGAGTTTGATGACTGAAATTGCACGCCAACAAAATTGGAATCAATCGCTTTAAATTACCGTAAAACCTCTAATTGAGCACCACCCTGTTTTTTCAAAGATCACCGTAAGCGATTTTTGTTTGTGCAACTAACCCGGATTCCCCTGCGGTTACTATCGCTTCTTCAGAGATCCATTTTCTCTTGTTTTTTTTTATGCCATGCTAATGCTGATGCTGAAAGAGGGATTTCGGATTAGCTTCACGGCAAAATGAAATCGCTTACGGCGACTTCTTGAAGAGACAGGGTGGCGCTAAATTAGAGGTTTTACGGTAGATTGGTTTCTCAATCATGCTTTCGTTTAACGAAATAATTAAATTCATTTACATATAATGCTGAATATTTTTAAACATAGTCTTGGGAAAAGCAGTGGCTTTTTCTCAGCAGTTTCAGGAGCCTAAAATTGCTATGTAATTTAACACTTAGGCATACATTTTTGAAGTGAAGGTACAGCGACCGCGCACAATGGACGTTGTGCGTGTAGTAATAATAAGAAAGATGTATTGCGTTAATTACTAAATAAACCAAAAGCTTTTCTATACACTACTATTTAATAACTTAACCGGATAGCGTTGATCTTGCTTCTCCTTTTTCCAAAGCGGTGTTTTTGAGCACATTTTTTAGCCTTAAAATGAGCACGCATACGTACATCGTCTCATCAACATGTTCAAACATTTTCGGTTAGGCTGGTCCATAAAGTCCTCGACATTTACAGCAGCAATTATCTCATCTTTTGGTACCAATTTTATTGTTCTTAATACTGGATATTGTTTTTCTAATTCCATTAAAAGAGAAAAAAAAGTAGGTTTAATCGCAATTAATTTATTTTGCCGATCCCTTATTGCAAATTTTGGTGATAATTGTGAAGGAGGCAACTGCAACGATTCGCAGCAACATCTACAAAATAAATTTTAGATGTGTTATAAATATGAATAAATTAAATACATCAGTGTGGTCCAATTTCTTAACACCTGCTAAAATTTTTTCCAGTACACTTTTAAAAATACTGAGCTAACTAAACTTTTAAAAACTAAAATGCAAAATAAAAACTTTAGAAGTAAAATTTTAGAGAGAAATTGTCACCTTTCTGCTTTGGACAAGTCAGTCTTTTTTTTAGCCAACAAACTAAACTCCCGGCCAAATATTGAATCACATCTTTATTTGTATCACTAATGTCCTAATATTCACTTTTGTGGAATTCCTTAAATGACTGCTTTTTTGCTAAAACACTTGATATTGCAAAACCAAGGACACGTTTTAAATCTTGATTGGTAAAAACCTGAAAGTAATGTAATTAAATTGGATTTATTTACAAAACGAAAGATTTTGAACATTTAATTGCTAAGCTCTATAAAAGGGTTTGAAAAATTGACAATCTAAAGATGAAGAAAATCTACAGCTGACTGTTGTAATTTAGCTAAATCTCAAAACAATTTTGAGGAAAGCTAGCCGTTTTGAAACTATATATGTCAGCACCATGGTTGTACGGTTAGAGCACCAGGATTGTGATCGACATGATCTTGGTTCAAAACCTACTTGTGCCATTCTGTTTTGTCCTTGGAAAAAATAGCCTATTTTACAACACTTTCCCCTGCTTGGTGGTCTTGGCAAGCAGTTCCAAATTTTAGTCATATCCATATAAACTAAAAACCAAAAAGAATTTCAATTGGACAACAATATCTTAGCATCGCCTAAAGCAGATTAGGATAATTGCTTGCCCTATGTATTTCTGCCACTACAAGTCAGGAGGAAAAATATAGAAATAAAATGGAATTTCAAAAAATGGGGTACTTAAAGACATAGTATTTACAAAATGGACCACAATTTACTAATTTGAAATAATGGCACTCTGTACAGTATACAATTATCTAAACTTAAAGTACAGGGTGTCCACAAAGTCTGGGTACATAGGGGATAAACACATGCTTTTAGAAAAAAAACAATTTTATTTAATTATAATGTCAAGAAATTTATTTAGACAAAGTTTCTTTAGACTTTCTTCTTTAGACAGAGCCATTCGATCTGGGGATGAAAATTACATAAATAAATAAAATAGTAAAATTCATATGTACCAGACTTTGTGGACAACCTGTATAAAAGAACATCAGTGAAAGCATAAGATAGGAGATGCAAAACAGGGTAACAAAACACAGCAAAGTTTCTTTTTTGTAATTTATACGTAATACATAACAATTTGGTAGTGTTAGAGCACACACTGTTTGTTAACTGTGCAGGTATTCATAATAGCTTGGTTTACTCTTAACAGCAAAATAACAAATAAAAACAACCCTGCTTATTTTTACAACTTTTTATCACAAATAATATGCGGTTCGGTTCCAGTAATTTTCCTTTTAAGTATTACTGAATCGTTAACGATTGACAAACCTTGCTGCCATAATAAGTCAAATTGATAACAATTTTTTTCTTAATAGCTGTCCACATAACTGCAAACTTTGTTTTTCACTTTCACAGTCTTCTAATTTTTTTAAATCATCTCTTAATATATTAAAGCACATTGTAGCTAATGCAGCTGGATATTTTTTGGAAACTAAAGATTCTTCAGTAGCATTAATATAATCTGAATTACTCAATGAAAGCTTTGAATTTATGTTTGATTTTTCCACCATTTTATCCATTTTAGTTATGAATGACTCATCAAATAATTCAAAGTTGTCACTATCCTCATCCCACACTCCATCAACTACAACTGTTACTTCTTCAAATGACCAATCCAAACCATTTCTTGATGAACTCATACTAAGTAAATAATAAAAAAAGTTATATAAAGAGCAATCTAAATAAATAACAAAAATTTAATTTTTGCTCAATGCATTCTGTTTGACAGCACTTTTTCAATACTTTTTCAAAACAAAGATATGTTATGTTAATTTTAATATTCAAATTAAAAAAAAAATTCTAACTTAATTTAATCTTATATACATATGAAAATATTGCAAAAACCATTGAAACAAAAAGTTGTAGAAAACAAAAGTTACTAACTTTTTCTTAAATCTAATTGCAATAATATAATTTATGAAGTTTGTTGAAATATAGAAAAACAAATCTATAATATACTCCCAATAATGTTCTTACCTATAGCTTATATAAAAATATAGCAACTGAAAACAATTTAATACATAATCATCATTATGATGTAATTTTAAATATTAAATGCACCTAATTAAAAATGTTGCACAACAACTGAAGTGTTAAAATTGCTCTATTGTTAATTTTTTATTTAAAATATTCAAATGTATAACAAATTTGCTACAGTAAAACAACAAAAACTTGAAAAAATTTGTAATTTTATACACTAAATAATCCAGTTCTTAAAATAGGTATTTGTTTAATGACTTTTAATGACTAAGTAAAAATACCATTTAAAATTAAAATGAATCTGAATATGATAATAACAATAGGCTTAATAAAATAGAATTAAAAATAATGCACCTCAAAAAACTAATAGGCCTACATATTGCAGATTAGAATGTACTAGAAGAGATAGCAAGCTATCTTTTTCAAAACTATTATGTTACTTATATTTTTTAACAATTTTAAATGAAATCGAAAAAAAGCAAGCAAAGTTAAGCTTTTTTAAAAATTTTATGCTATTTTAATTTTTTAACAATTTTACATAAAATTGAAAAAAGAAAAACATTAAAATAATGCAAAAATTTTACAAAAGGTATTTAATATTAGATTTTTCAAGTAAAACATGCCAATTATAAAAAATAAACTATAAATTTTATCAAAACTTTATTTTGCTTTAACTGAAAAAATATACATAATCTATTTTTACTAAAATCAACTGCTTATGCTAAGAGTAGTAAATGCATCTTCTGTTTTAATTTAAAAATCTTTAACTTTTTTGTCCTAAACTAAAAAGCAAGTTGAACACCAAGTTCTACTATTAATAAAAAAATTTTTTTTTACTGGCCGATTACAACGTTTAAGGCCCCAAAATCTATTTTAAAAACCCACTACCGACAAAGCCCTATTGTTAAGTATAGCATAACCTGGCAACTGTTAAAAGTACCAACCTAACACTAGCGGCGCTGAGTAAAAACTTTGCCAGAACGAGAGCCAGCAGACTATATATTTATAGACTACGGTTCAACCATAGATAGAGTTTTTACCGTAGTTAGAATCACAAAAATATGGTGCCTAAAGAGCACCAGCAATTTGCAGTTGTGTTTAGTGATTCAACCATTTAGTTTGTAATGCATTTGGCAGAGTTAAATAAAAAGTACGCAATTACCGTAGTTTTTTCATTTGTCGTGCTTGAATACTACTCAGCAATGATTTACTTTTGCCAATGAAGTCATATATTTGTTCGCTTTATAAGTCTACGAATTATAAAGTTATCTCACGCAATTCATATAATTAGGTCCCGGTAAAATACTACGAAAAATCTTTAAAATCAGTTTTAGCGTTGTTTTGTTTAATGAATATTCGCATAATGTTATCGGTATTTCAGTCATGGCGTGTTATTTAAAAAAAAATCATTTGTTGTTCAATTGAAAGCAAAGTACTTCGCTTATCTAAATATTGTTTATTCAAGCCTGCCTGATATAAATACAAAACACCAAAGTGAGAAGATATATTTTTATTGCAAAAAGCATGATTATATTAAATGCAAGATGTGATTTCGGTCATTTTCTTTAATACATGACAGAGTTCAAAAACAAAATTACTTTAAAATTTGTTTGCATACATATGTAAATTGTGTCTAGATTCTGAATAAGATGGACACATTCTAATTTAAAAATT
Source organism: Diplosoma virens (assembly GCA_963680785.1). Taxonomy (NCBI): domain Eukaryota; kingdom Metazoa; phylum Chordata; class Ascidiacea; order Aplousobranchia; family Didemnidae; genus Diplosoma; species Diplosoma virens. The sequence goes on from OY796885.1 coordinate 19,318,677, forward strand.
CTAGTAAAAGGTACAGTTTTTTACAATTTTAGTACAATTTAAAGGTTTTGGTGTATTACATCTTCAAATTTTCATATTAGTAAAAGTGCACAAAGGATACAAGTTGCAAAACTTGCTTTTTACTCTCAGAGAAAAATTTTTTCATCATGTTTTTTAAAGCTATTTTCAAAACAAAAAAGTTTATATATTCAGTTGATTTTAAAAGAAAAAAAGGCTGTTGAAAGATGAGAAGTTAAGACTTTTTTTGTCATGAATAGGCAACGGTTTAAAAAATTAAAAAACACTAGTCTAGATTATTATGCAGCATATAGCCAGAATATAAAAGTAAAAAGTTTTAAAAATATTATGTGTAAAATTTATAAAAAATTTGTTGTGAAAATATTAACTAAGAAATTTTAAGATAATACTGTTTTTGTACCTTTTTTTGCACAGCCCACAAACATACATACAGTAAACCCTGATACTTACCTGTCACAATGTTCACTATGCTTGAGACACACCACATGACACTAATCACCTTTTAATGTAGCAAAGTACCAACAGAACACCTCACCATGAGTCTGTAAAAAAGCTTTTGGAAGCAGCAGAGGCCATCCAAGAGTGGGAGTTTAGATTGGCTTCTTTAAAGGGTTAAATTTGAATTTTAAAAAATATTCTTTGAAGATATCTTTGGAGGAGGAGCAACAACAACAACTCTAGGTTCTAATCAACTGTTCTTGACAAATGCTAAACTATTTCATTTAATATTTTTTTTGTTTTTTCTTTTTGACAAATTATATTGTGTATTTGTCAAATATTTCAATTTTTAGTTAAATTACTTAATGTTTGAAATAGCTCTTAGCATTCATAAACAAATGAAATTCATATTATATACATCTATAAGCTAAGTGAATTTGTTAATTCATGACAAGTTAAATAATTAATTCATTGGTTTTTGTTTCTTTTAATGACCAATTTATTGTAAATTTAATATAGTTACTTTGGCTTGATGTTTTTATTGCAAAACATTATAACATAGATCATAGATGTAACCTTAAGAAAATTAAATTAGGTTATCAAAAGACCAATTGCCATGGAGTCGACATGCATCAAATTAAAAATAAAAGTTTTAAACTTTTGAGAACTTTACCAATGTAAAGACTGATTTTACTTTAAAAGCATGCAAATGCTGTGCAGTTGCCCTCTCTTTTACATGAAAATATCAGAAGTTTTTATTGTTTTTATTATTTTATTTTTTATTTATTTTTATCTCTATATTTATCCTCCCGACTCGCAGGAAAGCAACGCAGGCGCTATACATAGGGTAAGCAATTACCCCAACCTGCTTCCGGAGATGCCAAGATATTACTGTCCGCTAGTAATTTAGTAGAGATATGACTGCAATTTAGAACTGCTTGCCAAGACCACCAAGCAGGGGAAAGTGCCGTAAAGTGTCTTTCCCAAGGACACAACAGAATGGCACAAGTGGGTTTTGAACCTAGACCATGCTGATCATCAGTCTGGTGCTTTAACCACTCGACCACGCTGCCGACCACGTTTTATCAAATAGATTGTTGATTTGTAGATAACAAGCCAAAGTCGCATTGTTTAGTTTGCCATAAATGTTTATAGTTTTAAAGCTATATGTATATAAAATTTACTGTCAACTTAGGATAAGTACTTTATTAAATTTTAAACACTTCAGAATAAAATGCAACAGTGCAAACAATCTCTGATTGATCAAAAAACTTGCTGATTTAAACTTACTTTAACAGAGGTGTAATTTGTGTAGTTTAAGTTGTGTCTTGGTAACAACTATTGGTTCTGTAACTGCAAAATGATTATGAAATAACGTAAGATGGTGCAGCAAACAAGACGTGTTGTTGAGAGTTATATTTTTTATAAATTACAAAATACTTTTTCACTGGAAAGCTTCATTGCAAGTGGTGCGGATATTAAAAAGAAGCAAGAAATTACTAAGATTTTTAATAAATTGTCGCTTCATCATACAACATCATCAATAGACTTGACTATACAAAAGCTTGCCTGTGAGTTTGAAAAACAATACCAAGAAACATTTCCTGATTTACTTGAAGAGCTAAGGTTTGTATTTTTATTTAAAATGTTAGTTTTAGAGACGTTTAACAGTATTGGTTTATTCTTTATGAGTTATGATTGAAGATAGACTATTGATATTAGCAACAAGTGATTGTACAACATTTTTTTTGCATTAAATTACCTGTTTTGTAGCTGCCATTTCATTACATTTTAGTTTTTTTCTTATTGTTTTTAATGATTTTTTTTCTGTAGAAATGCAACTATAAATGATGTTGATCACATATTCTCTAAAATCACAAAGGATTTATTTCAACTACCATTAAAGCCATTGAAAATTCATGATAAAGGAAATATTCCCACCATTAAAACTGATGTTGTTGATGATAGTCATATAAAGTGGGGACATATTATTGCCTTGTTAGTATTTGCCGGTATTGTAGCTATTCGTTCTGTTGAATGTCAATCACCTGAAACTGTTGATTGTATTATATCTTGGGTTACAAATTTTTTTGACAATGAATTATCTTGTTGGTTGACCAAGCAAGGAGGATGGGTAAGTTTTGATTTAATTATTTGTAAACCATGCAAACTCTGTAATATTAATGCTACATTCTATTTTTTATTGAATTAAAATTGGTTTATAAAAATAAAACAGAATTATAAACCAATAACAAAAGCAACTCACTTTGAGGAGATAATGACTATTTATTAGTTATCCTTTTTTGTGCATTTTATCGTTTTTACCGTCGCTGTTTGGAAGCGCATCCACTCCGGGTCAGACACAAACAGAACTGGGGCAGAGGGTTTATCATTTTACTACCTCAGGCTGCTGTCCTGTCTGGATAAGATGCTGGCAGTGATGGTGTTGATCCAGCATCGAGTTTCGTCATCCAAAACCGTCAAACCTCGTGCTCCATGCGGTACCCGATGTATGGAGCACGTTGTGACAACGTGGTCTACGGTTTACTTAGTGGCATCACAATCACAATTCAGTGAAGGAGCAAAACCTCGTTTAGGCATTAACAAACGGAATCGTCCAACCCCAATCTGCAGGTGATTGGGCTTAACGCAAGATTTTCAGGGCAAGCTCATTAAACAGGCCTGGTATTGGTCATGGGTATGAAAGCATGGAGCCTTGATGTATTATCACAGTACTCCGTGTTTTCTATCCGAGAAACGCTTTTTATCATACTTTTTATTAGTTAGTGGTATGTAATAATTTTAACGTTATTCTAACAAACAAATAACAAAATGCAACACCATTGTAAAGTTTTGAGTGTTATTTGATACGTGTAGGAAATTGTTATTGAAGCTGTATAATCGATGGAATTTTACCGCAGAGTAGATTAAATTTTTAACAATCAAAATCACGAACTAGGCTTAACCTCAGTTTTATTTTTATGTTTTTTTGATATAATATTTTTTATGTCAATACTTTTTCTATTGGTGACAAATGCAAAACTTGTTGTAGTTGCTTTGTGATAGAATACAATTAAATAGTGCCAGTTTTATTGTCTTGATGTCTAATGAAGTAAATTAGAAAGCTTTTATTTCGTATTTATGTTATATAATAATGCATTTATTTTTTAATCTACTTCATTGTTAAAAGTAAATTGGAATTTTACCAAAAACAAGCATAAACATTCATACGACGTATTATGATTTGTCCTTGAAATGGCCTTTGGCAATGTCTTTTACGCTTACCATCTCTTCCACAAAAGTATCACTACTTTAACTTTGCCTTTTGTCACTTTTGAACATACACAATAAATTTTGTATATTGTTTTCAATACTAATGTGAAATACCTTCAAAATAAAATTAAAGGTTGTTTTTTAAATTTATCAATTTTTTTTTTAACCTAAAACAAGTGTTAGTCGAGCATCTCATTGCTTTGCATTTTTAGGAAAAAATAGTTGAGTGGAAATCTGGTTCAAACAGCCGGGCGGCAGATTTTGATCCGAGCAGCTTCACATCCGGGATTCGTTCTTTTGTTAGCGTTGGCGTACTTGCAGCTTGCGTTGGTTTTGGTGCGTTAATGATGGCGAAAAAGTAGCTGGTGTTTCAAAAAACGAAATGTTTGTCCTTAAAGAGAAGCGTTTTGTTTAATCATTTGCTACTTCCGTTCACTATTACTGGTTTATGTCTTGGCTAAAAATTGTTTTTCAATAACTGAAGACGATTTTGCAAGATCAATGGCAAATAACTATGGGCTAGTCTTTTGTTAAAGCAGTTCGAGAATTTAAATGACGTTAAAATATGGTGTGAAAATGTGTTTACTAATTCCGTCTGGCCAATTTCATAAGCTTTTTAATTGATAATAACAAATGGGCAGTACACACTACAAAACGCATAGTCATCGATCATAGTGTAACCACCTAATTGCAAGTAATTGACGCCATCAACCTCACTAAACATCATTTATATATTATGCGTATCAGCAAGTTCATCAGTATTTATTTTGACGTCGTGAGTGACCTTTAGTAACCTCGTTTGTTCATCTCTGTATCTCGAACAGGAGCTACTCACCTTGTGTATTGTTGCATGATTTATGTGGTGATGGCGTGTCGTGTGACGTATTTTATTTTTAAGCGCTTAAACATCAAACTGGTTAAAATGGGCAAACTAATAAACTTGCCACTATCATCGTACCTCCCGTCGTTTTAAAATTTTACGACAGTTTATCGTAACATGATGCACATGTAACTCGATATCAGTTCAAATAGCAATGCCAGTTTTCGTGTTTCTGACGAAACATTCTTTATTTTCTCTCGCTTCTTTGCAACTGTAATTTTTATTCAATATACTGTGATGTCACCTTGTCTCTAACACATTTGCTTTTCGATTCGTTTTTTTTTTTCATTTTCAATTAAACTGTTATATATTTAGATGTTGCTATTTTATTGTTTTTTTTGTTTGAATTATTTTAATAAGGAAGGAAATGTCACTTTTTAAAGCTGTATTTTTGTATGTATAGCTTTATTTATGGCACAAACCACACAAAGCACCCGATTGTTTTTTTGCAGCAGCACTTAAACTATATTTATCTTTTATTTATTTTCATAGTCTCTGCCATATTTTCGCTTTGCGTTCCATTTGTAAAAAAGCTTTTTGAAGTCGGTCGCAAAATCACTTTCGATTTTTTCCTTGTCACGTGTCCGACGTGATGGCGAACGACTGGCTAGCGAGTGTTCAGTGTCCTTCGCAGTGTTCGCACGGTGTGCTTACCATGGACGCTTGTCTGTCTCTGTCGATTTCGCAATGACTATTACATTGTTGAAAACCAGCTCGATCTTCTATCATGTGTTTCAGCATATTGAAGAGAAGGAGGAAGTTTGTGATGGCACAAACATGACTTGATTCTGGTCGAAAACGATCGCTTTATAATCACTAATTCAGCCGCGTCCCTTCTAATTACATCTAAATAGTATTATCTCGGCGCTGCAATAACCATCTGTCACGCGCTTTGAAATAAGCGAGTTAATTTTAAATTGGAAATTACTTTTTGCAAAGCTTCCGACCTCTTCATTTCTTGCCGCGCCTGATCTTTTTTTAGCGATTACGTCAGCCTCGGTTTGCATTGTGCAATTCAATTTCGAAAATATGTTTGCGCTTTCGGACGCCCGCAGTAAGTATATTTTTTTGCTGTTATTGCTTTTAAAGAAAAAAATTTCCATCTGGTTGGTAGTTGGTCCAAATCGGAAATTTGATTTTTTAAAGTGCATAAAGCACAGAAAAAAATCAAATTTTCAATGATGGCACTTAAAAATGACGTCATTTATCATTACTAATTCAGCAAAAAGTCGTTGCTTACCTTGAAATTATGTTGAACTTTGTTTGGTAAATGCTAAAACCCTACAGCCATGATGAAACCGTGAGCTCTATAAGTGGTCAAATCGCCTGTCCGTCAAATATTTCAAAAAAATTTTTCATTAATAAATCACTCAGCGCGATAGCTTTGTAAAGAAGCGTTTTGCTTTTCGCTTATAGCACTTTCGTTTTTAAAGGCTAGTATACGTACAAATTCGTAATCTTTGTTTTAGTAATGTAATAACGGGTGAAAGTTATTGGTTGGTATAATAATGAAATAAATAATATATTTGAAAACCTTTCATCATGATGGAAATTGTTTAAAAGCGTTTGTGGCTCCAACCAGCATTTGAAAAAGACCATTTCGTTATTTAGCAACTTTCAAGTTGCTGTGTTCATTTGGCAAACTAATCAAGTACGTATTTCGAGTGGCCATTACAACAACAAACTCGAAACTGTCTAGTTTCTGCTGAAATTCGCCTATTTTTAATCGTCCTTTGCAAATTTCATGTATTCCCAGCATACTTTGGCGATTGTTCAACTCTTTTTTTTAAGTGATCGCGCTCTTTTATTTTGTATACAAAACGAAAGCAACTGGAAACGCTTTGAAGAAAACAAAAAACGCGGTCCTATTGTCTACGCATTACTTTCATATTTGACTACTTTGAAGCTGTGATTAGGCTCATTCACGCGAAGAATTGTGATATTATTGCGCTTTGCCCTTTTCATTGGCCTTGCATTCAGCGCATTTCTCCGGAGTGAGAAAGAAAGTTAATCACGGGTGCACTGGTGTAAGCAGAATTTTTGGAAGAGATTTGTCGTCGATACTTAGGTTAAGTCTAAAAAAAGGTTGTTATTTGCAACCAAAACTTTAAAAACAACTCTTTGAAGGTCTTTAAACACGTCATCGAACACATACCCGGAGTAGTGCCATAACTACATAAAGGAGTTTACCCCTAAATTATCCCCTTTGCACACGCTTCAGTCCGGCTCTACAATTTTGGAATAGCCCGTTTATAAGTCAACTTTGATATTACGTAAAAAATAATTAAAAACAAATTTTTTAAGTTGTTTCCCAGATTTGCTTTAAACAGTACAGCTGAATATGTCTTGAAAATAATATACCACAGTTTGATATTAAAGCTAAATAATTCATGTTTCTCTTGGCACGATTATTTTTAACCAAACAGTTTAGGCCAGCTATTCGGTGAAACAGCCATGATTCATCAATAACGTTACACGAATGCCTTCCATAATAAAAGGTTCAAAAAATAATTAGTTTCTGCATTTATAACCAATTTTTTTACCTTCGAAAGAACAGAAATTACAACTATTAAAAATTGCTAAAAACTTCTTGATGTAAAAAAAACACAGCCTACTTCAGGTTACGCCTTTCATTACGCAAAACTAAAAATATTTGACATGTGAGAGAAACTAAAAAGGTTGCTTGGAATCACACTCCGGGGCTTAGTTAGATGTTTCATAGAAGCCTGAGGGCCTACTTTTAGCACAAGCTCTCAAAATAGATCTGTGGTGTAGACCTACGTGTAAGCCTGCAAATAATTAACATATACCTTCTTGTGATTCTGGTATTGCAAAGCAAACGTTAAAAATATTTGCACATGTATTATTCCAACTAAGTCAAAAAACGTTTCATCACAAGCTACTCGCGGAAGCGAAATTTTACTGGCTCTTTCGCCACAACATTAATATCGTGCACTGTGCAGCAAACCACTTACGTCGTAACTGTCACCATGGCGGCAAGCCCATAGGCGATAACTTGTCAGATTTAATGGGCTTGGGTATTAAATTCAGACCTCCCATTACGGATTCAAAAATAATCCTAAAATTAATCAACTGTATCACAACACAACTTGGACTTTGTCTTTTGGGAAATCAATGAAATCGTTTGGTTTTTTTAAAATACGTAGGCTTGCATTTAATCACGTTCTATTTTTATTGTGGCACACGAGCTTGCATGACGTTTTTGCGAATGAGTAAAAAATCCAGTCGTTTTTTTCTGTTGGTACGCGTAGTTTCAAAAAAATTTTTCTGATGACTTTGTTGAAAACTGAATGGGCCGAAAAGCTTTTAAGTCAGTTTATGGGAGAAATTTTGATCCCACCTCAATGTTACTATTCCTGATAAAAACGATTTTTTATTTTAAGGAAAGTACAGCACTCAGTTAATCCACGCGCCGACAGAAAAAATTAAATAAAACTGTCTCAATTTAGTTCGGCTAAAAATCGTGCAATATTCGTTTTTCACGTTTACGTTGACTTATTTTGCTTGACTTTAGCCAATCAATTTACTATTATAAATTGTTAATTTTGTCCTTGGTTGATGTAAAAACTATCTCAAAGTTTCTTATTTCTAACATTTTAAAAGTGTGACGTCATAGATTCAGCAAATACTTAGTGCGGCTCTCGATCAAAAAGTCTGGCCCTTGAGCATAAAACTTTGCCAACTCCTCAAAGAAACTGTTGAATGAAAGCCAAAATTAAGGTTTTCAATTTAAAATGGAAGCCGAAAATAATGGTGTTGACTTCTGATTGACTAAAGATCAAATACACCGCAAAAATCTAAAGCTATAAAAAAGGAGATATGAATAAGACGGCCTAAAAATAGCACATTAAGCCAGAGATAAAAGTGACATGGAGCATTCTGGGTTTCTGTTTGGTATAAATGATTAGGTCTATTGCCAAAACCACGTTTCAGGAAGAACTTCTGTTTACGGCGTATCAGAAACGCAAGAAAACTTTCAAAGTAGCTAAAGAAAACACAAAGCGGAGATATTAATATTTTCTTTTTTTAGTCTTCTCTTTCTTTTTGTCAGTTATTAAGAAAGTTTTGAAAAAACATTGTTCCACTTTCACTGATGCATCTAGTTTCTTTTATATCGTATTGCTCTGCAACTTATCATAAGAATTACCGCCATCTGCTGATTACTAAAATTTTTTTTAGATTTATATTTACAAAAAAATCTATGCTGCATGATTTGTGAGGCCTAAGTTTAGCTGAATAGCTTATTGGCTTAAACCGGTGTTTTTTTGATTTTTTTGATTGACTGGCTTATACAGATAAACAAAGAATTGAAACAAATTGTTTGACATTTAAATTATTTGATGCTGTGGGCCTTTCTCTGACGCCACAGTTCTGCAAACGCGTAGGCTGGGTTAAATGGGACAAAATTTTGGCTGCTAAATAAGCAAAACAAAGAAAAAAAGAAAGGGTTTCCGCTTAAAATTAATGTCCAAAAAGTGTTTTTAGAAAATGAAAGCCATCGATTAAAATTTTATTTTTTCCATGAAATGGTTTATAGTGCATTTAGAGTTTTGTGGCATTGTTTAATATTTAACTTCGTAAAGTAATGTTCCTCTTTGTACAGTGTTTGTGTTTCTCAGTCAATATGTCAAAATATCTTACAACATCGTGTTGAAAAGGCCTTAATTTGTTGTTTTATATCTCCGAAATCAATTCAAACGCCATAGACCCGGAACTAACTTCCAAACATTCAAAATTTAAAACAAAAAACTACATTCTCATTGTGCCTAATGACGTCAAAACTGTTTTGAAAGGGAAGTGTTCCAACACCAGAAAGTGTCGCGAGCGCCGAGAAACAAATTACAGCGATCAAATAATAAAACCATCCGCGCGCTATATTGTAAATACGAGGGTGGTTCATAAAGTAATGCCTCCTATCTTCTAACTCAAAAAGTTAAAGAAATTGAAAAACGGAAGAAATATCACTAAATCAAGCACACATTATGTTCAAGAATTTTATTTTTTTATGTGGTCACCACCGTTTTTAATGGATTTTTTCCAAAGATGAACGAGGGCCCATATGCCGCGCTAGTAAAACTCTCTTCCAGCTGTGCAGTCCATTTTTTTGACAGCGTCTATGACAGCATTGTTGTGAAAAAAATGTTGTCCCTGCAATCCTTCTTTTAGAGGCCCAAACAGATAAAAATCCGATGGTACAAGGTCTGGGTTAAATGGCGGATGAGTATTGGACTTATGTGACGAGCACGATTTAAAAAATTTCTAAATCGCTTTTCGCCCTCCCGCTGGTTTGCTGACTGGCTTGGGAATTTCGTCTGTTATCAAAAAAGTCATAAACCCATTCAATCGCAAAATGCTTTCAACTTAAATCGCGAAAAGCTTTAAAATAATTTCAATTTTTGAGAAAAGTAAATTGTAGTAAAATCAGTTATTGTAGTATTGAGTGGTTAAAGTCTCTTTTAAAATGTTTGTATTTTTCATCAAATTTTATTTTTAATTCGTTAATGATAATTGCTTTTAGTTGTGATTTTTTCATTCTATTTAAATAAGAGATAAATGATTGTTATTGGTAATAATTTGATTAAGAGAGGGGTAAACATCACCAAAAGGTGTTTGTGCCTTAGAAGTCAGCTCATTCCAGCTGCACAAAAATAGAAAATTGAAGCCAGGCTAATTATTACATTCTTATTTATTATTATTATTATTATTATAATCTCCATTTATCCTTATGAATTGCAGGTAAACGCCGGAGGTGTTATATTTTGGGCAACCGTAAAACTTATGGCAAAATGATAAAGTTGAAGCTATTGCTTTTTATATTTCTTGTACTTTTTTGTGCTGGATAGCATAAACATACTGCAAAGGCCTTTGGTTTAAGAATCGGTCGCTCAACAATTCAACTACATTGACGTGCTTTAATTGCGTTATGCATGCACTGTGTGCCGCAGTAAGCTTTTCACACTTCGCACAAACTTGTCCAAACAAAAGAAAAATTCTATTTTGACCTGCAATATTTGTTCACCATACAATGTTGTCAGTCGTTAAATACGAAAATAGACTGTATAATATCTGACGTAAAACCAAGCAATTGAATGCAAGCAGACTAGCAGTTGATAAATAAATCACATTAATTTTAAGTAAAAAGATATATACATGGTAGTTGAAAACAACTTTCTCCAAATGCTTACGCTTTTAGTACTGATTTAATATATTGAGAAAGCAAATAAATTTTTAAGTTGGCTCAATGGTTTTCATTTAAAATACTAATCTCCACATCGAAGTTATTTCGTTGAAAAGTTGATGTTATTTCAAGCTTCACAAATTTAAAAATTTTGTTCAGTCTCAACAATTGTAGAATTGTTTCCTTTCAATTTTTAACTTTTGTTGTTTTTGAATATTTTATCGTTTATTGATTTGCTACCGTATATGTTAGACCAAAACTGCTATTTTGACTCTCTATTTACTACTTTCATTTTTTTTTTAAATAAATTAATGCTAATTGATTCTACAAAAAAAATTCTTTGTATTTTCCGTACAAACAACACTCATCTTTAAGAAATGGAAGTGGAAGTGGAGAGGAAAGTGAAAGAATGAAAGTTTTGAATTCGGGTGTTTATTTATTTCTCAAACCGACAACTCGTTTCTAGGCAGCAGTACTTTTAGGTGAGAAAAGCTATTTCATTTTTTTATGGAAACGATATTGAAACACTAAAAGTGTTTCGCATGAAACTGACTCAAGTTTTCTTCACATTTGTAAGAGAGGCCTATAGATGAAATGCGAAATACTTTTGTAGGTGTAATATCAATTTTCTTAATTTGTTATTGAAATTTAGCGTAAACGTTCAGCGTAGACGGTCGCCGAAATTCGATAAATAAACAAAGGAATATCAAGTGTTTGCCAAAGGGTGACCGACAGTTAAACTTATTTTTACTCGAAATAAATATCTTTAGCAGTGCTTTTTTAAGGTTTTAAGATGGTTTGATGAAACTAGGCTTACCATATGTCCCGATTTTAGGGTCTTGTCCCAGCGTGCCGCCCGATTAACCATTAAGTCCCGGTATTTTCAATTTTCAGTGAAAACCATTTTTTTTTGAGAATACTAGTTTTAACGACGAAAATCAAGAAATACGAGACAGATCCGAAGTGAAGATCTTTTTTTTTTCAGAGAACACTGCTTTTTAGGGACGATTTTTTTTTCTTTTAACGGACGTCCCGATTTACCACTTCGCAAATATGATGTGCTTAGGTGAAACTTAAAAATCGAATTTTGAATGAAACCTGGATAAAACCTTTTTGTTTCAACATGCCTCGCGGACTGGTGCCACCGTATTCTGTAATTTTCAGCAATTGTTGAAGCACACTCATACGATAAATTCTACAGCTAATTAAGTTGATGCACCATCTAACGGCTAATTTTGGTTCTATACTGTTCGGTGTTGAGTCAAACGTCGTTAATTCGATCCGATTTAAATCAAAATATAGTGTCGAGCTGGCAAAGTTCTTAACATATTGGCATCAATTGAATACAATATCTAGCTTCATATGTGTGACTGTTCGATGATTCTGCATGGTTACTGAAAATTTATGTATGCTCTGCTTCATCTAGCTCACGGAAACGTGAACCTTTTTTTTTGTTTTATTGATATACTGTATATTTTTTTTTATCTCTATATTTATCCTCCTGAATCGCAGGAAAGCGACGGATGCGCTAATACATATGGTAAGCAATTAACCTGACCTGCTTCCGGAGATGCCAAGATATTGCTGTCCGCTAGTGATTTAACACGTTTCTTGCGAAACGTGGCAACTGCATTCTTCCTCTACTGCGGGGAATTTAAAAAATAAATATTTAAACAATTAATTGCAAGCCACATGTGATACACATAAATGATACACATTGCAGTAAATGGAAACACATAAATGATACACATTGCAGTAAATCGCAAGTAAATGATACACATTGCAGTAAATGGAAGTGAGGTGCGAGCCACATGTGCTACGCATCGCAAGAAATGTGTTAATAGAGGTATGACTTTAATTTAGAACTGCTTGGCAATACCAGCAAGCAGGGGAAAGTGCCGTTAAGTGTCTTTCTCAAGGACTCAACAGAATGGCGCGAGTGGGTTTTGAACCGAGACCATGTTGATCATAAGCACGGCGCTTTAACCACTTGACCACGCTGCCGACACTATGTTATAATCACTCAATCCTATTCTGTCTGATCATCATGCCATAGATTTCTTGCGTCTTACAGATTCATATAAATGTGCTGTTGCATTGTAATTGAATCCGGTTGATTGTTTTAATGTGATTTTATATTACTTTGTTGTTTATTTTATAGATTTGTTTGGATAAAAAGGGCATAGCACTTTGTAAAATATCCCTATTTTCAAATTTGCGTAGAAAAAGGACTTGGCTGTATTCAGTCGCCGAGCACGATTAGCAAAAAAAGAAAATTCTTCTAAAATTAAAGTGACGTGACAATGCTCACAGGCTAATTGTGACTCACTTTTTCGCATCGGACATGGTTTTTTGATTGAGCATTTATCTTTCCTTTCAATAGAGATCTACTGGTTGTATACATTGAAGCTTATAAGAAATTTTTATTTATTTATTTATTTTATCTCTATATTTATCTTCCTCACTCGCAGGAAAGCGGCGGAGGCGCTAATACATAGGGCAAGCAATTAACCCAACGTGATTCCGGAGATGCCAAGATATTGCTGTCCGCTTGTAATTTAATAGAGATATGACTGTAATTTAGAACTGTTTGCCAAGACCACCAAGCAGAGGAAAGAGCCTTTAAGTGTCTTTCCCAAGGACACAACAGAATGGCCCGAGTAGGTTTTGAACCGGGATCATGTCAATCAAAATCCCGGCCCTTTAACCACTCGACCATGCTGCCGACATTTTCAAAGTATTATTAACATTGCGTCTGAGTGTCCCACCAGGCGTGAAAGTAGACTTGATTTTTTTATTTAATACAACTTTTTGACGTGAAGAGCTTACATGTACTTGGAAATTGGTGATGCAAGCCAAAAACTCAGATTACTTTAATAAAAAGATAGGCTTCATGCAACAAAGAAAAAAGCTTCTTTTAAAGGTTCACTATGAAATAAAAAACCGTTAAGATAAAAGTGTAGACCTTTTTTTCGGTCTTCACTCTTTTGTATTCTCTAATTTTTTTAAGTGTTTATTGATTTTATTAGGGTCTATGCAATTGAAGAGCAACAAAAAGTCTTCACTAAAAAAAGTCCTCATTTTTTTTAGCAATTTTTTAAGCTGTCATCGTGCAACTATAACCCTAAACATCATTATTCATGTTGAGGGTTGACCCCGAACTTATGAGCCCGAACCTATGACCCACAACTATAGGCAAAATGATTCGGAAAACCATTGATTGAAGAGTTGTTTTATTGTGAAAGCAAAACGTATCTTATCGGATTGTTTTCTGTAAGACGCTCAACAGGACTATAGCATTGGAAAGTGACATGAAAATAACGACTTAAGGCCCGTTTCCACTACGAGGCTGGAAAAGATTATTGTTTGTTTGTTTTATTGATTTTTTTCTTTGCTTAGTCTCGCTTCAATTTTAAGCTCGGAAAGATCAATAAAAAGAACAAAGAATGCTCTTTTCCACGCTCGTAGTGGAAACGGGCCTTTACGCCAATTTTTCTAAAGGCTTGTTTTCATTACGAGCCCATAATGGAGCATTCTTTGTTTCTTTCATTGATTTTTTCTTTCCGCGCTTAAAACGGCTAAAGGCCCGTTTCCACTACCAGCGTGGAAAAGAGCATTCTTTCTCTCTTTTATTGATCTTCGATTGAAGCGAGCGGTTAAAATTGAAGCGAGCGCAAAAAAAAATCAATAAAACAAACAAAGAATGCTTTTTTCCACGCTCGTAGTGGAAACGGGCCTTAAAAGCGCTGAGCGAAGCAAAAAATCAATAAAAAAAGAAAGAATACTCCATTCGCCATTCCACACTCGTAGTGGAAACGAGCAAATGAAAAGTAAATATGTCTCTAAATGCGTGCTTAATATAAAAAGTCGCCAGCGTGGCCGAATAGTTGAGAGCACCCTATGGGATCAAAACCTATTTTTGTTATTCTGTTGTGTCCCTGGTATAGACATTTTACGGCACTTTCCTTTACTTGGCCCACTCAGCAAGCAGCTCTAAATTTTGGTGATATTTCTAAATATAAAACTAAAAGCAAATAATAAAAAACTCTAACCCTAACAGTATTCTTTTCAATCTCGCAGCGATTTCTTGGCATCTCTGAAAGCAGGTCGAAGCAATCGCTTTGAGATCGCCCGAAGTATAGTACCTCCGATAATTTCCAACGAGTTAGGAAGATGAATAGCATAGAAATAAAAATGACGATGAAAAAACACTTCTATCAAATTTACTAACGCTGATGCATGTAATTAATTTTCTGAATGCTTGTTTAAGATCTTATATGAATTGTTGCTACGCAAAAGAACCCAAATGTTCTTTATCGTGTATCGCTTATGCATCAAGATAAACTGAAGTTTTTCATCTTTCTGTCGAGAAATAATACAATTATTCTTTTAAAAACAGGTGTAAATTACCATTTTTGCCACTTTAAAAAAAACCTTCATAACCGGCTTAAATCGTTAGGCCAAAATAAAGTCAAAATTTAACAAAAACAAAATCGAAAGAAGTTTTTTTAGGTCCCAAAAAATGGCCTTAGTCATTATTAGTTCGCTTAAAAAATTTTTAAAAAGTGCTCTTTAAATGAAGCATGCAAGGAGGAAAATTCGCTTTATGATTGATTAGACAGTCGTTATCAAAAATGGAGCTCTTCAAATCAGCTAAAAGAAAGAACCAACAAAAAATATGTTACTGAAATGACCATGTTATCGCCATGGAAAAGATCAATATTTTCTTTAACAAATCTCAACAAAATTTGAATGAAAGTTTCTGCAATTAGATGTTGCTTAAGTAAAAAAAGTTCACCGTTTTATGTTGATTAAAATTTATTTAAAACAATGCAAACCAGCTTAAAACCCCGAAAAGTAATTATTATGCACTTCAGTTTTTTCCAAGCTTACTGAAACTATAGTCATTAACCCTTTAGTGCCCAGAATTATTTTTTCATGAGAATTGCGCTATTTTTATTGACAGAGTATTTTAGTAGTAGAGAGCACAGTTTCATTGGTTTTGTTTAAAAATTTTTTGTTTATCTATTAAAAAAAAGTTTGCATGTGCATTGATTTATTGACTTACGCTTAAACGAAGACAAAATTTATTTTTACTGAACTTTAATGGGTAAACATTTTTACCACATAGAATAGAAATCTTAAATTGAAAGTTGCGCGCGCCGGGACAGGGAGTGTTAAAGTTTTCAGATCAAATGTTTCTGGATTAATTGCATTGCTGATTCCGAACTTATAAAGAGCAAAAATGTAAAAAAGTTTTAAGATTGACGCTAAAGGCTCGCGGCTTTGAAATTTTTAGAGTATACTGAAATAATAGGAAAAACAAAATATCAAAAAGTATTTTCAATTGCTCGAAAAAGTTCAAAAATTAGCAAGAAATGACTTTTTGTAAGTTAGATTTGATAAGGTGAAATTATGACAAATTTAGATTTTATTTTGATCAAAAAAATCTGTAAATAGACTCCTGAGCAACTAAATTTAACGTTGTGTAAGTTTGGTGACGTAACATAGCTCTAAAAAAATTTAAATTTTAGCGTGTCCTAATTGATAGCTGATTTCTTTTTCCTAAAAAAAACAAAGTATAGGTTTATTTACAAACGTTGCTTTTTGTTACTATTCGCCTAGTGTAATTGATTACCTTTCAAACTTTGGAAAATCCCGAAAACATGCGAGTGCGAGGTTCGTAATGGGAAACAGTAAACGAGACCGAAACTGCTATTTAAAAAAAAAGAATATATAGGCTACCTAAAAAATTTTATAATTCATCTGCTTTGTTAAAAAAATAGGTAAAGTATTTCCTTTCGAAAAAATAAGAAACCATGAATTAAAATTTTATTTTTGTAAAATAAAACATAATTTTCAATTTTCTGAATTCTCTTATTCAAAATAGTATAAGCGCTTTATTATTTAGTTATAAATAATGCTCTGCACTTGTATACGTATTTTGACAAGTTGAATTTTTTTAAAAAAGTGAGAAATTCTACATCTACAGCAAGTCAGCAACCGTCACCGCTTAGAAGTATGCACTGTCGCGGCTTATTATGGGGCGAGTAAAATAATTCTTCACACAGCGCCAGCAGTGGAACTTTTTTCTTGATTAACAGAACACTTGCGCCGCTGGCGATGTTTTGTGTATTTCATCCATAGCCCGTTAGGTCTATTCGTTTTTGCTTAGAAAGTTTTCAAAAAAAGTTTTAAAATTCAGTTTGAACACTTTATATTTAAAATATATATTATACGAATGGATGCATCCTCATCTATTGTATGCTCTACCAATCTGGGGAAGTACGTTTCCATCCTACTTTAAAAAACTTCAACGTCTTCAAAATAAATCCATTCGTATAATTTTCAACATTTCACCAAAAACATCCGTTTCGCCATATTATTACAAATTAAAGATCTTAAAATTAGCAGACTTGTATATTTATGAAATCGCTAAAATTATGCACCAACACTCCCGAAAAGCATTGCCTTCTTCCTTTTTTACTACAACCCGCCAAATTCACAACCGCCCTACCAGATCTCACTCTAATAATACCTTATATCTTCCTAAATTCTCTACGTCCCGTTGTCAAAGATCAATAAAATTTCAAGAAACAAAAATTTGGAACTCTATCCCTATTGAACTACAAAATCAATCATTTCACAAATTTAAGTCTAATTTTAAATCATTTTTATTACAATTATACTGTTGACAACCTACTAACGTACAATTTCTGCAACTAATTGCTGTGCACTCCTAGCCCATTTGCTTTTTTTGTTTTTTTCTCGGTGACTGCTTGACTTGATGACCTTAACCGGTCCCTTCGCAGTCTCGTCGAGATTGTCATTTTTCATTATTATTTATTTTATTTATTTATATTTTATAAAAGTGTTACAAATTGTCATACATTGTTCTTTTGTCAAATAAGTGTATTAACTGCGTTTCTTTTTGCGTTTTGTTTTCACAATCCTCGTAAATAAATTGGTCTGTCTGTCTGTCTGTCTGTCTGCTGTAAAAAGAGCAGCGTGTTTTAGTAGTGACGGTTATCGGCAATCTCAGGGTTCATATCCTACCTTTTTCATGTTCTTATTTCTTTAGCCAAGGAGTTTTACCTCACTTTTTTACTTGATTTTTTCAACCAGCTGCTTAAAATTACGAGCATACTGTTCTCTAAATTATAAATTACTTTTTTAAGACTGAAAAAAACTCAAAGCAAGGCTAATATAAATATTTAAACATTATCTAGCATTGCCACTTGTGTAGGGCCTAAGTAAGCAACTACTAGGAGGGTGATCGCCATTTTTTCCCTCAGCTTACATTTAAAGGTTAAAAAAGAATGCCTTTTGGTCTGAAAAACAAACCTCTCCAGTATTGTTAGGTGTTATATTCAATGAACGCCTAACATGGAAAGATCACATGACAATGCTAATCAGCAAACTGAAATCATCGCTATACGAAGTAATGAGAGCAAAGCCTTTTCTAACTCAAGAAACTCTACTTATACTCTTTCATTCACTAATTATGAGTCATATAAGGTATTGCATTACAACTTGGTGCTATGGACACTCTGTATTACTCAATAAATTACAAAAAATCTGAGACAAGTTTATTAATATGATAATTGGTAGTAATCCCGCAAAAAAACGCAACAAAGAAATAACAAAAGATAAAATTCTTAATATTACAACAACTCTATAAATTAAATATTTCAATTTGCATGTACAAATCATTCCAGAAGCAATTACCGTCAGCATTTAACAATATATTTCAAAGAAAAACGTCCACTGTAATTACTAGAAGTAACTCTCAAATCATACCTATATCATGCAAAAATACAGTAACAAAACAATCAATAAGATACATTGGCCCAAAAATTTGGAATGAGTTACCTGAAAAAATAAAACTATGTAAATCCTTGAGTACATTTGTTAAAAAATCTAAAGCATTCTTCCTTGAACAACAATCAAACTTATAAACTCTTACGTAGGTCATCATTTAATATCTTTTGCTGGTCTTCCTTTTCTTGTGTTTCAGGAAAACAACTGAACAATTTGAAAATCTTCAACTTTACGACGGTCAAAAGACTCAAGGAAAGTTCTGCAGGATCACTCTTGTTTCTACCTGAACAATTTTTTTAGCTATTGCATAAATTTTATTTTACAATTTATTGTTACTACTTTGCATCGGTTTTTTTAGATTTTTTTTTTTAGTATGTTTTCTTATGTTGTTTTCGTGTTTTTTTGCTTGTTTTTTTACCAAGGGCGTAATGTTTTTGTTTTTGAATTTTTCTTTACTGAGGTTTTTGTTTGAGAAATGATCTTTTGATCCACAACAGGATTTCTTTCGGTGGGTTTGTTTGCCTGTTGGCCTGGTAGAACATGTTCATGCTTTACATATTTTTAAGGACTGATCATATTCTTCGAGCCAAACTCTGCTATGGTCCCACCATTGCACCGCCATCATAGCAGTGTTTTATTAAGCAAATAACCTCGGTCTTATACTTTATCTTTTTTTTTTTTTTCTCTTTCTATTTTTTCAAACAATTTTATAATGAGGTGAAGCAACCTTGCTTCTATATGATACAATAAGTCACACTTTTCATCGCTAATTAGCAAGTCACAACGGCAAATCGTTTTGTTGCTTCTTCCTTTTTCTAACCCCGTCTTTAACAACCCACAAACTTCTCAACATTTTCTTATCTTGTTCAAGTGGCGGAGCAGAAATAAAAGAAAACTGAACTGAACTGAACTGAACTGTATTATGAAAAGACGCTCGTGCTGTGCGGACGTGTTTTTTCTCTCTGGCATCATTAAATACCGTAATTGAAAACGACGCGAAATCAAAATCGCAAGGAAACTGCTTATATTTCAGTTAATTTTACTATTGAAGATAGAAATGAACTAAAAGATATTAACTTAACTCTTAAAGAGCTTGTAAGTGAAATAAATAGTTTGAGAAAAGCTTTGGATGATAGCAAAACTGAAATTAATAAAGTAAAAGTTGAAAGTTCAAGATTAAAACAAATAGTGAATATGAACCTCTATAAAATTGATGATTTAGAACAACACGATGGCCGAGAAAATATGCAAATTCATGGAATTCCTGTATCAACTAATTTTGTCGATGAGGATGAAAGTTATTTTAAAAATGGCAAAAGATTTGAATATTGAATTAAAAGATAGTGATATACAGCGTGCTCATCGACTAGGTTAGAAAAAGAATTAATTTTTATTCTCGACCACGACCAATAATAATAAGATTTGTAAGTTTTAATAAAAGAAATGAATTATTTTTTGCTAAATCAAAATTAAGAAATTTAAAGCAATATGAAAATGCTTTTATCTCAAAAGATTTGACAATCTTAAATCACGCCTACTGAATTATGTCAAGAACGAATGTGATGATAATTTTGTTTTATGCCATACCCGCAACGGAAAAATAAGGATGAAAAGATCTGCAAGAAAAGAAGGAAAATTAATAAAAGAAAATGAAAAAGATTTTGGCATTGGGAACTGGTTAGTAATATCATCGCCAGATGATTTATTTAGTCATGGAATAGATGTTAATCTTGCTAAATTTGATTACATACCTTTATTGATAAATAATGAAAATTGTGAACTTAATATTTTAAACAAAGATAATATTTAATACTTCTCTAATTTTATACTCTATTTATTTTTTTCTTTTCGTTCGTTTCTTTGTCTCAGTGTATAGTAATTGTCAAAAACAGTATGGCTTCTCTTACTTTACTTACGTGTAATTTTTGTTCTGATTTTGCAAGCCATTGTGAAGTCTGCAGAATATGCCCAAGGCACTCTGCTTACTGCAGCTGCAGTAATCAAATTAATAATTACACTTCCGGTTTAAGTTTCTCAAATATAGGTGTCGAGCGCACTTTGGACAACTTAAATTGTAATTCTGACAATTTATATGAGTCTCTGTTTTTGAACTGTCACTATCATGATGTTGTTTCCATCAATGAATATCTCAATAACAATAGACCTAATTTATTTCTAATTCACTTTAATGTAAGAAGTCTTCAAAAAAATTTTGATAAACTAACAAACTATATATTACAAATGAAGAAATTACCTGATATCATCGCTATAACCGAAACTAAGTTAGTAAAAAATCAAATTGTCGTCAACATAGATATCGAAGGGTATAATTTCATTCACTCGGATAGCAGTTCAGGAGCTGGTGGTGTTGGTTTATACATAAAAGATTTTCTAACGTTTACTTCAAAAAAAAAAACTTGATTTAAATATAAATTCGGTTGAAAACATTTGGATACAAATTGAAACTTCTGATAATAAAAAATCTATAACAATAGGAGTTATATATCGTCACCCCGTATATGCTGCTAAACAACTTGAATCTTTCAGTAAAGCAATGGATGAATTATTTTCTAAGCTCAGTAGTAGTAATAAGGAATTTTATATAAAGGGTGATTTCAACATTGACTTACTAAAAGCACATTTTAATTCTTTTATAAAAAACTACGCTGATATAATCTTATAAGCTACTCAGTTAAATGTACAATCAATAAACCAATACGCTCTACTATTAACTCGAAAACGCTTTTAGATCACATTTACACAGACAATTTAAAATATTACAATTTTAGTGGAATTGTTCAATATGATATTTCCGATCATCTACCAACATTTATCTTTGTTCATAATACCGCGATTAAAAATTAAGTTTTGAAAGATATTTTAATTGGTGATATGAAAAACTTTTCCTTGGAATTATTTTGTAACGATCTATCGCTCAAAATGAATAATTTTAAAGTCTTCGAAGATTCGTCACAGCACCATCAATTTCAAACTTTTATCGACATATTTACTGACACAATTAACCTTCATGCGCCTTATAGACGTACCACTAGAAAAGAAAAAACTGCCAGTTTTTATTCCGGCCGCTGGAACACTGGCACCAATCCAGATCTAGTTTTCGCTAGCGTAAGTCCAAACAGTCGCTTACCGGATAGACGTGTCCTTGAGAAGTTCTCCAGGTCACAAAATCGACCTTCGCTTATTACACCATCACCAAGGTTTGCTATGGCAGTACCAAGCATGCCTGTTAAGCGATGCAACTTCTGCAAGGCCAAACGGAGTCACTACATTGCTTTGACGAATAAATTCGCAAAGACTTTGTTGCCGCCTGATTCACTTGATGTGGATGCGGCTTACCAGGACTTCTGTAACACCATTAAGAAAGCAGCCAAAAAGACTATCCCACGCGGGTATCGAAATAACTATATTCCGTGTTGGGATGCAGAGTGTGAATCCCGGGATGCAGTCTCCTCAGGGAGACGACTCAAGTTTGGCTGCTACAGCTCTGCTTGCCAAGCTTGACAGAAAGCGGAGCGATCGATGGTCCGAAGCAGTTCGGAGCATTGACTTCTCACACTCTAGTCGAAAAGCGTGGAGTATTTTGAACAACCTTACTGGTAGGTCACGACACTCTCCTCGTCACTGTCCCGTTTCAGCCGATGCTATTGCATCTCAGTTGGTTAGAAATGGGAAATACGAGGCTGTTGATCGCAAGTCATCTCGACTTGTCTTTCAAGAAGTGTCCGACCTTTGGAGGGCCACAACATCAGACGCAGTAAATATCTCGGACAATTTTTCACAGAGAGAATTTGCTGCTGCCCTTCAACACTTAAAACCAGGTAAAGCTCCGGGACCTGATTCCATCTGCCCCGAGCTTATATTCCATGCAGGAGCTGCTTTGAAGTCCTGGTTACGTGACTTCCTTTCTTCCTGTTTGCGCCAACTCAAAATTCCCAAAATCTGGAGAAGAGCGCTTGTGGTCGCGATCCCAAAACCAACAAAGCCCGTGGGGGACCCAAAGAGTTATCGACCGATATCTCTGCTCTGTGTCCCCTACAAGATCCTCGAGAGGCTTACGCCCGCGTTGAACCATTAATCGATCCACTGCTCCCTAAAGAGCAGGCTGGGTTCCGACGCGGGAAGTCAACCGTAGATCAAGTTGTTCTGCTAACCCAGAACATCGAGGATTCTTTTGAGGCTAAAAAGAAGGCCAGTGCCGTATTTATCGATCTGACAGATGGTTATCGCACTGTCTGGCACCGTGGCTTTATACCTGCAAGCTGCTGAGACTACTTCCGGATAAGCACATGGTCAGAATGATCATGGAGCTTGTCCGAAATCGAAGTTTCACCCTTACTACCGGTGACAGCAAGCAAAGCAGGCTACGCCGTCTTAAAAACGGCGTTCCTCAGGAATCGGTCTTGGCTCCCTCCTATTTAACATCTAAACGTAGGATCTTCTTTCCATGATTTCCAAAAAGTTTGCTTATGCTGATGATTTAGCATTGTTGTACTCTTCTGGAAACTGGAAGGATTTGGAGGGGACCTTAAGCCAAGACATGTCCACACTGTCAGCGTATCTCCAGACTTGGAGGCTGAAGCTCAGTCACACTAAGACGGTGACGGCAGCCTTTCACTTAAACAACCGAGAGGCCAAACGTGAGCTAAAGGTCTACAACAACGGTAGACTTTTACCGTTCTGTCCAACCCCTACTTATCTTGGGGTAAAACTGGACAGATCGCTCACGTTTCGTCACCATTTAGTGGCATTGCGCAAAAAACTATCATCGCGCGTCACACTGCTGAGGCGACTCGTGGGCTTGGGATGGGGTGCTGGTGCTAAAACACTATGCATAGCCACCTTGTCCCTAGTCTACTCAACAGCTGAGTACTGTGCGCCAGTCTGGTGTCACAGTGCTCACACTCGCCTCATCGACAGTGTCTTGAATGACGCCTTGCGCATAGTTACTGGATGCCTGCGTCCCACTCCAACGGACCACCTACCTGTACTCTCAGGCATCCAGCCAGCTGAGCTTCGCCGACTGGGAGTGACACTCTCCTTGGCTTACCGTGGATCTCTGGACCCCGATCATATCTTGCATAGTCTTTTAAGTGGGTCATCAGATACTCGCCAAGTGAGACTAAGATCCAGATGCCCGTTTGTGCCAGGTGCGTGGAATCTCTTGGACAATCTTGCCAGACTTGGCATCCGCGCCTCTGAATGGACAAATCACAAATGGAAAACGGAGTACTGTGAAAATGCTTCCAGGCTCCGTGCTTTTGTGCCCGGGACCAGTGCCAGGCCTGTTGGAATGAGCTTACCCCGAGCAGCTTGGGTTAAGCTCAACCGCCTGTGGACTGGTGTTGGGCGATTCCATTCGTCCATGCACAAATGGGGTCTCGCTCCTTCACCGAATTGCGAGTGTGGCGCCTCTGAGCAAACCGCAGACCATGTACTAACAGTGTGCCCTATACATCGGGCACCACATGGAGCACGAGGTCTGACGGTTTTGGATGACGAAACTCGATGCTGGCTTAATGACATCACTGCCAGCATCTGATCCAGGCAGTGCAGCAGTCTGGGGTAGTAAAAGGATAAACCCTCGTCCCCAGTCCTGTTCGTGTCTGGCCTGGAGTGGATGCCCTTCAAACGACGACGAATTAAACAAAAAAACAAAATGTATAAAAAATTTCTTGATCGTTCAATTTGTTCACTATATACTCAATACAAAAATATCGTAACACTCTCAATGGAGCATTAAAATGTGCCAAACGCAATTATTAAAGCAAAATTTTAATCCAAAATTAACATGATATTGGCAAAGTCTATAAAAGAATTAATGAAATTTGTAAGCTCAAAAGTAAAAAACGTGTCTTACCCAATAAAATTGTTGATGAAACTGGTAGCCATATAGATGATCCTCTATACATTGCTGAAACGTTCAACGATTATTTTGCACGTATAGGCCACAAAATGGCTGAATCTATTTCGGATCCCCCTCAAAAACTACCTATCTCCCAACTACATACCTCCAGCGCTAATTCTTTTTTTATGTTTCCATCATCAACTGATGAAGTAGCCCAATTAATTGAGAATTTAAAATGATAAAAAAACAATAAGAAGCAATGATGTAGAAACTAGATTTATCAAATATAGTAAATCAATTATTTCGCCTATAATTAGTGATCTATTCAATTTATGTGTCAACAAAGGTGTTTTTCCTAATTGTCTGAAAATAGCTGAAATTATTCTTATATATAAAAAAGGTGATATAAATAAAGGTACCAACTATCGTCCAATAGCGTTATTATCTCAGTTTAATGAACTAATGGAAAAAATGATATTTTCTCGATTATATTCGTACCTTGAGAAAAAACAATTACTCAATGAAAATCAATTTGGATTTCGACCTAATTCTTCCACTGCTTTCGCTATAAGCTCATTATATGATAGCAAAAACATAGACAATGGCCTTTTCAGCTGCTGTGTATTTTTGGACTTTTCGAAGGCCTTCGATACCATAGACCATAAAATCTTGTTATGGAAACTGCATAATTATTTCGGTATTAGGGGCACATGTTTAAACCTGTTTAAAAATTACTTAAGCAGTCGTTACCAATATATTAATATTCTTGGACATTATTCTAGCAATAACAAAATGACAATTGAAGTCTTACAAGGATCCTGTCTTGGTTCATTATTGTTTCTTTTGTATATCAATGACTTGCCTCTCTCTTATAATTTTGATTGAATATTATACGCGGATGATACTGCAATGATTTTATCTGATTCTAATATTAATTCGTTGATAAATCGAGTAAACAATGAATTAAATTTACTTGATTTATGGCTTAGAAAAAACAAATTATCTTTATTATTTTCAATAAACAGCCAAACAAAACTTGTGACTATGAATTTAAGTTAAAAATAAACAATAATCTTATTAAAAGAGTAAATTCTCTTAAATATTTAGGAGTTCTGGTTGATAGTAAATTAAGTTGGTCAGAACATGTGGATTATTTAAATCTTCAGCTCGCCAAGTACTCGGGACTTTTCACTAGACTGCGTAGATATGTCCCTAATCAAATTCTCTGCTTGCTTTATTACAGTTAATTATTCTCGAATGAAATATGGTATCTTATCGTGGGGTACAGCTTCTAATTCGCTGCTAAAGAAAGTTGAAATTCGACTTAATCGCATTTTAAGGGTCATAACTAACAAATCGAAATATACACCTGTTGGAATGTTATACAAATCCTTGAACACATTAAAAGTAACCGATATTTACAACCTCGAATTAAGTAAATTTATGCATCAACTGCAAAATAATAAATTAGCTCATGTTTTTTAAACTTTTTTAAAAAAATAAATGAAATCCATTCATATGAAATAAGATTAATTAAAACATCAACCTGTTTTCTACCCCGTGTTACAAAATTGTTTGGTCAATTACTACTGTCTTATAGAGGTGTAAAGCTTTGGAAAAGTATTCATCTCAGCATTAAAAGCAAGCATTGGTTTTCCTTCAAAAAATCATATAAGGATGATCTTATGTCGAAGTATTGAGTCGCTTTGTTTTTTTTGTTTTTGTTTTTTGATTTTTTACTTTAGCTTTGTGCTTTAAATGTTTCACGTAAATGTCTATGTAAATTTGTTTTTGTAAGTCTGTGTAAGTCTGTGTAAGTCTGTGTAAATTTCATGTGTAAATATTGGCAAAAATTCCTTATGTAAATGTTTATTTAATTTCTATGCTTTCTGTGATTCCGCTGCTCATGTTTCCTTGTATTACTTTTTATTAACTGATTGTGTTAGGGAGCATCTGACTCGATAATGCATGTTCTTCGATGCTCCCGACCATTGCGCCAATTTTGTTTGCTTGCTGTTTGTTTTTATATGTATTGTTGTGCATATTGGTAAAATAAACTATCTATCTATCTATCTATCTATTTATCTATCTATCCAGACAAATTTTTGCGTACGCTATTATTAGTTTTTACCAAAGTTTCCTTTCCTTTTTTGCTGGCTCGAGTCACCGAGTAAGTCAAACTAAAATACATCTAAAAGTATATAATTATTTTCCGATTTCATCTCTGTGCATATTATGTTCCTGCTTATACTATTCTCATTTATGCACCTAGCGTGTGATACTGCATCTCATTGGTGTTGCTGCGTTAAGGCTCGTTTCCACTTTGAGCGTAAAATGGAGTATTCTTTGTTTGTTTTATTGATTTTTTTGCTTCGCTTACCGCTTAAGCGCGGAAGGAGGTAAAAAAATTAATAAAACAAAAAAAGAATACTTCATTCCGCGCTTGTAGTGGAAGCGAACCCACAGCGGAAGTCAATAAATTGATGCAAAGCACCGGCAAAGTGAGAAATCAATTCATTGTTTGATATAAACTTATTCTCTTAATATTATATTCCTTTTTTTACAGCTTTGTCAACGAAAAGCTTTGTAACATTAGTTATCAGAATATGTTGTTCTGTTATGTTGCGTTATTTAGTATTTTAAAGTTCTTGAGGTTCATTCGTTTCATTAATGTTATTGGTGCAGTACACTTACATTTGACATCAAGTCAAATTTTCTATACCCTTTAATAAAAAACGAGGTTTATTTTTATTTTTCAAATCTTTTGATTATCCGAACTGACCAAAAAATAAGCACGGCTAGCGATGCGCAGTGAAGACCTTTTATCTGGTCTCTTACAATAATATATGCGTCCAATAAAAGATTAAAATAAAGATCCTTACTTGATTTTTAATTAAAAGACAACCTCTTTTTTTGAGGACATAAAGGGAAAACCCTGTAGTAAGCCCGTTGCATAATTGCGTTTTCGGAAAATTCTATTGTAAAGTAATTAGTAAGACATAAGCACAAATATGCACTTTACTTTAAAATAAGCACGTTTCTTAGAAATAAACGCAAATTTGTGACCCTGTTTATAAGGGTGGGACTAAAAAAAGTTTCAGCTTTTTCAATAATTTATTACTCGGTAACCACAAGCCTTAGAAACTAGTGCTTAATCTCGTTTTCACCACCAATTCATGCACTTTTAACTGCTGCTTTTTACTAAATAATTTTTCGTTACTGCTTTTTACAAAATAAAAAGCAGTAAATACGTATAAAAAAAAGGAAAAATATTAGACTTTTTAAAGCAAAACATTTACTTTTACTTAAACACAAGAACATAATATTTTTATTACAACTAATAACCCCCGTTGTTTTCGAGGCACTTTTGACAACGTACTCTCATATCTTGCATTGATTTTCTAATAATTTCTGGATGTTTTTTAAGTATTGTGACATGTGAATGATCGTGACGTGACAGTTGATCAAACGACACTTGATCGAACGACACTTGATCGAACGACACTTGATCGAACGACACTTGATCCAAACGACACTTGATCGAAACGACACTTGATTGAAACGACACTCGATCGAAACGACACTTGATCGAATAACGAAAGAAAAAATAACAACTTTGAATTTGTCCCGATTTTGTCAATTTTTTGTTCCAAAAACATAGCGATCTCTAAAATAAGGTCTTCGCTTTGAATCTGTCCCGGTTCTGTCGAGTTTTTGTCCCAAAAACATAGAAATCTCTAAAAAAATAGATCTTCCCTTTGATTCTGTTTCTGATTTCTGCAAGGAGTCTGCAAAGGTGGGGCCATGGCACAATGCCCCCCTAAATAATTGAATACAATGTAAAAAGAATGCAAAAAAATGGCAGCAATAGGCAATCAACGAAACATAACCATGACAAAAAATTCTTTGCCCTGGAACCTTGTTAAAAATCCCTGACCTTGACATCGATAAAAACGTACAAAAGATAAAAACAAACTGTCTTCTTACTGATGGCCTCTGCTTTTTATGAATCTAATTTATCAACAAAGAGATTGTTTAATCGCAGAAACATACAAACGTAAATCTTTTTTTTTATCAACTGTCATTTCAATCAAGTGTCGAAGTGTCGTTTGATCAAGTGTCGTTTGATCAAGTGTCGTTTGATCAAGTGTCGTGTTGATCAACTGTCGTTCGATCAACTGTCGTAGTACCGTGAGTGATACGATCACGTAAGTCTTTTTAAGAGGATCCCAAAGAAAAAAATCTATTATTTTTCCTTTTTTCTATTATTTTTTCGTTTTTTTACTTGATAAAAAGCAGTACTGCGTCTTTAGAATTTCCCTCGTGCAAACTCTCATTTTTTGTTTTCCTTCTCGTAAACTATTTCTACTTAAAATAATTTTACCTGGTACAAGTACATGAACTGGCATAAATTGACGGTAAAAAGTACATGAATTAACCGTAAAAATGAGATCAAACACAAGTTTCTACGATTTGTGGTTACGGAGTAATAAATTATTGAAAAAGCGGAAACATTTTTGTGGTGCACCCAGTACAATGGGCTATTTTAAGCACAAATTACTTTAAATAATCCATTTCAAATTAAAAATTTATATTAGTCCATAACGTATATTTAAAATCATGATACTTCAGGGGATCACGTTTTTAATTAAACGGCATTTAGTTTGGGAATCGATTAGTTATAAAAATATTGTACAGTAACATATAACCTATCATGTTCCTGCTATTAATTTAAAATGATAGTCTTTATTCGAAGATATCCATAACATGTCATCAAATAGATTCAATATTTATTAACGTTTTAGACAAATCTGCAAATGAGTTCATGTAGTTTTTTGCGTGTTAGTAATATTGATCAACAGGATGGAATGAAAAAATTTTTGTTTGAAATTAAAAAAACAACCCGTTTAAAAAGCTGCCTTTGGGTCTGAACCTTTCGTTAAAATTGGTTGTTTCCAAAACTGAGGTGGCTACCTCAACTGAAAGAAATGTTTAAGTTTGAAAAACTTTTGTATTTTTAAAACCACTAAGACAATAAAATTAATTTTGGTGTTAAAACATGAACAAAAGTTCACTTTTTATGACCACTAGAACAACTTTCTTTTTTTTCTTTCCACTACAAATTAACTAAAAATGAAAACTACACATTTTGGGGTTGTGACAGCGCAAAAAATCAAACAAAAAAATGATAAATTAATGAAAAACACTTAAATAATAAATTGATTCATCAAGAAAACTTAGCCTGATTTATCATCATAATTCATCATAACACAAGAAAACTTAGCCTGATTTAACATCATAATAAAAAGGCTAAGTTTTCTTGATGAATCAATTTATTATTTAAGTGTTTTTTATTAATTTATCATTTTTTTTGTTTGATTTTTTGTGTTGTCATGACCCCGAAATGTGTAGTTTTCATTTTTAGTTAATTTGTAGTGGAAAGAAAAAAAAAAAGTTGTTTTAGTGGTCATAAAAAGTGAACTTTTGTGCATTTTTTGATACCAAAATCA
Source organism: Diplosoma virens (assembly GCA_963680785.1). Lineage (NCBI taxonomy): Eukaryota > Metazoa > Chordata > Ascidiacea > Aplousobranchia > Didemnidae > Diplosoma > Diplosoma virens. The sequence goes on from OY796885.1 coordinate 19,348,682, forward strand.
ATTTTGTAGTCTTAGTGGTTTTAAAGATACGAAAATTTTTTGAAATTTGACCCCCCTGGTGACTTTCAGTTGAGGTAGCCACCTTAGTTTTCGGAGCAAATCACTAAAACCAATTTAAACCAAGAGTTTGAAACAAAAGGAAGCTTTTTAAACTAGTTAATTTTTGAATTTCTAACAAAATCTTTTTCACTCTCTTATATTGATCATATTCTTTTTGATCTGTTATTATTTCACGCCATTTTTGTACCATACAGAGTTTTTTTTTTTTTTTGAGAAATCGCTTTTTACAAATTTTCGCAAATGTTTTCTCCCTTTGATGATTTTTTTGTATAAAAACACTGAATTCAAAAAAGAGGGCTGATGATTTCTGAAAAACATTAAAGAAACTATCAAATAAGAAGCTTAATTTGACCAAAAAAGTTCCTTAGTAAAATGTTCTATTTATAACCCATCTGACTGGTATAAAACTACTACTTAAATTTGTTACTTATAACTAGTAGAAAACCGCTAAAAAAATAAAATTAAAGGCTTTCAATTTAATGTAAAAATTAAATAGCAACAAAAAAATTCACCAAAACTAAGCGTAAACAATAAATAAATTAGGTAACGAAAACGAAAATATTCACACTCAAGAAAAAAAGATATACATAGTCACGTCTCGGATGCATCTGACCTTGAAACAACTGGTTGTGGTTGAACGTTACATATGAACAAAGAAAACAGTCTCTTCTTCCAACTAACCAAAGCGCAAGTGGTCGCCACAGTGTTGGTGAGAAGATCAAGGGCGGCAAAATTGCACCAGTGAATTTTAATGGACGGAAAAGTGTCCAGCAGAACGGTGACACTCAGTAAAGTGGATGACGAGATGCAAGCTCCGAGACAGGCCGCCAAACGCTTTGCTGTTCGCTCGGCGTCGGTTTGGGACTGAAAACAGAAAAAGCAATTTCTCTTGGACGAAACCGACCGGATCTGCGACAAAGGATAAAGAAGAAAAAAGAAAAGAATTAATTGAAATAAGAAGCACGCCACCATGAAAGTGATCGTGACTGGATAAAGAGTTTCCAGTGGTTTCCAAGTCAACACGCACGGATACGAATCCCGTTCGAATTTGTATCGCGTCGCGAAGAGAAAAGAAGTCCCGCTGATAGTCAGATAAATGATAATGATCATGACGGAGCTCGCCATTCGCATCGGCTTGCTGACGTACGTCTTCAGTCTCTCGTCAGAATAAAGCTTTCTTTGTCTCGCCCACAAGACGGTGTACGTCAAGACGGTTCCGATGACGTAGATCGTTGTTTCGATCCAGTGGTAAGTCGAGCACGCGAAAACGCCGCTCCACTGCTCGGAGCATTTCATCAAGCTGAGCATGAGCGAGCAAAACGCGCAAGCAACCGGTAAGTGATTGACCTTTGACGCATTCCTGACGTTCCAGTTCTGCATCGTGTAGACCAGAAGCGACGCGAAGACATAGGCAGACCCAAAGGTGATGCAAATCGCGATATATCGACCAACAAGAATATAATCCGGCACAAATATGGGACCGTTTTGATTGAAGCTATTGTTGGGTATTGAAACTGTTGACAATTGAGTTGAAGAATTCGAAGCCATTATCCAGAAACGTAAACCTGTTTGTGTTTTCTTTCTATTTACATTTACACATAAAAGATTTACACCTAAAAAAACAAAAACAAATTTTATATTATTTTGTTGTAAAAAAGCCTCATGTTTCTAAAAAATAATCCGACTCACGGTTTTTCTATGCACATCGTGGTTATAATACAATCGACAGAATCATGATTTTGGAGCCACCCAAACGCTTCTACTTTAAATGTCTGTGTTGCCATTAGGTATTGAATGAAGGTTGTTTTGAACAAAAGCTTTGTCAAATAGCTTCTATTACACTTTTAGTCGCAGTTAAATTATGTAATGGCAATCTGAGAGTGCCAACATTAGCCTGTAGGCATAAATTATTAACTAAAAAATTATTTTTGTTAAAAGACACTGTGATTGGTTGCGGAAAAATATTGCGAGGCCCATGCTTTAGTTACCAGCAGTTTTTTGCATAACTTTAATGGGCAACCCAAAAAATTATCAGTTATGAGATTTTGTAAACTACCGACTGACGCCACGGCTATTTTAGTGTTCTTTTTACATTTTCTATTTATTTTTTTTGACTTGTTGCAGAAAAATAAAGGAAGTATTTTGGTTGGAGTAACTGTTTGGCGATTGCCTCAACAAGATATAGATTTGGTAGGTAATGTTGCTAGCCAGTTGATTCTTTTACTTAATTTTTTAGTCATTATATAGCGGTTTACTTTAAAACTAATTCTTAAAATCGCCAAACAGAAAAAGTGCCGTAAATTTTCTATCCAAAAGGCACAAAGATTTGACGAAGGCAAGAATTACACATTCACCATCTTGACTAATGATTGTGATCTTCATTCAACTATTCCAACTGACCTTTCAACTACATTTAGTTTTATTTTTTGTCGTGTAAAAAGTTTGCAAAAACGTGATACGTGCTATTCATTGTACTTTTTTATCCCTACGATTCGGACAGAAATTATTTATTTTCATCTCTATATTTATCCTTCTGACTTACAGGAGAGCGTCAGAGGCGCTGTACATAGACCAACTGTCAAGCAATTATCCTGACCTGCTTCAGAAGATATCCAAGATATGTCCGGTTAAAGTCTTTTGGTTTTTAGTTTTTATAAAGATATGACTGAAATTTAAAACTGTAAGCAAAAACATTCAAGGGAAAGTGCCATACCCAAGGACAAACCAGAAAGGCGTGAGCAGGTTTTGAAACTCGACCGTATCGATCACAATCATGGCGATCTTAACCATTCGACCACACTGCCGATTAGTAGAAAGCTTTTCAACGTATCTACATTGTGATCATGCTGATAGAAAAAAATTAGTTTAAAAATCTACCAAACGAGTGGTTCTCAAAACTTTTCAGAGTTTTCAGGTCCGTGGCCCCTTTTCATAGACTCTAAAGCACCCGTGGCCCCCTGCTTAGAACATTGTTCCAAAAATCAAGTGAAGACCAAAAAAAAGGTCATCACTTTGAAACTGCCTCTGATTTCTTCGTTTTTTATCTCAAAGGACTTGTGAAGACTAAAAAAGGTTTCTGGTTGTGGGCCCCCGAGCAAATGCCCCGTGGTCCCTTTGAGAACCCCTGTCTTAGTACAAAGATACTAGTTGCATAAAAGTTAGCATTGTTCAACTGGACTTTTTCATATGAAACCTAAGAGAGGTACTCTAACATGCGATCTCACTGCTGATATCGTCACGAACGCGACGACACAAAGATAAAAATGTTTTTGAGAAGTAGTTGTTCTCTCTACGAAGTTCAGTTAATTTGTGTAATATCACATTACTCATTACTTTTTTGTCGTTATTTTTAACAGGCAGCCTATTTAAATTTAATGCTACTCTAACATGCGATCTCGCGCGATGAATGGCTAGCGCACATTGTTAAAAATAACGACAATATAAGTAATTTAAGTAATGTGATATTACACAAATCAACAGAACTTCGTAGAGAGAACAACTATTTCTTAATCTTGGTGTCGTCGCGTTTTCATCAGCAATCAAGTTCTAATTTAGAGTAGATTTTAGTTCGTACTTCAGACCGTTGCACTTTTTTAGATTAGATGCTGACAGTGATAATAATCAGCTACCGAGTCAGTATTAAATTTGTTCTTCAATAACGTCAGAAAATGTAATATTAACGTCAATTTGCTCAACGTTACTGATTTAAACCTTTTTGTAAAGCTCGATACTGGTAGAAGTGCTTTATTCCAAGTTTCTTACTCAACATTAAAAATGAAGAATGCGGCTTTACTGGAGTTTTCAAAACTTTTACCTGTGTAATTGCATTAAGACAGTGAAATTAGGAATTTTATAAGATCTAGCGAAGCGTTGACCGATTTTGCTAAAATTTCATGAAATCCCTGGTTACCGGTAGATAATAAAGAAACCACCATCTAGCTCGCTGAAATCCCTAGATACACAAAAATTAATTTTGCAGATCTGAAACTGGTGTCAAACTGGCGTGCTCAACGTAATTAAAGACACATTCCTTTCTTTGGTTAACTGATTTTACTTGAAAAAAAAGTTTTAACAAAAGATTTCGAAGCAGCTGTGAAATTCTTAGGCCAATCTAAAAACTTGTCTATTTCACACACGATTACTCATGCAAACTTTTAAAATCAATTTGAATTGTATCGTTCAGTTTTTAAACGTGACGTGATCGCTTACTTGTTTGGCATCTTTTTCGTGGGCATCGCGACTTCAAACGAAGAGATAAAGGTGACTTCATTGACAACTTTTAAAAACTGTAAGTTATCTAACAGGTTTTGTTGCGAATGGACATTAACACAAAAATCAATAGTATTGTAACATTTTTTTACCAACCTTGTTCGCGCAACTCTTAGTTACGAAACTTTTAACGCGGAGTTTGACGCAAAGCTTAATTTTAAAAGTTTCAACATGCCCGATCAATGGCAAACATTTCTAAAATTACTTGATGGTTACCAGAAAAAAGTTCAGTTTTTACTTCAATTGTAGTTGGAAATAAAACTCACATGAATTTTGGATTAAATAAGTCTATTTAGTCTATTTTATTGCTATATCAAAGGTTGTTTTGCAACATCACAAAAAAGCTTAACGATTGATGCCAAGTTATTGCATGCGAACAAACACAACAAACTTTGATTTGATGACGCAGCAAAACGACACTCGCTTAATATTATTTTTCAGTATTTTTGATGAAACTCAATTAATTTTTGGCCCAAAGTTATTTTTTATTTATTTATGTTATTTATTTAATTCTATTTTTAAAGATGTGACAGTCAAGAAAAATTTTAACAAACCATGACGTCAGTTGGAAAGGAAAGAAAAAGAGTTCCAATAGGGGAAGTGGAATAATTTTTTTCACACTAATGTGTTGATAATTTTCGGAAAACGAAAAGTCTAAAAAGTTTTTATTTTTAGTTGAAACTTGTCAAAGGTATTTTTGCTTTCAAAATTTAATTGAAAACTAAAAAAGACTTCCGCTTAATCCTCCCTTCGCTTTAAATTAACGCTAAAAGTTTTTTTTACCTTACTAAACATCATAAATAAAAATTTCTATACTATAAATAGAAAGAGAATAAATAGAAAATGCTCTTTCAAATAGAAAAAGGCCTACAGGGCGACTCAGAATTGGCTGGTGGGATTATGCTGAAGACCTGGCTTGGTCTCGTCTTAGAATTCCACTGACGAAATTGGCGCTAGTTGCAAAAAATGGGATGCTTGAATATCCCAACTCGAACTGCTGGTGCTGTTGAACCCCAAAAGGACAAGCAGGCAAAGAGAATTACACTGCAATGCACTAATTACACTGCACTAACGGGTTTTCAAAAAATAATGACGATAAATAGAAATTATTAGTGGAGCAGCATTACGGCCATGTTCTTTTGCTAAAACAGTGTTTTGTCTCGCTTTCATCATGTTCATGCAATAGGCTTAGTCTCGGTGTGACACTTAAAGGCCATTTGAGTTGCGTAAATAGAAGGAGAATGCAAAATAACATCCTTGCGAATCTAACTTGTTTCACAACGACTTCGCAAAAAAACTTGAACGATTAGAGTAACTTCGTTTGCCTGATGCTATTTTGTAGTTATACATGCAAAGCCATTCAAAGCAAATTTGTGTTGTTGAATCCGTGCTAAATCAGGTTTTTCAAACAAAGAGCTGCAAAAAACTTGCTAAGAGTCGCACAACGTTGGATAGGAGTGACTTTTTATTTTTGTGAATTATATTAATCAACTTCTTGAATGCTGCGAAAGCAGAAATGCTAAGAAAAACAGCTGACACTGTGTTGATAGTGACATTTGCGAATTGAAAAGGAGATAAGGAAACATGGTGGTAGAGTGAGGAAGTTCAAGAGAGCATAAAAAAAAAGAAAGGGGCGAAGAAAGCATGGAATAAAATAAAAGATATAAAAAGATGTACAAAGAAAAGAAGAGGCAAAGAAGACATTTGCTATTGCGAAGAGACGTGCCTATGAAGATTTGTATGCTAGATTGGAAACAAAAGAAGGTGAGAAGGAGTTGTACAGGTTGGCTAAGTAGAGGGATAGAGCAAAAAAAGATGTACAGCACGTGAGGCTTATAAAGAATGAATACGATAATGTGATGGTGTTTGGAGGCAGTGTTAAAGAGATAAAAGGAGTACTTTGAGAAACTGATGAACGAGAAAATGACAGAAAGCCTAAGACAGAGGAAGCAGAAGTGGTTAACGAAGAGGTAAATTATGTCAGTAGAGAAGAAGAAGTGAAGAATGCACGGAGTAGGATGAGAAAAGGTAAAGCGGTTGGGCTAGACGAGTTGCCAGTAGACGTTTGGAAGTGCGTGAGAGAGATGGGAATAGAGTTTTTGACTAGACTGTGCAACAAACTATTAGTAGGTGCACAGTGCTGTGGAAGCTACAGAGATATAAAGCTGATGAGCCATACAATAAAGATATGGAAAAGAATAACTGAAGCCAGGCTAAGGGATAGAGTAGAGATCAGTAAACAACAATATGGATTTATGCCAAAAAGGGAACTACCATATTTGCCTTAAGAATGTTGACGGAAAAGTACAGGGAAGGTCAAAGAGAGCTACATTGTGTATTCGTGGATCTAGAGAAAGCTTACAACAGGGTTCCGAGAGAAGAGCTGTGGTACTGTATGAAAAAATCAAGAATGCCGGAAAAGTATGTGCGACTTGCACAGGATATGTACGAGGGAAGCGAAACAGTGGTGACGTGTGCAGTAGGAACTACAGAAAGTTTCAAGGTGAAGGTTGGACTGCACCAGGGATCAGCGTTAAGTACGTTTTTGTTTGTTGTGATTTTGAATAGGCAAATAGACGAAGTAAGGAGAGAACCACAGTGGACGATGCTGTTTGCTGATGATATTGTGATTTGCGAAGAGACCAGGGAAGAAGTAGAGCGGAGACTAGAATGCTGGAGGTATGCATTGACAAGAAGAGGAATAAAAGTAAGTAGGTCTAAGACCGAATATTTGTGCATAAATGGAGGAAATGACAAAGAAACAGTGAAGATGGAGGACACAAAAAGTGCCAAGAGTGAAGAAATTCAAGTATGAGAAAGAGGTAAAGAGGGGAGTGCAGGAAAAATGGAACAGATGGAGAAAAGTATCGGGAGTAATCTGTGATAGAAGGTTATCAGCTAGAGTAAAAGAAAAAGTGTACAGTTCTGTGGTAAGACCAGCAATGGTGCATGGACTTGAGACGGTGGCAGTTACAAAGAAACAAGTAAAAGAGATGGAAATTGCAGAAATGAAAATGTTGAGGTTTGCTATGAGAGTGACGAGAAAAGATAAGATTAAAAATGCCTACATCAGGGGTACAGTTAAGGCAGAACGGTTAGGAATAAAGATGAGGAAGGGTAGGCTGAGGTGATATGGACATGTCATGAGGAGAGACCAGGAGTATGTAGGAAAAAGGGCGATGGAAATGGAGTTACCGGGAAAGAGAAAAAGAGGGAGGCCGAAGAGAAGATTTTTGGATGTAGCGAAGGAGGATATGGGAAAGTTGGTGCGAGGGAGACGGATTGGAAACAGGACGCTGTGGCAGCCCCTGATTAAAGGGAAAGGCCGAAAGAAAAAGAAATCGATCAACTTGTTTATCAGTAAAGATATAATAGAGATAATTAGCATTTTTTACTTCAAACAATGAAGTCTCGGCAACAAAAAATTTTAAAATCTCTGCTTTAATTGAAAATTGTCGCCTTATCACTAGATGCAGCGGCGTAACAGCACATAATATCATCTGCAATTTACAAGTGAACTCTTTAGTTTATGATTTATTTCAAAAATATGTATGTTACCATATTCAATTTGATACATTACAGAATACATTCATGAGAAAAAAGCAAAGTAATTTCAACTGATGCTAAAAAAACTCTTAGAACATTGTGACTATGGTAAAACCAAAATATGGTGATCGCAAAAAAAATTACAACTACACCACCCTCACATTAACGTTATCAAAATGTTCTGGAGCTGACCTTTCTGCTAGCCAGTCGTGTAGGCAGGAATTCGTCATGGGTTTTAGTTTTGCGAGCCGAAAACACGATTACTGACAGTTAAAATAAAGTGAAGACCTTTTTTGGTCTTCACTTTTTTCATGCTCTAATTCTCTTTTTAGTGGTCTGCGTACATTTTTCAAGGGGACGATTTGACCCCACCTCTTTGTGTATACGTTTATACTCCCAGCACACTTATGCTTTAGATCAGGGATTCTAAAGCAGTGGGTCGCGAAATTTTTGGGGTCGCGAAACAAATTACCTTTTTGTGCTTTTCAAATTTGCTTTTCTATAATAATATTTATTGACAATTAATAAGTAGAAAAGGTAAAGTGTCGTTACGCCATTGTTGCGTCCATTGTAGGCATTTAAGGCATTTAATCGACAAAATAAAGCCTGAATCAGAGTTAAGACTTTTTTTTTAGGAAACATCTGATCCTAACGTTTTTGTTATGATTTTTCATGTACATGCGTGGTTTTCCATAGGAAAAAATTAACCTAAAATTAGCCTACACATATTGGGGTTGCAGAAGAAAAAAGTTTTAGAAGCCCTGCTTTAGATTGTCATAATCAGGTAAGCGTATACACTAACTTTTAATTCACAGCACAGCCAAAGAAAAGAGTCAGTTTTTTCATGATAAATCTTTTGAAGGTTTTCATCAATTTCATTTTGCTAAAACTTCTTAGGGCTAATTTTAATTTTAATATTAACAAAGCAAGTTGTAGCGATTTAATAGTAATATATGAAGGAAGATATTTAAATAAGTTTCCTAAAACCGTGTTTTAAGAAAGTGGTTCAAAAAATCGAGAAGCGTTGGCAAGATTAACACAAATCGTTTTAACTTTATCGCCGTTTTATAAGGACTCATGTCATTAAAAAAAAAAAAACTATTAAGCATGAATTACTATTTCTTGCGATTTTCATAAGCGTTTGACTTGCTCGAAAAAAACACGCTACCTGCTTTTTTTATCTAGCTGTACTTACTATTTAGTCATTTCTTCAGTAAAAGGTTAAATAAGGTGATAAAAAACCTTATAATTGGCAACAAAGAACTAAAAAAGGCTAACACCATGAAAACAATCATGGCGGTTAAACGTATAAACAAGAATAAAAGTTGTTTAGCAAAATCTACTTAATCTATTTGTAACATTCAGATAATAAATATCAAAAAATAAAAAGATATATTGCAAAAATTTAGACCTAACAATAGCTAAGTTTGGGCCTAAACCTGGTGATCTTAATACCTTTGATTATAAGACATAAGAACTTCTGAAAACAAATAAAAAGTTGGCTTTATTGACTTTAGGTTGCCTTACCTACCCTAATTAATACTTCACTAAAGAGCTGAATAAACGCTTTTGCCAACGACTAAAGTTAAACTAAACAAACCATTGCGTGTAGATTGTTAGCGAAAAGATAAGCTAAGTGCGCCTCCAAAGGCAAAGCTATAAGAAAGCGTGATAAATTCTACTGCAGCCTACAAAAGTGCATCAGTCAGTGCCAAATGATAAAAACATCACAATCCATTAAATTGCATCTTTAAAATGTTAAAAGAGTTAAAGCTGTCTATTGCATATATGCGTATTGCATACAGTTCGGGTCTTGAATTTCCAATCGGGAAGCTCACGCTATTTTTAAGAATTCAACTGTCTTTTTGAAATTAAAATAATAACAAACTAGTTATCATTTTAATGCTACGATCCCGAATTGTTACGGCCCTGACTAAATGATTTAAAAATACGAACAAGACTGGCGGCTTGAATCAACCCCTCCAATGTATGGAGAAAAGAACGTGACGGAAAAATATAAATCAAAGCATGACTTGAATTATACAGAACAAAAAAGGATACGGAAACAATAGTTACTGGCCTCAATTCGCGGAATGCGGTAGCGCAGAAAGTACCGAATTACGTATAAAAATACTCTCCGTTTTATCTAGAATTCATTATCCAGGATTAAGGCAACTACAACAGCATTGCTAGCACTAGCATATTTAGGGGAGGCATTGTGCCATAGCCGCCCCTTGGAGACCATCAACACACCGGCTTACCATACATAGACAGTAATTTTAGGGCTATAGACCCCCTTTGGAGATTACTATTACTTTTTGCACAGAAATACTGCCAGAAAACGAAGACAGATTCCATTTTTTTGTTTTTTTCAGAGACCATTGGTCTACAGAAAAAACAATCATGAAATCCAGGACTGATTCAAAGTGAAGGCCTTTTTTTTACTGTAGCTTCATTTGAATAAATTTTTCCACTAAGCATATTTGATTGTGGTCGTATGGACCCCCATTCAAAAATTCCCGGTACGTCACTGATTGCCAGATATATAATTGGATTTTAAAAGACTATGTGGAGAAGCACTATTACGTACTACTCAGCTGTTATCATTAAAATGCAAAAATTTCTAGATTTTCACTTGTGCACACAAAAAATAGAAAGTTTTTTTTTTTTTTTGATAGAGTAGAAAACACGTAAAGAGATAAAGAAATAGTCTTTTATTGCAAAATTCTTGGCCTAAGTAAAAAATAATCAATATTTCTGATTGTTTCAGCTCATTTAAAATGCAATCTTTCAAAACATAACTGCTAAGAAGCTTAACATATTGTTTGTGAAAAGATTTGTTTGTGGGATATATTTTAAAAATTTCGGAGATATGTTTGCTTTTTTTGTAAAGTGATGACGTTATTTTATTTCATCTTCGAGTAAAAATTTCAGTACATATTATTTTCCTTAACAAAGAAAATTGGCATTAATTTTCATATGTTAACTTAAATGTGTTATTTATTAATATCTCATTATTGAAGGGCAATTTTGTAAAAAAAGACTGGACGGCGTCACAAAAGTTAAGCAGGTATTGCATTCCGTATTCGAACTTTTTACGGTTTATTCCACTGGTTCTCAAACTTTTTGCGGCCGCGGCAAAGTTTGCTACCTTTCCAAATTTTGCGGCACACTTGGACCAGAGTGCAGATCTTTTATAGCCTGCACTGAGTTTTCCACGTTTTCCTTTACCTGGTATATTATACTGTATTACAAAAAGGCCTCGAATTTTTATATAACTTTCTATAAATAAAGTGAAAACTTTCTGTTATTATTCTTTATTAGATTTTGTATTGTTTGTTTTCATTTAAAGTATTTAGGTTCCACATATCGTATACGACAGGCTTGTCAAACTCGCATGAGTATGTGGGCTGCATCGGTGAAATTTTAGCCTGAAATTTTGCCGCTGGCCGCAATCTGGTTACAAAGAAATTGAAGGCCAATAAAAAAGTTTTCACTTGAATTGTTTGGCTGATCCAGGTTATTCCTTTAAAGTTTACGTTGAAATCAAGGTGAGGACCAAAGAAATGGTCTTCACTTAATTGGTTGGTTAATTTCGGTTAGAAAATCAAGTTCTTGCTATTAAACCTTGTCACTTTAATTATTTAAGTTTAGTTCTGAATTTATCATTAATTGGATTTCATATGGAGCATCTTATCAATAAATTCGTGAAAGACTTTGCGGGTCGCGAGTTTGAAATGCCTGGTGTACCGAAACGAGCCTGGAAGACAACTGATCACCAAAACTTTACGTAATGGAAATTAAGTTTAAAATTTTTAAGCTTTTTGGTTGCAGTCCATAAAAAAACATAATTTTCCTCTATTGTAGAGTGTGTTTACATTACTGTTGCGGAGCATGGATTAACGTATTTTAAAAAGTTTCGCGGCACACTTATAAATCTCTCACGGCACACAGTTTGAGAAACACTGGTTTATTCCCTTTCTAACAGTCGAATTACCATATACTATCAAGTGGGTCTTCAGATGCTCGACAAGAAAGACTAAGATCTAGACTCCCGTTGGTGCCAACTGCACGGAAACTACTAAACAACCTTGCCGAACTAAGCATCCGCGCTGTCTACTTGACGAATCATAGATAGAACACGAATACCGTACAAGCAGGCTCCGTGCTTTCATACCCGTAATCAGTACCAGGTCAGTTGGAATGAGCTTTCCCCGAAGATGCCTGCTGATTTCTGTTAAGCGGTTCCAATTTTTCATGCATAAATGAGGTCTCGCACCTTTACCGCATTGCGAGAGCGGCGCTTCTGAACAAACCGCAAATCACGTCCTAACAACGTGTCCCATACATCAAGCTACTTAGGCCTAGGTCACTTACCCTTCGTCACTTACCCCTTGGGCATATACCCTCCTAGTAGTGTTTTACTTTGGTCATATACCCGAGGGGTAAGTGGTTAGTATGTGACCAAAGGGTAAGTGCCAGGGGAGGGTACGACTGGAGGCAAGTGTCCGGGGTGTAAGTGTCCTAAAACCTTCCATACATCGAGCAGCACATGGTGTACAAACTCTGACGGGTTTTGGAAGACGAAACTCGTTACGAGCTTAACACCATGGCTGCCAGTATCTGATCCGAACAGTATAGCAGCTTGGAGTAGTAAATGGAAAAACCCTCGGTCCAAGTCCTGTTTGCGTCTAACCCAAAATGCATACTCTTCCAAGCGATATCGATGGCAACAAGTCAATTCACCCCATAAAGTGTTTAATTTTTCTTCAATAAAATCTTATCTTGATTTTTTATGAATACTTTTGCTTAAAAATTATTTTTGTTTATTAAAAGCTTATTCATCAATTTTTTTTCTACACTTCTACTGCTACGTTTCAAATTAAAAGTGGTGACATCGCAGCACACCTCAACTTGCAGTTTCAAGCTGCATTTTGTTTAGACTTTTCTAGCTTACTTGCACTTGCTGTTTCAAAAGGATTGTTTTTTTTTTCGCTAGAATCGTCCAAAATGGCGATGAGAATCTGACATTTTATTTTTGATATTTCTGACCTATCACACATAACTAACTACAGAAAGAACTCTTTGAATGAGTTTCACTAATACTTTTAATTTACTAATACTTTTGCAAATACTTGAGTTTTACTAATACTCATAGGCACACTTGTGAAAATTAGTCTAGTCGTAGCCTACGTTACTACGAGGCAGACTAAAACATTTACTCTCGGTGACAAACCGATTAGAAAGAATAATAATTTTGGAGGGATACTCTTCTAGTTTCGCGCTTGTGCCGAAACTTAGCAACCGAAGACAAGCATTTATAAGCGGTTGCTGTATGACCCAATAGCAAAATTTGCAAGTCGTATCAATTTTTCAGTTGTTGTTTTTTTAATTTGAAGAAAAGTAGATAAGAAACAATTACGTCGAAAAAGGGCATGAAAAATTCTGATAATAGTCTTGGAAAAATGAAAATATAAATATATATATTTATCGCCAAGTTAAATGCGCGTCGCTTCGACTAAAAACACAATAGTTTCTTGCTGTAACCCCATTTTTTCGAAAGCACGAATTCCTAAAATAATTAACAGCCGTATTCTGTCGCAATGCAGCGTCAACAAGTTAAAACTGTTTACAAACTCACATCAATTGACCACATCATTTACTGCTGGCCGCTCCAAGCGAGCAGACTTATAAAGCAGAAAGAAAAAGGCGTTTTAAAAGTATTGGCACGACGGGAAAAGCTAGAAGTAGCTATTTTTAAAATTTACTTTCGTGTTATATTTATAATAAAAATTTCATGTTTCAGCTACCGGTAAAGGCAGAACTGAAATTGTTCTTATAAATTTGTAGAAATTCTCTAACGAATGCACTAACCTTATAGTGGCCTATTAAAATAAAAGGTTTAAACTGCAACAATTTTTTGAGGTTTTAATAATTTTTTAAAGATTTTTTGATTTATTTTTAACAAAACAAACTTTTCGTTACCCTTTGTTGAAACAGTTATGCACTTTTTAATCATCAACATTGCTTCCAGGAAGCACAACTACCTGTCGCAGAGGCCAGTTCTTGAAAGTTCTATGTTAAATTTGATCGGGCCGGCAATGGAACCCAAATTTTATTTAGTGTAGTCACCAGTGATAACAACTGCAGTCCAGCGATGATTATCTTGACAGGTTTGATAACTAAACAATGCTTCTCAAAAGTTTTTGCCGCACTCCTCTTTTTCGGAACCCAAGTACCATTATTCCCCCCCCAAAAAAAAAATACTTTAAAGATCAAAGTGAAGAAAAAAAGTCTTTACTTTGAATCTGTCTCGGATTTCTTAATTTTCGTCCCTAAAAAGTAGTAATCTTTAAAAAAAGATATTTATTTTTCCTCTGACCCCTGGTTGGCTATAATTACGAAGTACCGACATTTTTGGGTCAACTTGCATTATGCCAAGATTTTCAAATTCCTCCCCAGGTAACTTTTCCTCCCTTGAGATTTCAACTTTCTTATTAGGAAGCCAAGTGGCGCCCGTTTCAGAAGCACTGAACTCTAACCTACAAAAATCAAACGAAATTTGGACTAGGAGCTTTTTGACAATACACAGTGTAGCCTATTCATGTTTTATCTCTTATAACCCTACGTTACCGTACCTTTCAAGTTTAATGCTAAAAAATTGATCTTTGTGTTTCATATAAAGTCGCAAAGCTTTTTTTCGGTTGCGAGTGAGACGCTTGCGTGTCTTATAAGCAGAAATATCAACCTGGTTGCCAGCGGACAATACAGGGCTGCCATACTCAATTTCATAATCACTTTAATGCAACACAGCTTTTTGCCGACCAGAGTTATGGTATCTTCTATTAAAGAATAAATCTTATTTCTGGCACAAAGACAGGCCCGTGTTCACTTGAACTGTGTAAATGGGACCATCGGTTTGAATAAGTATGGCACTTTAACTTCGAGCAAAACAAAATAATATAGCATTTGCCAAATGTTTAAAATTCAAAAAGGTTTTTAAGAAAATCTTGTATCCAAATAACATTTCTATGGCGGACATACCCTGGGCAGATGAGACACAATGGTCGACTAATTTTTTTACGAGTACACGCAAAATTCGAAAATACAATTTAAATTCAATTAAGTCAAAGCAGATTAAATAACGAGTTTCTTTTTTAAATCGGCGTCAAAGTTGCATCGGAACCCAATAATCGTAAATTTCAAGATTTCCAAAGAAAAAATACATTGAAATGAATATTTTACTATGTGCGTACAAAGTAAGAAATTTAAATTCATTTTATAAGGTTATGCTCAATAAAATCAAACAATTGGATAAAAAAGGTAATAAATTATTCAAGGTAAACTAATGATACTGTGTGAGCTTCCTGATTTCACGAAAAAATTTTCTCTTTTGCCGATACTGTTGGCAATCATTTTGCCGGAGCAACACATTAACTTTTTGCATGTGCTGTCATGTGATGACTTACACAACCACTGAAACTTGAGAAAATTGTCTGAAAAACATTTGTTAAAAAAGCAAGAAACGCTGTTTTTCTAAAACTCAATTTATGCGAAGAATAAATTTTATTTAGGCTTAGGTTAAAAACAAGTTAAGCTTATATCGATTTTAACTGCACCATGTAAAACTGCATTCAATGTATTGGCCGCTAAAAACCAAAAGTAAACAACAGCAACTAAGGTAGATACTTATTTCGGTAAAGTTTGGAAATTGAAAAACAAGCGTTAAAAATGTGCTAATTACTTAAAATGTGCTAATTACTTAAGATTAGATTTGGCACAATTAAGCGATATGGTTGATCTCCAACATTAAATACAAGGGACTAGGGATTAGACTCAAGTATGCCCCAGAAGTCTTCAACCTTTTTCACTTACGGCACCTCCTCAAAGAAGATTTTGCATCACCCCAAAATAGATTTTTCAGCTATTTGTACTTTCAAGTCAAGACTTAAAACCAAAAAATTTTTGAAGTATAAAGCACAAAAAAAGTTTTAACTTTTTTTTGGCACCCCTAGCAATTAAAAACGGCACACTAAGATGTTGTAGCGACCTGGACCTTCGGATGGACATACTTTAATTTTCATGCCGCTATGTTGTGCAATAACTGATTTGGCCGAGTTTCAAGAATTGATTTTTTTTGTTATCTTGTTAAAAAGACTGAAATAATTTATTTATCATTGAAGTAAAACGGTGTCAGGAGAAACAAATCATTAAACAATATTCTTAATTTTCGACAATAAAGATAAGTTAATTGCTATTAGAAAATGCCTTCACTGATGGCGTAACTTTTTGCTAATACAACTTTATTGTTTTTCTAAGTAGAATAGCAAAACAAATCTCAAAGATCTACCTCACTGATACAAGAAAAACTAACTTGAACTGTTGTCGAATCTAAAACCAAAAAATAGAGATAAGACGGCAGTAATTTTTTCTATTCTGCTTTAATGTCGATCAATTTTTCTCTTTTTCTATCGGCAGGTGAAAACGAGGCGTATTGCAAATATTTGAACTGACTAAATATAATTTTATCATTGTCGACAGCTTGGTCGAGTGGTTAAAGTGCCGTCCTTATGATCGACATGGTCTTGGTTCAAAACCCACTCGCACCATTCTGTTGTGTCATTGGGAAAGATACTTTACGGCACTTTTCCCTGCTTGGTGGTCTTGGCAAGCAGTTCTAAATTAAAGTAGTATTTCAATTAAATTACAAGCAGACAGCAATATCTTGGCAGCTCCGGAAACAGCTCGGGGTAATTGCTTATCCTATGCATTAGCTCCTCCGCCGCTTTCCTGCGAGCTAGGAGGATAAATATAAAGATAAAATAAATAAAAATTAAACTTTATGGTACGGGCGACCAAATTAGTTTAAAAAAAAGAAGAGAATGTATTATATTTTGCAAGTTTTCAATCTCAAGTCCTGTATTAATGAGTATTTTCTTTTAAAGTTTATTTTTTGTGTTTTCGTATTTTCAATGATTTTTGATGGCGTACCGAAAGATGAAAAATTTACAGGTAGGGTTTTGGGCAGGCTTACTGGCCGCAAAATATCGGCTTGTGCGGGTCTCCAAGAAAAGCTACTTTATCGGTACGTCCTATTTATCATTTTGCAAGTTTTTAAGAAACGGTTGAGACATTGTAACATACGGCTAATATAAATTATTTATCAAGTTTATGTTTTGAAACACGTAAATTTAATGTTGAAATATTGACAATTCTGCAAAATACAAACTTCGAATTCTTTCTGATGTCAATTCATCAAAATGCTCTTTAATTAAAACTCACACAGTTTCTTTATTTCTGTATCTTAAGCGAAAAAGTGCATTTATCGAATTTCTAATATTGTAGGCCAGTGGAGAGCGCATTTTGAACAGCTTACTTGTTAAGCCCGAATATAAACATTATAACAGCTTTTTTATTTTGTTTTTCGAATTTTATCGCATGTTAAGATCCTTCAAAACCCTTTTTGTTTACTTCAACAACATAACCCGAGGTAAATCGCGTTTGAGACTTTTAAGAGTAAGCTGCTGATAAATATTTTGGATTTATGAAAATTAATAAACAAAGAAAGGTTTACAATGATTTTTTGGCAAATATTCTAATTTTTCTTTTCTTTTTTACTAACGACCTTTGACGAACTCAGACTCCATAAATAAAGACAATTGCTGCGTCA
Organism: Diplosoma virens; assembly: GCA_963680785.1. NCBI lineage: Eukaryota > Metazoa > Chordata > Ascidiacea > Aplousobranchia > Didemnidae > Diplosoma > Diplosoma virens. The sequence goes on from OY796885.1 coordinate 19,366,227, forward strand.
TAAAGAATGTGAAAGTGAAATCAACGTGCCATGCTTGATTACTTTCTAAAAGCTTGACGTCACAAACGACGCCAAGAGTTTGGGGATCGTCCCTTATTTTAGTTTTGAATAAAAGCAGCTTGGCTCGGCAGTTCCGCTTTTTTAGTAATTCCCTTTGTTCTAAGCAGCCGGTCACGAACCGAAACTACTGGGATGCGGTGACGTGCGGTGAGGCTTTTGGTTGGTGAGGCACAAATGATTTTTAATCAACAACAAATAACAGTTACCTACTAAATAAAATAAAAATCAGCATGCTTCTAGATTTATTTGAAAATAAAATCCATTCGCCTATCCTTTTGGTCAAAAATATCTATGACGTTGTTGTAGAAATCCTCTTTATTTTGTCGCAATTTTGTAGTCGCTCCTTCTCAATTGCGATTATTGCCAACGATGAAAGACGCTTTTCTTCAGTTCGATTTCTATTATACGTTTTGATCCTCTTCAGTGCAGAAAAGGATCTTTCCACCGATGATGTTGTAGCGGGTACTGCGTGCACTAGCTTTAATAACTTTGTCGCCTCCGGAATTGTCTAAATTAAATCGTTCTGGTACAAAAAACTGAGAAGTTGTGCTGAAGTTTTACTTTCATTTCTAACCGTTTGTGAGCTGTAGATTCCAATGACATCTGCCTTTAGTTTTACACAGTCGAAAAATTTAGCTTACTTTTCTGACAGGCTCTGTAATTTGGTGTCATCAAACTCTTGAGCCATTTCGGAAAATTTTGAACAATCGACCAAACCCAGAAAGGACAGTTCACTGAAATTTTCAAACCTCGAATTTAGTTGGACAATAATATCATCCAAAATATAGTAAAATGTTTGTTTTCTTTGGTCTTTTATTTGAAGCATATCGCCGGTGTCAGTAAGACGAAGTGTTGCACATTTCTGCTCAAATCGGTGATAGAAACTATCAAACTCTTGTTTCTGTCGCTCAACATAATCGATCGTGTCGCGTATTTGCGCGCAGCAAAATGCAATGTCCATTAATTTGTTTTGCAGCACTCTGAACAACGCATCAGTCTTATTAAAAATTTCCTCATAAGCGATAATCAAAAAGCAGGTATTCGTCTTTAAGAGCCATCGCTCAAATCCAGCTGCCTTTATTATCGAATCATTGTTCCACTTGTCTTCAGCGTCACCATTAACACGGAAAACCATAAGTAGATCAGAGTGGTACATGCTGACCGTTTGCAACAATCTAGAATTTGAGCTCCATCTTGTGGGTGATGTCCTTAGCAAACGACGCTTCACAACATTATCCAATAAGTAAGTGCGTTTAGTCGATTTACTAGAAAATGCACTTAAACCTTAAGCGTTTTTAAAAATGCTTTACACTCAGGCATACATTTTGCTGAATGTAAGAGCACCAAGTTCAGTTTGTGGGCATAACAATGCAAAAACATTGCTTCGAGCACATCTTCCTTTATCTTGGCTTGCACCCCATTCAATTCAGATGACATTACAGATGCTCCGTCATAAGTCTACCCTACCAGCTTTTTCACAGAGTTGAATTTTTGTAATATTCCCAAGACATATTGAGCTATTGCAGAAGCTCGTCTGTCATCACTCACATCATCAAACCCCACAAAAGCTTCCTTGATTATATATGAAGCCTCAAATACATAACAAAAAATAACAGAAATCTGGCCCTTTTGCGTAACATCTGTCGTCTGGTCAACTTCTACAACAACAAAGGAGGCTTTATTTATATCTTTTCTGATATCAGTTCGTTCGAATTACTGCTTCAATTATATCGTTCTGTATTCGATTGGACAAACCAGAAAACACTGTGGAAGTCAAATGACGAGAAATTCTTATATCGTTTTCAGCAAAAGCGTAAATAAGTTCAACGTAATTGCCACGATTAAACGAGGTCGCACTCTCATCATTTCCACGAAAGGCCAACTCTTGATTAACTAAATAGCATGTTCCATTAATGAGAATTTTTAAAATTTCTCGGTTTTCTTTAACTTTGGAGTTGTGAAGGCTGATATTAAGTCTCTGCTGTTCATTTAAGGCCAAATCAATTCTTGAAGTTCCAAACGTTTTGAAAGAAATTTGACTTTGAATGTGAATATTGGATTTCTTATGCTTGCTAAGACTTCTGGGTAAATTCTTCAAGTCACAAAATCCAGTTTTAGTCCTAACATTGTCGCTTGTTGAGAACAAGAGACAGGGATAGCAGAAAAGACGATTTCTTAAAGCACATCCACACAACCATTCCTTTCTTGTGTACCACTCCTTATGAAAGGAGCGATTTACCTTTTTTCGTCCAGTTGTCTGAAGCAAATTTTTTGATCTGGAATAGGCCTACCTTTCTTTAAGATATTAACTTTAGATTAAAAGCTTAGTTTTGAAAAGTTTTTTAGCTTCAATAATAAATCTTCCTCCATTATCCTTAAATTTTAAACTTATACGTACTGTGGTCGGAAACTTCTGCAATGCGCTTATTTCAACTGGGCGAGAATAAAGCGAATTATCTTTTTCTTTATGACGTTAGATTTGCGGCATGCCTCAAATCCTATCTGTTCAGCATAGATTTTGCCAATAAGAAAAAAGGCACACTTCATTCAGTTTATGGAACTTTCAATGTCTGAAGAGCGGCAAGATTGTCAGTGCCGCACCTCGCCTATACCAGCGATTTTAACCACAAAAACGCGTCAAACGTAAGGTACAATTAGCTAGAAATGCATGTTATAAATATAAAAATGCTTCCAAAAATTGAGATTCAAAAAATAATTTACAAATATACCAAAATGAACTTGAAAGCTTAATGTTAAAGTTTTCTTAAATTAAATACAAAATCATTTTTCATTACTACAACTTAAAATGATTACTGCGCTGAAAATGCAATGATTAAACCGTCCAAAATTAGGGTTAAAAAGCAAAACTAATTAAACTACTACAAGTACGGTATAATTTTTACTAATTTTTTTTTAACTAATAGCATGTTGCAACTATTTTGCAAAGACTATGACTTCAATAACTTATTTCTGGTTTATTTAATTTTTACAGGTGAGGCACTGCCTCACTTGCCTCCCCTGACGGCACGTCCCTGCCGGGATGAGGTTGAACACGAACAAACTAAATTTACTGTACGTAGAAAAACAATATGCTTCTGAAGTGTTTAACGCGAATCACGAGCGCACCTTAAAGGCCCGTTTCCACTACGAGCGTGGAAAAGAGCATTCTTTGTCTCTTTTATTGATCTTCGATTGAAGCGAGCGGTTAAAATTGAAGCGAGCGCAAAAAAAAGCAATAAAACAAACAAAGAATGCTTTTTTCCACGCTCGTAGTGGAAACGGGCCTTTAAGCTAAATAAGTTACGTAAATTTTATCCACAAAACTCTAACAAAAACATTTACAGCAAATTTAGCACGTTTATTGCTTTGTTTTCGATACAATTTTTATAAAAGAATGCCTTGATTCAGAACGAGATGCACATTCTATCAATTAAGTTTTTTGTTGTAGGCGAGTTGCAGCAAATCTGCGTTTTTAGGTATTTTCCGTTAAACCTTTCCCAATTCGTATACTATAAAGTTAAAAATCTACGAAAGCTTCGCGTTGTTGATATGAATTCAATTCTCGTCAATCGAAAAAACAATTTTAGCATAAGATGGTGCGTAGCTTTTATTTGCATTCTTGAAAAGAATAGCATTTCAAAAAAGTTAGAACCTTTTTGATAAGCTTGATTGAAACTGGATAAAAGCTCATATTCTTGCCATATGGCTGCAACTTAACCCTTTCAAGACTGAATTTATTATTCCCTTCATATTCTATAGAAAAAGTATTTTATCATTTTAAGGCATAAGTTCTAATGTATTTATCAGGAAACTTTAAATATTTACGAATGCAAAGTATAATTGAAGAGCTTAGTTCTAAATGTACCTAAGTCACATAATGTCATTTTGAGAAAATGAGGTTTAAAGTTTTCAAAAACCCTACTTCTAGAATGAAAATACGCTAAGATTTCAAACCTCTGTGCTATTCAAAAAGTGATTTCCGTGCATTATCCTGAAAAGATTTTTTGTCAGAATATTTCTGGCGAGTAAACAAACAATTTTTTCAGCTTATCTCATTTTTTCGAAAATGTGGCTTAGGTACTTTTAGAAGTAGGGCCTTCAATTTAACTGGGTTATATGTGTTCCAATAGACCTTTATGCAATTGTAAATTGGTAAAAAATTGGTCCCTTTAGACTTGACTGAGCCTAACGGGACATATACAGCATGATCCAATAGGCTCGAAAGGGTTAAAATTATTTTCTAAATTAAAAACAGCAATTTTGATTCATTGATTTTTTATTTGATGGCCAATTAATCCAAACGAACTTAATGCATTTTGCTTGTTTTTCGTCAGACCATGTAAACCGTCGTGATCAATAGACCACTCGCCAGACCAACACGTCCTAAAAACTCGTTTCCACTACAAGCGTGGAAAAGAGCATTCTTTGTTTCTTTTATTGATCTTTCCGCGCTTACAATTGAAGCGAGCGCTAAGCAAAGCAAAAAAAATCAATATAACAAACAAAGAATAATCTTTTCCACGCTCGTAGTGGAAACGGGCCTTAAAACAGAAATATCCGGTTAGGTTTCTATTTTTAAAGATAAACGATTAAATTTTTTAGTTTTTCCTTACTGAACATAAAGTTTAAAATTTTAATCTATTAATGTCGAAACACGTCACATTATATACTATCAGCCTGCAACTAAATTTAAATTGACGTGAAGTAAATTTAGATTGACGTTAAACAGCTTGCCATTTTGTTGCGTTCTTGGGAAAGACACTTAACAACACTTTCCCCTGCTCGGTGGTCTTGGCAAGCACTTAGATCAGTCATATATCTATAAAACTAAAAAGCCAAAATAAAAAATTGCAACCGGACAGCAATATCTTGGCATCTCCGGAAGCAGGTCGGGGTAATTACTTGCCCTATGTATTAGCGCCTCCGTCGATTTTCTGCAAGTCAGAAGGATAAATATAGAGATAAAATAAATAAGTCTTTCTTTATAAGATAAAATAAATAAATATATAATAAATAATTACGCTTGTCATTACTTTACATCGTCATTTTGGCAATATTGCAGCTAGATCACTGGGTCACTTGCATGGTATTTGCATGGTATTGCGTAGTCGGCAGCGTGGTCGAGTGGTTAGAGCGCCGTGCTTACAATCAACATGGTCTCCATTCAAACCAACTTGCACCATTCTGTTGTGTTCTTGGGAAAGACACTTTACGGCACTTTCTCATACTTGGTGTGTCTTGGCAAGCAGTTCCAAATTTCAGTCATATTTCTATTTAATTATAAGCGGACAGCAATATCTTGGCATCTCCGGAAGCAGGTCGGGGTAACTGCTTGTCCTTTGTATAACGCCTCCGTCGCTTTCCTGCGAGTCAGGAGGATGGATATAGAAATAAATAAAGTAATGATTTTGCAATGATTTTGCCGATTTTGTCGGTTTTAAAAAAATAACTTGAATAAAAGACAAAAAACTTGTCTTGGGGTGGCAGTAATGTTTAAAAAACGCAACCGTCTAAAAGTAAAATATTGTTTTTTTTTGTTTTTTTCTCTCTTATTATTTTTCTGGTTCCCAAAAAAACAATGAAGGCGCTATACATAAAGCGACTGTCAAGCAATTACCCCGACCTGCTTCGGAGATACCCAAGATATCGCTGTCGAGTTAAAATTTTTTATTTTGTTTTTTAGCCTTTATTTAGAGATATGGCCAAAATTTGAGCTGTTTGCTAAGACTGCTAAGCAGAGGAAAGTGCCGTATTATGTTTTTTGCAAGGGCACACCAGAATGGCTCGAGTAAGTTTTGAACCGTAAACGTATCGATCATTCTCGTTTCGGTCAATAAACTAAGAATTGTTGTACGATTAGTGATTTTCGAATGTTTGCAGTTAGACAAGACTATGCTTGCAAGATAAAGCTAAAAACTGATCAACTTTTTCATAATTTTAAGTGATAACTAAAAAGGATTTCTACATTTTCTCTTAGATTAAGACATTTTTCTGTCAATAGCCAGAAACTGCAATGTTACTGCTTTGACTTTTCAAAACTTTTCCAGCTCACTCTAGTTAGTTACGCTACCTGTAAATTACAAGCCACGATTCATGCACCACTTCATTTTTTCTTCTCCATATACAGTATTCTTCTCTCCGACTTTTGTTTAACCCATTAAACGCATTTGGCAACTTTAGTTGCCAATAAAGTGTGTTCATCCATAATTCGGTCTCTAAAAGCTGAATTTAAGTAACCCTAGTTTTGTTAAAAAAAACTATTCCCAGTAAAAATTTTAATACAAATTCTAAACTAAATTATTTTTGAAAACTCTAAAACAATAACTTTAAACGTGGCCACTAAAAAATTTATGAAAAAATTTTTTTTTCTGTAGTTGTGTTATTCAAACGTCAGAAAACTTAATAAAATCCGGCAAAATTGTAAAAAAGCAATGTTGAATAAGATATTTCAATGCGTATTTGAGCTGAAGACAAAATTTTCTTTCTAAAATTTTTGTTTTGTTTAGAGTTATTGGGGGAGATATTTAAGTAGCAACTAAAGTTGTCAACGGCTTAAAATTAATTCTGAATGAAATTCTTTTAAACTTTGAAAAATGCTGTGATTCTGACTGACATAGCTTATTAACAGTAATTCTAAATTATTTTTTAATTGATTAAATAATATAGGTCAACATCTTATATGATTTATTGTACGTATGATATCTATGTAGCTTTTCATCAGCATTAGCATAATTTTTAGTAAAGAAAAACAAAAAACCTTGCTGTTCAAAAAATATTTCTGATACAAATGAAAGAGTTGATACAAAGTAAGTGTAATTCTATAATAATCTTCAGTATTACATTAATGGAGCAGATGTTCAAGTTTTATTGCTGATAAAAAAGGTTGTAAAAACCATTAAAGTTACATCTTGTGTAATAGGCCTACAATATATGGTAGAATGAATTCTGTTTTAATTCATATACTAATGTTGAAAATTTGATTATAATTTTTATATTGTGCAAAGTTTTAACAGAATTTTGCATTAGTTAATAAAGTTCAAACCTCCAACCTATTCTCCTCAACGGATGCAAAAACGTTTGTAATTACATGTATTTCATTTTTTAGATAATATCCTGTAATTTCTTGACTTTTCCTAATTTGAATTGCTGAATGATTACGTATTTCTATAAGAGGAAAGAGGAAAAGAGGGAGACCAAAGAGAAGATTTTTAGATGTGGTAAAAGAAGATATGGAGGAAGTTGGTGCGAAGGAGATGGACATTGAAGACAGAAAGATGTGGAGAATGATGATACGCTGTGGCCACCCCTGACTAACGGGAAAGGCCGAAAGGAGAAGAAGAAGAAGAATTGCTGAATAAAATGGTACTATTTTTAGGCGCCCCCAACAAGAATTAACGGGTAAAATAGAAGTTTTTTTAGCAAATTTGTGAATTTTTTCTTCTTTTCGCAAGCAGAGCGTGAATTTTTAATTTTACGCCTTTATTAACACTTCAACTGCCAGCGCGATTTTGAAATTTATTACCCCAGACAAAAATGTTTTTTTGCATATTTGGTTCAAGTTTGCCTTATAAACATGCTAGATACCAAATACCTTTTTTCTCTAACCAACAATACTTTGACAAAGCCCTGAAACGAATTATCACTGTTACCAAAAATTTGGTGCCAACACTATTTGAAAATGCCGTGTTACCATTTATTAGTGACACGGCAATCAAAGTGTTAAGTGACATGAGTTTTACCAATTTATTGGCTTGCGTGACCAAGCGAATTACGTCGTTTTATTTCATGTAAATCGCATTTTCTTTTTTTGAGCTTTTGACGATTGCTTGAAAAGACATTACACATATACTGTACATTCTGTTGTATAAAACAACTGCTGTTAGACTGCTTGAATACCAATCTAGCCAACAAAATTTAATCTTTACACTAAGCATTTTTTATCAAAACTTTCCGATAACCATTTATTCGTGGGAAAAAAATTAAATTGACTAGTTAACATGTTAGCTCTTATGCTGACGCCTTCATAAAATTAAACAACTTACTTTTTATAATTGCATTTCACTTTGCTTTCAAAGTAACGGGCTTTTTTTTTGTTAAAATTTTCCTTACAATGAAAAATCCAACGTATTTTTATGCATAAGTTTACTTGTTTTACTTACTAAAGTCTGAGATGTACAGAAATTACTTCTTTACTCCAAAAAAATTTCAACCCAAAGTTTAATGGCGTTTAATGGGTTAATTTCTTTTTTTATTTTATACGAACAAGGTGCCGCGGCAAAGCTTTCTATTGTATTGCTTCTTCATTATTTTGTGACTGTCTTGACGTCTGACATTGTCCCCATCTTGTCATTCTTGATAGCAGCTTAATTGAGTTTTTTGTTTAAAATGTAATTTAAATGATGATACTGATTAAGAATAAAACAGAAATAAATGAAGTAAAAATATTAAATAATTAATGTAATATTCCACGAGCAAAAAGACGAAATCGATATGACCAAACATAGCTTTGCTTTTCTTAAAACCCGTCAAAGCACGGCATTAAATGTTTATTATTTTTAGTCATCTTGCTCCTTACTGTAAGCTATTTTAATAACAATGACTTTTCTTAAGTCGAAGAAAAGTACGTTATCATAAAATGTTTTTCGTTTAAAAACTGAAGCAAAAAAACTCCTAAATTTTGTCGTGTATAAAAAATCTAAATTGATTTATTTGCAAATTTTATTCATCACACTCTCTCTAGAACCATTTAAATACTGTACACCAGTCATTACTGGCACAGTTTGTTAAATGCGCCTGAAATGCGAGATTTACGTGATGCCGCAACTATGCGACATTTCTGGAAAACATGCACCAAAACATGAATAATTTCGTAAAAAAAAGAAATAGACAAATCGACCTTTTAATAACTATCACACACGTCACACACTAAAGCTTCGACCTCATTATTGATATTTTACATGAGAGAAAACGACAAGTTCTGATTTTCTTTAATTCAGCAAACCTTTACTTCATCAAAACTCTTTTGCAAAAAAGCAGCACAAACAGCCTTACTTTATCAAGCGTCGTCATAGAATGGTAACGAAATCGATTTTATAAAGTAGGCTAGGTAAAACATTATCAATTAACACATTTAAAATCGAGCAATGATTAGTCGCTTAAACATAATACAAAGAACAAACTGTTTTCGAAAAAATTAAGATTTTCGAAAAGCTATGAAAATAAAACAAAAAAAACGAGTTTTCTAGTTGCTACAAAGCAAACTTTTAATTTGATTACTTATGCTAGCTGTGACATAAGCAGTTATAGTTTTGTACATATTTTTGATTTATTTACTTTATATTTTAATGCTGTGCGTTTTTCGGTTAATCTTTCTTCAAAGTAACAGTTTGCAATGACGTCATAATTTTTTTCTTTTTTTCTCACCTTTTTCGTTTTGCGCGACATTAAATGTAAAAGTATATGAAAACTATTAAAGCTGAAATATATGTATGTTATTAAAATCAAATTTTCACCAACTCTTTTTTGTACAGCTTAATCTACTCATGAACACTTATTTGGCTCTTTTTATATTCATTAAGAGTCACCATGGTAGATCAGCAGCATGAACGCGTTTAAGAACTTATCGTAAAGTGTCTTAAAAGGTACAACAAAGATTAATCCGTTTAGCTGAACAGTAAACTTACGTGCTTCTCCTCAAAAGTTAGAGTCTTATCACACTGAACTATCCCTATGACCAAAAAACACAAACTTTTTCAAATTTCTGGTTTACGGATCGGCAAAATACCGGCAACGAACCCAATCAGGATTATTTCACTGACTAATACAACTCCCTAAACGTTTTTTCTTAATTGACTTTGATTACTTAACTGGTTGTCTTTTCAACCGAATTATAGGTTACAACTATTAATCGCTCTAGATGTAGAACAGGGCTTCTTAACTTTTTTACCATTACGGTCGAAAACATTTAAAACGCAATTGTTGTGGCCCACTATCGAAACATGCAAGGTAATGACCGAAAAAAAAATCTGAGTAAGTTCTTTGTTACGCAGAACTTTAAAATAACCAAAGAAATGGACGGAACCAAAACTCTTTAAGAGTTTTTTAAATTAAAAAAAAAATCTCCAAATGGTGAAACAACAAGGAGGCGCTTAGCCAACAAAAGATGACGATTCTTTTTACTTTTCACCAATTTTGCGGCGACAGCTTTGGGCATATTAGGTGGCACAATAAAAAACCACCTCGACTTAAAGCAGGGGTGACGAACCTATTGGTTGTCGCGAACCGCTTCGTCAGTTCCAGCTGAGCAAGCGGGTCTTACAAGATTTTAGTCTTACTATAAAACCTTTTTTTCTATAATTTAAACAGATAAAACGCCCTTATCAGTTATATTAAAAGTGATAAGGAACAAGATAAAATAAACCAATTTTACTAAAAACTTTAGTATATCAAATTTTTGGTTTAAAGTTTAATTTTTATTAGAAATAAAAGCGCGTTAAAATCATAGAACCCAATCAAAAAAGGATTTGTAACACAAAATTATAAATCTTTTAGAAACGAAAAAAGAAATTAATTAACAACAGTAATGAACAACAAATATAAATAACAAAAACCGAGTTTGTCTTCTAAAACTGCCACTCAACGAAGACTCTGGTGGGTACGCTAAAAATTTTCTTAAATAAATGCAAGAAATCAAAGTTACAAAAATATACACAGAATAGTCGAAAAATCAATGCGAATCATATAGCTGAAGTTATTTAACGCGCTATTGAAACATGAAATAATAAAAAGTAGCAAAGAAACATTTTATAAACAATTAATATAGCTTACCAATATAACTCTAAGACTTGGGGGCGTGGCAATCTTCCCCCAGTCTTAAAAATTTGGGCAAAATCAGTATTTTTTGGGCAGCGACAAGAAATATTTGGAAAAAACAAAATTTTTTGGGCACTGAAAACTAAGGTTTACGGACTATTGTCTAAAAACAGTTATTTAAATTGACAATTGTTCGAAAAATAACGCCAAATGCAGTTGTCTGAAAATTTTTATTTTATAAACACTCATTTTGCTTTTTTTATAAATACCTAACCCTAACCTTAACCCTAACCCAAACCGTTGCTTTCGAATAATTGTCCGGATACGGAAAACGAACTACCCCTGCAAAAAAAGTTTCCAAAGCAGGAAAACGATTAAGATTTGAGGTAAAGACTTTTTTTGAGATTATTACGTTTTTGAGACAAAAGTCAAGAAATTAGAGACAGTTTCAAAATGATAATCTTTTTTTTGGTCTTTACCCTAAATTTGGGACGAAATTTCATATATCCGTAAAGTGCTAGAAGATCATGATTAGGGCAAGTGTCAATAAAAGTTGGACAAAATTGTATTGCACCCTTAAAATCTTTTCGGCTGGGACGACTATGACCAAAAGTGAGATTTTTAAAAACTTTTGGCTTTACTAAGCGCTTAATATTAAGTCTCACTGACAATGTGGCAATTCTCAACGCCAAGCTAAGATTTTCGTCTGTAAAAGTTGATCTGTGACGACTTTTTGTGCTGTTCAATTTAAAAAAGAATTATTCACGTAGGTACGTGCCTCCAAAAACTGATGACCATTTCAAAGGGTAAGCTTCCACGTTTAACAACTCTTCCTTTGATGTAAACACAAAAGAATTCAAGCAATGATTTGTTTAAGTATCAACACATGGCTTTTAGCGTGTCATTACTCTGCAGTTTTATGACTTCGAGTTCAAGCTCAGGAGGTGCAAAGTGGGTGTAACATTGAAGAGATAGAAACTAGATCAAGCTCCAGCTGCTTTCTTTTGACATCCTGAAATCTAGGGAGTTAATTTTGTCAAACGGTTTCGCGGACCGCAAGTTCGTCACCCGGACTTAAAGTGAAGACCAAGAAAAAAAGCTTCTTTAGCCGGCGAAGTGCATTCCTGTTGTTTAACAATTTGAACATGTTTTGTTTGTCTTCAACTTAAGCTTTAGAGCGATAGGTCAGTGTAACAACACTCTGACTTGGGAGCCGAAGGACGCGAGTTCGATGCTCAAGCTATCTGACTAATTTCTGTCATGTCCTTGTGAAAGGAAAAACATGTCCTTAAATGCGGTTACCCTGCTTACTTACAACAGCGACACCACTTTAAAAACAAAAGCAGAATAAAGTCTAGCGCGGCCATACAAAAAAGTGTCTTTTAAATTATGCTTTCCAAAATGCCCAGAGCTGCCACCGCAAAGTAGATGAAAACTAAAAAAAAACGGTTTTATACATCTTAGGATAGAATAATCGATTTAAAGCGGCTCAGTAAAAAGTATACAAAACACCTGAAAGACCTTCGCGGCGAGCAGTGACTCACGGATCAACGGTTAAGAAGCACTGTTCTAGAACCTTCGACTTATACTCGCACGCAATCATGTCGTGTGTTTCCACTGTCTTTCAAACTTTCAAGTATTTAAATGCCAGTATCACAAACTTGATTTTTTTCATTTCAAAAAAATTCATTAACGTTAAAAAACTTTCAATACTTATTTTTAATACTTTTATGACGATAAATTGTACCACAACTAGCGGTCGGAAAGTCTATTCTTTACCGTAACGGGTTTGATTCAGAATTTTAATTACCAACAACACCTATTCTTCGACAGAATAACAGCTTTTTTTCATAGACAAAACGATGCTATAAATAAAAAAAGAGCTAAGACTGTTAAAATCTGCGCTTATAAAGTGGACTAAACTTTAATGAATCATCCAATGCAAAAACAAAAAACAAAAACAACTAGAAGATTAGGGTTTTTTGCAAGATATTTTGCCCAATCGCAAAAATCAGTTTCAAAATAGTCCGCAAAAAATGATTTTCTCATAAAAAAGCCATTTATGAGTGATTTCTTTCTTTCTGCGGTAACGTTTAATTAGTCATTTAAAATGCAAATCTCAATTACCACGTCACTGATGTAATAAAATTGCTCAATTTCTGAAGCCCATAAACAAAAAAAAAAAATGAGCTATACACTTGAAGTCACAATGAAGCACGCAAAGATAGAACCTTTGAAAAAAATGTAATTAACAAGCTATTTTACTTTTAATTGCAATATTGTATCTCGGTTTCGATAAAATAATATTTTTATTTTTTTTTATTACTTTATTTACTGAGGGTTACGTTAATCAAAATGCTTATTAGTAAATGTAAGTTGATTTATGGCCAATCAAGAAGTTATAGAGCAAATATTACGAAATGAGATTTTTTTTTGCAAATATTTACATGCGAAAATTAAACTACAATGGTTGGCCAAAACATAATTTACTTTTATCGAATATCTACATTGTGCAAAATGTCCGAGTGCATATTTTAAAGATATTACGTTTTTAACATCGAATCCAGTGTTGTGCGTTGACGGCGTTATTGTCGGCGACAATTTTTTGGTTATGCCGACGCTTACACAGCAAATTTTTTTGATGAAAAAGTTGTCAGAGTAAACTTTTTACTCATTTTTACCGTCAAATTTTTTATACTCCCTTTAAAAATTTGAATAAAATAAAGTTGATTATTACCGGAAAACTTATCTGTGGTCGCGTAAAAAATATAAAAAAAATCTGCAGTGTGGAACTGAAATTTTATTTATAATCTTTTGTGTGACGTCCATCAAAACTGCCTTCACAACTAGTAATTGTGGTTGCTGTCACATTCCTGCTTTGAGCTCGAGGCTGATTTAGATGCAGCCTCGCATCGCACGAAAATATCCTCTTCACACAATAACAACTTGAATTTAGAGGCGTACAACTGCACGGTTTTAATTAAAAGTTTGCGAAATCAGGAAAAACTTAACAAAAGTTTAAAACAGTCCAAATCGCAAGAGTAATTAAGTCGAATTTTATTTATTTTTTTTTTTTAATTTTATTTTAATCTCTATATTTATCCTCTTGATTCGCAGGAAAGCGACAGAGGCGCTAATACATAGAGTAGCCAATTACCCAGACCTGCTTTTGGAGATTCCAAGATATTGCTGTCCGCTTGTAATTTAATAGAGATATGACTGTAATTTAGAACTGCTTGCCAGGACCACCAAGCAGGGGAATGTGCGGTAAAGTGTCTTTCCCATGGACACAACAGAATGGCGCAAGTGGGTTTTGAACTGAGACCGCGTTGGTCACGAGCCCAGCGCTTTAACCACTCGACCACGCTGCAGACAATTTATGTAACTTCAGTGTCATTTTAGTATAATCTACTATTACAAACATATAGTAAGAATGGTCAAGTCAATCAACAAGCAAGTGCCGACAGACCTGTTTCGTCCTTATTAGAACTCGTCAGGACACTACAGCTTGTTGTTGACCCCAGCTGAAAAAGTTGAAAAGTTAAACAGCTGGCACAACTTTCTGTTTGTGGTTTTTACACCTCAAACATCCAGTTGTGGACCTGAACGCTGGGTAGGTAGTACAACGAAAACAATGTTCCACCAGCGCAACTGCAAAAGACACCGCTAAGCCGCAAGGGCATACTGGCGGCGGTTCCGATATGCTAACCACATCGAGTTAGCTAACCCGTATCCGTGTTAGCTAACTCGATGTGGTTAGCATATCGGAACCGCCGCCAGTATGCCCTTGCGGCTTAGCGGTGTCTTTTGCAGTTGCGCTGGTGGAACATTGTTTTCGTTGTAAAATCTACTATTCTTGACAGTCTAGTCTAAGCATACATAAATTGATCTGGTAAAACTGAGTTAATCTGTACGTGAACAATAACAAACGATCACTATCGAGATTAACTCTCAGGGGCATATACAGTATTTCTAACGCTGAAGACGCCTTTTGTGTTTTCTGTGTGCGAAACTTGGACAATAAAGTTTATTGTTATAAAGCTCCATTATCTGAAACAGTCTGTAATTGCCTTTTTCAATTAAACGTAAAAAAAAGGTGTCAGGATATAAACAGTAATGGCTTTAATAGGGTGCGAGGAGCCTTAATAGTCCCCTAAAATAGATCAAAAAGCGGCCCCCCTACACAAGAAATTGCTCTATTTTTACAAAGGAGCACTAGGACGTCGATGGCAAGTCAAAATAAAAGAAAAAATTTTTTGAAAAAAATGCCTCGGTAATTGACAACATTTTGCACGCTATATACTACTACAATTTGAAGTGAAAGTACAGTACATGCTACTGCTACTACAAAATCGAAGATCTTTTTTTTTAGAGAAAACCATGACTTTTGGAGAAAAATTGGGAAAGCTGAGATGGATTTGAAGTGAAGACCTTTTTTTAGTGATGTCTTTGCTTTCATATACTAAAAACCGCTTCAGCTATCTTTTTTTGGCACACTGAATAGTGGCCCCCACTTACTTTTCTTGCACCGGAAACCCCTTTTTGTAAGGCCATCACTGGATATAAGAGTAACATCGTGTGATAGCAATTAGTCATTCTTATTCTTGAATTAGTGCGTAAGGCTGTGGAACTTCGTCATATTGATCTGTTCGTGATAGAAATGATTGTGCTAAGTACGAATTTTTTTTAAAAACATATTGTGTGGCTTCAGATACTGTTATACCACGAGAGAATAAAGGTTAGCTCGGAATGGCTGATTTTTAAATAACCAAAGAATCTCTAAATAGACGAAGTTTGGTGCCCAGAAGCTATTTTTTAAAATCGCGCTAAGACACGGGCGCTTAAGGGCTTGTTTCGACTACGAGTGTGGCATGGAGTATTCTTTGTTTGTTTTATTGATTTTTTGCTTAGCTTAGCGCTGGCTTGGATTTTAAGCACTGAAAGATCAATACAAGAAACAAAGAATGCTCCATTTAATGTTCGCAGTGGAAACGAACTTCAACTTTTTATTCATCGCGAACCAAATTTTGCCTTCAATTTTATCAAAAGCTGCACACACTTTGTAATTAAAATGATCACCTTTTTATTATCTTGAATTGAATTGTAGATATGGATCTTAGTTCCTAGGGAGTTTTATTCAAAAGTACCATGCTGTAGCTAAAGTTAAGACCACAAAAAGGTCATCACTGATGAAAAAGGTCGCAGGGCAAAATATTTCTAACATGATCAATTTTTTTAATCTTCATTTTAATAACAACTGGATATTTTTTCCATTAGGAAATAAAATTCGTTCCTCAAATTTAATTGAAGTCAAAAAAAAGCTCATCACTTGGCCCTGTCCACGTGCTTTTTTTATTAATAAAACCAAGAACCTCTTGCTGGGCACAAAATAATTGTTTCCAAGTATTTTGCGCGCCGTCAGATTGGTTCAAAAGCACTCCAATATAATAATTCAAGCTGATTAAAGGCCCGTTTCCACTACGAGCGTGCAAAAGAGCATTCTTTGTCTCTTTTATTTATCTTCGATTGAAGCGAGCGCAAAAAGAAGCAATAAAACAAACAAAGAATGCTTTTTTATACTACGAGCGTGGAAAAGAGCATTTTTTGTCTCTTTTATTGATCTTCGATTGAAGCGAGCGGTTAAAATTGAAGCGAGCGCAAAAAAAAAGCAATAAAATAAACAAAGAATGCTCTTTTCCACGCTCGTAGTGGAAACGGGCCTTTAAGCATCTAATTAAAGATTTCGCCGAGTGCGCAGCCGTGCGGTAAGGACTGAGGCAGTTGGAGGCGCGGTAACATTAATTCCACAAGTTAAACGTTGAAACGTTGTTCATACGACAAAGTTTAAAATGAACTTTGATCAACCAGCTTAAAATTAAAACGTTGTTTATATAATACTGAATAAGGTTTGGTCGCAATCATTACTAGCAGTCATGTATATGTTTTTAGCAGCAATAGTAAAAATTTGTTAAGGATTAAGGATAAAATTTTATACCGTAATTTTAAAGGTTTTATACAATTATTCTCCTTTGTAAACAAGACTCATATAGAAAATTTTTGGCCTCACTCATTCGTATTGTTTTTTGGTTTCAATAATTTTTAATTTATTATCTAAGCTAACTATTACTGTATAAATAGTTTTTCTACTCCATAGAATCAGGTATTACAATTTTTATCTAAAGCCTCACAGAAAATTAAAGAAAAACGATGCCAAAGAGTCGAAAGAAAAATTGATGAATAGCCCTTACAAAAATCTCCAAAAAGACTCTTGCATAAACCTAATTAAAGCCTTTTTAAGAGAAAATGCTTTAAATAATTTTGATTTAAACAGCTTACCAAATAAAAATCTAAAATCTTTATTTTGAAAATATAATACTTCTATTCCTCACAGTGCCGCTGAGAACGCTTTTCTCCACGAATAAAAACGTTTTAAGATCAAAAAGAAAGCCCCTGATTGAAAAACATTTTGAACTATCACTTTACGCAAGAATAAAATTAAATAAGGCTATTTTAATGGTTTTAATATAAAAAATATCTTGCAATAATTTTTCGTACATGAATTTTATGAAATTGGCTATAAAGTTAACGCTGACACCAGCGCCGTCAAGTCTTTGTTGACGCGCACAACATTGATCGATTCCAATCTCCATTTAATTCAAAACTGCATAATCGTATTATTTTTTTGCGTAAAATTTTTTTAACGAGCAGAACTTAAATTGCGACATCAGTAAAACCTTCGAATTCATCGCAATTGCAAAAAAGCAAACACCAGGGTTTGTTCTTAATATAAATCAGCCGATACAAGTTCGTCCTAATGCTACCTTTAACTTTTTTCAAAGCAGTAAACCATAACTTAAACTTTTGCTTATGCGTAGTTCAAAAAGTGGAAAATCCGACAAATTTTTCCATATATTTGTCCTCGGCTTGGCCGAGTGGTTAGTGGCGATTGATATAATCTTAATTCAACTGTGATCAACTCTCTCCGTTGTTGTCTTCTTGAAAGCAGCACCTTGCGACACTTTCCTTTACTTTACGGTCTACACCAGCAGCCCAAAGTAAAGTATCTTTATATAAAATACTAAAAAAAAATATGAAATACTTTCAACCTGGCGGCAAATTTTTGTAATTTTCAGAAGAAGGTTAGCGTAATGGCTCTTCGTTTAACGCCTATGACGTTGTTCTGCAAGTCGGGAGGATAAATTTGTGATTAGAAGCGAACGACCGGAACATTGAACCTGCGACATTCCGATTGCTGTGCTTTAATCTCGCTTTTATCTAACGTTGTTCGCAAAGGAACTCTAACCTATTAACAATTAAAATCAGCAAAAAATGAAAGCAAATAGGATAAAGTGTAAGAGTTAAAAACAAAATTCTAAACAAAACTTAACAAATTTAAAAAATTGCTTAAAAGTATTTTAACATTTTAGCATTTTTTTTACAAGCTCAAACTATAAAAAACAAGTAAATAAAGCATAAAAGGTGAATGCTTTCTGCTTGTGCATTAGCAGTGAAAAGGGTTTTCACTGCAATATCTACAATCCGTTTTAGTTGATTTTGCAACACCTAATCAAGCGTCAGGCATGCGCTATATTACACAAGGAGACATACGAAATACTGCTAGACTACCGGTAAATCAAATATTGCCTTGTAGTTTTTGTTATTGTAGATGAGGCGGTTCAACATTTTTTTCGACGCTATTTTTAGGGTGGCATAATTCTTCCCTATTTTCACGTACTTTCTTGTCAGGCCTGAATCACTTGCTTTTCTCGCAACAAAACAATAATTATTTCATTTTCAGCCAATCACCCACGCTTATGATTGATCCAATTTTACTGACATTCTGCCTCGTAATTCTTTTTACGAAATTTTAAACCGTGTCATATATACCATAAGTTTTCATAAAATAATTTTGCATTTGTAGTCTACACAGCTCCTTGGTATTTTCGTACACACAGGTACACTACCAACTAATACACTAAGTTGATGGCGACTTTATTGGTTTTTCAAAAAGTTTGTTTAAGGTTTTTAGATAAAAGGCTTTTCAAAAAGCTTAGATTTTAAGCGCGGAAAGATGAATAAAAGAAACAAAGAATGGTGCATTTCATGTTTGTAGTAGAAACGAGTCTTAACTGCTATTACCATCAAAAGCAGTATTTCTCGATCTTTTTTCCCTTGCGGCCCCTATTAGAGTGTTGAGAAAATTTCAGGACCACATGAACAAAAACTAAAGATTCTGTGCAACGGAAAATGCATGTTATTTGCAAAAGTAAAGTAAATGTCGATTCCAACTAATGACTAGATTGCGGTTGGTGTCTGTGCATCAGCTTATCAAGTTGAACTTCCAAACCTTGGTTCAGCTTCTGGCGTAAGTCTCTTTTCTGTTTAAATCTGCTACAAATTACATTTTTCTATTAGTACAGTACATCATTTGCAGCAGAAAATTCCGTCTCAACCAATCGGGCGGTGGAAAAACTTTGCAAGTATGGAACAACCTTATCAAAAAGCAAGCGATGCGAGGGTTTAACTTTCAATCAATTCCTCTCTTTCAATTCTCCCCATCAATTCGTTATTCTTTTTTAGTTCAAGAAGTTCTACAGCTATAATAGGATCAATGCCTTGCTGACTTAAGGCATCAAAATGTACATTGTAATTCACGTTGGTGGGTATATCTTAAAATCTTTTTTTGATATCCTCCTTCAACTTTTGCGAGTGGTCAGTACAGTTTTTCACGACTTTTGAGTTTAGAGCAGTTTTAGTTAAAATGCAAAAAAGGTTAACTTATTCTTTTGCAGATGGATCTTTCAGAGGTTGGTTTGTTTATAAAAATGCACACCGCCTTAGCGCAGTCTAAAGGCCCGTTTCCACTACGAGCGTGGAAAAGAGCATTCTTTGTTTCTTTTATTGATCTTCGATTGAAGCGAGCGGTTAAAATTGAAGCGAGCGCAAAAAAAAAGCAATAAAACAAACAAAGAAGCCTTCAAGGCCCGTTTCCACTACGAGCGTGGAAAAGAGCATTCTTTGTTTGTTTTATTGCTTTTTTTTTGCGCTCGCTTCAATTTTAACCGCTCGCTTCAATCGAAGATCAATAAAAGAGAGAAAGAATGTTCTTTTCCACGCTTGTAGTGGAAACGGGCCTTTATACTGCGCTCATTTTCTCTATTTATGTAGAATTTGAGCAATTTTGGTACAAATTCGGACTTTTTGGAATCAGCGCTTGCTGGCTCGAAGCCAAGTACGAGGTGCATTCAATAAGTTTCCAGACTTTTTTTGTACAGGCATTTATAATTGCCGTAAACTCGAGATATTTCAGTATGTTGTTACTATACTCCTTATGAGATGATTGACCAATTTTTTCTTGTTTAGGTGCAAATTTATAGCTACAGTAGGAATTAGAGTACACCTTACTAAATCCTGATTGTCACAGCTGGTGAATTTCAAAAATGCAATCTGGACGTGAGGACACATTAGAAGAACGATATGCGATCAAGTTCTGTTTTAAACTTGGAAAAACTGCCACGGAAACGTATGGTATGCTTCAGACTGCTTATGGACCATCTTGCATGAATCGATTATCAGATTTTCAGTGGCACAAGAGATTCAAGGAAGGCAGGGAATCCTTGAGGGATGATGAGAGATGTGGGAGGAGTAGGGAAGTCAGAACATCAGAGATGATTGGCCAAATAAACGATTTCATGAATAGGGACCGTCGTGTTTCTATAGAGACACTAAGCGCACAGTTTAATGTCAGTGTGGGAGCTGTACACAAAATCATTCGTGAGGAACTGAAGATGCGGAAGATTTGCGCGAAGTTCGTCCCAAGAGTGCTCCGGGAAGATCAGAGAGAAAGACGTTGCAATGACAGCAAGGAGATGGTCGAGCTCATTAATTCAGATCCCCAAGTTCTTGATGCCCTGGTAACCTGCGATGAAAGCTGGATCTCCCAGACCCAAGAAGGCCAGACAGAGCAAGTCCACCCAGAAACTCATGATGATCCCTTTTTTTGACAGCATGGGCATAATCTACATTCACTGGGTTCCTACTGGAATCACAGTCAACAAGGAGTACTATATTGAAGTTTTAAGGGAGTTCAGGAAGACATTCCGTCGGAAGAGGCCAGAACTCTTCGAATCAGGTCAGTGGCATTTCCATCAGGACAATGCCCCAGTCCACAAATCCATCCTCGTCACAGACTATTTGACCCAGATGGGCATCAAGACGGTTCCCCATCCTCCCTACAGCCCGGACCTTGCTCCCTGCGACTTTTGGCTATTCCCAAAGCTCAAGGAAAACCTCAGAGGCAATCGTTATTCCACAATTGAGGACATGAAAGAGGCTGTGACGAGGGTCCTAAACACGCTCACACAAGAAGACTTCCAGGGGGCTTTCCAGAAGTTGTTGGAACGGTACAACAAGTGCATTGATGTCGGAGGAGAATACTTTGAAGGGGACTAGAGTTTTTTGTGTGTACGGTTAATAAAAGTGTCCATACCAAAAAAGTCTGGAAACTTATTGAATGCACCTCGTATTATAATAACAAATCTTTCGGGTTGCTTCACCTAGCCGTCATTTTTTGAACTTGTTAAACTTTGTGAAAAAATCAAAGATAACTTATATAAAAAATGCTGCTGCCTGAATTACACTCTAGCTGAACTGCACTGAATAAATTACGAGTAGGTGCTCCGAAGCATTATTAATACGTGTGGAACAATAATCATAGTTAGGTTTGTAAACTGTAACAATTTTAAAAAAGACGGAACCAAAATAAAGCAAATTGAAGAGACATGAAATCTTGATAATCCTATTTGCTCAAAGAAAATATGTTTCAAATTAATTTGAAAAAAACTCATTGATTGAAAAAAAGAAACACGGAACATTTTATTTAACACTATAGAAGCGATAAGTAGTTTCTCTACCTAAAAGAATCTTAGTGCTCACTTTTAGCCGACCGACGCATTTAGTGTTAAACAATTTCTAAATTATTTGACTTTTTAAAAACTATGCAGTGTGCGCTTACATAACATTTCATAGTGTGCGTAGTTTTCTCGGGCTAACTCCAGGCCCACTTTAAAAGAATCTCAGGCTCACATTGAGAAACGCTGGTCCAAAGGTCTTACCAACAAACCACACTAAATTTTAAGCTTTCAAATTTGTAAACATACTGTTCTAAAGCAATTGATATCTTTTCTGCATAAATCATTTACTATTCAGTCAACCAACCGCGTTATTCTAAACTCATAGCTATTGTAGTAGCACATTCAAAAATCGGAAAAAGAACTGCTATTCATTTGCTCTAATTGTTTTCACCAGGCGAAGTTACGTGCAGGAAGACTACAAAAACAATTCCGATGACTACATTATACGGTATTTATAGAGGAGATTTATCAGTCTACGTGATGTAACTTTGTTTCGGTGTGCTTGGCATATATTACAAACATGGATGGAGGCCGATATGGTAAACTGGTGTTTGCCAAGAATTTTCGCGCGACCTCACATACAATGTATTGAATGTATGTTACAAAAAATTACAAAAATTCACATGCATCATCACTGAACAAACATCACACACAAAAAAAACTTTTGACAGCATTTGTCCTGTGAAAGTCAATTAAAAAAGAAATATTTTACAAAAAAAGGTCATCACTTAAATTGCCGAAAAACACTTTTTGATCGCAATGTCGGGTGAAAGACAACTGAAAACCAAAAACGTTTGTCAGTTTTTCCGCCAAATAAAAAAAATTTAGAAGAAACTTAAAACGTAAAAACAATCACTAATCTGAGCAAGCACTTTACAAAAATGTAACGAGCGTAATCATCACAATTACATCTTAGCTGAATTTTACTTATTTCTCACCTACTTTTGAAAAGTTAAAAAAATAATTTGGACTGAGTTTGCTGTCCGAACATATTTCTAGAATATATTTACCTGGTTTGCCCTGAAAAAAAATTCGAATAACTGTTAAGCCTTTTAACAATTTCTCACAGATTCAATAAACTAATTCTTACTAAATACTATTGGAAACGCGTTTGGCATTGCTATGTTTGTTATAATGTTCGAGAATTCAAGTCATAGCTTTTTTCAATAACCATCCCACGCGATTTCCTTTATAATTTAATCAAAGAGCGCTCATTGGTATCACGTGACAAATCTAAGCTTTCTAGTTTACGTAAGCAGGTTCGTACAAAATAAGAAATTTTAAGTTTGTAGATACTATTAGTTTCAGTAGTTAATTAATTTGGCAACTTGATTAAATTTTTTTCTTGTAAATATTTTTTGAAAATATTACTAAGTAAGAAAATTAAATTTACTTCCAAATTTAACAACTGAATAACAAAAAATAAATACACAACAAACTGTTCGTTTTAGCTGAATTAAAATCTTTTTTTTACCAGCAAGTAGGTTAATTTCATATTCTTAATAATATTACCTGTCCCAATAAACAGTTTTAAAGAAAATTGTCAGTTAAGCAATATATTTTCTTTGGTGAATTTTGCGCATGAAATGAGTGCAATTTTTATGATTGTGAGTGGATGATCTTCTGTGGGGTTACCGAATTTTTTTTTGGGTTTCCATAACAGAGTAAACACGGAGCTCTCCAGGAGAAGCGCGAAAGTTATTGAATGTTGCACGTATTCTGTGATATAAATGCTTGTTAATTTAATGAACAAGATTATGCACTGGATCGTAAGCAAGGGTTGTAAAAAAGTAAATGGAACTTTAGCAATTAATTATTTTTTATCAATCACTTAATTTTAATTGGTGTTTTAACTAATGAATAATTGAAAGGCTTAGTTCTAAATGTACCTAAGTCACATAATGTCAGTTTTGAAAAAATGAGGTTTAAAGTTTTCAAAAACCATGGCAAATCAGAGTAATGATGGAAAAAACCTGAATGGTTTTTTATTACATTGATTATGTATCTCTCTCTATTTCAACAACTTTTTAGAATTTTATTATGACTTTATAAGGAATTAAAGCTTGTTTTGCAAATTGGACTAGGTAATTTTATTGTAAATTTTGTTTTACAAGTTCTTTTCTACCAAATCGACGGTATAGTTAGGCAGAAAAAGTCAACCACATGTAATAATAATGATAATATGCATTCTACTTTTTATAGAGTGACATACCAGAGAAGAATTTAGGATCTGGGAGAAATAAAAAATTAAGTGATGAAAAGTTAATTTTCCGAAAATTTTCGTAGCCAAACTAAAAAAACATAAAAAAACTTTTCCATGATCTGTTAACTAAAAGCTAAATCAATATAAAGCTATTAAGTAGAAATTTTTTAAAAAAATGTTTCCGAATGTCAATGGATGAGTTGGTGCTTTGTGACTCCAATAGAATGCTATGTAACTGAATTAAATTAGGTTATAGACTGAAATCAAAAGCTCCAAATTAAACGTTATGATTTCCAATTAATTTTAAAATAATGATTAAAATAATAATACAGGTAAACCTAATGCAAAAATAAGTTATTTAATAAGCCTGCCTATAATGAAAATGAAAGTTATTACTTCAATATAATGCTTGCGTTACTCGTATATCATTAACCTTTGACAAACTTTCAAAAGCTCCTATTTCAAGTTTTATTGACAAAAGTAAAAAAAAATTTGTTCAGGTAAGACTGCTTTGCAGGTCGAGCCTTCAAACAATAGGAAAATAATAACCTATCAAGTGTGTATAGGAATTTTTGACCTAAATCAGTTGGACTTCCGTACTTCTAGAAGAAAAATGCGCTAAGATTTCAAACCTCTGTGCTATTTAAAAGGTGATTTCCGTACATTATTCTGAAAAGATTTTTTGTCAGAATATTTCTGGCGAGTAAACAAACAATTTTTTCAGCTTATCTCATTTTTTCGAAAATGTGTCTTTGATACTTTTAGAAATAGAGCCTTCAATTGCAATTAATTGTCAATTGATCAATAGAAAACACTATTAGCTTTGACTTCAAGTGCATCTATCACTAAAAAAAACAAAAAATATTCTGAAGCTTTGTTGTGCCTGCAAACTTTTTATGTTTTGATAAAACAGTAGTATTAACTGTTGACGTTTATATTATTTTTACTTATACAAGCATATCAATTCTATTTTATTGGTTTTAATAAAAAAATGTCAATTGATTACAATAACTTTTTAATTTATTGCAGTTAACTTTTTAATTTATTGCAGATACAGTTAATAGCCATCAATTAATTGGATCAATTCATAGCAATTAACTTTTTTCAACCCCTGATCGTAAGCCTAAAGCTAATATTGAAATCAAACGAAGATTTGAAAAGCTTTTTTTCTAGTCTTTATTTCAATGTCAAAGGTAACTATAGCTTTTTGGTTGTCGATTTAAAGTAAAAACATTTTTTATTTAAGTAATGAAAAACTTGTTCGCCTGTTAATTTAAAATAAATGTGTTTTTACTGTCTCTAATAGAAATTGGGCGCAAAGTTTTACAAGTGAAGGCATATACCACCGCCAAAACAATTTGAACCTTTGTTATATATTATCATTTGCAGTTTTCCTAAAGTTTAACTAAACTTTGAGGTTATTCGCTGTTTGCAAGTAAACACTACGACTTGGATGTTAACTGGCTTGTAATTACATAAAAAAGATCTTACTATTCAATTTGAGTATGTGAAGCTGTGCCCTGGGGAAAGGTTCTGACATGAGGCTATGATATTTACATACAAAATGATGCTACGGTCATCAAATATAATATTTTGTAAAAAAACAAAAAAAGATTGGCCGAAAACATTTATTTTCGGATTTAATATGGTACGGCACAAAACAACTGCCTTTTACAGAATCTCTACTTTTAGTTTGGCAAAACACACATAGAAAAATATAAAGCACATAACCATATTTATCTTAAATTTAAACCATTGTATTGTTATCAAATAAATTTTAAGGTAGAATTTGAATTATGGAAAAAAGCGAAATCAGCAAGTTACCGCTGACAAAGTTGTTCAAGTTGCCACCTGCCAAAGAGCGTGTTTTCATATGCATAACAGTTTATTTGTAGGTGTTGTTGTTATCGCAACATAAAATGCATGCGGTGATGATCTAGACAAGATCAAAAATGTTTCTTTTATTCTGATTAATTTTGGGAGTTAAAATTTTTTATGTTATACCACGCAGTTAAATTTTGCTTTTATTTTGTTTGTATCGCAATATTAGTTGTTTGCTGTGTTATTAAAAATAAATGAACATTTTTGCTTCTCCTCAACTATGTTGGGAGTGAAAATTCTAACAGATATAAAAGTTATTTTTAGGATTCTTATCCGTGTGGTTGAATAATTCAGAAAAAGATTAAGTTGTTGCTTTCGTTGTCTTTCAAAGTACTTGTACTTAATTGTCAAAGTTTGCTTTCGGATGGTGTTAGTGAAGAGAGAGTTTTGTACTTGGAAACAAAAGTTTGGCTTCTAAGTGATTGTGATTGGTGTGTAAAAAATTTTTGTATGGTTTGTGCTGTAGTCATAGGCTACTCGTTAAAGCAATTTTAAACTTGGTAAACTCATAAGTTTTGGTGTAAACTATTGCAGTGATTGACTACTTCAATTGACACAAATATTTTATTTGGGCAAGCTTGGTGCAAATAAATTTAAAAAGCGTTAGATCAAAAACAGCTAGATTTTCAACGCTTAGTTTGCTATTAAATATAGCAATTAATTTTTAAAAAACTTTTTTAAATTTTCTAACTTTTGAAAATTTGGTGAAAGTAGTGGGGTGTAGTGCAGAGGTGAAAGTAGGGGAGTGGCTAGTGAATTTTCTGTACAATTATCAACCTAACAGCGGTGTTCCGTTAAGATTTTTTATTTTTTCTTAGACCAAGGCCGTCAAAAGCTAATTTTTAACTCTATATTAAATTGAAGGCCTTTTTTTGGTCTCCGATGGATTTTTAAATGGCTATATGCCAGCTAGGTCTGCTGCAGTTAAAAAAGCCATTCATTGTATAAACAAATTAAAATATTTTTCCTTTTACCCTTTATCACTTGTACAAGTCTTTTTTATAAAATAAATTCTTCCATAGTTTATTTATAATTACTTCTATTTGTTACGTAATGTAAATCGCTTTTCCGGAGAAAAATTGGATTATTCTTCTGACCTCTCGAAATGCGAAAGTCGCAGCTGCCAATAGCCAAGAGATTTGATATATTTGACGTTTGTTAACAGATCGATCAATTTATAGACTTTTTAAAATTAGATGTGATGACCTATCTCCGCTCTTAATGACCTAAATGAATCGTTCTAATTAAATAGTAGCGATGTGACCTCGCTTTGGGCAGTGTTCTGTATAAGGGCATGAAATTGATTTCATTGTAAAGTTTGTCGTCCGAGCCACGTGGCCCAATTCAAGTTTATTATAAATAGAGAGACATCGCTCTCATCAAACAGTGACCATAATTTCGCTGATAGAACGGTGACCGTGATTTACTGAATGGTCAGGTGACCATTGTTTTTGCTGTATTCTGTTAAGTAGCAGCGCGTGTGAATCCGCAGGTAAAAAATAAACTCTTTCCTTCGTATTTAAGTAACAACTATATTTTTTCTGGATCGGGCGTCATAGAGTTACGCATATTTAAACAAGGGTAGTTTGTAACTTGGAGGGATTTCGCTGACCTTATTCAAACAAGTTCAGCACTTTGAGGACGGACATAGCTATTGAATTCCGTTAAATCGTCGGACAAGCCAGCATCTTTAACGAAGAGTGAATTTAAGAATCACTAGTCTTTCCTTCATTAACAAAAATTGAAGTTATAATTTCTCTTTGTACCAAAAATTGAATATAGTCTTTATAACATTATTCTTTATTTTTAAGTGGATGTTCATGCCTTTCTCTGTAGCAGTGGCGTGCAGTTAGGGCATGCGAGTCATGCATTGCATGACCAACGAACTTTTGCGCGATGACTTTTATTTTGTAATTTAATGAAGAACACAGCTGTTTTGGGACGAAATTCGAGAAATGTGGGAATGATCCGAGGCGAAGATCTTTTTTTTTTGTTTCTTTTTTTAGAGAACACCATGATTTTAGGACGAAAACTATAAAATCAGAGAGTGATTTCAAGTGATGATCTTTTTTTTTAGAGAACACTATGATTTTAGGACGAAAATTGGTCTATATCTTAGAATCACACGCAGAATTTTTCTGCTACCCATAAAATATTGGATGTCCTACCCATTAACTACCCATAATATACACAATTACATGACCAGCTTTTGGCATACCAGTTGCATGACCAATCTAAGAGGTCACCGCACGCCACTGCCGTATAGTAAGCATGATTATTGTATTGTAAGTGTAAATAAATGTATTAAATTAATCATATTAGTTATATCCTGGGTTACTATTATATGTTTATTCTAAGGTTTATGCTAGACAATTTTTATATGTTTATTTCTAAAAAAACATTTTATTTTAGAGTTTAGTGCTCAGTTTTCAAGAGCATTTCTAGAAAAAGTGCTTATTACTCAGATTTTTTTATTTTTGGAGAAAAGAGGTAGTTTTTAGGTTAAACATCAAGTGAAGACCTTTTTTGCAGTTTTTGCTGGTCAATTACAGCTCGAAGTTAGTTTAAAAACTGTTTGTATTTAAAATAATTAGCCATGTTTATTTTTTTGGTCAATTTGGATGGTAACGAAATGTAAATGAATCACACAACTTTGTTTGTTGCATTTGTGCAAAAGCAAACTAAAAACCTAAATCTTAATTAAATAAGTAATAGTAATAACAAAAAACTAAAACAAGCTGCAGCGTATTCGTAACTGAAAGTAGGAAATAGTGAAATGCAAGAACTTTGCTATTTTTAAATAAAAAAATCAATTCCTTTAAATGTTATTTTTTGGAGAAAATCATAAGAAAGAAACCAGGTGAAACATTTTGTAGACTGAAAAATTTATCGTTTTTATTCTTCTAATCGTTCATTTTTACATTATCTATTTGTTTTTAAACAAGCTGCATAAAGATGAGAAACAACAGACTGAGGCTGGTGTTTCTCATCTTTATGCAGCCTATTTAAAAATTAATTCCAAATTCCTCATAATTCTTCAAATATAAATTATCTATTTGATTAGTTTATTAGGTAATAGGTCCATTTAATTATAGCCGGGGATCGGGAAACGAGATGTTTCCCTTTGCTCTACAGTATCTTTAAAACGCAAGGGCACAGGGCCAGATAATATCGCTTAAAATTCGCAAGACAGTAGCATTTTGTAAGATTTGTGTATCAAATTATATAATTTCTACCGAAATTAAATTCAATAAAGTTTGTATAAAATCAATTTAGACAAAAGGTTACCAATTTTTTCAAAAAGAGCCACACAGCAAATAACAGTAATAAAGAAAAAGGAGAAAATTTTTAAAATATGTACTCACAAGAAGCACTCCCAATAAACGTACGTTTCAACGTATTGGAGCAAATTTTTACAAAATATCTTGCTGACCAAAAGAAAAAGTTCGAAAATTAAAAATTTTTTAGTGCTATGAGGAGACCAAAAAAAAGGACTTACATCAGGAGCATTCAACCATTTTGAGCCAAAGGCCATTTTGGCTTATCAAAGGTAATTGCTAGTCGACTAAATAAAGCAGAGTGATAGAATTTTATCAATATAAATTTTTTGGTCTAATTAAGTAGTTTAGTTTCATTTTTATTGAGCTGATTTAAGGCTTGCTGCAGTTTGAAAAAATATTATTTTGCCAAATAATTAATTACACGCAATTAAATATCATTAACAAAAATATGATATTATTGTAAAGTTAACTCATATTAATCTTTAAAAAAGTTCAAAGATGTGAAGTGGCTTACTTATAGAATCATGAACAAGGAAAAGTGGTTTGATTTTAACCATATTCAATATGAATGCTAAAAGACGATGTGGAAATAACTTAAGGCAGAATAGCACGGTTTATACATCAGAGGATCCGGTTTGATTCTTCCATTGTCCATAGTGTGCAATTGATAAGATTGGAGTTTGTTTATAACAAACAATAAGGTTTTTATGCGTTAAACTCATTAAACGCCTTACGATACGTCGGTTCTAATTCAAACCCGTTTTGAATAATTTTTACATAATTAAATAAGTTTTGAGTCAGGAAGGATATTGGTTCCGGCTATAACGAAAATTCTATTAAAACTTTGGCAGCACTTTGTGATTAACTTTGCTAGTTTGGTGTTGAAAACTTTGTTCACATGACGCCAAAATTATTTTTTTTGTTTTCTTTTGATGCAGATTAAAGTTTTTTATTATCAAAAGATTTTCCTTAAATAGATTCACTGTATGAAAAAAAAATCACAAGGATATAAGAATTTAAGATGACTTTAAATTAGATCTGTTGGTCACAAACTATATGGCACTTTTTGTGAGCTTTGTGTGCGCGTTGCACACAATTTTTCTAACTTTTTTATTAATCAAAACGGTGATGCGGCTTGCGCGATATAGTTTATAGCCGTAGCAGCTCTAGAGGGAATGCTTTCCCCAAGTCTCAAAAATTTGGGCAAAGTCAGAATTTTTCCGGCAGTGACAAAAAAATATTTAGGCAAAATCAGAAATTTTAGGGCAGCAACAAAAAATTATAACTACTTCTGCCGGACAAAGTTTCCAAATTTAAAAAAACAATTGAGATTTGAGAGAGAAACCTTTTTTAGAAAAATCACTACTTTTTTTAGGCGAAAATTAAAAAAATCCAATACAGATTCAAAGTGAAAATCTTTTTTTGGTTTTCTCCCTAAATTTGAAGCCGAATTTCTTTTCATTTCCGTGAGTACTAGAAGATCGTGATTCGGGTTAGCGTCATAGAATTTGGGCAAAACTGTATTGCCCTTAACATTTTTTTGGCAGGTGCGCCTATGCTACAGTTTACTGCGGTGTATTACGTCGATTGGTCTCTTGCCGGACTTATTTCATGTTTTCTTGAATGCGATTGGTTCTGCAGCCTTTTGACTGCTATCGCTAGTAGCGAACTTGTTTGCCATAACACTGAAAAAAAACACGCAAGAAAAAGAACAAATAGAAAGAGATTCCTTACCTTCAGCGTTAAATCTTTCTGATTGGAGCACAATGTTTTCAAAAATTGACAAATTGTTTTTAAATATGAAAATTGTCAACAACGGCTAGAGCAAATTTAACATATTTTTAATTAAACAAATATATGAAAAAATTATGGTACTTTACAAAAACAAACGTTTTCGGCTTACTCAAGCCTTCATTATAGAAACCTGAGTTTCGAGGCTTGAGTAAGCCAAAAGCCGAAGTATTTCGTTGGGTTATTTCCTATTTAAATATGAAAATTGCAAAATCCACTCTGGATTTTGTTCGCACTTTTCATATACATATACGTGTAATTAAAGAAAATAAATCTTTGCCAAAATTTTTTTACACTTTTCAAAAATGTAGGCTAGTGCAAAAGATACCTTTTAAAAAAAGTTTTAAAATACTTTACGAACCCATGGCGTTGGTAGGGGAATTTGCGCTATCCAAGCAAGGCTTCGAGGTTTGTCCGTAAACATACAGTTCACCATCAATATTTACCCGGTGAACTAGCTCGGAGTGGGAGCAAGGACGAGATAAATACAATTTCCAAATAAGTATCAAGTGGTTTTTACAAGTTTAACTAAATCTTTCTTTCTAACTTTGACTACATTCTATCAAATCAGACCAGCACTTTCTATTTAACAAAGCAAACTCTATTTCGCGGCTGATGAAACTTTTTCCTTGAACGGGTGACAAAATAAAAACTTAATCGAAAATGCGAATAAGCCATTGGCTACAATAAGTACAAAAAAGTGCGGAATTTTTTAATTTCACGATAAGGGAAGCTCTTTTTTTTGGTCTTCAATTGCTGGTGCCAAATCATAATTTAAAAAATAGCTCATTTCACATAAACTTTTTAAAAAATTATCCCATATTGAAATTTACAAATGAGCTTTAGTTTACTATAAAAAATGCTAGATGAAATTCTTCAGCGCTTTTACAATCAACATTAGTTTATTAAAGAATTTATTTATTTAAAAAAATTTTTCTCTATATTTATTTTCTTAACTCGCAGGAAAGCAACAGAGCCGTTAATACATAGGGCAAAAAATTACGCCGACCTGCTTTCAAAGGTGCAAGATATCACTGTCCGCTTAAATTTTGTTTGGTTTTTTAGTTTTATAAAGATATGGTTGAAATTTAAAACTGCTTGCCGAAACCAACAAGAAGGGGAAAGTGCCGTAAAGTGTCTTTTTTAAGGATACAACAGAACGGCGCGAGTAGGTTTTGAAACGAGACTATATCGATTACA
Source organism: Diplosoma virens (assembly GCA_963680785.1). Taxonomy (NCBI): domain Eukaryota; kingdom Metazoa; phylum Chordata; class Ascidiacea; order Aplousobranchia; family Didemnidae; genus Diplosoma; species Diplosoma virens. The sequence goes on from OY796885.1 coordinate 19,398,368, forward strand.
ATCACCAAACTCTAAGCACTTAATCACGCTTCTGACAATTTAAACAATGTAAACATTTCAAACAACTTCAATTAATGTAAACACATTGAATAAAATTGCCAGATTTTTTAAATAATGCAATAAAAATTGTGAAGTCGTTAAAAAATGTAACAATGCTTTTTAACTAACCAAGTCAGCTTTTAACTTTCTAACTGATTTAATATTTGTATATGGGAGGTTTTAAGACTGACAATTTAAACAAGTTCAAAGCATTCTTAAAAGAGATCACAATGCAACCGATTAAACGTAATTTCAACGAGTTCAATAGGAACAGTAAAATAAGCAAAACCAAAACACAAAAAAGAGAATGATTAATATGCTACAGCGCTGTTTTGGTTCTATGGACCTCATCGGGCATAACTTATCGTAACTTCTAAGGCAAATGTTAGCACAAAAAATCAAGATAAGAATTTCATAAAGTAACTTTTTTTGAAATTGGGAATTCTAACCAAAAATATATAATTCCAAACTTAAGTAGGAGCAATAAACATCGAAAAAGTACCAATCAGAAAAAGAGTTGAAAAATTGAATTTCGGACTTCATTAAGCTACTGCTTATTTTTGGTTTGATTTTTGGTATTGTTATTGTTGGTTATTGTTGGTTTTTGGCAAAGCAGGAAGGCGGTGCCGCGCACAAAGCAAGTGACACAAAAGGGGGCGGTTGGGGTGAGGTTTGATACAGTTGCAGAATTTTTCCAAGACTCTTACTGTGGGATCTATGATTATCTACAAAACATCAAGAATGACATTGCTTATTTGTCAGATATATTCACAAAGTTCAATGAAATTAATTTGCACTTGCAAAGAAATGATATCAACCTTATCAAGGTCAAATCTACTGTCTCCACCTTCTTGCCTAAGTGTAAGTTATTCTAAAGAAACTTAGCCTGTCATGAATTCTACCAGTTTCCAAGCCTCTTTGAACTGGATAAAGAGAAGACCATACCAAATAATAATATTCAAGTGTATTGTACTCAACTGCAAGGGATGGAAAGAAACATGTCTGAAAGATTTCAGGATATTTTATTGCTTAGAATACCAAACTGGGTAATAAATCTATTCTTATATATTTATTACAAGAGTGAGGAAACAGGAATGGTAGAGGAAGAAATAGTTTCATTCCAAAACGACATTGAGCTACGGCCAATGTTCAAGAAATCATATCAAGATTTTCAATAGCAAAAAAATCTCTGATTACTATCCAGTACTGTGGAACAAGATCAAGATTTATTTCATTGCCTTTCCAACATCATATTTGGTAGAACGGGGCTTCAATGCAGTTGCCTTGCTTCTCTCCAAGCAAAGAAAAAGATTTAAAATTACCGAACGTGGGAATCTGCGACTTCTTCTTAATGAGTTTCAACTCGATGTGAAGAAACTAATATCCCTACACCAAGTACACCTATCTTATTAGCAATAATTGTAAACACTAAATGTGATAGTTTATTAAATGAAATATTATTTTAAAAATATTTTGTATTTAATATTGTTGTTTGCAATATGAAACAAATAAACAAAAAAGGGCTTGCATATGTGTATTAGTGGTAATTTTTAAGATTAAATAACATGGTTTATTGAATTATTTTATTTACAGTATAATGTTCTTTTCACTTAAAAAAGAAGTGAAGGGGGCGCCGGAAATTTTTCTTAAATGGAAGGGGGTATCAGACTGAAAAAGTTTGGGAAACACTGAGCTAGAGGTACAAAAACCTAGCTACTTGGTTAACAATGTTGTATAAGCTTTGTATATTAGCTAGGAAAGACACTTTGCGGCACTTTCCCCTGCTTGGTGGTCTTGGCAAGCAGTTCTAAGTTTCAGTCATATCTCTACAAAACTAAAAAAAACCAAATTGGAAATTTCGAAGAGACATCAATTTCTTGGCATTTCCTAAGCAAGTCAGGGTAATTTCTTGCCCTATATATTAGCGCTTTTGTCGCTTTCCTGTGAGTCAGAAGGATAAACATAGAGGAAAAATGAAATAAAAATCACTCAACAACTTCGCACTGACCAGCTATAAAAATAAATTAGCACCTTGATGGCTAATATTAAACTTAATAGTTCTTCGGCCACCCAGGCTAAAACTATTCTATCTCATTATAGACTTAACTTCCAAGCCGTCAACAATGACAACTAAAACAAAGGCACACAAGCAACAGTAACACAAACGATTCTAACCATTTTGACAAGAACGAAATGGTAAAATTTACGACGCTATTTATATAAATCAGCCAAGGTTAGTGATAAGAACCGAAACTACTACCTTCGGCCAGATTTTTTAGTTTAATTATAATAGTGCGTCTACAATCAAAAAAAATATTTTAAGACGTCACAGCTCGATCAAACACACGATTGCAAACAAGCTGATAATTAAAAATTTCAAATCAACTTAAAACGGTAAAACGAGTCTTTATAATACACTTGTAAGAACAACGTGTAGAAAAAATAAATTAAGTGGTGGGGCAGTGAACCGCCTATGCAATCACTAGAAACAATAAAAGAAATTACGTCACAATCAAAATCATAAAAATTACATAAATTGGTGAAAATCAATTATAGAGTTATAAGCTTAAAATTAAGATCATGACTGAAGTGTGACAATAAAGATTGCTTAATCAACCGTTTTTATCAATGGTTCGAAAAAGTCAAAACTGTGCAAATATTATTAATGTCGATTTTATATGTGAGATTGTTCTTTTGGTCATGCTAGAGGCAACATCAAATTTGATTTGCTAAAGTGAACAGATAGTGGCTGAAGCAGATTTTGATAAAATACCTAATCTAACGCTAGTCAATTACTTTTTAAAAGATTAAATAGCATAAAATAATGAACTTGGAAAAGAAACTTTCAAACATTGACTCCAAAATCGATGCTGACAGTGAAAGATTAAATTTATTAGAAGTAAAGCTTGAAAATAGAAGTAAAGAAGTTGAAACTATATTAGATACCAAAGCTGCTATTGACTTAATTAAACAGTTAAACCAAAAATTATATCGTTTGAAGAATTCCAGTCAAATTATGAAAAGGCATTTTTAATAAAAGATTCTTTTGATAAAAGATTAAATATCTTAATTCATGGTATCCAAGAAGACAATAATGTTTGGGAGAAAAGAGAAAAAACTATTGAAAAATTTCAAGATTTTTCAAAAAATGGTTTAAAAATTAATCCAAATGAAATCAAGCTCTCAGATATTCATCGACTTCCTCAACAATCGATTACAAAGAATGGTGGACCAGTTCATCGACCGATAATTGTTAAGTTACTTACAATTCATGATAACAATTTAATTTTTAAATCAGCAAAACATCTTGGCAATATAACGCTATGCGTAAAGAAAGTGGAAGCACCAATCTAAATACTTACATTACTGATCATCTGCCTGCTAAGTTTCAAGAACAGCGAAAACTTCTATTACCGTATTATAAAGAAGCTAAGAAGAATAAAAAGAAAACCATTTGGAAAGCACTTGATGACTAATTATACTCTTTTCATAGAATTAGATAATAAACAAGTTGATTTGATGTCATAAATGAATGTAAATTCTCTTATAATCATTCATTTAATTACATTGCCAATGTGCTTTGCTGCTTTTCTCACTTCATTTATTTTTTTAAATTGTGCTATTCTTTTCATACAGGAAATGAGTTACTAAATTGTTTCCTTTTTTAATTTTGCAATGTTAATTCGTAATTTTCTAAATTGTCTTTTGCAGTTTATTCAAACGCTGCTTTTAAATTTAAATTTTAAATTGAGTTTTAAATTGAAACCTAAAAATAAAAAAAAAATAAAAAACATTACCTCGTTTTTTATAGTAAAAATACCTTAAATAAACGATTCAAAATAGAACAAACTTCAAACCTTATCGCAGTAGCCATCTAATTTTTTCTATTTTAAGTTGCGCAAAATTGAGATAGCTTACAAAATGGTCCAATAATATTGTGCTACTTTTTTTATTTAAATTGCTAGTGTTATATTTTAGTTAAAACATCTTATGTCTATTGATTGAACAAACGTTATGTTAAGATAAAATGTTTTATGTTTCAGGTATGTCCTTCATTAACTACACAGTGTAGTGTTGTAATGCTAAATATTTTTTAAGTCTTCTTTTTTTAATTTCTTTTCATTTCTCTTTACTCAATATAGTGTTGTAATCAAAATTATTATTATCAAAGTGTTGGCCCAGATGGTAGGTGCTTTCTCGCTGCCTGGGCCGCGAGTAAGTCCGTTCATTGCTGTTAAAGATAACAGACCGAAACCGAACCTACCAAAATGGAAGGGTATCCACCCATTCCGATGTTCAGTGTGGGTCTGCTAGTCGGCAAACGTCCTTTTCAGGACGGGGCAATGCCAGGATAAAACTTCCCTTTTCAGGACACATTGCCAACAAGTTCCGAAGACCCACTATTCTTCAGCTGAACATCGAAGGCCTCACTGCAAGCACGATGAACGTTCTTCATCATTATCTCGCTATGCAGTCTGAGGCACTCGGTCATCCTACTGCAGGAGACCCACTGCACTGATGCAGAGAAGTTGGTACTACCAAACTACCAACTAGCTCGGTCTTCTTTAAGCAGGAAGCATGGAAGCATGGCCTTGCCACGTTTGTCCACGAGCGACTGAGATACACGCTTTTGGACCAATCTCCACTGACATCGGAGATCGAGTGGCTGTGTGTGGACGTTGATAACTATAAAATAGTCAACGTCTACAAACCACTGCCAACGCGATTGCGAACCTGGATCTCCCAGTGTTTCCTCACCCCTATCTTTACGCTGGCAATTTTAACTGTCGTCATGCTGACTGGGGTTACGATGACAACAGTCCAGACGGTGAGTGCTTGGCTGGCTGGGCAAGTATTAATTGTCTTGCCCTCTTACATAATGCCAAGGACGCTGCCAGTTTTTATTCCGGCCGCTGGAACACTGGCACCAATCCAGATCTAGCTTTCGCTAGCGTAAGTCCAAACAGTTGCTTACCGGATAGACGTGTCCTTGAAAATTTTCCCAGGTCACAACATCGATCTTCGCTTATTACACCACCAAGGTTTGCTATGGCAGTGCCAAGCATGCCTGTTAAGCGATGGAACTTCTGCAAGGCCAAATGGAGTCACTACATTGCTTTGACAAATAAATTCGCAAAGACTTTGTTGCCGCCTGATTCACTTAATGTAAATGCGGCTTACCAGGACTTCTGTAAAACCATTAAGAAAGCAGCCAAAAAGATATCCCTCGCGGGTATCGAAATAACTATATTCCGTGTTGGGATGCAGAGTGTGAATCCCTCTATAGAACCTTCCGGCAGTCTTCTCAGGCAGACGACTCAAGTTTGGCTGCTACAGCTCTGCTTGCTAAAGCGGAGGGATTAATGGTCCGAGGTAGTTCAGAGCATCGACTTCTCACACTCTAGTCAAAAAGCGTGGAATATTTTGAACAACCTTACTGGTAGGTCACGACACCCTCTTCGTCACTGTCCCGTTTCAGCCGATGCTATTGCATCTTAGCTGGTTAGAAATGGGAAATACGAGGATGTTGACCGCAAGTCATCTCGACTTGTCTCTCAAGAAGTGTCTGACCTTTGGAGGGCCACAACACCAGACGCAGTAAATATCTCTGACAATTTTTCACAGAGAGAATTTATTGCTGCCATCCAGCATTTAAAACCAGATAAAGCTCCGGGCCCTGATTCCATCTGCTCAGAGCTTATACTCCATGCAGGAGCTGCTTTGAAGTCCTGGTTTCGTGACTTTCTTTCCCCTACAAAATCCTCGAGAGGCTTATATACGCCCGCGTTGAACCATTAATCGATCCACTGCTTCCTATAGAGCAGGCTGGGTTCCGACGCGGGAGTCAACCGTAGATCAAGTTGTTCTGCTAACCCAGAACATCGAGGATTCTTTTGAGGCTTAAAAAAGGCTGGTGCCGTATTTATCGATCTGACAGCTGCTTATGACACTGTCTGGCACCGTTGCTTTATACCTGCAAGCTGCTGAGACTACTTCCGGATAAGCACATGGTCAGAATGAACATGGAGCTTGTCCAAAATCAAAGTTTCACCCTTACCACCGGTGGCAGCAAACAAAGCAGGTTACGCCGTCTTGGAAACGGCGTTCCTCAGGGATCGGTCTTGGCTATCCTCCTATTTATCATCTATACGTACGATCTTCTTTCCATGATTTTCAGAAAGTTTGCTTATGCTGATGATTTAGCATTGTTGCACTCTTCTGGAAACTGGAAGGACTTGGAGGGGACATTAAGCCAAGACATGTGTACACTTTCAGCATATCTCCAGACTTGGAGGTTGAAGCTCAGTCACACTAAGACGGTGACGGCAGCCTTTCACTTAAATAACCGAGAGGCCAAACGTGAGCTAAAGGTCTACAACAACGGTAGACTTTTACCGTTCTGTCCAACCCCTACTTATCTTGGGATAAAACTGGACAGATCGCTCGCGTTTCGTCACCATTTAGTGGCATTGCACAAAAAACTATTCTCGCGCGTCACACTGCTGAGGCGACCCGTGGGCTCGGGATAGGGTGCTGGTGCTAAAACACTACGCATAGCCACCTTGTCTCTAGTCTACTCAACAGCTGAGTACTGTGCGCCAGTCTGGTGCTGCAGTGCTCACACTCGCCTCATTGACAGTGTCTTGAATGACGCCTTGCGCATAGTCACTGAATGCCTGCGTCCCACTCCAACGGACCACCTACCTGTACTCTCAGGCATCCAGCCAGCTGAGCTTCGCCGACTGGGAGCAACACTCTCCTTGGCTTACCGTAGATCTCCGGACCACAATCATATCTTGTATGATCTCTTAGGTAGATCTTCAGATACTCGCCAAGTGAGACTAAGATCCAGACGCCCGTTTGTGCTAGTTGCGCGGAATCTGTTGGATAACCTTGCCAGACTTGGCATCCGCGCCTACTTGTATCGTACTGTCCTGACTTGCTTAGGAAATGCCTACTCAAAACGACCTACTTTTGATCCCAATTGTTCCTTGGTGCTTTTACATATAAATATTCGCTCATTGCATAAAAATTTTGATATTCTTTATGATTTTCTAGTTGAATTAAATTTTTTACCTGATGTAATATGCTTAACTGAAACACGAATTAAACTACACCCGCTATTAAACATTTCACTTCCTAATTGTACTTTTTGTCATACTGATTCTACAACTAACGCTGGCGGTGTGGAAATTTACGTTTTAAATAAGTTTCAAGTAAAGAAATCTATCATGCAATATAACTTTTCAAAATCTGAATGCTTATAGTTAGATATTTCTGAAAACAACTTCAAGACTGAGGTTACCGTGGGTGCAGTTTACTGTCATCCAGACCAAACTAAGATAATTGAATTTATTGAAGAATTTTCAAATTCCTTATCAGACTTCTCTCACAAAAAAAAGTTTATTTTATCCTAGGAGATTTTAATATTAATTTACATAGAGATAACCGTATGAATAGTGCTAACTTATATATTAATTTAATTTTAAGTCACGGTGCTATACCCTTAATTACTAAGCCAAAAAGAATATCTAATAATGCATCAACCATAATCGATCATATTATAACTAATGATTTAAAGCATGAATTGCAATCTTTTATAGTTAAATCTGACTTGACTGACCGCTACCCAATTTTTTGTGTAACCAATAAAAATTCCACTAACAATAAAAAAAATTTAGAGAAATTGTTTTATCGTGATAAAACAAAGTTTTGTTTAGAATCGTTTTGTAAAAACCTTCAAACTGATTTAGACAATTATTTCAGTCATTGACCTACCCTGTCTAATGAAAATTTTAATGAACTATTTAATAATAATTGAACTATTTAATAAAACAGCACTGTTAAAAATCTATTACGCTCAGGTACATTCCCATTTATTATACGGCTTTATTATCTGCGGATCTACCTTCTCGACGTATCTTAAAAAATTGATAACTCTTCAAAATAAAGCCGTTAAATTTTTATGTGCAGCTAAATTTTGTGATAGTTCCTCACCTTATTACAAACGCCTTAAGATTCTAAAACTTACAGATCTTTATAAACTAGAAGTTGGTAAATTCATTCATGCCAATCTTTAAAAAATGCTTCCCAAAAATTTGTCTAATTATTTTATTTTACCAGCAGATCTCGGAAAAAAGCACTAGATTAAATGAAAAATCCAAAAAAACTTTACATATTCCCTTTTATGAAACTTCACGATTATAAAGATGTATAAAATACCAAGGAGTTAAGATATGGAACGAAATTTCCATTCAAATTCAAAATGCTTCTTACAGTGTTTTTAAATATGAATTTAAAAAGTACTTATTGAAACCTTATATTCAAAATAAAAAACCTTCTTATTTAAAATGAAAAAACTCTCTTCTCTGCAACACTTAAATTTTACAAGTAGTTGTACCTGTAGTTTTGGTCTCAAGGGTGGCTGCTGACTAGAAGACCGAAAGGTCAAATCGCAGTCTCCCTGCGGCTAAATTTTTTTATTCTATTTTAGTGTTTTATTTTCGTTATGTGTATTATTTTTTTCCCGCAAATAAAAGTATGTTGATTGATTGATTGATTTGGTGTTTGGTTACATTAGTTTCTTGTCGGAGTGATGAATCAATACCTTAAGAACCAGTGGTCATCAACTATATACATGTGACGAATCATATTAGAGTACAATATTATTATGACAAATCTGTGACGAATAACCCTTACAAATCCGAAAATTTGATCAACCAAGGAATATCGATGAGCAATCAATTCCCATGTTTTTATTTAACATCTAACACTTCTTTTTTATTATCTATATTTTGTTCGTGTATATTAAAGTTGGTATTTTTATTAGTGTATTTCGAATGTTTGTGTGAATTTGTCTTGTGTTTCGACTTTTGAACTTTTAAACGTTTTAGCTTTAATTCTTATTTGAAAGAAGTTGTAGGTACTTTTTGGTCTAACAATTGTTCAAAAATTGATCGAAAACAATTGTTCGAAAGCAGTTGTTCGAATTGGCAATTGTTCAAAAAGTAACCCTGCATGCCAGGGGTGGCCAAACGGCCGGTTTTTAAACCTTTTGAAAAATTATATGGGAAAAATTTTATGGGAAGGCAGACAACTTTTTTATTTTTAGAGAACACCATGATTTTGGGACGAGAATAGGGAAATATGAGATCGATTCGAGGTGAAGACTTTTTTTTTAGAGAGCACTATGAATTTGGGACAAAAAGTGGGAAATCTGAGGATGATTTCAAGTGAGGACCTTTTTTTCTCAGTAAATTAGTAAATAAATTCATGGTTTTAGATTTTTGTGTTGCGGCTCTTTAAAAGTTTGGTTTTATGATATGCGGCTCAAATATGGTATAGATTTGGCCACCCCTGCTGTACGCAGTTACCTAAAAATATCTATTTCATAAAAGCTTATTTTACTTTTTTTTATAAATACTTAACCCTATCCTTAACTTTAACCTTGATCTTAACCCAAACCCTAACCCCATTGATTCACTTTGGCGCGAAACACTGATATAAAGCTGGTTACTTGACATTGGAAAAACAACCAAATTGCAGAAATGAAAAACCCTTTGCTTAATTAAAGCTTGTTAAAGCCAAACCGGATTAGCAACCTTCACAACTAGGTTTTGTTTGTTTAAACTTTTAAGCAATAGGCCTTTCTACTTGCCTTGCTACTCATACTTAGTTCATAGTTTTTAGTTATTGACTATAAAAAACATTCAACTTGGGATTATTACGTTTTTAAAATATAAACAAAAAAATAAATATTTAAGCCGGAAAACAAAAAAGTGGCTGAAAAATCAACAATATATTTATACAAAAGAAAGAGTACAGCATTTATTGAGGATAGCATAAGCAGTACACGAAATGCAAAGTCGTTAGAAACTTTCTTTTTCACTTTAAGGATGTTATATAGGATCAGTTTTTTAGTAATCTATGCCGTCTCGTCATTTTTCTAAAGAATTGGTTTTGCATTAGCGATTTTAAAATTACATGCGCGAATGAATTTCTTTGTATTGCCTTAAACTAGATTTGCATTCAAATGCTTAACTTCAGTCAAGTGAATCAGTCAAGCTAATGAATTTCTTTCTATTGCCTTAAACTAGATTTGCATTCAAATGCTTAACTTCAGTCAAGTGAATCAGTCAAGCTAATGAATTTCTTTGTATTGCCTTACATTACATTTGCATTCAAATGCTTAACTTCAGTTAATCAATGCGCTTGAACAAAACGAATCTGTGAAATACATTTATTAAGAACGACTTGTAAACGAAATAAATTAAATAATCTAAAAAATCTTTTAACAGAAATCTATTACCCTTTATCCAGTAAAGTCACATTGACGATTTTATTTAACTGATCAAATTGTCGTACGTTGCTTAATTCATTAATAAAATCGGTCAAATTTTAATGAGCCGAATATTTAATATAGAAAATAAAATTTAAAAATTTAAAATCAGTATCATCAGTTTCTTATCCAAATAGAATCAATTTGAATAAGAAACTGATGATGATCTTTATCGGTCGAAATCGATTTTTCGTGATGATTTAGTTGGTTTTGAATTTTTAACTTTTATTTTCTATATTAAATATTCGGCTCATTAAAATTTGACCGATTTTATTAATGAATTTATGCATCGAAATAAATTAAGTGTCGGGGATGGTGTACCGATTTCGCAATCACTACTTAACAATCGAAAAGATAATGTCACAACCAAAAGCTTAAAAATTACTGTAGAAGGCTGAAAACCAACTATAGAGTTTTAAGGTTAAGATTAAAATTATGAATAAAGTGTGACAGTTCGTTTAAAATTGTTGAGCTGTGTTATGCGCAGATTTACCGTCCAAATTGACCAAAAAATAAGCACGACTAACGAAATGAAACACGCCTAAAAGTATCAATTGTTTTGCCTTTTTGTGCAGTGAAAACTTTTTTATTTTATCTTTACTTGGTTTGAATGATTTATGCATTTAATTAAAGCAGTGCTTTTCAATCGTTTTGTAACAACCCAAATGCTAGCTGAAATAAAGAGCAAAGATTTGGCGACCCATCTGAAACTTGTGATCCGAATCCCGGTTGATCCAGGAAGTTTAAAAATTAACATTCAAACGTGAATCTGCCCTCGAATTTCTGGATTTTCATTCCTAAAAAGTAGCGAATCAATTTTTACACAATTGCAGTCGTTGGTGATCTGCTTTTTGAGCTGCGACTCACGGGTAAAGAAGCACTAAATTAATGACTAAAAAAAAGGCCTTGATCTTTAACCAAAAAACGAGCTCTTTTTTTTCGGACATAGAGTGAAAACCCTGTTATAAGGGTGTTTTCTAGAAATTCTGTTGAAAACGAAAAAATTAGTAAAAAAGAAGCACAAATAAGCACGAATAAGCACACAAATAACCAATTCTAAAAAAAGCACTTTAATATTTTTTAAAACAATGTTTATAAAAATAAGCACAAATCTTATAAATAAGTATAAAATGCTCACCCACTTATATGGTATCAGAATAGTGTTATGTAATGCAAATCGCTTCTTTGGAGAAAATTGGATTATTTTTGGTGACTTATCGAAATACAATGAGTTGTAGCTGCCAACAGCGAGGAAATGTGATATATTTGACGCCTTTAACAGATCAATCTACTTATAGACTTTCTTAAAATAAATGTAATAACCTGTATCCGTTCTAAATGACCTAAATGCATCGTCCTAATTATATAATCTCAATGTAACCTCGCTTTGGCAGTGATCTGTATCAAGGCATAAAATTGATTTTTATTGTTAAATTTGTCGTCCGAGCCACGTGGCACGATTCGAGTTTATTATAAATAGAGAGAGATCGCTATCATCGGACAGTAACCTGAATTTCGGTCTGAGAACGGTTACCATTGTATTGTTTTATGCTGTATTGCAGGGGTGGCCAACCTGTGGCGGATTGCACGATTTCAAGTGGCGGATTGCATTCTGAGGTGATAAAAGAAATGATATTAAATGTTCGGATTTTATTCTAAGCTGTTTAATCCTCTTTCGCTGCCAAGCGTTTTTTCGCTTAAATCGAAAAGTACGACCTTAAGATTTGATTGTAAATTGCTTAAGAGCAACTTTTTTACTTATGTTTGCTCAGTGTTTTTGACTTACACACCTACAGTAACTGCACAATTTTTTTTATTAAAAAGTTTTGTTTTTTGTGATTCTAAAAAGACAAAATTTAGTAAAATCGGTTGAGAAACAAATGTAAAAGAAGGAAATGAAACTAGTCCCTTTTTTTAGAATTTTTTTAAAAAACTCCTAAAAAAGCCAATTTTTCTGGCATTTTGCAATTTTTTTCTGGCATATTTGTTGCCTAGCTACTGATCAAGAACAAAATGAGGGCGAGATTGTCTGATTCTAATTTGAAGAATTGTTTGATACTTTCAACTACCAATTTAACTCCAAACATTACAAGTTTGGTGAAATCAAAGCAAAGTTAAAAATCTTATTAAAAACAAGTTATGTTTGCTTTGTTTTTCCTGCTTTGTATTTGCTTCCGCCCACTGCCTATTTTAATTTTTTAGGTATGTTTTCAAACCTGCATCGCAGCGTTTCTCAAACTGAGTTCAGCGAGCTTGCTCAGTAAATTTTTGAGACATAAATCAAAATAAATGAGTCTGATTTAAAATGAAGACCTTTTTGCAGCCCGCCGACTTCAGCTCAATTTAGAATCTGGCCCATAGTGAAACAAGATTGGACATCCCTGCAGTATGAAATCAATATTGTGGAGGCAATTTTGTATTCAGCTCAGCTCATAAGCTTTTTCTTACTGTTGCTTTGAGTAAAACTGCAAGATAATTGAGGTGATGGATTTAGGAATCTTATCACCAAATTATATCAAAAAATTTTTGACATTAAAACAAGCATCAAACTTTTTAACTAACTATAAAAAAACTTTGGCCTGCGTGAGGTTGGTATGCTATTGTTTGAATCTAGTATAAAGCTTAAACCCGTAGACGCATGTTTCGTAAGTAAAAAAATCTAATTAGTAAAAAAAATACAAAAACATATACACGTATTCTAGGTTGCAGCTACGAGAACTGGCATCGTTCGTATGCATTCGGTAAGTTTTTAATTTCTGCTCTAATAAATTAAACAATCAAAACACTTTTACAATCTGTAGGTTGGTGGCAAATCCATACACTAATTGTGCTGAAACAAATCAAAAAAATGTTGGCATTAAATATTTTTGTATAATATGCTATTGATCAACTTGTTCGCCATACATTACTTCACCTCTAGAGGGTTTCATTGTCCGGTAAAAACCAATTAAATATTCTGTTTACGACTTTATGTCTCTATTTAATGCTTTAAACGCCGCCATTCGACACTTGGGCAAAAGCTTTACTGCCCGCAAATGGTTCCTATTTAAAAATTAATGTTCTTGAAAGTTTGGCATTGATTCTTTTAACAATTGAAAAAACACAAAAACGGCCGAAAAAGGGATTTATATAAAATCTTCTTGTGAGCTCTCAAAAACAAAAAGCCTTTTCTAGCAATAACAAACAAACATTTTATTTATTTATTTTTTATTTATTTATTTTCATTTTTAAATAAAAAACAGTTAGCTAAATGCAAAAAAACTCTATCAACTAAAAGCTCATATCTTTTGCTTTAGCTTTACAGACTCCAGAAAACGTTCAAGTTCAAGCAAGATCGGTTTCATACGATCGCTTCACTGTCACGTGGAATGACGTTACCGGAGCGGCGGCTTACAGAATCACTGTCGATCCTCCTCAAGGTATGCATTAGGTGACGGTGTGAAATACCGTTGACTTTGCTTTTCATGTCGATTTCATTTTATCGTATGGATTGTTTTAGGGGTTCAGGGAGCAATTTTTAATTTTGTACCCATGGAATCGTAATCTAGATCTTTTCAACCGATCAAAAATCCAAAATTTTTTCTCTGCTCATAAAAATTCTATCACTCAGCTCTTGGAGTGATCAAGGAGCACTCTATGTTAGTTGTCATGGAAAAGCTTTTTTTTAGTAACTTTTTAACATGATAAACAAACCAATCTGTTTCTTATATTGCGTTTGCAAATGTATCGAAAAATAAATATGATTGAACTGTAAAGAGTTGAGTGAGAATTTTTTGAGCAGAGTAAAAAAATTTGAATTTTTGATAGATTGAAAATATGTAGATTACAATTTCATGGGTGCAAAATTGAAAATTGCGTTCAGGGAATTGATGCAAACATTCAAGACGCGCGAATCACTCTCACAGGACTGCGCTCTAACACCACCTACAGGGTCTACGTTGCGGCAGTAAACCGCGTGGAAACAAGTAATGGCGCCTCGATTTTGCAGGTTCGACATTAGAACATGCCGTGTTTACTCGCTTATAAGACGGGGATTTTCCCTCGAGATTTTAGGCTCAAATTGGGGCCCATCTTATAGGCGAGGTCTACAAAGATAGAAAATAGTTCACTCAGAACTGTGCATATATTTTACAGTTTCTGGCAAAAATAAATAACAGAGACTCGTACACGGTAATTAAATTAAATGTCATATGACATTAGTAGCATGTTAATTTGTAGCATATGCTACAAATTAAATAAATCTTTTAGCCTATTGTCAGTCAAATCCTCGTTCGTTGAAGGGCGCGCGGGACTTCGTTTTTTTTTATAACGTCATACCGGTAAGCTCAATGCAACCACAGTACTAACGAAGAATATTCAATAAAGACACGCTTTTGGCATCTTGTCGACTTCTTTCCGAACACTTGGCTGTTACCTTGGCGGCTTGTCGGTACTGGTACCTTGTTGTCTTATACTTCGTCATATAACGAGTCTTTAACAGAATATCGACAATCTTCCAGGTGAAGATGGGACTCGTCTTATATTCAAATAAATACAATACTTTAAATTGACAGACAAATTATACGTTTTTCAAAAGTTGCAATAAGCTCTAAACATAAACTACAGCTATGATTTTCTCAGAGTTACATTTAAAAATATTGAAATACATTCATCTTACAGAAAACTCATCTCGAAGCTTTTCGTTCGACACTCGTCAGGAGATAAACGTCGGAATGAAAAAAGAAAAATTCAGTTGATTTTGAAATGAAGCTGCACGAAGATAATTGGTTATATGAGAGAAGCGTCACAACACGTGATCAACGCAAGAGTTTCAAGTTGTAAACAAACTCTTTTTGGAGGCATAAATTTGGCTTGCATGATTTGATGTAAACGGCTTCCAAAGCAGATAAATGAAAAGACGAACGACCAAATGAAAAGAATTGTAAATTTTTCATCACTGTAATTTTCGGCGCAAATACGTACGTAGGGTTATCTAAAAGGTGTTGGCCAATCGCAGAGTCACTGAATATAACTGGGGTTG
This sequence comes from Diplosoma virens, assembly GCA_963680785.1. NCBI lineage: Eukaryota > Metazoa > Chordata > Ascidiacea > Aplousobranchia > Didemnidae > Diplosoma > Diplosoma virens. Next base: position 19,413,766 of record OY796885.1, read on the forward strand.
AAGATTTGCCAGAACGAGCAGAAATATTGCGAGAGTTTGGTATTTGGCCGGTTCTCATAAATTTTGGTATGTGTTGGCGAATTCTTTCCTGTAATCGTTGAGATGTGCGGCCTACGTACCGCCTATCACAGTGGCACGAAAAATTATAAATTACATTGCTTAAAAGCGAAGCAGGCAACATATCCTTTTTAATTCCAGGAAGAAATGGGCGAGATGTAAAAATAACACGTTGTTCTACTGCAAAGAAACATTTTAACACTTGCTTTGATTTTATTTTCAAATCCAACCGAAAGAGTTCCCAACCAGGGCAGATGAAGATAGACAGGGCATTTCTTCACCGTATGTGAAGGGAGTGATGTAAAAGTTTTTAATTTGCGAGGAATTGCTTTCTCAATGACGTGATCGGGGTAGCCACTCTTAAGTAAAATTAAAAAAAAAATTTTTGGCTCGATGTACAAGGATGGAAATTAAACTGATTTTCTTTTTTCCAGGGCTAAAGGATTTCTCGTTCAGGTATTGTTTTGTAAATGTGGGTGTTAGCGCTCTCCGTGGGTTTCGAACCTACCTTTTCTTTTCAATCACACACACGCCGCGTAATTCTTAGCAGCCAGCTATAATTGTAATTAGCTCCTTTTGCCTATTGTGATTGCGCCTTGCGCATTACAGTAGAATTCTTTCTTTATAACCTCTCTGGAATCTTAAGTTTGGATAGATGAGTGGAAAGCAGTGAATTGGTTGTTTTAATCGTTCTAGTCGCACTATTGTAACGTTTTGTTTTATTTCAGAAAACTGTTTAATTTATTTATTTAATTTATTTGTATGTGGCTTGCTGGCTCTAACTTTGGACATAGCAGCCATTAGTAATAAATTTTGTAACTTTGTTAAGCTGTGTTTGGCTTTGTTAAGAAGATTTGTTACTAAGATACGACTCGGATCTTATCCAAATAGAGGAAAGACTAGAGATCATCTGGACACGTTATCTCTCGCTTTCAATATAAATAAATAGCTTTCAAGACGTAATCGCTTACCCGTTTTCGAGGTACGAAAGTGTAAAGAATCCCCTGACTGCGATAAAGATGAAGACGTCTTAAACGACATACGCTTGGAGTGGGTAGACAGGCTGGAACATGTCGGCTTGGACAATCATCGTTTTTTATCAAAATGTGCTTGTCAGTTGGCGATGATTACAGCGGTTATGAGGGACTACAGCAGGTCATGTAGCAGAATAGAAGGCAGCGTGTTAGATGCCACCCTAGAGTATGGTTTGAAGGCTCAACGTTTACAGCCATGCTTTACGTCGGTGGTTGAAAACGCGAGAAAAGTTTGCACCGGTATTACAAACTCGCTTGCAGAGAGCTTGAGAATAGATCGGTGGGATCATCTAGCAGGTTGTCACGCCCTAGTTCACCGGCACAATCAGGAGTTTCTGTCTTATCTTACCAGACCCTAGAAGAACGACAGCATATGGCGAGACTAAAGCAACACGTTAAAGTAGATAAGAAAAACGTTGCTGAATGTAGTCACTCATTTACGGGAGGACCTGCGTTTACGACGACAAAAATGAGAAATGAGCAAGTGCCTGAAACATCTCGGGGCGCCTTCGTCTTCCGGAAATGGAGATAGAGGTTTTCCGTTTCTCAGGCAGCAACAAATAAGATCTACGCGGCCAGCCTTGCTTTTACGATGGACAGAAGCTACCATATTTGGACAGGCCAGGCGGTATAATAGGATTGCATTTTCCATTTTCGATAGCGGACGCGCTTGCGATGTTGTCTGGGAGACCCTGGAAGAAGTTTTGGTGGAAGAGATAGAATACTCGAAGTAAAGAAGTTGGCCATCATAGGGAAACGTTGCTTACTCTCCGAATTTCTTAGCAGGGAGATCGTTTTACATTGATGCCATGCATGTTATGAAGATAGGACTGGTAAGTTTTGGAAAAAATGGTGCAAAACGTCTACACAACATTCTTTGAACCGTGTGTTAAGTGCTCTAGACCTCATCACGAGTTACTCTACGATGATCGTCCTAACCGTGCGGATTCGTCTTCGGATACGGCGGTATCATCAACACCATCACTAGGCGAGTCCCGGAGTGATTCAACGACTGTCAGCGAACTTCAAGACGAGGACGACGGGACGACCCGCCGTACTGAACTCTCTCTCATAATCAGTACGATCTCATCTTCATACAAGAGTCACACCTTTCCTCTGACTCCACCTTCCGTATACCCGGCTACAAAACCCTCCAGAAGAACCGTTTTATGACGAGGAAAGAAACCACCAACTCTACGGGAAACCTAGGAGGAGGTGTACTGATACTTGTCAAAATCTTACAATTCACTCTCCACACAATCACTCTCCTCCCTCGACCCCAGCTCCGATTACTTAGCTATCGCAGTTAAAATAAAAGGAGCCGCTCCCATACATCTTTTCAACGTCTATGTCCCTCCTATCCGCTCCTCTTCCGACTCTCGCCCAAAATCCTTCTCGCCCTTTCTCCTTCCACTTACATCTTTGGCGACTTTAACAGCCATCATTCATCCTGGGACTCCCACTCACCGGAAGACCATTCAGGCAAAGATCTGTTTGACACCCTACTACACTGTGCCATTAAAAACCGCTCTTCCCCTGATCTTTCCCTAGTTCCTGCCCGAATAGCCTCTAAATGCACATGGCAGACCCTTCCGGACCTCGGCTCAGATCATCTTCCTATCTGCATCACTATTCCCTCTCATTAGATCTTCCTCTTTGCTTTCTCGAATGAATACGATTCTACCTCTTAGATCGCCGTTCGAAAGTCCGTATCTGTAATTCATACAGTCGTCCTTTCCGTCTCCGAAGAGGAGTTCCCCAAGGTTCGGTTCTAGGACCAGTTCTCTTCCTCTTTATACATCCAATGACCTTCCCACTTTCCTTCCTGCATCTGTTAAGACCTCTCTCTATGCAGATGACCTAGCCATCTGGTACTCCTCCCCGAGTGTTGAGTGTGCAACCGCTGTAGTACAAGCTGCCCTCAAAAGACTGGTGGAATGGTCCTCAAAATGGCGCCTTCCTCTCAACCCCCTCAAATGTGAAACATCCTTCTTCAGCTTAGACCCCTACCAATCACGTATACAACCCTCTCTGCACATTCTTAACACCCCTCTCAAATTCAACCCTCGTCCAATCTTTCTCGGTGTAACCTTCGACCGCACTCTCTCTTTCAAATATCAAGTCTTATCCTTACGGAAAAAGTTTTAAAGCCGATTCCGTGATATCCGCTCCATTGCCTCTGCTTCCTGGGGTCCATCAAAAGAATCCCTATGTACCCTATACAAAGCCTTCATTCGCCCCATCCTCACCTATGCTTCCCCAGGCTGTTTTCCCTTCTCATCTCCCACTCACATCACCTCCGTGGAGAGGATGCATAGATCTTCCTGTAGAGTAATTACAGGTTGTCTATCGTCCACACCCATTCCTCTACTTCATATAGAAGCACTTCTATCTCCACTACGAGTCACCCTCACCTACCTCCCACCTTTCCCATAGCCTCTCTTGCGAACTCTAACCCCCGTACACGTCTCAAGAAGAGCTCATGGAGATCCTTCTCCAGATCACATAACCTTACCCCTAACCTACATCTTACCCGTGAACCACTAATCCTCTGCCCTCCTAAACTTCCCTGGTCTGCCCCATCTAATTACACAATCTCACTCCACCTCTCATCCCCATGCTCTCGCAAAGACCCCCCCTCCCTTTGCAACACTGCAGCTACCTCCCATCTTTCCACTCTTATCTCACAGCGATATCTCTGCCTGGACTTGACGGTTCGGTAACTGGCGGGCTGGGACAGGGTGGTGCAGGGATACACATCAAGTGTACAAACCTTCGCTCTCCTACATGTTCATGAGTGGTGTATCTCTCACTCCAAGACATGTAATTTCAAATCTATCACCTTCTTTTCCGACTCTTTATCTGTCCTATCAACTCTCTCTACCCCCTACCATATTTAACCCCCAAATCCTTATCCAATACTCAATCTCTTAACTCTCTATCTCAATCCAAGGTTGTCCATCTACAATGGATACCTGGTCACTCTTCCCTCCCAGGTAACGACTTAGCTGACTCTCACGACTTAGCTGACTCTCTAGCTAAAGCCGGTGCCTCTCTCGATCCCTCCAGTATATCAGTGTCCCTCGCACCCCTTATCTCCTCCCAACGACTATCCCTTTACACCAGTTGGAGACGCAGTGTCCAACCTGGTTTCTTTCAACACCAAATCCCTTCAGTATCTCCCGAGGAGCTTACTCTCCCTCGCTCCGCTTGCTGTGCTCTCTCCCGTTTACGCTGCAACGGGCACAGCACTCTCCTCAACTCTTATCTCCACTAGGTTGGTCAAACCGAGACTCCTTCTTGCAGCAACTGTGGTTCTGAACCACAGGATCTCTCACATCTCGTGCTCGACTGCCCTGTACTAGACCCTCTGCGTCGGGCCATTTTCGGCCACACCCCTTCTCTTCTGGACCTCTAGTCCCGTCCGTGGGGAGTCGCCCGATTATTGGGATTCCCTGGAATTGATCCGCGCCCCCATCCCTAGGAATGGGTCGGGTAAAACCACCACCACCACCACCACTAGGACGACGGGAACGAACAAGTTTGCTTGATGCTTCTCATTGCTGTCAAACACGACAAAGGGGACAAACTCGAATTCCATTCTACGCAGCCATCGACACTGGAGCAACAAGAATAGGGTCGAAAGAAGCTGATCACCCAAGAATTGGAGAAGGATTCTTTGTACACCTCCTTCAATGACGATAAATTGAGCATGAGCATCGAAGACGAAAAGGTTTTATTCCACTATCGCAACAGCAATCAATTGGAAAATGGGAAAAACTATCTTCAATTTAAGCTTCCATGGATAGAAGATACCGGTAAATTAAAGAATAACTTTAGCCAAGGCAGTCAAAAGTACTGCGAGAAGATGAAGGCAGCCATAGAAGAAGGACACCTTGTAAAATTCCTCCTCAGCCACAACCAAGCCAAGTCACCGAGAGAACAAAATCCAGCAGACATCGCAACGAGAGAATTCTCGACTAGGGAATCAAAAAATTTTAAGCACTGCACTCAAGGTCTCAGTGCTTTTCATTCTCCCGGAGAAAGATCCTACTATCATTTCCCAACTTCGAAGGCTTGCACAGTTGAGCAAACCACATCCGGAAATTGTGGCGAAGTAAAGGCGACTGACATAGGATTCATGGAACATACTCCCAGCCGCACTAATGACCTGAACAAGGCATTGCGCATTTCCGTTTCGTGACCTGAAACCTGAACAAGGCAATGCACATTTCCACATTTCCGGCATCGATGATTTCCGAAAACGGGCCGCACAACGCGACCAGTTTTCGGAAATCATCGACCGCATGCATCACGGTGCTACTTTAAAGTAGCTTTGAGGTAAAGCAATCAACCTCGTTACACTCTAAAAAATTTAATTCCCTTTTTTAGACCACGACGATGTTCTTCGTGTCGGAGGAAGATTCGACTTTGCTACGGACCTGAGTCGCAACGCCAAGCATCCAGCTCTTAGGATCACGATGTAACTAAAATCTTTATTTTAGATCCACATCAGAAGTTGGCTCATCGATCTGCAGAATGGGTGCTTGCTTCTTAACTCTGATATCGGAGTGAGACCGATCAGAGGGATAAAAACAGTACGGTTTTACTTGTCAAATTGCTTCACATGTAAATTGCTTCGCAGAAAAAGCGCTGAGCAATTGATGGCTCCTCTACCCAACTACCAGGTAATGTCTGGACGACCCGTCTTCAGCTCCGTCTCCATAGACTATGCCGGCCCATACAAGGTGAAGCGAGGACGATGTATTGATAAGAGATGGATATGTCTCGTCTGCAATTCTACAACGGCAATACGAAGAGAAGTAATGGAATCCCTTTCGACGTCGGCCTTTTTGAACTGTTTGCAACGTTTCCTTTACCTCAAGGCGAGGAAAACTCGACATATTCGAAGCGACTGTGGCACTGCATTCATGGGTGCAAACAACATTTTACACAAGAAATTTAGTAGAACGGCAGATCCGTACCAACAAATTTTGAACTGATTACAATTTGCCGCGAAGCCGAGTACATCATAAATTTGCGCTAACCACTACGATCTATCGATTTATTAACAGGTTACTTTAACCCTTCATATAACGATTTACTTTTCAGTGAAACCACAACCGCCAAGGACATCAGTACACCCACCGCCTTTCTCAGAATAGTGGCAGAAATGGACCAACCGCTACATGCATTCGCTACAAAAAAGGTCAAAATGGCGTAGCCACGAATGAAATTTTAAGAGGTGATTTCGTCTTGCTGGACGATCTTACCACTCCACCGATCGAACGCTATCCCTACGCGGTGGCTAAAGTACTGCCCAGATGGGAGGGTTCGCTCTGCTACGGTTCGCTTGTCCGATGGTCGTGTTCGCGAGAGAGACATTCGAAAGTTGGTCTGAGGGTCGCCGTGGGTTTCGAACCTACCTTTTCTTTTCAATCACACACACCGCGTGATTCTTACAGCCAGCTATAATTGTGATTAGCGCCTTAAGATTCATAATAACCGACAAATGTTAGTTAGCGCAGGACCAAAGAGGGTCCATGGCCACACCATCTATTCGTCGGTACATAACGTTGTTCAAACTGAATTCAACAGATTTTGTCGCTGTTTGCGTCAGCGGAAAAGACGGAGCGCTATGGTTACTGCTATAAAGAGCGTCAGCGTAAATATTAATAGTTTCTGCCAGGGGGAACATTAGTAAAAAGACTGGATATATCAAAAGAGCAAAGGAAAGCAGAAGAAGGTAAATCAATCTGTCTAATTCTTTGAGCAAAAGTGAAGGAATCTTAAATGCAGTTAGCTAAGGAGTGCTGAGCCAAGCCAATCATGAATTGAATCGGTCGGAACGGTAAATCTTCTTTGAGTCTTGTGTTGTGTCTTTATGTGTCAACGATTGTGATAAATTTCATCAATTAAATTCCTTGCACCCTTCCTATCAATCTCTTCCTTTTCTTGTTGTACAGGTGGAAAAGGTGGGCTCTAAACTTATTACATTACCTGAAGAGTGGCTACCCCGATCACGTCATTGAGAAAGCAATTCCTCGCAAATTAAAAACTTTTACATCACTCCCTTCACATACGGTGAAGAAATGCCCTGTCTATCTTCATCTGCCCTGGTTGGGAACTCTTTCGGTTGGATTTGAAAATAAAATCAAAGCAAGTGTTAAAATGTTTCTTTGCAGTAGAACAACGTGTTATTTTTACATCTCGCCCATTTCTTCCTGGAATTAAAAAGGATATGTTGCCTGCTTCGCTTTTAAGCAATGTAATTTATAATTTTTCGTGCCACTGTGATAGGCGGTACGTAGGCCGCACATCTCAACGATTACAGGAAAGAATTCGCCAACACATACCAAAATTTATGAGAACCGGCCAAATACCAAACTCTCGCAATATTTCTGCTCGTTCTGGCAAATCTTCAACCCCAGTTATATTCAGTGACTCTGCGATTGGCCAACACCTTTTAGATAACCCTACGTACGTATTTGCGCCGAAAATTACAGTGATGAAAAATTTACAATTCTTTTCATTTGGTCGTTCGTCTTTTCATTTATCTGCTTTGGAAGCCGTTTACATCAAATCATGCAAGCCAAATTTATGCCTCCAAAAAGAGTTTGTTTACAACTTGAAACTCTTGCGTTGATCACGTGTTGTGACGCTTCTCTCATATAACCAATTATCTTCGTGCAGCTTCATTTCAAAATCAACTGAATTTTTCTTTTTTCATTCCGACGTTTATCTCCTGACGAGTGTCGAACGAAAAGCTTCGAGATAAGTTTTCTGTTAGCTATCTTCAAATTTTGTACGATTGATCACTTGTTTAAACATTTATCTTACTGTATGCGTTTTTTCACAAGTTTGAACAAAAATCTTTCAACGCTGTTTAGATCGTTTGAGTTATTTTAAAACTTTAAAATAAAATTGAAAACACAAAAATGAATAACAAATTATACTATTTCGATACATTGGTTGCTTTAGTTTTTCAATAAAAAGTGTTTTTATAAGAATTTAGATCAGTGATACCTAATATTTTTTTTAAAGCCAGCCCAATTTTTAAAAAATAATGTTTATGACTTGTCGAGACGCGGAGATACCAAAGAAAAAAATTCATCGCTTAGAGCAGTCTAGCTAAAACAACAGATGAGGTTCACACTGGTATAAGCAACTGAAACGGATAAACTACAGCCAGTAGGGCCAAATCTGGATCCATTATTTATTTATTTGGGACACCAAACAATTTATTTTAACCATAAAGTCTTATAAAGAGATTGTTTTCAACTGAATTGTTAAAAATTAATTAAGACCCAATCCGTTCTTGGTCCGCATCTGACCCATCTGTCCAAATTTTGATAAACATAATCCCTTTAAATATTGAGTGCAAAAAACTTTTTTCAAAATTAAGAAGTTTATTTGCTTTTAGAATTCCGCAAAATTTTATAAAGACTAAGCAAAAGAAATGGGACTCATAATCTTTTTAAGCGACGCTTTTTGGGCCCGCGACCCACTATTTGATGACCACTGATTTAAAATAAATTTACAATTTCAAAGTTGACCTAGTCTACATCAAAAAATTTGTATCAAAAAATAAATAAACTAAAATCTAAGAAACGTTTTTCCCGTTACGAAGTTTCGGTATTTATTTTAATTTTAGAAGATGATTTCGATAACACAACAATAAAATGTTGCAATCGTTTCAGAGAACATCGTTAGATGCAATGAGAACGTTTCATTTTCAACGGTTCGATGTCGTTCGATAGTTTGTGGTTGTTTGAGATGCAATGAGAGTTGGAACAAATTTTCATTATCAAGTCAGATTGTTGTCCAATAAATAGGATCGCTGTGCGTGATGAAACAACTCTTACAAGAGTGAGTAGATTTTTTGAATGAGAAATACTTTTTTTGTATCGGTTCAAATTTAAAAAATTTGTTTCTTTTTAGTTACTTTTATAACAGATCATATTTCCACTCATTCAAATCACTATCTGATTATTTCAATGGTTTAAATCTTTCTTTGATTTTTTCCACAACTATAAAGACTCTTAAATACAATTACTCTAACTTAAAACTCGTTTTTAAAACAAAAATCTATCGAATTTTCTCAAATAAAGATTAATTTAGTACACAGCTCGAAATTTGACCAGCGGTACAGAATATCAAGTGTTGGTAAGGGCTCTTAATGCGGTTGGCCTGGGCAGAATATCACGGGCGATACAGTACACAAGTAAGCACAATCAAATTTCCTATTAAAAATCAACTGCTTTTTTTAACCGTTTGACGCATTTTGTATAATATGAGTTACACTTTTAAAACGTGCACCAATGTGTGAAAAGTAAGTTTTCAACTATCTAATCACTATGTATTGTACCAGCACAAACACCTGCAACTTGTTATACCTCATGCTTGTCTATTTTTTTTTTTTTTTTCTTAACGTACAGGCATCTTGAAAACTGATTAGTAACAAGATTTGCTTACTGAGTGGAATGCATAGCAACTACTTGTATTTAGCTTGATGAATGGTAGAGTAACAATAAGTTTTTTCTTTTTCGGTAGAGGATAATACGTGATTAAAAATTATTCAGTCGGCAACAAAAATTAAAATTTTTGTTATGAGTTTGATTAGTTTTTTTTGTTTTTTGTTTGATGTATCAGATCTGATACATTCTGAGTATATAACCATATTGAGCAATAATTTGATTTTCTATGAAAATGGGTACTCGAGTATTTTTATTGGTAATTACGGAACATGTTATGTTGATTGTGTCCAAATAGTAACCTAAACAGATCGGGTTAGTTGTCTGTACATCCAAAGTCACTAGAAAATACAAGTTATGCAACATTGCTTTCATGGCCGCCATGTTTGGTCCCGATTCGTTGAATATTTCATGTATATATGATGTCATATTACATATTATATAATATATATATCGTACATATAATAATAAAAGTGGCAAGACTGTCAGTAAAGAGCTCAACGAAAACTCAGAGCATTAAATTAAATTACAGAAGCCACAAAAGAGATTTTTATTAAAACCTCAACAGTCTGTTTCGCCTTTTTGGCTCATCAGGAGGTGATTCTAAACGCAGACAAAAAGTACTGTATATAGTTAAGAAAAAAAAAAAACGCACAAAAAAGCCAATTATTATAGTTAAGAGCCAAAAGTAATAATATTACGGATAAAGTATATATAAATTAACAAATAAAATAAAATAAAATTTTAAAAGTTTAAAAAATTTTTAAAAATATTTACGAGTAAGCAAGCTAGGAAATTTAAAGTTGTAAGACTCAAAATTCAGAATTTTGTAAGCAAACTAAACATTTTTATCTACGTATCTGACGCTGCAAAAACTGACTGGCGATCAAATTACAGATGCGCGGTAGATAGTGGGAGAGAAAGAACATTGTAAAGGAAGGAAATAGCGAGGTGTGAACGGACAGCGAGGAAATGGCTATAGAGGAGATCAGGAGGGTGCAGGAATAGATATAGTGGGAACACGACAACAATGAGTAAACACGGCGTAAACGGGGGGGTAAGGGGTAAAGGATTGCAAATTTAAAATTTTAAAGATCGGAAAATCGGAATAAAATTAAATAAAATTTGGAAAAAAAAATTTTTTTTTTTAAATATTAAATCAGGCTAAGCTTTCTTTAGTTTAAATTTGTTCCAGTGTCGGCATTTGGAGACAAATTCGGATCGCTTGTTCAAGAGCGTGCGCTGGTCGGCTTGCAAGATGGCGAGTTTCTCTGCTAAGCAGAGATTGCAGCGTTTGGCCCCGCTGGTGTATGCAAATGATTTGCAGATAATTGACCAAGTTATTCGCGGTTTGATTCCTTTATCTTTATATTTCCATAATGTTTTGGAGAGTTCTGTGGCGTTTGCTTTGTCTCGGTGCTCAAACGCCACAGAACTCTCCAAAACATTATGGAAATATAAAGATAAAGGAATCAAACCGCGAATAACTTGGTCAATTATCTGCAAATCATTTGCATACACCAGCGTTGCCAAACGCTACAATCTCTGCTTAGCAGAGAAACTCGCCATCTTGCAAGCCGACCAGCGCACGCTCTTGAACAAGCGATCCGAGTTTGTCTCCAAATGCCGACACTGGAACAAATTTAAACTAAAGAAAGCTTAGCCTGATTTAATATTTAAAAAAAAAAATTTTTTTTTTCCAAATTTTATTTAATTTTATTCCGATTTTCCGATCTTTAAAATTTTAAATTTGCAATCCTTTACCCCTTACCCCCCCGTTTACGCCGTGTTTACTCATTGTTGTCGTGTTCCCACTATATCTACTCCTGCACCCTCCTGATCTCCTCTATAGCCATTTCCTCGCTGTCCGTTCACACCTCGCTACTTCCTTCCTTTACAATGTTCTTTCTCTCCCACTATCTACCGCGCATCTGTAATTTGATCGCCAGTCAGTTTTTGCAGCGTCAGATACGTAGATAAAAATGTTTAGTTTGCTTACAAAATTCTGAATTTTGAGTCTTACAACTTTAAATTTCCTAGCTTGCTTACTCGTAAATATTTTTAAAAATTTTTTAAACTTTTAAAATTTTATTTTATTTTATTTGTTAATTTATATATACTTTATCCGTAATATTATTACTTTTGGCTCTTAACTATAATAATTGGCTTTTTTGTGCGTTTTTTTTTTTTTTCTTAACTATATACAGTACTTTTTGTCTGCGTTTAGAATCACCTCCTGATGAGCCAAAAAGGCGAAACAGACTGTTGAGGTTTTAATAAAAATCTCTTTTGTGGCTTCTGTAATTTAATATCATACATATATATATAATATATATCGTACATATTATATAATCATATATATGCAATATATATTGTATATTGTATATTGTATATTGTATATATGATTTCATGGCCGCCATATTTGGTCCCGATTATAGAGAACAATGCGTTGCATAACTTGTATTTTCTAGTGACTTTGTGCACATCAACCCAAGCTATTAGAATACAATTAGTTGGTATGCCTACTAGCAAAGACCTGGTGACGAAAAAAGTGAGAACGAAGAAGCAATGCCAGTGCCCGAGGTAGTGCATTGTGATTTTGTGGAAAGCCAAACTGTAATTGATGAAGCTCTGAATCCATCACCATTGGATGAAATTATAAATGAAGAGCCCCCAGTAAATAGAATAAAAAGAAAAACAACAATGGTTTTCTGAAAAAAGTAGTTTACTCCTTCTGAACTTGCAGAAGAAGCCTGTGATGCTTCTCCAACAGAACCTGATTCGGCTTAGGCTTATTTTGCAAAATTTATAACCAATTTCTTGATTGAAAATATGTGAGAGAAAAGCAAAATGTATTACTTTCAAACTCAAAGCAAAGATCTAAAAGCAAAACCGCAATAGATAAAACTCTTCTTGGTATACATCTTGCAATGGGATCAATTCTATTTCCTAATATGAGATTGTATTGGAGCAAAAGACGCAGAATAGATTGATTGCTAATGCAATGACACTAAATTGCTTCAGTAGGCTCAAAAATAATCTTTACTGTTTGGACAATATGCAGGAAAACGATGTTTCATCTTTTTTTGTATCCAATAAAACTCTTTACGTTAAAAAAGTATAATGAAAATGTAGTCATATGCTCACAATGCATCATATATGATATATAAAAGTTCTTCTTAATTACCAACTTATTTCAACAGAAATAATTTTTAAACGCTTACGACATCGCCAATCATTGCATCTATAATAAAAAAAATCAATTTTTTTGAAAAACCGTAAGTTGTGAGTCAAAGGGTTAAATTATTGAATCTCGTTAGTGCTGAAGAAACCAGCACCATTAATGGTAACCATGTTAAAATTGAAAAGAATTGGTTTGGATTGGGGCCGGGCAGGGGCGATTCTAGGGGGAGGAGCAGAGGGGAACATGGCCCCTCAGATATTTGCTTGGCCCCAGGGTTGGCCCCCCATTCTAAATGAGCTTGTTTAGCCTATGATGTGTTAGACAATATTGCAATTCTTGTCATTATTATTACTTTATAAGGCTGCATTTGACTGTTTTGAATCTGAGATCTTTGAATGATTTGAAGTGAAGAATTTTGTTTTCTTTTTTTTTTAGAGAATACTATAAATTTGGGACGAAAAGTGGGAAATCTGATGATGATTTTAAGTGAAGACCTTTTTTCTTATCAGTAAATGAGTAAATAAATTTATGTTTTTTAATTTTTATGTGGCGGCTCTTTAAAAGTTTAAATTTATGATATGCGGCTCGAACATGGTATAGATTTGGCCACCCCTACAATATAGCCTACTTTCCTAAACTCGGTGGCAAAGGCCCTTTAAAACTTACAATTTTTCCTCTCACATGCTTTTGTCACTCGTTCCCTTTCTTAATATAGCTTGGCCCGAACGTGGCCCCCTCACTTTCTGAGTTCTAGAATTGCTACTGGGGACGGGTCCGCGGAGCTGATCTTTACAGAATTATAGTGATGCCAATAAATAGATATCTTCCTTTCAAATTATATTAATTCGAACTAACGTTTTTTTTAGTGTCATAATAGGACACTTAACTCCAATATGCAAACATAATTTTATTATTATTATTAATAGAAATTAGATTTGTTAAAAATTTTTGAAAAAGTGTGTTTGTTTGTTGTTTTCCTGGCGGAAAAAAAAGTATTATATCGACCGCTTCGAAGCAGTTTTTAATTTTAATTGGCTACCGTTAGTGTAACGATTAGCGTTTCTATTTTCGGTGCTCATGGTCAGCGCTCCGCTTTCTGGCCGCGTTAATTTAACACGATTGTTGTCAACGGCTTGCTATTGTTGTTGCCACACCATGCAAGTGACGTAGTGATCTAATTGCAATGTTGCCGAAACGGCACTGCGAATTAATGACAAGCATTGAGGACTTGGGTGTAAGAAATAAGTACAATAAAGACTTTGGTTTGATCTTGGTATCGTGTACATCAAGCATGCCAAACGCGTGAGCTTATTTGGGCCACATTCATTGCAGAAATGAGATTGTGGGCCCCAAATCTAGGAATACTCAACCATTTTTGAACAAATGGTGTAATAAAGTGTTTGATGTTTAATTCAGCGTATAAACTCGATCACTAAAAAGTTTAATCAAATGTTAACGCTACTTTTCAGTTATAACTTTTTTAGAATCAAAATAAAAAGTTTAAATATTTTTAAAATTAAAATGATTACCAACTGTCACACTTTATTTACAATTTAGTCTTAACTTTTTAAATCTACTGTATAGTTAAGTTTCTATCTTTTTTCAGTAGTTTTATTTTTTATTATTATGTAATCTTTTTTATTGTTAAGTGATAATTGTGTGATCGGTGTACCACCCCACACTTAATTTAATTTATTTGCAACCTGTTTCATAACTGGTAATTGAAAAATTTGCTTTTCTTATCCACAGTTTATTTTTTTATCTATAGACATTTATCCATAGATATTCAAATCGTTTTTATTTTTTTTTATTTTTAAGTCTCTTCGAACTTCGTTCTTATAGAAAACAACTGGTTTAGGTGAAGTATAACTCTTCCAATTTTAATTTCCAATTTATTTTAATTTCTCGATTTCCGAAGTACTAAGTGAATGTGACATAATACTTTTGCAATATTTGAATATGGATAAATATCTAAAGATAAAAAATGAACTTTGGATAAGAAATGTAAACTTTTCAGAAAAAAGGTTTAATTTAATGTTAACGCTATCTACTTTTTAACACAAAATGCAAAACAGCGATTTAGAACAAAGTGCAATTAGCATGTCTTCATAAACCGCCTACTTATTATACTCCTTTACCAACACACATGGAGTGGGTTAACTTGTAACGATAATTGAACTCTACTGCTCTCTGTGACGCCACAGGGAGTCAGGTGGTGTGATCAAAGCTGCCATAAAAAGTGTTGTATCTTTGCACGAATACACAGGTTTATTAAAAAAACAATAATAAATATTCACAAAAGTACTTAGCCAAACAACAACCGTATTGAAAATATAATGCTTTTAGTTCGTTTGCTGTAGTAGCTTGATAACTCGAACTGACTGCTAAACCAAAATAAAGGCGCATTTTTAAGTAGTAACAACTATGCCTGGAGACGCGCGTGTCCAATAATTGTTTGAGCAGAAGGCGCTGATTAAGATTAGAGCGTTTAAGAAAAACACTACGTCATCTATTGCACAATATCACAACACCTCCCCAAATAAACTACGACAAAAAAATATATATACATATTAGCAACAATATTTTTTTGGAGGTCTCTTTGCTCTCGCTGATCGTCGTAGATTGTGTCGCCCGTACTCGTCTCCGGTTGGTAGTCTCGGATTGTTGCGTTGGTTCATCGAAGAAGAACTAGATGCGTGGTCAGTCCCGGCTGGAAGTGTTTCTGTAGACAAAACGCTCGTTGGGATTTCACAGGGATCATCATCTTGATCCGAACCGTATCGAGGTCGAAGTTGATCAAGATGTCTTCTCCAAGTTGGTCCTCGAGGAATGACTCGTACATTGACGCTTCGTGTACCATGGACTTTTGTAACTATTGCAGGCACCCATCGTGGGTCACGATCTCTTCTAGGGCCGAAGTACAGTGCGTAACAAGGGTCTCCTAGTGTATACTGATTTTCGACTTTCGAAACCACTTCCGAGTCTTCAGCATTTGAATGCTTGCTCGCTTGTCTTGACTGTCTTCCCTGCAGGAGATGCGGAATGGATGGAACCAAAGTGTCAATTTTGGTGCGAATTCTTCTTCCATTCAACAATTCGCTTGGTGACAGTCCCGATGCAAAAGGAATTCTTCTATACTGCATTAGAAATTCTTGCAAAGCTTCCTTTGGAGGTAACGAGGATTTTCTCAATGCCTGTTTGAACGATTGTATCAAACGCTCGGCAGCACCGTTTGTTGCTGGATGATAAGGTGCTCCGGTGAGATGTACAATGCCTCGTTGTTTGCACCAAGCTTGGAACTCTTGAGACATGAATGTTGTGGCATTATCGGTCACCAACGTGTGGGGATATCCGAAATGAGCAAATTCTTGTTCAAGTATAGCAGTAGTACTTTTCGAAGACGTTGAGGTTGTTGGATGAATGCAAGGATATTTTGAATAAGCGTCTACAAGGACTAACCAGTTTCTTCCCAGAACGTTGATCGCATGGTCCAAGTGGAGTCTTGACCATGGTTTTTCTGGCATCATCCACGGATGGATTGAAGGTTTATCCGGCTTATTTTGAAATTGGCCACAGGAAGTGCATTTGCGACATAAGTTCTCGATGTCAAAGTCAATTCTTGGCCAATAGACAGTTGACCTGGCAAGTTGTTTCATCCGTTGCATGCCGAAATGTCCAAGGTGTAATAATTTAAGAATATGATTACGTAGGGTTGAAGGAATTATTACCCGTAAGCCGTAAAACACGCAACCATTCTCTGTTGACAACGAATTTTCTAACTTTTTGAAGTCTTTAAGCTCTTCCGAAAATGCATGCGGCCATCCTTCCTTCACAAATCGCATTAGTTGGGAAAGAATTGGATCCTTGGCAGTCTCTCTGACCACAAGCAATGGATTGTCAGGATTGATTTGACGACTGATTGTTCGAACTAAACAAACGCTATCGACATCATCTTCCATCTCCTCCCCATCAAAACTTGTGTCAGCTAAGTGATCAGTTAAGTTGGTGAGTTTCAACTTCATCATCGCCAGACGACCTAGTAAATTTAGATTGGGCACCTTAGGAAAGGTCACGTCAGGTGATTTTCCATCAATACTTGCAGTTGATTGGAATTGTCCCACGACGGGTAGCGGGCTACCTTCAGCAACTTGATATTGAACTGTTACAGGTTGTAGAATGGGTTTACCCAGCGTTTGCCACGTCGCTTCACAGCAAAATGTGTCACTGGCTCCGCTATCAATTTCAAACTTAATTCTGCGGTCATTAAGTCTAATAGTTTGATAGATGGGTGAAACAGAACATTGGACTTTGTGCCGAGACATGCATACAGATTGCAGATGACCTGTTTTCTTGCAGAAGCTGCAAATAGCTTTAATGTGGGGACAAGCTTTGCTGAAATGTCCAGAATTTCCACACCTGAAGCAGGCGGCTTTCTTTTCTTGCGTTTTGGAAGTTTTGGACTTTGCGTGATAAACTTTCTGCACCGACGTAGAAGGTTGACCGTGTACGGTTTCCTTTGCTACTTTGGCTGCTTCTTCCACTTCTTGAGCCACTCTGATGGCGTTGCTAAACTTCAGTTCATCGTCCTTGAGCTTGAAGAGTGTCTTCAAAACTGCTTCGTTGTCGACTGAACAGATAAATTTAGTTCGTAAGGCTTCATCTAATGGATCTTTAATGGATTGAAAATCACATGTAGCTGCATCTTGCCGTATTCTGCTTGCCAGTTCAGGAATAGTTTCGCCAGGTTTGCGTTTCATGTTAGACCAGAACTTGAAACGTTCTCTGACAACAAACCGTTTTGGGTCAAACTGCTCTGCCATAAACGTCTGAATATCATTCATCGTTAGCTCATGTATGCTTTTGACAGGTTGTTGCTGAGCCGCTAAGTTGCTAAGCATTTTGTAAACGGAGTTAGATTGGTTGGTAAGAAAAATTTGTGCTTGCTTGTTGTCGGGAACAGAGTTAGCAGTGACGAATGTTCGGAACCTTGCCAAATAATCAGTCCATAACTCAGATGTGGAATCGAATGGTTGAAAACTTGCCATCGGTGTTGGAACATTTTCTCGCGGGTTGTTCAAGCTGCTTTGTAAAGTTTTCAGCTGCTCTTGAAGCATTGTCATTTGCTCTTGGTGTTGCTTGTTCTGCTCGTCGCGTAAAACTGCCATTTGCTCTTGGTGTTGCTTGTTTAACAACAAAATCAGTTCAGAAATTTCACTCATTGTCGACAATTCAAGCTGTAATGCAAATTCAACAAATTTTCTTTTTTCTTTCTTGACGCAGTGGAGTTCCTTGAATCCTCGTCGCCACTTTTGCCTGTTGTATCTTTGCACGAATACACAGGTTTATTAAAAAAACAATAATAAATATTCACAAAAGTACTTAGCCAAACAACAACCGTATTGAAAATATAATGCTTTTAGTTCGTTTGCTGTAGTAGCTTGATAACTCGAACTGACTGCTAAACCAAAATAAAGGCGCATTTTTAAGTAGTAACAACTATGCCTGGAGACGCGCGTGTCCAATAATTGTTTGAGCAGAAGGCGCTGATTAAGATTAGAGCGTTTAAAAAAAACACTACGTCATCTATTGCACAATATCACAACAAAAAGGGAGACAAAAAGAATAAAGGAGATATAAAGGGTAACAAAACAAACAAGTTCTTTCATCACTGTTTCGACGTCATCACAGCGATCGCACTGGAAAACAAAAGATGTCTCGCAAGCATAGATTGCCAAGAAGTGAAAGACGGCCAAATGTGTGTTTGCAATTGCAAGCACTCAGTCTGCGCGGACCTTTGAAAATGTTTCACAGACCCTAAAAAACCTGCGGACCCCACTTTGAGAACCACTGATCTAGATGCTAGTTTTACTTTTAAAAAAAGCAATCCACTCCTAAAAATTAGGAGATACAAAACTTCTAAGCTTTAAATAAGATTCACAAAGCATGACAATATTAAAGCAAACAAAACACAATCAGATAGTCAAGGTTATGCGTGTCAAAATCACGACCCACGCAATTGTCATTTTTTATGAGTTCTTTTTTATCTCGCTAAATTTGCAATTTTACATATTTTTTCAAACCAGACAACTTAAAAACGGTAAATCTATTAATTCAGAATCTTTCTTGGATATTAAAAAATATACCGATCTTATTTAAACTCTTTTAGAAGAATTCCAAAATTATCTTTTGATTTTTTTATCGCGTGAAGACTAACTCTAATTATTTACATTCCTCTTTGCTTATAATCACGCCCAAGACAATGAATGTAATCAAATATAACTGCTGAAAATTGAGTCGAGTTTTGTGCAAAAAGTATAATGAAATTTGAATACTCACACTTTGTTTATCTGCAAATAACGAGAGTGCAATGACATCTACTAATTTACAATAAAAATCATGACGTTGTTTGGGTCGAACTATGCTGGTGAACCATTGTTTATAATAAAAATTGTTAAAACTAGTTAAAGAACGAATCTGACTGATGCTCGATTCTTTTCTGGTCCAAGTTGGGAGTTTAACCGAGCATTGAAAGACCAGTAAGCAAAAAAACGATCAAACATGAGCGCTAATGGTTTATGCATAATTAATGTTTTGAATTATACGAAACTGAGAATACGAAACGTACTAAACTGAGAATCTTTCATGATTATTTTTGACCAACTAGATTTTGATTTGTATACATTTTAATTCTAAAAATGTTTTCATTGTTTTATTTTGATTTTGAAAAATTTGTTACTACAAGGAAGCGTAACGTTTCATTAATCGAGTTTAGAGGCTGAAATTGACATAAACACTTTATCGCACCAAATGTTAAAAAACGATTTAGCGTCCCTGGATTTGCGACCCACAATCTCATTCCTGCCATGAATGCGGGCCCGATAAGTTCACGGGTTTGACACGACTGGTCTATGTGACTCAACGACAGAGAATAATCCTGTTGAATTTGGTTTGTTATTTGGATTTAAAATATTGTTCGTTTTTCAATAAAGTTTTTCAAACCAATTAAATTTGAATTTACAGTATAAGCATGAAAATACGTTGATTGGTAAATCTAGTTTTCAAATAGTTTTATCTTGTCAATGTCAGTTACTAAAAGTGTGAGTTTCTACTGATAGTGCAACTTGGAGACTCTTCCTTATGATTTCTTAAATGTTTGTAGAAAAACAAAAATTCTTGTTATGGAAATCTAAAACAACGTAATGCTGTTTGATAGTGATATTAAGAGTGACGTTCAAGTTTCTTCATTTGTTAAATAAGAAACGTGTTTGCGATGTAAGTCGAGAAACATGAATGTTAAAAAATAAAGCTTAGTCGCTTTATAGCTACAATAGTCTTTATTGTAATCGCTTTGTTGCTAAAAACGTCCCACGACAACGATAAGAAAAAATGAAATTAACATTGAATCAAATTACTGAGCAATAAAACTGGTTTTTACTGCCTGAGGGCAACTTCGGTAAGCCAGTGTTCTCAAACAGAGGCTCGGTCGAAACCGGTTTTTTCAACAAAAAGAACTGAGATTTTGAATGCAAAGATTAGAACTCAAGAATAATAACAAAATAATGCTAAAGCAATATAAACAGAAATTACTTATCACAGCTGATTCAGTGTTTTTGTGTCAAAGATGAAAAAATTTGCAGCCCGTTGAAATAAATTAACCAGTTTGGAACGAGTCTTATATTGTTACGGAATAAGACTAATACGAAAAGAAGTATAGTTGCAAAGAACTAAGATCTCTCAGATTGAGGAATTCAAGTTTTTACAAAAACGATTAGAATCGATTTTTCAAATTGTCGCTGAATATTTGCGTTTGATTAGACGATAGAAGAATTTATGACATAAAAGTAATTATAGCAAGGGCGACTACTTAAATGATTTGTATGGAAAAAACTTTTATTTTGAGGCATAATGTTTATTTCAAATAGGTAATGCCCAATTTCTATTTAAGCTAGATGACATTTATAATGCAAGAAAAATTATCCTTAAAATCATTTTCAACAGAGAAAAGTTTAAAAATTAAAAATAAGAAAAAGCCTTCCGAGATAGTTTTTTTATTTTTCTCTTTTATCAACCTATTGTCCGCTACTTATACTGTGTGTGAAGATGCTGAATGAGTAATTCTTCAAACACAGATTGCTTTAAGTGTGAATAAAGTTTATTCATACTTGAAAACATTTAGGTTTTTTTTTGTACAATGAACTCTTCTTTATTTGTTTTTTTAAAACTTTTTTTGTTTTGCCTTTTCCAAGCGGAAGTTCATGGCCAAACTTACAGTAAGTTTAATAAGAATTAAAAACTTTCTTTTAATTCAACACCAAGTTCATAACAAATGACTAAAAAGTAACAAATGGATTAAAGTGCAACCCAAATGCAAATCAAATTACAAAACTTTTGTTTACTGCATTTCTGCAAAAACAAATAAAAAACCTTTACGGTTCAACCAAGCAAATAAAGCGAAATACTGTAACAGTAAAGTTGAAGCAGTAGCCTGCTAATAATTAAAAATACAAAATCGTAATGTGAAAAAACGTAACCAGCAACTGCAACGTAATTTCGATGTTTTTAAATAAAAAATTTGTCAAAATATTTTAAAGAAGCTGGTTACATTTTCAGTATATTGTTATTGCGTCCTCAGAGGATAGGCTTACTCATCAAAAAAGACACCGTTAAAGCAAGTTTTTGACATCTTGTTGTAGCAATAAAACTGCTTTTATTTGGTCACCTCGTCAAAGTGTGATGCTGCTGCTTTTTTTCAAGACTTCTCTTGAATTTTTAAGATAAAGTAATCTATAAATTAAAACAATGATCGTTTTTTAGACTTTTTACTTTTACTTACAAAGTTTTTTAATGCTTTAGTTTTCATTTTTAATCGAAAGAAATTGTAGACTTTTTTCTTGTTTTATCATTTAAAATTCTGAAAATAAGAAAGTAAAAAGCGTGATAATTTTGTTGAAGTGCTTCAGTGATAATAAACGGCAAAATCCTTTATTAATGTTAGAAAAACACCATAGTAACTCAATCATAAATAAATAAGTTATTAGTTTATCTATTTCATTACTTGAGATTTACATTCGTTTCTTGACAGTCTAATTGGCAAGACAACCAGTTAGGACAAATAAAGTATTGTTTGAATAATTTTTTTGTGTTCTGTTAGGCGTCAGCTAAATCACAACCGCTCTAACTTAACCGAGTTTGATAATTATACAATGATTAAAAAATTTTGCTAAATTTATACATAACTACGAGTAAATATCAAATTCTTAAATCTAATTTAATTTGAAAAAAGTAATTATTGAGTTTATAAGTTGGTCAAATTTGTTCATTTAGTCGCCGTCGAAGCGCCTGATAACGCAGAAGTTATAAGAGGTTCAATCACTTCGACTTCCTTGTGGATTTCATGGAATCCTGTTCCAAAAGCGGATTCATACACAGTAAGAAACCTTGACTGCTACAATAGCAAAAAAACAGTTTTTTTGTGTTTAGATTACTCTCAAACCGCCAACCATAGCAGCAGGAGGAATTGGCTCTGGAATATTAGAAACAAATAGTATAATAACCGGTCTGACCCCAAACACCGAATATTTAATTCAAATTCGAGCTGTTCAAGGAGATATTGTGGGAAATCCTGCGGTGATATCTCAATTTACCGGTAACTGGCCAATCAGAGATTCGTTAACTGCTGATATTATTAATTTAGATTTTTTGCTTTCTGAATGTTTATTACCAGGAAGGTAAAACTTTATTACTGTAAAATTGTCGAACATAATGAATGTTCTCTTTTAAAAGTTTTTTTTCATTCGTACCATTACCATTAAAACTTTTACTTAAACAGCTTGATAAAATGCTTCTGCAATTTTTTACCAAATTCGAGCTACAAGAAAGATCTAAAATCTTGTAGCAAGCAACTTGACTCGAAAATGGCTTATTCTAATATTTGCTCAATTTGGTAAAAATTGCAGAAGCAGGCTTTCCGGCACTGTCTTTTCAAAATATGTCTGCAGAAATGATTTTAAACCTAACCGATGGTAGTTCTTACCAAGGCCTTAATAATAGTTTTTGCAGCCCTCTTTGCAATTTTAAAATTATTGATCTCGCCAATTTATTTTTTTATGGAAACCTTCTCGAACAGTTTTAGATGAACTGTTCAGTACCCAAGTCAGTTTTTAAAATTTATTTATTAAACTAGAACTAATTTTATAATAAAGAGTTAAATAAATTCTTTTTTATACAATTTAAAACAACCAATGTTATGGACGAAACCACCACTTTTTCAATTTTTGGTAGTATTGACAAG
Organism: Diplosoma virens; assembly: GCA_963680785.1. NCBI lineage: Eukaryota > Metazoa > Chordata > Ascidiacea > Aplousobranchia > Didemnidae > Diplosoma > Diplosoma virens. The sequence goes on from OY796885.1 coordinate 19,436,806, forward strand.
TATTTTTAAAGGCTTTTTAAAAACTAGACTTTGAAGGAAAAACAGTCTTTTTACAGATTACCAAAAACTGAGAGTTATGGTTTCGTCCTTACCATTGGTTATTTTTAATAAAAACCTTTTTGGTCTTTAGTTTTTTTTACGGCATAAATGTAACTAAAGTAAAATCAATCTTTTATCGTAGATTTTAGGAAACAACCCTTTTTTCAGCTTTGTCATAACTGATTTTTTTCAAGAGTTTCAGAACAATTGCGGTCCAGACATTTTACATATTTGAAAGTGCCCCAGAAAAGTGAAGACCTGGGACCACCCTGACTGAAGTAACATATAAAATAATAATAATTGCAAAGTAAAAGAACTGGAAATGTAAAGTTTCTTAAAAAATGTTCGAGATAACGTACAATAATTAAACTTTTAAAGGGTTATGTAAGTAACAAAAATGAACAGAAATCATATAAGCTAAAATAAATTAAACCGTACTGCCAGTAGTTGGCACCAAATGAAAGAACAAATGTTGAGTAATTTGCTTAATGCCTTTGGAAGTGGTGTTGGATGCATACAAATCAATTTACCGTTACGTAAGTTACGTAACTATTTCTCATAACTATATTTAATATGGATTTTCTGAGTTGCGGCAAAATGTCGGAAACGTCAAAGCAACCTCTCAGCGAATATCCCCTGCTGAAAAAATACCAAAATAAAATTGTCCATTTGAAATTTCTTATTTGCTTCTATATTTTTATAAAATTTGTCGCACAAAATTACACAAAAGAAAATGGCGTCAAGTGCTTTTCTTTTGTGTAATTTGGGACAACGATAGGACGAGAAGAGGAGTTAAATCAGGAATATGAAATTCCTTGATGAAAGAAATCGCTCTTTTCGTCTTGGTCGCTTAGTATTTTATTATTTTATTTTATCTCTACTTTTATCCTCTTGACTTACAGGAAAGCGATGGAGGTGCTAATACGTAGGTTAGGCAATTACCCCGACCTGCTTCTGGAGATGCCAAGATATTGCTGTCCGCTTGAAATTTAATAGAGATATGAGTGTAATTTAGAACTGCTTACCAAGACCACTAAGCAGGGGAAAGTGCTGTAAAGTGTCTTCCCAAAGAGACAACAGAATGGCGCGAGTAGGTTTTGAACCCAGATTATATCGATTACAATTCCGGCGGTCTAACCACTCGACCATGCTGCCGACAATAAGCAGTGCCGAAGGTTGAATTTTTGTGATATAGTGATGGAATTTCTGTTTTTTCTTAATGATAGATTCAGTTCCTATTGTGCAAATTTTTAGTGAATATAATTAAGTGGTTGCATTGTTGGAAAGTTGTATTGAACATTGATTTGCATGTTCATAAAAACAAAAAATACTAAAAATAGGTTATACTTTGTTAATTGTAGGACAATTTTTCATTGTATTAAATTTAAAACCACCGGCACTAAAAAGTTAATGCGTGCTATAATCGTGTTTATGAGTAATATGAGTAAAATGATTTAGCATTACCGTCTCCTAGCAACGTGTGGGCTGTGGAAGACTCCGTTACAGAAGATTCTATGACCGTTCAATGGACCGCAGTCGAAGGAGCACAAAGCTACACCGTAGAAGTTCGACCATCGACTGGTAAATATTTCAAGTAGCTTTTGTTTTGATGATTGCAACATTTTAATCCTTATTTAATAAAACATTGGTAGCTAGTAGCAAGTGCGAATTTGGTGACTTGCTTCGCTATTTTTCGAAAGTCCGCTCAAAAAGTTTGGTTTGAAAAACTTTCATTTTGGGAGCTCCGTTTTAATCTATTTGATACCATTTATCAGCATACCGACAAGAAGTCAAAAAACTATTAGAATTTGTTCTACTGATTTTGTGCAGTATATTCTGGTAGTACATAAGTGTGCCAATCACAGTAATTATTTTAACGGAACATTTTTTTAATCTTCATTCCAGCGTCCAACTTTACCCTTATTTTTACTTCAGTCTACATTTCTTTGACACAGCATGCGAAACATAATCGTTTATTATCTTGTATTTTATCCTTTTCGCTATCCTACAAATATGATAAAAAATTATGCAGACACTGTAATTATTTGTGTACTTTTTATTTCAAAAAACTATATTAATCTATTTTTATCGACGTTTTGTCTACGATATATTTTTGGTATATGGCCTACAAATAGAACACGGCCGAATTAGTCGCATTCAGTCATGTACGTTACAATCACAATATCATAGTGTAATTGTCTTAACTTTTGAAAATAACAGAAACAACCTAAAAACTTGTCTCTAACAAGCTAACACACTTTGTAGCAGTGCTTTTTGTGAAGAAAACTGCATTGTTTTGCAGCTGTTTAGACTTACGCGCCTATAGATTGTTAGAACAAGTAAACGTACCGAGGACTTTTGCCTTACATTTAAAACGCACACACACGATGCCATAAGTTTTCTCTCTCGGTGATTCATTTGGCCAGTTAAAAATAGCTGCTAAATTTTGACTGATTCGGCCGTGTTTTTCTTGTAGGCCATGTCACATATAACACGTGATTTTTTACTGCGAATTTGTGCTTAAGTTTTGTCAATTGTCTGGCAAGATTTTGCTCTTGAATATTTGATTCATGAATGACTGTTTCACCAATGATGCACATTGTCAAGGATATCTAAATATAGAACACAAAAATAAATACACTAAATAATAAAATCTACAAATATTAAATATTACATATTTATTATTTCTTTTATATTTTTATTTAATTTTGTGCTTTATGCCCTAATGATCCAATTTATGAATAAAGCAGTCCATTGGGTTATATATTAAAAAAACTTCTGTTCGTATTGCTTAAGCTATTCAGCTCTAAATTTGTTATTTATTCTTTTTAACGCACTAATCAACACCGCTTTATAGTTTTAAACTAAGTAGCCAACGAACATAGTAGCCAAGCACTAGAAAGATTCCTCAAGTGAGATTTTTATAAAGTTTGCTGAAGGTATTGCATATTATAACAGTATTTTTGTATAAAGCAAATTGTAGTGACGTAGCCAAACATTTACAGAATTTTTACGGCAGAAGATAGACTTTTAGTGAAATGTGAGCTGGCAATGGTAATAATAATAATAATAATAATAAAAATATTTATTTTCCAAACGCACAAACATAAATTTTATAATACACACACACGGTAATGTAAAAGAAAGTCGAAATATGTGTGAAGGCAGGGGGCACCAAAGAACATACGTTATCAAGTCAAGTGCCCCCACATCCAGTACAGTCAAAAACAAAATTTACGTATATATTAATTAGGTATTTTAATACACATACTGATACAAATCTTTTTGATGTAAAACCGATGCAGTAAAAAAAAAAAATTATTGAAAAATAGCGACAAAGTAAAAGAACAAATCAGAAAAGGGCGACAATGAAAAGAGTAAAATTTAATACTGATCAATTAGGTGCTGTTTATACGTTTTTTTGAAAGAAACCCAATGCCTGTCTTTTATTGTGTTTTCAATCGAATACCAAAATTTGACTCCACGGAAAGTAAGGAGCTGCTGTCCAATTGTTTTAGATACACGTGGAAGAAAATAAGTTGATTTTTCTGTTTGTCTAGTGTTGTGATAGTGTATTTCTTTTATTTTTTAAATAGCTGAACAAAAACAGCAGGTAATCTGTCAGAGTATAGCTGATACATAAATTTTCCTAATTCAAGATGATATATATCTGAGATTTTCAAAATATTTAATTGCTTATACATCGTGTTGATTGGTGTGTAGATAGAGCAGAATGTTGCAATTCTAATGCGATTTAGACGAAATTCTATTTTTTTTTAACTGTTTTGTAGCAGGTACGTTTAAAAATCATTCGAATAGTCAGCGATAAACAGTGATGGCTTTACAAAAAAGGGACTTAGTGCAAAATATAAAACAGCGGCACTGTTTAACTTTTATTTAAAAAAAAATTGTATAATAAAATGAAAACTTTCTGTCTTCATTTGTTTTTTGTAATGAAGTGTGGACCAAAAAATGAATATAAATTAGAAAAACTGGCTTATTGAAAGGTGCACCATACAAGTAATGACAATAAAAAAGTTGCCATGATGCTACTATAAAACGGGACCCACCTTTAATGACATTTTTAAAGGGGTGCAACCAGGGGCGATCCTAAAGGGGGACAGAGGGGCTATGGCCCCCTCAGATTTTTGCTTGGCTCCAGGGTTGACTCCCCCCAGTTTAAAAGAGCTTGTTTAGCCTATGATGTATTAGATAATATTGCAATTGTTGTCATTATCATTATCTTATAAGGCTGCATTTTACTGTTTTCAATCTGAGATCTGAGAATGATTTGAAGTGAAGAATTTTGTTTTCTTTTTTTTTTAGAGAACACTATAAGTTTGGGACGAAAAGTGGGAAATCTGATGATGATATTAAGTGAAGACCTTTTTTTTATCGGTAAATGAGTGAATAAATTCATGTTTTTTAATTTTTATGTTGCGGCTCTTTAAAAGTTTGGATTTATGGTATGCGGCTCGAACATGGTATAGATTTGGCCACCCCTGCAATATAGCCTACTTTCCTAAACCCGGTGGCAAAGGCCCTTTAAACTTACAATTTTTCCTCTTATATGCTTTTGTCACTCGCCCCCTTCTTAATATACCTTATGACCAACGTGGCCCCCTCACTTTCTGAGTTCTAGAATCGCCACTAGGTGCGACTGTTTAGTATGGTGCGTTCGATTCGTTCGATCTCTGCTAAAGGCGTCTCAGGCAATAAAAAACACAATTATTGCAACAGAATGAATTTAACGGCTATCAATGCTTTCACCTTGCACAAGAAAAATAAAAATTATTCAAAATTAAAGAGAAAAAAGATTTAGTTTTTTTTGCTAAATCGACAGCACTAGCTTGTTTAACGGTCAAAAGTTATAAAAATTCATATACATAAGAGGCACAGCGCAGACTTATGATTTTCTATGTCACAAGTTTTCTTTTCAACGGATCTTAAAGATTTTTTAAAAAGTTTTGTTACGTTTTTTAAAAAATTTCTTAAAAATTTTAGGGGTGGGTGGCGGCGGTAGGGGAATTTACGCAACCCAAGCAAGACTTCGAGGATTGTCCGCAAACACACGGTACACGATCAATATTTACCCGGTGAACTGGGTTGGAATCGGAGAAAGAGCGACATTAATGCAATATACAAGTAAGTTCATGTCGTTTTTTTGTTTGAAAAAGAGCGCTATTTGACTAGATTATATTAAATTGTTTATTTTTTTTATTTCAAAAAAATTTCTTTGATTAGCTTGCAGAATTATGAAAAAATACTGTGTTATCCTTGTAGTTTGACTAATTCTGAAACTTTTTGGAACGCCCGTGATTGAAAGAAGAATGCTTTCAAAATTTAGCACTGTATAGCTTACTAGCCTAGTTTCTGTTTCATTAAAGTAGAAAAGTTTGTTTTACATCAAACAGAAAAAAATAAAGATAAATATAATAAGCTAATCTGTTTTTGGGGAGCATTTTTATTGTGAAACACTTTTCAGCTTTTTAACAATTAGTTTACTTGGATTCAGTGGTGTACCGACAATTTTTTAAAGGGGGAGAGGCATACAACCACAATCAAATATGCTTCGCAAAAAAAAATTTTCAAGTGGTAAAAAAAGGTCTTCACTTTGAATCTGTGTCTGATGTCTTGTATTAGTGATGGAAGTAAACGACAACAATTAATTTAAAATGATATTAACACTTTGATTTCAAAATCAAAATCAAAGTTTAGTAAAAAAAAAAACTTAAAAATTTAAACTCGAATATTTGTTAACAGCAATTGAGTTTTTGAAAATGACATTCTTCAAATTGCTAATTGTAAATCCGGACTGTAGTTTTTTTAGACTAGCTACTTACGTAAAAAAAGAGTTTTCAAACTGTTTTTTAATGGGCCTGACGAAACAGTGAGAAATCTTAACCAAACCCGGCAGGAAATCGGTCTCGGTCTCAATTTTGGTTTCGACGTCAGTCTATATCCATTATGCATCTGTCAGTTTCTATCTTTAATGTGAAGACTTGATCTACACAAAGAGTTACCATTTCGTGCTTGTTTTTTAAGATTCGCGCTTATTTTTATCAACATAATCTTAGAGAATTTTAATCTGCTTATTTGTTCTTATTTTCCACTAATTTTATCTTGGTTTTCAAAGAAATTTCTAAAAAACGCTACCTTATGTCCGAAAAAAGAGGTCGTTTTTTGGTTTTAGATCAAGTAAAAACCTTTTTTCTAGTCGTTGATTGGATGGATAAATTATTCAAAATCAAGTAAAGACCAAAAATATAAAAACAAGCTTTTACTACGCGAAAAAGCAAATTAATTGACATTTTTAGGCTTGCTTTATTTTGTTAGCAGTGCTTATTTTTTGGTCAGTTTGGGTGGCAACCCTGCGCATGTATTCGGATTGAGTAACTGTTAATAAAGGCTGGTCTTTACTGTTTATGCCCTTCCTTTACTTTACAACTGTTACAAAGTGCCTTTTTCAACCCTCTCATAACTCTAACGAAACAAACTAAACTAGCGCTTTGATCACTGCGCCAAAACATAAACGTATATCACCAACAACAGTTTAGATGCTCCCCGTAAAAATTTCAACAATGTTTATAAAAATGGTCAAGTGAAATTTCAATATTTTGTTTCTTGAACTGCATTACATCAGGGGGATCTTTCTTTAACAGGGAATATTTTGTGCTTAATTTCGAACAATGCATGAGGTAGTACTTATGAGTATATCTGAAGTTTGATTCGACAGAGTTGCATCCACCACGTGACCTGACGGTGGTCGTGTCAATCGTTTCGCCGCAGTCGATCGGTGTTCAGTGGAGCGAAGTGCCAGGAGCAGAAAATTACTTGATCAAAATCACTCCAGTGAATCGCTTCAACCGAAATCTTCCACGAGTCGAGGACAATCGCTACATTTTCAAGTTTGTCTTTATTGTAAAATTAACCTTGATCATTTCATGAAACTCAATCGGCAGCGTGGTCGAGTGGTTGGAGCACCCTGATTAGGATCGACACGGTCTCGGTTCAAAATCTACTTGCATCATTTTGTTCTATCCTTGGGAAAGGTACTTTCCTCTGCTCGGCTGTCTTGGCAAACAGTTCTAAAACCAAACAAAAAATTTCAACCGGCGCCAATGCCTTGATATTTTCGGAAGCAGGACTGGGTAATTGTTTGCCTTATTTATAGCATCTTTGACGCTTTCCTTCGAGTCGGAAGGATAAATATAAAAATAAAATAAAATATATATTTAGGATAAGCGCTATTCGCCGTGAAAGTAAATTGTGTCATTTATTGTTTACTTTGACGGCTATTTCATAAACGAATGCATGCTTTGAATGTTGTAAGCTTAAATTTTGAAAAGTGCTAACAATTAAAATGCCAGACTTCATGTTTCTTGTCTCAAATAGTCAAAAGTAATGATTTCACCTCAGAAAGCAATACAAATAGGCTACTGTAAAAGACAACAAGCTGTATATTAGAGTTTGCTGAAAGATTTTACACGGCACAAAAGGAAGTCAGGTCTTAAATCGTACTTCATTAACCGGTGTTGCACGTTATTTTTATGTTTTTAAAACTTTCTGAGGAGTTTCGTGCGCTTTAAAGGTTTTGCAAGGGTTTTAATAAGATAAATAAATAATGATTTCTCGAAATTTGAAAATTATTTTTTTAAAGCGCTTGAGCAGCAACGTCTACAATATAATAAATTCCAAATTAAATTAAACCAAACTTTTTTTAATACTCAATTCCAAAACCGAAGTGAGATGTTGGTCTACAACGCGCCCCGTCTTCAAAAATTTGTCCTTGAGCAACACCGAAACTACCTGGAACCATCCGACTGTGGCTACTCGTCCGCACAATGTCATGCTGCATCTTTTCTGATTGTCTTGTATCGATTCTTAAAATTGGTTTCCACTGCGAGCGTGGAATGTAATGTTTTTTGTTTCTATTATTGATTTTTTTTGCTTCGCTTACCGCTTAAGCGCGAAAAGAAGTAAAAAAATCAATAAAATAAACAAAGAATGCTCCATTCCAGGCTCGTAGTGGAAGCAAACCCTTAGGTTCAAAGCTTAATATAAAAAGCTTCAAAGTTTTAAAATGTACAGTATACTTAATTATGAATGCCCACGACTTAATATGTTTTAAGTTAGTATTTAAATTAGTTTAAATCTTTAAGGAATCTGGATCCCGACACGCAATACAGGATTCATGTGGCAGCGGTCAATTCAGCGGGTCCTAGTGAGTTCGCGTCTACTGTTCAAAGAACTAGTAAGTTTGACTTTTAATTTGTTTTTTAATTTTTTTTTTTAATTTTTATCTCTATATTTATCCTCCTGACTCGCAGGAAAGCGACGGAGGCGCTATACATAGTGTAAGCAATTACCCCGACCTGCTTCCGGAGATGCCAAGATATTGCTGTCAGCTAGTAATTTAGTAGAGATATGACTGTAATTTAGAACTGCTTGCCAAGACCACCAAGCAAGGGAATGTGCCGTAAAGTGTCTTTCCCAAGGACACAACAGAATGGCGCAAGTGGGTTTTGAACCGAGACCATGTTGATCATCAGTCCGCTGCTTTAACCACTCGACCACGCTGCCGACTTATTCAAATCTTATTCAAATTCAAAATCTTATTCAAATTCAAATTCAAAATTCACTTATTCAAATCTTTCATGAAGCGCATCGTATCCATATGATATCAGAGACTGAGTTGTTCCTGTATCGTCACTATTTTCATATAGATACAGTAGGTTCTCAAAAGTAGATCCATAATCCTTACGTTTGTTTTTAGAATCGATGTGTTTTGCTGTGGTCGATGATTTTGAAGAAGATACTTTTTCGTAAGTCTTGACATATTTTTCAATCATAATTCTAAAACCATATTTTGTTTTACATTTAAACCTTTTATTACAAAGTATAAGAATTTTGTGTCAACTTGTGATTTCCGACTTTTTTAAAACTAGCCACTTGAGGTTAGAGTTAAATATTTTGCGCTATCCGATAATTAAGCACGAGCGTGGAATGGAATATTCTTTGTTTCTTTTATTGATTTTTGCTTTGCTTAGCACTCGCTTAGATTTTAAGTGCGAAAAGATCAATAAAAATAACAAAGAATGCTTCATTCTACGCTCGTAGTGGAAACGAGCCCTTAGTCTGCAGCTAAATAATAATTTATTTAGAAAAAAAAAGAATAACACAAACTATTTGATACACCCTAAGCCAGGGGTCGGCAACCCCTGGCACGCGTGCCAATTGTAGCACGCGAGGTAGTTTTTCAAGGCACGCCAAAAAATTTAATACTCTTCTCTTAACTTTATTACTTTAATTTTAAGAAAAATTCTCTTGATTTTAAGAAAATTAATACTGTGTTTATATTTTAAAATTTGGCAACACTGTATTTTGTGACAATTATTCTGGCCAAGTTGCTAACTTCTGCATTTGTGAAGTAATAACTTCCTCAAGCCTGGCTATCAATGTTCCAACTATCAAAGCTTCTTCAACTTCTGAGCTCATTCATGGAGAAAGTGTTTTTGCAGTTACAAGAAGCGGTGCACCTGCTATAGTTGGCTAACACAGTTTAGTAAATCTTGTTGATAAAAAAATTAGGCATGCTGTAATAAAGTTCTACTGGATTTTCTTCAAAACATTTTTTGTGTGAAGATTTCAAATTCAGTATTCAATGACATAATTTCAATTGTAACAAAATTAATAAATTTTCTTTTTGCACGCTTGATTACCACGCACCGACATTTTCGGTTTTTGCTTTAAGAGATGCAGAGTTCATATCGTGATTTACCTCTATACTGCACAGCCATACAGGTGGCGATGTTGAGGTAAAGCTTGTTGAGGTTTGTCTAATGTCTATCTGAGTTAAAAACCTTTTGGGGGGAGAAAGGCAAAGTCTATCCTGAACTGGAGGATTGAAAGTGGCTTGCAAAATTAATACTCTTTGTTGCCATAACTACGCATCTCTCCAAGAGCTCAAACTTTGTTTTTAACATCAAGGATAAACAGTAATAAATCTTTATATGACATGAAAAGATTTTATAGCCAAACTTGAGGTATACCATAAGAACGTAAAAACTGCAACTATTTACTACTTCAAGCACTTAAAAAAATTCTTATTGGATTGCCAAGTTAATATCGTTAAAATTGACGAATATATGCGTCATCCAAACGTCTCAATTTTACAAAAAATTTTAAGATTTACAGTGTTTTGGCCCAATGTTTTCTTTTTTAATCAATCTAAACAGCTGCGAAGACTGTAGTTAAATTTGTCTCTTTTTGAATGGATCGATATTAGTGACTTCCAAATGCAGATATTAGATTTAGAGACATATTTATTGTGGGTAAATAAATTCGTCAATTTGCAAAAATTAGTGGAAACAAATAAAAACAAAGACGAGACCATCATTTAATATTGTTGGGAATTTTTACATAGTCCAATATCTAAATATAATTCAAACATTATAGAGTTAAACATGGGGAACAAGGACAATAATCTCATTAACGTTGTTCTTATAACTGCATTTGATATCAACAAATATTTAAATAATAGTTTCCAACGGCGAAATCACGGAAATAAAAACAGAGCTAAAACCCAACAGACTGTTTCACCCATAAAAGGGATCATCAGGGGTATCTAAAAAATAAAATAAAATAAAATAAAGTTAAGATAAAACTGCCAGAAAGAATTGAAAACAATTGAAAAAACTGAAAAAACTTAAAAAACAATTGAGAAAACTGAAAAAACTTAAGAAACTTAAAAACTTTAAACGCTTATTAGGGTCGGAACATCCCATCACGGACTTTGCTAAACTAAACTGATTAAGATCGGTGAGAAAACACGAGAAGAAGAAAAGCGCGCGAAAGAATTACAAATACAAATATTATTTCAAAATTTTAAAAATTTTAAAAAGGGGTTCAAGTATGGGCTGAGGTAGAACGTTGTACACGGTGAAAAAAGAAAATGAAAAAAGATCACAATTTAAGTTTGGTTACAAAGTAAGTTTGTTAACTGAGTTAACTAAGTTTGTTAACAAACGAACCGAATTGGGCAATAAGTGCCGGCATAAAAATAAATATAAATTGATCAACGCCAAACTTAAACTGTGATTTTTTTCATTTTCTTTTTTCACCGTGTACAACGTTCTACCTCAGCCGATACTTGAACTCCTTTTTAAAATTTTTAAAATTTTGAAATAATATTTGTATTTGTAATTCTTTCGCGCGCTTTTCTTCTTCTCGTGTTTTCTCACCGATCTTAATCAGTTTAGTTTAGCAAAGTCCGTGATGGGATGTTCCGACCCTAATAAGCGTTTAAAGTTTTTAAGTTTTTAAATTTTTTCAGTTTTCTCAATTGTTTTTTAAGTTTTTTCAATTGTTTTCAATTCTTTCTGGCAGTTTTATCTTAACTTTATTTTATTTTATTTTATTTTTTAGATACCCCTGATGATCCCTTTTATGGGCGAAACAGTCTGTTGGATTTTAGCTTTGTTTTTATTTCCGTGATTTCGCTATTGTTAATTTTAATTCAAGCTCTAACTTTGTTATCGAGCACTTTAGAAGAACTGATTTTCAAACAGTGTTAAATAATAGTTGGATTGATTAACTAATCTGTGTATTTCCTGTTTACTATACTCAGAAAAATGACAGTTTAAAACCGTTGTTCATAAAGCAATGGAAATGATTTGTAAAATAGAATAATTCTAAAAATTGTTTGGCACGCGAACTTTAACAAAAGCGAAAAACTGGCACACTGCGTTGAAAAGGTCGCCGAACCCTGGCCTAAGCTATTAAAACGGCACACTAGAGGCCGACTTCACACTGGTGCAAAACACTGATATGGAAAGGTTATTTGAAATTGCAAAGGGAATTAAATTGACGGTTTCAAAAGCTCCTCTGTTAAACCTTGTCACAGACAAATCAGGTTAGCAATTGGAATTGATACGTTTTAATTTTAGGGCAACAGGCCTTTCTGGTTGCATTGTTTCTGTGTTCATTATTTTCTCTTAATGGCTTTAAAAAATGCTCAGTTTAGAATTTTTACATTTAAAAAAAAATAAACAAACAAAGAAGTATTAAGGGATGGAAAACAAAAAAGCAAAAAAACGGCCGAAAAATCAATAATATGTTCAAGTAAAAGAAAGAGGGAGGTAAAGAAGAGAGTACAGGCAGGATGGAACGGATGGAGAAGAGTATCGGGAGTAATCTGCGACAAGAGGTTACCAGCTAGAGTGAAAGGAAAAGTGTACAGTTCAGTAGTAAGACCAGCAATGGTGTATGGACCTGAGACAGTAGCAGTCACAAAGAAACAAGTGGAAGAGATGGAAGTCGCAGAGATGAAAATGCTGAGGTTTGCTATGGAAATGACGAGAAAAGACAAGATTAGAATCGAGCACATCAGGAGTACCGTTAAAGTAGAACGGTTAGGAATGAAGATGAGGGAGGGTAGGCTGAAAATGATGATAAGTTAGCACTGAAACATTCGCCAAAAAATTAAGTAGAAACCGGGTTTTACGATTCGCTTTCAAAGCAATGTCAGAAAAATTTTTTCACAAACGCTTTCAGTGTAAACCAAGCTGTAAGGAAGCATCTTGACAAGCAAACCTTAGGGTTGTTCGATGCTTCCTTGACTTTTTTTTGCATTATATTTGTTTTGTTATTGTTTTATATGGTTTTAGGCAAAATAAACTTTGTGTGTCTGTCTGTCTATAATAGTATAAAATAATTAAAGCCAAAGCGAAAGAAGTTGAAATATTTTATTTTCAAAGTTTTTCCACTAAGATACTGCGCTTTGATGATTCGCAAAAAACTTTTCGGGTTTAGTGTATCCTTTTCGCTGTCGAGGGGATATTTCAGTGTTCTAATTCTTTGACTTGCGAGCAGAAGGACTGGATTCGGTACTCGCGTATCTGCAAAATTTCCGCTGTGATTGAAGGCACTTCAAGACAAATTTTTAGATGGGTTTGTGCTGCGCTTAAAACAGAAAGCAGCAACCTGGTCATTATCAACACAAATATAAGCCAAATACGTAAATACACCTAAGCACACGAAGAAAGAACCTTTTCGTTTTTTTTTACTTCCACCGAACGCTTTGTTTTTTGCAAACCTTTTCACTCTGAATGAAGCTTTATGCTTAGAACTTTTAAAAGTTAAAAAGAAATTTATCAAATATAAAGAAGTATTTGCAGCAACCTTGCTATTGGCATATTGACATTTTTGTGAAATCGATGTTGATTCGTTAGTTGAACTTTTTTTTTCGAACACAGGTGTGGAGTTTTTAGTGAATATCAGCTATTCATGGACCAACAATAAAGCAATTGATTAATTTACTTTTTAGATTACTTTGTCCACCTCGTTGTGAAAGGTTTGAAAATCGAGTTTTTGGAACACGGGAATATACATCGGTGAGTATCTCGTAAAATTGCTACAGATTTTCGTTAGGTTATTGAAAACGATGCCTTCCAAAAATTTTTTTTTATTTGTACAACCAAACATTAAGCTTTAAATGTAATCTCGCATGCATTTTCAAATTTAGCTGATCATTTATAATTCTTCAAATGGCTTCAGTTTAACTCAGAGTAAGAGAGATTGTGATTTTAAATTAAGGCAAGGTAGAATTTTAATTTACCAGGCTTGGTTATTAACTATAGCAGCCAGCCTGATAAAGTAAAAAAATTACAGCCAAATTCTTTTTTGTATGCATTTCAGAAAGATCAAGTTATTTTATACGATGCTAATGATTTGTTTTCAAAATTTTAAAACATTTATCTGGATCTGTAAGGATCCTATATAAATTTTCTTCCATTCTGCAATCAATTTAATAGGATTCATTTATCTGTGCTGCTGCGATACACGACGGACGAATAAACAGCAATGTCGGCGGCACAGTCGTGGTCAAGAAACGACCGGGGATATTAGATTTTGTCGGCACATTCAGCAATGGAATCTCGTCGAAAGAGTGAGTTGGTTTTATATGGTAGAGAATTTTGTTTTAATGTTACATGGTTGTGTTGGGAACACGTAAAAAAGCATTGAGAAATTATGAGCCGCTAAATATCAGATAAGGTCCCAATCCTAAAAAACAACACATTTATACACGTTGAGATGTTAGAATATAAAATTTTTGTTTTTTTCGGTTTATCCAAGCGATTGTTTAGTCCCTACAGAAACCATAGTTTAAGTAAGTGAAATATATGTTATAAGCCAATTTTGTTTTTCACTCATTTAAGCTTAGACAGCTCATATAAGCGTTTTCTTGCACCCGCTTTATGTAAAACTGCGAAATAGTGGATTTAGAAAAAAACTTTAGGCGGTGTAAGATCGTATGCTATTGTCAAATCTAATAAAAATTTCAAACTTGTGTTTCGCAATAAAAAATTTGTGTTAGTAAAAAAAAAATACAAAAACATATACACGTATTCTATGTTGCAGCTACGAGAACTGGCATCGTTCGTATGTATTCGGTAAGTTTTTAATCTCTACTTTAATAATCTAAGAGTAAAAACCTATAATTGTGCCGAAACAAACCAATTGAATTAAAAGTGTTGGCGAAATGGTTTTGAATAGTAAGCTATTCTTTCACCATGCACTGCTTCACCTTAAAAGGATTTTATTCCCAAGTAAAAACCAGTCAAATACTTTATTTACGACACGTGACACTAAATGCCGCTACTTGACACTTAGGTAAAAGTTTCACTTTCAAAAAATTGTTCTTTTTAAAAATCAATGTTCTTGAAAGTTTGACATTGATTGTTTCAAAAATTAAAGGAACGAAAAATGGAAAAAGAGAAATTTATATTAAATCGTCTTTTGAGCTTCCAAAACCAAGCATAAATCTATAAAAAAATCTCTTCTAGCAATAACAAACAAATCAAAAACGATTAGCTAAATACAGAAAAACTTTATCAACTAAAAGCTCATATCTTTTGTTTTAGCTTTACAGATTCCAGAAAACGTCCAAGTCCAAGCAGGATCGGTTTCGTACGATCGCTTCACTGTCACGTGGAATGACGTCACCGGAGCGGCAGCTTACAGAATCACTGTCGATCCTCCTCAAGGTATGCATCATGTAACGGTGTGAAATACCGTTGACTTTGCTTTTCATGTCGATTTCATTTTATCGTATGGATTGTTTTAGGGGTTCAGGGAATCGATTCAAACATTCAAGACACGCGAATAGCTCTCACTGGACTGCGCTCTAACACCACCTACCGGGTGTATGTTGCGGCAGTAAACCGCGTGGAAACAAGTAATGGCGCTTCGGTCTTGCAGGTTCGACATTAGAACATACTTTAAATTGGCAGACAATTTATACATTTTTCTAAAGTTTCAAAAAGAATTAAACATAAATTTTTTGATTTTTTCAGGTTCACATTTAAAAATATTGTTATACAAATTATTATCTGAAATATGTTGTACTGAAAGGTTAATACGTATACAATTGTACTGTAAGCATTTTCCTATATACATTCGTACAAAAATAAACTAAATAATGTTTAAAGCATTTAAGTTTTGTACTATTCGAAAGAAAATTGAAAACATAAAAATAAATAAATGGGATTGTACAATCTTTATACATTGGTTGCTTTAGTGTTTAAATAAAAACTGCTTTTACATCAATCTAGATGAGTGGTACTCGATACTTTTTTTAAAGCCACCCCAATTTTTTTAAATTTAAAAGTTTATGACTTTTCATGACACGGAGATACTAAAAAAAAAATTATCGCTTAACGCAGATTAGCTAAAACTGTCTGATGAGGCTCACACTGGCATTGGCTATAACTCAGACAGGCAAATCTGGCTCTTTTTATTTCTACTTCGGAACACTAAACAGATTATCATAATAATGACGTAATTTAGAAGATTGTTTTTAACTGAATTATTAAAAAATTGCTTAAAACCCAATACGTTTTTGTCCCACATCTTGCCTATCTGTGAAGATTTTGAAAAATTAGCCCGCGAAATATTGATAACAAGAAACCTTTTTAATAAATTAAAAAAATTATTTGCTCTAACAATTCCAAAAATTTTATAAGAATGAGCAAAATTCAAACACTGCAGTTGACTTTGAAATTTTTTTAAGCGTCGTTATTTGGGGTCATGACCCACAGTTTGACTACCACTGATTAAGATAGGTTTACTATTTCAAAGTAAATACGTAAATTAATAACTAAGCGACGTTTTTTGCGCTACAAAGCTTTGAAAATCTACTTTAAGCTTAACGAAGACGATTTCGATAGTACAACAATGAAATGTTGCAATCGTTTCAGAGAACAGCGTTAGATGCTCCTCAAAATGTTCACATTCTCAACGGTTCGGTGTCGTTCGATAGTTTTGTGATTGTTTGGGATGCAATGGGAGTTGGAACGAATCTACGCTATCAAGTCACGTTGTTGGCCGATGATAGGATCGCTGTGCGTGATGAAACAACTCTTACAAGAGTGAGTAGATTTTTTGAATGTGAAATATTCTTTTTGTTTCGGTTCAAATCATAAAAAAAATTTGTTGCATTTTAGTTACTTTTATAACAGATCATATTTTCACTCATTCAAATTACCATCTGATTATTCCAACGATTTAAATCATTTGTTTAATTTTTCGACGACTACGAACACTCTAAAATACAATTATCCCAACTCAAAACTCGTTTTTTGAACAGAAATCTATCGAATTTTCTCAAATAAAGATTAATTTAGTACACAGCTCGAAATTTGACCAGCGGTACAGAATATCAAGTGTCGGTCAGGGCTCTTAATGCGGTCGGCCTGGGCAGAATATCACGGGCGATACAGTACACAAGTAAGCACAATCGAGTTTTTCAAAACACCAAAAAACCAACTATTTTTTAAATTACTGAATCTCGTTAGTGCTGAAGAAACCAACCTCATTAATGGTAACCATGTTGAAATCGAGAAGAATTGGTTTGGAATGGGGACCGGTCCGCGGAGCTGATCTTTACAGAATTATAGTGATGCCAATAAATAAGTATCTTCCTTTCAAATTATATTAAATTATGTAAAACTGTTTTTTCTAGTTTCATAATATCACGCTTAACCTACGAGGTGTGTCCAAAAAGTAACGAGACTGATGTTATAAAAACTTTATTGAAAAATATTGAAATATACCAAAGTCAAATTTCTTCAAAGTAATCCCCTTCTACTTGAAAACACTTGCGCATTCGTCTTTTCCACGATTCAAAACATTCTTGGAAAGCATTTTTTGGGATCTTTTTGAGCTTCGTCGTCGCAGCCATTTTGATGGAATCGATGTCGGAAAAATGGGTTCCCTTCTGAACATATTTGATCTCAGGGAAGAGAAAAAAGTCACACGTGGCCAGATCGGGGGAATATGGGGAGTGTTTCAAAGATGCAATGTTTCTTTCTGCAAGCAACTGACGAATACTCAAGGTTGTGTGAGCAGGAAAGTTATCGTGATGGAGCACCCATGCATGGGCTTCCCAAAGGCTCCGCCTCTTGTCACGCACTGATCTTACGAAGCGCCGAAGCTCTCTTTATATTATGTTTACAAAAACAGTGAACCAAACCGTCTATAAAGAGATTCTTCGGCACTTCGTAAGATCAATGTGTGACAAGAGGCGGAGCCTTTGGGAAGCCCATGCATGGGTGCTCCATCACGATAACTTTCCTGCTCACACAACCTTGAGTATTCGTCAGTTGCTTGCAGAAAGAAACATTGCATCTTTGAAACACTCCCCATATTCCCCCGATCTGGCCACGTGTGACTTTTTTCTCTTCCCTGAGATCAAATATGTTCAGAAGGGAACCCATTTTTCCGACATCGATTCCATCAAAATAGCTGCGACGACGAAGCTCAAAAAGATCCCAAAAAATGTTTTCCAAGAATGTTTTGAATCGTGGAAAAGACGAATGCACAAGTGTTTTCAAATGGAAGGGGATTACTTTGAAGAAATTTGACTTTGGTAATAAAGTTTTTATAACACCAGTCTCGTTACTTTTCGGACACACCTCTTATATTTGCGAACATATTTTTTTACCTATTATTAAAATAAACTATATTTTTGCAAAATTTTCGAAAAAGTGTGTTTACTTCTTGTTTGCTGCTTTTCTGGTGGAAAAAGTTTACAATGGCAATCTTCAAGCAGTTTTTAATCTTAATGAAGCCTTGTTGATATAATAATTAGCGTTTCTGCTTTTGGCGCTTGAGATCCATAATCCATTTCCTAGTCGGTTAGTTTGACACACTTGTTGTCAACGGCTTGCCATCGTTGTTGCAATACCATGCAAGTGACGTAGTGATCTAGTTGCAATGTTGCCAAAATGTATATGTAAAGTAAATGACAAACGTTTAGAACTTATTTATTTATTTTATCTCTGTATTTTTCCTCCGGACTTGCAGAAAAACGACGGAGGCGCTGATATCTATGGCAAGCAATTACCCCGACCTGATTTGGAGATGCCAAGATATTGCTGTCCCGTTAAAATTTTATTTGGTTTTTTGTTTTATAGAGCTATGACTAAAATTTATTGATAGAACTGCTTGCCAACA
Organism: Diplosoma virens; assembly: GCA_963680785.1. Taxonomy (NCBI): domain Eukaryota; kingdom Metazoa; phylum Chordata; class Ascidiacea; order Aplousobranchia; family Didemnidae; genus Diplosoma; species Diplosoma virens. The sequence goes on from OY796885.1 coordinate 19,455,361, forward strand.
CCACCAAGCAGCGGAAAGTGTCGTAAAGTATCTTTCCCAAGAACAAAACACAATGGCGCAGGTAGGTTTTGAATCGAGACCATTCCGATCACAATCACGTGATCTAACCACTCGACCACGCTGCCGACTTGGGTGTAAAAAATGAGTATAAAAAAAGTTTGGTTTGGTTTTGGTTTATTGTACCTAATGACGCCGTGATTTCAAGGAAAAGTGAAAACATTTTGGAGCAACATGTCTCTTATTTGCCTCGGTTTATTAAGTTGAAATAAGTGTAAAAAGCAAACGAAAATTTGGTTTTTGCTACATGCCAAGTTTGCGCTAAAAATATTATTTTTGCTTTTTTTGTATTAGAATATAGATTTTTCAAAGTCAAGCAAAAGTGTAGTCTTGATTTGCTGTTACGAGCTAAAGACTGTACCTTGCCGATAAACAAAGCTCATAAGAAACTTTGACTCACGCTGAAATATTTGTTAAAAAATCTACCTTTTTTTAAACCTAAAACAAAAATTTCTGTTTGTAATTACCGAACGTACTTTGATTAATATTTTGACAGAACTGTGGAAGTCCTGGATGTTCGTGTTACAATTGAGGACCTTGAACCTGATACGTCATATGTATTCAACCTCATTGCTCAAAACCAAAATGACAAAAGTGACGTCATCACTTTGACTAAGAAAACAGGTAAAAATTTTTATTAAAAGATTTCAAATCACTTTAAAAAACTTTATGTTTGAAACGTATCCGTAAAGAACAATGCGTTTTCTCAGAGCTTCTTAAAGTGATTATTATGTTACCTTTTGAGTAATTGCCGGAAATAGTTTACTAAAAGCACGTGTTTTCAATTAAAGAATGGAAGTGTAGCCTATATTTTACATCTTAATTTCAGCGCTCCCTCCACCCCAGGCTGAAGCCGTTCCGGGAAGTCTTACCCACGATAGCGTTATGCTCCAGTGGAATCGACTCCGAAACGCTTCCTACATTGTCACGGTTCAATACATTCCAGATGATGTGGATGCGCAAGCGGAAGAAGTGGTGCGAGATAGAACAAATGAAACCATTTACACCATCACAGGTGTGGTTTTGAAAATTGCGTTTTAATGTGAAATCACCTGGACGTTTTGTTTCAATTTTTCACATAGAAGTCAGTCAAAATTATTTCTAATCTTGATTTTATGTATAGACTTTTAATTCGCTTGCAAATTTTAAGCATTTCTTCGAACACTTATCATTTTTCGAAGTTTAAAATCGAATTTAAAAAAGCACCGAAAATATTTGTCAGCTGTTCTTAGATTTTCTAATATTTTTACACACAAACTAGTTAATGAATGTCACCTGCATTGATTTTTAAAAATGCTAAAAATTTTAATTTAGGAAGGTTATTGAATCAGGTCGCTTCAGTTTATCAGAACAGTGAATACGAAATTTTAAGTGTAAATTTGCTGTTTTCATAATCGACGAAAGTTATTAAAAAGTATGATTTTTTAGGACTGGTTGAAAGACGAACATACCTGATCACCGTATTTGGGGTGGGGGGATCAGGAAACGGAGAGAACAGCACCCTTACCATAACTACCTGTGAGTAGTTTATTTATTAGACAAAAACTTTGACGCTTAAATCGATTGATAATTGCGCTTAATTTCAACAACGTAAGTTGTAGACGCAAGTCTTAATAATCTCAAGCCGTTTGCAATCATCAAGTTTATCGCAATAATCGATCCTTTAAACCAGCTATTGTGTTCAGTGATTGCTCCTCCAGAAAACCTTCGAATTTCTTCCGATGGTCTGAGATCAGCCATTGCCTTTTTAGAATGGAACCAGGTAAGTCTAGTGCTGGAACAGAAACGGGAGACTGTTGTTCAGGATTAACACAGGTTTATGGTTTCTTTAAAAGTTAATGGATGTATTAATACTAAAAAAAGAAATTCTACGTATTTTCTATAATATGACGAATTTTACATGGAACATTTGTCTACCTGCTAAATTTTAACTCTAATTTAAAACCTTTAGATCAACTGTCCTTATCAGAAATGATAAAATTTTCGCAGAAAACTGAAATAAAAACGACTGAACTGAACTGAACTGAAAAGAAGTTTTAACGTGATCGCATTTGTCATAAACAGGAATGATGTTTTTCAGATTGATGGAATATCGCAGTACTACGTATCGTGTGAGCCTTCCGAAGGCCTAGAAGGCTTTGGTGTAATCAACGAAATATTTGCACGCATATCAGGTAGGCTACAAGGCTACGTTTACAATAAATAAGTTTAAATTTAATCCAATCTTATCAGGTTTTCGCTTCAACACGTCTTACACCGTCCACGTAATGGGAATGAAAGAAGGCAGCCTGGGCATGAATGCTACGGCCACCTTCACCATTCAACTCCCTCCCCCGAAACTAGTGGTTATTCACTCGATTACGCAATCTTCGGCGACAGTACAATGGGATTTAAAAAACTTTCCAGTTTCCACAATCTCTTATAATACATCGAGGTATGTTGAATCAAGCGAATTATCCTGAGGCGGGTGAAATTGTTTGTAAATTTCAATTCAGCAAAAGATAAAAGAATTGTCAAAAAATTTAAAATCATAGCGTAACTTTTCAGGTTCATAATAAAATTTTTAAACACTATGTTATATTAGAACTTTTAGTTACCAACCAAACCAACCTATTTTCCATATTTACCATTTTTTAAAATTAGGCTGTATGTACGAGAAATAAGGAGATTTTTATTGACGAAAAACAATAGCAAAATTAATTTGTAATCTGTAGTTTTAGTGTAATTCAAAATATTCAAATCTTAGCCTTAATCGAATTTCACTTCGAATATCCGATGACGATGAAGGTAAACTGGAACTACGAAATTTGAGAACTAACACCTACTACCAATTGAACATTTTCTCAAACATTCTATCGGCAATGCTGGGTCACGGAGGGGTTCAACAACCAATTGCATCTCATATATTTCTAACTGGTAAAAAACTTTTTTAAGAAGAATTTTTGTAAAATGAATTTGTTTATTGCAACTGCATTAGATCACATCTTCAATGTGTTTGGGAACTTGAAATCTGTTTGCCATCTTTTTGTCAACATCATCAGACGTAGGAGCTGGGGGAGACAGTGTGGCATTTGCTCCCCTTCAAAATGCAAAAAATGGTGGAAGAATCAGACTTTTTCGGGCATTAACCATCACTAATTGGGGAGGAGAAAGTTACTTCATTCTGAACTATTTCGAGCAGTTCGAAAAAAAACTGCGATTTCATGTAAAGATTTTTTTTGAAAGTTTATTTCGACAAAAACCAATCGTTTCTATTCTATTTACAACTAAAAAAAAAACAAGTAAAGACCAAAAAAGCTCTTTGCATTAAATTTGAATGAAATTTGGACATCTTCATCGAATGATGTAAAATCATGATTTGGGCAATCGTCGAGATAATTTGCGCAGAATTGTTTTGCCCTACCCCCCATATCAAAATGTTTTGATTTTGTATACTATGTCTGTCACCAGCAATGACCCTCTACGACCAATTAGGAAAGAAGGAATGCCAGAACAAAATAAAATGTAATTTGTGGTTGTTATATATATATATTAAGGAAGGTTGTTAAAATAGCTTCAAAAAAGCCAAAATTTATAGATTTTAAGAATTTTCTATAGGGTAGTTTTAAATTTTTTTTATATTTAATTTTTTATTTAAAGAAGCAGTGCTGTAAAAGTTTTATATTTTCGATATAAGCTTGCGATGACTTTAAGGAAACCGTAAAAATGACCATAATACAGTAGAAGCAATTGTGTAAAAGGTACAAAATGGACAAAGAGTTCTCCTCAATTTTTTTCACTTTTGCCACCCCTCAAATAAGATAAATATTTTGCGGCACCCTGGTTGAGAACTGTACTAAAATAGATTTTATTAAAACAAGGTTTTTGGATACAGTAGCCTATTTGTTAAAATTACTAAAATTTCAATTTTTTTTTGGAAAATCTATAGTTAATTTTTGATGTTGTTGGTCAATGACTAAGATAAATTCAATTAGCAGATCAAAAGAATTTAACGTACGGCTAAAAAAACTTTTCTATTTCAATAAAAAAATTTGGATTTGACGCAGAACTACTTTGATTTTCTTTCAGCATCCTATTCCAATATAACTGACGCTTCAATTTTCTGGCCTCGAGTTTTCTCCGATGCTCCTGTCAACTATCTCATATCGACAAGTCCAGCTTCAGCTTTTAGAAGGACAAACATTAGTGAAACATCGTAAGTTTTACCAATTTTAAATTTTTATTTTGTGAAAAAGTGTAAAAAAATTTTCAAAACTGCAAAAGATACAGTAGATAAAATTACAAGGCCTGCTAATATTTTTTGCAACACGTTCGAATTGTTTGGGGGCGTTACATTGATAGCAAAAGCGATTGACACTGTCGAGATTCAAAATTTAGCCTGATTATTCTGTTTTGTTTTTGGAAGAAAGACTTTATAACGCTTGTTTTGCTTTACGGTCTTAGCTAGCAGCTCTAAATTTTAGCCATTTATTTCTAAATAAAAAAACAAAAAGCGAATAAAAATTTCATTCGGACAGTAAAATCTTACATTTCCAAAAGTTGTTCAAAACAATCGCTTGATGGTTGCTTTGAGTACAGCGTCTCCTTTATTTTCCTGGAAGCTAAAATGACAAATAAAGATAAAGAATTTAAAAATATTATGGTATACTTGCAAACTGATGCTAAAAAATTAAGTTTTGCTTATTTCTGCTATGGTAATGAGTATAGAAGTTTGAGAAAAGAAAATTTTTTGTCAAGTTTGTTATAAATAAAGTTTGCTGACAACATAATGCAAAAAACGCGTCATCAAAAGCTTTTTTTTTAAATAATAGTAGACCAAAAACAAACTATTTTTAAAATATGTTTTCAAAAATATAGTTGGATTATTTTTTCGCAATATAATAATCCAAAAATACGTTATTAGGTCAAAAAATAAAATCAAGTTTTTTTGTTATTATTTTTATGTCAAATTCGAAAAGATATTTGCTGATATTTATTTTTATAGGATGATATTGAAGCGAATCCGCTCAGGATCTTATGCCGTTTCTGTGACGTCTGAAAATCCTCAAAGAAAGGTCAGAAGTAATCCATCGATTTTTCAGTTTTCTCAAGGGGGAAATGAGATTTCTTTTGGTGAGTATAATTTATAATCACTAGGTAATTTTTTGTAAAAAAGTTTCCTGTAACTGCAGATTGATTTTAAAAAACTAATTTTTTAGGTGCTTTTTTTAATGTTTTTCTACCAATCAAAAAAATTACTAAGGCGTATTCACGTTCTTAAGTAAATTTAAATTCACAAGATTTTAATGCAAAAAGTTTAAAGCTAACAATGTTATTTCTAAAATGCTAACTTTTCAATGCTGGGCATATTTATCAAAATATAAAAAAAAGCGGAAAATATATAACTTAAACGTTTTAAGTGACTTTAAATTGATTATTATAATTTAATTAAATTTTATGAAAGGTGGAATTGAATTTGAGACAAATGAAGTTTGGAATATACCACAAAAGTAAGCTACAGGTCTATCAAAAATTTGCTCATTTTTTTCTATAACTTTTATATTTTAGTGCTCACTTGTATTGCCGCAAAGCATTGAGTTTAATTGATAAAAAAAAGAAGTTTTGGTTTTAAAGTTGTTTTTTTCGAATAATTCGTACGCTGGTACAAATACTTTAATTATAGCTACCAATTTTAAACGTTTAAAAGTCACAAAAAATTTTACAAATCATATTTGTTAGAAAACAAGCCGCTTAAAATATAAGAAGCACCAGACTCAGTTTCGCTTTTGTTAGAGCTCGTCAGTGATGCTTATCTCACTGCGAATTGAACCAACTACATGTGGTGTTCCACGCTGGAGACAAAACCATTAGGTCTCCTGCGTGGAAGATAGAGCAAAACATTATTGTTCAAAATTGTTCGACAATTGCTCAAATATGATTTCGTATCATTTCATGAGATGCTCAAATGTCACCCAGACTTACAGTAATGTAAAGATCTCTCTTCTTTTTTTTTAGTAGTAAATGAAGCAGAATCGATTAGTTTTGCCTAGATACTGTAAACTTTTAAAACCAAAAAAGGTCTTTATATTAAATCTTAGTTGTTTTTTCTCGCTGATCTCAATTGAGTAATTTCTCCTGCCAAATTGTTTATCGTCGGTGTCTGAAAAAATCTGATTCTGACAAAATTTTTGCGTCTTGGAGGGAAAATTGCCCCCCAACTTTCTCGGCTCGTACATTTATGGTTTTATATTATTTAAATTGCAGAGCAGCAGGATAAAGAAATATTCTCACTTATCTTTTTATAAAGTACAATATTGCTTTACCCGGGTTTGCAGAATATTGGCTAGGCTTATTTTTCAATTGAAATTTCGATCATTTTGCGGTAACATTCAGGTCACTAACTTGATATTTGCAGGTCTCGATTTATAAATTTAATGATTTTTACGAGCGGTACTTCTTTCTTGCCTTGGAAGGCTTTAGTAGATACTTAGCTACCACTAAGCTAATTTCATATTTCGGGGAAAAGAGCAGCATAAAAATACGTTAATAATAAAAATACGCATAGATGACATATAGCTAAAGCTAAACTAATCACGTAAAATATTGGTACCTATGATATAGCCATTGATGCAGTAACACGTGAATTGCAACACTAATTGCTATCACCTAAAACTTCGTATTTGTAAACTATAAAGACGTACAAACAGCGTTGACGTTTACTGCTTTTTCTAAATTGTTATTTATCAATGTACTTAAATTGTTTAAAAAAAACAAAAGCGAATTAAATATACTCGTGTATTTCAACACAAAACTGAACAAAACTAAAAATTATTTTTACATTTAAAGCAATGTACCAACCGACAATGAAGACGATGATCAAATCCCAATTGGCATCAATAATTTCAACTCATCTCCATCTGATGTTGAACCAGCTGATGTGGGAGAGCAAAATTCAAGTTTAATGTGGATAGTGGTTGTCGTGATGGTTGCCATTTTTGTCCTTGTTTTGATGCTCATATTAATTCCATGCTTGTGCAATTGTCGACGAAATCAACCAATGCTGAGGTTCGATGCATAGATTTGTTAAACACTTTTTTAAAACTAGCCCTAGCGTTTTAATTAGTACTTAAGTTTTTTAAAATTTCTTGTTATTAGGATATTAAAATTAATAAATGTGATCTGCAATGTTGCGGAAAAGAGCTCCGGAAGTTCGTGATCTTTCCATTGTGCTCTCTTATTTTCGTCACAACACGTGTCAAACTCTCGTTCTCACATAACAATCACCTGGCTAATACAGTCACTATAGTGAAACTGGCACAACAGGAGTGATTCGATGGCGATATTGCGTCGGATTTGGATGGCCCCGGAGTCAAACCCAAATTCTCCCTCCCCAAGACCAATAAAGATAAATACTGTGGGCCTACTAAAGAATTGGGGGAACTTGAAATATTGAAAATTGGATTTTATGTTAGAATATTTTATTTAACCGCATTTCATCTTTTTTCTTCAAATCCTCGTTTATATTCCTTTGAATAAACCATTAAATTGGCAAAAATAAATTTGCGAGCTAGTTTGGTAATTTTAATTACAGAAAATATCAAAAGTTTATGAAGCTTTAGTTTGATTCGTAGTTTAGTTAGTGAAATAAAGTATGAGAATTGCATTGTGTTTTTTGTAATTTCAAAAGTTAAAAAGAAAATTGGCAATATAGTTTCAAAAAGTTGTATAAAAGCTTGCAACGCTGAAAGCTCTGGCAAATTTGTATCGCGTTTGTTCGCTTTTACTTTTAAGTTTGCAATCAATAAAGCAATTTTCTTTATTATGAATAGCTATAGCCAAGATTCAGTGCTGCATTCTGATATAACCTGGCAAGACAAAATATAACCTCCTCAGTCGGCATTCGGCATTATGGCCGAGCGATTCTGACTACTACAAATTCCTGATTTAATCAGTAGGTTTTCTTTAATTCTGCTTTTCATATATTGCTGATATGCATTTGGACAAGCTCTAATTAAACTTGTTCAAATTTCTAATCTTTTATTGGTCTTTGAAAAGCGTGTTCATTCCTCGAAGACTTTTCATTTGACATTTATCGGGAAGAATTGTCAGAATAAACTGAGAGCAATCCCATCATGGTTACATAGGGAAGGAGAAAGAGTCTGATTGGTTAAAAAAGGCAGCCAATCAGCAATAGAAAAGAAAAGAAACGAAAAGAAAACGAGAGTGCGTCTGATTGGTCAAGAAAGACAACCAATTAGAAGTGAAAGTAACATAGCGTTAGTGAATGAGTTTTAAACTGTAAAGAAATTTTTTATGTTGAAAAAGATTAGGTTGAAAAGATTTGATAAACGTAGCTTCAAGAGCGGAGAGGTGGAAAGAAGTACGTCCTCGGGCAAGGATAGAGAATTTGGTCTCACTGTATTGGCGGCACAGAAAGGGTTTTCCAAAAGATGCTGTCCAATAGTAGAATCATGGACGATGATTTGAGAAGTACTATTTTTCTTGCAGGCACGGGAAAGATTGGAGCAATTTTATTGGTCTAGAAGTGATAGATATAACCAGATTTAAAGTGCTATGATTGTGTTTTTCCGGAAAACACTGGATCACTTGACTGTTTTGATCAGCCTTCGTAAATTCTTTTTTTTTAACCACATTTTTAAATAACAATAAATTTTAACTTATTAGCAATTTCAGTATATCAAAAGTTGATCAGAGCACTATCAAAGCCCAGTTAGTAGGGAGAACAAAGATAGTAGTGGAATTAAAAAAAGTTAAGAACAGGTTTTATTTAAGGCCAAAATGAATATTTTTGTCATTCAGTTTTAATTTCAAACCTATTAACTTTGTTATGAGCAATTACTCGTACTTTACCGGTTTGTTGAGATGACGATATATTAACAGGTTAGAACCGATGCAAACTGGCTGAATCCCACCACTGGTCAAAAACACATTCTATGCAAAGCTTTTAATTAACTGCAAATTAGTATATGTTATTTTCAAAGCTGAAAAAAAAACTTCAGCAGTTACGCTTTTATTCCTTTAACCTATTTTTACTTTTTTTTTAGGAATCATGGTTGCTGCGGTTGTTGTTACAAATATTATGTATAACAGAACCTTCACTCCTAATCAGCTCATAAGTATAATTTCTCCTCACTGTTTCATGTTTCCAATTTTATTTTATCGCAATATTGTGTCATTTGTTTTCTTGCAAAATAAAATAATATTTTAGTATTTCATTTTAATAACACTTTGTTTTATTATTTAGCCTCCTAGTTGTTTGTAGACTACTAGACTTACGAGTGGGCGTTTGTTTGTGTTTCAGACACATTTTTCATTCTTTTTTTTTATTTTAAAACAAAACTTAAATTTTTAATAATTGATTTGAGATAGAACTTGAAGAGCTATGCATCTTTTTCAAACAGATTTTACCCTTCGGCTATTTTGGTAAAGTTTTATTACGTTTCTATGAAATCTTAATTTTAAGAAGGTAATTTTTGCTTTTTCTGCATAAAAAAGTTAGTAGTGACGAGTACAAAAAAAATTATGTTTGCATAGAATTCAATCTTTTTCGATCGACTGATTCTCCGGAAAACTTAAAATATTTTCATTTATTTAAAAATCACTCGCTGACGTAATACCCTATGTTGGAAATTTGCTTTGTGGTGCAGAGATTATCGAATGTTCCGTGAATACTATAAAAGCATTTTTATTGATATATCTTAAACTGAAATTTTTTGTCCCTCCTTTTTACACCTTTGATTGATAACAAAAAAGGACTAACGAAAACTCTTTTTTCCGTTTTTTGTTTGTTTTGAAAAACAATGTAGTTGAGTATAAAATATTGCGTTTCAACTGTCAGATCCGACAGTCCGATCCGACAGTCCGATCCGGTTCTAACTTACAATAAATAGCAGTTCAGATTATCAGGCTCCGACCACAAAGCCACCTCAGTCCGGCTCCGATCCGGTCCGTGCTCATCTCTGATATGAGGGTGATCTAAAAGTAGGTGGACAGTACATGATAACATTTATTTAAAGATTACGCATACACACTCGCATGTACTAACACAATTATTACATTGACAATTAAATTCATTGTGAACAATAAGTCAAAATCTTTTTAATTTTATCAACGCAGATGCTCAAACTATTTTCCATGACGATTTACTCAGCTTTGAAGTCTGCCTCTTACGCTTCGACAAACATTTTTGCTCAACTCTGTCTGAGTATTGATTTGTTGAAATGCATCTTTTATGTAGTTTTTCAAATCACCAGCACTCCTTGGTTTTCGACTATAAAATTTGTCTTTGAGTATTCTCCAAAGGAAAAAATTCATGGGGGTCAAGTCCGGTGAACGTGCCGGCCAATCAATTGTTCCTCTTCGTCCAACCCATTTTACAGGAAATGTTTCATCAAGATACTCATGGATTGCTCTTGAATAATGTGGAGGGGCCCCATCTTGTCGAAAATAAATGTCATGTGAATTAGACTGTTGCTGTAACTGGGAAACAACTTGATTTATTAGAATTTCGAGATATTTGTATCTTGCGATCGTTCTATTGAACAAAAATGGTCCTAAAACACCATAAACCTATTTGATATACTCTCCAGCTACTTTTGGTTCACCCTATATATAGGCCAATAGCCATATTAATATTCCTGAAAAAAAAAAACTCAAGACTTAATTAGCGCCTTCCGCATGAAAACCACAAACGTCGAGACCGAAACCGAGACCCGATAAAATTTCGAGACCGAGATCGAGATCTACGGTTCGAGACCGTGACCAAAAGATTTTACAAAAATATAGTCCATTTTAATCATTACAAAAACAAATAAGTTAAAAAATAATAATCTAAGGTTTCTGTACATTTTATATAAACAAGCATCTCTAACACGTTAAAAAGCACTTTGCTCTGTGTGGTTGCAATGCAACCACACAGAGCAAAGTGCTTAAGAGTGCAAAGAGTAAAGTGCTAAAAAAAAAATGACGAGATGCTAAGAATATATCAGGTTATAAAACAGATGGCACTAAAGAGCACCATCTATGGCATTGTGCCTCACGCACGCCGAACCTGAGCTCACTGCCCGACCATGGTTTCGAGTTCACGTTCGACGTGCACGAGGCACAATGCCATAGATGGTGCTCTTTAGTGCCATCTGTTTTATAACCTGTTAAAAATTTTTGTTTCAAAACTCAAAAATGCTGAGAAGGCACGGTCATCACGGTGATGATTGAAACTTCATTCAAATATTTGATGAGCTCGGCTATTTGTGTTGGCGTGTTGCAGTTGTCGGATTTGTGGGCCATGTTTGGCTTATATACAGTAGAATAAAATTTGTCTAATTGTTCACCGCAAAAAGAAAAAATAACAAATTATGCAGAGTAACTGTTTAACGACTCGCTGGTTTTTCTTCGGTATTATCCCTGTTTATTTTCTGTGCATCTTTGTGTAGGACATTCGGAGTAATTTTTAGGACATTGTTCTTTTCTACCTCGTCATATTATCACTTTTTTAGTTTAACTTTAAAGCAATTTAGTATTATGTTATGAGCAATTAGATTCATACAGTGACGTATGCAGAAATTTGTTATGGGGAGGTGTCACAACTTTACTTGGGAATTTTAAAAAACCATTTGAACTTGGTAACCCAGGCAAGTTTTTCTAAAACAATTTGTTTAAATCAATTTCTCTTATCCAGGGGTTCCCAAACTTTTTTTTGTCGGTACCCTTTGGAGACTTTATAGATTTGCATGTACCTCCACAATTTTGTCACATTTTTTAGCGCTAAACTCAACTTGCTCTGATGTATAACTTACTTTTTATAGCTAAGAAATTCTTCAAAAAAACTTTAAAATGGGTAGTTTATAGTGATTAGTAGCTTTATCTTCAAGTTTTATCGTGGCAGTTTAAACTGAGAAGTTTAACCACTAAATTGATTCTATTTACATTGAGGCCTATTTATTTATCCGAAAAGAAATAAAAATAAAACATTTAGAATATTTCGGATAATTATTTCACATTATTAAAACAGAAACTTAACGTTATCTAATTGATGTTTGCAAAAGAGAACTCTATATAATACAATTTGTGACAAAGTCACATCGCTGTATGAAAGTGGGAGTAATATCACGTGATCATGCGATATGGTACAAGATGTGAAACTTGAAAATGTATAAAAATGGAGAATAAGAAATTTAAATTCTACGTTTGAAACCAACTTTTATAACTTGTACAATAAATGGATTTTGAGTGAAAATATACTGTAAATTACGTTTTGGGCTATCAAATTAAACGCGACAGTTTTAGTTACTAAATTTTAGTTTAACATGAAAAATGTGATTACTATTAATTTAATTTAATTTTAAATGAACAAAATAATAAAAGCACAAGAAATCATTTAGAGCTATGAAATACGAGCTTAATAGCCAAATTTGATTTAGCTGTATTTTTTCCAATCAATAGCCTATACTGTCAAAGATAATTAACTGCAATATTAATTTACGTGCTACTTTAAATTATATCATCAAACCCAAATTAAACCTTATACATTTACCAAAAAGTACTACTTCAAATAAAAACTTTTTACTATCTTTAAGCATGTGACCAATGTACAGAAATATTTTTACTTTACAATTTTATCGATTTTGTTTTAACAAACCTATAACCATTTTTGGCAAGCCTTTCAAACGCCTCATCGTTGATTTCAACTGTTCAAGGAATTGAATGGCAAAAAATTTAAGAAGGGAAAGACAAAAATAATACCAGTCTAGTTTAAGTTTAGCCAGTTTAAATTTTAGAGGTCCATTTGCAGTTTAAGTTCAGATCGTTTGCGAAATTCATGTTTTGGTTCGGTTCCGTTTAAATAAAAAAACGTTGTTACCGGTTTCAATTCTGTTGACCTTGACCCTGTGCTTTGACTCCTTGCTTTGTATTTTATATGTCGGCAGCGTGGTCGAGTGGTTAAAGCGCCGTGCTCATAACAAAGGCGTAGCAACGTAACTTGCCGCCCTCGGATTTTTGCACGAATTGCCGCCCTTTAACACCATCAAAAACAAAGTTTGCGGTTTTTGTATGTGAAATAAATGAGATTCAGAGCGAAGACGGTTTTTTTTAGAAAGAACCAATTTTGGGAAGGAAATTGATAAGAAAGAGCGTGAATTCAGGTGAAGATTTTTTTTGTTTAGAGCAGGGTGGTCCAAACCGAAAAGTAAAGATCTTTTTTTTTTTTAGAGATCACTATGATTTTGGGAGAAAAAGAGCGAAATATGAGATCAAATTGAAGTATCAGTATCAGTATCAGTATCAGTATCTTTTATTTCTGCTCCGCCACAACAAAAACAGAAAGAAATAAACAAACATATAGGACTATAGCAGAAGAAGAAAAAGGAAGAAGCAACAAAACGTTAAACGTTATAGCATGCAGACATTAATATTTGATATAGTAGTTATAAGAATGGATATAAGTGAATATAGTTTCCCTATGTAAACTTAAAATGTGCATTAAGTAGGCTTTTGCCTTTATGAAGTAAGTGTGCCGCAGGCAAACTCAGAATTTATTAGTGTGCCTTAGTAAAAAAAAGTTTGAAAACCACTGTTCTACACAATACAAAAATAATAATGATAGATTAATTCTTATCAAAAGCTCAACGTATTCAAAATTGAATACGTTGAGCTTTCATTGAAACAAACTCCGAAATTATATCTTCAAAAGATAGCATCTCAGCAAAATCACTTTCAATGGACAGCATTGCTAAAGCAGACAGCCTGCTTTCACCCATAGTCGATCTCAAGTAAGATTTTATCAATTTAAGCTTGAAAAATTTCTTTCACAGCTTGCAATAGAAACAGCAACAGTGAGGTAAAGCTTAAGACACAAAAATAAATAAGGTGTTGATTCACATAAACGATATTTGGTCAACCACTGCAGCACATCCAGCGCTGTGGCATCGCTTTGAAATGCAGTGCCGCTGGATTGTACGAGCCTTTTGAACCTGGCTATTTTATAAGTTAATTCAGAAAAATTAACGTCATCAGCTTATATGTTCTTACATTTGTTCATAACTTCTTCGATATTTTCGTTTCGCACCAACGCGTGGGGATTAAGAAGCCGAATACTTTATTTAACAAACAAATTTCACTGAACCGCTTTTCTGCTTCACTCCGAAATCGGTCCATAGCTTCTAGCATGCATCTTTTGATTTCTTCAACAGCCGAGAAACCTACGTCTTCTGATTGTTCGCCAGGCATTTTTTTCTTCCTTCGTAAACGTCGCTCTTCAATCAAAATTTCTTGCTTTTCGCAAATCTTAATAGCAGTTTCAATACTTTGCTTAACCAGTGCATGGAGATCATTGACCGAAAAAGCAATAAAAACATTCATCTGGTGGGAACAGTTTTCCGGTGACAAACCTCTTCGCTGTAAATATTTTTGGGTATCATAAGATTTTCTTAGAACTTCCATCCAAAATTGTAAAAAAGAAACAAAGGAAAATCGCTGAATTGCATCCAATATGCCACGAGCTTGTCCTCGTGTATCAATATTTTTGTTTTGATCACATAGCTCGTTCGTTCATTCATTCATTCATTCGTTTGATGCACTCACTACATCAAGGAAATAATGCTGAAGGGGTTTCACAGCTTCGTAATGCGCACTCCATCGAGTGTCAATCACTCTTTTTACCACAATTTGTACATGCTTAAGTAACACTTTACATCTTTGATCAGAAGCAGAAAAAAAAGAGTAGCCACAACAGCAAAAAATGTTGCAGAATGTTTAGACGATGCCACTGTGTGAACGCCTGCAAGGTTAAGCGAATGATTAGCACATAGACTAAATATTGCTTTAGAATTAATTTGTTTTATTCTGCATTGTACTCCAGAACGAATTCCAGCCATGGTGGAAGCATTGTCGTATGCTTGATATGTCATTATGTCCAAACCATTTTGCTGAAGCTCATCGAGAATAGACTTAGTAATCTCATCTGCATTTTTTTCTGTGCAGTGGAAAGAAATTTAGGAACGACTCTTTTATTTGTACCTCACTGCTGCCAACTTTTACGTATCTAACACTAAGAACCATTTGATCAATATGAGAGACGTCGGGAGTACTATCGAATAAAATGGAAAAATATTTTGCTGCCTTTACTTCCTCCAGAATGAGATGTTTTACCTTTTTTCTAAGAAGCTCAATTAACTCATTTTGGATTGTTGGTGAAAGGTACGTTGTCATGTCCTTGCTAGAAAGTTGGATAACTGAAAGATGTTCCTTAATGACTGCATCATATTCTGCAAGTAATTTTAAAGTTTCAAGAAAATTCCCTTGGTTTCTTAAGTTAGAGGCTTGACGATGGCCACGTAAAGAAAGATTTTGCTTACATAGAAACTTTATGACTTCAACTACACTATGTAGGATTTCTCTCCATTTATTTTTTTCCTTATTCATAAGATCTTGCATTTCTTTACCAATTGTTTGAAGAAGTGCAAGCTCCTTCCATTTATCAAAGCACTGCTTGTGAATTTTTGAATTTTTATGATTAAAAATACATGGATTTAGATGCCAGAAATTAATAAAGGGTTTCGAAACGAATTGAGAATTATCATTTCTTGATTGAAACAACTTGCAACAGAAACAATATAATTCTGATGGCTATTCGAATAAAGCAACCATGATCTAAGAACTTCATCACCGTTTTTTATGTCTTGTAAAACCGCTTCTTACTCAAAAAGCTTAACGACTCCTTCTCTTTGTCTCCTTCTTTAATTACTCTAATTGCTGGCTTGAACGGTCCTTCTTTATTCTGATATCTTTCAGGTCCTGCTTTGACCATCTCAACTCTCATGTATGCCTAATGAGTTATCACTTCTGACCAAGTAGTTAGCCTACATCGTTTATATCATCAATTTTATTTTTAGCTATAAGTGTTTCGTTGGTAGGAATACTTTCAATAATCACTTCTTGATTACTTTGCTCAAGTTCAACTGTCTTTTCTGTTTCCGTGTGAGGTAGAGATTTGCTGAAGCTGCTAAACTCATCCCTTTTGTTAGTTGAAGAGAGTGAGGATTGTAAAAAATGTTTACAAACTTCAAAATGGCTCCTTCATTCTTTTTCAGCTCTTCTTCCCTGACTTTCTTTTTTTTCTGAAAGAAGCTCTACTTTCTTTTACTCTTTTTATTGATAGGCTAACTTTACGTAAATTAATTAACTTAAGAAAATTAGCAACTATATTTTTTAACTGCAATCTGCAATATTAAACAACACTGTAGTAGCAAACTTGCTGTAGCCGAGCTATAACCTACTAAGTCTGTCGTAAAACTATCAAATCATTAATACTTTTTTCCCAAAACCTATAGGTTAAACAAACTCAGCAGTGCCCAGGCATACAGCCGACATGACTTCAACAGAGTGATTAGCAATCTATGCTTTCACAGAGAGCACAATGCGTCACAATCGAACAAAAAGAATTGCTAGTAAAGTTATTATATTTTGCCGCCCTCAACAACATGCCGCCCTTGGATATATCCACAATATCCAATGGTTAGCTACGCCACTGGCTCATAATCAACATGGTCTCGGTTCAAAATCTACTTGCGCCATTCTATTATGTCCTTGGAAAAAACACTTTACGGCACTTTCCCCTACTTGGTGGTCTTGGCAAGCAGTTCTAAATTTCAGTCATATCTCTATTAAATTGCAAGCAGACAGCAATATCTTGGTATCTCCGGAAGCAGGTCGGGGTAGTCTATAGTTTGTTTTTATTTGCACCCAAAAGAAACAATTGATAATAATTGAAGAAAAAATAGAGCAAAGGTTGCAAATAGGGAGACGGCAACTAAACGATATACGTTTTGTGGCAACTAAACGATAAGTAATTGCCTACCCTATGTAATAGCGCTTCCGTTGCTTTCCTGCGAGCCAGGAGGATAAATATAAAGATTAAAAAAACAATAAAAACATATTCTTATTTGCAGTGATGGCTTTAGAACGGAGCAAATGGAGCGGTAGCATTTGCCCCCTAAATAACGTCAAAAATTGGCTGCCCTAAACAAAATATTGCCCTATTTCTTCATAGTAGCACCATGACGGTGGCCTCCCAGTTTCCCCGCTTGCAGCTATTGTCCCTTTGCTCTTTGTCTGCACCTTGACTTTAGGACAAAAGCGGACAAAAGTTCATGGCCTCGATTGAAAGTAATTGATGTCTTTTTTTCGGATCACTGTGATTTTGAGACGAAAAAAAGTTTTGTTTTGAACTTGCGAAATGAATTAAAAAAAGTGGCCCCCTCTTTTTTTCTCTTGCACCAAGCGCCCCTTTTTGTAAGGCCATCACTGCTTTTCGATTTATTCAACTTCTAAATTAGGATTCTTAATTCTACATATTTCGCCGGTACAGCCTAATTGATCTTGGAAAAAGGCTTACAACAAGTAAAGTTATAACATGGATGATAACAGAAAATAGTATTTTGTAGCATTAAAAAAGGACTGAACTGAAAAGTGAAGAATAGAAAGTTTTTTTTACTAGTTTTTACAGTACTTAAATGCTGAAGGTGTTTGTAAACTAAAAAAAATTACAAAAGTCAAAATATTTCTCATTCTGTAATTAGTGTAAAAAAACATTTGTAAATATAAAGTTAGCTAAAAAATGAGCATATTATCTGCAAAAATTCATAAAGCATGTAGCCTTGTTGCCATATTTCTTTAGTTTTTAATTTTCTTAAATCATGTTAAAAATAGGGTCACATTCAATGTTCACCCTTACTAACCCACAAGTTTTAGGGATTCTCCATAATTTGAAAGCTTATGAAGTCATATGGGTGAATAGTGATCAAAAACCAAATAGTTTTTAGTCCTATAATAGCTTTTCTTTAAAATGTAGCAATACTGTTTATGATGATTACAGTATCTGATTGTGGCTTTAGATGTAAAGAGTGAAACTTTGCCAATTCGTTAGAGTTTTAATTAATTTTGAGTACTTTATTGAAATGTGAAACAGGCAAAAGCTCAATAAATTACACCAGCCGTATTAGCTAGTGTAATTTATTGAGTTTTTACATGTTTCAATGTTGTTTTTGTTTTGTTGAATGTCATTTTTTCCATAGTGCAATTATGTTGACGTAAGTATTTTAAGGTCTTTTTAAGAAGTCACCATAGGCAATTTTTGTTCATGAAACTAACCCAGAACCCTTGCAGTTACTATCATTTCTTGAGAGATCCTTTTTCTCTTGGTTTCTTCTTTATTTCATCTGTTGCTGAAAGGGGGATTTTGGGTTAGTTTTACCAAAAAAAAAGCTTAGGGTGACTATGAGTGACTATGAATGATTTTTGTTAGTGAAACTAACCCAGGTCACCCTGTGCTTACTATTGTTTCTTGAGAGATTTTTTCTCCTGGTTTGTTTTTTATTGTCTCCTAGTGCTATAAGGAAGATTCTGGGTTAGCTTCATGAACGAACAACAGTTATAATCTCTTCTTGAAGAGACCCAAAATGCATTGGAGAGCAAGGGACTGTAAATGAATCTTGAAAAGCAAAAGTGATGATTTGTGTCAGAGGGTAAAGTCATTACAGAGTCAAATAGATCCATGTGGAATATGTGGCAAAAAGGTGATTGTAAACTCAGTGTTATGTACAAAATGTGACCAATGGATTAATGGAAGGTGTTCTAAGTTGAAGAAAGTAACTCTAAGTGCAGCAAGATTTTTTGTTTGTAGTAAATGTGACAAAGTTATAAATGATGCAGGAGAAGTGCAACAGGAGGTAATGTGTGATGAAGTGGAAACTGTGAAAGGATTTTGCTATCATGGCTATAGGTTGAATGCCAGTGGAGGATATAAAGCTGCTCTGACTGCAAGAACAAGATTGGGATAGAAGAAATTTAGAGAGTGTGGAGAGATACTATTCAGAAAAAGACACTCTTTGTGGATGAAAGGAAAGGTATATAAAAGCAATGTAAAATTAGTGATGTTATGTGGAAGTGAAACATTGTATTTGAAAGAAAATGAAATAGCTATTTTGAGAAGGGCAGAAAGATCCATTGTGAGGGTAATGTGCAGAGTAAAGTTGGTAAACAAGAGGAATACAGAGGAACTGATGGACATGTTTGGATTGAAGGAAGCAGCAGGTATTCTGGCAAGGGTGTATGGTCATGGTCATGTTTTGAGACAACCAAAGGAAGATGTATTGATGAAAGCAATGGTACATGAAGTGGATGGAAAACATAAACAAGGATGTCTGAAGATGAAATGGAGGAAACAAGTTAATGGAAACATGAAAAGGATTTGTTTAAGGAAAGAAGATGCAGCAGGTTGGTGTTGATGGACAGAAGGTGTAGGAAGAGTTGCTGAAGTAATAAGATGCATCTGGCCACCTCCATTCACTGGAAATATTTAATTGGATTAAAATTGGATTGTTGTTGTTGTTGTTGTTGTTGTACTTTCAAATCATGATTTTACTAATTTTTGTGCTGATTTAAGTGTGATTCAAGACTTCTTTCACAACAATTTTTGAATTTCATGGCATCATGTTTAAATATAAATTTAACAGAAATTTGCATTTTTTCTAATATTGTTTCATTATTGATATATAGTTGGAAGATTTTTTAAAAAAATCTATAATCAAAATATCTATGTCAGTCTTTTTTGAGAAACTATGTGATTTTAGGATTTTAATTTATACTTTTTTATTTAGTTTTTTTGTGAAAGTTTTTGTGGACCTTACAAATTAATTTTGTGAACTATATATTCTTGGACTGTTAGTAGAAGTTGGCTATTTAATGAACATAATATTCAGCAGCATGTATAATTTTTTCAATTTTGAGAAGTGAACCAAGATTATGAAACCATTTCCTAGGGGCTATAGCTGCTTTTATTCTTCCGTTTGAAAATGCAAAATAGCATTTATTACCCTTAAATATAAATTTTTTTCTTAACATTGTATAAATTTAAAAATTTTCATCATAACATTATCTGTTGAGGTTGCACCATAATAGTTAGTTCTGCTTATCAAATTGAATATTGAGTTTGTATAGTAAAAATGCACATTAATGATAAAAAAAACTCTTTGCCTATAACAATATTTTATGGTTTTTATTTTTAAGGTTAAGATATTCAGTTTATTGTTAATTTTTTTTAAAAAACTGATTTTAATATTCAAATTCTAAATCTTAACCAAAAAATGAGGATTAAAGTTTTTACATTTTGATTTAAATTTTTGTATACATTTAATAAAGTTTAATTTAAAAACACGTTTTGCTTTGCAGGTGTATATTTTTTGCACTAATTGTAAAAATAATGGTTATTTAACAAATTAACTAATGTAAATGCTTCAAGCAAGAAGCATCACATGACCATTGGGGACTTATGGCTGGTGAAATTGAAAGGTTTGTATCTTCCTCATTAGCCTTTGAAGCAAAGCCAGCTAAAAGTATTCACTATGATCATTTGATAACATCTAAACGTTCTCTTAATATTATGGAGAATTATCTTCCAGCTGATATAAATGAAGATGCACTTATAAATTTGCTGTTATCAGATGACAAGCAGCTTAGAGCATTGAATTATCTTGAACATTTGCTCCAGAAAAGCAATGGAGATTTTACATTTCACAACAAACAGTCTTTGTTTAAAGCATTTGCCAAATTACTTGCTGATTCTTCTCCCAAAGTATCACTCCACTGTACAAAATTGTTATCTAAATTAATTCCATTGTTAGGGGTTGATGCTGATGTATACTTAGTAAAGATGCTTCCATCAATTATTTGCAACATTGGTAATTCATCTATTCCATTGCAAAAAGAATCAATTCAAATGCTGTACATTTATATGAAACATTCATTAGATGTTGATCAAATATTTCAGTATATTGCTCGACATGGTATCCAGCATGAAAATCCAAAAATTCGTCAACAAATAGTTCACTCTTTTCCCACTTTGTTATTTTCTGACTTCAAAACTGAAGATTTTTTTGACATTATCAACAGTCTGGCTATTAACTTAGCAGAGACTTACATTGACCAAAATGTTGTTCTTCAAGTGCTTCACAAAATAAGAGATTTTCTTGGAAAAGACGCATTTACAGTTTATATTAATCGTTTGTCTTCACCTTTGAGGCATAATTATTACAAATGTTGTGTTACTGCTTCTGAGAAAACATCTGTACACAGCTCCAATGAACATTCAGCATATCTTAGACAAAACGAGGCAAATCATGAAAAAAATACATCCAAATATCCATTGTCAATAATTGAAAACTCTTCTTCTGATAACCGACAAAATAACAATTTTTCAAAAAGTGGACATTTCGATACTGTGCCATCGCGAAGACGTCATCACCTAAATGTACGTTCAAGCTTGGAAACCATGGTTCAGTATGATTCCAGGACACCTGGTAGCAATGGCAATTTAACAAGACAAGAACAGGCCAGATTTGAGCTTTCTTTTATTCCACAATATATTATTGAACAAATGTCAAGTTCAGAATACAGCATTCGTTTGCAGGCAGTCGAAGGTTTACGTGATGTTTTATCAAGTTTGAAAGATCCTGCTTTAATTAAAGAAAACATGGTACCATTACTTAGTCTTCTTCAACCAGTGTTTGACGACAAAAATTTTCGTGTAGCATGTGGTGCTTTAAAAGCGTTTGGTGTGATGATCTCGAAGATTGGTCCGGAAATTAACAGTTATGTCAAACTTTTTGTTTTTGCTATTTCAAGAAAGCTAGGAAACGTTAAAGATTCCGTTCGATCGGAATGCTATAAAATTTTGCTTCAAATTATGAGTCTTGTGGGTCGCCAGAAGGTTTTGGACTTGTTTTGGGACAAGCTTACGCACAAGCAGTACAAAGTTCGAGAAGATTTTCTTTGTGTGATCATCGCCACCTTGCTGACGTCCTTGAAGGCGAAAAGCTGGAATGATCTTGACTTCGACTTAATTTGCAATCACGTTGCCGCCCGACTGACTGACAACCAACAGGTTGTTCGCCAGGCCGCGCTAGATTGCATCGCTGTCCTTGGCCACATTCTGGGGACAACAAACAAGAAAATCACGAGTGCAGTAGACAAGGTTGAACTAAGAAACGATAACGCGTCTGGTATAATGTCCGCCGTGCATGCAAGGTTACTGAAGAAGCAGTTACCGAGGCTTAATGAAAACATGCTGGTAGAATATGCTGTTTTTTCGACACCCGCTGTTTCGCTTGACTCGCCTTTAGGGGCCGATTTGCAGTGGATCTATTCTGCCGAAAAGCCAAAGAAGGCAAACACACCTAAAAATATCTACGTTCCACACGAAAAAGACGGCTGGCGCTCCGAAGATTCTTCGAAATCGCGAAATACTGTTGCCGATGCTGGCATATTTCGATCGACCAAGAGACACGTCAGTGCAGGAAAAAACCGTAAATTTCCGTGGACAAGCCAAGAAGAGATTTTAGCGTCCAAACTTCCCAGCAGTGCTCCTGTTGCCAATGGGCTTAAAGTAAGTTTTTCTTTACCAGTAATTTTTCTTTATTAAGCCAACAGCAGTTTTTTGCACCAGCACGGATTGTCATATACAGAGAAATAATACCTGATTTCGCGCTTCTAAAAAGCATTTCGATAGTATAGTAAATGAAAAAAAAAGATGTTGCGAAAACTGCCACTCAAAGTATGTTATTTTGATCCCAATTCATAAAATTTTTTTGAAAAATTTCTTTTTGCAGACTCTTTTAAAAAGTACCTGAATATGATACAGTATTTATGTTTAAAACATTATACTGCTGATTCGTACTGTTTTAGGCAAAACTGCCGCGACCGGGTATCTGTAGGGCAGTTTTTTCTTGTGCAAGATACACGGTACACAATGAAATGTAAACGCTATTGTTTTATTTAGAAAGTGGAATTTGCTGCTCTTGCGCTGTGCCATATTATTGACTAGTTGTTGATTTAGCGCGAAAGCAAAACTCGTTTGTCTTCGCTGGTATTTCAAGCGTCGTTTTTTCAATAATATTTAGTTAATCCTATTCTAACTTTGGTTATGATTTTACTGTGCTTATGAGATTGGAATAGCTTTATTGATAACAGCAGCCATCTGGCTTTGTTTAGTTGCCGACCAGCTCGGCTGATTTTTTCGCTCATCTGTTTAGCTGGAGTTGCCATTGTGTAATCCTAATGCAGAAAACTTCGAAGTAGAATTAAATGACTTAATTACTTCCTGTATTGTTTGTGAATTCTTTGACCATAGTAATTCACATTTCTGCGGCAATGTCTCGGTCGAGTTTTAAGCTCCCGCTTTTATTGCTCTAGATATTAAATCGTGTAGGTTGTTTTGTACCATGTCTTTATCTTTTGCTCTCCTTCCAATTTTTTGGTGTGCTAATGTTATGGTCTTTAGATTTTCTTTTATATATATAAAAATATACGTTTTGGAACTTCGTGATATTTATTTTCTTTTTCAAAAATCAATCAAGCTCATAACATTGTGCAATTATATACTGTTACGGTGTATATTTCTATGTAATACCTGTATAATATCTGTCCTTTTCCTATTCATCATTAAATCCTGTAATAAAAAAATATATCGAAATTTGAAAGAACAAGTTAAAAGAGCTTTTTAAAACTTGAACCGTGAAAAAGCGGTTTTGTAAATTTTCTGACATGTGTTCAGATTGGCGAGGAAAACTGCCGAGATTTTGTTCAAAATCTTTTTCAATACCATTTCCGTTCACGATTTAAGATGCAATCATTGGCCTATAATATATAAATCGCGCAAAAGCAGCTTTCTTTTCCAGGCCCATAACCGTGGATGTCAATTCTGTCTAATAATAAATTTCTCTCATTGTAAACATTTTAAAAAAGAGCTACAAAGACCATCTTAGTAAAAATCAATGAACTATAGCTATTTCTTTTTTACAGCACCATACTCTATAGCCAGTAATATTATGTATAAATAGTGCATTGTCTTTGGTCGTCTTTATTTAACTGTGTTTGTTTTTTCATGGTATTTTGTGACATTTTCCCGGGAGCTTCTTGACTCGAAAACTTATTTGCTTTCGATGCTCCCTGGCTTTCGTAAATTTAAGTAATTTCTGCTGTATGTACTTTTTATTTCTTCTGTGACTAATGCCAAAATAAACTTTTCTCACTTCGTAAAAAAAACGATTTTAGCTTGATATCAAAACCATTTAAACCTTTTCAATAACCGCTTATTGCTTACTTTCACCTGTTATGCACGCCAGCCATTGCTATGGAACTTTTCAGATTATTTCTAAAAATGACGTCATCTTGTTTTGTGCATTCCAGCAAGTTCCAACCCACCCCCCTTTTCGTCCACGAAACACGTGGGGACCAGAATCGCAAGCGTCGAATTCGTTGCCTTTAAACAAACCTCTTCAAGGATTTGAACCCGGCCCTCACAGCGGTAAGCGCTCGAATCATAGGTGTACCGGAATTCCGGCGTATAATGATTTACTAAAATTTTCAAATTTTTCATATCATTTTGCTAATATAATTAAAAACTGATGTTTAAATCATTCTTCTAACTATGGCACTCTGTGCACTCGTTAACATGCTTTTATGTAAACAGAGTACCATAAAAGGTTGGGTTGTTTTTTGTATATGGTTGCCCAATTTTGTATATTTTTTGACTTTGCTAATTACTTAATCATCATAATATGAACGATGGTTTAGTTTAGTGTTGGTTTAGTATTAGTTTTGGGCTTTTTTAAAACTGTTAACTACACGTATTTAATTTTAACAATTTCATTACCGGGCGAAATTAGAATTTTTGATTCTGGTACACCCCTAGCTTAGATTAATTTACTTGGGATAATAAGCTTGCTAGCGATTAAATCGAAAAACACGTCTCGGTAAATATTTTGATTTTTCATCGCTTTCAAATGGGATGTTTAATCCTAAAAGCACTTGAGACGTAAAAAGTTTGTGTTTGTTCTGCGAATGAACTTGATGATTTTATCGCAGGTCCTTCTTATCAAGAGCTGTACAAACGCCGAAAAGAAGCCCAAGCTAACAAAAATCTCGCATCTTCCAACTATTCGTCTGGGCAAGTATCAAGTAAGATTCTTCAATTTTAAAGATGCTTGGTTAAATCGTAAAAGCCGTTCGAAAATCAAATAAGAAAAGTAGGCATTGTTCTCTGCTAAATTTGCGCTTGAAGAAATAAATAGTCTTCTTTTTTCCTTAGTTTACTTTTATACAAACAAGCTCTCGTTCTATTTTATGTGCCGAGTTTCCGTGGAAATGTCAATAATGACATATATTGATGTGTTACTCGTTGATTGTGGTCGTTCCAAATAGGCTTGGTCAAAGTATTGTGCTGCTATTCATTTTCTTACTGTTTTGTTGCCTGTTATCTGGATTATAATTCCTGATGCTGTACTAGAGTTTGAAAGATTAAGAGATCTCACACAGTCGATTCTGTTGCTGCGTTGCACGAAGTTTTTTTTTTACCTACTTTTGAGCACGAACGCTTTTGTCGAATCCAAAAACACCTTTTCTAATTTTTTTATAACTGGAAAACGTTTTCGCGTTTCCGCCGATCTACGACATTGAAGTGGTAATTTCACACCACAACAGCGTTAAGTAGAGCCGTGTTGAGTGTCGTGTCAATTGTTCGCCGTCGTATCGGCGTGATTTACTTTGAAATCGTTCGAATAATCCGGCTATTGTCAAGGAACCGACTCGGGGTACCAGCCTTCGTTTGCTTCTCGTGACTTTTCGGCGTCGTCGTCGGCTGTTCAGAAGCAACCGGACCAAGACCCCCTGGGCCTTTCAAACTCGTGCCCGAGCACTTTCTTCGATAAGAACCCGACCGGTCACTCGCGACGCTTAAAGAAAGCGAAGGCACCGAGCGAGGAATTGTCGTTACCACCTGCTCCAGGTGGGTGAATATTTATCGGGGTTACTTTTTCTTACGTCCTTTGAAAAATAGACCGTGCTTTACGGTTTTTTCGTAATCTAAAATTGTGTTTCCAACCCTCTGAATGTTCAGTCACGGCACCAAGTTTACAGTGGAAAAACAATACGACACGCTCCGCCGCAAACATATCACAAAAGGTATGAATAAAGAAATGCGTAGAATAAAAACTTATTCTCATTTTTTATTGTACCAAATCTGCGTCTTCAACACGAAGCCGATAATCTGAAAAAAAAACGCAAAAAGATCTTTTTGTTCGAAACTTCTGCTCACTTCATCATGTTGCAGAAAAAACTGATTTGCAACAATAGAAAGTTAATAAATCGGAAAGCTCGGCTACATTAAAAAACACAAACACATTTTTTATTGGTACATTTGATCATATCTCGCAGCGTATACCGACGACAATTCGTCCAGCGACACTTCGTTCACGTCTTTTTTTCCAATAGGGTTTAGGGTTAGGGTTCCCTTAACAAGACTCCTTTTTAAAATTGGACCGAAATTGATTCCTTTAAAATCGAGTCGTTGGACAAAAAAAAAAAATAGGACAAAAAGACGTGGACGAATTGTCGTTGGACGAAAAGACCACCTACCATTTCGCAGTACACTAATTTCATCTGTAATGTTCCTTGAAAAACATTTTTTGGCAGTTACCGAAAACTCCACACTAGAATTCTTAACATGAATTAACCCTGAGATATCTCTCGGTAAAACAGCGCATGCTATGGCAATCACTTTCGATTGAATCATTAACTTCACGGAGGCAATCGTGTTATTAATACAGTCATTTTTTAAACTAAAATAATTGTGTTTTAGGCGTAGAAGAATCGATTTCTCCGATTCGATTGAAACCGATCCTTGCTCGATCCGCCCCCAAGCGTCGAGAAAATCCGACAACTTCGAGCAAAGACTTTTTAAAAGTCGAAGAATCGGCTCAAATTGTAATTAGACGTTTTGTAATTGCGCTAGAGCCTTATCAAAAGACACGAATCCAGTTTACCAGTCTTGACTCTCGATCTTCTTTTACAGGTTCCTCCCCGGCTCAAAAACGAATCCGCTTCGCCTCGATTGGATCGCATGCTCGCCGGAAATGCTTCCGAACAAACGCGGGCCGCGATGAAGGCCCCCCTCCCCGGTGCCGCTTTCGAAAAGCAATCGGAATCTCGCGTGCATCGAGACAGCGATGAGGTCGGCTACACGCCTTCGGGGTTGCAGAAAAAAGCGAAGGGCGCAAATCGTAATGAGCCCAGCACACGGGGCTCATACACCTTTAGCAAGGATACGACGACCCCTGGAAAAGAGCCGATTGAGAATGTAGACCCCAGGACAAAGTCGAGCGACGATGTTTTGAAATCGAGACCGACCCATCGGCCCGTCGTCGCGTCGCATTTCTCACCCGCTCGACACAGGAGCCACGAAGACATGGCCGATGTAAGAAACTCTTGGCGCAACTCCAGTGTGCACAAGCCGGTTTGCAAATTATTCTGGAATTTTCGACTACACTGTTTTCTCCGTTTAGAAATTTCCAGTAAACGAGAACGCATTGAATTCGATTCGTCGAAGCGCGCAAAACAAACGCGATCGAATGAAGAGCCAGCCGAACAGCGAAGAAACTTTCAGCAATGGCTTTTCCGATTTTTCTACCAACCCCAGAACAAGCAAGAACTTGGCCAGGTACGTCAGCACGTATTTCGCGACGTTGCTGTTATCGAATTTTGCGTCCGACGCTTCTCTGATCTTCGCCAGAAATCAATTTTGTTTGGATTTCTGGTTGTGTACGCATTTTGGCAAGTTTTTGTTTGTAGAATTTCATCCTCTTTGTTGTTTTTTAAAGGCCATTGGTCGTAAAAATTTTTTTGACGTCGTCGTTTGAAGAAAAAACAATACTTGCTACCTTGTTTTGCATTTTAGTTTTTAACAAAGCTTTTCTGGTTTTTTAGATCGGCTTCTTCAGCCACAAATAAACTAATATTTGTTTGTCAAATTTATTATTAGCAGTAGTAGTTTGTTTCTATTTGCTTCCTAAAGATTATTGACGGCCGATTTAACGATTTCGCCCGCCAAACCTGCATGGTTACAGCGAACTTGCGAAGTGTCGCATCGCTTTGGTCATTTTGGTTTCGTTCAAATCTTGCCAACTCTCGCGAGTGTTTATTGTAATCGCATGCGACCGATTTCGTTCTTTTTGTGTCGCTTCGAATCGAAGCGCTGAAAACAATAGCATTTTGGACACAGTATCCATAGCTAACCCGAAATAGCTGTTATTGTTGTCTTGTCTGCTGGAATTATGAATTATCTACTATGCTCTGGTGTACATTATCACCTCTTTTTGTTCTCGCCACCTGCAAAGAATTAAATACCGACGTGCTTCGCAATTCGTTTTAAAAGGCGTTTTGAAAAATTTTTTTCTTTTTGTTTGCCGCTGCTCCGGGCAGCAGTCAAACTGTTGAAGAACGGCAAGCACGGCCCAGTCCATTCAGCTTTTGTTCGATAAGTTGTTTTGATAAAGAATAAATAGACAACTGGAATTGTAAGAGCCTGCCTCGAACAACTACAAGTGTCAGCACTTGATAGTGTCTCTCGAGCGATTTTCTTAATTTCTTTTTTTTTTCAAAGCGCTTCGCAGCAAAGTCCATACGACGCGCTACCCACTTCGCGCGCATCGTCACAGCCTGTTACTTCGTCCGAGCTCGTTTCGTCGGCGATAAGCAACGGTCCCGACACCCCCTCGTTTAAATACAGCCCCAACACCGGGGTGACCTTCGACTCGAAAAAGGTGAGCTTCAACGCTTGGGTTTCGACCTTGTAACTTTTCTTTTTAATAATTTCTTAACTTGCGCGGTAATGTCGCTTTACAAAAAGCAAAACTCCGTGAAGTCAATGTGAACGCGCTATATCAGATTTTGCCCTAATTTCGACTTTGGCATTTCACGCTTGTTTATTTTTTAAAAGCTATTGCTCACGAATCGCAGCTGTTTCCCAACTTCGCATTTATGTGAAGTTATCAATCGTTGTTATCAGTAATCAGACAGTAATAAGTTGTTAAAATTTGCAGCTGTTTCTAGAATTGGAATTTTTGATAAGTTTTTGATCCGGCGGCAAAAGAAGTTTTGTATAGATTAGAAGTGCTCAACCTTTTACCCAGCGCGGGCTAAATTGTTGTCTGCAAGGTTGTTGTGGGCCGCAATCGGTCCTGTAATTAAAGTTTTTTTTGTTTCACACATTAAATGTGTTATTTTAGAATTAACCTTCTTGTTATATCCGGAATTGTAACTATGAAATACCAAAAAATAGTTTATTATTTTGATTCTACGTGTTTTTCCACTTAAGCGAAAAACCGATTCTGTGCCTAAAATACAGCAGACTTCGCTTAATCCAGATTCGATTTCACAGACAAATTCATCCAAATCAGGCGAAGTCCGTATAATCAGAAGCTTTTGGTTAAGAATTACAGTATATAGGAAATCATTTGTACTTTAAGTTTTATCCAAGTTAGCGAAATTTTGCATTAAACAAATTCTAATTAACCGAGGACTACTGTAGCGTTGTGTTCCGAGTTATCAGCGCGCCGTTGGATTGGTTTCGAGTTACTGCGACAATTGAAATTCGTTGAGCATCTGATTAAAAATTGTATTGAGAGCCGCCTGGCCTTGATTAAAGAACAAAGTTTCTTTAGCAGGTCGATCCAAATGTGTCTGTTGTCGGAATTCGCTATCCGGGCCAAGCCTTCAACGTACCAGCTAGTCACGTGAGTGCTGAAACGAGGTCACCAAATAGTAGTGCGGATTCGAACAAGTTGACGCCGAGCTTTTCGGCGCACGAACGACAGAAGGGACGCCGCGGTACGAACTTTCACTCGCTCGCGATTTCTTCACTTTTTAAAATCGCGCTCCTTTTTGCGTTTCCAGGCTCATCGCTGGGCATCGCGAGCTTGACCAGTTCCCCGGACCTTCCCTCTAATCAGCGTGTTTTCGATGTTCGAGGAAAAGGTAAGCGTACGCCGCCTGACAAAATCGATGATGGTGACGTTATCCGCCGCAATCTGCTGTTCGCATTGATGTACTGGTCGAGTAGCTGGAAGTGATCGGCTTTGTTGTGATTGTGTTTGTGTTTAATTAAGCGAACATTTGTCAACTCCCTTTCTAGTGCCGCTAGTTTTCAGTCGAGTACAAGCTCGGGCAATAACGGATTTATTCGGGAGATGACGTAATTTTTGACGATTGATGTTCTTTCTCGCTCGTTTGCAATTTTAATAAAGTTCGATTATTGCTTTTACGAAAATCCTCCTTTCTCCTTTTCTCTTCTGCCAAAGACCAATGTTTGTCCAGTCGCTTGAATATTTCCTAAAGTCGTTCAGCAAACATCTTCCAACCTGTTTGCCCTGTTACTATGGTTTTATTATGCTTAATACCGGCAGAATCTTTTGTGGTTGTTGGGTCGATGTCTTCACTTATTAGCGTTTGTTGTGGGCTGACTTGTATTAAAGTTTTGTTTATTTTGTTAGGAAATTATGACATTTAAACCGTCATTTTTAATGCTTTGACCCATCAACTGACTATTCTTATTTACAATGCTTTACATTTGCAATCTGCAAAAATCTGCTTTTCATTCACTTGCAATTTATTAATTGCTTTTTATGCAAAAAAATATCAACTTCTAATCAATCTGCTTCATAAGCTACTGTCTATTTGCCGTGTTGTATTTAAACTTAAAACTTAGTTGCAGATCAAATAGAAGTGTGTGTCATTAAAAATAATTTCCTTTCTCATTAAGTGATGTGAGATTTATGATTCGATTCGTAACGTGTGACGTTTCAATCGGCCTGTTTTTGAAAAGAAAAACGCACTTTCTAATTAATTTTCTTTGTCATAGTTTTCAATAACATTTTCATCCCAAGCTGATTAGATAGCCGACAATTGCCAAATGAAAACCGCAATTGTTGCGTGATATTGATATTTTTACGAAATGCTTATTGTCGTGAGATGTCCTTTATCCTTTTAAAAAATTTGGGAGTCATCATAATTATTAAATATTTTCTTTTATAGGGGTGTTTGGGTCACCCTCAACTTCGTCATTAACCGGCGGTGATTTAAATGACCCCTCTCCAGCTCCGTCCCCAAAAGAAGAAACTTCCTACAGATCTACCTCCATTATTCGTTCGAAAAAACAGGACAAAATTTTTGGTGAGTTTTGCGCAAATTACTAAGAACTCAAATTTTGAATGTAATTTCGCCCAGGTGGCGTGACTGGTGTGGCCGTGAAGCAACCAAGCGTGACGAATCAGAATTTTCAGTCACTTGTTCCAAATGACGTTCAACTGTCTGCGTCGCTGAAAGAAAGAAAAGAGAAACAAAAAGAAATTCTGTCAAAGACACAGCAGATTTCATCTAGAATGTCTCAAGGTGAAAAATTTTTTGAAATTTCAAAAGAGAAATATTAAGTTAAGTTAAATAGAAAACTTAAGAGATGGTTTTAAACCTTGAACGTATTTCCTTTTGTTCAATTTGAATATTACTTAGTCATTTGAGCGAACATAAAATGGCAAAAGTAAGACGATTTTCAATTCGACAGTAAGAAACGGCTGAAACTGACATAGACAGGAACTCGAGAATACAATCGACGTTTCACGAAACGCTGTTTTAGATGCTGATTCTGTCGTCTCGTCGGGATTCCAGTTTCCGTCATCGGATGGCAACAATCCGTATCCGATATCCACGAGTCGGAGCAAGCCCAACGAATCCCGCGTCACTTTGTAAGTTGGTTTCCATCAAACGTAAGCGATATTCTTGCGACCGGTTTTCCCCTTCGGAAAAATTTTCCCGTTGAAAATGTTTTTCGAGTTGTGAGAGTAACAGTGTTGCCCAATTGCAATGTTGTGGAGGCGAACATTGCGAACCCGTGACACACTTCGGAGTACGAAACCATTCTTGGTTTTCGAGTTTAATTCGCGCGACAGTCGTAGGCAAAAGTTTAATCGGTTCAGTGAAAATGTAAATAAGCAATTAGACCGAGCAATGGCACGCTGGAGCAAAAATACAATCAATATTTCGAAATAAACGTTCAACGTGCTTAACCTTGAAAAGGCATCGTTCGACATTCGTTTGAGAAAGGCTTTAAAAGACGCAGCAAAAAAGCGACTGCGCTAGCTTTCGCGTCTTTGACGACGGAGGCTGACGTGTCACCGACGATTTTCTTTTGCGAATTTCAGGATGAAGCCGGCCACTCTTCCGCGCGATTCGCATCGGCGACCGACGTTCGATGGCGGCGGACACGCTGCGGTTAAATCAGGTCAGTGACTTGCACCTAGTGTGTCGGACAAACCTTGCATGCTTTTGACTTGATCGCGGTTGTGACGTCATTGAATGGTTTATCTTGGGTTTGGGCACAGAGCTGCTGATTGCAATTCGAATGCGATTCAGATTCGGGTATTGACATCTGCCCACGCTTGGATTCTTGCTTTTTACTTATTTCTTGTAGTGTTAAGTTGGTCGTGACAACGACTAAAAATAGTAAAATAACTTCGTTTTTGGACTGTATTTTATAGTGTTTTCACTTATTTCTTTGCAGCTTTGCGG
This sequence comes from Diplosoma virens, assembly GCA_963680785.1. Classification (NCBI taxonomy): domain Eukaryota; kingdom Metazoa; phylum Chordata; class Ascidiacea; order Aplousobranchia; family Didemnidae; genus Diplosoma; species Diplosoma virens. The sequence continues at coordinate 19,487,866 of OY796885.1, forward strand.
CAGTACTGGATTGTTTTTTTTTTTTTCAAATTTCAACCGCTAGACATCACTACATGAAATTTTTGTTGTATAAAAAATTAAACTTTTACGTTTTAAAAGCGTTTCTTCATTTTTCAGGTCCTGTACCGCCTTTGAATGCTTTAGCACCTCTGGACCAGCCAGAGAAAGGGCTAAACGACGCCATTTTATCGTTAAGCACTGCTACTTCTGATCAGTGGGAGGTGGTGACGCAAGCGATGTATACCGTCAGACGGCTTGTCACTCACCACCCTCATTTGTTAGAGCCCCGATTTCACGACGTCATTATCTCTTTAAATAAACACGTAAGTAAAACTTTTGTGTGAAGTCTTCGTCTTCTAACCCTAACCCTAATCATCGGCTTTGGTAAGAATCGAACCCGTGTTTTATCTCAGGTTCCGAGCTTGAGGTCGCAAGTTTCAAAGGCCAGCGCTCAAGCAATAACCAATCTCTACACGAACTTGAAGAAACCGTTTGTTGACATTGACGTTGAGGTGGGTTTCAAACGCGTGCGCGCTCACACCAAGAGTTGAACCCGCGTCCTTTTGAGCGCAATTTATCGCTCCTGCTAAGTCGCGTAGACGATAACGAAGCGAGATTGCCTCATCATGCAATTCTTTCGGATTGCTTTACTCGATCATTGATTTCCTTCACGGCAGGTAACGATTCGGACGCTGCTGAACGAGCACGGCAAGCCGATGAGCTTCATCAAGGACGAGACTGACAAGACCTTGCAAGCGATCGTCGATGTCGCTTCCACTCACAAGACTCTCAATGCGCTTCTCAATACTGGCTTGAGGTGGCGTTGATTTCCTTTTTTTATAATTTATTGTTTGTGTTTATTTCTTTGTTTTCCTTTAAACGAACTAGTGGATACTTAATCAATTATTCGTTCACTTGCTTGACCAGACTCTTCCTTGAAATGAACGATTGTTCGATGAACTGTTTTATTTTATCAGACACAAGAACAAAAACATTCGCAGCACGGCGGCCAAGTTCTGTGCTAGACTTATCGACCAAATGGGGCCCGGTAAGGCTCTTAGCGGGATCAAGGACACCACCGAGCGGATTTTTGAGGCGGTAGGTTTTCGATAATATTTTATCGTTATCAGCAATTCGTTAGTGATAGTGCGCTGGTATGCCTCAACTTGCTTTATCAGATTCGCTTTCTCACGTTTACTTCAACCGTGATATTGAGCGTCTTTTGGTCGTTTTAGGTTTCCGCAAAAAATAATATTTAACGGTTCTATCCGTTGTTATTGTTTTTTCAACTTATTACATGTTTGCTCCTTCTGTTAAAAAATAATTATAAATTATTTACTCCTCTATACAGTTTGCATGGCAAAAGAAAAATAACTTTTCGTTTTACAACGTATAGATGGCGCTCTTCATCACTGACAGTTCCCCCGATGTACGTTACTACGGCCGCCACATCGTCAACGAGCTGATGGTACATGAAGACTTCAACAGATCGGTGGATCGATACCTGTCCAGCGACCTTGCACAGGAAGTCAAGACTGCCGCCAACAACATCAAACAGCGAGTGAGTAAATTGCGTCATGATCGCGTTTATAGCGGTTCGAAACTCTTCTGGCCACTTTTCAAAAATGCAAGAGCTCGCACGTCGCAAGCCGTCTAATACTTCTAAAAGCGAATCAGTGATGACGAGAGAAAAGTCTTTGCAATCAATCATCAAAAGTTATCGTTTGGCTGCAAAACGTAGACCGTTGACCAAAAAAAAGATCAGCACTTGAACTGGAAAAATTAAAACGAATTGAATCAAAAACTGTCTAAATTGCTCATTGAACCACACATTTCAGACCACTCTGATCGCCTTTAATTGCATCATATGGTCGTTACTATTTTTACGTCATTTCGTTATAGGGTTTGGGCTCCCTCAGCTCGATCGGTGGGCGCAAAGATGGAAGCGGTCGGAGTAGAAACGGAGTTTCCGGTGCCGCTTCGTCGATAGGATCAGAGAGATTCTCACCTTCATCCAGTAGCTCGCGGAGCCTCAGGAAAGGAGCAGGAGGAAAGATTTTTAACGAACAGGTTGGTTCGTTTGAAAGCGATTCTTTTCTGCTTTGGTTTTGTTTCGAGTACTTTGTCTGTACCGAGTAACACGCTGTGCTTTTGCTTTGTGATTCCGAGGTCGCAAGTTCGCTTTTCAGCTCAAGCATTAGTTTGTTAAACACGATGCTGATCAAAATAACACGAGATGCAGATTCCTTCGCGTTACTTTGATTTTCGTTTTTTCACGATCTCGTTCGCAGGAACATGAATTGCTTAAAAACCTCTGCGGAGACCTGAGCAAAGGAAATTTTAACGAGCGACAATCGGCGATCGCCACTCTCTTCAACAAGATCGAACATGACAAGCGCTTCGTCGAAGAAAACATTGTCAAGGTTGAGCACGTGACGCTTTACGCCTGATTTTCGCTCTTAATTTCAAGAGAAAATTAAAGTGGATTTAAATCGCGGCAGATTAAACCTAAACGAATTTTACGACAGTTTTACGACAGTTTGAAGCTATGGTCGTTTAGTTAAAGTTCAACTTATCTTCGTATTATTAATTTATTTCGAACCAGAAGAAGATTAAATGATTTTTAACCAATCAGATTTATTCTTTCAGATCATGGGCTCTTACGTAATGATGCTTACCACCGCTCAAACCAAGATCAATTTCATCGCGCTCGAATCTCTGCCTCGCCTCATCGTCCACTTGCACCCCTGCCTACGCGATACAACCCCTCAACTCGTTCCAGCGCTTCTAAAGTTGGTCTCTTCCAAGCAGCACTCCAAGTTGGCTCTAGATAACGTCGACTGCCTGGTCAAACACGTCGGTGAGTTGATGTCGATGGTTGTGCTGATGCCTCGTCTGATCGATTTCCATCTGTTTTTCTTACGTTTACGCTTTAGATCCCCTGTGGCTCATTCAACACTTTGCGAACTCTGCGATGTACACAAACGCGAAAGCGAAGCCTACCGCCGTCGCTGTCTTAACAAGTAAGTCGCTGTTTCGTCCGCTTTTTCTTGTTTCGAGCAACACCCGTATTTTTCTCGTGTTTCTTATTGCTCCTAAAGCAGTTATTGTTATGCGCAGCTTGCAGCTGAAACATTTAGAATTCGCCTAATGATGACGTAATTTCAGAACTGGTCGATGCTCTCGCCCGTAAGAAGCCGCAATCAGTCGAGAGGAACGTCTTTCCCGTTCTCTGGAACCTGCTTTCGAGTCAGAGCGCCCCTGGCGTCGTACAGCTTCGCCAGGAAGTTCTCTCGCTTGCTCGTTCGCTTCACACAATTTACGGATCGCGTTTGATCGAGCTTTCAGAAGCGAAAAACCTCTCGGCCAAACTTAAAGATCTTCTTGATCTTGACGCGTCCTGAAAGCCCGTAACCATTCACCCAACACTGTGACGTCCATTGGGGCCAAAGTGTAATTTTCGAGATTCGATATTGCAAGCATAGCCCTTTGTGCTGTGCTATGTTGCCTTATGTAAACTAGGCTGTTGTTCGCCAAAGCGTTGATTTTTTGGGCGTTGACGTAGGTGTTAAATCGAATTTTTATTGTTTTTGTGCGTTTTTTCTTCCTAGCTTTGTTTTTTGCGTCGCTTTGTGGAAAAGGGTTGTTAATCTTCGAGTACTCGCAAACACAAATCGCTACTGTCAGGTCTTTGTTTGTTTTTCTATTTAAATACCAGCAAACGATTGTGTGTCTTCCCACCATGGAATAGCGTTTTTACTTAGATTCAAAGTGAAGCAATTGGCAAAGTTTTTCAAAGGTTTGGTTCTTTGTCTCATACGAACAACACTTAGCAAAGCGCTAAATAATATTCTTATTTATTTTCCCCGTGGTCTTCAACGTCACATGCTCGTTTCTTTAACTCAGTATTTCAAGGTATGTTTTTTGAGGCCAGTATTTCAACTTTGATTATACGTCACTGTGTTATCGACACTGATCACATATCATTTAGTTTGCTTCTGTGTTGGCGCATTATTTGAATTACAGTCTTCAGAAAAATCTGATTGATTAATTATTAAGTTGCTTATATTCTCGAAGTTTAACAAAGCACTTATTACTGTATGCTAATATCGAATATAACGTTGACTCTCTCCATTGTCCAATATGCTACGCGGAAATAGTTGTCTAATCGTAAATCACAAGTTTTGCAGAAGAGACGGCTTTTTATTAACGTCTATTTAATTTACTCTTCAACTTAAATTTACCAGTGATACGCAAAAAATATCCGTAAAGCTCTTGCAAACAGAGTGGTAGTGTAGTGTGGTGTGGTCCAAACCCAGGCCCCTGCGCTAGATTTGGCTTGCGAAAGAATTTTAATTTCAGGGGTGGCAAACCACGCCCCTTGAAATCCCATAAACTATCTCGAAAATTTCTGGCAGTATGACGAATAATTTTTTTTTTTTGAAAAAATAAAAGACCTATATTATCAGCATTTATTTCTATAATTGACAAGTGAAGACCATTTTTTCGTCTTCATCAACCTTCTGCTGCCAGTGTCAGGCGATCTCCGGGAGAAAGTAATTAAAAACGCACCACTAAAATGAAGACCAAAAAAAAAGGTCTCAAGTGATTCGTACTCTTAAATAATTTTCAAACGAATACGGCCTCCCAAGCTGTACATAGCTTTGAAGAGTGGCCCGCAGAAGCGACAAGCTTGAATCTGGTCTAGTAATTAGTCTACCTGCCTCCGCCTCAGTTATTGTGGCTCGATTCCCAGGTCAGTCAGATCTGGTGCAGTGTTGCCAATGGCTTCTGATCACCGCCGCGGTTCTGCGTAAGTGGTTGTCTTGTCCAGTCGCATGCTGCTGTGAAGATGATCACCAAAAACTGGTAACACGCTTTTAGCAAATGAAGTGAGCATAAGCGTTGTTTTGAACTACACAAATAACTAAATGTATAGTTTTTTATTTGGCAGACCACTAATACCAATTTAATAGCAACAAAAAAGAAGTGAAAACAAGAAAAGGTTTTCGCTTTTGAAATTACAAAAAGTAAAATATCTAATTTCTATTTTTCATGTCCGATATGTAAAAATCATTTAAAAATCAAAAGAAGACTGAAAACAAAAGTTTCGCTTTAAAATTACTTCGATATAACTCAAAAGTTGTTGAATTCAAATTTATTCGAGTTTTTCAATTGATGGACCTGTTACAACTCTAATTTTTTCTCCAGACCACCAAAACTTTACAGACCACTAATGGGCAACTCCTGCCCAAGTATCTCTAGAATCGAGCTCCACATTTTTAGAAGGCGCGAATCCAAGTGAAAACCTATTTCTAGTTTTCACTTGACTAACAAACGCGAACAATTTGATTTATTTAATTTGGTAGCCCTTTTTTCCCGGTGACAGCCCTGAAAGTAGGTCGTTTTGTTTGCTTTGGAAAAATTTTTTTAAACACAAATTCGGGTCAATCCAAACTTATTAAAATCTTGACTTTGCCTCTTACAATTCAAAAATGAACACAATATCATTGCGCTTTTCTAACTCAGAATAGCTATCACGAGGTTCCCAAATTAATACATTTTTTAAGAAATTGTACTGCGATCGTTTACGTTATAAAAAGAAAATAATGCTTTTTATTTCAATGAAAAAATCTCTTTCAATGAGTGTGGTGCTCAACACTTCTGAAAAGTCTAAATTCGATTCTCTGTTAGGCAAAATTTGGCTCAGTGTTGTCGGCAACGTGCCGTCTTAGTGATAGAACCAAGTATGTGACTTTGCTAGCCAGAGTAAGGATCATTTTAATAAGATTGAGAACCTCCACGAGGTAGCGTACATGAGCACTAAGCACCTTGACGACGCGCTTCCTCGTGTAATGCAGATGAAACAAAGAGTTGCATATTCTGTATACAATTCTTTTCCTACTTTTTTAAAAAAATTACGCTTAAAATACAAATCAATAGTTTGAAATCCAAAACAATATAAAGTATCATCACAATATGTACAGAATTTTACCCAAACAAAGGTATTTGAGACAGTTTTGGCATCACTACTCTTTCGAAAAAAAAGTTTAGCGAACATATTCAGAATTTAAACGAGTACCGGTAACCCAAATTCAACAAACAGAACCAATTACCAATTGAGCAACTGTGAATAAAACATACCGGTAATACATTTGGAGTTTAAATGCTTATGATAAACTCAAGATTTCTAAAACGCTCTTTTTCTTGAACTTTTTTCCGAAAAAGGTTAAGAATGACGTAAGAAAAAGGATATTACAACAGTTTATTGAACAACAATTGATTTAAAATTACAAGTTTTTTTGATTAAACCATCGTTTCGTTACTTTAAATTAAATTTCTTAACATAAAAAAAACTGCGGTGAACAGCTATCGTGCTATATACTCGTTATGGAGTTTCGGTAAGCTCTTGGGTCACGAGAAAAAGTTACTAACTAAAGTTGTACATTAGCGATATCAGTTTTACAGTTATACGTAATTTGATGTTAAAGAGTACTAGGAGTCTTTTAATTTAAACTATGGTGTTTCTCGGTCGGACGCAAACTTTGATGAAAACTGTATCGTCACGAACGTAGTCGCGTGATTCTAGTAAATCGAGCGAAACGTAGTTTTGCATGCCAAAGGCAGGATTGCTTTCTGCAATTGGTTTTCCCAGAAACGGAAGATTGTCCTGTAAAATAAAACGATGGCTTTTTTAAAGATTTCTAAAACGCTAGTTATCTATATTCGTTTCGCAATATTTCAAATTGAGATTACAAAAAGGTCTCTTCAGAATTAAAAAATTGCGTTGAGGTGAAAATTTTTCTCTTACATATTAATGACGAAACAGACGCGTACTGACATAACGTAAAAATCGTGACTGAAAAAAGTCTTAACTTTAAAAAACAAAAAAATATTCGCGGCTTATGCGCCTTGAAGCGGCATACCAATTATAACCTCATGGTATGGGATCTGAATGCAAAGATATAGTCAAAATAACGGGGCCATCTACGATTAAAGTATTCCTGTTTCAAAGTATTGTTAGCTGCGGTTAGTCCTCTTCTTCTTACGGTTAAACGTAATTAGTCTAATTACTAATACCGATTCATATTTTAATTAATACTAATCTAATTGCCGCTTTCTGTTTCAAACGGTGTCACCATTATAGGCAGGGCTGCCATCGATATGAACCCCAAAATAAGGACGACAGGAAAACATAATAAGATAACAAACAACGGAAAGTAATAAACAAAATCTATTTATGCTAGTGCGACTTATATCTAATCATACTTCAGTACTTTGCACTAAAAACGATTTGCTCCATCAGTTCTTTATTCTTAGAAATTATCTGGTGCACCTCACCACAGCTCACTTCTAAGTTTACTTTAACTTGTAGAATGGATTTGACTGTCTTTTCAGAGAGGCTGTTTCTCTCTTTGGTCCACTGTGCTAAAACAAGGGAGAATAAACGCTCCACAAATGCATTGCTAACAGGTATAGAGAAAACAATACTTATCAGCTTGTAGAGAAGCGGAAAATTGTCATTCCTGGCAAAAATATTCATCCACTTCTTCTCAGCTTTTTCTTTTTGGAAAACATCAAGTGGAATTTTCTTCAGAAGAACATTGAGAGCCGAGACTTCGCCGAACAGTTTATCCATCATTGCCGTTTGGGGATCAAGTTGCTTAGCCAAGTCGACGACTTCTTCGTACCTAACTTTTTGTTCTCTTAGCAAGGTCAGTTGGTTTGCGTCGGATGATTCTCAATGTTAAACCACCTATCAACATATTCTAAACTGATAGTATAGAATTCTTGGAAGCTCGATTTGAGAATTTTAGCGCGCTCGTCATCAATACATCTTAATAGTTCAGCCGTTGTTGCTCCAAAAAAATTTGAATTCTGTCGCTGCAATATTTTACACTTGAATGATTCAACCATTTCAAACAATGCAGTTGCTTATTGCAAAAATAGGATTGGTTTCTTAAACAACAAGAGAGCACTGTTGAATAACGTTACGACGACCAGAGACTCGCCCGATTTAAAGAAATCCATCAAGATTCGTGGTGGATGTTTGAGCGACAGAAAATGAGCTTTGAGTGGATCCCAGAGATCGATCATCTGCTCAAGGACAGAATCTAGTGTAGTCCATCTGGTCGGAGTATGAGTGGGCAAAGTTGAGTAGTTAGTATTAAGTTTTTTGCAAAACTGTTTGAGGCTCACTGCTCTACTGGTTTGACTTTTGAAATGGCTGCCAATTTTCATTACGATTGTCTCTATATCAACTGTCAAGCGATCTGATCCCTTCTCTGCTGCATTGGGCAAAATATGTGCAGGGCACCCCACTGGAATAAGTTGAGTCGCTCGCTCGCTGAGTCGATAGAATACGTTATTTTTTCCATTCAGCTGCGAACCGCCGAAGTTTACGGATGCGTTATCGGCACAAAAAGATGTCAGTTGTTTTACATCTAGGTCGTTCTCCTGCAAAGATGTGTGTATAAAGTCTATAATTTGTTGTGAGGTCTCACTTGGCATTGATCGCAAATTAAGAAGAAGTACTTGCACACCAACTTTGGCGTTGAAGAATCTGATGACCAGAGGAAATAGTTTTAACTGATTGTGATTTGAAGCATCTACTGAGACTGAGAAAGGCTGTGTTTTTAGTTCAGACAATAGTATTTTTTGAGCATAAGGACCTAAAACTCCAGTGATGATGCTTTTTGCTTTTGTTCTGTCCGAGGCAAACTTTTTTGGAAGACTGTTTTGAATAAATGTGACGTACAGTCGTTGGAGAGGAATGACTGCTGATGCTTCACAGTATGGAAAGCCCAGGTACCTTCTGCAGCAGCTGTTTTGTAGTCCAGGGTAGTTGGTGCAGATTGACTCTTGAAAAAGGCTTTTACAAATTGGTTTGACTTAGTTTGTCGAGCAGAGTTCTTGTGCTTTTGAGTTGCATTGTGTGCAGAAAGAGCTGCTTTATCTATGGCTTCCAAATTAATAAACACTGGCCCTTTAAGCTTCTTTTCACGTTGTTGAATTCTTTCTCATACTCATCACGATAAGAGTTTTTGCGTTTACTCATTTTATCTCTTGTGAAGTTCCAGATCTAAACAAATTTTATATTCGTGCTTAGTCCAAAAACACTGATTCTCAACTAGTATGAGGTGGAATTTGACACAAGCTGAAATGCTTGGAGAAAAGACAATCGCTCAAAACTTCAGAAACTAAATCAATAGGCTACTGCTAAATTATCAAATCTATCAGATCTTAAATAATACTAGTTAACTGCAAAGTTCTGATTAACTACTGTATTCTAATTCCAGTTAAATGCACTGATTTGATGTCATTAAGGAAATTAATTTTGCTGCTGTTACGTCATAAATGCACATAACAAAAAAACTTGAAAGCCAAGCAATAAATTAAGTTACAACAATTAAGGTGTTGCGGCCATGCTTTCTACTGTTTTGTACTTTCGCTTTCTGAGTACCATATGCATGTTTTAACGTCTGACGTTGTGCTGCTTCTTCCTTTTCTTGATCTTTTTAATACTTATAATTTTTTATGTTAAAACGTTAATAATGATCGAGAATAAAATGAATAAATGAATGAAAACATTCGAATTAATTAATCGAAGTGCCCGGTATGAGAACCTCCAAACCTAAAATAAAACAAAAATAAGGACACAAGTCAAAATAAGGACATTTCTTAGAAATAAGGACAAAAATATTTTCTAAGGCACAAACCTTCAAAAAAAGGACAAATCTTAGAAATAAGGACGTTATGGCAGCCCTGATTATAGGTGATCAGCTTGAATTCACTTGACTCGCTGTACAGTGCTTTTTCCAAGATCACAATTTGTCCTGGTATACTAAGCATCAAACTCGAGTCTTCTACTCAATACGCAAGGTGTTAGAATACTAAACAATTTTTCCTACCCATAGCCGTTTAAAGTGGGTAAAAGCATGGGGAACGATTGCCGACCCCCTCCTCAAGCTGTTTATTTTCAGTAAAATTGGAGTACAATCAGGTTTTAGGACATTGAATATGTTTTTTGGCCCATAAATTACATCGATAAAAATGTTTCTTTCAACATGCTGTACATTTGTCTTTCTTCGGACCGAAGTGATTATTTCTACACATAAAAATTTTCTGACGAATTCATTTTTTTGTAGTACCAAAAAGAATTTTAAGTACGTAAGGGCCTTTTTTATGCAATCTTGCAAAATTATTATTCCACAATCGCTTTATAAAATTCGACAAAAATTCTTTTGTACCCTTTCTCCGCCAAAAAATTATTTTGGCCTATTACGCTTATGCACTCATATACAGACAGTAACAAACCTTGCACGGATTTGGTCGCAGAGTGTAAGTGTGATTCAATCTTCCTTTCGGATCCTGACTTTGATCGACAAGGATCATATCCATTTCCATTGAAAACGGCCATGAAAGAAGGCTGTCGTACTCTCCTTTGCAAACTCGTACATACAGTGATATATATTTGTTTTTTGCTGCAAAAAATCTCTTAGCAATTATTTGGTTATGTAATTTGCAAAGATTTTGACAGGGTTGTGGAGTAGGAAAATTTTTTTCCAACTCTAACTGCAACTATTTAAAGTTTTACAATTCTAAGCCCAGCTACGACTTCAGATATTTAAAAGTTTTTGATTCCGAATCCAAAACATTTAAAAAAACGACTCCAATTCCCGACTCCAACTCCAGCATGTCTGCAAAAAAAAAGAGGATTCCAACTCCACAAGTCTTAAAAAGCAACTCCGACTCCACCAAATCTAACAAACGACTCAGACTCTTTCCTAAAACGTGAGACTCCGGCGATTCCGATTCCGACTCCACAACGCTGGAGTTTGATACGAGGTTTGATGTAGCGTTTTAAAGTCAGATTGAAATGGTGTTGATTAGCTTTTTAAAACAATTTTTCCCGAAGAGTTATAAGATTTTTTTCACTATTGGTTTATAGCTTTATAGTTCTATAGCACCTCTGAGCTTTCCTGTTAGTCAAGAGAATAAATACAAAAAATAAAATTAAAAAATAAAGTTTAGAAGATTTAAATTTCAAACCTCTATTTTGCTCTTGTTTATTTTTCAACAATTTTTTATTTGTTGCTAGTTTATAAAAACCTGGAAAAATTAAACTTGCGAAAATAAAAATTAAAGGTTGCGATTGTCGTTAAGTTTCTATTTTACAATTTATTTTGCTTCCATTTGAATAAGAAAAGTGTGTTTAAGTGAATGGATACATTTTTAAAAGTCCAGGGTTTTTGACTCCATGAAATTTAATACGGAAAATCTCGTGTGAAGCTTTTGCAGTCTTAGGTTCATATTCACCAACCTTTCTCAAATTGATCCGCGATCAGCGATCAATATCGGTATTTACCATCCCTGGTCAAAACTCGCTCAATTAAGCAGCTCATTTACGCGAGTTTTGACCGTTGATTGCAGTCAATAAAAATCACAACACCACAACAAATATCATAAGCTTTAAGTTTGTTTAAGCTTGCTCTGCTTTTTTCCTTGGAGAAAATTTGATAAAAGGTCTTATTCTTCGCGGGTGGAGACACCCAGTGGACTATCATACGAACTGTTGATTGGGACAAACCAATTAAATCACTATCGGTCACTTGAAAATGTGTTGTTCACAAAAAACGCGTTTCAAATTCTAGTTGTAAAATGAGAGGCATAAAATTTATTCTTAGTGGTATTAAGCTGAAAGCCATTGGCAGCAATTAAATGTAACAATGAAATGGCTGCTTTATTATATATTCTATAGCAATGTTTAAATTTGTCGAATAGATTCATTAATTTTTATTTCATATGAATCTTGTTAACCTTAATTTTTCTGACCAATTAAGCAACTCCATAATATCCAAATTAAAATTTTTTAGTAAAATAATTGAATATAAAAAATTGGATGCTGCTCTAACGTACGATTTCACCGCCATATAACTACTTGGCACTGCAATATAGCTACTCTGACCTGCGATCTCACTTTTATCACGTATTTTTCGGTAAAACTAATCCGGAATCCTCCTACAAAACCAGATTGGAATAAAAGAGAAACCAAGAGGAAAAGACCTCTTTAAGAAGCAATAGTAACTTTTTGGGGAATCCGGGTTAGTTTAACGAACAAAAATTTGCGTATAGGGACATTCCATGTCAACTCACACCCTTTTTGGCATTTTTTTGCCGACCATCTCCGATTTTGCTGAAATTTTGCATGTTTGTAGATTTGGATGAGAAAATTTCGCACACTAAATTTCAAGTTTTTAAATCAAATAGTCTTTGATATATGAAGGTTGAAAATTAGACGCAAAATCGCCGCTTGAACACCCCTGATCAAACAAAAGTAACCCTCCTGGCTTTATTTTTTGTTCGATTTCAAAGATGTTAATATCATTGGACAGCGCTTTTTAGCAGCTTTCCAATGATATTCATATCTCAAATGTATCTATATAAATAAAAAAGTTATCAATTGTCGTGACCTTGTAACCTTGACCTCGCATGATTAATATCATTGGAAAGCTGCTAAAAAGCGCTGTCCAATGATATTAACATCTTTGAAATCGAACAAAAAATAAAGCCAGGAGGGTTACTTTTGTTTGATTAGGGGTGTTCAAGCGGCAATTTTGCGTCTAATTTTCAACCTTCATATATCAAAAACTATTTGATTTAGAAACTTGAAATTTGGTGTGCCAAATTTTCTCATCCAAACCTACAAACATGCAAAATTTCAGCAAAATCGGAGATGGTCGGCAAAAGAGAGGTGTGAGTTGACATGGAATGTCCCTATAGTGACTGCTGAGATCATTTGTTGCGTAAGATCGCAGGTTAAAGTAGCATCAAATATTGGTTAAAAGATCAAATAATAACAAAAGTCTTAATTAAAAATTATCGTTTTTCTTAATAAACTGTTGGCTTAAATATAGCTGACCCGCAAAAACATTAACAAAAGCACAATGAGAATCAATTATCGATTATCAGCAGCGCGATTTGAAAACACAATACTTTCATTAATACACCAAAACAACCTACTAGAAAATAAACCCTCTGGTTAAGCAAACGTCTTTTATGCTTCGAGAAAAATTTGAGCGAGTTTTGACCACCTCTTGACCTGGTTCAAAATCTCAGCTCAAAACATGTCATTTGAGCCGAGTTTAAGCAAAATTTTCATTTGGTCCTACTTACTGAATACGAAAAAAGATTTAATCCATGTTTGCGCTGCGATTCAATTTGAGTCAAGTTTGATTGAGGTTGGTGAATACGGGCCTTAGGTATAAAGGTCAAATCTAATCCGGTGCTTTACTTTATATAGCCGTTGTGGCTTAGGTTCAAACTTCAGCCCTTTCATTGTGCTTTGTCCTTGCAAAAAATTCTTTAAACTCGCTTTTCTCCGCTTGGCTGCTGAACAAGTAGCTTCAAATTTCATAAAAAGCCAATACAAAAGACTGGTGCAATTGTGGTATTAAACATCAAAGAGTTTAAGATTTATAGCTGTCTCAGCAAATAGCAGAACATCCAAGCTGAAAATTTAACTTCTTTAAGTTTTGGTAAACACGAACCAGAAATGGTTTTTCGGCAATTCAAGTTTTGTTTTGCTCAAGAAAAAAGTAATTTTTTTAGTTTTTTACCCGTTCTATCGCCATTAGGAAACAGAACCAACGAAAGTTTATACTGATGCTTGCCAGTTAGGAAGGGCACGCTGTAGAGCATTGTTCGTTTGCCGGATTTTGCTTCCGCCCTTTTCGTGCTCCACTTATCAATTTTCCAAAGCAGCTGCGTTTCTCGTTCTCGCTGAAGAACTGCCAACTGTAAAAAAAAAAATAGGAAATTCATCTTTAAGTAACTTTCCGCCACTTGCACATTAATATAAAACTTAAAATAAAAATCTGTGACGTTATTGCGTCGTAAAAATCCTAACTGATTACTATATGTAAAAATCTGTAGGAACTCTAATCGTTAGCAGAAAAGAACCGTCAAATTTTTTGTAGCTTTATAAAAAAATTTTTTCTTAATTTTGAAATGTATTGATTTTGTCACTTTCTCAATAATTCAATCTCAATTGTCAGCAACAGCTCCTGTTTCTACAAGCTATAAGTATAGCCTATAAACATTCGCCTGAATGACGTCATAGTTCAAAAAAGTCAAGGAATGATAAATTAAAAAGTTTAAGTAAACTTTATTTTCCTCGCACCGGACAATAAGTTGAATCTATGTATTTTTTGCCAAGCAGAGTTGTAAACTGTGGCTGATTTCAGAGATCATTTCAGGGTTCGGACTCGAATTTGGGGTGTTTGAATCGGATTAGAACCCGAGATTTATTTTAATTCATTTTATCTCCGTGTAATTTATATATGCCATCTTGACCAGTTCATTGAATTTATTTCTCCGCTTTAAATCATCTATCTCTGGGTTTGTGCTTCTTTTTTTGGTTTGCGTCGGTTTTAGGTCTAACTTACGCAATTGCACGGTAACGTTTTCTATCAACATTTGAAAAAAGCTTTGTTTTTTTATTGAGGATAAGTTTGCCTTTCTTGTTTTAATCTGCAGCGTGCAAGAACAATATAGCGCATAGGCGGGAAATCTGCGACCTTTACGACAATTTAAAAAGTAATAGAATTATGTGACATTGACTGCTGGTGATAATAAGAGATCTTTTTTTAGCGATCACTAATTTTTAGGTACAAAAATCAAGAAAATTGGGACAAATTCAAAGTAAAGACCTTTTTATGGAGATCACTACTTATTAAGTACGAAAATCAAAACAAATGGAATAATAATAATAATATTTCACCTTTTCTCGGTGTTCGTCTAACTGCTGCTTGTATTCTTTCAGCTGATTATCTTGTTCAGAGAGGAGCTTTGCTTGTGTTTTGACAGTTTCGCATAATATCATTACGTGGTCTTTGAAAAATTCTTTGACGTGTTGCAAATGTTCGGACTTGCTACCCTTTAAACGAATTTACGTACGTAAGTTTCTTGATTTTGTTTGTAAAATAGGAATCTAATTTAAAGAAATGAATAGAAAATAAAACTTAAAAACGTTCATTTTTCTTTAAAAACGTTGATAACATTTTGTTATTTTTCATTTAAATTAGTCTTCAAAATTATTCGTGTACAATTATAAAAATTGCACTGTTTTTGATTTTACGTAAGATTTCAATAATTGCTTAAAAGAGGAATAGCTAATGCTTACGCTCTGACTTTGCAAGAAGAAAGACACAAATTCGATGCTCAATCCATCTCAGTGATTTTCGTTGCGCCTTTGGGAAAAGCACTTCTTGAACTACGTCTACATTACGTCATGCTGCTTACTTGCTACAGTCACTTCGCTTGAAACAAACAGTGAAAACAATGTCAAATCAATCTGAACACATATGAAGAAAAATTTAAAACGTTACATCAAACCTCGTATCAAACTCCAGCGTTGTGGAGACATGAAACTTGTAATTACAAGTTAATTCTTTACCGAGTCGCGTTAGCTACAAGAGTAAGTGCGACCAATTTAAACATTTCAATTAAAATTTTGTTCTACAATTTCATTTAATACTTATTTTAATTATTAGAGAATAAAAAACAGAGTTACAGACCACCAACTATATGAACTTCACTTATAATTTTTATAGAAAAGTTTTTTATCGTTAATTCATTTTGACTGTATTTGATCTTACATAAAACACTGGTTGAATTCATTAAAAACCAAACACAAAATGAAAAACCTTGAACGAGCATCCCAATTCTAAGTAAGGGCATTGGAATTCAGCCATTGTACATTCGGAATTCAGATGGTTGTTTAATTCTTCCCTCAATATATTCTGGAAAAAAATATTGTGCAACCTTTAAAAGTATAAACAGAAGCTATTCTGTACTTCTGTTCATAGCATTTATTCTTCTGAAAAACAGGCAAAGAACTTAAACGCAAAGTGAATGTTAAAAAAATTATTTTTATCACATTTCGCGACGATCAAAAAAATTTAGATTTAAAGGGTTCTACGAGTATAGCATGCTTCAAAGCAGACTATAGAACTTAAATTTAAAAGGGTTCTATGGCATGCTCTAAAGCAGGAGCGTCTAACCTATGATCCAGGGGCCACTTGAAAGTTTTAAGCTGCTCGCGAGCTTTTTCTGAAGAGAGGAATTGAAAGACTTTTTATTAAAAAGCGATTTATGAAATCGCGGGTTATGTTTTATGACTTAAGACCAAGGCTTTACTTGACGTTGAAGATAAAAAAAATGTCTAAATGTTTAATGCACGTGAAGGCCAGAAAAAGTGTCTACTTGTAAAATGTAGCCCAATATGTTTTTAAACCACTTTTTATTAAGGTCATTGGTTTTAGCCCGAGAACATTTTTAGCAAGCCGAAACTGATCTCAAAAGGTCGGACACTTATGCTTTAAAATAAAGGGTTCTGAAGCGTGAGTTGAATTTAAAACTGTTAACAAAAAAAAATTTATAAAAATTTTATTTTTAGGTGCGCAACGAAAAAGTAACGAAATGGTGTCAGATTCACAGCTTAGAAACAGTATTGCCAATAGATTCGGGACAAAATCACAACAAAATGTCGTTACTCTGCAATTGAACAATTGCACTTTATTTTATTAGAAACAGTTGTGCTTACTGTTTTTCCGCAGGATTTAGGACAGGAAACTGGAAGTTTTGGACAATCCTTTAAATGGTCAACTTCTTTTTGAGCCACAAGTGTTCTGTGACAAAACTCACAATCAATAGTTCGAAGAGGGCAGTCGGTGGACAAGTGGTTGGCCAGATTTCTTTTTGCGGTCCTTTGCCCACATCCGTTAGGACATAAACTCTCGGTGTAAAGACAAGATTCAAAATGTTCCTGGAAAAAAATATACTTGACAAACTTTACTACTAATTAATAAAGGAAACACTTTTAACTTGATAGTTTTCTAGTTTTCCAATCCAAATACAACCACAATGTTTATGGGGACATTCAAGAGTCAGCTGGTTCAATTCCTTTTCAAGTTTCTGATCAGGCAAACACTAAAACCATTAAAATTATTGGAGATTTTTACAAAAAGAGCAATAAAATTAAAACATTTGTTTTTCTTTCGAAACAATATTTTAAAAACAAATTACACCACTTTTTGGGATAGTATTTACTTCATGTCTTTTGAAGCGCAACGAATCTTGAGGACAGCGACACCTATTTGAACGACAAACTTCGCCTAAACATCCGCTGCAGACAAAATGGTCGCAAGCCGACAAAGAGACAGGATGTTGCAAGACACGAAGGCAATGAACACATAAAAACCTGCCAAGAATGTAATTTCAGAGTTCCACCCTGAAGTAAATATTTGCGTAAAAGTGGTAACAAGTTGGAAAGTTAGCTAATTTTTTTTTGTAATTTCATTTACATTACGATTTTGCTCAATAATTGTATGTGAGCTTCTTATTTTAAAAAATTTTTCTACTGTTTTGTTAAAAAAATTTTTTTGAAAACTTAAAAACATAGCCAGTGATTTTGAAAATTGTTAAGGGCTGTGCTACATTTTCTTAACACCCTTGGCATTCCTTTGATTGTTTTTTGTATTTCGGCAAGCGTCTAGATCTAACTTGAACCAAAGCTTATTGAAACCAACCAAGAAACCCCCAGCAATGTATACGTCATATGCATACGTAATTTATTGTGTTGTTTTTGTTGATGAAACAGGAAGCGGTATGGACAATTCACCATATGCCTGTACTACGCCTAAAAAATTCGCCAAAAGTAAAATTATTGCTCGTTTAAGCAAAACAAAGTAAACCACCTATTCTCAAGCGGAATTTCAAATAAATTTGCTGTGAGACATGTTCTCCAATCGTCTTGCTCTTCTCCATTTAAAGATTGTGGTGATTTTGGAATTGAAAGAACGCTCGAAACGCTTGACCTCACACTGGCGAAACTTGACCCAAAATCGCTCAACCCAGAATCAGAAATTCTACTGCTGCTTCTGCTGCTCATTTTCAATTAAAAACTACTGCGTCGGTTCAAGAAATTTCTTTTAATGACAAAGAAATTTTTGCACTGCTGTGTTAGTTTTTCTACATGAAAAATGAACTTGCGTTTTCCCTTATTTTTGTATTGATGCTGAGAACCGCATAAATTATTCATGGCGTTCTAATAATCATAAAGCAATTTAAGTAAATATGTCGATGTTGTCACAATACAACAAAATAATTCTTTTTTAATACATACAAATTCAAGCAAGTGTTTCAAAATTTATTTCAGTTACTCGGCTCAATTGAAGTTTTTCGTGACTAGATAACCTTTTTGATAAATTATAATTTTCGGTATTGAAAAGAGAAAAAAGGTAAAAGAACAGAATATCCATTGTTTCCCGGTATTCACCTATTGTTCAAGCGCTTTAAAATTTAATCAGTTTGCTTTTTGTTTGTATTTTATAAATTAGACTTAAAACTCATGCGCCGTAAACAATTATAGAGGAAATGGTCAACTGTAGACACCAATCAGTTACAAGACATTTTAAAGTAATTTTCTTACGAAAGTTTTTTTGCAAAAAATAGTTTATTAATAGCTACTTGTTATATCCTATATCCCATGCAAGATATAAAAATAAATTTCCAAATGTGCGATCTACAAACAAATGTTTTTCTAAGTTTATTTATATTTTTTGACCAAAAGAAAAGCCAATGAAATTAGTCTATACTTCTAAAATTTAGTTACACTTTTGGTGATTCTTTCACAATTTATCGGTTCAATTACAAACAAAGGAGTAGTTTAATTTGCAGCAGAGGCATTTTGATAATAAAAACCTTATAATTAGTAATTTAATTTTTGGTTTTCAGTGGCCACCATGCACTGTATAATTCTTTAAATCGAATAACTTAACACAACTTTTACCACTAACCTTTTACGATAAAACAACTGTAAATCCAAGTCTCTCTTGTGAAAAACAATTTGTCAATATTAGGTTTTTTATGGGCTTTAGTTAATTTAGAATTCCTGCTACCGACTTCAACAAACTAACGTATGTAGGCTGAAAGATCTCGAAGAATGAAGGTCTCGAGACCGACTTTTGATGGTCTCGGTCTCACACTTGTTCTGGTGGTCTGGGTTTTGGTCTCGAGATGGTGTAATCTTGGCCTCATACTTTTTAAATTGGTTTCGAGACCGGACAATTTTTTATATTTTTGTTACTTGCGATGGTTTTTGCAATTTGCTAAAGAACGACCCTCAATTGACCAGCTTTGCTGCAATTGGTAGAAAGCTTAAAGGTCAGTTCAGACTGAAAGCGGTCGTGGAAAAAGCAAACGGAAAGTATGATTTTTTGGAAGCGTAGGTAAAATAACGCCTTTCGCTTAAATGACTTTAAAGTTGACTTGAAGCTAAAAGTTTCTAAATATCTAGTTTAAAAATTAGATTTCGACTCCAATTAAGCCAGCCCCAGAAAATATTTCGAACCTCACGAAACAAGCATGAAGCGGACGTGTAATAAAACTGCCTGCGCGCATTTGCAAATAGTTGATGTTTTAAGGCCCGTTTCCACTACGAGCGTGGAAAAAAGCATTCTTTGTTTGTTTTATTGCTTTTTTTATGCGCTCGCTTCAATCGAAGATCAATAAAAGAGAGAAAGAATGCTCTTTTCCACGCTCGTAGTGGAAACGGGCCTTTAATGTTGTAAATTCGTTGTTTATCCACACCACACCTCTCTTCATTTTACCACAGATCATTTTTTTCTATTATTTCACATTGTATACTTGGAATTTGTTTTGTTTAAATGTTTAATTATATGCATTAAGCTAATTGGAACATAGATAAAAGCTCTTTCATACAAATATTATTAAACTTATTAACAGCATTGATCATAGCCCCCTTACTCCACATGGATTATTTTGATATTAATTTGTGTCGTAGTTTTGATTTTATCTTGCGAAGTATTTGGTTCGGCTTTCGGGTTTTGTGCTCACATAATCAGCACGATCTCTATAAAACTTTTTATTACTTTGCGTTACAAAGCTAGTTTGCACGCCGTTTCGCTCGTCTGCTTTTTTGTTGATTGATTTCGAAATTAATAGCTTGTTATCCGGAAAGTTGTATGGAAAAAATTACGAAAGCTTTAAAACCGAGTCTTAAAAGTGCTTATAATTACATCACTGAATGTTTCCCAGTATCCAAAAACTTAGCAAGCTAAATCAGTGTTTTATTGAAACGCTTAAAATTATCTTTTAGAAAATGTATGTATTATTTTATCTAATTTCATCTTTCCTTCTTTTTAAATAATTGTTTTTGTTATTTGTAAATAATGTTATTTTTTCATCCTGTTTGAATGAGATAAGGTGGATAATTTTTTGGTGATTTTATCGGAAAGGATAGACAGCGTCAAAGGTTTTTTGTGCCAAGAAGTCAGCTTATTCATACAGCACAGAAAATGCTAAGAAAAAAAGTGTCAAAAATTTTTTACGGAGATACGACTTAAACAGGTAGCGCAAAATAAGACAACAATTTGTTTAAAAATTATGATCCATAAACGAAATCTGATTGCATAATGCCGTCGAAACACGTGAAATGATGTTCGCATCCTTGTATGGCTGTATTGGTTTATTTGCTGCTTTCTGTTTCAAGCGGAGTTAACATTGCGGGTAAGCAGGTTGACTTAATAAGGAGTTTGTTGTGAAGTGCGTTTTTTAAGGGAACAACGGCTATCACCCAGAGAGACTGAGGATAGAACTCACGTCTTTCTGCTCGCAAGTTAGAATGTTATCACAATAAGCCAGTGTTTTCAAAGTGGTCGATATCGACCCCAAGGTGTTGGTTGGAACATCCAAAAAAATGTTATCACAATAAGCCAGTGTTTTCAAAGTGGTCGATATCGACCCCAAGGTGTTGGTTGGAACATCCAAAAAAATGAATAGGGTTTTTGAATGACTAATGGGGTTGTTGCAGCAACAAAGCAAAACCGAAGTAAAAACCTTTTTTTTATCTTTGCTTTGATCGCAACGTAAAAGTTTCGAACTTACATTTTGGCACAAAATTTCCGACCTCTAATTTAGTTGAACACCAAAAAAAGGTCATAACTTTAATTTTTAGCCTAGATAATGCAGGGCGCTATATTAACCTAAAGTAAAGATCTTTTTTTGGTCTTCAACTAAATAAGTCAGGAATTTAGTTGTCAGTGTTGTAAGTAAAAAGTTTTACTTTGTACTCAAAATGAAGACTAAAAAAAGGTCTTCACTTTCATAGAGCAGTTTACACTGCATTGGTTAAGACTGTGTACTGGATTAGGAAATCGATAGAAAATTTTCTCAAATTGGGGTTAACGTGCAAAAAGGTTTAAGAACCACCGTTCTAAACTATCTTGCCGACACTGGGCACTCCAAAAGTGCCTGAAGTTTTTGCTAATATGTTAGAATTTGTCTTTTTCGTCGTCGTTTAATTTTGTGAATTTGCTCGATTCGTCCCATAGTATTTTTTTCTGATTTCATCCCTTTGTTTGGTGTACATTCCAATTTGTCTAATTCGCTATAGGCAAATTTTTTAATTTGCTCAATTAGTCATCTCTTTATATCTGGAAAGAAACTTTTGTTCAGTTATAATTTGCGGATTCGATTGAAACGTTCAAACGGTATTTATAGTTTTATTGAATACTGTAGCATGGACAGTGTCACACTTCATTCTTAATCATAATCTTAATTTTACAAACCTACACCGGTGATTTTAGCCTGTTGCAGTAATTTTTAAGCTTTTAATTATGATGTCATTTTTCCATTGTTACGTAATTATTGTGTGATCGGTACGCCACCTCCCTACTTAATTTATTTTGTTTGCAAAATATTTCTAAAAGTAGTTATAAATAGAGTTGTTCTACTGTTTTATTCAAAGCACATTGATTGGCTGAAGTTACGCATAGTGACGTTTGGCAATGTCATTACGTAGATTTTCTTGGTGTGTTCGAGGGAAGATTGGTAGATTTGATTTATTTTGAGCTAGTTCAGGGTTTCCCAAACTTTTTCTTTATCGGTACCCTTTGGACACTTTATAGGTTCACATGTACCCCTAGAATTTTGTCACATATTTAGCGCAAAGCTCAACTTGCTCTGATGCATAACTTACTTTTAATAGCCAAGAAACCCATAGAAATTCTTCAAAAAAAATCTTTAAAATCGGTAATATATAGTAATTAGGAGCGTCATCTTCAAGTCTTGTTGTGGCAGTTCAAACTAAGGAGCTTAACTACTAACTTGATTCTATTTACATTTATTTTCTCATTCAAAAAGAAATAAAAACAAAACAACTACAATATTTCGGACAACTAATTTTTTATAATTAAAACAGAAGCTTAAAGTTATCTAGCTGATGTTTTCCGGAGAATAACTTTATATATTACGATCTGCGACAAAGACACATCACTGTATGAAAGTGGGTGTAATATCACGTGATCATGTGATATGGAACGACAAGATGTGAAATTCGAAGATGTATAAAAATGGAGTATAAGAAAGTCAAATTACTAAATTTTAGTTTAATAGATGTCACACTTCATTTGAAATAATTTTAAGTTATAGCGATATAGTTTTCCGTCTTAAAGTAATTTAAAGTTTTATTACGACGTAGAAATCGCTTGGGCAAGTTACAATCGCTTTTGTGCTATGTGATTTAAATATCCGCTTTTGTTCAAATGCATCTTTCTCTTTTTTTTTGCCAGACAATGATGACGTAATGCGCTTTGTTTGGAATGTTCTCGCTTCCCATGAAAAAAAAGGCGTTCTAATTTTAATGCATGTGAGAGAAGCGTTTTAGAGATAACTCGAGCCGATTTATCGTCCTTGACCTTTTGTCTATATATACAGTATGTACGCTCGCTCGATTGACTACGACGAAGACAGGTTAAAGACGACGAAAAAGACGAAGACGAAAAAACGATGTAGGACTAAGACAAAGATAAAGACGAGAACGACGAGAGAGAGTAGCGTAATCTGGTTGAGCGTTGGTTTGGGCGCAGAGCGTGGGCGAAGTACCCTTTGATCGTATTGCATAAATAAGTGTTATAATTGTTTTGCGCCAATGTTTGGAGATTGGTTCTATGGAGGTAAAATTGTTTGCATTGAACGAATTAAGTTGCAGCGCTGATTTTCGCTTTGCAGTGGCAGAGTGCAGAAGAGAATTTTCGTCGGTCGTGAGTCGTGAATTTTTATAATACATTTGTTTTAGTCAGAGACAGTGGTCTCTGTTTGTTTGCGGAGAAAAGTCTTCAACGAATCAATCAGAACTTAGCCAAAGTCAACTGTATAAAAGCTTCAGGCTCATAGCAAACTACTTCTTGAGCCGGAATAAAATAAACTTAGACACAGCTTTGTTTCAGCGCAGGTATTCGGGTTATTTTGCTCAACTGGTCCCTTAGGATTTCCAAACAAAGTCTGTGACAATAAGAAAAATGAGATTATCATTAATTAAATTAAATTTTAAATGTACAAAATAGCTAAAAGCGCACAAAATCATTCAGAGTTATGTAGTACGAGTTTAAACAAACACTACCATTAAATTAACAATGAAATGTAAATAAACCAGCAATAGTTGTAGGGATGAGCCTGCTTTTTAGCAACAAGCTCATGGATACGAGGTGAAACATCAGCAAAAGCACAACAAAGTTCATGTTTTGGTATTTTTACTTAATTCCGATTTAATTTCCATTGGCACTGAAAATGTTGATTCACATAGCCGTGATGATGGAAGCAACAGCAATGCTTGAATAGTAGGTGTAGCAATTTTTTGTACGAGTTGCACATGATAAACCAAAAATTTACATAACTTATTTCTCAGAATACACATCGCGTGCAAAACCATCATATTGAAGTTTAACCAGTTCCTCTTGAGGATCTGTCTCAGTTTGCACCACCTGAGCTTTTGCAGTGAAAGGAATTCTAATAGTGTATATGCAAACCCATCTTTACCTAGACGAAGAAAAGATCCATCAATTTTTTCTCAAACTTCATAAGATATTTAATGACCAGTTCTGTAAAGCTTTTTGTATTATTCTATTTCAATTTTGGTAAATCATTAAAAACTAGCAAAAATACATGAAAAATATATTAGAATCAAATTTAATCAATTACCCTAACAACAAGTAAGTTAGATAAGGATATTCTCTCTTGTATAATGCACCACTTGAAAAGTCAAAATATACCCCTGGGGCTACATGTACCCCAGTTTGGGACCCCTGTTTTACTTGTTGCTATATAACCAGTGAAAATTCGTTTTTTGCACCTTAAAAAAATCAGATTTTTATCTATAATGGAAGCTTACTTTTTAAGTCAGTTCAATTTTTAGTTTCGTTGAAATATATTTTTACAAATTTATTGTTTGAATCAGTATTTTTTAAGACTACCACGACTTTGGCTTAATGTCTGTTGTGAAGTAGTGCAAGAGTTTTAAAAATAGGTATACCTTTCATAGATTGTGTGCATGTTTACAACAGTCCAACAACTTACAACTTTCGAATTAAAATCTTGTCAAGAAGCTCAAATGGATTTCAAGTCCAAGTTTTGAAAAGTTATGTATTTTTAGTATAAGCCCAAGTCCACAAAATTTTGAATTTACAAAACTATCTTCCCAAGTCCTTTCAGTGCATTGCATAGTGCATATATAGCCTACAAAGTATACAAAACAACTCCAAGTCAACAACTGTTGATTTGAGGACTTGGGTTGAGTTCTTGTTTTTTGTAAAAAAGACTCAAATCGATTTCAAGTCTGTCCAAGACTTTTCAAGTAAAAAAAAAAGAATTTGAGCCGTAGGCAAATGCATGGGGGAGGGTTTTGGAAATCACTCCCTCTTCAAATTAATCAAAAGACAATAGAGCAGGAAAAAGTTTAGACAAAAAAGGTATTTACTTCATTTTAACTGTTGTAGTAATTGTGTTTTTGTTTTGCAAATCCCTTTCCCATGACAAATTTCGGCATCCGCCACTGATTTAAATTACTTTAAGTTTTGTATCAACATCAATTTTTTTCCTATATTTAGTAGCTTATTTTTCTAGATGGCATTGCTAAAACAGTAATCAAATTTTTTTGATGTCGTTTGTTAAAGGCCCCTAATTAAGATTTTGCCTCAGGTTCCTAATTTTGGATATCCACCACTGCTTCTATGACAGTGTTTAGTTGTGTAAGGGTTAAATTGACGCCTTGGAGGTTAATTCTACGGTAAGAGAGAGTTGTTTGGACAAATTATTAAATTTATATTGTTAACCATCGGGTTGCTAATTGTACTTAAAGTTAGTCCGCAAAATTGTTGAGTAATTATTGCAGTTATTGTCGCTGTAAATTGCCTTGAAGTTTGTGAAGCTTGAGAGTCAAACTTTCACGAAAGTTGATCGAGTTTGTTGATTTGTGAATAATATATTCTTTATAGTTAGAAACTGGGTTTCTTGCTATCTATTGAGAAAAATTTTCTAGAAAATTCATTTGTGCTTAGCCAGAACTAACTGTATTAAGAACTTCAGCCTCGCAGCAAATTATTTCTTGAACCGGTATAAAAAGATAAATAAATAAATAAACCCAACTTTGTTTCAGCACTGGTATTTGGATTACCAAGTTGAAAAGATCTTTTAAGATTCCCAAGTAAAGTTGTGACAGACAGATTCACGTATTTTTATTGGTTAGTAATATTAATATAAGTTTTTAGTTAAACAAACTTTAAAATGACCAATGGTATTGACGAAAGCTTTAACTCTTTCAATTTCAATTTACGGTTGTCTTTAAAAAGACTATTTTCTTCAGAATTCTTTCGGCCAAATCTAGTCGAAAGAAATACTTTTAGCTACAGGATAATCATCTTTTCATCTGGTCACGCTTGAAGCCATTTTCATAGAATCACTTGAACCCTCTCTTTGTCACCAGAAAGAATTCAGTTATGTACTGAAGCTTTCTCGCTTGCGGCGCAAGTGAGTGCGCAACTAATCGCCTGCTCTCTTTCTCCAAACCAATCAGAGACGCCGCTTACTTTGTTCTCCAACCCTATATAAACCACCTTTTTTGCAGTTCATCATTGCCAAATTTTTCTTTTGGAGAGAGTTGACCAAAAAATTTTAAAGAAAACAGTATTTTTAAAGGCTGCCGTAAATTTAAAGAGTTAATGGTTCCTTCAATACCATTGATCATTACCTGGTTAGTAATAGTTTTACACTTGTGAAACCCCAAACAAACAAAGGCTCATTATCAAATAATAATCCACACAGAAATCTTATTTACCAACACAAACGAGACGCATTTTATCTACTCATTGAAAGGCAATATAAATTTTCAAGTTTATTAAAGTTAAAATACACTGTAATAGAGTTTTGACAAAGTACAAAAGTATTGAGTTTAATCGATAAAAAAATCTTCCAGTTAAAGATTTAAACTGAATTTTTTGCTATTTTATTTCAAAATTATTGTCATAGCAAAGTTACAAAAAACTCAATATTGAACAAAAGATTTAAGTGTGTCACAGACTTTGTTCAGGAATCCCAAAGGACCAGTTGAGCTAGGTAACCCGAATACCTGCGCTGAAACAAAGCTGTGCCTAAATTTTATTTTATTCCGGCTCAGGAAGTAGTCTTGCTATGAGCCAGAAGCTTTTATACAGTTGGTTTAAATGAAAGCTCGGATTGATTTCGTTGAAGACTCTTCTTCACAGACAAACAGAGACCACTGTCTCTAATAAGAACGAATGTATTATAAAAATCACGACCGACGAAACTTCTATTCCACGCTTTGCCAAACTGCAAAGCGAAATCAACACTATAACTTGATTCAATCAACACAAATAATTTTACCTCTGTAGAATACAACTCCCAACCTCTGGCGCAAAATAAATTTAACAATCGTCAACCGATACAAAATCTAACGGTCCACCTCCTGTGCCCAAACAAAATCACTTTCACTCAAGCCGTCCCTCGAGTCGCTTCAAATTACCTCACGACAATAATAATAATTCGCTACGCATCGGCTTGATATAGAAAAAAAGATCACGTGACGCAAATTTCTCGTAAACGCTAGACAATTCTACAACTTTCTCGAGAATACGCTTTTTCTCGAGCCATCTAGTATATACGCGAACGTTCTATTCCACTGACGTTGATCAAAAACATATTAGGTCAATACGGTCGAGCAAAAGAGAAAAGAAGATACATGTATCGAGCAGTAAAACGAATCGGACGTTATGTGAGAGCAGCGTTCAAAGAGACGCAATTATTATCTTATTATAAAACTACGAATTACTTTTGACGGGAATAGACTACATCGTTATGAATAAAATTATTAGTAATGAAGTGTGACAAAGTGCTTGAGCTGTATAGTCGCTTAAAGCAAAATACGAAATCGCTTGAAAGTTAACCCAAGAAAATATTAATGCTTCAAGGTAGCAAAGTACTTCAATGTCGTAAAAACTACTCCAAAAACCTACCTAAAAATAGTGAGAAAATAATCAGGGCGTAAAATAGCAAAAAAACTGCAAATCCTTACAGGATTTTTTACTACACTTGTTACTACATTATTACTAACTTTTTGAGGTGACAAATTAGACAAATTTTACTATATGTTAGTAAAAAATAATCAACAAATCCAACAATTGCTACTCGCAAACACCGAAAGCCGAGCAAATCAAATACTTTGATAAAATTACAACCATGACTGTGCCTTCAAACATTTGAAAGAAAAGATTTAATGAATATTCTGCTCGTTTCAAATTTCCTGACCTCGATTGTGCGTTCCTGCTTTTTCTGCTTCAGTTGAGCAAATTTTCATAACAGATTGATTAATGATATGACCACACAGAACAAAGCTCTCTTGCAACGAATAGAAATACTTGCTCATTTAAAATAAATCTTACCTTTAAAAAAAAAGAAAAAAAATACTTTTGTCATTATCCAAAGAACACTTAATTTATATAAAATTCTTCGGTCTTGGTCTCAGTCTTGGTCTCGATTATTTCTTGTCTCGGCCTCGAATCTCTGTTTTCGATATATTTCGGTTTCGATCTCGATCTTGGTCTCGGAAAAATTATTATTTGTTTTCGTTTTTTACGTTTATGGTCTAGACTACATCAATATCTAACACTGAACAATAAAAACAGAAACAATATCTAAACAATAGTAGGCTACTTATCAATTTTTATAGTTTATTTTAGGTAGCTTACTTGAAGAATTAAAGCTTGCGGCGCGAAATCCATGATATTCAACAATTTTTTTTCGGCGTCACTCCCTCCCTGGCGCGGTGAAGGATCGTTTTCCATCTACAGTTAAAATTTTCCTACAATTTTTTTTTAAGCAGCTTGTATATTATTAGGTTGTATGATTAAACAGTTTGCGCAAATGACTATTTCTACTGGACTTAACAGATTGAAATAATGCAGATAATAGCTTTTTTAAAAATAATTAAATGGTATTGCTGAGTCCTCTATATAAAAAAATTTATTACAAGAATGAATGAATCTAATATAGAAAGTCAATTTGATAACCAACAACTAAATAGCGAAAACACAACAATTACTAGATTCGTATCATAAAAAATAATAAAAATGTTTCCAGAAATCAGCCACAAATTATTTACAGGAATAAAGCTAAACTTTTTTTTATTCTGAATCAAGACATTCATTGGAAAAACCTGGGCGGGGAAATGTAAAAATTCCTTGAACTCTATTGTAAATATGGATTTTTAACCAAGAATCTTCAAGTTCAATCATACTTAAATAAAAGCAGTAAACATCAAAAATTCCGGCATTTTTATCCAAGAACCAATTAAAATTTAGCATTAATCAAGAATAAGACAAGAAAATTTCTAAAATCCAGCTTTAAAAATAACTGGTAACAGCATCAAAAAGTGCATTAAACAAGGACCAATCAGAAATAGCTTGTAAAAATGATTCACCTTTTGGACTCTTTTTTATTCCTATGATTTTTTTGCAAGATCAAATCGCACAGACGGGATTTCGACAGTAAAAACAGCTGTCTGACTTTTTTATGCACATTTATATTATTATTAATATTTTTTCAACCAAAATCTTTGTGTTTTCCAACTTTCTAATTTTTTAAAAATTTTAGTATTTTGTTTCGCTTTATCCAAAATTCATTTTTCACCAGCTATTTCTAATCGGTCCATCTTCAAGGCTAGGTTTTTGAAATTTTTTTGTTTTATTTTTAATTAATGCTAAATTTTGATTGGTTCTTGAATAACATTGTTGGTATTTTGATGTTTTCTGCTTTTATTTAAGATAAAACTTGATGGTCTTGGTTAAAATTTTACATTTCCGAAAGAGTTCAAGGAATTCTTATCTTTCTCTTAAGGTTTTTCCGTTAACTGTCTTAATTCAGCTGAAGAAAAGTAAGGATTATTTCCGTGAATAATTTGAGGCTGATTTCTTGAAACTTTTTATTATTTTTTTTGTTTCGAATGTAGCCATCGTTGGGTTTCAGCTGTTTAGTCGTTGGTTATGATATTGACTACCTATACTAAATTTATTCTTTCTTGTTATAACATTTTCTATATAGTGGCTGATTTCTTAAAATTTTTCATTGTCTAAAAATTTTTTTAAGTTGAATGAAAAATTTTTCATGATTTATGTTTCGTCGACGGCCGTCAGGAAATTTTTCAGCGGCTACTTTTGAATTTACCTCTACACAAAATTTTTAATTTAAATCATTTACAAATTAACAAAAAAGCGGAGAGGTTTACCTGAAATTCAAAATTGCTTCAAACTGATTAACCTTTTTCCAGAATTTCTTGATAAACTTTTAAATTTGTCAGATTCTACATAGTGAATACATCCATAGCGTGTCAAAAAGGGTTGGGACTATCAAAAGACAAAAGAGATTTTTAAAATGGTGACTGCAAATGACGTTTGTCTCTAGAATAATTGCAATTTTTGAAACATCGAGGCGACCGCCTATAGGTGGAGAAAAAGTACGAGATGTGAGAAATCAGAAACATTGTCATCTCAAGCTAAAATGTCATCGTAAGCATAAATCTGAGAGTTGTTTTTTTAATGTACGTTTGATCTTTTAAATGCTTGAAATTTAGCTGCCAGCATAAGCACAAAACTTTATAATTAGTCAGCTGCATTATTGCTTTTTAACAGAACAAAACCACGTGACAAACTACGCATTAAGCATAAGCAAGAACCGAAGAAACACAGAAAACTCAGCACAGTGAGCACTCAGCTTGGAAGTCAAAAACATTCTAAGTTAGGGGTGAGCAAACTTTTTAGCTCGAGGGCCGGATTCAAAAGATGGTTTAGATCCAGGGCCGCGTTAGTATTTGCAACGTAAATGAACACGAAATTGATTGAAAGGGACGACCTTTTTTTAGAGATTATTACGTTTCTGGAGAGAAAATATAGGTTTTGGACATTAATTGATGATTTTTTCAGAAATCACCACATTTTTGGACATTGATTGAAAATGAAGAGAGAGTAAAGTTATTTGCCTGAGGCTTTAGCGGGCTGTGGTTTGCCCACCCTTGTTCTAAGATGACGTGGGTGCAAAAAAAGATAAAAAATTAAGTTTGTTCTTGAAGTTTCTTTAAGATCAACTAAACATAAGTCTAGTATAACACAACGCAATAAACATGCAATTAACAACATGACGTCACTTTCTCTATTATGCGAACTATAGCGAGAAAAGATTATTCAAATTCGAAACAGCAAGATTTTGAAACAACTATAATTAAAAACTGCTGATTCAACAGTATTTGTTTCCAATAATAAACAAGAAGCTAAGAAGTCAAATTATCAAGAAAGTGAAATTTAGCGTTCCAATCAATGATTAGTGCAACTAATACAACAAAGTCTTGAACGAGTAAAAGAAAAATTATTTGCAATCGATTCGTTTGTCAAAGTCGTGAAGGCAAATTTCCTACTTAAAGCCGAGAGCAGCGCGACGAGCAAAAAGTTCATAATATGAAAGTGATTCGATCGTTTTTATTTTGATCACTTTCATAACCTTCATTCAAACACTCTTAAATCAGAAGTCTTAAGGGATCTCTTCCCATCTGCTAAATCTTTTTGCTTCAATATCTCTTCGGAGACGACGATCGCGATCTTCTGTACGACCTTTTCGGACCGTGACCGCTATCAGAGTCTTTGAATGAGGAGGGAGGCGTGGGGGAGTGGTAAGGCGTGGGAGAGGGGGATCGATACCCACCCAAGCTGCCACGATAACGAGAGTTTGTTGTATCATAGAAGCTTCCAGCTGCGCCCGCGGCAGCCAGGCCGATCTGCTGCTGTCTAATTAGTTTTTCCAAACGGGATATGACTTCATAATCGGGGATAGAGAGAGAGGAAATGTCCATGCCCAGAATCCGCGCGACCATCTCCCGAAAATCAACCAACTACAAAGAAAACTTGAATTTTTTTTCAACTCAATTTATCCTCTCTTCAAAATCTTATTTTTTATAAAAATAATATTCAAAACTTACTCTAAGTCTACTTGTAACCGCGAGAATTCCCAAACAATTTACCTGCTTCTCACGACGCGCGACCTCATCTAAAGCTGACTTGGTTAGTTGAAGGTCTTCTGAGATAGTTTGAAGGCGAGCTTCCAAACGTGCGTTTCTCTGTTCCGCATCCAACTCCGTCGAGGAGAGATTTCGTTTCAAACTAGATAGCTTCTGTCGCTGTCTATCCTTCGCAGTTGAAAGTTTTCCGACGCTATTCGAAAGCTGATCGATTTTCTTGCGTTGCTCCAACGTAACTACCTGAAGGTGAAAAAGCTAGATTTATCAGAAACAAACCAGCAGTTTGAGTGACTTTCTTGAAACGCGACTTCATCGAAAAAAAAAAGTTTTAAAATCTCATTATCCTTTATGTGATGTCTAAGGCGGGCAATCATCAAAGTAATTCAAGATCATTATAAAAGATCGAAAATTTAACAAAAAAAAAGAAGAATCATCAATTCAACCTTTAACTGCTGGGTCTTCTCTAATTCGAGCTTGAGCTGAGCTACTCTGGCACGTTCGTCTCCGAGAGCGTGCTGCAGTCGCTCGACCTTTCGATGAAGGCGCTGAGCGGTGACTATCGCGTCATCGCGGTCAATAGCGAGTCCGTTTCGAGTTTGATTTTTCTCCTCCAGCTGGCTAATCTTCTTCCGGAGAAGCTCCATGCTTATCTCTTTGCTCTTCACTTCATCCTTCATTGCTTTAAGCTGCAAAAATTAGGTCAGTAATCGGATTTTTCTGAATCTATTCGGAAGCGGATGCCGTCAAAAGGGAAGCAATTCAACTTCATACACCACTACAATGGTTTCGGAGAATACCCTCACCGCCTTCACTAAAAGCAGCAATCTTCGCCAAACAAAACGGTTTATTGATTGGAGCTGCAGTAATTTTTGGGCAATAAAAATTAAACACGGTTTTCAGTAAAAACTGTTTAGTTCTTGGAACATTTTTTGTGAATTATTGATTTTAGTGAATACTGCAAAATCAATGGTATGTTTGTCGGCTAAGATTTTTAATAAATAAGTAGCAATTGTCATGTAATTGATAACTTGGAGAACAATGCTTTC
Source organism: Diplosoma virens (assembly GCA_963680785.1). NCBI lineage: Eukaryota > Metazoa > Chordata > Ascidiacea > Aplousobranchia > Didemnidae > Diplosoma > Diplosoma virens. The sequence continues at coordinate 19,520,347 of OY796885.1, forward strand.
AAAAAGCAGTTATTTTGATTGTGCAGTAAAAAGTAATCGGTTATCGTTTCAACCAATCACCTTTCGTTGAAGGTTATAGTTCGATGACGTCTTTTCAATCAGAGCGTCCGACTCCAACTTGGCCAGCTGATGAGCGCGAGCCACCAGCACGTCAGTGTTAAAATCATAACCAAGATCCGCCGCCACTTCTTCCATCTTCATCGCTTCCGCCATTTCTTGGAGGAAAGCCAAGTACTACGAAAACAATTAAACTCAAACAAGTGCGGCGTGTTAATGGCCGAGTTGTTACTTTCTGTTTGAAGCAGGACAAACATTACAGGGAAGCACAATCCCATGAAGCATTAGCATCTTAAGTATGACTAAAGGAAGGTTCAATTTCAAAATCTACAGGTCCAGACGTAGATAGGCAAAAACAACGCGTCAGTTTCAGGTCATTTCCTCGACCGCTGTTGAAGGTTTTATTTCACTTTTGTATTATACGATGAAAATGGTGGTAATCACTCCATACTTTTTTGATAAAAATTGTTTGGTGGGATTAGCTTTTCGTGGCCTTGTTAAAGCGAATTAGAGTACTTAATTACAAATATGCTTTATCTGATTAAAATTCTTTTTTAATGTAGAAGAATTTTCCCAAACTTAGTACAAGTAGTTCATCACGATCGATAGAAAAGAAAACAGAGAACGTTGAAGCTATTTTGCATGCTTTGAAGTTTTATTTAGAAAAGATAAAAAATATTGACAGCAGCCATTTTCGCTCGAAACTTCTACGTTTGCATAACTAAACAATAAATCAAACACTGAAACCTTGGTTTTGTCTCTTCTCAGAGTGTCTCTGATCACATCTCCTGTGGCAAGCTCATCTTCGAGGTCTTCTAGTCTACTGTGTGGCAGCAAAGCATTGGTTTTCTTCACGAGGCTCATGCTGCTCTGATTTGCGTCGCATTGACGTTGCAAATCGGACGAAATTTCGAGAACTCTTGTTTCGAGTTCGTCGATACGCTGAAAAGACTTTCGTCGGTATTTTGAACATGATGTTTGACGTTTGACAATTTCTACCAGTTTACGTCAATTTGCCTTTACAAAAACCGAAACTAATAGTAAAAGTTTGGGTTTTCGAGCACAAAGACAAATTTAAAGCATAAGAGTTTAAATCAGGGGATTTCTAATTTTTTGAAGCGCTGCTAACCAGTCCAACTGTCTCGATTAGCAAGTAGTGCAATCGTAAAATTAAGGGATGCCGTGAGATAGTAAAATATGGCTTTTGTTTGTGCATTACAATGCAGTGCTTACGTTTTTCTTCTCCTGATCGCTGACAACCAGATCCTTTATCCGCTTCCTAATTAAATCTTCAGCAGGTTCAACTTCTAAAGACGGATCGTTGAGGATCTGATCCAAGATAAAGAAAGTTTAAGACAGAAAATTGAGCAAGTAACTTCCAATCTTCACCTGCGCGAGATTCTGACGAAAGAACTTGTATTCAGAAGTGATTGAATTTCTTTCAGCTTCGACACGTTTCAGCTCTTCTGAGAGTAAGCTGGCCTGAAAATCGTAAACTTATCGCAATCAAAACAGTTTCCAGCAGAACCAAATACAGAAAAATAAGTAACGCACTTCACCGCCGGCTAACAACAATTAAAATATTGTTTTGTTGAGATAATGAATATGAGTTTTTATATAAACCTTTTTTGCAGAGAATCTGAGAAAATAATCATTGGTTGGTTTACGACAAAGAATATTTAAAATTATAATAAGTACGCCTCAGACAAAGAATTTTGATACATCATTCAAGGTTTTACAATAACAAAGCAATATTTTGAATTTAAGGGCAAGTGAAACAAACGAGTCGATCGCAGAGAATTGCATCCAAAATAACATTCACCTTTGAAGCTGCTTGCGTCAATTCTTCGCGAGACGAAACCCAGGTTTTGTCGTTTGCTTCCAGTCGACTTTTGAGCAACTCGATTTCGCGCAGCAAGCTTTCTTTCTCTTCTGCGACGCCTTGACGTTCCTGAAATATTAAGTCACGTGCAGCTTATCGTCCTATTAGCAGTATAGTGAAAATAGCGTAATAAAGCACTTTATTCTGATGTGAAGTCAATTTGTTAACGAAAACTGCGATGTTGATTGGCAAAGAATTACTAAAGCACTTATTGAGACTTGATTTAGCAAGTGCTTTTCAATTTTTTTTATTTAACAATGGAATTTAAGCTGTTTTGACGAAACGCAAGGTTGGATAAAATCAGCTGGCAACCGCTTTAATATCGTTAGAAAAATTGTTTCAAGTTATTTGTATGAATTTGATTTTTTTATCATCGCCGGAAAGAAAACAAAAACAAACAGTAAAACTCTGTTTTGTTTTCACTATTTAGACAGGTTTGAAACATATTGCGCAGAGAGCGCATTTGCAACAAATTGCTCAACAACGCAAAAGAGATTTTAAATTCCCAGATCGAAAAAAAGCATTACCACATCGGACAAATTAACTTTATCGAATATTCCAGAACCTGCTTGATCTTCTCAATTTCCCCCGCGGCTTCAGCAGTGTTCTTCTGTTCCTTCCCCACCTCGGACACGAGCCGCATTATCGTCTCTCGGCTTGCTTTTGTTTCCAAGCTGTGCGCGGTAAGGGCGTCCTCGAGAGTTTGAATCCTACTCTGAAGGAGGAGCTGCTCCTGTCGCAGGTTCTTGCCCTGTCGCGAAAAGAAGAAAATCGAAAGTCGAGGATTCGCTGATTCGGCACAGTTTACAATTAAAGTCACGTGAAACCTGAATTATCGACGGTTTCAAGCTCCTGGCTTAACTGCACATAAATAAATCGTGACCAAAATCCTAACATCAAACATGACGTTTGCTGTTAGGCGATGCTACATCCGGGATGAAAAATAGCGGTCCGCGGATCTACAGTGGTCGCCATTGCGTGAGAATTCAATATGAACAGTGAGTTGTTGCAAAAATAGATTTGAATTCTATTGTTATGAACCGAAGGTGTTATAAGCCGAAAAATTAAAATGCCTTTTTTAGTCATCACGTTTATTTTTGAACAAAATTCCTGTCCTAGAAAAGCTTATATAAAAATGTTTCTTGTCCACTTGCAATTCTGTACTTTTCGAAGTTTCAATCAAGATTACTTCTTAAAAAAATTTATTCTCAAAAAAACTAAAGAATATTAATTAATTTGTGCAGGCATCAAACTCATACAAAAAAGAAATAATTTCTTTTCACTTTTTCATATTGAAATTTTGGAATGATAACATAAAATGCAATCAGATCAAATAAGTGTAATGGTTTTATTTTAGCGAAAATAATTGTAATTTAAAAAAATGATTTCAAGGAGTTTTGTATTAATATTTAAAATTCATTAATCGAATCAATAAAATAATCTACTTTTTTACAAACTACTGAAAATCACAAGACTTGGAATCAAACTCAGGGTCATTATTCAAGAGGCAAACATTCGCACTACGACATTTTATTTACCGTTGAAACAAAAACATCCACAACATCTACTCTCTGTCCATCTTCGGTATCAACGTCCAACGCTTCTCCTACACGAGAGAGAACATCGAGATACTTTTGTTTGAACGATTCTTTGTCTTCCTTCAGCTCTTCTTTTGTCAACGTGCAATTCCTGCCAAATATTATTCCAATTTCAAGCCTCGCTCCATCGAATGTGATTTCAAATTTATTTCCAAAATAGAAAAAACAAATTAGAGCCAGCACAAATTATCAATTTGGCAAATCGAAGTTAGTTTGGGTTTCAACATAATTATGATATTTTATGGTATTTACTTGATGTTTCTGCCTTTATCTTCATAACTTAAACAATGCAACTTAGCAGCAACAACAAGCTCAAAAAGTCCGTATTCATCTACTTTTTTTAGATAGCATTTCTTATAAGCTGCTGAAAACAGTAGTTATTGCCCGAAGTTCCATTTTTAAACTGGCAGGTGTATTTTACTTTCTTTTATTTTTGCGATTGAGCAGATAGTCAAGGGGAAGGACTCACTGTAATCTTGTTTCAAGAAGTTCGATCTTCTCTAGCGCCTCCTGGTGCTCGTTTTGAAGTGTTTCAATTGTAATTGTTCCTTTGTTGGTTATTTTTTCCAACGCGTCAGATTTCTGTTTCAAGTGCTGTACCTCGTCCTTGAGTGCCTGAAACAAAAAGTTTAAATTACTTTACCGAGCTGTACAGCTTAAAAAATAAAACTTGCAAAAAATACTTTTCCAGCTTTGGAACTTTAAATTTAAGCAAAACTCATATTTTCTAAAAATCTAATAAAATGTAACTTCTAAGAAGGTTATCGAGACGGACTTCAGAGAAACTTGAAATAATTAAACTTTTAAAATGACAATTCGATTTCATCAAGATAAAAAGCCATTTACTAATAACATTAATTTGTAGTCCTACATAAAATATAAAGTACTTAAAAAAATCTTTTAAATAGCGAAATGTAGAGTTACTAAATAAAACAAGCACTAATTGAAACTTCTTTTCAATTACGATAGAAGACAATGGAGCAAGAAAAGTATATAAGCTCTAATCAAAGCTTGTTATAAAGTAAAACGATTATAGCTTGTGCATAGTTCAAGTTTCTAACCAATTAAAAAAACTCCACTTCGCATTCAACCAACTAATAGAACAGCATCAAGAAAAAGCAGAAGCAATATTTCACCAAGTATTAAGTTTTACTGACACGACATGAACGGTCGCTAAAAAACGTATTTCGAACAAAATGAAACGAAATCACGACCTGAATCACCACCGACTGCCGCGCCTCGCTTTCCTCGAGCAAATGATTCTTCGACTTCGATTCTTGCAGGAAGTTCTCTTTCAAATCCAGCTTTGTAATCAACTCGCGATTCTAAACCATAATCAATCGGAAATATTGCTGGGACAGTTCGTTTTGTTTGTCGATTACGAAATCGATGAGTAAAAGATCTGTTTCATGTGTTACATGAACTTGAAGATGTTTCATCAGGCTATAAAATCAGGTTGCGCCAGCTTTTGATGATTGTAGTTAAGAGAAGCAATGTTGCTTCCTTTTTGGTAGCGGCTTATACATCTGATTGCATGCGTATACACAGAGCTATCACCAATTTTAAATGGAAAATAAGGACAATAAAAAAACCTTCTTTTGGCGTAAAAAAGTCTTCAATTGAAGTTCTGAAAACTTTTTTTTGTTTCGTTAATAAATTGGGTAACTTTGGTTGATTTTGTTTGTTACTTTGTTTGTACCCTGACAGTATCGCTCAAAATAAAATAAAATAAAATAAGAATGAAAAACAAGTTCATTTCTTTGAAATAAGTACAGGAAAGTTTTCTAAGACATTACTGTTTAAAAAAAAATAAATCTTAGAAATAAAGATAGTATAATAACCCTGTTTGCACAAGTCCCACCAGCGACGGATCGCCTTCCGTGGTGGTGATTAGCCACATATTTTTTTTTGCAGTGATCGAAATGACCATCAACTTCCTGCATTATTCTATGTTAGTGGTATTTTTCCAAGCACAATTTTTGCTTCATCTGTAAGTGTGTCTCGATATTGGCGCCTCGTTCAAGAAATGAGGTAATTGAAGAAAATCGTAAGTTATGTGTATGGTTTGAACCTGGTATATTGTTAGGTTTGCAAAAACTAAACAAATGTGAATCGAATTGTGAATTGTGGGAGTGTTTGTGCTCGGGTTTTCCTTGAGTGTATGATAGGGCCCAGCGTAGTGGTAATATAGTAAGAATGATTTTCTGGTATTCTGTTAGAGATTACAAGAGGCTTCAATCTTAAGTTGTGTGCCGGGCAAAAACAAACTTACAAACATGAGTTGAAGAACAGATTTAAAACGTAATTCACCAGTGCAAAGCCAGCCATTAATTATCAAAAAACAATGTGCAAAAAGAAGGAAAACCATAGGCAGAAAGTTGTAAATGAGGCCAAGTTCGTCCAGTCGGATTCGGGTTTGACTTTAAGTTTTAAAAAATATCAGGCTTGATTCGACCCGACTACAGATCTGGCTCGCATAAGATCTTTGTAAGTAAACCAGTTCCCAGCTTTGCGTACTTTTTTACAGCAAAAGTAAAGGCTGATTAATAATAAAAACATCAAATTTTGAATGCAAAGGAATCAAGTTAAATCTAAATAAAAACTTAACTGCAAACCTCGGTCGAGAGATTGTCAATCTTGATTCTGGCGGCGGCCAACTCGGCGCTTGGACTTTCGAGATTATAAAGTTTCGCCCGGTTTAGCCGAGCAGAATTCGACAACGTCACAGAGGAATCAGTCTGCAAGATAAAGCAAAAGTCAACCAAAATAAAAAGGTTTTAGAGATTAGGGTCACCGTAATTAGTACAGGTTGAAAAAAAGTTTTAAGTTGATCGTAATCAGGATTGCGGTGTGGAAGGATTTTTTTGCGACTCCGATTTCACAACCCTGATCGTAATATTGGCAGTCGAAGCAGATCTGCTGTATATATATTTACAGCAGAGTTTCTGAACCTTTTTAACATCGCAGAACAGAAAATTTGAAAAGCAACTGTTGCGAACGCGCAATGAGTTATCAATTCAATTGAAAAAAGTCAAGACCAAACAAAAGGCTTCACTTTAATTATACAAGACGATTTTTTCCATAATGAAGTAAAATCATAAAAAGTAAAGTCTTAAAAAGGTCTTAAAGAAGAGCTTTGCGGCCCAACAGTTAGCAGCAGACCACTTGTTGAAAAGCGCTGATTCAAGAGTGAATCGAACTTTTTTGCGGAGTGCTCGAATAAAATCTTTTTTTTTATTCTGTATATATAAAAGTACAACAATCTGTTTTATCCTTTAGAATCGGCAGGTGGTTAAGTTAATTGAGGAACGGTTGTGAAACGTAAAAACTAATAAAGGTAAGTAAGAAAAATAAAGATATTGGCCTAACCATGGCATAAAATAAACAGTTTATGAAAAAAACTAGCGATTACTGTAAAACAGCGAAAAACAAAAATCTAACTGGCTGCTTTTACGAAGGCATTCGAATCTCGATCATGTTTAACATGAATCAAATTACAGTAGACCTTACTGCTTTTTTAAATAAATAAAGCAATGTCACATGTAAGGCATTACCACGCATCACAAGCCAAGCTTTGCTTGCTTTTAACTTACCGCGATGTCTAATAAATCATTTTCTGAACGTGCTGATCTGAAAAATAATAAGGCAATGATAAAACAGTTTGTAAAAACACATAAAACCAAAAATAAACATAAAATCATTAGTTTAAGGTGGTAAACATGTTTGTAAAATATATTATACGTAAAATCTATCGATTGCTTTGTAAACCCGAAAGCTGCATATGTAATGTGTTTTAGTAAATAATTCATACAAATTAGTTGTAGCAAAAGATTTAAAATAAGGGATCTAATAGTTTCAGCTTTTTTTTCGTGTCGAAAAAAATAACAATAAACAGACGTAAACACATCAATACGAAAAAAAGTCTTAAGTAACAACAGGGAGGCCGTAAAGCGATCGTGAGGTCATCAAATCTACAGCCACCCAACACATCATAAAAGACCTAAAAAAAACAGTGTGGTAAAAGTACAATTTTAATTAGTACAACCAATCAATAGCTTTGGTGTTAATAATAAAACAATCAGAGACTAATTACTCATAAACCAAATCTAAACGCTTCACATAAAATTTAATACTTAAAGCAGGTAACATTTATTACAAACGAACAAAGCAATTATACTGTGTCACAAAAAATGGGCCATCTCAGTAACTAAAATCACTCCGTCTATTTTAGATGTAATTTGGGCGCTGAATCCAAATCTACCCATATTTTGCTTCAATCACGACAGGATTTGAGTGAAAAACTACAGCTATAACTACGATAATTTAAAAACGTAATTACTGAAAAATCTAAAACAATAAGAATAAAAAGTGTAGCATAAGTCTGATAAACGAATGTGATTTTCCTTCAAATAACCTTAGAGTTTGAGCTCGATACATCATTGTTGTTAACCAAATAAGATACAAGGAACTATTTAGAAAGAACAGCAACATACATAGTTTATTAAAGTTAAGGCATTCAAGAAGAACTTTATGCAGTTAATTTTTTGTAAACTCAAGCATAATTTTCTTTGCAGCAAAGCACCTTCAATTTTTTAAATCAAAAGTACATAAAATCAGACATGGATTGATTCACTATAAGTAACTTTCTTTTTTATGTAAATAGGCCTCTTTCAGTTAACATCTGTAAACAGAGAAGAAATTAAAAGACCTGATCTGTCTCCTGAAATGTCTCCAGAGTAACAGTTATATTTTTAAGCAGGCAATCTGGAAAAATGTTAGGTCATTGGTTGAAGTATATTTGTATCAAAATATTTTAATTTATGCTGTAAATAGGCTTTATTGCATTTAGATTTTTACTGATGATATAAATAAATGTGCTACAATATTTTGCGCTGTTACTAGTTGAATTGTATGTGTTCTACTCATAAATAAATGCTCAATCAACATATTTACTTGACTATGTAGCAATTTTGTTTGCAAGAAAAGCAATTTTTTCAAAAATTTAAAAATTGTCATTTTCTTTTATTTTTTGATATAATTTTTAAAAAAATTTCAGATGACTTGAAATTCTGGACACTTTTTCACTTGTTTCCCCAACATTGACAGATTGATGACATTGAAACAGAAAAAAATGCTTTGTCAGCAAGAGTTAACAGTGAGTGTGAGGATGAGGGTTAGGTTTAGACTAAATCTAGCCTTTATCTTAACTGAGGTTGATGACCCAAGCCTATTGAAACATATACAGTACAATAAATACTGGCTCATCTTGTGCCACAAAATGAGAGAAAAAATGTTTCTCTCAATGTCAAGAAACAAGTGAAAAAGCATCAAATCCTGATGTGATAGAAGAAAAACAAGTTTAGATTTCGATTCAGTACCTCAAATACATCTAATATAGATGGAGTCATTTAAATTACCATGATGGCCCATTTCTTAAAACACTATCTTATCTATTTTTAAACTTAAATTACTTATTACATACAATGTTGATAGGCTGGTGAACAATTCATCTTTTTTTTCCAGTTCTCGTTTGTAAGCCTTGACTTGCTCTTGCCACTATAACAAAATTTTTAATCAAATAAAGTTTTAAGCTTGAAGTAAAAAGCAACCTTGCTTCTTGTAACAAAGCTTATATATTTCATTACTAACCTTGCAAGCCACAACTTACACTTGTTTTACTGTTTTTTCTTTTCTGATTTACAGCCTTAATTATGTTTATTATTAAATAATTACAGTTTGTACTTTTACTTATATATGGTAGAGAAAAAATAAAAGAAAATTGAACTGAACTAAACAAAAACCTATGGGCAAACAAATACATCTAAAATAATATTTGTTAAAATCTACCAACAAATATGACTAAGATTCATATCATTTTTTAGTTTTAAAAGTCATTAACCAATTAAAAACAAATATGAGAAACTGCTTAGACAAATTTTTAGCTTTTTTGAAACAATTAATCAAAATAAGCATTTAGATGGAATCATGTTATTTAAATAATTTGATAGTTTGGAATTTACAATATAATAAATATGATGATCATATGATAAAAAAATTAATTCCAAATACAACCAAAATCATTTATAATTCTAAAGTATAATTAAATAAATCATTTACCAATGTAATTAAGTGTTTTTAAAATGTATAGTTTTATTTTTTTAGTTGTTACAATTTTGCAAGTTTGGACCATTAATTACCATAATAAGTCTTTGATCATTTGATTGATGAATGATACATGCAATGATTTTTTTAGAATAGTAAATTGATAAAATTTGTTCACAATGTTAAGTATTAATACTGTGTGAATGGCTTTGATATAACAATAATTTAGAAAAAGCAAAGTATTATTAAACACTTTTAACAAAAAACAAATTACAAAAAATTACTTCAACTGCTTGTTGATCTCCAGACAGTTTATAAGAGGATGACAATAAACTGTCATTTTGGTTTACATCAATCAAATTATTGTTTTTTTTTGAACACATAGCACCTTTTAGATTTGTAGCAGTATTCCAGTTATATGTATTCACATAAAATACATATCCATAACTTTCCTAGAATTGATTCTAGGTTAATTGCAACAGTTTCTAATTAAAACAAAATAAATTGGTTTGATTTACTTGTTAACAAACTTAAATTTTTACACTATATTGAATTTTGTTGAAATATAAAACAGAGCAAAATATAGAACAAAAACAGTAAAAAAATAATAAAAAGCACTACATTAGTTTTAATAATTTTCTGGTCAAATGTTAATGGTAAACTTCTGGAATTTAAGCAAACTTTTGCTTTAATTTATATCAAAATACAAAACCTGGATTTTTCTTTGACAAATGCACAGTTCTTATTGTATTAATATAAAGGTTGTACTCCATAATAACTGGGCTTTCTACTAGATTTACAGCAGGGTATTAAACATGATATGATTATACAAACATATTGCCAAACCCTATAAAACAATATAAATTGGCTATAAAATTTATGCAACAAAATCAGAAACAATACACAAACACTTTAATATGAATAATATATTTTGATGTCAATAACTTTGCTTCGACTGAGAAAAACATTAGTTAACTAAAGTAGGAATCTTAAGTGGAGAGCAAAAATTTAAGCAAAAGGATAAAATCTTAAATGCAAGGCTTGATGCAGTTTCTAATTTTGGAGAAATTTTACATTTATTTTTATTGCTTGTGCTTAATTAGCAATCTTAAAAAACTGTTTAAAAAAGTATCTATTGGTACATTAAAAATAATTATATATTTCAGTATAACATCTTTATATTCAAGTTTGACCTTCAAACCTACTAATTATTTTTTACTGCAAATGTTTTAATGAAACAATCATTCAAGTAAACAAAACATTTATAGGGTGGGTCAACTAAGTTTTTAAAATTTAAAAATAATCTTTTAATTTTTTTAACTAAAATCGCTTATTTTTTTTCCAAAATCTCTATTCCACCTATTCAATCTTAAAAGTCAAAAAAATTTTTATGCATTTTGACATAGGACTTTTGAAAGAACCAAAAAAATTATTTTAAAAAATTGACATCTTTATTAGATAACATAAAAAAAAGATTGTAGCAACAAATTTCAATAGTAAAATTTATTTTTTATTTTAGTATGATGAGCAAATTTATTGTACCTAGTTTCGAAACACCCATCAAATTTAAAAGTGGGATAAGATTGAATATGGTAATAATGCATTATAGCGTTTTCAGCTCTTCAACCTTAATTTTAAATTTTTCACATCGTGTACTAGAGGTAGATATTCTACACTATAATATTTTTCTGAAAAAACGTAACTGTCACACTTCTACAAAATATATCACATATTGACAGCTGTAATCTCCCAAAACATATAAGTAAACACTTGAAAATGGCAAAAAACAAGCGTTGCTAGGCGCTGGTAACGCCGTAAAGATTTACGCAGATAGCGACATAATGTGGTTAAGATTCTATCCGCATTTTTTGAAGTTACCTGGATTTATTTAAATTATTTTTCCTCATGTTTTGTAGATAATAAATGAAGTTTGTGTTTTTGTGTTTGGTAAAACACGTAAATTTGTGTTAAAGGTTTTAACTAAAAAAGTATATAATACTTGTAAAGTTTGGCGGGATGATAGCGCAGCCGTTTGATTTACAAAATACTCTTCTCTAGTTCTTAAGTTCAAATAAATAAGTCACAAAAAAGATTTATAAACCACTATTTATAGCTTTAACCACAAGTTTTGATTCGTGATCTTATGGTTCTTATAAAAAAAGGAAACCTTGACAAGATATTTTTAAAAACAACTATGGGATATTTTTTTGAATAAAACATATTTGAACAAGTTCAAATAAGAGTTTATGAATTCTTCATGACTTAAAATTTAAAATATTTTTATAAAACCAACATTTTGATTAAAAAAATCACTTGTTTCATCTATTTAAAAGGTTTTCCAATCTTATATACTGGTCAACTCATCAGCGTATATTAGCATCTACGTGGAACCCACGTGATGTGTTTGTCAAGTCGGTATTTTTTTATAGCTACAGCGTAGGGGAGATGTGGGACCTATGCACCAAAATCATCTTTTCCCCCTGTAATTTCTTTAAAATAAGATAAAATTTAACAATTTTTGCATCAAAAATTCTCTACGTAAAGACGAATATTAGGTATGGTTTCCAAATACTTCTTGTGTTTAATTACGGTTTTAATGGCATTTTAAAATTGCTTAAAAAATGGTGCAAAGGTCCCACATGTAAGGAACCTTTGCACCAAGGGGGTGGGACCAATGCACCACATACAAATTAATCACATTGATATAATTTAATGTCGAAGAACGTCAAGATCAACGAATAAAATTACACAAACCACAATGTACAGCACAGTTAGCATATAAACAGCAAAATACTAATAACACGGTAAGCCAGTGCTTTTCAAACTTTCCTTGCTCAAGGCACACTTCGCAATGTAAATTTCGAACGCACCACGCTCAGACTTTAATTAAATTAGGCAGGGCACACTTCCTACAAAACAAAGTTGCTTTGAACAATTTTATTTTGCAAAATTTAATGCAAGGCATGTGCATCAAAACGTTTACAAAAAAAGGTCTTTCGCCTCTGAAGCTATGATTTTTTTGGGAGATGAGGTTTTTTTTCGTTAATTAGTGGGTATTTATGTGTCCAATGCTTACCTACATGTCTGTCGTTGATCGAGTAATGCAAATAAGTTATCTTGAAAAATTTTTTAAAGTTTTGCGGCACTCCTGGAAGTCACTCACGGCCCACCAGTGTGCCGTGGCGCACAGTTTGGGAAGCACTGTGGTAGGCTACTACAAAATTTAACCTTAGCGTGTAACACATTGAAGTAACTTTAAATGCTAAACAGAGCTTTCAAAGGTTTTTAAACAAAATAAGTCAAAAGTTTATATGCTAAAAAGAGCTAAATTTTCTTGGAATCTAAAAATGTCTGATAGCCGAGATGTTTGGGCTGCAGGTGAAGGAGAAGACAGCGCACACACAAAATCGTTATGTGAACATGATGCTAAATCTTCATGTTCTGGGAACACAAAAGCATTTTTTACTTTTGATGACCTTTTCATAAATGTGACTTCATAATCATTTTCCTCGTCTGGACCACTAATCACTTGAGCAACAAAGTTTTTAGATTTGTCAATGTTTGATACTTTCATCACAACAAAACTACCAACAGCTACCATTGGCGGAACAACATTGGCAAAGGGATCATTTTTTTTATCTTCAGATGATGACTCAACATTTTTTATTCTTCCGATGTACCGAGATATGGTTGTGTGGCAAATGTTGTGCTTTCGAGCTGCTTCTCTAACTTTTATTTTGTGTACCAGCACATCATTAACGGCATTTGAAATAGCATCACTAGAATAATTACCTTTTATTGATTTATTTTTTTTAAAAGTAGGCATGTTTCTGTTGAAAAAATTAAGTTACACGGCTTTTTTGACTGTAGACAATAATCAAATTATTCAGGGACCTTTGCACCACTGGTGCATTGGTCCCTCGTCTCAATGGTGCATAGGTCCCTTTGTTGAATTTTTTTACTTTTATCCTCACAATAAACTAATAAGCATAGATATGTACAAAATCTTTTATCAACTTTTTGTAGAACAAATAACTACTAAAATACAACATAGGTAATCTTGAAGCCTATTAACAACTCCACGTTATACACTTCAAAACTGCCTGTTAAAATTTTTCTTTCATCACTCAAAACCACAAAATTAGCTCTAGCATCTAAACCACGAGGATTTTTTTGACGATAGTCCACAAGCAGTCTTTTGTATTAAACTTAATCTGAAAAATGAAAAAATAAATTTAATTTTTTTTTAGGGGGCAGAGATATAGCGCTGGTGCATTGGTCCCAGTGGTGCATTGGTCCCACATCTCCCCTATGAATCGAAGTTTAGCTGTAGTAAAAATAATCAGTTTAAAGGTCAAAATTTTGCTTTATAACTTCATTTAGTTAATAGAAAAATAAAATAAACCGAATATCTGGATCTTTAGTTTTTAATAAAAAAAAAACTCATAATAATAATTAACTCACTTATTTAATTTAACTTTGGGCAAAGGTTTTTTTCCGTAAAACAAGCTGTTTTGACACCTGTCCATAAAGACATAATACGATCTACTTTTTTGTTTTGACCTATTTCACTTATTTCAGTTATGTGTCAAACTGTCGCATATTAAAAACTTATTGCCTTATTGGTGATAAAGCAGAAGTAGGCTACTAAAACATTTGACGAATAGAAATGTTTCGTCTTATATTGGCTAGGCCAGAGGTCGGCAACCTGCGGCTCCGGAGCCGCATGCGGCTCTTTCAGCCCTCTGCTCTGGCTCTCGTGACTTTAAACACTGCGATCTTGGGCAATACAAAAAAGTTTGTTGTAAATTTCTGTAATAACGGCTCTATAGTTTAAACTACAGCTACCGCAAAATGACTTGAGACCTAAATCTTTTTCACGCGTTTGATATGTTTTCACACGGTCTTTTTTCATTAGAAGTTACATTCTTGCAATAAACTATATATTACTTAATTATTTTGTTGAAATCAATTATGATGTAATAAAATATGAGCAATCAGCTATTGTCAATACCATATTATAAAATGCTTAAGGGATTTTATTACAATAAAATAGGGATGAGAATTCAGAGTAAGTTTTGGATGAATTCATTGTGAGTTTGAGAGTTTTAGAGAAGGCTAAATAAAAGTTTTTAGCGTGACTTACTAAATTTGAAACTCTCTAGTTATGCCTGGAAAGTATGGAAAGTATTTTCTTGAAAATGAGATAGGTCTCAAGTCATTTTGCGGTAGCTATTGTTTTGTTGAAAATTATGACTTACAAATCCGTTTAGTATGTTTTTTTTCACCAAGATTTAATGCTTTTATCTTGCTAACGAAAAAACCCTTCAGGACTGTTTGGAATAATGACTAATTAAAATCTTTTAAATATAATGTTAGTTTCCCAACTAACCGTTACTACAGATGCAACACAACTCATGCATTCAAAATAACTGAACGAATGTCTAGAGAAGTGCCATGCCATGGCAACTAACATTATATTTACTATTTTACAGTCGTTACTTAAACTTGATAGTTTAAAATCTTTTAGTTAATAAAGAGTTTAGAAACGATATTACAACAAAACAGTATAGTCTTTTATCGATTAATAATTAGCAATGGAAAAGTGTAAGAAGAGAAAAGTTGCAGACGAAAAAAGAATGTTCAACCCCTCATGGACAGATTCATTTGCTTTCATTGCTAGCAAAACTGGCTTGCCGGTATGTTTGTTATGTGATGAGAAATTAGCAAACAACAAGAAATCAAACGTTGAAAGACATTTTCTGAATAAGCACAATGTCTTTGCAGAAAAATATCCTGCTGGAGATCAGCGAAAAAAAGCAGTTCTAGAACTGCGGCGGAGAGCCAATCAAAGCAAAACTTTTTTCAGTAAGTGGATGAACTCATCCACATCAAGCACTTCTGCTAGTTTTATAGCGGCTCGTGAGATAGCCTGTCATGGAAAGCCATTTACAGATGGAGAATATTTAAAAGAGACATTTATCAATATATCAGAACATCTATTCTCAGACTTTAAAGACAAGAATAAAATCATTCAGAAAATCAAAGACATGCCCCTCTCAGCAAAAACTGTCAAAGACAGAACTATTAGAATGGCAAACAACATCAGTTCTCAACAAATTTCGGATATCAATTCAGCCCCAGGATACTCTATTGCTTGTGATGGTTCAAAAGATATCAGTGATGTTGAGCAAATATCGCTGTTTTGCAGATACGTAAATTCTACTGGATTAAAGGAAGAATTGATTGAAATAATACCACTAAAAGGCCAGACGCGAGGTGAAGACATCTGTGCGGCAGTTTTAGATTGTCTCAAAACAAAAGAAATAAACACAACTCACTTGATTTCGGTCGCTACTGATGGAGCACCAAATATGGTGGGAACGCAGCAGGGGTTTGTGAGTTTACTTCAGAAGGTACTGGATAGAAAGCTGTTGACGTTTCACTGTATGTTACATCAGGAGGCATTGTGCGCTCAAACATTTCCCCGGGAGTGCAATGAAATGATGAATCTCGTCATTCGAGTATTAAATAAAATAATTGCACAAGGATTAAACCACCGACAGTTTCGTTCATTATTAGATGAACTTGATAGCACATATCCAGATCTGCGGCTACACAACAAAGTTCGATGGCTGTCCCGAGGGGAGGTACTGAAAAGATTTGCTGTGAGTTTGGAACACGTAAAAACGTTTTTAAAAATCAAAGGGCTCTCTTTTCCAGAATTGGATAAGCCAGATTGGGTAGAAAAGTTGCATTTCATGGTGGATATGACATCGCACCTCAACACGTTGAACAAAAGCCTGCAAGGAAAAGGTAGCACAACCCTGCAGATGCTGGAGGAGGTTTTGGCTTTTGAGCGCAAGATGACAGTGTTTGCCAGAGATGTACAGAGAGGTACACTACTTCACTTTCCCTTTCTAAAAGAGTTCAAAGAAGCACACAACCAGTTAAATTTAGTTTACTTTCAGAAAGCTATCGTCGATATGCAAACTGTGTTTCAACAACGATTCTGTGATTTCAGGAAGGAAAAAGACACGTTATCCTTCCCTATTACCCCTCTGGAAATCGATCCATTACTGCTGAATATGACTGCATTCACAGCTGTAAATCAATCTACTCTTGAGCTTGAACTGGCCGACATAGCTGACAAGGATGTGTGGGTATCTAAGTTCCGTAGCTTGAGAGCTGACCTTGAAGATCTTGCTCGCCAGAAGGCCACGCTTCGTCAAAACCACAAATGGAGTGACCTTGAAAAGCTTCAAAAACCAGATAAGCTCGTGTTTGATACGTGGAATGCCATACCTGACTCTTACATAAACATGAAAAAATATGCATTTGGAGTTTTGTCGATATTTGGATCAACATATTTATGCGAACAAAGTTTTTCGGTCATGAATTACTTAAAAAATGAACAACGCTCACGCCTAACAGATGAGAGCTTGCAGTCCCAGATGAAACTCAAAGTGTCATCTTATCAAGCTAATGTAGATGTGCTATGCAGTGAAATTCAGGAGCAAATATCGCATTAACTGGGTGGAATAAATGATTATTCGAAAGTGTTGTGTTTAATAGTTGGGTTTTGTTTGTTGAAATTATAGAAAAATTATGCATGAAGTGTAGGCTATAATTACCTTTGGTTTTAGTGGCCAATTCGATAGTTACATGTTATGGCTCCGAATAGGTCTTAATTTGAAGAAACTTTGGAACATTGGCTCTTTTAATGCTAAAGGTTGCCGACCTCTGGGCTAGGCGATTAGTTTGTTTTGTTTTTAATACATTTAAAAATTCTAAATACATTAAGGTTTTGGTGCAAATGTTGAGTGAATGGGGTTAAAGTATATAATTTTTGCACATATTTTGTAAAGGGTTAAATACAAAATCACAACTCAAATTATTTTTGTTTAATATGTTAGCCTACTGCGCACACAATACTGTTTTTAACTGAATACCTGTTTTATATAGGCTATAACAGACATCAATCTGTTTTTGTTAATGAAGGTATGTCTTTGTGTCAATAGGGATTCCCCCAACTCCTGTATACAATTTTTGTCCGTATGAAGACAATACAAAAAGATTTTTAATGACAGGTCACAGCTAATTAGCAAGTCACAACGTCAACTCGTTTTGTTGCTTCTTCCTTTTTCTAACCCCGTCTTTAACAACACACAAACTTCTCAACATTTTGTTATTTTGTTCATGTGGCGGAGCAGAAATAAAAGAAAACTGAACTGAACTGAACAGCAATAAAGTCTCACAGAAGAGTTTAATTAAAGTAGGATTACACCCAAAAAAGTATCAACTTATGCTTGCCCCATCTAAATCTTATGCTTGCCAGCATCTGTCTCTTACTTGTAAGCCCTAATACGTTAATAATACTTTTAGGGATGAGTTTGGTGTAAGCGAATTTGATTAACTGGTACGATGAAAAAGAGAAACAAGCGATATAAAATTTTACCTCAGGAAATCATATTAGGCTAACTATTTGATGCATTGATTCTCAAAACGGTTTATAGGCGAACATCCAGCAAGGAGTCGATAAAAAGAAAAAATCAAATGGCAGTCTACTACAGCAATAACGTAACGGTACTTAATGTATAACATTAATGTGTGTCACAAACTTTGTTCGGGAATCCCAAAGGACCAGTTGAGCTAGGTAACCCGAATACCTGCGCTGAAACAAAGCTGTGTCTAAATTTTATTTTATTCCGGCTCAAGAAGTAGTTTTGCTATGAGCCTGACGGTTTATACAGTTGGTTAACGAAAGCTCGGATTGATTTCGTTGAAGATTCTTTTTCACAACAAACAGAGACCCTTTTCTCTAATAAAAACAGATGTATTACAAAAATATCACGTCCGACGAAACTTCTATTCCACGCTTTGCCAAACTGCAAAGCGAAATCAACACTATAACTCGACTCAATCAACACAAATAATTCTACCTCTGTAGAACAAAACTGCCAACCACTGGCACCAAATAAATTCAACAATTGTCCACCGACACAACATCTAACGGTCCACCTCCTGTGGCCAAACAAATCACCTTCGCTCGAGCCGCCACTCGAGTCGCTTCAAATTATCTCACAACGATAATAATCATCATAATAATTTCTCGCTACGCATCGGCTTTATATAGAAAACAAAATCACGTGACGTAAACTTTCTCGTAAATTCAAGATTCAGCCAGAAACCCCTGGAGAGTTCGTTACGCGAATCAAGTGGAATATACGCGAATTTTCCAGTACAATGATGTTAGTCAAAAACATATTACGTCAATACAAAGAGAAAAAAAAGAGAAAAAGATACATGTATCGAGCCATATAACAAATTGGACGTATATCGCAGACAGCGCTCAAAGAGCCGCATTTATTCTCTTATGATAAAACTACGAACTGCTTTTAACGGGGATACACTACATAGCTATGATTAAAATTATAAATGAAGTGTGACAATGTGAAAGCCATTTTTGAGTCTTGACTTGTGTCTCTACACATCTACTAGAAAAAAAGGGATAGCATATGAAAGTAAAAACAAAAAAAAGATTAATGTCTGCCATTAAAGTCTTCACTTTAACGATGCTGGGAAGTCGACAGAAAATTTTTTGCTCGAATCGGGATCTACGTGAAAAAAAATTTAAGAACCATTGATTTAATGCAAAGCAATTTTTTGCCCTAAAAGAACAGTAAAAAATAGTTGCTTTTAGGGTAATTAGCCTACTGTAATTGTAATTACTTAAGTCCTTATTTCTACTGAACATCTTTTTTACACTTTTGCTGCTCTTTAAAATGTTTATTAAAAACTTTAAGACGTACTTTTTTTACGATTTGTGTTCCGTTGCATTTTATTTTTGCTCATAAAAAATCTTACCAATATTAAAATTATTACTTACCAAAGCAAAAATTGTTGATACGGAAACCAAATATTGTAAACCAGTTTTTTAGCGCAAAGTTTTTGTCAAAAGAACTGGTAAGAACAATTACAAAATCTTGCATGCTAAGATTTTGCTATTGCTGACGTGCGCAATAAAAACAACACAAGATGGTTTGTAAGTATTCAGGGTCAGCGACCATGCATTTTTAAATAACTACTCTTGTAACCTTGAATTGGCGCATGTTTCAACGTATATCGTTTTGTTGCTGATTCCTTTTTTTTCGACCACATGTGTGCATTTTAATATGAATATCTGCTGTGTAACGGACGAAAAAATAAAACCTTTGATTGATTGAAGTAATTGTGCAATACTTACTCTGCCTATAAATACGTGTGGTTCTTTACTTCCACCATTGTTGCAACTGCCATTGAAAAATATGACAAGAAAAGCAGGGTAAGTTTTTCAAACGATACTGAAGGGATTTTATGTTGGAAGAGACCAGATTGAATACCGCCTCCGTCGCGTCTCGTAGTGTAGAGGCATAGGCGTCGGGAGGAAATAAGAGATGATAGGGAGAGTGGTATGGTGGAGGGCTCAAGAGTGTCACCAACTTAGTCGTTGCCTGGAAAAGAAAATTGACCAGGTATCTATTGAAAGTGAACTGATACCTTAGAGTCGAATAAAGAATTGAGAAGAGATTGGGTGTCAGTAAAGGACTTGGGTAATAGGTATGGCAAGAAGCAGAAAGGTTTGTCGGAACAGATTGAAAGTCAGAGAATAAGGCGAATTCAAACGCACATGACGAGGAGTGTGAAATACACCACCCAAGAACGTGAAAAACAGCATAAGTTTCGGCGCTTTAGCTGGTGGCCCAGCATCCAGCCAAGAAGGGAAGAGAGACAGCAGTGAGACACTTAGTACGTACGTTTAATGTAAATCCCTGCATCTCCCTCTCCCAGCCCGCCAGGATTATGATAGAAGCTTTTAGATGTCTTGGCAGTGAAATGAGTTTAAAATTGCATTTCTTGCATTTACAACTCGCTTTTTTTGTAGAGAATTTAAGTTCTATGAGTGATGAACAGGGTAAAAGATTTCACCAGGACATTCCAGTTGTAGAAAACGCTGCAAAGGAAAAAATATTGCTAGTATGATGAGAGAATTCTGTTGGTTTTCGAAGAAACAGAGTAAAACAATTATCGTTGCAGTGAAAAGCGTGTATTGTTTTATAAGTCACAGTGAACTTTTTACTTGTGTTATCATATTTTATCTCAAAAACGTGATGTGATAGAAAAAAATTAAATACAGATTTGAATTCAGTACCCAAAATGTAGTCATGACAACCAAAAAAACTTTAAGCTATATAAAATAACTATTTTGCTGTTTGTCACACTTTATTCGCAATATACCGTATTCCTTCGAGAAGAATGCTAGCATTCTGTTTTTTTTGCGAATTTGTGCGCATTCTGAACAAGGGCGCGTCTAATCAAGGGCACATTTTATTTTTTGATAAGAACTTTTGGCCGAATTTAAACCTACTGTACTCTATTTAAAAGTAGCTTTGACCAACCATTGGATATTGTGGATATATTCAAGGGCGGCATGTTGTTGAGGGCGGCAAAATGTAATGACTTTATTAGCAACTCTTTTTTTCGATTGTGACGCACTGTGCTCTCTGTGAAGGCATAGAATGCAAATCACTCTGCTGAAGTCATGTTGGCTGCATGCCTGGGCACTGTAGAGTTTGTTTAACCTATAGGTTTTGGGAAAAAAGCATTGAAGATTTGACAGTTTTACGACAGACTTAGTAGGTTATAGGTCGGCTACAGCAAATTTGCTACTACAGTGTTGTTTAATATTGCAGATTGCAGTTAAAAAATTTAGTTGCTAATTTTTTTAATTTAATTAATTCACGTGAAGTTAGCCTCCCAATGAAAAGAGTAAAAGAAAGTGGAGCTTCTTTCAGAAAAAAAAGAAAGTCAGGGAAGAAGAGCTGAAAAAGAATGAAAGAGCCATTTTGAAGTTTGTAAACATTTCTTTACAGTCCTCACTTTCTACAGCTAACGAAAGGAATGAGGTTAGCAGCTTCAGCAAATTTCTACATCAACCGAAAATAGAAAAGACAGTTAAACTTGAGCAAAGTAATCAAGAAGTGATCATTGAAAGTATTCCTACCAACGAAACACTTATAGCTAAAAATAAAATTGATGATATAAACGATGTGGCTACTTGGCCAGAAGTGATAACTCATTACATGAGAGTTGAGATGGTCAAAGCAGGACCTGAAAGATATCAGAATAAAGAAGGACCGTTCAAGCCAGCGATTAAAATAATTAAAGAAGGAGACAAAGAGAAGGAGTCGTTAAGCTTTTTGAATAAGAAGTGTTTTATAAGACGTTAAAAAACGGTGATGAAGTTTTTAGATCATGGTTGCTTTATTCGAATATCCATTCAGGATTATATTGTTTCTGTTGCAAGTTGTTTCAATCAAGAAATGATAATTCTCAATTCCTTTCCATACCTTTTGTTAATTTCTGCCATCTAAATCCATGTATTTTTAAACATAAAAAGTCAAAAATTCACAAGCAGTGCTTTGATAAATGGAAGGAGCTTGCACTAAGACTTCAACTTCATCAAACAATTGATAAAGAAATGCAAGATCTCATGGATAAGGAAAAAATAAATAGAGAAAAATCCTGCATAGTGTAGTTGAAGTGATAAAGTTTCTATGTAAGCAAAATCTTCCTTTACGTGGCCATCGTGAAGACTCTAACTCAAGAAACTAGGAGAATTTTCTTAAAACTTAAAAATTGCTTGCAAAATATAATGCAGTCATTAAGGAACGTCTTTCAGTTATCCAACTTTCTAGCAAGAGTATGACAACGTACCTTTCACCAACAGTCAAAAAATGAGTTAATTGAGCTTCCTGGAAAAAAGATAAAACATCTCATTCTGGAGGAAATAAAGGCAGCAAAATATTTTTCCATTTTATTCGATAGTACTCCCGATGTCTCTCATATTGATCAAATGGCTCTTATTGCTAGATACGTAAAAGTTGACAGCAATGAGGTACAAATAAAAGAGTCGTTCCTAAATTTCTTTCCACTGCACAGAAAAAACGCAGATGAAATTATTATAGTGTATTCTCGACGAGCTTCAGAAAAATGGTTTGGACATAATGATGTGCAGAGGTCAAGCATACGACAATGCTTCCACCACGATTGGAATCCGTTCTGGAGTACAATGCAGAATAAAACAAATTAATTCTAAAGCAATATTTATTCCATGTGCTAATCATTCGCTTAACCTTGCAGGTGTTCACGCAGTAGCATCGTCTAAACATTCTGCAACATTTTTTGCTGTTGTGGAAAGGGTCTACTCCTTTTTTCTGCTTCTACTCGAAGATGGGAAGCATTACTTAAGCATGTACCAGTTGTGGTAAAAAGAGCAATTGACACTCGACTTAAGCATGTACCAGTTGTGGTAAAAAGAGCAATTGACACTCGATGGAGTGCGCATTACGAAGCTGTGAAAGCCCTTCATCATTATTTCCTTGATGTAGTGAGTGCATTAAACGAGCTATGTGATCAAAACGAAATTATTGATACACGAGGACAAGCTCATGGCATATTGGATGTAATTCAACAATTTTCCTTTGTTTCTTTTTTACAATTTTGGATGAAAGTTCTAAGAGAATTTTATGATACCCAAAAATATTTACAGCGAAGAGGTTTGTCACTGGAAAATTGTTCCCACCAGATGAATGCTTTTATTGCTGTTTTGTTCAATGATAGCGATGCGCTGGTTAAGCAAAGTATTGAAACTGTTATCAAGATTTGCGAAAAGCAAGAAATTCCGATTGAAGAGCGACGTGTCCAAAGGAAGAAAAAGATTCCTGGCGAACATGCAGAAAACGTAGGTCTCTCGGCTGTTGAAGAAATCAAGAGATGCATGCTAGAAGCTATTGTCCGATTTCGGAGTGAAGCAGAAAAGCGGTTCAGTGAAATTTGTATGTTAAATGAAGTATTCGGCTTCTTCAATCCACACGCGTTGTTGTGAAGCAAAAATATCGAAGAAGTTATGAACAAACGTAAGAACATATATGTTGATGACGTTAATTTTTCTGAATTAACTTATGAAATAGCCAGGTTCAAAAGGCTCGTACAATCCAGCGGCACTGCATTTCAAAGCGATGCCACAGCCCTGGATGTGCTGCAGTGGTTGACCAAATATTGTTTATGTGAATCAACACCTTATTTATTTTTGTGTCTTAAGCTTTACCTCACTGTTGCTGTTTCTATTGCAAGCTGTGAAAAAAAGTTTTTAAAAGCCTAAATTGATAAAATCTTACTTGACATCGACTATGGGTGAAAGCAGGCTGTCTGCTTTAGCAGTCCTGTCCATAGTGGTGGTGGTGGTGGTGGGTTTACTCGACCTACGTTTGGGGATGGGGGCGCGGATCAACTCCGTGGAGTCCCAGTAATCGAGTGATTCCCCACAGACGGGACAAGAGGTCCAGAATGGAGAGGGAATGGCCGAATATGGTCCAACCCAAATGGTCCAGCACAGGGCAGTCTAGTACGAGACGAGAAAGGTCCTGTGATTCAGAACCACAGTTGCTGCATAAAGGAGTCTCGGTTCGACCAACCCTGTGGAGACAAGTGCCAAGGAGAGTGCTGTGCCCGTTGCAGCGTAAATGAGAGAGAGAGCACAGCGAGCGGAGCAAGAGAGAGTAAGCTCCTCAGGAGATACTGGGGGGATTTGATATTGAAAGAGTCCAGATTGGACACTGCGTCTCCAACTGGTGTAGAGGGATAGTCTGTGTAAGGAAATAAGGAGTGAAAGAGACATTGATATTGTGGAGGGGTCAAGAGAGGCTCCAACTTTAGCAAGAGAATCAGCTAAGTCGTTACCAGGGAGCGAAGAGTGACCAGGTATCCATTGCAAGTGGACTACCTTAAATTTAGATAAAACATTGAGGAGAGATTGTGTATCGGATAGGAATTTGATGGTTAAATATGGTAAGGGACCAGAAAGGGTTAATAGGACAGATAGAGAGTCAGAAAAAAAGGTGAGAGATTCAAAGCACATGTCTTGGAGTGAGAGATATACACCACTCAAGAGCATAAAGAATGGCGTAAGTCTTGGTACTGTAGCTGATAGTCCAGAGTCCAGTCGAGAAGGAGAGGGAGGTAGCAGTGACACATTTTGTACACTTAATGTGGACCCCTGCACTACCCTGCCCTAGTCCGCCAGGTACCGAACGGTCAGTCCAGGCAGTGATGTTGCTTTGGGATAGGGAGGGTAGATGGGAGGTAGCTGTGGTATTGCAAAGGAAGTGGGGGTCATTACGAGAGCATGGAGAGGAGAGGTGGAGTGAAATGGTCTAAATAGAAGGAGTAGACCAAGGAGGTTTAGGAGGGCAGAGGATTAAAGGTTCACAAGCAAGATGTAGGTTAGGGGTAAGGTTATGTGATCGGGAGAAGGATCTCCATAAACCTTTCTTGAGAGGTGTGCAGGGATTAGAATTTGCTAGTGAAGCTAGGGGAAAGCTTGACGGTAGTCGGAGGGCTTGTTCAAAGAAGGAGAGGGATTCGTGGGTGAGGGCGACGCGTAGTGGAAAAAGAAGCGCTTCTACGTGAAGTAGAGAGATAGCAGTGGACGATAGATAACCTTTGATTACTCTACAGAAGGATCTATGCATCCTCTCTACAGAGGTGATGTGGGTAGAAGGTGAGAAGGGAAACCAGCCTGGGGAAGCATAGGTAAGGATGGGGTGAATAAAGGCTTTATATAGGATACATAAAGATTCCTTTGATGGGCTCCAGGAGGCAGAGGCGATAGAACGGAAAGAACGGAATCGGCTGTGAAACTTTTTCCGCAAGGATAGAATTTGATGTTTGAAAGAAAAAGTGCGGTCAAAGGTTACACCGAGAAAGGTTGGATGAGGGTTAAAGTTAAGTGGGGTGTTAAGAATGTACAGAGAGAGTTTTATAGATGATTGGTAGGGGTCTTGGCTGAAAAAGGATGACTCACATTTAAGGGGGTTGAGAGGAAGGCGCCACGTTGAGGACCATTCCACCAGTCTGTTAAGGGTAGCTTGTACGGTGGAAGTTGCACACTCAACACTTGAGGAGGAGGCCCAAATGGCAAGGTCATCTGCATAGAGAGAAATCTTAACAGATGTAGGGAGAAAAGTGGGAAGATCATTGATGAATAGAGAGAAGAGGACTGGTCCAAGAACTGAACCTTGGGGCATATCTCTTCGGAAACGGAAAGGACGACTGTATGAATTACAGATGCGGACTTTCGAACGGCAAACTGAGAGATAAAATCGTATCCATTCGACAAAACAAAGCGGAAGACCTAAAGAGAGAAGTTCAGAAAGGAGAGCAGGATGCCAAACTGAGTCAAAAGCTTTCGCAAAATCCACAGTGGCGAGGACTGCACGTGCGCCTAGTTTAGATTGGTGGAAGGAATCTGCGATTGACTGTGAGAGAAGGAGAACCTGATCCACAGTCAATCTACCACGTCTAAAACCAGCTAGCACGGGTGAAATAATGCCTTGTTGTTCGAGAAAATAGGTTAGTCGTCCTAAAAGCATTCTTTCAAAGAGTTTGGAGGTGCAGGAGGTGAGAGAAATGGGGCGATATGAGGAAGGTGAGTCAGAGGGTTTTCCGGGTTTGAGAATTGGGATGCTTGTCGATTGTTTCCAGGCAGATGAAAAGGTGTGAGTTGACCAAGAAAATTTGAAGATATATAGAAGAAAATGTAGCACGAATTGTGGAAGATGGGTTAGAAGAGGGTAGGTAATTTGATCAGGGCCTGATGAGGTTGAGGTTGAGAGTTGAGAGATAGATGTGGAGATTTTAAGAGATGAGAAAGATGAGCAGAAAGTGAAGTGCAGGGTGTTGTAGTGTGCAGTTTTGATAGTATTCATGTGAATTTTCTCGGTACTTCAAAAGGGTTTTGGGGTTTGAGTAGAGAAATGGGACTGTAGATGCGAGGAGAGTTGGTTAGCACAGTGTAGAGGGGTATGACAACTTGGGAAGTTGGGGAGATCAGATGAACTTGGGGAAGGGGAGCCAGAGATGGAGCAAGTAGAGAAAAAACTTCATAAGAACGGGTTTTAGGAGAAAGGCTAGAGCAAGTTTTCTGCCATGACTCAGCTTTAGCCTTAGATAATATTAACCTTAGATAAGCCTTAGATAATTAAAAAACTCCAATCCTGTCCATTGAAAATGATTTCGTCAAGATGCTATCTTTTGAAGATATAATTTCGGAGTTTGTTTCAGTGAAAGCTCGACGTATTCAATTTTGAACTTTTGATAAGAATTAAGCTATCGCTATTATTTTTGTATTTTGTAGAGCTTCATTAATATGTTCTTCGTTTTGATGGTATTAAAGGGCGGCAGTTCGTGCAAAAATCCAAGGGCGGCAGGTTACGTTGCTACGCCACTGGCTTTTGACCACTTAAAATCCAAAACAATGAAAAATCAAGAAAACAGAGACAGATTCGAGATGAAGACTTTTTTTTTTTAGAGATCACTACGGTTTCACCACGCTCAGTCAAATTTATTTGGGTCGCAGTCATGTTTGCAAATCGTTGTTTTTAGCGATTTTGGGTCGCCGAAAAAAAAGTTTCAGAAACACTGTTCTAAGATCTTCTTTGCTCTCTCGAGTGTTCTGGAATCATTTAAAGAATTTTTTTATTTAACGCGAAGACTTCTAATTACTGAATCCGTTCACCGTCGCGTGTCTCTGATTAGCTTTTGTAAACTGGGATTTTAATTTAATCGCTATTCGGAGAATTCCAAGTTATTTCGGCTAATTCGCTTATAATCTAGAGTCACGTGACGCGATCTTATATAAGCGTGCGTTTTGTTTCCATTTTATTCCAGATTCCGTCTAAATTTCAGTCCAGTCTATCATTTCAGGCCGATTTGTTGCATTGCATTTAAGTCGTTCGTGTTTCTGTAGCTGTGTGACCGTAGTAATTCTCCATAAAGAGATAGAATTGTTAAATCTGTGCAGCGAACAAATATTAAATAAATATTGCCATCGTGGCGCCAATTCAGTCTTATAGCCCGCTAGCACAAAGTTGTTAAAATGATTATTTGCAGTTCTGGCGCTGGAATCGTTTTAAAGTTTAGTTTAGGGAAGCTTAGAAGCCAAGTTTTTGTGAATCGATCAAGTTAGGGAAATTTTGTAAATAAATTCTTTATAATCTTTATAGTTAAAGAGAGTTATTAATTTTTTATAGTTTGAGAGACTGTATCTAACTATAAAGAATTCTTTCGGCGGCGTAAAGTTTTCTAAGAAATCAATTGGAATTTAGTAGGAATTAACTGTACTAAGAACTACAGTCTCCCGGCAAACTATTTTTTGAGCCGGAATAAGTAAAAAATAGACACAGCTTTGTTTTGGCGCTGGTATTCGGGTTACCTAGTTCAACTGGTTCTTTTAGATTCCCAAGTAAAGTTCGTTACATAGTTGAATAGTGTTATTGTCACACTTCATTCACAATGTATCCTTAACTTCATAAATCTATAGTTAGTTAATTTTTTGTCTTTTTACTAAATTTTTTGTCTATAGTTAATTTTTTGATTCTTTGTCTTTTTGCAGTAGTTTTAAATTTTGTGATGATGCAATCTTTTCATTATTAAGTAGTAATTGTATAATCGGTACACTAAACACTCACTTAATTTAATTTTTTTATTCTGTTCTTATAAGTAATTATAATTATTCGTTTTCTCGCATTTAATCATGCGTACTTGGGAAGTTGCTTAAGAGCATGTCACCTCTAAACAGCCTAGTACAGAAACTTTATATTATTACTGGCCACATTTATATTAGGCAGTCACAAATTGATGGAATAGGTATAAATGTGATTTTTTTGTGAATGAATTTATTAATTTTTGTTCCTTAAAAAGTGATCTCTAAAAAAAGTCTTCACTTTAAATTTGTCCCATTTTTTAATCTTTAGCCAATAAAAAGAAGTGATGTCTAAAAAAAAGGTCTCACCAGTAGTCATTGACACATAATTCTATTACTTTTTAAATTGTCATGGAGGTAGCATGTGGCTCCCATGGGTTCTTTGTGCGGCTTCCATGATAATTGCTGCCCCAATGATAATAGAATTGTGTGTTAATGACTACTGCTAATAATTAGAGAACACTACTTTTGCAGACAAAAGTCAGAGATTCGAGTCATAACCAAACTGAAGACCTTCTTTTTAGATATCACTTCTTTTTGGCCACCAAAATAAAATTGATCTAGACAGATTCAAAAGTGATGCAATTTTTTATGTGTTTTAACTTATGTGGCCTCCTTTCTTCAAAATTATAAAATATGGCTTTCAATAACAAAAAGGTTACCTCTTCTAGCATTTCGCTTTTCTCTCGAGCGTTTGAGAATTGCTAAATGATTTTTCCGGTTGATGCGAAACTTCGAAGAACGTAATCCGTTTGCTGTTGTGACTTTGTGATTGGTTGTTTTGCGGCAGCGTAAAGTCTTGCCCAATAGTTAACTTAATTTACCCTTTAATTGGTTAATTGCAAACCACAATCTTGTATTTTCAATTAATATTTGACACCATGTAATTTAATCTATAAATAGTTTGCATTTTGTTTTCAAAATATTTCAGTTGAAATTCCAGTAAGAAGTGGTTGAAATTGTTATGTGCCTGTTTGACCGTAGTTGTTCTATAGATAGATAGAATTGTTAAGCTTTTGCGGCGGACGAATTATTAAGTTTAACATTAGCCATCGTAGTGCTAATTCATTATTATAGTTTGCCGGTACGAAGTTATTGAATTGGTTATTTGCAGTTGTTGGCGTTGTGAATTGTTTTGAAGTTTGGTAAGGCTTGGGAGCCAAGTTTTACGTGAATCGATCATGTTTTGTGAATTTTGTAAATAATACATTTTTTATAGTTAGAAACCGTGGTTTCGTTCTATCTCTGGAGAGAAGCATCAGCGTACTAGCCGAAAAAAAATTTAGGGAAGTAATTTTACCAATATTTGTGCCAAATTTGTTTTCCCAAATTTTTTGACGTTTGCCCAAATTGTGATTTTCTAGAACATAATGGATATGAGAAAAAATTTTGTTTAGAATTTAGGGTTAAGACCAAAAAAAAGTCTTCACTTTGAATCTGTCTCATTTTTGTCAATTTTTAGTCCGAAAACTAAGTGATCTCTAAAAAAACGTCTTCACCTAATTTCGTAAACTTGTTTCTGCAATTAGTGTTTATTTTTTATGCACAAAAAAATTTTTGGCCCATGCAATTCCATTTCACTGACCTAAAATTCCTAATTTTGCCCCAATTTTTTATCGCTGCCCAAAAAAATTATGATTTTACCCTAATTTTTAAAACTTGGGCGGGAGGCAATTGCCCTCTTCCCCCCCGGAAGGTACGGCAATGCAGAGAAGTTTCCAGCGAATCAATCGTACTTAGCCAGAACTTAGTGTTTCAAGAACTTCAGTCTCGCGGTAAACTATTTCTAGAGCCGAATGAAATAAACACAGCTTCACTTCAACGCAGGTTATTTGTGTTACGTAGTTCAACTGGTCTTTTTGCATTCCCGAGTAAAGTTGAGACAATTATTATTTATAAACCAGCTTCTAAGGCTAAACTAAATCTGTTCTCCTTGTTTGTCTTACTCTGCCAAAAAAAAAAAAGATACAAAATGTACGGCGTCTCTTCGTCAGTTAATTACTTACTTTTATTTTTTGAAATTAACCATTAACCTACTTTCTTTCAACAATAATCTTTTTTAAATTTTTTCTTTTTTCTTTTTTATTGTTAACTATTTTAAGAGTTTAGCCTTATAGCTAAAATTTTCAACAAATTTACTAAAGTGTTCGCTAAGTTGAAAACAAAAATAAAACAGCAAAGTTTAAGCTAATCGCCTGCTTGCTTTATTTGCTGACAAACTTGCGACAAATCTAAACAAATTTTTTTGCACACATTTTGTAGATAAAATTGTATTAAGTTTTGTAAGTAACTGATTAAGGTTGCGGAGTTGTAGCCATGGGAAGACTCGTCATATTGTTGCAGTTGTTGGTAGTGCAGCAGAAAAAGCATATTCTTACCTAAAAAGTTTTATAGTAGATTTTAAAGAAACATAATTTTATTATATGATTCCAATATCGATTTTAATTTAAATTATTTGGAAAAATACTAGAGAGTTGTTGATATAACAGGCTCGAGTTATGTGAAAACCGATATTGGCTTACCATATAAAAGAACATGTTCAAGTTTTTGGTGTAGATTATGCTTACTGTTTTCAGTAAAACAGCAGGTTTGTAGCTATAATAGTTTTTTTTAACTAAGAAAAATTCAAATAAAAATTTTGTTTCTTATATATAAAAATAATAATTGTAATAATTTTTACTGTAATTGAGAGCACAATGCTAAAATGCATTCAAAGCATCCACTTCGAGGTCAGACACAAACAGGACTGGGACCGAATGTTTAGCCCAATCTTTTACTACTCTAGAGTGCTGCGTTGCTCCCGTTTAAAAGATGTCAGCGATGATGTTGAGCCATCAGTGGGTTTCGTCTTTAAAAATTGTCAGACCTCGCGCTTTTTGTAGTGCCGATGTATGGGACAAACCACTAGGACAAAATCTGCGGCTTGTTCATTGACTAGGAATAAAAACTCTTGATGGGACGATAACAATTTTTTTCGATTCCGATTCCAATGCCGATTCCCCAAAAATTTTCGATTCCAATGCCAACTTCGATTTCGATTCTGATTCTTTTTAGTTAAAATTTACTTTTACAAGACTAGCAAAATGTTTTGTGTAATCAGTTGGATAATTGATATACAGTGACTCTACTTTAATTGTCTTAAATTGTTTGCCACTAGCCATGGTAAATTAAAGATTATTAAAAAAAGTGAATCGATTTTCCTTGCAGAGTTCTCAATGAAAGAATCAGAGCAATATCTTAATACAAAATATATTTAATCAGTAATTAAAAACCGTAAGCATCTGTTACATCTTTATTTAAATAAAAACTTGATCCTTATTCAAGTAGTAAAATTCTATTTGAAAAAGGATATTTGAATATATAATGCTAAAGTTTTTAAAAAAATTTTAAAACTTTAAAAAAAAACATCGTCAAGTGGTTACTAGAAAAATAAAGAATATAATCATTAGTAGAGAAACATAGTACAGTATGTTAAGTTAGTCATCCTTTGATAAATAGTACGTAGTTCTACAAAACATAGTTTATTAGAGAACGTTTTAAAAGTTGAGGTTTCAATAAAAATCTTTTTTGTGGCTTCTGTAATTTAATATATATACATATATATATATTATTCTAAAAAAGAAAATGTTTTTTTTCGTATGTACTGTATGTGCATGTCCAATGATAGTGAGGGATATAAAAAAGAGTAAATACATGAATAAATTGGGAATCGTTTTCAAGAATCAAAATTTTCGTAAAAAATCTTTCGATTTTAATTCCCTAAAATTCATCAATTCTTTCGATTCTCGATTCCCATTAATCGTCCCATCACTGATAAAAACCTTCACTTTCATAAGCCTTCAATTCAAAGTGAAACGCTTTATCTACTGGCGACTGATTGAGATATGCTACTGCATGCAAAATGTAATCTTATAATACTGTAGATTAAAAAATAAAGTTTTATGTTTCTATAATGCATGTAAAAAACTATAGAAAGATGAGTAGAGAATCATTCTTAACTCTGCCATTGCTTTTATGAATATGATCAAAATCACTTTGGCCTGTAATATCATCAATTGATCGAGAAAATGTACACACAGCGGTAATTTCACTTCTAATCATCGAGGCAAATGACACATTACTGTGCAAAAGTGCAAATTTTTATTCTTCGTTTACGGTATATGCGCCGAGCTAAGCTGTACTGTAGATTTCTTCTACTGTTTTATCACAAAATTACGTTTTCTTTTTATAAAGATAAACTTCTCTTTTTTTTCCGAATTAGTTCGCTTTACCAACTTCTCTTTTTTTTCCAAATTAGTTAACTTTACCAAGTTGATTTTCATTAGTAATTGTCCTAGCTGTCGAAAATTAGCGCAATGCGGTCGTAAACAGCGAAATGCCAAAGTGATATTGGTCGAAATCGAATGAGTCTTTTGTACTTTTGCACAGCAATGTATATATTGCCTCTATGGTAAGAGATGAAATTAACCCTATGTGTGCATTTTCTCGATCAGTTGAAAATCATTTTTTAGTTTGAATTTATATTTTGGCTCTGATCTGTTAGAGAATAAAAATCGTGATTTTATTTAGCGCATCACTTTGCACTTGGTCAACACATTTTTTCCATTAATTTTTGCAACACTTAGATTTGTGCAGCTTGGGAATTGAATTAAAAATTTTCACGCAATGACCAAGTAAAAAAATTATTTCACTAGTTCATTGCTCCGCAAACGGTATGCGCAATGGCACATCAGTGTGTCGCAAAAAATCCCGCAGAAAAATGGCAATGTAATCCCCTATATGAAATCGATAAGAATATTTTCAGCGCCCGATAAGCAAGAAATGCCGCAGAAAAACGGCAATGCAATCCCCTATTTGAAATCGATAAGAATAGTTTTCAGCGCCCGATAAGCTAAAGTTTCGAACGCTTTTCTTTGCCTGAAGGGCTATTTACCGGATGAAAAAGACTAAAAATTTTGATTTTAACCTGTGCAAATAAAGCAAAAACTTTTTTTTTATTTTTTGAGCGCTGCTTATGATAATTCAAACCTCTGCGAAGAAAGTGAAAACTTTTTTTGTCATTGGTAGACTTCTAGATTAAAAATCTAGAGAAGACCAAAAACGTTTTTGCCATAAGCAGCGTTCCAATTTTATTGATGACTAAACAAAAAGGTCTTCACCCCGCTATAGATGTGCCGAGAATTTTGAAAATGTTCCTATGTGTAGCGCCAGCGCGGAAAAGTGAGCAAGCACTGCACTAACTAAGCGATGAAACGTCGCATTATGTCGAACCGAATTATTAAAAAATAAGACTCAGAAAAAATTAATTATTAGTTTGTTTTTTAAAAAATCTGATAGATTTTTAGAAAGAAAATTGAGATTTTTTTGGTTGAAAAAAATTGATTTTTACTTTATTTTGCGTAACCGATACATGGTTATCAAGATGACTTTCAATAATTTAAAAAAATATATTATTAAAAATTTCAATTTTTACATTGAGAGAAAACTTGTTTTATAAAGTAAATTAACATAATGGTTTTTGTTCTTTCGGAGTAAAGTTATTGATTTATTTCATTTTTTCCGAAAGATGATGATGTTTCTCTTTATTTTTTGCTAAACTTAGTTAAAGACAATAAATTCTTTGCTATGACGCAATCATAAATAATAATTACCAAAAGCTTAATCGTCTTAATATTTCTAACCAATTTGACTGCAAAATCAAATTAACCGTCTAAGGCAAAATTACTTACATTGTTTTCACCAGGAAAACACTTGGGTACGTTCCCGGCCGCATTGTTTTCACAAGCTTGCAATTGCTTGCACTGGCGATCAACCTTTTTAGACGGACTCCGTTTGGTTCGGCCTCCGTGTTCCCTGGTTTCAATCTTGGTTTGACAAGCTCCTGGCTAATAAAATATTCTGATATAAAAATAATCAAAATCATCAACTTTCATCAGCTCTCGCTTGGATTGCGCAATTTCTAAAATACGTTGTTTAGAATATTGGTTTAATCCTCAAAACGCATAGAAAGTATAACTTCATTGACAAAGTCATCATAGTATCCATTAAGCTAATAATAGCAAAACCAATTAATTTTCTATTAATCTTTAAGGTTTAAGATTCAAACATAGACCTCCTCAACAAGATCAAGTATATTACTTTCGTTTATATTCAACAATCAAGTTAATCATCGCCAAACTAATTCGTTGTAAAAACTTTTTTAATTAACAATAAAACTAACAAAATCAACTTGTTACCGTTTGTCCGAAATCGCAAACAATTTCCGAGACGTTGTCTCCTGTGCCATTGAAGCAAGTAAGAACAACTGAAAAAACGCTTGTTTAACCCTTAGTACGTATACTAAGCTCAAGTTCGAAAATATTTAACCAAATTGGGTGCTTAGAGGACCCAATTTTTTAAAATTATTAACTTTTTGATGAAATAAAATAGTCAAAGTAGCTTTTAGAAGGAATAGAACAATAATTTAGACTATAATTTTTATTGGAAACTGAAAAATAAATTTTATTGCTTCAATAAAAATGAAACTTTGATCTGGGGTCCTTCAAGGACCCCACTTGGTATACAAAGGGTTAAAATAGCAACACTAAAACACGAAAAAAACGAGTAAGTAAAATGTGTCTTACAAGCACTTCCTTCTATTGCAGCAACAGTAGTTTCCTCGCCGGGGGTCGGTTCCTGAGATTGAGTGAAAGCAACAAAAGCAAATAGAAGACCAAACATCAAAACTTTCATTTTTCAATTGATTGCTGAAGCAAATAAGGTAAATTAAAGACTATAGAAAAATAACTGCTAACTTGTCTTAATGCATTTTTTGCAATTAAACCAAGTTTTTTAACTTTTACAATTATTAAACGTTGTTTTTTCTAATGTTAGTATAAAAGCGTTTCGCTCGATCAAAATTATATAAAAAACTTCGAAAAGAAATGTTATATGTATTATTTTTGTTCGCAATATACAGATGAATTAACAAAAAATGTAAAAATATTGATTAAATATTTGTTAATTTAAAATAGCTGCACGGCAAATTTTCTCATTCTTGATTTAAAACTCAAAATAAAACTTGCGTCCAATTTCCAACACACTACTAAAGTATTAAAACATTTTTTGCTCTATCAATTTTTCTTTTTACAGAAAGATAACCGACCGAATTATTGCAACTGCTACAGGGCAGAACAACTTTTTTTCTACCAGACTCGGCCAAGGCCAGGTAAACGATTCGGGAGATCGAGCAAATATTTTTCACTTTAAATAAAACGTCAAATTGTGCTTTTCTTTCAAAAACGAAATAAACATATACTGAAAAATTCTTTATCTTTTTTTTGAACGAGTAAACACGGTTTGGTTTTTAATTTATTACTTTAGTTTTATCAATAATTTATAACTTTAATTTAATTTAATACTTAATACCTTTTTGTTTAATTTTTTGAATTTAAAGAGTAAAAATTGATTTTGTCCATAAAAAAGAACAATGTTTATTTCAGAAACATTGTTATAAGACAGGGATGGCGAACCACTGACCCGCGGGTCACGTTGTGACCCACCTGATGTTCTGAAATTCTGGCATTTTTGTTGTTCTGAAATTTCTGGCATTTGACAGGCCTTCTGTCTGTTATGGTAGAAGTGGAAGACAGATTTGCTGTGAAGACCCCATTTTTCTCGTTTTTTTATCAAATTTTAGAGATCACTATGATTTTGGTACAAAAAGTGGGAATTCCGAGACTGATTTCAGGTGAAGACCTTTTTTTTTAGAGATCACTATGATTTTGGTACAAAAACTGGGAATTCCGAGACTGATTTCAGGTGAAGACCTTTTTTTTTAGAGATCACTATGATTTTGGTACATGATTTCAGGTGAAGACTTTTTTTAGCCAATGACCCACTTAATGTAAGTTTTGAAAAACTGTCATTTTTTTACCCGCCCTATAAAAAAGGTACGCCAACCCTGCTATAAGACATTAGTCTAATTTTTGGCTCTGAGCCAGAACCTTTAAAATCTTGTGTTTCGATTTTGAAAAAGTTTCAAAGTTAAGATATTCAAATTTGGCACACCAATAGACAATCAATTTCTTTTACTGCAAATAGCCTCGAATAATTTTGCTCAGCAAAAATAATAATTTTCAGCTTTACAAAAACACTTCTCGACCGATTGGTTTTCTACTGAACGGTGAACAATTATTAATAGAGTGAATTCAGGTTATGCAACGAGCAATTTCCTAGTGACGAGCGGGAAAATCACCTACACAATAAAGGCGGTATTGATCTCGATTTTACGATCAACCAACAGTTATTCTGGGAGGAGCCATTTTTCACAGAACCAAAACAAAACACAGCGTGAAAACAAAAACTTTGCATTACACTTTACAAAATCAAGGCAAATGCATGCACTAAAAACGTTTTGCAGAGATGAGTTTGCTACAATCTGTTTCGATTTTAAGATTTTTAAAGTTGATTGATGCCATATTTTGCCCAGGTTTTTATACAATGATTTTCAACCTGAGAGTCCTTTAGCTATTTCCTGCGGGTCGCGGGAGCGTTTGATAGACAGAATTTTTGATTTAAAGTGAAGCCTTTTTTGGAGATTACCAGGTTTTTCGAAACAAAAAAATAGAAATCAAAGACAACTAGAGATCACCAGGCTTTTGCGACCAAAATTGAGAAATCATTGACAGATTCCAAGTGAGGACCTTTCTTTTACTATTAACTTCAAAAATATGGTGACTCTAGCATTAGATAGCCAGCAAACTTCTAAATTAAAACTTGTTCACCGAAGGGAGTGGTTAAATTACCTTGGGTTGCAAATTGGGTCGCGGTATGAGAAAAAGGTTCAAAACCACTGTTTTTATAAGTTAATTTTTATACTTAAATTAAAGACTTAATAAATTCAAATAACTGCTACACTGGTTTTGGTGACTGAAAAATGTTAGGTTTAAATTGTACAATTTTTACAAAAAAAGAAAAAAATTAACGAGTTTTCTACAAAAATATTGATCTTGCAACTAAGCGCATATAGTTGCCAATTAAACAAAAAAAATATTAGATTTAATGAAATAGTTTATTCGCTATTTAATATTTTTGAAACAATAAAAAGCAAACTAAACTTCTGATATTATAACGATTTATCAAACATATAGTCTCAAAGTGAGCTTAACATTTTTCTCATCTTTTTATGTGCAAACTTGTCAATGCTTCATGGCAATTGACAACTGCCAAAGTTTTATTTGGAACTATTATACTGTGCTTGATGAAAAAACAAAATAAATATATGTACATTCTGGAAAAACCAGTTTGAATATTTGCCCTTTGGGACAAAATTACCTGAGGAAAAAGATCAATAATACGGGTTGAAGGACTTATGACAAAGTTTTGTTTTTTTGAGTTACAGTGTCTTATTTAAAAGATCTAGTTGCACTTAAGAAGAGTCTGGTTGCATCGATAGCCCAAAGGCAGAACGACCAATTTCGTTTTTACCGTTTTGTTTCTATTAATACTGTAATAGGGATAAGAAGAGAGGCAAAATATGCCGTTTTGAAACATTGAGGTTGGATAAAATTGTAGCTGTAGTGAGTTTTTCATAAAATCGTTAAGCCAATTTTAACTTTTTTTGTAACCTAATACTTCTGGTGTAGAGCTATAGCAATATTCTGATACAAGACCAAGAGACATAATTTGATGTAGCCTAGGTCTAAATGATCAGCAAAACACAACTTCCAAAAACCTGGGTGTCACAATGTAAGACTTAGCTAAGTAGATTTATATCACTGTAACATTGTAACATTCCTCTTTTTAAAGGGTCTTTTTGTGTTTTTCTCTTTACATAAAAAAATTCTGATTTCTGATTGATTTGTAGATGGAGCAAACAATTTGCTTATCGGTCGCGTCTGGGCTAAGTTTAGCACTAAAATTAATTCTGACGGTCAAGATGACCGTTTACCCTGCAAAACAAATTTGCCGCTTTTAACATTTTATCATCTAAACCAGGGATGTCCATTGTCCAACCAGCGGCCCATTTAAGGTTTTCATCCGGTCCACTGCCTTCTCCAATTTTTTAGTTATGTTTTCAAATCTGAAACGCAGCGCTTTTCAAACTGTGTTTCATAAGCAAGCTTCGTGTCGTTCCACGAGCTTGCTTAGAATATTTTTGCAACGAAAATCGACAAATCAGAGTCTGATTTAAAGTGAAGACCTTTTTTTCTTTTTTTTAGAGAGCACTACTTTTCTGAGACAAAAATTGAAAAAGTGAGTCCGATTTAAAGTGAAGACCTTATTTTTTCAAAGAACGCTACATATTCCAGATGATAATCGACAAATCTGAGTCTAATTTAACGTGAAGACCTTTTTGCGGCCTGCCGACTTTAGCAAAATTTAGAATTTGGTCTATTATAAAACCAGGTTGGACATTCCTGATCTAAACCTTTAATTTGCATAAAACCAGACCAATGGTTTCCAACCTTGGTCGGTTCTGGATAACTTGACCGAAACTTCTGGATCCCTTTAATAAAACCAATTAATAGTTTTTCTTGCATGTGGTCTCTACTGGAAAATGAAATCAAATTTGAAATATTATTGAAGAGCATATGGAATACGGCACGGAAAAAATTAGTAATTGTGCTTGCAATAAAATAATACCAGTTTGAGCAGAGTTTATTGTACAATAAATAAGGTGGAAAGAAAGATTGCAAAACCAGCTTATCTCAAACTAAGGCGTTGCAATTTTCCGTTCGAACGAACAATACAGCCTTAATTGCACTCAATGTGCTGCATCTGTAGATTGAGCGAAAGTTAACAGGACTTGCTTTATATACCGTATAAACTGAAAAGTACAGTTAGAAAAAACAAAAAATGGCTGACAAACAGTAGCTGTTGATGTGTCAATTAGTAATTTGTGGCATTGTACGAGTAATTTGTGATGTATGTTGTCTCACTTTGCAAGATTATAACAGCTGACTAGCCTTATCACAATTGCAACTCTTCTTCTTAGTTTGGGGGAGATGGATGAGGTGGATGTTCCACTAAATGGTCAGATAAGTTTCCATCAGCCAGGTCGCCAGATTCTTGTCGACATCTAAGAAAGCACGGGCTCCATTTGGATGGTGATAATCGGCAGTGGTGGGCAGTACGTACTAAAGTACCGCGGTACTTTTTTAGTACTGTTACCGGTACCGTCGGTACTTGATACCGAATCGGTACAGCGGTACTTTTTTTATTAAATTCCGTGGTACTTGCGCTTTTTTTTAGCTTTAAGAGCGGATTCAATAACTGCAAACTAGCATCAGTATCATGCAGCATTGCAGCTGCTTCAAAAACAATGATTCCATTGCTTAATTCTAGGGCAGGGGTCGGCAACCTTTTGCACGTAAAGAGCAATTTTAAACAATATTACAAAAAGTAAAAAGCACTGTGAGCCGCAAAACTATTTTCACAATCAAAGGAAAACAACACTGTGCATTACTTATACTGTATTTTTGATTTTAATAAAAAAAATGTCATGAATTGCATTTACAAAAGTAGTTCATGCAATCAGACTTAATGTGATTTTTGCTCTTGCATCTCAGCGCAAAGCATCTGCACATTAGGGCTGTAGGATGACACCTTCACCTTCACACAGGATTGTAAGCTGTCATCTGTGAGACGTGTGCGATATATTTCATATTCGAGAAAAGTTGCTCACATACGTATGTGGATCCAAAGATCGACAGGATTCCGAGTGCATACTTTTCATGTTATCGTACGTATCGGGGAGAGCATTCCATGTTTCGAAAATCAATTGGTCCGGTTTTGAGAGTTTTTCAATTTTACTCCAATTGTGACCCTGAGCAAAATCGGCCTTCTAACGGGCTACATCTTCAAGGTCAGCTGCCAGGCGTTTAAACTTGGATATCCATATGTCTTTGTCCGCTATGTCGGCCAATTCAATTTCAAAATCAGGTTGACTCACGCCTGCCAATGCAATCATATTTAGTTCCGATGGATCGATGCTGAAGGGAGAAACAGGAAAGGATAAAGTTTTCTTTTCTTTTCTAAACTCACAGAAGCGTCTCCCAAATGAGCTTTGCATTGCTATGA
The DNA here is from genome assembly GCA_963680785.1 of Diplosoma virens. NCBI lineage: Eukaryota > Metazoa > Chordata > Ascidiacea > Aplousobranchia > Didemnidae > Diplosoma > Diplosoma virens. The sequence goes on from OY796885.1 coordinate 19,560,632, forward strand.
TTGCGGATTACAAATATTCCAAATTTATTGTAATTTCACTGTGAGCTTGTTTAAACTCTCTCAAACAAGGGAAGTGAGAAAATGTACCTCTCTGTAAATCTCTGGCATAAACCGTGAACTTTCGTTCGAATGCCAAAACATCTTTCAGCATATGCAGGGCTGTGCGTCCTCTCCCTTGAAGAGCTGTATTGAGCGTGTTCAGGTGCGCCGTCATGTCTACTATAAAGTGTAGCTTTTCCAGCCATTCCGCCTGTTCCAGTTGAGGATCAAATTTGCCAAAGCACACATTTTGTAGATAAAATCGTAATAAGTTTTGTAAGTAACTGATTAAGGTTGCGGAAGAAAGATGATGGAAATGGAGTTACCAGGAAAAAGGAAAAGAGGGAGACCAAAGAGAAGATTTTTAGATGTGGTAAAAGAAGATATGGAGGAAGTTGGTGTGAAGGAGATGGACATTGAAGACAGAAAGATGTGGAGAATGATGATACGCTGTGGCCACCCCTGACTAATGGGAAAGGCCGAAAGGAGAAGAAGAAGAATTGTATAATCGGTACACTAAACACTCACTTAATTTAAATTATTTATTCTGTTCTTATAAGTAATTATAATTATTCGTTTTCTCGCATTTAATCATGCGTACTTGGGAAGTTGCTTAAGAGCATGTGACCTCTAAACAGCCTAGTACAGAAACTTCATATTATTATTGGCCACATTTATATTAGGCAGTCACAAATTGATGGAAAGGTATAAATGTGATTTTTTTGGGAATGAATTTATTAATTTTTGTCCCTTAAAAAATGATCTCTAAAAAAAGTCTACACTTTATATTTGGCTCATTTTTTAATCTTTATCCAAAAAAAGAAGGGATCTCTAAAAAAAGGTCTCACCAGTAGTCATTGACACATAATTCTATTACTTTTTAAATTGTCATGGAATTCGCATGTGGCCCCCTATGGGTTCTTTGTGCGGCTTCCATGATAATTGCTGCCCCAATGACAATAGAATTGTGTGTTAATGACTACTGCTAATAATTTAGAGAACACTACTTTTACAGACAAAAGTCAGAAATTCGAGTCATAGCCAAACTGAAGACCTTTTTTTTAGATATCACTTCTTTTTGGCCACCAAAATAAAATTAATCTAGACAGATTCAAAAGTGATGCAATTTTTTATGTGTTTTAACTTATGTGGCCTCCTTTCTTCAAAATTATAAAATATGGCTTTCAATAACAAAAAGGTTACCTCTTCTAGCATTTCGCTTTTCTCTCGAGCGTTTGAGAATTGCTGAATGATTTTTTCCGTTAATGCGAAACTTTGAAGAATGTAATCCGTTTGCTGTCGTGACTTTGTGATTGGTTGTTTTGCGGCAGCGTAAAGTCTTGACCGATGGTTAACTTAATTTATCCTTTAATTGGTTAATTGCAAACCACAATCTTGTATTAATTGAAATGTAACTTAATCTTATAAATAGTTTGCATTTTGTTTTCAAAATATTTCAGTTGAAATTCCAGTAAGAAGTGGTTGAAATTGTTATGCGCCTGTTTGACCGTAGTTGTTCTATAGATAGATAGAATTGTTAAGCTTTTGTGGCGGACGAATTATTAAGTTTAACATTAGCCATCGTAGTGCTAATTCATTATTATAGTTTACCGGTACGAAGTTATTGAATTGGTTATTTGCAGTTGTTGGCGTTGTGAATTGTTTTGAAGTTTGGTAAGGCTTGGGAGCCAAGTTTTACGTGAATCGATCATGTTTAGTGAATTTTGTAAATAATACATTTTTTATAGTTAGAAACCGTGGTTTCGTTCTATCTTTGTAGAGAAGCATCAGCGTACTAGCCGAAAAAAAATTTAGGGAAGTAATTTTACCAATATTTGTGCCAAATTTGTTTTCCCAAATTTTTTGACGTTTGCCCAAATTGTGATTTTCTAGAACATAATGGATATGAGAAAAAATTTTGTTTAGAATTTAGGGTTAAGACCAAAAAAAAGCCTTCACTTTGAATCTGTCTCATTTTTGTCAATTTTTGTTTGAAAACTAAGTGATCTCTAAAAAAACGTCTTCACCTAATTTCGTAAACTTGTTTCTGCAATTAGTGTTTATTTTCGATGCACAAAAAATTTTTTTGCCCATGCAATTCCATTTCACTGACCTAAAATTCCTAATTTTGCCCCAATTTTTTATCGCTGCCCAAAAAAATTATGATTTTACCCTAATTTTTAAAACTTGGGCGGGAGGCAATTGCCCTCTTCCCCCCCGGAAGGCACGGCAATGCAGAGAAGTTTCCAGCGAATCAATCGTACTTAGCCAGAACCTACTGTTTAAAGAACTTCAGTCTCGCGGTAAACTATTTCTAGAGCCGAATGAAATAAACACAGCTTCATTTCAGCGCAGGTATTTGTGTTACCTAGTTCAACTGGTCCTTTTGGATTTCCGAGTAAAGTTGAGACAATTATTATTTATAAACCAGCTTCTAAGGATGAACTAAATCTGTTCTTCTTGTTTGTCTTACTCTGCCAAAATAAAAAATAAAAAAAGATACAAAATGTACGGCGTCTCTTCGTCAGTTAATTACTTACTTTTATTTTTTGAAATTAACCATTAACCTACTTTCTTTCAACAATAATCATTTTTAAATTTTTTCTTTTTTCCTTTTTATTGTTAACTATTTTAGCAGTTTAGCCTAATAGCAAAAATTTTCAACAAATTTATTAAGTGTTCGCTAAGTTGAAAACAAAAATAAAACAGCAAAGTTTAAGCTGATCGCCTGCTTGCTTTACTTGCTGACAAACTTGCGACAAATTTAAACAAATTTTTTTGCACACATTTTGTAGATAAAATCGTAATAAGTTTTGTAAGTAACTGATTAAGGTTGCGGAGTTGTAGCCATGGGAAGACTTGTCATATTGTTGCAGTTGTTGGTAGTGCAGCAGAAAAAGCATATTCTTACCTAAAAAGTTTTATAGTAGATTTTAAAGAAACATAATTTTATTATATGATTCCAATATCGATTTTAATTTAAATTATTTGGAAAAATACTATAGAGTTGTTGATATAACAGGCTCGAGTTATGTAAAAACCGATATTGGCTTGGTATGCTTAAGTTTTATATACCATATAAAAGAACATGTTCAAGTTTTTGGTGTAGATTATGCTTACTGTTTTCAGTAAAACAGCAGGTTTGTAGCTATAATAGTTTTTTTACTAAGGAAAATCCAAATAAAAATTTTTGTTTCTTATATAAAAACAATAATTGTAATAATTTCTACTGTAATTGAGAGCACAATGCGTAAAATGTATTCGTCGCATGAAAAAGCATCCACTTCGAGGTCAGACACAAACAGGACTGGGACCGAATGTTTAGCCGAATCTTTTACTACTCTAGAGTGCTGCATTGGTCCCGTTTAAAAGATGTCAGCGATGGTGTTGAGCCATCATTGGGTTTCGTCATTAAAAATTGTCAGACCTCGCGCTTTTTGTAGTGCCGATGTATGGGACAAACCACTAGGACAAAATCTGCGGCTTGTTCATTGACTAGGAATAAAAACTCGTGATGGGACGATGACAATTTTTTTCGGTTAAGATTCTGATTCTTGTTAGTTAAAATTTACTTTTACAAGACTAGCAAAATGTTTTGTGTAATCAGTTGGATAATTGATATACAGTGACTCTACTTTAATTGTCTTAAATTGTTTGCCACTAGCCATGGTAAATTAAAGATTATTAAAAAAAGTGAATCGATTTTCCTTGCAGAGTTCTCAATGAAAGAATCAGAGCAATATCTTAATACAAAATATATTTAATCAGTAATTAAAAACCGTAAGATCTTTATTTAAATAGAAACTTTTTTTTTTTTTTTTTTTTTAAATAAAAAGAAAAAAAAATAGAAACTTAATCCTTATTCAAGTAGTAAAATTCTATTTGAAAAAGGATATTTGAATATATAATACTAAAGTTTTTTAAAAAAGTTTTAAAACTTTTTAAAAAAACCATCGTTAAGTGGTTACTAGAGAAATAAAGAATATAATCATTAGTAGACAAACATAGTACAGTATGTTAAGTTAGTCATCCTTTGATAAATAGTACGTAGTTCTACAAAACATAGTTTATCAGAGAACGTTTTAAAAGTTTAAATCATTCCTAAAACTAGAAATATTATCAATCTTTATGCTCAGAAACATACAGTTTGTTAAATTAATCAAGAAAATAATGCAATTCTTGTGATGTCATAAAAGAAAAAAATAACTCAAAATATAGTAAATGCAAGTACAGAAGACATGCACTTATATTAAGTGGACCTTACTTCCCTTCTCAGATGATTGCAACAGATTCATTCTATTGGATGAAATAGACTGTTGTGGTTTTATTTGAATAAATGACCACCTGACGATTCAATAGGATGAAACAGACTTTTGTGCTTTTAACTAATAAAGTGTAGTGTTTTTTTCGTATGTACTGTATTTTTTCGTGTGTACTGTATGTGCATGTAGAAAATGTTTTTTTCGTATGTACTGTATGTGCATGTCCAATGATAGTAAGGGATATAAAAAAGAGTAAATACATGAATAAATTGGGAATCGTTTTCAAGAATCAAAATTTTCGTAAAAAATCTTTCGATTTTAATTCCCTAAAATTCATCAATTCTTTCGATTCTCGATTCCCATTAATCGTCCCATCACTGATAAAAACTTTCACTTTCACAAGCCTTCAATTCAAAGTGAAACGCTTTATCTACTGGCGACTGATTGAGATATGCTACTGCATGCAGAATGTAATCTTATAATACTGTAGATTAAAAAATAAAGTTTTATGTTTCTATAATGCATGTAAAAAACTATAGAAAGATGGGTAGAGAATCACTCTTAACTCTGCCATTGCTTTAATGAATATGATCAAAATCACTTTGGCCTGTAATATCATCAATTGATCGAGAAAATGTACACACAGCGGTAATTTCACTTCTAACCATCGAGGCAAATGACACATTACTGTGCAAAAGTACAAATTTTTATTCTTCGTTTACGGTATATGCGCCGAGCTAAGCTATACTGTAGGTTTCTTCTACTGTTTTTTTTACCTTTAGGTTTCTTCTACTGTTTTATCACAAAATTACGTTTTCTTTTTATAAAGATAAACTTCTCTTTTTTTTTCGAATTAGTTAGCTTGATTATTTTTTACATTTTACCAAGTCGATTTTCATCAGTAGTTGTCCTAGCTGTCGAAAATTAGCGCAATGCGGTCGTAAACAGCGAAATGCCAAAGTGATATTGGTCGAAATCGAATGAGTCTTTTGTACTTTTGCACAGTAATGTATCATTTGCCTCTATGGTAAGAAATGAAATTAACCCTATGTGTGCATTTTCTCGATCAGTTGAAAATCATTTTTTAGTTTGAATTTATATTTTGGCTCTGATCCGTTAGAGAATAAAAATCTTGATTTTATTTAGCGCATCACTTTGCACTTGGTCAACACATTTTTTCCATTAATTTTTGCAACACTTAGATTTGTGCAGCTTGGGAATTGAATTAAAAATTTTCACGCATAGATCAGGTAGAAAAATTATTTCACTAGTTCATTGCTTCGCAAACGGTATGCGCAATGGCACATCAGTGTGTCGCAAAAAATGCCGCAGAAAAACGGCAATGCAATCCCCTATATGAAATCGATAAGAATAGTTTTCAGCGCCCGATAAGCTAAAGTTTCGAACGCTTTTCTTTGCCTGAAGGGCTATTTACCGGATGAAAAAGACTAAAAATTTTGATTTTAACCTGTGCAAATAAAGCAAAAACTTTTTTTTTATTTTTTGAGCTCTGCTTATGATAATTCAAACCTCTGCGAAGAAAGTGAAAACTTTTTTTGTCATTGGTAGACTTCTAGATTAAAAATCTAGAGAAGATCGAAAACGTTTCTGCCATAAGCAGCGTTCCAGTTTTATTGATGACTAAACAAAAAGGTCTTCACCCCGCTATAGATGTGCCGAGAATTTTGAAAATGTTCCTATGTGTAGCGCCAGCGCGGAAAAGTGAGCAAGCACTGCACTAACTAAGCGATGGAACGTCGCATTATGTCGAACCGAATTATTAAAAAATAAGACTCAGAAAAAATTAATTATTAGTTTATTTTTTAAAAAAATCTGATAGATCTTAGAAAGAAAATTGAGATTTTTTTGTTGAAAAAAATTGATTTTTACTTTATTTTGCTTAACCGGTTATCAAGATGACTTTCAATAATTTAAAAAAATATATTATTAAAAATTTCAATTTTTACATTGAGAGAAAACTTGTTTTATAAAGTAAATTAACATAATGGTTTTTGTTCTTTCGGAGTAAAGTTATTGATTTATTTCATTTTCTCCGAAAGATGATGATGTTTCTCTTTATTTTTTCAAAACATAGTTAAAGACAATAAATTCTTTGCTATGACGCAATCATAAATAATAATTACCAAAAGCTTAATCGTCTTAATATTTCTAACCAATTTGACTGCAAAATCAACTTAACCGTCAAAGGCAAAACCACTTACATTGTTTTCACCAGGAAAACACTTGGGTACGTTCCCGGCCGCATTGTTTTCACAAGCTTGCAATTGCTTGCACTGGCGATCAACCTTTCTAGACGGACTCCGTTTGGTTCGGCCTCCGTGTTCCCTGGTTTCAATCTTGGTTTGACAAGCTCCTGGCTAATAAAATATTCTGATATAAAAATAATCAAAATCATCAACTTTCATCAGCTCTCGCTTGGATTGCGCAATTTCTAAAATACGTTGTTTAGAATATTGGTTTAATCCTCAAAACGCATAGAAAGTATAACTTCATTGACAAAGTCATCATAGTATCCATTAAGCTAATAATAGCAAAACCAATTAATTTTCTATTAATCTTTAAGGTTTAAGATTCAAACATAGACCTCCTCAACACGATCAGGTATATTACTTTCGTTTACATTCAAGAATCAAATTAATCATCGCCAAACTAATTCGTTGTAAAAACTTTTTTAATTAACAATAAAACTAACAAAATCAACTTGTTACCGTTTGTCCGAAATCGCAAACAATTTCCGAGACGTTGTCTCCTGTGCCATTGAAGCAAGTAAGAACAACTGAAAAAACGCTTGTTTAACCCTTAATATACCAAGCTCAAGTTCGAAAATATTTAACCAAATTGGGTGCTTAGAGGACCCAATTTTTTTTTAATTATTAACTTTTTTATAAAGTAAAATAGTCAAAGTAGCTTTTAGAGGGAATAGAACAATAATTTAGACTATAATTTTTATTGGAAACTGAAAAATAAATTTTATTGCTTCAATAAAAATGACACACTCCTTGAAGGACCCCACTTGATATACTAAGGCAGTGGTCGGCAACCTTTTTTTATGAGGGCCCAAATTCTATCTATAAAAATTATTGAAGGCCCAGCAGTACACTTGAAACATACAGTGGCAGTGGCGTACGCAGAAAGTTTCCGTGATTTCGTCTCCGACTTCGCCACTTCCTCCCAAAATAATGGTGATCTCTAAAAAAAAAAAAGGTCTTCACTTCCATTTCGTCTCGAATTTCTCTCTTTTTTTTCCCAAAATCTTTTTTTCACTTCACTACGCATTTAAAACTACCATGCACGTACGGCTAGCATGCGGCCCACAAAGACTTTATAAAACCAAATAGCCCGCGGGCCATAGGTTGCCGACCACTGCTCTAACGTTACAAAAATGTTTCAAAGCATTTAATCTGGAAAAGTACGCGGCCCGGCAACGAACTCCTCACGGACCGGCACTGGGCCGCGGCCCGGTGGTTGCCGACCACTGTACTAATGGTTAAAAAGCAACACTAAAACACGAAAAAAACGAGTAAGTAAAATGTGCCTTACAAGCACTTCCTTCTATTGCAGCAACAGTAGTTTCCTCGCCGGGGGTCGGTTCCTGAGATTGAGTGAAAGCAACAAAAGCAAATAGAAGACCAAAAATCAAAACTTTCATTTTTCAATTGATTGCTGAAGCAAATAAGGTAAATTAAAGACTATAGAAAAATAACTGCTAACTTGTCTTAATGCTTTTTTTGCAATTAAACCAAGTTTTTTAACTTTTACAATTATTAAACGTTGTTTTTTCTAATGTTAGTATAAAAGCGTTTTGCTCAATCAAAATTATAAAACTTCGAAAAGAAATTTTATATACTTTGCAATATAAAATATACAGATGAATTAACAAAAAATGTAAAAATATTCACTAAATATTTGTTAATTTAAAATAGCTGCACAGCAAATTTTCTCATTCTTAATTTAAAACTCAAAATAAAACTTGCGTCCAATTTCCAACACACTATTAAAGTATTAAAACATTTTTTGCTCTATCACTTTTTCTTTTTACAGAAAGATAACCGACCGAATTATTGCAACTGCTACAGGGCAGAACAACTTTTTTTCTACCAGACTCGGCCAAGGCCAGGTAAACGATTGGGGAGATCAAGCAAATATTTTTCACTTTAAATAAAACGTCAAATTGTGCTTTTCTTTCAAAAACAAAATAAATATGTGCTAAAAAAGTCTTTATCTTTTTTTTGAACGAGTAAACACGGTTTGGTTTTTAATTTATACTTAATACCTTTTTTGTTTAATTTTTTGAATTTAAAGAGCAAAAATTGATTTTGTCCATAAAAAAGAACAATGTTCATTTGAAAAATATTGCTATAAGACATTAGTCTAATTTTTGGCTCTGAGCCAGAACCTTAAAATCTTGTGTTCGATTTTAAAAAGTTTCAAAGTTAAGATTTTCAATTGTGGTGAGCTCGTTTGGCACACCAATAAACAATCAATTTCTTTTACTGCAAATAGCCTCGAATAATTTTGCTCAGCAAAAACAACAATTTTCAGCTTCATAAAAACACTTCTCGACGGATTGGTTTTCTACTGAACGGTATACGATTATTAAGAGTGAATTCAGGTTATGCAACGAGCAATTTCCCAGCGACGAGCGGGAAAATCACCTACACGATACAGGCGGTATTGATCTCGATTTTACGATCAACCAACAGTTATTCTGGGAGGAGCCATTTTTCACAGAACCAAAACAAAACACAGCGTGAAAACAAAAATTTTGCATTACACTTTACAAAATCAAGGCAAATGCATGCACTAAAAAGGGTTTGCAGAAATGAGTTCGCTACAATCTGTTTCGATTTTAAGATTTTCAAAGCTAATTGATGCCATATTTTGCCCAGGTTTTTATACAATGATTTTCAACCTGAGAGTCCTTTGGCTATTTTCTGGGAGTCGCGGGGGCGTTTGATAAACAGGATCTTTGATTTAAAGCGAAGCCTTTATTTGAAGATCACCAGGTTTTTCGGATAAAAATCAAGAAATTAAAGACAAATTCAAGTGAAGGTCCTTTTTTTAGAGATCACCAGGCTTTTGCGATCAAAACTGAGAAATCACCGACAGATTCCAAGTGAAGACCTTTCTTTTACTATTAACTTTAAAAATATGGTGACTCTAGCATTAGATAGCCAGCAAACTTCTAAATTAAAACTTGTTCACCAAAGGGGTGGTGTTTTGGGTTCAAACAAAAAACACTTTCTGTTTTGAAGTAATCTAAAATTAAATTTCTAAATAATTGGACTTGCGACTGCGACCAATTCGCAACGGTATATTAACTCTATTTAGTGCACAATAGTTTGTCATTTATCTGAACTCCTTTCGCCCTTATTAACTTTCCTTCTAATTTAAGACACAATGACTTGAAACTTATCTATTCTTTTGTCGGCGTAGGTAAAGAATACGGACCCCCCTTGTAAAAATAATTTAAAATAACAAAAATAAAATAATTCCGAATAGGGTTAGGGTTAGGGTTAGGGTTAGGGTTAAAAATAAACCAAAAGAAAAGGATTTCTCAAAAAGCGATAGTAATCCAAATATGTTATTTTAAATTATTTTTACAAGGGGGGTCCGTATTCTTTACCTACGCCCTTTTGTCCTTATGAATTTCTCATCTTTTAACTTTTTTTTTATTTATTTCAAATTAATTAACAAAAAAAACCCTCAAAATATAAATAACGCTCGTCAGAGAAAAAACACTCATTCTTCATTTAAGTGGTAAAAGTAATTTTGGCCGAAGTGCAGCTAATTGTTTTTGAACTTTGAAATCGCGATCGTCTACTTAAGTTATTTGGCTCTCCACATTCCTAAACTTTTGTGAGTACCTTTTATTTGTTTTTTTGTATGAATTTTCGTAGTAACTGTTTTGGGTGATTTATTCGTATATATATATATTATCTATAGGATTACAAGTACAAAATAGGAGTATTTGTCAATCAAGTTTTTACGTGGAGAGAGAGATTCGCGATAAACAATCTAAATCCAAAACAGGTGGTTAAATTACCTTGGGTTGCAAATTCGGTCGCGGTATGAAAACGGTTGAAAGCCATTATTTTTATAAGTTAATTTTTATACGTAAATTAAAGACTTAATAAATTCAAATAACTGCTAGCCTGGTTTTGGTGAATGAAAAATGTTAGGTTTAAATTGTGAAATTTTCATAAAAAAAGAAAAAATTAACGAATTTTCTACAAAAATATTGATCTTGCAACTAAGCGCATATAGTTGCCAATTAAACAAAAAAATATTAGATTTAATGAAATGATTTATTCGCCATTTAATATTTTTGAAATAATGATAAGCAAACTAAATCTCTGATGCTATAACGATTTATCAAACATACAGTCTCAAAGTGAGCTTAACATTTTTTCTCATCTTTTTATCCGCAAACAACTCAATGCTTTATCGCAATTGACAACTGCCAAAGTTTTATTTGGAACTTTTATACAGTGCTAGATGAAAAAACAAAATAAATATATATAAATTCTGGAAAAACCAGTTCAAATATTTGCCCTTTGGGACGAAATTACTTGAGCAAAAAGACCAATAATATGGGTTGATAGGCTGATAACAAAGTTGTGTTTTTTTGAGTTAAAAGATCTAGTTGCACTTAAGAAGAGTCTGGTTGCATCGATAGCCCAAAGGCAGAACGACCAATTTCGTTTTTACCGTTTTGTTTCTATTAATACTGTAATAGGGATAAGAAGAGAGGCAAAATATGCCGTTTTGAAACATTTAGGTTGGATAAAATTGTAGGTGTAGTGAGTCTCATAAAATCGTTAAGCTAATTTTAACTTTTTTTATAACCAAATACTTCTGGTGTAGAGCTAATCTAAACCTTTAAATAATCTCTGACCAGTTATCTCTGATGCAATAAAGTCATCAAGCCGTCGACTAGGTTTTCTGGTGCGTTTCCGTATTGTTGTGGATGGAATGTCACATTTTTCTTAAAGTTTATTAATCTTTGTACAGTAGTGTTTAATCAGATTTGAGTTTCTCATGTCAGCTAAATATCCTCGTAATGATGAGATGAGTATCGTTACGCAAAATACATAGTAAACAGATTGACGAAGCAAATCAGCAGACATTGACCATGACATAATAAAGCACAGAATTATTACTTTTAAGAAAACAAAATTTTGAAAAGTCACGTGACACCGACACTTGGGTAAAGAGGTCAATGCCCCATACTCCACTGAGGTGTAAACAGGTTCGGTATGAAAAAACAATGAGCTTTACAAACATTGCCGGTTTATTCAATAGATCGTCACTTCAGCTTTCTTATGATTTTTTTCAATACTTTTGACTGTATTTTTTGCTGACACTTTTTTGATTGACATAATTGACAAACACATGAAGATTGCCAACCTAGCTGTTTTATGATTTACTATGTACATTGTGATCTGCGTGCTATGCGCTATCTTGTATTTTGTGTTTGTTTTGAGCCAGTAGAGTGGCTAGACTAACACATCATAGGCTAAACAAGCTCATTTAAACTGGGGGATCAACCCAAGGCCAAGCAAAAATCTGAGGGGGCCATGGCCCCCTCTGGCCCCTCCCTAGAATTGCCCCTGCTCCAAATGAGTTTTTTTGGAGAAGGAAAAAACAATGTCATAGTATAAAAAAATCAAAATCGTGGAGGGAGCACTAAAAATATTTTTTCGAAATGAAAGACGAGACTTAAATTCTCATGTGTTTAATAGGAGACAAATAATATTTTTAAAGTTGGCAAAATACATGTATTGTTAAAAATGTGTGATTAAAACTGACCCACTGAATTTTTTAAAATTCCCTTGAAGAGAGGCTAGTCTTTTCTTAAGAATTACTGACTTAAATTAACTCAAAACTTAGTCAATTCATTTCAAATTATTTCAAATTGTTGTTATTAGAATGTTTTAATGAACTAGCTCCTATACTACTTTCCATTATTAACAAATCCTTAAGTACTGGTATTTTTCCTTCAACATTAAAACAATCTTTTGTAAAACCAATTATTAAAAATTTTTATAGTGATCCTAATGAACTGCTTAATTATAGACCTATTTCTAATATCTCTTTCTTGTCAAAATTATTGGAAAAAGCAGTATTGGTGCAACTGAATAACTTCTTAGTGGACAATAAACTTTACTGTAACAGACAATCAGGATATCGTCAATTTCATAGCTGTGAAACATTAAACATATGCATGTTTAATAATATCTTTAAAGAAATTGATAATGGAAAAATTGTTTTGGTACTTTTGCTTGACATGTCAGCTGCATTCGATACAATCGATCATGAACTCCTGCTAAAAATTCTTAAAAATTCATATGGCATAGACAAACTTGTACTTAATTGGTTATCTTCATACTTAAATCATCGTTCCTTTTCGGTCAATATAAATGACAGTTTTTCAGACCCTGATTCTATGTTATATGGTGTTCCACAAGGATCCATACTTGGACCTATATTATTCATTTTATATCCAAAACATCTACAACATATTGCTCATAATTTTAATTTAAATATTCAATTGTATGCTGATGATACTCAATTATATATTAGCTTTAATCCAGATGATCAATATTTGTGTACAATGTTATGTAACAAAGTTGCTGAATGCATTAATGAAATGAAAGAATGGTTTTCTACAAATTACCTAAAACTAAATGAAGACAAAACAAAATTAGTGTTATTTTCAAAACCATCTGTTTTCAAGAAATTTAAACTAAGCCAAAACTGTTTCACAATTGCAACGAAAAAAGGAGAAATAAAGCAAAATGATTGGACAAGCATTAGTGAAGTAAAAAGCCTAGGTATTCGACTTGACCCTCAACTAACAATGCATAAGCATATCATGTATGTCAAACAATATTGTATTAGACAACTTAAATCCAGGAAACATATTGCAAATTTTTTAAATAAAGATGTTAAATTACTCCTTGTAAAACAAATAATATTTTCTAAAATTGATTATTGCAACTCGTTATTTGTTAATCTTCCAAAATCCTTACTGCGACATTTAGACTGTGTAATAAATAGTGCTTTACGTTTTGTATATAATGTACGTTACAGTCAACACATCACACCATATTACATAAAAGCTCACATATTGCCTTTAAAATTTAGAATAGATTACAAAATTTGCCTCACTGTGTTTAATTGTTTGAATGATATTGCTCCTCAATATTTACAAATGCTGTTATCGTGGAATGCACCACTGTCTCCAATAAATTGTAACATAAATGTCAATCCTAGAAAAACCAAAGATCCATATTTGTTAGTAATTCCATCTGATTTCGGAAAAAAAACCAGATACCACAGTAAATGTTTTAGTCAATATGCTCCCCGCTGTTGGAATAAACTTCCATATGATATTAGAAGTTGTAAATTAAAATCCGTTTTTAAAACTAAACTAAAAACTTTCTTTTTTGAACAATTTTTATCAGAATCATAAATAGCCTATTGTATTTAAATAAAGTAATATTTATTGAATGTTAGTATTACTGTAGCTTTAGTTTGTATATATTTATTTTTATGTTTTGTTTTCTTTCTTTTGTATATGTTTGTACATCTGGAGTTTTGATGTTTTGCATGTTTTCTGTCTTTATTTGTATCTGCCAAACCTGAACTAGTATTTATTTTATTGACACATATAATTCCACTACCGCTCTGATGCAACCACCTCTTTGAAGTAAATATTTGCCTGAGCGGGATAGAAAATTGTTTATTATTATTATTATTATTATTATTATAAATTATTTATATATTAGGCAATGCAGACACTAGAAATGACAATACAGTCTTTGATATCCACTACCACCCTCAGACAGAATAAGCATAAGAATACTTAGAAAGACTACAGTTGTCTAAAGATACAGCTGGATATTTAACATTTTCAAACTAAAAGTTAGGACTGTTGTCATCTACAATGGCAAATGTTTCATTCGTTTCAATTGTCTTCACATTGGAACTAAAACATTTTGCAATTAGTTTTTACAAGTTAAGATAAGAGTTAGTTCATAAATTATTGTTAGTTAGAAATGTATGTTATAAATATAAAAATGCTGCCGAAAATCGAGATTCAAAGTTCAAACACTGAATTATAAATATACAAAAATTAGATTGAAAGCTTAATGTTAAAAATTTTCTTAGCTTAGATACTAAATGATCTTAATTAATTTCAGAATAAAAAGTATAGCCAATATATTTTGAAACATTGTTTTATTAAGGACTTTTCAAAATTATAATTCATTCCATTATCCTCTGCGTAAAGCTCAGTTATACGTTTGTGCAAACATTGTTTCAAAATATATTGGATATAAAAACATTGTTTTAAAATATATTGGCTATACTGAGTGATGGCTTTAATAGGTTGCGAGCGGTGCGGTCGCACCGAGCCTCTTCTAAAAAGATCAAAAAGTGGCCGCCCCTACTCAAGAAATTGCTCTATTTTTTCATAGCAGCACCAGGACATCAATGGCATGTCAAAAAAAAGAAAAAAATTTTTGAAAAAAAGCATCCTCGGTTTAGAGAGCACCATGATTTTGGGAGGAAAATAGGGAAATCTGAGATGGATTTGAAGTGAAGACTTTTTTTTTATGATCACTTTGCTTTCATATACTAAAAATTGCTTCAGTTACCTTTTTTTTAGCACACTAAAAAGTAATCCCTCCTTACTTTTCTTGCACCGGGCACCCTTTTTTGTAAAGCTATCATTGGGTATACTTTTTATTCTAAATGATCTTACATTTCTAATAATTACTATAAATTTATCGCTTAGCAGTTGCACAATGCGTGTATTTCGACTTATTGCAAAAAAATTGATTTATCTTGTTTTAACAAATGTCGGCAGTAAGAAAAAGTTTTTTTCTGGTCTACGATGTCACAATTGCGGCATGCTTCAAATTTCTTTCATTTGAACAGATATTTTTACCAACAGAGAAAAAAGCGCCATATTGTTTCATTTTTGTTTCTTTTTTTATCTAAAGGGAGGCAATCTTGAAGTTGCCTCACTAGCCTGTATTAGCGATTTTGTTCACAAGAACTCTTGATAAAATGATTAAAGGGCTGAAAATACAACGCTTAAACGGTCAAAAATTAGGGTTAAAAAGCAAAACTAATTACACTGCTACAAATGCAAAATAATTTTTACTAATTTTTTTCAACTAATAGCAAGTTGCATCTACTTTGCAAAAACTATGATTTCAATATTTTATTTCTGCTTTATTTGATTTTACAGGTGAGGCACTGCCTTACTTGCCTCCCCTGACGACACGTCCCTGCGAAGCTATTAGTTTGTTTAGTTTTTAATACATCTAAAAATTCTTAATTACTTAAACACAAAGGTTCTGGTACAAATGTTGATTGAGGGGAGTTAAGTTAATGTACATATTTTTGTAAAGAGTTGAATACAGTATCATAACTCAAATTGTTTTTGTTTGACATTGTAAGCCTATTGTATTCGCAATACTGTTTTTAACTAAATATATGTTTTTATATACCTAGAACAGAATAGACATCAATCTGTTTGTGTTAATAAATGTATGTCCTTTCCTTTAAGTGCCACTAGGGAGAGAGAGAGACATTTCGTTTTTTCACCTTGCACACATTTGAAAAACAATTTTGGACAAATACAGAAAATTACAAGCTATTCACCGTGCAAAGGTCAGGAAGCATCGAAGAACCTTTAAGGTTATTGAATCAAGATGCTTCCTCATGAAAGTAACAGTCAATTATCACTGCCGACAAATAAGATATAAAAAACGAAATTAAACAAAGAAATAAACAATAATTTCACAGCGTATAATACTAAGAAAAAACATTAACTATTTTACAAAGAAAAGCAAAACACAAAACAAAAACATAGCAACGAGAAATAAGCGAGATCATACGCGAAAACACAAGAAACGATTTTTTATAAAATTAAACTTGCAAACTCAGTAAATGTTTTTTATAATTTTTTTTAATGAAACTCACTGCATACCCTTTTCAGGACACGTTGCCAACAAATCCAGAAGACCCACTATTCTTCAGCTGAACATCGAAGGCCTCGCTGCGAGCAAGATGAACGCTCTCATTATCTTAGTCTGCAGTCTGAGATACTCATCATCCTACTACAGGAGACCCATTAAACTGATGAAGAGAAGTTGGTACTTCCAAACTATCAACTAGCTGGGTCTTCTTTAAGCAGGAAGCATGGCCTTGTCACGTTTGTCCCCTACAAGACTAAGGTATATGCTTTTGGACCAATTTCCATCGACATCGGATGTTGTGTAGTTATGCGTAGACGTTGACGGCTATAAAATAGTCAACGTCTACAAACTTGCACCAACGCGACTCCGATCCCTCGATTCCCCAGCGTTTCCTCACCCCTGCCTTTATGCTGGCGATTTTAACTGTTTTACAGCAATCATGTTCTACTTATAAACCTTTATTAAATTTACGCTCGTAACATCAAGTACGTAGTTTTAGCTTATTCATTGAAATCTTTTTAGTGACCATAAACTTTTACAAAGATTTAAAAAAGTTTGAACCTATAAAAAAAAGAAAGTTATATTGAAAAGAGTTGCCAAGAAGAAGGTGCTTAGCAATTTTGAGTTTAATATAAAAATAAACTGAGCATTTTTGGTCGAAAATTAACCTTTTTGAAAAATGCAGAAATATTTTCTCGTTTAAGTTTTTGTTTCCAAAAATTTATTCAAAAATAAACGAAGCATTCCTGATCGGTTTTCGTCCATTTTTGGCTTGGCACATTGAGCTAAATTTCTATCTTGACTAGCTGTGCTATTGTTAAAATCATAAGAATAGAACTCGCACTGAAATTGAAAAAGTTAATTAACTGCATAGAAGTCTTTTTTGAAACCTGTTAATTAATTCTATTGTTTGCGTTCACTGCTTTATAGCTAGATCACGTGCAGCGATCTTAATGAAATCTGATTGGCTCACTTACACGTGGCGAGCACACTATAAATTGAGATGTTGGTAAATTTAATTCCTCTTTCAGTCGTTGGTGATCAAGTGGTTCGGTGGTTGAGTTTGTAGAGTGAGTTTGTAGATCGCAAGCGAAATTTGGGTAACTTTCGTTTTGCGATTGCATCGTTGGCTGCATCGTTGGGAGCACGTTGGCGGCACGTTGGTTGTATAGTTAACTGCATCGTTTAAGCAGTATTGTCGAGAAAATAATTGTGGTCGTTGGCTTGTGGAAGCCTGTTATACCTTCATATCGAAATCTCAACTTTAATAAATATTATATAGCCATAAGACGTGTGGGAAAGCCAGCGGTGTGATTAGGGAAGGCTCGGATAGCTTCCCTATAGTTTGAAGAATTTGGAGCTAAAGAAGAGAGAGATTCGCTGTGCGGTCTACAGTAAACTTTGAAATTAACAGCCATCTATCATCATTACACGGACTAGTCATGCACTGGTTAAACAATCTTCTAATTTGTTTGATTGCTTTTTTTTCGTAATATTAAATTCTTTTTTTTTCCTTTCTCATTTCTTATATCTTAACTGATCAAGGCGTTGCGGCCATACTTTCTACCGCTTTGTATTGGCACTTTCTAATTATCTTATGCATGTTTTAACGTCTGACGTTGTGCTGCTTCTTCCTTTTTTTGATCTTTTCTAATATTTATGATATTTTGTGGAACTACTTAAGAGCGATCGAAAATGAAAAAAAATGAAATGAAATTTTACTTCAATTGTAGGGTATTGTTTTCAGATTATTATTGACTGGTATTATTCTCCTAATTGTCAATGTGAGTTAACATAGTTTTATTGAAAAATAGGGTATGCGTTTGTATATAGTAAATCAAAAGTTAGCTTAATGAATTTATGGTTTTGTCTTTATTTTCTTGGTCTTCGATGAATTTAACAAAATGATCAGAAAGCAATTTTTTGGGATTTCAAAATCAGAGTTCACCTCGTCTCTTATAATTATGTTAAAAGAAATATACTTTATTCTGTTGTTTTTTAATGTCCAGTTTTGATTCGTGTATAGCAAATGCGTGATTATCTTTTTTTGACTTCCCAATTTTGTGCGGAAGTGTTTCCGTGTCCCACGGTCAGTAATTTAGAGCTACGTGTACTTTCACTCATGCTATCTATACACGAGTATAGTGACATGGTTGTACCATTTGAAGGACAGGCGACGAAATTCTGTATGACGTGTTGCGCTTTTCTGTGTCAGAGATTTTTTTAAATTATAAGTAGTTAATAAATTTGATTGATTCTATTTATTTTGTTTGTTATACTGTGTTAGGGTTAGTTCCTAAAACCAATCCCTAATCCTAACAGTCCTTATGGGGCAATGCAGTTTGATCGAATAGTTATTTACAAAATTAAAAAAGTCAATTAGTGTATAAACAGTATCTGTCATGTTGTGTAACATAAACTATTTTTTTTTTAATTATTTTATCAAAAAAATGAATTTGATGTTGCATCTAATACTTAACTGTATGAAAAGATGTGCTTTGGAAATTAACTTTTTATCAAATAGGACAAGATAATAACAAGGTACAATAATGGTAATTTATAGTGTGCAGTTTTCTTTTTGGCAAAAATTGGAAAAAAGCGAGTAATAAGTCTTTTTTTCAAAATAAATGCATTGCTTTCAACAAAAAATGCAATGCAAAATGAATGTATTGTAATTCCTTGCCCTCCCGTACAATAACTTTTGATTGAGATTGCTAACACGTTCCAGACATTTTGCTCCGAATGTATTGCTGTTAAATCATTAACAAAAAAGCAGCATTATTTACTTTTTTTTATCTTCAAACTTCACTTAAAAAAATCAAAAATGTTCTACGACGTCATTTTAATCTGCTTTTTTTATTCTTTATTTTTCTAAATGTTTGGTTTTCGATCAATCTTTAAAAAAATTTTAAAAAGAAACGGCAATTTGCAAGGATAATATCAAGGTTTTTTATATGTAAGATAACTTTTTAACAAACTCTGATTAAAAAAACTTTCTATCCATGTTCAGTAGCTATTTTTAGCTGATTGATTTGGCTTATTAGATCGGTTATAGTTAAAACAATTAACGGAGCCATTGTACAGTATATACCTGAGGTGGAAAACCTGCGGCTTTCAAGAGTTTTTATGCGGCCCCCATAACTATTGCGGCCTCCATGACAATAAAATTTTGTAAAAATGACTAATGTTGATAAAAGTAAAATTTTTTTTTGGAGAACACTAAGTTCTTCTACCTTTTTTTTAGAGATTTTTTTTTTCTGGCGACGAAAATCAAACAAACCGAGACGGATTCAAAGTATTATTCACTGATAGAATTTTTTTAATATTTACGTTTTGCTGTAATTGTACCTTTTTAGAACCATTTTAAATGTTTGTGAGCAAACATTTTCAAAAACGAAATACATAAAGTCAAAGCATCGAACGAGATTGACTGATAACACTTGAAGGCGATTCTCTTGGTCAAATGCACCAAAACCCACTTGCGCCATTCTGTTGTGTCCTTGGGAAAGACACTTTACGGCACTTTCCCCTGCTTGGTGGTCTTGGCAAGCAGTTCTAAATTACACTAATATCTCTGATGAATTACTAGCGGACAGCAATATCTTGGCATCGGTCAGGGTAATTGCTTACCCTATGTATAGCGCCTCCGTCGCTTTCCTGGGAGTCAGGAAGATAAATATAGAGATAAAAATAAAATAAATAAAAATAGTAAACCGAATCTTGATAACATAATCAGAGATAAATAACAGTTTCATAACTTTATTAGATTGATTTTTTGTATTGATTTTGTTAGTTATACTAGTCATTATTTGATTTATAAAATTTCATACACTACTTTATTTGTATCCGGTCCGCTATCGTCAGTCCTAACAATTGTGTGGCCCTTTATGAAAAAAAATTTGGTGGCTCTTGTTCTAGAGAAATAGAATTATTAAGCTTTTGTGGCGGACAACGTATTAAGTTTAATATTAAATTGGGGTGCTAATTTATTCTTATAGTTTGTTAGTAAGATGGGATTGAAGTAATTATTCGCAGTTGCTGGCACTGTGAATTGTTTTGTAGTTTTGTGAAGCTTGGGAGCCAAATTTTACGTGAATCGATCAAGTTTTGCGAATCTTGTAGAGATATTTTTTTATAGCTAAAAATCGTGGTTTCTTTCTATCTGTAGAGAGAAGTTTCTAGCGAATCAATCTTATTAATAGAAACCAAACTGCTTAAAATGAGAAGCACCAGACTCGAGTTTCGCTCTTATTAGAGCTCGTCAGTGATGCATATCTCACTGCGAATCGAACTCGCTACGTGTTGTCTTGTTTATAATATCATTAGAATCAATCTTACTTGGTCAGAAACTACTGTTTAAAGAACTTCAGTCTTGCGGCAAACTTTTTCTTGATCCGAATTAAATAAAAATAAGCACAGCTTTACTTTAGCGTAGGTGTTTGGTTACCTCGTTCAACTGGTTCTTTTGGATTCCTTAATAAAGTTGTGACAATTAGTCAACAACCACCTCCTAAAACTGAACTAAATGCTGTTCTCCTTGTTTGTCTTTCTCTTATACCCCACTCCAAAAAAATAATAATAATTAAATAAATGTTGGGCGTCACTTTGTTAGTTTATTAGTTACTTTTATTTTGTTAGATTAACCATTACTTTTTTCAACAATAATTTCTTTTTAATTTTTGCTTTTTTCCTTTTCGATTGCGAATTAGTTTTAATAGTTTAAAATAGCTAAAATTTTCAACACATTTACCAGATAAAAAGTGCTACTAACCAAGTTGAAAATAAACAAGAAATCGGCAAAATTTAACCAAATCGCCTATTTGTTTTACTTACTGACAAACTAACAACAAATTTAAACAAATTTTTTTACACAGATTTTGTACATGTAGAGAAAATCGTAAAATCTTTTGTGAGTAACTGTTCTAAGGTTCTTGAGTTGTAGCGATCGTAACATTTGTGGGAAGACCCGTCAAATTGTTGCAGTTGTTGGTAGTGCAGCAGAAAAAGCATATTCTTACCTAAAAATTTCTAAGTAAAATTTGGAGAAACATAATTTTATTGATTGATTTTAATGTCTAGTTTAATATAGATTATTTTGAGAAATACTATAAAGTTGTTCATATAACCAATGGCGTAGCAACGTAACCTGCCGCCCTTGGATTTTTGCACAAACTGCCGTCCTTTAACATCATCAAAACGAAAAACATATTAAGGAAGTTCTACACAATTCAAAAATAATAGTGGTAGTTTAATTCTTATCAAAAGTTCAAAATTGAATATGTCGAGCTTTCATTGAAATAATCTCCGAAATTATATTTTCAAAAGATAGCATTCCGACGAAATTACTTTCAATGGACAGGATTGCTAAAGCAGACAGCCTGCTTTCACCCATAGTTGATCTCAAGTAAGATTTTATCAATTTAAGCTTGAAAAACTTCTTTCACAGCTTGTAATAGAAACAGCAACAGTGAGGTAAAGCTTAAGACACAAAAATAAATAAGGTGTTGATTCACATAAACGATATTTGGTCAACCACTGCAGCACATCCAGCGCTGTGGCATCGCTTTGAAATGCAGTGCCGCTGGATTGTACTAACCTATTGAACCTGGCTATTTCATAAGTTAATTCAGAAAAATTAACGTCATCAGCATATATGTACTTAAATTCGTTCATATCTTCTTCGATATTTTCGCTTCGCAACAATGTGTGGGGATTTAAGAAGCCGAATACTTCATTTAACATACAAATTTCACTGAACCGCTTTTCTGCTTCACTCCGAAATCGGTCCATAGCTTCTAGCATGCATCTCTTGATTTCTTCAACAGCCGAGAGACCTACGTCTCCTGCATGTTCGCCAGGAATCTTTTTCTTTTTTCGGATACGTCGCTCTTCAATCGGAATTTCTTGCTTTTCGCAAATTTTGATAGCAGTGTCAAATACCAGCGCATCGCGATCATTGACCAAAACAGCAATAAAAGCATTCATCTTGTGGGAACAGTTTTTCAGTGACAAACCTCTTCGCTGTAAATATTTTTGGGTATCATAAGATTCTCTTAGAACTTCCATCCAAAATTGTAAAAAAGAAACAAAGGAAAATCGCTGAATTACATTCAATATGCCACGAGCTTGTTCTCATGTATCAATATTTTCGTTTTGATCACATAGCTCGTTTAATGCACTCACTACATCAAAGAAATAATGCTGAAAGGCTTTCACAGCTTCTTAATGTGCACTCCATCGAGTGTCAATCACTCTTTTTACCCAATTGGTACATGCTTAAGTAACACTTTCCATCTTTGATCAGAAGCAGAAAAAAAGGAGTAGACACTTTTCACAACAGCAAAAAATGTTGTAGAATGTTCAGACGATGCCACTGCGTGAACGCCTGCGAGGTTAAGCGAATGATGAGCACATGAAATAAATATTGCTTCAGAATTAATTTGTTTTATTCTGCATTATACTCCACAACGGATTCCAGTCATGGTGGAAGCATTGTCGTATGCTTAACCTCTGCCCATCATTATGTCCAAATCATTTTGCTGAAGCTCATCGAGAATAGACTTAGTAATTTCATCTGCGTTTTTTCTGTGCAGTGGAAAGAAATTTAGGAACTAGTCTTTTATTTGTACCTCACTGCTGTCAACTTTTACGTATCTAACAATAAGACCCATTTGATCAATATGAGAGACGTCTGGAGTACTATCGAGTAAAGTGGAAAAATATTTTGCTGCCTTTATTTCCTCCGGAATGAGATGTTTTACCTTTTTTTCGAAAAGCTCAATTAACTCATTTTATTTCGTTGGTGAAAGGTACGTTGTCATGCCCTAGCTAGAAAGTTGGATAACTGAAAGATGTTCCTTAATGACTGCATTATATTTTGCAAGCAATTTTAAAGTTTCAAGGAAATTCCCTTGGTTTCTTGAGTTAGAATCTTCACGATGGCCACGTAAAGAAAGATCTTGCTTACATAGAAACTGTATGACTTCAACTACACTATGCAGGATTTCTCTCCATTTATTTTTTTCCTTAGCCTATCCATGAAATCTTACATTTCTTTATCAATTGTTTGATGAAGTTGAAGTCTCAGTGCAAGCTCCTTCCATTTATCATAGCACTGCTTGTGATTTTTGAATTTTCATGATTAAAAATACATGGATTTAGATGCCAGAAATTAACAAGTGTTTGGGAACGAATTGAGAATTATCATTTCTTGATTGAAACAACTTGCAACAGAGACAATATAATCCTAAATGGCTATTCGAATAAAGCAACCATGATCTAATAACTTTATTACAATTTTTTAACGTCTTATCAAACCACTTCTTACTCAAAAAGCTTAACGACTCTTTCTCTTTGTCTCCTTCTTTAATTACTCTAATCGCTGGCTTAAACGGTCCTTCTTTATTCTGATATCTTTCAGGTCTTGCTTTGACCATCTCAACTCTCATGTAATGAGTTATCATTTCTGGCCAAGCAGCCACATAGTTTATATCATCAATTTTATCTTTAGTTATAAGTGTTTTGTTGGTAGGAATACTTTCAATGATCACTTCTTGATTACTTTGCTCAAGTTCAACTGTCTTTTCCGTTTTCGTGTGAGGTAGAGATTTGCTGAAGCTGCTAACCTCATCCCTTTCGTTAGCTGAAGAGAGTGAGGACTGTAGAGAAATGTTTACACACTTTAAAATGGCTCCTATATTCTTTTTCAGCTCTTCTTCCCTGGCTTTCTCTTTTTTTCTAAAAGAAGCTCCACTTTTTTTACTCTTTTCATTGGTAGACTAACTTTACGTAAATTAATTAACTTAAAAAAATCAGCAACTAAATTTTTTAACTGCAATCTGCAATATTAAACAACGCTGTAGTAACAAATTTGCTGTAGCCGAGCCATAACCTACTAAGTCTGGCGTAAAACTGTCAAATCTTTAATGCTTTTTTCCCAAAACCTATAGGTTAAACAAACTCTACCGTGCCCAGGCATACAGCCGACATGACTTCAGCAGAGTGATTAGCAATTTATGCCTTCATAGAGAGCAGAGTGCGTCACAATCGAAAAAAAATTGCTAATAAAGTCATTACATTTTGCCGCCCTCAACAACATGCCGCCCTTGGATATATCCACAATATCCAGTGGTTAGCTACGCCACATATAACATGCTGGCCCAGATGGTAGGTGCTTTCACGCAGCCTGGGCCGTGAGTAAGTCTGTTCATTGATTTTAAAATGACAGACCGAAACCGAACCTACCAAAACGGAAGGGTATCCACCCATTCCGATGTTCAGTGTGGGTCTGCTAATCGGCAAACGTCCTTTTCAGGACGGGGCAATGCCTGGATAAAACTGCTCTTTTCAGGGCACATTGCCAACAAGTCCCAAAGACCCACTATTCTTCAGCTGAACATCGAAGGCCTCACTGCAAGCAAGATGAACGTTCTTCATCATCTCGCTATGCAGTCTGAGGCACTCGTTATCCTACTGCAGGAGACCCACTGCACTGATGCAGAGAAGTTGGTGCTACCAAACTACCAACTAGCTGGGTCTTCTTTAAGCAGGAAGCATGGCCTTGCCACGTTTGTCCACGAGCGACTGAGATACACGCTTTTGGACCAATCTCCACCAACATCGGAGATCGAGTGGCTGTGTGTGGACGTTGATGGCTATAAAATAGTCAACGTCTACAAACCACCGCCAACGCGATTGCGAACCCTGGACCTGCCAGTGTTTCCTCACCCCTTGTCTTTACGCTGGCGATTTTAACTGTCGTCATGCTGACTGGGGTTATGACGACAACAGTCCGGACGGTAAGTGCTTGGCTGGTTGGGCAAATATTAATTGTCTTGCCCTGCTATATAATGCCAAGGACGCTGCCAGTTTTTATTCCGGCCGCTGGAACACTGGCATCAATCCAGACCTAGCTTTCGCTAGCGTAGGTCCAAACAGTCGCTTACCGGATATACGTGTCCTTGAAAAGTTCCCCAGGTCACAACATCGACCTTCGCTTATTACACCACCAAGGTTTGCTATGGCAGTGCCAAGCATTCCTGTTAAGCGATGGAACTTCCGCAATAGGGTGGAGTGAAAATAATTTTTTTTTTGAAATTGAAAAAAGCGTAGTTCTAAAAACCTGCCAAACAGGTAAAATCTACGAAAAAAATTGGTTTTGGCGAGTTGCTACCTTTGGGGGGCTAGCAACCCCCCAAAATGTGTTTTGAGGGGTAAAATTTCCTTAAAATGTCGTAACTCAGTAACCGCTTATCGTAGAGGCATGATTTATGGCTCAAAATTTGCAGAATCATCATGTTTCTATATGTAAGAGAAAGTTTTTGTCTATTTCCACTAGAAAAAAAGTTATGATAGAAAAACTGTTTAATGAGTTTGTTTGTTTGTACTTAACTAATAGTTATCTGAAATGTTATTATTATTTTTTGCAGGTATATTGTTAAGTAATTGTGTAAATCAAAGCTTTGGCCAAACTGCGAAGTAGTAAAACATGAAAAGACGGAGTTCAACTTCTGTAAAGAAGATTTTACATAGTGGACACACTTTCTCTACCCATGATAGTTTTCCACCAGGAGTATTGCCTACCAAGCGACATGTAATAGAACGCATTCTTCATTTGAAAAACTTTCGAACCTTCAATGCTGCAAATGACATTGCCAGAGAAATTTATGACAGATGGGTATGGTGCAACGTATATCCCATTCATCTGTACACCAATTCGAAAAAAGTTCAAAGTTTTGTGAATTGTTTCGGTGCACGTGATCGCTGGTCAAAGAAAAAACGAGGAGAAGCATTTTTACAAAAGGAAAAAGAGTTTATGTCAACTATTGATGAAATATTTGATGTTTTTTGTGCTGACGATAAGCAGCGCAGAATTTTGGAGAAACAACATGGTTTGAAAATGACAGATGATGATTATGCTTTTTATAAAGATCAAACTAGTAAGCGAGTTGGAAAATGTGTGGATGCTGTGGTTCCTTCAACGTCAGCTGACATACAGTTTTTGAGGCGCTCTCGACCCTTACAACCTCATCCAGAACCACCAACATGTTCTTCCGTTACATCAGTTACATCAGTGCCTGAGTCAGCTTTGGATTATCTGTCAGATTCTAGTTCAACCAACACAGACCAAACGCAATCTTCTGCTGCTTCTGAATTTGTTTCTCAATCAATGCCATATGAAAATCAGAATCGAATGATTTGGTCAAACCTTGCAAGGATGAGTGAGCGTTTTCAGATATCCGACAGAGCTGCTGCTGCGATCGCTAATAGTGTGATGCAAGATTTGGGTCTAATTACTGATGATGACAAGACATACGTTATTGATCGTAGCAAGCTTCGAAGAGAGCTAGAACAATGCCGTGCTGAAATTAGGAAAAAGGAGCAAGAAAATTTCAAGTTAGTGAATGCCATACTTTGATGGGCGCAAAGATGGAACACAGGTCACCATGCAAGGGCCAAATGACAAGTCTTACAGGTCTGTGCAACTTGAAGATTACTATACAATGGTTGGGCAGCCTGGTGAATACTATCTTTCTCATTTTTCCACAGAGGATGGCAAAGGAAGAACCATAGCACAAAAGATCTTCAACACCATTGCCAACACCGAATTACATGACAAGCTTACAGTAGTTGGCACTGATGGAACTGCAGCAATGACAGGCAAGTTCAATGGTTGCATTCGTAAGTTGGAAGAACTATTGAACAAGCCACTACAATGGGTAATTTGCCTACTACATACCAATGAACTACTTTTGCGCCATGTCTTTACTATGCTTGATGGAACCACCAATAGTCCTGACACATTTGCAGGACCAATTGGGAAGTGTTTAACTGGAGATGTTTCAAGTTGGCCGGTTGCTGCTAATTTTAAGTCAATTTCAAACCCTCAGTTTGTACAGTTGCCAGAATCAGTTGTTAATGGTCTGAGTACTGATCAACACTATGCTTACAAGATATGTTCAGCAATAATTATGGGAGTTGTCGACAGCGACTTGCAATATTTAAAAGTAGGTCCCATTGTGCATTCACGCTGGCTAACTCTGGGCTGTCGAATCCTCAGATATTATGTTTTGGTGGATGAACCCTCCTCAAACTTGGAAACTCTGACGAAGTTTTGTCTTCAAGTTTACTTTCCAAGTTGGTTTGAAATTAAGTTAAATAGTCAACTAACTTGCGGATCTAGAAATTTTTTCAACTTGGTCCAACGAATTCTTCAGGTACCTGACGAAGCTGTTCGGAAAACTGCTCTGAAAGTTCTGCAACGAAATGCATTTTTCGCACACCAGGAAAATGTCTTGATCGCCATGTTGGGTGACAACGATGAGGAGATACGAATGCGAGGAGTGAACAAAGTGCTTTCGATTCGTGGAAACTTGCCATCAACGGTTTCATTTGATAATCATGACTTGGTTGACAGTCGCAGTGAAGAATATTCTTTGGAAGGAGCAAAACATTATGATACCGCCTCAACTGTACAGCTGTTTGAACCGCCCACACTGGATCTAACAGTGAACTCGTACTACAAGATGGTGAATTTAACATCTTGCCATCAGCAACCTCCGGTAATTGAACATTTAACTGATTTAGATATTGAACAATGCCGGATAAGACCACTGCAGCTCGACCACCCATGTCACAACCAATGTGTAGAGCGCCATGTCAAAATGGTAACAGAGGCCGCAGCACAAGTTGAAGGATTTGAGCGAAGAGATGGGTTGATTCGCCAGAAGATTAAATCTCGAAAACTTTTGAAAAAATTTAACACTAAAGTGCAATTCTGATGCGCTTCATTTTACGTAAAGTATTTGGTGTACTCTAACTTGCTTTCTTATTTTTTCTCTCACTCCTTAGGCAAAACAACCCAATATCAGCATCAACAGTTCGAAAGTAATGAGATGTAACAGATTTTCTTTAAATTAATGAAATACTAAACATTTTATGGGCAGTAAAGCTAGCACGTTCTGTACCTTATGAATAGGCCTATTTAGGTACTTTGTCTGGTGACCAAAGTTATCCCAAATCATCTTGTTAATATTGTGATTGTCATAATTAGTCCTTATCAGTTAGACATATATCATTTCAAATGTTAGATCAAAGTTATTTTCATACAGCGCAATTTTCGAGTATTGAGCATAAAAAACGGTTTATCGATTATAACTTTTTTTCTTGTGAAAATAGACAAAAACTTTCTCTTAGCACATATAGAAACATGATGATTCTGCAAATTTTGAGCCATAAATCATGCCTCTACAATAAGCGGTTACCGAGTTACGACATTTTTGTCAATTTTACCCCCCAAAAACACATTTTGGGGGGTTGCTAGCCCCTCAAAGGTAGCAACTCGCCAAAACCAATTTTTTTTGAAGTTTTAGCCTATTTGGCAGGATTTAAGAACTACACTTTTTTCAAATTTTTTTTTCACTCCACCCTATTCCGCAAGGCCAAATGGAGTCACTACATTGCTTTGACGAATAAATTCGCAAAGACTTTGTTGCCGCCTGATTCACTTGATGTGGATGCGGCTTACCAGGATTTCTGTAACAAAGAAAGCAGCCAAAAAGACTATCCCACGCGGCTATCGAAATAACTATATTCCGTGTTGGGATGCAGAGTGTGAATCCCTCTATAAAACCTTTCTGCAGTCTCCTCAGGGAGACGACTCAAGTTTGGCTGCTACAGCTTTGCTTGCCAAACTTGACAGAAAGCGGAGGGATCGATGGTCCGAAGCAGTTCGGAGCATTGACTTCTCAGACTCTAGTCGAAAAGCGTGGAGTATTTTGAACAACCTTACTGGTAGGTCACGACACTCTCCTCGTCACTGTCCCGTTTCAGCCGATGCTATTGCATCTCAGCTGGTTAGCTGTTGACCGCAAGTCATCTCGACTTGTCTTTCAAGAAGTGTCTGACCTTTGGAGGGCCACAACACCAGACGCAGTAAATATCTCTGACAATTTTTCCCAGAGAGAATTTGCTGCTGCCTTTCAACATTTAAAACCAGGTAAAGCTCCGGGACCTGATTCCATCTGCCCCGAGCTTATACTCCATGCCGGAGCTGCTTTGAAGTCCTGGTTACGTGACTTCATTTCTTCCTGTTTGCGCCGACTCAAAATTCCCAAGATCTGGAGAAGAGCGCTTGTGGTCGCGATCCCAAAACCCGGAAACCCCGTGGGGGACCCAAAGAGTTATCGACCGATATCTCTGCTCTGTGTCCCCTACAAGATCCTTGAGAGGCTTATCTACGCCCGCGTTGAATCATTAATCGATCCACTGCTCCCTAAAGAGCAGGCTGGGTTCCGACTCGGGAAATCAACCGTGGATCAACTTGTTCTGCCAACCCAGAACATCGAGGATTCTTTTGAGGCTAAAAAGAAGGCCGGTGCCGTATTTATCGATCTGACAGCTGCTTATGACACTGTCTGGCATCGTGGTCTTACCTGCAAATTGCTGAGACTACTTCCGGATAAGCACATGGTCAAAATGATTATGGAGCTTGTCCGAAATCGAAGTTTCACCCTTACCACCGGTGACAGCAAGCAAAGCAGGCTACGCCGTCTTAAAAACGGCGTTCCTCAGGGATCGGTCTTGGCTCCCCTCCTATTTAACATCTATACGTACGATCTTCCTTCCATGATTTCCAGAAAGTTTGCTTATGCTGATGATTTAGCATTGTTGCACTTTTCTGGAAACTGGAAGGACTTGGAGGGGACTTTAAGCAAAGACATGTCCACACTTTCAGCCTATCTCCAGACTTGGAGGTTGAAGCTCACTCACACTAAGACGGTGACGGCAGCCTTTCACTTAAATAACCGAGAGGCCAAACGTGAGCTAAAGGTCTACAACAACCGTAGACTTTTACCGTTCTGTCCAACCCCTACTT
This sequence comes from Diplosoma virens, assembly GCA_963680785.1. Taxonomy (NCBI): domain Eukaryota; kingdom Metazoa; phylum Chordata; class Ascidiacea; order Aplousobranchia; family Didemnidae; genus Diplosoma; species Diplosoma virens. The sequence goes on from OY796885.1 coordinate 19,590,826, forward strand.
ACCTTGGGGTAAAACTGGACAGATCGCTCACGTTTCGTCACCATTTAGTGGCATTGCGCAAAAAAACTATCTTCGCGCGTCACACTGCTGAGGCGACTCGTGGGCTCGGGATGGGATGCTGGTGCTAAAACACTACGCATAGCCACTTTATCTCTAGTCTACTCAACAGCTTAGTACTGTGCGCCAGCCTGGTGTCGCAGTGCTCACACTCGCCTCATTGACAGTGTCTTGAATGACGCCTTGCGCATAGTTACTGGATGCCTGCGTCCCACTCCAATGGACCACCTACCTGTACTCTCAGGCATCCAGTCAGCTGAGCTTCGCCGACTGGGAGCGACACTCTCCTTGGCTTACCGTGGATCTCTGGACTCCGATCATATCTTGTATGGTCTTTTAAGTGGGTCCTCAGATGCTGGCCAAGTGAGACTAAGATCCAGACGCCCGTTTGTGCCAGCTGCGCGGAATCTCTTGGACAACCTTGCCAGACTTGGCATCCGCGCCTCTGAATGGACAAATCACAAATGGAACGCGGAGTACTGTGAAAATGCTTCCAGGCTCCGTGCTTTTGTACCCGAGACCAGTGCCAGGCCTGTTGGGATGGGTTTACCCCGAGCAGCTTGGGTTAAGCTCAACCGCCTGCGGACTGGTGTTGGGCGATTTCATTCGTCCATGCACAAATGGGGTCTTGCTCCTTCACCTAATTGCGAGTGTGGCGCCTCTGAGCAAACCGCAGACCATGTACTAATAGCGTGCCCTATACATCGGGCACCACATGGAGCACGAGGTCTGACGGTTTTGGATGACGAAACTCGATGCTGGCTTAATGACATCACTGCCAGCATCTGATCCAGGCAGTGCAGCAGTCTGGGGTAGTAAAAGGATAAACCCTCGGCCCCAATCCTGTTTGTGTCTGGCCTGGAGTGGATGCCCTTCAAACAACGACGACGACGATGCTGAGTTATGTGAGAACCAATTTCGGCGTATTATGCTTAAGTTTTTTAATACCATATAAAAGAACATATTCAAGTTTTCGGTGAAGCTCATGCTTGTTGTTTTCAGTAAAACAGCAGGTTTGCAGCTAAAACTTTTTTTTTACTACGAAAAATCCAAAGTAAAAATTCTGCTTCATATACAGTATAATAATAATAATTTTTACTTTAACCGTCAAATGCATGAAATGGATCCCGTGAAATCCAAGATATTTTGTTTTTTAGTGTGTGTCCGCTATGGAACTGCAATTTAATTGTTATTTGCTGTACTCTTCTAGTAACATGTGTTTGTACTTTTCCCAAAGTCACACTTATGTAACCTTTATAGAAAAAAAATTATAAGCTCAAAACTAACAAAAATGTCTTGGGTCCTACGGGACACATTTCATGCAAAAATGTCACAAGAAATTGTTTTTCTTACAAACTACGTTCTGAGGTGCAGCTTATTTCTGACAGCATGATCGTTGGCTTTGAATTATACGCTAATGACGTAAAAATCAATTTCAAGCTTGGAACGAATCCATTTATGACGTGTGAATGACAGGAACAACCAAACACCGTAGCTTGTTTCAATCTTTTACATTTTTTTCTCGCAGATATAACATTACTATTATTTAGCATGGAAAGGAAAAGATATTCTGCTTCTCAGTCTGCGAACATAATCAGGAACTGGTAAGGGGAAGAATCTGAAGACGACGATAGTTACTGTAGCTTAGCAGAATCAAGTGATGACGAAGTAGATGATATTTTGATTCGAGATGCAGCAGAAACTGACGATAGCAGCTCAAGTAATGCGGAAGAAAATAATGTTTTTATTTGCGGAAGAAAATGATGTTTTTACAAACTCTGTGGTTTTTACAGCATCAGCTGAATACTTAGGCAAATCAGGGCGGCGTTGTTCAAATACTCCACCACCCACATCTCGTACAAGAAGCAGCAACATATCTGCTGTAAGTAACTGGGAAGTTTAGAAGTATACAAAACAAAGTAGAATGCTTCGATTCATTCTTTTCACCAGCTATGTTACACCACATTTTGAAGTATACAAATCAGCATGCTGCTTCTCATTATGCAAGAAAGAAAATGCAATGGGACCCCATAGATATGGTAGAACTGAAGGCTTTCTTTGGTATCTTATACTTGCTTGGCGTGAGTAAAGGCAATCACGAAAGCATCAGAAACTTGTGGAGTGATGCCCCAATGGCAAGACCTATTTTCAAAGCAACCATGTCTGTCAATAGGTTTGAAAGTATTCGCTGCCATCTGAGATTTGATTCAATGGATACACGAGAAGAGAGAAGAGCTCTAGACAAGTTTGCACTTTTCAGAGAAGTTTGGAACTTTTTCGAGAGTAAATGCAGAGAAAACTACACACCATCAGCAGAAGTTTGCATCGACTAACAACTCATTCCATTTCGTGGTCGTTGCCCATTTCGACAATACTTGCCCTCCAAACCGGACAGGTATGGCATGAAATTGTTCCTGCTTGTAGACTGCAACACTGGTTATGTCTATACAGGCCAACCATACGCTGGTAATATTGGAAACAAAATCACACAAGACTTGGCTGCAAAAGTAGTTAAATCGCTAGCAGAAACCTTGTACCATGCTGGACACAACATTACTGCAGACAATTATTTCACTGATTTTGCTTTGGCATCTGAGCTACTTCTCAAAAAAACTACTTACTCGTATGTTGGAACTTTGCGAAAAAACAAGTCTGACATTCTTCCAGAGTTCCAAATTAACAAAGCACGACCAATTGGATCAACTTTGTTTGGTTTTGATAAAGATACAACACTGGTGTCATTTGTTCAGTCGACAGCGTGGCCGAGTGGTTAAAGCACCAGACTGATGATCAACATGGTCTCGGTTCAAAACCCACTTGCGCCATTCTGTTGTGTTCTTGGGAAAGATACTTTACGGCACTTTCTCCTGCTTGGTGGTCTTGACAAGCAGTTCTAAATTACAGTAATATCTCTACTAAATTACTAGCGGACAGCAATATCTTGGCATCTCCGGAAGCAGGTTGGGGTAATTGCTTACCCTATGTATAGCGCCTCCGTCGCTTTCATGCGAGTCAGGAGGCTAAATATAGAGATAAAAATAAAAAAATAAAAAAAAAAAGTTCCCAAGTGGTCGAAAAGTGTTTTGCTTGTTTCCACAATGCACCACGATGTCAAGATTGATGATCAAACTGGCAAGCCTGACAACATTTTGTATAATAATCAAACTATAAAGGGATCAGTAAATACAGTGGATCAGATATGTCACACCTACAGCGTGCAGAGGAAGACTAAAAGATGGCCTTTGGCATATTTCATGAATCTGTTAAATCTTGGTGGACTGGACTCCTACATAACCTGTTACTCGGAATCCGCAATGGTGCCATAAATTATCTCACAAACAAAGACAGTTCTTAGAAGATTTGGGCTTAGACTTGGTGAAGCCAATGATGGAAAGAAGAGCAATGTCTTTGTTTGGCCCTATTAAGCCAATACAACAAACCATGTCTGTTAGTGGCATCACACCAGCAGCTTCTGCTGATTACAGCCAAACGAGCAAGGTTCAACAAAATCTTAGAGAAGAGATGCTATAGATCCACTATGGATCGAAAGTCTGCTCGGATCTGTACAAAGTGCAAAAAAACTGTTTGTGCCCACCATTCTACCAAGACTGAAGAAATCAAATGCCGACCTCCATGTTAGCTACAGGAATTCTGTGTTTTTTCAGGAAACCTGCTCCATCTGCAAGAAATGCAAAAAACCGTTTGTGCCCTGTTTGAACAAAAATGAACAATTTCATGTTGACTTTCATGTCAGCTACGTAAAATCTGTTGTTTCCCAATAATTTTTTTCGTTAAAAGTGTTGTGTTTTTATATAAAAACGATTGGGTCCCCGAGGACCCATTTCATGCAAAAACGTTTGCAAAATATTGTATGCATTTGAGGGTTAATTGAGAGCACAATGTTTAAAATGAAAAAGCATCCACTACGTGTCAGACACAAACAGGACTAGAGCCAAAGATTTATCCTTTTACTACCACAGACTGTTGCATTGCCCCTGTTTAGATGCTAGTCTGTTCGCCAGCGATGGTGTTAAGCCATCATTGGTTTCGTTATTCAAAATTGTCAGACCTCGCACTCCATGTTGTGCCCATGTATATGACAGATAATTAGGACGAGATCTGCAGCTTGTTGATTGACTAGGATTAAAAGCTAAGTCTTCACTTGAAAATCAGACGCTCTATCTACTGGCGACTGATTGAGACGTGCTATTACATGCAGAATGAAATTTCATAATAGAGTAAAAATAAAGTTTTATATAAAATGCATGTAAAATTTTTTTTTCTAATTTTCTTTTTTTCTGTTTTAATCATTTTTTTAGTTTGAGTTTATATTTTGACTCTGATCCTTTTAATGACTGCAAAATAAAATATCAGTTTGCGCTTGGTTAACACATTTTTTTCACTAAGACTTTTGCAACACTCAAATTTGTGCGGCTTGGAAATTAAACTCAAATTTTTCACGTATAGATTAGGTAGAAAAATTATTGCACTTATTTATTGCTCCGCAAACAGTATGCCGCGGCACATTAGTGTGTCGCAAAAAACGGGAATAAACTCGTAATAATGCCGTAGAAAAACGGCAGTGTAAACACCTCTTTGAAAGGATATAAGTACGTTTCAGCGCTCGATAAGCTAAAGCTTCGAACCCTTTTCTTTACCTAAAGGTCTAATTGTCGGACAAAAAAGACTAAAAATTTCAATTCTAACCTCTGCAAATAAAGTGAAGACCTTTTTTTATTTTTGGTCTACACTAATCCCTGAGCGCTGGTTAGAAGGTGAAAACCTTTTTTTGTCATCGGTAGACTTCCAGGTTAATATTTAGTGAAGACAAAAAAACATTTTTGCCATAACCAGCGTTCTAGGCTTAGTGATGACTAAACAAAAAGGTCTTTACCCGCCATGGGTGTGCCGCAAATTTTGAAAATGTTCCTAAGTGTGCCACTAGCATGAAAAAGTTGCTGAGCACTGCACCAACTAAGCGATGAAAAGTGGTATTATGTCGACCCGAATTATTAAAAAGAAAGGTCCAGAAAAAAATTTATTATTAGTTTATTTTTTTGAAAAATACGATTGATTTTTAAAAAGAAAATTGAGGTTTTGTTGATTGAAAAAAATTCATTTTTAGTTTATTTTTCACAACTTACATATGATTATTAAGATGATTTTGAATAATTAAAAAGTATAACTTATTTAAAATTTAATTTTTTCATTGAGAAAAAAATTGCTTTATCAAGTAAATTAACATAATGGTTTATGTTCTTTCGGAGAAAAGAAAATAGATTAACAACTTTTAATCATTATCTTTTTAAAAGTTATTGATTTATTTTATTTTCTCCGAAAGATAATGATGTTTCTGTTTATTTTTTTAAACACAAAGTTCCTATAAAATACAAGTTATGAAACTGCTCATCCGTGTCGCCATTTTGTTTTATTCAGTCAGCTTGTATTTAATGTATTAGTTTAGGCAGTGATAGGCATATGTAGTTGGAAATTGCTTTTTTGCCAACTTATTATTGATATCAACAAAAAATAGCCTAGTTATTTATAAAAGAACATTTTTGTGACTTGTTGGAGAAAGAATAAATAAAACTAGTAACGAATATTGTATTGATTGCTTCATTAAGCTACAGTAAATGCATAATAAATAGTTATTTTTGTAATATCGCTTTAAACAAAGTCGATTTCGTCGGAGTCATAAGCTTTTCGTTACCTCTCATCAGTGGCAATTGCGTCAAAATGGGACGAACCAGAGAAAATCAAGGTATTTATAGTCTCAACAGTTGGGAGAAAGGTGTTGTAGTCTCAGAAAGGAGAAAGGCACAACTGCACAACATCAAAGAAGTCTGGTGCAATACAGTGTAATATCGGAAAGGAGAAACGCACTATGTGTAATTACCAAGGGGAAATACTGTTACTCGCAACTTAGGTTATTTGAAAAGTTTTAATGTGTAAACAAATTCCTTTTGTTTACATAAAACCGGATGTCTGGTTTTAATAAAAGTTGCCTCGAGTAGACATAGATGGAACGAGTTGCGTGCCACAGCAAGAATTTTAAAACGTTTGTTATTATAGTTTGCAGCACATTGCTCGTTATCAAGCAAGCGTTGTCCTATGGCAGAGTCACAATTTGGGTTATTACGTTTTAGCTTACAGGATCTACCGGGTTGAGATCGTGTATGGCGCTTCGCTTGCTGTTGTAGCCATTTAGGAACATGCTGCTTGATTCTATCTTGTAGTCGCTGTGATGTTCGTCCTACGTACCTACTGTCACAGTGGCACGAATATTCATAAATAACGGAGCTTTTCAGCGTGGTAGGTAAAATATCTTTGCGGGCTACAGGCAACATGCGTTTGGATGTAAACACCGCTCTGGTAGTAACGGAGCCAAAGCAGCTTTCAATAGCCGTTTTGACATTTTTATCAAGACCAATGGAAGCTTTCCCTATCCAAGGAACTCTCAAATACACGGGACACTTCTCAGGACCAAATCGTTTAGGCATAGAAAACTGAGTAATTTTCTTGGAAATGTTGCAGTCAATAATCGATTCAGGATAACCATTGTCCAATAGAATGTTCTTGATATGCTTAATTTCTTCGTTTAGTTTAGATTTTGTGCATATCATTAGTGCTTGGTGTACCAAAGTTGATATAAGGCTTGTTTTTTCTTTGGTGGGACTTTAAGACCGTCATTATTCATAGTTTTATAAAATACAAACTCAAAATTAACTTCTTTATGTAAAAAAACAAAACAAAATACATATGTAGCATTCTTTTGCGTGATGCTTCTCAATACCAGATTTACAAACAAATGAAACAAAATGGCGGTTTGTGACGTTCAATGGCAACAATTAGTTTCATAACTTGTATTTTATAGGAACTTGTTTAAGCATACCGTAGTCAAAAACAATAAACTCTTTACTATGCAATCATAAATAAGAATAAAGGAAAACTTAATGGTATTAATATTTGTTACCAATTTAAGCCCGGAATCCACTTAATCGTCAAAGGCAAAATTACTTACGTTGTTTTCACCAGGAAAACACTTGGGTATGTTCCCTTTTGCATTGTTTTCACAAGCTTGCAATTGCTTGCACTGGCGATCGATACTAAATTTGGGACTCCGTTTGATTCGGATTCCGTGTTCTTCCCTGAATTGAACTTTGGTTTGACAAGCTCCTGGCTATAAAATAATCACAATCATCAAACCAATTTTCATTAAGCGTCGCTTGGATTGTGCAATGTTTGAAATGTTATGTAGGATATTGGATCAATCTTCAAAACGCATAGAAAGTATAATTTCATTGATGAAGTCATCATATATCCATTAAGCTAATAACAGCAAAAGCACTTCTCTATCGATTTTTGAGGTTTGAGATTTAAACATAGACCTCCTACGCCAAGATCAGGCATATTACTTTCGTTTATATTAAACAATCAAATTAATCATCGCCAAACTAACTCGTTTTAAAAATTCTTTTAATCAGCAATAAAACTAACAAAAATCAACTTGTTACCGTTTGTCCAAAATCGCAAACAATTTCCGAGACGTTGCTGCCTGTGCCATTGAAGCACGTAAGAACAACTAAAAAAACGACGTTTGTTAAAACAGCAATATTAAAAAACAAAAAAAACGAGAGAGTAAAATGTGTCTTACACGCTGCGCTTCCTTCAACATCAGTTTTCGGCTCCTGAGATTGAATGAAAGCAACAAAAGCAAATAAAAGACTAAAAATCAAAGCTTTCATTTTTGAATTGATTGCTGAAACAAAAAAGATAAAGTAATGGCTTGGCCTACAAAAAAATAATTGCTAACTTGTCTTAATGCTTTATTTGCAAATAAACCAAGTTTTTTAGCTTTTACAATGAACGTTTTTTTTTAATGTTGGTATAAAAGCGTTTTGCTCAATCAAAATTATGAAAAAGCTTCGAAAAGAAATGTTACATATATTACACGGGTTGGGTTGCTAAACTTAATTTTAAACTCAGTTTTTCTCTATCACAGCATAACATTTTCGAAATGTACTTTTTGAGTTATTCACGGAAACTGCTCATTTGCTCGTCTGATAGAAGATATTAACATAAAAACAATTTTTTTTGTAATATATTTTCCATATTCTATGTCTAATTATTATTTATATAAAGATTCATGGGTGCTACTGTAGCGTGCAGTCTACCACACTACAGCGTGAGGTCTACCCCCCATTATCACTATAGCGTGCAGTCTATCACTAAATCATTCATCTCTCATTTATGTATAGCTATAATAATTCAAAGCACCACATATACATATCACACATAAAGGTAAATTTATTTATTTTATTCTAGCGATACACACTTCGTATATCTTCTAAGAATGAAACATATAAATCATTGGAATTTTTTCTCATCACCTTCCAGCAAAAATGGTCAAGGTGAGACTAAAGCAGCTGACGACTAACGCCTCGTATTTTCTTAAGAATCATAGTTTCCTGCATAATGGAACCACATCTACGGCCTGGATCTGCTTCTTGAACTGTATCCAAGAGATCGTGCTTTCTTAAAAAGGCGAGTGCTGCTTCTTTCAGGATGACTCTTCTATAAAACTCCTTCAGTAACATTCTAAAGTACCCTCAATAAATGAAATCCTCCTCTGTCATGCTTTCTTTTTTCCTACATAATGGAACCACATTTATGGCATGGATCTCGCGCGATTAATTTGATTTCAGAGTTTCACTTGTTTCTTTTTATTTGAGCAGTTACGCGGTTCGATGTACAGGTGCGAGTCACGCCGTAGACCTCACTCTGCCACTCGGTACGTGACATATGGCGGTAGACCGCACGCTATAGTAGCACCGATTCATGCACATTTAATATAATCCATTGAAAAAAAATTGAAATACAAAAATGGAGATGGTGCACATAAATTAATGGGAAATGGCGTCTATTTAAACTTCCTTTTCTCAGCTGATCTCTAATGTACAGCTTCTGGGTTGTCTCTCATCAAGCTCCAGCAATAATCTGCCGCCATGTTCAAGCCCCATCGACCTTGATAACGTTCTTTTATGGTTTTATTATCTAAATAATTTGTTAGCAGTACAGAATTTTAAAATGGCTTTTAGTAAAGGCATGCCAGAACCTTTTCGTGTCACATGAAAGCACTGCCCTTGTTCTTGTTTCACATCTCCAAGGTTTTCCAGAAGCTTGTCCAAGTGACTATGTAAATAGTGAACCATGATGCTCATTCTACAACCAAGATCTCTCAAGCTCACAAGTAGCTCTTCCACAATCTCTTCATAGTTATCTGCTTTCTTGTTCCCTAAAAAATTCTGCACTACAATAGAAAATGCAGTTCAAGTCCTTGCCTCTACCTCAGTCACTGTTGTGATAAAGTGGTAATCTCTCATTTTTGTTCACAATATACAAGTAAAATAAACAAAAAATGTAAAAAATATTGAATAAATATTTGTTAATTTAAAATAGCTGCACGGCAAATTTACGAATTCTTAATTTAAAACTCAAAATAAAACTTGCGTCCAATTTTCAACTCAATGTTAATACCTGTATATTTAAAACTTTTTTGTTGTTTTAGTTTTTTTTTTTTTTTTTTTACAGAAAGATAACCAACCGAATTATTGCACTGTTTCAAGGCAGAACAACTTTTTTCTTCCTGCCTCGGCCAAGTTCAGATAAACGATTCGGGAGACCGGGCAAATATTTTTCGTTTTAAATAAAACGCCAAATTGTGTTTTTTTTTCAAAACCGAAATAAATACGGTAAACCTCGGTTAATCCGGATAAAACTAAAGATACGAACGATTTCTAATGTTTTTCTTAATAGAAAGCTTTAGATAATCCGGATTATTTACTTCTAATTATCGCTTATTCCGGATAAAAAGTTTTGATTTTATATTCATAATCCGGATTTTCCCGCTTCACAACTGTACCAGGATGTCTTTTGCAACGTCATAAACATTATTCCACGTTATGGTTTACAAGCGTCGGCTATGTTGCTTGTTACTTGAATTTTATATCAGTTCAACTTAGAGAGTGTGTTCGTTGGTTTGGTATAGTTGTGTCTAGTGATGGCCTTACAAAAACGAGGGCCTGGGCAAGAAACGTAAGGGGGCCATTATTTAGTGTACTAAAAAAAGGTAGCTGAAGCCAGTTTTAGTATATGAAAGCAAAGTGATCTTTAAAAAAAAGATCTTCAATTTAGGGGGGCCACCATTGAGTGATTCAAAGCAGGGTGAGACAAAGTGATCACTAAAAAATTAAAAAAATAAAAAAGGTCTTCAATTTAGGGGCGGACACTATTGGGTGATCCAAAGCATGAAGAGGCACTTTATACTGCCCCAAGACATTGTGATCTTAAAAAAAAAGGTCAGCAGACTAGAAAGTCGTTTTTTTTCAAAAATTTTTTTCTTTTCTTTTTGACATGCCATCGACGTCCTGGTGCTACTATAAAAAAATAGGGCAATTTCTTGTGTAGGGAGGGTTTTTTAATGTATTTTAGGAGGGCTCGGTGCGACCGCACCGTTCGCACCCTATTAAAGCCATTACTGGTTGTGTCGTATATAATTAAGTGTGCTATAATTGTGTTGCATAGCTAAGCTATCAAAGTACACTTTGTTAGTTCTCTACAAGTGTTTAAACTGTATATATAAATTTGTTTATTTCTAAGAATTGTATTATTCAGTCTTTTATGTATTCAAATAAGTTGATTTTTATCTACATCTTATTACTCTGGATAACGTCTGGCTTGAAACAAATAGCTTCGGATAATTCGCATAAAACGAATCAATTTGTGCGTCAAATTGAATCCGGATTAACCGAGGTTTACTGTACTAAAAAAAGTCTTTACCTTTCTTTTCCGAAGAAGTAAAAACGGTTTGGTCTTTAATTTATATTTAATATCTTTTTGTTTAGTCTTTTCAAATTAAACAGCAAATTGGTTTTGTCCATAGAAAAGAGCAATGTTTATTTTAAAAACATTGCTATAAGTCATTAGTCTAATTTTTGACTCTGGGCTAGACCCTTAAAATCTTGTGTTTCAATTTTAAAAAGTTTCAAAGTTAAGATTTTCATTTGTGGTGAGTTCGTCTGGCACACCAATAAAAAATCTTTTTTGTATTGCAAATAGGCCTAGTCTCGAAAAATTTTGCTCAACAAAAACAACAATTTTCATTTTTACAAAAAAGCTTTTCCACCAATTGGTTTTGTAGTAAACGATGAACGATTATTCAGAGTGAATTCATGTTACATGACGCGCGATTTCCTGGTGACGAGCGGGAAAATTAGCTACACAATACAGGCGGTATTGATCTGGATTTTACGATCAACCAACGGTTATTTTGGGAGGAGCCATTCTTCACAGGACCAAAATAAAAGACTGCATGAAAATATAAACTTTTGATCACACTTTACACAATCAAGGCAAATGCATGCACTAAAAAGGGTTTGCAAAAATGAGTTCGCTACAATCTCTTTCGATTTTAAGATTTTCAAAGTTGATTGATGCCATATTTTGCCCAGGTTTTTATACAGCGGTTTTCAACCTGGGAACCGTTTGGCTATTTTCTGGGGGTCGCGGGGGCGTTTGATAAACAGAATTTTTGATTTAAAGCGAAGCCTTTATTTGAAGATCACCAGGTTTTTTGGACAAAAATCAAGAAATCAGAAACAAATTTCAAAAGAAGGTCCTTTTTTTTGGGATCACCAAGTTTTTGCGACCAAAATTGAAAAACCACAAACAGATTCCAAGTGAAAACCTTTCTTTTACTATAAACTTCGAAAATATGGTGACTCTAGCATTAAATGGCCTGCAAACTCTTAAATTAAAATCTCTTCGTTAAAGGTAAATACCTTGAGTTGCAAATTGGGTCGTGGTATGAAAAAGGTTAAAAACCACTGTTTTTATAAGTTAATTTTCATACTTAAATTAAAGCTTAATAAATTCCAATTTTGGTGAATAAAAAATGTTGGGTTGAAAGTTTATGTGATTGAAACGAAATTGATCGCAATTTTTATTCATTTTTTAAATTACGACAAAAAACAATTACACTTTAAAATTACAAAAAATTTTATAAAAGCTTAATTAAATCGATTTAAACTGAACGGTAGGTTTGCCCTTATGTAGGAAAAAATCTCTTTAAAGCTGAGGTTAGACAGTACTGAATAATGCTTCTTGCGGTATTGCGCATCAACGCACATTGACACCAAGTTTAATACCGCTGATTTCGATTAATCAATGCATTGATACAATTCAAAAATTTTTATATGAATCAATATATTAAATTTTATATCAAAAGATCATTTAAATTGTGAATTTTTCATAAAAAAAGAAAAAAATTAATAAGTTTTGTACAAAAATATTGATCTTGCAACTAAGCGCATATAGTTACCAATTAAATAAACAAAAAATATCATATGTAATGAAATGATTTATTTGTCATTTAATAATTTTAAAACAATAAAAAGCAAACTAAACCTCTGATGTTTTAACGATTTATCAAACTAAAATCTCAAAATGAGCTTAACATTTTTTCTCATCTTTTTATCCGCAAACAACTCAATGCTTCATCGCAATTGACAACTGCCAAAGTTTTATTTGGAACTTTTATACAGTGCTAGATGAAAAAACAAAATAAATATATATAAATTCTGGAAAAACCAGTTCAAATATTTGCCCTTTGGGACGAAATTACTTGAGCAAAAAGATCAATAATACGGGTTGATGGGCTGATAACAAAGTTGTGTTTTTTTGAGTTAAAAGATCTAGTTGCACTTAAGAAGAGTCTGGTTGCATCGATAGCCCAAAGGCAGAACGACCAATTTCGTTTTTACCGTTTTGTTTCTGTTAATAATAGGGATAAAAAGAGAGGCAAAATATGCCGTTTTGAAACATTTAGGTTGGATAAAATTGTAGGTGTAGTGAGTCTCTCATAAAATCGTTAAGCTAGTTTTAACTTTTTTTATAACCAAATACTTTTGGTGTAGAGCTATAGCAATATTCTGATACAATACCAAAAGATATAATTTGATTAGGCCTTGGTCTAAATGATCAGCAAAGCACAACTCCCAAAAACCTGGGTGTCACAAAGTAAGACTTAGCTAAGTATCAATAGATTTATATCAGTGCAACATCGTAACATTCCTCTTTTTAAAGGGTCTTTTTGTGGTTTTCTCTTTACATGAAAAAAATTCTGATTCCTGATTGATTTATAAATGGAGCAAACAATTTGCTTATTGGTCGCGTTTTAAGTTTAAATTTAGCACTAAAATTAATTCTGACGGTCAATATGACCGTTTTCCCTGTAAAACAAATTTGCCGCTTTTAACATTTTATCAATAGATTTATATCAGTGCAACATCGTAACATTCCTCTTTTTAAAGGGTCTTTTTGTGGTTTTCTCTTTACATGAAAAAAATTCTGATTCCTGATTGATTTATAAATGGAGCAAACAATTTGCTTATTGGTCGCGTTTTAAGTTTAAATTTAGCACTAAAATTAATTCTGACGGTCAATATGACCGTTTTCCCTGTAAAACAAATTTGCCGCTTTTAACATTTTATCATCTAAACTAGGGATGTCCATTTCCCAACTTGCGGCCCATTTAAGGTTTTGATGCGGTCCACTGCCTTCTCCAATGTTTTAGTTATATTTTCAAATCTGAAACGCGGCGCTTTTCAAACTGTGTTCCATAAGCAAGCTTTGTGTCGTTCCACGAGCTTGCTTAGAACATTTTTGAAACGAAAATCGACAAACCAGAGTCTGATTTAAAGTGAAGACCTTTTTTTCTTTTTTTTACAGAGCACTACATTTTTGAGACAAAAATTGAAAGAAATAAGTTCGATTTAAAGTGAAGACCTTTTCTTTCAGAGAACGCTACATGTTTGAGACGATAATCGACAAATCTGAGTCTGATTTAACGTGAAGACCTTTTTGCGGCCCTCCGACTTTAGCAAAATTTAGAATTTATCCCTGATCTAAACCTTTAATTTGCATAAAACCAGACTAGTGGTTTCCAACCTTGGTCGGTTCTGGACCGTTTCGATAACTTGACCGAAACTTCTGGATCCCTTTAATAAAACCAATTAATAGTTTTTCTTGCGTGTGGTCTCTACTGGAAAATGAAACCAAATCTTAAATATTATTAAAGAGCGTACGGAATACGGCACGGAAAAAATTAGTAATTGTGCTTGCAATAAAATAATACCAGTTTGAGCAGAGTTTATTGTACAATAAATAAGGTGGAAAGAAAGATTGCAAAACCAGCTTATCTCAAACTAAGGCGTTGCAATTTTCCGTTCAAATGAACAATACAGCCTTAACTGCACTTAATGTGCTGAATCTGTAGATTGAGCCGAAGTTAACAGGACTTGCTTTATACGTATACTGTATAAACTGAAAAATACAATTAGAAAAAACAAAAAATGGCTGACAAACAGTAGCTGTTGATGTGTCAATTAGTATTTTGTGGAATTGTAATTTGTGATATATGTAGTCTCACTTTGAAAGATTATAACAACTGATTAGCATTATCACAATTGCAACTTCTTCTTCTTAGTTTGGGGGAGATGGATGGGAGGTGAGGTGGATGTTTCATTAAATGGCCGGACAAGTTTCCATCAGCCAGGTCGCCAGGTTCTTGTTGATATCTGAGAAAACACGGGCTCCATTTGGATGATGATAATGGACAGTGGTGGGCAGTACCGCGTACTAAAGTACCGCAGTACTTTTTAGTACCGTTACCGGTACCTAATAGCGGTACCGCTGTATTTTTTTTATAAAGTACCGCGGTACTTTTGCCTTTTTTAGTTTTAAAAGCGGAGTCAATAACTACGAACTCCGCATCAGTATCATGCAGCATTGCAGCTGCTTCAAAAACGATGATTCCATTGCATAATTCTAGAGTCATTGAAAGTTTTTTTGCAAGCATTGCGATATGTTTTTCGTATCTATTGCAGCTTCAAAGAAGTTTCTTGATTTATAGTAGTAACTTATTATCACAAATTGACATTTGTTATAATTAAGTGTTTACCAGTGCTTTCCCCATCTTTCCGGTACTAGTTACTATATAGTTAATTATAAATAGGGTCAGGTAAAAGTTTAAAAGAACTTTTAAACTCCTTTCTCACATGCATATGCTTATGACTAAAATTCTTTTTTTTACTTGAAAACACCTTGGACAGACTTGAATTCAGTGATGGAATTTAGGAAGTTTGCATCGGTTTGCGCAAACACGTTGTTATGAATGCCATAACGTTCAGCGAGCGCGTTCTTAATTTAACGTAATCTCTGTATTTTTATACCTCTGATGATGAAAGAACCTATTATTGACAACTTCTATATTATAGGGAAAAGAACCTGTTTATTTTTTTAATTTTTGAATTTCATCATTGCTTAAACTCGATTTGACCCTTTTTACAAAAACAAGGACTCAACCCAAGTTCTCAAATCAATAATTGTTGACTTGGAATTGGTTTTGTGTGGTTAGTAAGCTATGTTATATGGAATGCATAAAAACAAATTGGGAAAATGGTTTTGAAAATTCGAATTTCGTACACTCAGATTCATGCTTTCATGGACTTATATTAAAATTACATCATTTTTGGTAGTCTTGCATTTGAAATCGGTTCGAACTTTTTGAAAATGACTCGATCTTGGTTCGAATTTGAAAGTTATAAGTTGTTGGACTACTATTAGCATGCACACAATTTATTAGAGGTATAGTTTTGAAACTTTTTCACCACTACATATTAAACATTTGTACCATAGCCTTGATAATCTCAAAAAATAATAAATTTGTCAAAATATATTTCAACAGAATTAAAATTGAACTGACTAAATAGGTAGGCTACTATCACAGACAAAAATCTGATCCTTTTTTAGCAGTAAAAACAAATTTGCACTGATTACATAGCAACAACAAGAAAAACAATTTTTTTATTGAATATATATATATATCAATTAATCCAATCAAGCAAAATAATGTTAAATCTCAACAATTATGCCAATTCCACAATGTACAACAAGTTTTATCATAAGAATCAAAAAATCTACGGCCTAAAACATTATTAGAAATAGAAGCTTTAGTTATGGTTTTTTTAACACAAAAAAGATTAAGAAATGCTGGTAATACGAACTTTTGTGAAATATGAATACCTTAATTTTTACAAAAAAAATTTAAATTACATTCGAAAGCTAACAAAGTTTGTTAAAAAATATAATTATGCTTGCTTTTAGGCAAATGAGTGAAAAAAATACTAACCCAAAATAAAAATTTGTTAATGATTAATATATTATAAATCAGCCAATTATTTATTTAATATTTTCAGCTTATGCTGCTTTAATTAAATCTTTTGAAGATTTTTGTCTGGCAGGAATAGAAATATGCAATGCAAACTTGCAATAAAGCTAGCTTTAAACTAAAATTGTCAAAATAATAAAAGTGCTGTGAAATATTGTCAAAACCATTTAATGTTATGATTGTTTGTGCAAGATAGACCAACTGATAATCACAATCAAATTTAATGTAAGAAGCCATTTAGCTTATTCTATGTTAGGTTACCTTTTAAAATTGTTATTTAAAATCAAAATACTTTACCTAAATAATTTCTAATTCAATTTTTTTCAGAATGACAATATAGAAAATTTTAACTTTAATCAAGTGGTTGTTTTTACCAAATCACCTTATAAACCAGTTGTCAAAATGTCAATTTTAAAAAATGTTAAACCCCTTAAAAAAAGCTGCAATCAAGTCTTGAAAGTCAAGTGAATGAATAAATTGCATATGCATCAATTTAGAACTTTGAAAAAAAGTGAAAATCTCCATATAAACTTGGTTAATGGTAAAACATTTGCAGACTAGATTTAGTGTTCTATTGGTTTCTATTGTACATGAAGCATTTGCTACAAAAAGAAAAAATATGTATTTTTTATTACTGGTGTTTGTAAATTTTTTAGTTATGTTGTTGTTTTTTGGCATTATTTTGTTGCAATTATGGAAAGTAATTAATATTATATGCATAAATACAACTAATTTTAAGTAGTGTTTTTATCAATAGAAAAATTTAAATTTAAAACAAGATTTCTCTTTTTCTTAGACATATTTTTAGTTGTAGAGTTGTTACTGCTAAATTTCAATCACTTTTGGATAACTTTTATGGCAATCTGACTATTAAGAATAGTTTACATTATGTAGTTGTTCTGCAATATATAGAAACTGAAGAGATTTTATGGATTGTTGTTTTAAATTTTAAGTGTTCTGCCAACATTACCCTATATGCCATATTATATGACATAAGTTTAATCTATTTGCTGAAAACTTTTGAGAGTTTTTGAGGTTTATGAAACCATGTAAAATACCACAAAATAAAACTACATGCGGCATTTTCAAAAAGGGGGGGCCCCTCGATAACTGTAAAAAAGGGGGGGCCCGAGGCGATCGCCTCATTCGCCTCACCCAATATCCACCACTGCGTAGCAAGTGAGCAAGTGTTCTGTTGGTTAGCATGTGGTGGCGAGGATGACCAAGGGTGATAGAAAATTACGCTAAAAACAAACACAACTGTAATAAAACACAAGCATGAAATTGTTAACAGCATCATACAGTAAGCTACTTCGGAAAACTAGATAATAATCTCGAAAGACACAGATTATATACGCAGATTTATTTATTTTTTTTTTTTTCAAGAAATTGCTTCAATGTAAGCTGTAAGCCTACAGCGCATTAATTTACTGTACAGTCAATAGCAGATTGTTTCTTACGATTATAATTGTCAAGTAGAATTGTGACGTCACCATCATGTGATAGTCGCTCTGAAATACTGCTGTTGGAGCTAGACAGAATGCAAATAATAAAAGCAAAGTAAATAAATGATTTTAAGAACTAAATTCAACTTTGAAAAAAATTAAATAAGCTTACTACAAACAAAGGCGAACGTTCAGTAGGTAATTTGTATCGGTCTGCTATTTTTTATAACTCCAACTGCTTGCTGTAAGTTATTTGCTGATGGGTGAAGGCAAGTCAGTCCAGCTGTTTTTTTTCTTGTTTTCTTTGTTCTTTTAAAGCAGTGTTCTTCAAACTTTTTTCATCGAGACCCATTTTGCACAGCCAAATTTTTTCGCGACCCCTAAAAAAAGGTCTTCACCTAAAATCGATTTCTGATTCTGCTATTTTTCCCCCGACATCAAGGTGTTCTCTAAAAAAAAAAAAAAAGGTCTTCACCTAGAATTGATCTCTCATTCCGCTATTTTTACCCAAAAATCAAGGTGTTCTCTAAAGTCTAAACCAGCGGTTCCCAAACTGTGCGCCGCGAAAGTATGCGAAAGTTGTTGTACTTACTGCTTTTCTCACAATAATTGCAGTGTAAAGGTTATTAGCAGCAACTAACCTTCAGAGAACGATTCCGATTGAGGACCTTTTTCAAACAGCCTGATTTTGGGAGGGAAATAGAGAAAAATAAGGAAATCGGATATAAATCGAAGTGAAGACCTTTTTTTTTTTTTTTAGAGGACACCCTGATTTTCAGAGAAAAATAAGGAAATCGGATATAAAATCGAAGTAAAGACTTTTTTTTTTTTTAGAGAACACCCTGATTTTCGGAGAAAAAAAGATTGTTCAAAGAAGTAATGGAACTGAATACCTTTTTTCATTACGGCGCCGCGAGTATTTTTAAGTCTTCAAAGGGCACCGTGAAAAAAAAAGTTTGGAAACCGCTGCTCTAAACAAAAAAAAAAAGAAAAAAGGTTTTTACTTCGAATTAATCTTGTATTTCGCTACTTTTCTTCCAAAATCATCGTAATCTCTAAAAATCTAAAATTTAAAATCTCGCAACCCCCATTGAACCACTTTGCGACCCCCAGTTTGAAGAGCCTTGCTTTATAGCTTGAATTTTATTCTAACTGAAATTGCTGTTCGTTTTTTCTTTTGATCAGGGTCACCAAAATGTAGCGGCTAGCTTGCTTGTATATTTATTTATATATTTGTTTAGTTTGCTAACTTGTTGTGAGCCTATACATACAAATAATACGTTCAAACTTTATTCTGTCTCAACTCTCTTTTTTATTGGTTTTCTTTGTTCACGTTAAAAATGTGCGATTAAAGGCAATCGCCTACGCGTAGCGCGTTAAAGACAATCACCCATTAAAGTGGCGTGGTCGCTACAAGCGCTTTCATATATCCAAGGCATAATTTATCCGAAAAATCAAGTTAAAAATATATTCACTGCACGTTTCTTACATCCAAAGCATAATTAATTTTTGAAAGTCAACAGTTGGATACGTAGGATATTGCTTTTGTTTTGTTATTCCTACGGCTTTTCGGCGCGAAGATTAGTTGGTTGGATGCCTGCTAAGATAAAAAGGATGTCCGTTGGTGTGGAACAAACGCATCCAGTCACTGTGCGCAAGGTATCGTTAATGTGCTTGTCGATAAAGCGAGTATGAGCACTACGACACTACGAATAGGCGCGCAGTAGGTTAGCCGTAGAATGGACCAAGGCAAGGGTGACTATGCGGAGTAGGCTACTGTGACATCCGTACCCCACCTTGATCCAGCCAGTCGCTCTAGAAGCTTAACGCAAGATGTTAACTTCTTGCGCAGTGACTCCAAGAAACGTAGCTATGTGCCCTATCCAGCTTTATGCCGAGATAAGTTGTTTCAGTACAAAACGGTAGGGCCTGTCCGTTAACAAAGACATTTAGCTCATGTCGTGCTTCCTTGGTGTAAAGAAGGATGACTGTCGACACAGTCTTTGTTGTACTGAGCTTGAGCTTCCATTTGTAAAGGTAGGAGGATAGGATTGCGGTGTCTTGAGTAAGAGTTCCCTCTAATGCCTGCCAGTCGCTTGCATAGTGCAAGATGGCCAGGTCATCAGCATAAGCAAATTTCCTGCCAACGGCAGTTGTCATATGTATAGATATTAAACAAGAGGGAAACCAGGATTAATCCTCGTAGGACGTCATTCTTAAGGCGTCGTAACCTGCTTTGTTTTCAAGTTCTGGTCGTGAAAGTAGGGTAAAACTTCTATTACGAACTTATAAGTTCCATAATCAATAAAACCTGTCCGGAAGAAGACGAAGTAGCTTATAGGTGAGGCCGCGGTGCCATATTGTATCGTAAGCTGCTGTGTGATCGACAAATACAACCCCCGCCTTCTTTTTGCCGAAAAGCTATCCTCAATTTCTTGAATTAGAAGAGGGATTTGATCTAGAGTTGATCTTTCGCGCCAAAACCCACCTTGCTCTCTAGGTAGCAGTGGGCCAATAATTGGTTCGACGCGGGCATGGATAAGTCTCTCCCAGATCTTGAAGGGGACATAATTAAGCAAAGAGTTAGGTCTATGCTCCCTAATAACTTATTTGGCTTCGAGATGACAAGTACTAATACTCTCCTCCTAATTTTTTGGAGGCTTGTGTTGGCGCATGCAGGAAGACGAGAACTTAAACCAGGAAAGCAGAACCGACATGGAGTATTAGCTCTGGGCTGAAAAAATCAGGACCCGGAGCTTTTCCAGACTTTAACAGCTGGAGGGCATTGGAAAATTGGCCTGGAGAAAAATTTCCAGAGATACGTTTGTCAGGCGGCGTTGGAATCCACCAGAGTCTAGAAAGCTTTTTTAGCAACAAATCTGACTGACTCGCGTTTTGTTGTTTGGTATATTCCATTTTTAACAAACTGCGAGGCAATTGAATTGGCGGTAATGAGGCAGAGGTGGCGTGTGTGTCTGGTTTTGCCGGTCAATAAGTTGTTAATTATATTCCATGCAAGCCGACTGGAGTGCATTAAGTCGATGTTATTGACAGCCTCGGCCAGCAATTTGTTTTTTATCAAGATGAGACAAAAAGGCGGAAACAACTGAAACTTCACCCAAAGAAGCCCGTAGAAAAACCTGGTAAAGGTGTTTGCACTCCGTATTTTAGCACGGTATACAGTATAGTTGTTTCTGCAACCGCGTGAAATTGACAGTTTTGCTGCTGCAAAGATAGTATTACAGAAGTCCTAATATGCATCATCAATAGAACTAGAGTCAGCAGATGGTAATTCTTGGGATAGTTGATTTGTGATGATGCCATATAGTTCCCAGTTGGCCTGCGGAAGCTCCGATGCTTACAGGGCTCATTTGGAAGTGAGGCCAAATTTTTTGAGCCACAATTAGCGATGCTCAATGTTGGGACCTAGAAACTTCTCATCTTTTCAAAGATTGCTAAAATGGAAAGAGTTAACGCTTTGCCGTTTTTGCTTTACTGATTGCATTCGGAAAAGATTGATTGAAGATGTTATAAGTAAATAGCAAAAGGTTTCAATGGTTTTTTTACCAAGAGTTTAGGACTTTTATTTGTTTTGAATATATTTATGAAAGTCTTGTTTAATAATATTCTAAAATTTACCAAATCATTAATTATATAGTTTATAACTTTGTTTTCCAAACTTTTTGAGCCACGGATCCCTACTTGCAAACCTTTTTTTCACGGACCCAGATCTTTGGTCACATAGATTTGTAGCGATTAATTGGACAGCCCAATTATTTTCACACGAAACACAACTTTAGTTATTATCGGAGTTATAGAATTTGGTTCAAAACGTTGGAATTAATTTTCACATACTCTATTTTAATGCAATTTCGAATTTCACATCCTGCCGTTTCATATCGTATGATCACGTGGTACTACGCCCACTTGTATACAGCGATATGGCTCAGTCATAAATTGCAATATAATGAGTTGCTTCCGGAAGATATCGGTTAGATAAATTAACTTCTGTCATGGTAATGCTATACTAAATTGTTTCTATTATTGTAATTATTTGTTTTAATTTTTATTTTGTTTTTATTTCTATTTGAATAAAATTCTATTTGAATAAGTAAATAAATGTGCTGTAAATAGAATCAAGTTAGTGGTTAACCTTCTGAGTATAAACTGCACCAATTAAACTTGAACATAACGCTCCTAACCACTACAGATTTTTTATCCAACCACCGAGAAAAAATAATACAAACCCAAAAATGAATAACACAAAATCCGTTTAAAAAATAAATTGTTTTAAACAGACATACCATATTTCCAAAAGGGAAAACCGAGACGCTCTTTAATAGAAAAAAATTCGTCCTAAAAAAAAGTGTTTTCTGAAAAAAGGTCTTCACTTCGAATCTGTCTCGGATTTCATGATATGGATTACTTTACCAAGTATACTTGTTCCACAAATTTTGTCACATTGTTGCGGACCCCTTGTTCGGTCATCATGGACCCCAGTTTGGGAAACCCCAGTCTATAATAAAGCAAAAATGAAAAAAAATTATTTGCTTTTCGAATATCCGTTAATATCCTATAAGTCTCCCATGACAACCGTAAACAAAAAATATTAAAAGTAGCGGATTTTGTGTTGTTGGTAAAATTTCAATTGTTTCTTTTTTGTTTAAGGAAGAAAAACTGCTAAATTAAAATAGTAATAACATGGTAAGTATGCAAAATTTGTTGTTATCAAAACAATTAACGTAAAATTTATGATTTTTATTATTTATGATTGCGAGGTTTTCTTTGTTTATGTATGTGATGCTACGTGGTAGGGAAAGGACGGGTTAGTTGATGTAGGTTTTATCTAAATTTGCTTAATTCAAAAACTATTTGACATTTAAAATAATTAATAACACAAATCACAGGGGTCTATTCAGGAACTCACCGTAAATATTTTTTTTGGTAAAATTAACCCAAAATCCCCCTTTTAGCATCAGGGTGCTTGGTTTCAAGAGAAAAAGCACCTCTTAAGAAGCGATAGTAACCACAGGGCATCCAGGTCAGTTTCACGAACAAAAATCGCTTACGATGACTTCTTGAAGAGACCCCCTTTTTTTTAACTGTTAGAGCTGCTGGATGAACTAATCCACCCTTCTCCTATATAATGATGGTATTTCATGCATTGTTTGTTAATAAACTTGTTACAAAGTACTCTTATATTTATTATTTCTGAGGGTGGTAGTGGACATTGAAGACTGTATAGTCATTTCTGGTCTCTTCAATAAGACAACGACTTTGGTTAGTGAAATTAACCAATGAGCAATTTTGGTTAGTGAAATTAACCCAGATTTTCCAGTGGTTACTATCATTTCTTAGGAGATTCTTTTCTCCCATTTTCTTTTTTATTGCCTCCTGGTGCTATAGGGGAGACTCCAGGTTAGTTTCAGTGATAAACAACAGTTACGGTCTCTTCTTGAAGAGACCTGCATTTCTGCCATCTTCTTTGCAAATCTGCACAAAATAATTAGAAATAAATAAATAGATAAAAAATTGAAATTTGTAGATTGCAAAGTAATAGAATATTTGGTTAAATCATTGTTACATTTGTATATTCTTTAAAGTTTACTTACTTTCTTAAAAAGAAGCATATTGTGTATGGTTACTAATTGTATTTAAGTTTCAGCCATAAAGATAAAAATATTTTATCTTCATTTCTTAAAATTTATTAGTATTTTTAAAAAATGTTTTACAATTTGAAAAAATAAATAAAAACATTTTATGTATAAACTGATAGAAAACTGAATACTATTACTCAAAAATAAATGTGCATTTAAAAAATTTTTGAATTTGCTGATTTTAAATTTAGTAAAAGATGTAATTGTTATTATTTGTTGCATTAAGTTTCAAATTTTTATGTTATCATAATTGTATGATTCTACTAAAAATGTTTTTTTACTAATTTGATACTGCTGATATATTTTCTACAACTGCTTTTGGAAATATTATAAATATTTTTTTAATTCAAATTTCATTTCTTAATAATTCATTTCCTACTTTGGTTAATGATTTGAAAATTTTTTCTACCTTGACAGCTTCATAGTTTATCTAAGACTGCATTAAACATTTTTCTAAAATATTCATAATCATCATCATCATTATCATCATCATCATTTCTATTTAGCATTGTGACTCAACAATAAAAGTTTTGTTGGGTCTTTTCAAAAAGTCACCATAAGCAATTTTTTTAGTGAAACTAACCTGGAATCCTCCTACAGCACAAGAATGAAATAAAAAAAAACAAGAGGAAAAGGATCTCTTGAAAAGGATTAGTAACCACAGGTAGATTCTGGTTAGTTTCACTAACAAAATTTGCTTACCATGACTATTTCAAAAGACTTGTTTCATCAAACTGAAGGCAAAGGTCAAGCAATTACCTCAAACTGCTTTTGAAAATTTCATGATATTCCCAACTGGTTGAAAATTTTTCATTTTTGTTTATATATAGTGACATGTATTGAATTTTGAGGTTCTTGCTAAGACTATCAAACAAAGAAGTGATGTAAAGTATTTTTCTCCAATAAAACAATTGCAAAAATATCAGTTAAACAAACTGCATTAATTTCATTTGCTGTCAATATGACACTTTTACTTACTCAACTAAGCTTCCAAATATTTACTGTTCTACAACTCTTAAATTAAAGGTTTAATCATGTCATAAAGATTTTTATTCTCCTCATATAAATGCTCTTAAGTTCAAATATTAGACTTTTATAACAAATTTTTGAAAATATGTTGCAAAAACTATCCAAGTTTTTATTAGTTTAACTAGA
Source organism: Diplosoma virens (assembly GCA_963680785.1). NCBI lineage: Eukaryota > Metazoa > Chordata > Ascidiacea > Aplousobranchia > Didemnidae > Diplosoma > Diplosoma virens. The sequence goes on from OY796885.1 coordinate 19,615,428, forward strand.
CTGCTTTAAATAGATATTCTATGTAAATGATTATTTATCTATTTTTTTTTATTTAATCTCTATATTTAGCCTCCTAACTTGCAGGAAAGCAAGGGAGGCGCTAATACATAGGGTAAGCAATTACCCTGACCTGCTTCCAGAGATGCCAAGATATTGTGGTCCGCTTGTAATTTAATAGAAATATGACTGAAATTTAAAACTGCTTGCCAAGCACTTCTAAATTTCAGTCATACCTCTATTGAATATCAAGCAGATTGCAATATCTTGGCATCTCCAGAAGCAGGTTGGATTTATTTGTTTTAATATTTGTACATAGCATAACCTTTGAAATATAAAGTATTTGCTAAGTTATTCAGTAATTAATAATTGATAAATAAAATTGTTTATATCTAATGCTGTTTGTGAATTATGAGTTTAATTTTTTTATTTTATCTCTATATTTATCTTCCTGACTCACAGGAAAGTGATGGAGGCGCTAATACATAGGATAGGCAATTACCCCATCCTGCTTCCGGAGATGTCAAGATATTGCTATTCACTTGTAACTTAATAGAGATATGATTGAAATTTAGAACTGCTTGCCAAGACCACCAAGCAGGGGAAATTGCCATGAAGTGTCTTTCCCAAGGACACAACAGAATGGCACAAGTAGGTTTTGAACCGAGACCACGTTGATTATGATTTAACCACTCAACCACCCAGCAATTTAACCACTCAACCATGCCGCCGACAACTTTTACAATTACTTTATTACTTTATATTAAACATATATCTGCTACTTTTACTTATATTATGATGTCTTATTATAATTGAAGCAGAGATTAGGAAACTGGGTTAAATGACCCCAAATGGGTTAAGATTGAAAAAATTTGATGTAAAATTTATGTTAAGTTTTTTAAAGTTTCCAGCAAACAAATGGCTAGTTTATCTGCTTTTTCATTAAAAATTTTTATGCAATATTAAAAAACTTTAGTTTTTGAATGATTTGGGATAGTTTTGTTTTTTGAAATATGTTTGGGTAATATTTATAAAAGCAGGGCTGGGAAGCCAGATCCTGAAGCTGTAGAGCCAAACATTTTCTCTGAAATCAGAGCTGGAGTCTTTTTTAAATATTTCTGTGGAGCTGCTGCTACAAAAATTTTGTTAGTTTCAGCTCCAGTGTTGTTTATAGCAAATTTTAATAAAAACTTTTTGCTTTAGCTTGAAATCAAGTAGTGATGAACTGATGACATGAAGCTGTAGCCAATGCAGCAAATTTGTGGTGTTTTTTTGCAAAATATTATTTCAACATTTTATAAAAGAAATGGCTGCACTAAATGTCATTTATGTGGTAATGGTGATTTTAATGTCCTATCAAAAACTTTGTAACAAATATCAATCAGTAATATATTCCTTAATTTAAGAAGTTGCTTTACTAAAATAATCTAAAAAAGTATAGTATAATAATATTTTATCAATATGGACAAACAATTAAAGTGATTTAAACCAGGGCTAGGGAGCCAGAGTTAGTGGAGGAGTACTTGATAGCTCTGAAGCTGGAGCCAGAGCTAGTGCTCTTCTATAGTGGCTCCTCAGTTCAGCATAAAAGTTACCTGACTTTTGTACTAAAATAATAGAATAAAAAATCATGCAACATGATTAATATTTCAAGTTTTTTGACAATGGTAAATTAAAAGCATCAAAAGAAAAAAACTGCCAAGGTTTTTTTTTTGTGCCAAAACATTATTGATTCCAAAATTAGATTGCCTAATTAAAAAAAAATTTAATCTATAACTATTTGTTCTTTGTTTAATTTATTTGCAATTATTTTATAATAAGAGCGTGAATTATACTATGGTATAATTATCTTGTTTTTTTACAGTCTCGAGGAACAAGCATAAAAGAAGCGTTGACAAAATGGGTGAGTATATTTATTTTTTTATGCATATTACAAGATTACATAATGACAGCATCAAATGGTTTTGCTTTTTTGGTTTGCAATAACTTTTCTTTAACATAAGTTTTAACTTCGCTGCTGATTTTTTTGTATTAAATTGTGTATAAAAATGTTGTTGCAAACACTTTATGAATGTGTTAAAAAATGTATTATGCTAAATTTAAGTTTTGAACTTTTTGTAAATCTAAGTCTGAACAAATACTATCAAATTTTATCAAAAATTTGCATAAAGTGTCACATAAATTATGATATCTATGGGATTTTAAAAGTAATTAATATAAAACAGTCTAGGAAACTTAATTAATTTTTTGATCTATTAAAAATCAATTAAACTTCATGCTAATGTTTTTTGATTTAGTGTGTTTCATTGTATCATCAATGCTTTTTTTTAGGAAGAGAAAAATGGACAAAAGGCATCTGAATCATCAGAAGTTAAGTTGTACATGCAATTACCTCCAATAGAAAAAATGGATGCATCTCTTTCTACATTATCTAATTGCCAGTATGAAACTTATTGCTTTTAATGTGATCATAGGCATAAGACTTTGTTTTTGTTTTTTCGAAGAAGGGCTTACCAGGGATGGCTTGGCCAAAGGCTTTGAAAACTAATAAAAACTAAAAAACAGCTTTTTACTTATAAGGCTTTGTAAAGGGTAGCTAAAAAACTGTAAAAATTTTTGAGTAAAACATTTTTAAGAAGCTGCACTCTGACAGCCATCCTACTTTTATGCCTATAAATTTGATTGTATTGAGTGATATGAGTTTCGAAAAACTGTACAAGGCTTATAAACCAATTTTTTAAGTAACTATGCTAAAGCTAATCTGCATCCAACGAAATTAGGAAATGAGAGTCAACATTTGACAAAGAATTGTCAATATAGAATTTCTTTATAAAAAAAATATATACTCGTAGATTGGTAAAAGCTATTTGCTAAAAATTTAAAAAATTTTAAATCTAACGATTTTGGTAAAATGATTCAAATTCTACATCTGTTAGAATAAGATAATTAATGCTGTATGAGACAATTCTGCCAGTTTTTAAGTAACACAAGTTTTTGTAAACAAACTTCGACAGCCCCATTTGCCTTTTATGGCTCATCAGGAGGTTACTTTTATTCAGATATAATATATACTATAAAGTGTTATATTATTTTTGGCACATAATAACATCAAAAAATTTTAACTTATTTGCAGTTAATTTTATGTGAATGGTAGTGGTAAAACTTTATTTTTTTACTTTATTTTTCTTATTTGATTTTTTTCCAGAAAGTTAAGCTTATCAACAAATTGCATTGAAAAAATTGCAAATCTGAATGGTTTAAGTGAGTATCTTAATAATGCTAAGTGTTTATTTTTGTTGTGCCCCGACAAAATTTTACTATTATTAATGTGCTTGCAACTCCAAAGTATTGCGACATATTTAAGTTCTTATTGGGGACTTTGATTTTTCACATTGTCACTTTCTGTTTGAATGTAAATATAAATGGCAAACTATGAACCTTCTAATTGCAGTTATTTATTTGTTGGCAGCGTAATCAAGTGGATAGAGCGTCGGGATTGTGATCGACATGGTCCCAGTTCAAAACCTACTCACGTTTTTTAGTTGTGTCCATGGGAAAGACACTTAACGGCAATTTCCTCTGCTTGGTGGTCTTGGCAAGTAGTTCTGAGCTTCCGTCATACCTCTATTAAATTACAAGCAGACAGCAATATCTTGGCATCTCCGGAAGCAGGTCGGGGTAGTTGCTTAACCTATGTATTAGCACCTCCGTCGCTTTCCTGCGAGTCAAGAGGATAAATATAGAGATAAAATAAATAAATAAATAGTCATGTACTTGACCTAATTTACTATTTATTGGTTTGATAGAACAAAGTAGTAAACCCAAGTTTACTGTTCAAGGCAGTGGTTACCAATCTTTTTTCAGTCACGGACCCCTTTCAAAAAAATATCAAGCCGACCGACCCCTAAATTTTTAAGACTGACCCTGACTAATATTTTGTTAAAGTTTTTTTAAAATTCTGTCTGACTTTCATGGACCCCTGGTTAAAGCTAAATGTTTTATCTGCTGGGTAATCCAATTGTAAAAGAATGTTAGAAATAAAATTATTAAAACTTTAAAAGAGTGTTATTTTAACATATGAATATCAACAAAGTCATGTTGTTGCGACAAAAATTAACGATGATTTACCGTCAATCGTTTAAGATTTACAAATACGTTCAAAAGATATACCTTTCAACTATAGACCTATCAGTGTTTGATTTGAAGTACTAAAATATATTGTCTATATATAGTTAAAAAATTATTAATCCATTTAAATTTAATAGCACCAGACAGTGTCACTGTTTCGATCTACAGGGCCTATAAGACCAATATTAAAACATTGAAACTAAAGCTTCTTTACGTTGTTTTCTAATTTTGCGAACGTTCACCCGCAAAAATGTTCAGGTTTTACTTAAAGCTTATTTTCACATGTTGACCTATTTTGGAACAGAACACATCAGTTTGGTCTAAAAGCAAGGTATTGGTAAAGTTTATCTTTACAAAAGCTATTTACCAGAAATGTATTGAGGTGATTTAATATTCTTTATTAGTTGTTTCTATGAACATTTGCACAAATTAAATATTTCTTATTTGAAATATCGTTCATTGTATCGAATTAGATTAATTTTCTAACTTTAAAAAAAGTTATAATAGATATATAATATACATTTCAATGATCTGTTTCAACGTTTGTCTTCAAAATATACTCAGCGTCGTCACAGTTTGATATTAAAGTCTTCGCATGACGCTAGAAGTGACCGTTATAAGAAATTTTATGGTAACCGAATGCCAAATATTTAAAATAAATTACCGGAAAAAATTATTACATCGGACTTACTGAGTGTCTTAAAAGTTCGCTTTCAAAAATTCGATTTGCGTTCGATTATGGATATTTTTTATTTATTCCTGTAATGTTGTTTTCTTTCTCTTCTCTTATGCATGAGTTGTTTTCTTATGATATATAAACTTTAGTTTTCAACTGAACTAACACGTAATGCGGGGTGGAAAATGAATTGATAAGCTTTTAATTTCTGAGAACCACCGATTTTTATGCTATGGTTGCATGTTTTATTCAAAGCAATCGGAACCTGCAAATTGCGTCTCATGCAAGTTGTTAATTTACTCATTCTACCAAAGAATTGAAACCTTTTTCAGTTTTAAAGCAACTTTTTTTATTTTCCTCCACGTATCCTCGTTTGTAAATAAATTTTTCAATTTAAAGTCATAGTATATGTTTTAAGAAATTGCTTTCTAGAAAACTTGAAAGTCCTATCACTTGGAAGAAACAACATTAAGAATTTAAACGGCTTAGTGAGTAGTTGTTTTTTGTTTTATCATCCACTAAATATATATTTTAGATTGTTTATAAATATTACTAAAGAAAGTTTTTATGCGAAAAATTACTAATTTACAGTTTTAATTATGTTGAACACTAGAACACTAAATACGTTGTAGCGAACTCATCACTGCAAACCGCCTTTCGTGCATGCATTTCCTTCGATTTTGCAAACTTTTCCGCGGATGTATTTTCCCATGTTGTATTTCGCTCACTGCATACTCGGCTTGCAGCGCCCTTCTGCTTACAACGTTTATCTACTGCCATGACAACCGTCATGCGATAACTTCGCATTTTTTAGTATTTTTTTTTTGTACCGCCTTTCCGTTGTTCCCCTCCCCAACTGATCGTTGGCTGATCGCGCCATCAATGCCATTTGTATAATTATTATCATTATTCCGCCTTTTGTGTAATCATTATCAACACACCGCGAACAGGATAGAGCCTGATCATATGATCTGTCGCCTCGTGATTTTACCTGTAAAAAAGGTCAGGCGTCATAATAGTAAATCTATAAAATTACTCTGACGATATATACACTTGCTGGCCGAATCGCCACACAGACCGAGACAGCGACAGAGACGTAGCGAAATAGAGAGAGAGAGAGAGAGAGAGAGACTCATATAGCTGCTGTGCAATTTAACTCGACATTCATCCTTGCAATGTCATCAAGCGGTGATTCCGCTTACTTTCTAATTCCGAAGTTTTAATGTTATTTTGTCTATCAAAAAATACTTCTCTGAGCTTTCTTTAACTTCGAAGGGACCCCTGTGAGGGCGTTGAAGAGGTCTCATAATCTCAAGGTCGTGAGTTCAATCCTCACTCGGGGCACCAATGTAGCGTAATGGTTTTGGCACACAGTAAACTTTAAACTCCTTTTATTGAAAAGGGGCACAATTTGAAACGAACAGACAAAATAACATTAAAACTTCGGAATTAGAAAGTAAGCGGAATCATCGCTTGATGACATTGCAAGGATGAATGTCGAGTTAAATTGCACAGCAGCTATATGAGTCTCTCTCTCTCTCTCTCTCTCTCTCTCTCTCTCTCTCTCTCTCTCTCTCTCTCTCTCTATTTCGCTACGTCTCTGTCGCTGTCTCGGTCTGTGTGGCGATTCGGCCAGCAAGTGTATATATCGTCAGAGTAATTTTATAGATTTACTATTATGATGCCTGACCTTTTTTACAGGTAAAATCACGAGGCGACAGATCATATGATCAGGCTCTATCCTGTTCGCGGTGTGTTGATAATGATTACACAAAAGGCGGAATAATGATAATAATTACACAAATGGCATTGATGGCGCGATCAGCCAACGATCAGTTGGGGAGGGGAACAACGGAAAGGCGGTACAAAAAAAAATACTAAAAAATGCGAAGTTATCGCATGACGGTTGTCATGGCAGTAGATAAACGTTGTGCAGCGAGCGGAAGGGCGCTGCAAGCCGAGTATGCAGTGAGCGAAATACAACATGGGAAAATACATCCGCGGAAAAGTTTGCAAAATCGAAGCAAATGCATGCACGAAAGGCGGTTTGCGGTGATGAGTTCGCTACTACGTAATTGTATGAGAGCTGATTGGTTTCAATCTGATTACGTAATTTTTCAAACAGGAAGCTGTCGGCGATACTCTTGAAGAACTGTGGATTTCGTACAATCTGGTCGAAAAGTTAAAAGGCATTCACGTTTTAAAAAAACTCAAGGTAACAGCATGTGCTTCTTTAATAAATCGTTACAAATGCTAATTTTAACAAAGCAAATGCATCGGAACAGGTCCTTCTGATGAGCAACAATCAGGTAAAGGACTGGGGGGAATTTAACAAGTTGCAAGAACTTCCGCTGCTAGTTGAGCTTGTTTTTGTCGGTCAGTGAACTTTTCTCTTACGATTAGAGTGAACCTACTTTTACTTTAGAATTAAAATAGAAGAAGTTTTGGATTTGACGAAAGTCGCCACAGCAAAAATTCATAAAATCAAAGTTTATTACAAATTCAGCACGATAAAAAAGCGTAAAATTTTTTAATAAACTTTGATTTTACGGATTTTGTTGGGGTGACTTTCGTGAGATCCAAGACTTCTTTTATTTTGACTCAATATGACAATTTTCTAAGCTCTAGAACCATTGTTAATTAATTTTGTATAAACAATTCCGTGATTTCTTAATAAAGAACAAACATTACTTACCACTTTTTAAGAAAATTACGACTTTTTCCTGACGCCGATCTATGCAAACCGGAAGAGAGCACTCGTTGCATTCTTAAGGTTGTTAAATGCACGGTGTATGATTTGCTATTTCAATGGAATTTCATATAAACTACATTTGATAAGCGTACGAATTGCTGATAGAAAAGTTTTGTAAAACAATTACTTGTATTAGAAAATTAAGTTTTAAGTTTCGATTAAAAGTTAATCTCTATCACTGTAAATGGGCTACGTGTTTGAAACCAGCATCTTTCCGCTAAGTATGTACGCTACTTAACACTATGCAAATAGGAAATCCCCTTGAAGAAAAGCACAGCGGAGAAGGAGATTGGATTGATCGCGTCTCGAAGTCTTTGAAAGCTTTAAAGAAGTTAGACGGGACTCCCATCATTAAAGATGACGAAGAAGAAGACTAAAATTTTTACGGTTTTTTTTGCTTCTTTATTTGCTGTACCTTGTTTCAAATCCTTGCACTGACTTCGTTTATTCATCGTTCTATGGACAACAACTAGCAGCTCTTTACTGTGCTTTTGCGTTTTGATTTTTTAAGTCATTTTTTAGAAATAAACTATATATTTTGATAAATCGTTTTTGTTTAATTCTTATAAAGTAATTGTATTAAAACTGGGCCATGGACCTTCTGTTTTATGCTAGTGCAAAATATAAATGCCAACTGAAGGGTCATTGCAATTTCGATTATGGCCAAAACAAAAACAAATATTTAAAAGTGGACGATTTACGTTACTGTTTTTCGAAAAAAATAGTTTTAAGAAATTTTGCTCGGTTAAAAATGCAAAAAATTATAGTATTGTCCTTACTGACAAAAAGGCAAGAAGAGTAAATCTTTGTACTAAATTTCTAAATTCAATTGAGATTTTATTTTATTAATACAATAGCTGAATTTCATCAAACCAAGCTTGTTAATGTTAGGCTTATCATACATTCCGATTTTTAGGGCTTTGTCCCGCCCATTTTGGCAGAAATCCCGGACAGATTCCAAGTTGAGGCCTCTCTTTTTTTTCAGAGATCACTAGCTTCAGAGACAAAAATTATAAAATCCAAGACAGCTTCAAAGTAAAGACCTTTTTTTTTGGAAAATATTGTTTTTTCTTCTTTCGGCCTTTTCCTTCAATCAGGGGTAGCCACAACGTATCATCTTTCTCCATGCCGTCCTGTTGTCTTCTTCGCACCAACTTCCCCCATATCTTTTACTACATCTAAAAATCTCTTTGGTCTCCCTCTTTTTCTCTTTCCCGGTAACTCCATTTCCATCATCTTTCTTCCTGAAATACTCTTCTCCTCATGACATGTCCATACCACCTCATTCTGCCCTCCCTCATCTTCATTCCTAACCGTTCTACCTTAACTGTACTCCTGATGTACTCGTTTCTAATCTTGTCTTTTCTCGTCACTCCCATAGCAAACTTCAACATTTTCATCTCTGCGACTTCCATCTCTTTAACTAGTTTCTTTGTGACCGCGACCGTCTCAAGTCCATACACCATTGCTGGTCTTACCATTAAACTGTACACTTTTCCTTTTACTCCAGCTGGTAACCTCCTGTCGCAGATTACTCCCGATACTCTTCTCCATCCGTTCTATCCTGCCTGCATTCTCTTCTTTACCTCCCTCTCACAACTACCACTTTCTTACACCGTTGATCCCAAATACTTAAATTCCTTTACTCTTGGCACTTTTGTATCCTCCATCTTCACTGTTTTATCGTCATTTCCTCCATTTATGCAAAGATATTCGGTTTTTGACCTACTTACTTTCATCCCTCTTTTTTCCAATGCATACTTCCAGGATTCTAGTCTCCGCTCCACTTCTTCCCTGGTCTCTTCGCAAATTACAATATCATCAGCAAACAGCATCGTCCATGGTGGTTCTCTCCTTACTTCATCCGTTAGCCTGTCCATTATCACTGCAAACAGGAACGGAGTTAACACTTATCCCTGGTGCAGTCCAACCTTAACCAACTTTCTGTGGTTTCTACTGCACACCTCACCACCGTTTCGCTTCCCTCATACATATTCTGTACAAGTCGCACATACTTTTCCACTATTCTTGATTTTCTCATACAGTACCACAGCTCTTTTCGCAGAACCCTGTCGTAAGCTTTCTCTAGTTTCACGAATACACAATGAAGCTCACTTTGACCTTCCCTGTACTTTTCTATCAGCATTCTTAAGGCAAACATGGCATCGGTGGTTCCCTTTCCTGGTATAAATCCATATTGCTGTTTGCTGATCTCTATTCTATCCCTTAACCTGGCTTCAATAATTCTTTCCCACACCTTTATTGTATGGCTCATTAGCTTTATTCCTCAGTAGTTTCCACAGCACTGTGCGTCCCCTTTGGTTTTATAGATTGGGATAAGCACACTCCTTCTCCATTCTTCTGGCATCTGTTCACTCACTAATAGTCTGTTGAACAGTCTGGTCAAAAACTTTATCCCCATCTTTCCCATGCACGACCAAACTTCTACCGGCAACTCATCTGGCCCAACCGCTTTACCTTTTTCATCCTTCTTAGTGCGTTCTTTACTTCTCTACTGACGCTATTTACCTCTTTGTTAACCACTTCTGCTTCCTCTGTCCTAGCGTCTCTGTTATTTTCCTCGTTCATCAGTTTCTCAAAGTAATCCTTCCACCTCTTTAACACTGCTTCCGAATTTACTATAACATTACCGTTTTCATCCTTTAAAACCCTCATGTGCTGTACATCTGTCCTTGCTCTGTCTTCCTGCCAAGCCAATCTGTACAACTCCTTTTCACCTTTTTTTGTTTCCAATCTAGCATACCAATTGTACGCACGTCCCTTCGCCATCGCAACTGTCTTCTTTGCCTTACTCTTCTTTGTAGAATTTTTTAGTATTTTCATGTTTTATTTTATCCCATGCTTTCTTTGCCTCTTTTTTTTCTTTTATGCTCTCCTGAACTTCCTCATTCCACCACCATGTCTCTCTGTCTCCTTTTTTCCCAAATGTCACTCTCAGTACAGTTTCAGCTGTTTTTCTTAGCATTTCTGCTGTTTTGTCCCACTCATCAGGTAACCCATTTTTGCCTCCCAAAATTCTGGTCACCTCTTGTCTAAACGCTTTTTGATAGCTTGTCTCCTTCATTTTCCACCATCATATCTTTGGCTTTACTTTCTCTGCTTTTTTCTTTTTCACCATGAGAGCCATTTTGCATACCACCATACGGTGCTGCTTTGCGACGCACTCATGCACTGTTACCTTACAATCGCACATTTCCTTCACTATTACCTTCAAAACATCATTTTTCAGGGACAAAAATTAAAAAGTCGGACCCTGATTTGAAATGAAGACCTTTTAAGAGAACATTCTTTTCGGGACCAGTTTTTTTCTGTTAACGGGCGTCCCGGTTTGCCTTTTCGAAAATATGATATCTCTAGTTAATGTTGAATTTGTAACCTCAAGAGCAACAAAAAAATGACTATTCATGCCAATTGATCGAATATACAAAGGTCAAAACTCTATAATACTGTGCTATAAATCAAATACTGTTCGAGTTTTTAACTGCTCTAAACACAGTTTGTGGCGTTTATTGTTTTATATAATAAACGCTTATAACAATTAACACATATAACGACCTTACATTACATAAAAATCAAACAAAGTCGTTGTAAACATTTTTACATAAGCAAGTTATTGCACACTGAATCTTTTTTGCTATCTAGTAATATGTCGGCAGCGTGATTAAGTAATTAAGAACACCGTGATTGTAATCGACTTGATTTCGGTTCAAAACCTACCAGCACCATTCTGCTGTGTTTTTTGCAAAAACACTTACGGAACGTTTCCCTCCTTGATGGTCTTGGCGAACAGTTCTAAATTTTAGTCATATCTGTAAGTAAAAACTAAAAAATCACAACAAAAACTTTTTAACCGGACAGCAATATCTTGGCATCTTCTAAAGCAGGTGGGGGTAATTGCTTGACTGTAGCCAAAGTATAGCATTTCCGACGCTTTTCTGCAGATCTGGAAAATAGTTATAGAGATAAAAACTTAAATAAAAAATGCTTTTGTGACATTGTCAAAATCTTGTCTCGTGAAAGCAACAAAATAAAAAGAACGGCATCAGGTGTACAACTGTCCCGCCGCACTGTTAGTAGAATATCAGATAGTAATATGGTTATCAAATCACAGTCGAACTATATATGAACTTCAAACATGTGGGTATTTTACTGTCGCATTAGATGAGAGTTTTAACATTTAAAATAAGCCTCTATGTTTGGATCAACACGTAGGCTACATGTCTGCGGCTCTATGCTTTCTACTCTAAAACACTTGAAATCAAAGCATCAATCTGTTCTGAGCTGATAGAAAATAAATTTCGGACTGAATTAGACCAATTTGAAATGCTTAAAATTCATAGAATTCATCACTTCAAAATTAGTACACAATGAATTTTTGATTTCTTTTTCTGGATTAGTCTCTAAGCTCAATATTCATTGTAAAATAGAGAGACCAAAAAAGCAATGTATATAAAATGCAAAATTACGTAATTAAAGAACTCAAAACATTAAGGATGATGATAGATCCAAGGCAAACCGGATGCAATAGAGCGTAAAATAATTTCCAAATCACTGAGAATCAAGAAACGCCACTATAACTAAATCAACACAATTAATGTGAAAAAACATTTAAAAGGAATCCAGGCGGAAGCGGATGCAATATGTGAAAAATCATTAACTAGTCATTAAATCATTGAAAAATCATTAACTGACACAATCTTGGTCATTAATTGTTTGATACTTAGTCAATAAAACAATGTTATTAAAAAGTTTTTTTTCACTTGCATGGCACTATGTTTCTGTAGAGATGATTGTTTTTTGGTGCCCAGTCCACATTAAAGAAAAAAAAAATCAAAAGCAGACAAAAAAAGTCTTTAATTTAATCATACGTTTTTTAGAACTAGGATTTACAGGCTGTTTTAGTAATAGCTTAGTCAAAAGTGCAAAAATAAGTTGAATAAGCATTTGCCTAAGACTGACGTTAAATGAAAATAACAGAAAAAATTTTATCAACGAATTCAAGAAAATCACTTAATTTTTAAAAAATTGTTGGTCTCCTATTTCAAAATTCTTTTTGGCTCATTTGTTGAATGCATAACAAAGTAGAGATTGAGCTGTGTTTGCATAGAACGAACGTTGACCATTTCGTAGATGAAAGTTCCAACAAAGAAAATTCCGCTGTAAATGAGGCACCACTCCGAAATCGATGAAAAGTTGCAGAATCTTTGCTGTTTGATAAACAAAATTGTTTTGAAGGTTTTTAGACTGTTTTATGCATAAAAATTTGGTAACATACAGCAAAAGATTAATTTTTCAATTTGATTAGAATTGTCATAGGATGTTGTTTTTTAATGAAACAAAAACGAAGGATTACATGGTTTTGTCTCAATACGACTTTTAAAAAATGTTTTAAGATTTACACTGAAACGGCAAGGTTTTTACAAAGTATTAAAATAATTCTACCTCTGAGGCTGCAAGTATTGCCGAGATAATGACTGAAATAATTCCAGCTAAAGAAAACGAGAGCTTGTTTGGGTGAAAATGATAATGAAATTCTAAAGACTCTAAGACATAAACTTAAAAAAAGTAAAGGATACGAAGAATCAATGAAACCAATTCAATAATGGCAATTATTAATCGAAAATAAATAATCCTTTTTCCATAACCGCTTTCTTGCATGTATTTCCATGAAATATAGACGACTATCCAACTGTAGATAACTGCACCGACGAAAGCAGCCAACGCTCCACAAATATGTAGAATCCTTGTCGCTTCACTTTTATACTGCGCTCAAAATATCAATGTTATAACAAATTTTAATTGAACGGGTTTGTAAGGTTTGCGGTTTTGAGTTGAACTGCGGTTGCAGCTTTGTGTGGAGTTACAAGAAAAAACAGTTTTTTTTTAAATCATCAAATTAAACAATGAAACGGCTTAAAGTTGGTAGAACTTTTATTTATAAAAAAATATCGGTAAGAAAAAGCTATAACTGTTTTAAAGATCTCGATTAACGTAACCGGAAAAGAGAAGACCGAACAGGGGACCACCAAAGCACTGCAGAAGATATAACTTATTCATAGTGGAATAAAAATAATACAATTCATAGTAAAAAAATAAGAAAAACTCCCGGTTTGATGCTGTCAGAGAATGTGTCAGATCTTTAATTTAGATTGTCTGTTGATTTGCACGGTTTTGGAAAAACAATCCGAAAAGGGAACAAATATCTTAATTAAAAAGCATCTTGACCCATTGAACGCTGTGGCAACTTTAGTTGCCAACGGCTTTTAATGGGTTAAAATTATTGTTTTAGAGTTTCCGAAAATAATTTTATTTAAAAATTTATATTAAAATTTTTACTGGGAATAGTTCTTTTCAACAAAATTAATATTATTTAAATTCACCAACTAAAGACTGAATTATGGAAAGTTTTATTAACACACCCTGTTGGCAACTAAAGTTTCCAGCGGCGTTTAATGAGTTAATGACAGACAAAAAGTGCAGCAAATGTAGTAAATGCAGGCTATGCTTATTTATAACCTATGTTTTTACAAATACAAATATCAGGTAAGCATTTTCGACCAGAAAATAAAATTAAACAAAAATAAATTGGTCTTTAAACGTTGCGTGACTTGGCGTGCCACTTGGCTCTTCCGGTATGAGACGGCAATAATAATATTTGATTACATATGATGATGGTTTACCTGAAAAGAACCAACTACTGTGATTCCGAAGCTGGTAATAAATCCAATTATTAATGCTGCTTTGTTCCATCTTGTCGAATGTCCATGAAATTTAACGTATCTGAGAAAAAAGAGTAGCCTGATGTTGTCAAGATGCAATAGTTTGTTATTGTTCCATCTCAATGATCTATTTCTATTCTATTTCTTAAATCAAATCAGTTTTTGAAGCTTTAACTCACACTTTGTTGCTTAACCATTAATTGCTTGCTAAAGCAACATAAATTCGAAATAAAATTGATTTGTCGACATTTTCAACATTGGCAACATTGTCGCAACGATTAGTTGCATCCTTCTGATCTTCATCGTCATAGGCATACTAGACTAAAATATTTTGTGGGGTACTGCAAGTTTGCTCGAATTTTATGCGACGATTGGCCGAATCATGATTTTGCATCAACCCATGGAGAAGACCAAATACAACTAAGTTTTAATCTAAAAATATTTTTTTGGTCTTCACCGGTTTTTTGGCTTTTAATAAAGTAGAGATTAAAAATTGATCATGCAAAAGATTTGTTTTGCAAGAAAAGAAAAAAAAAAATCAAGACTGAAAAAAGAAAAAAAAAGGTTTTCACCTATTAAGTTTTATAAAGATATGACTAAAATTTAGAACTGTATGCTAAGACTACCAAGCACGAGAAAATGCCTTAAAGTGTCTTTCCCAAGGACACAACAAAATGGCCCGAGTAGGTTTCGAACCGAGACCATGTCGATCACAATTACAGCGCTCTAACCACTCTACCACGCTACCGACTTCTAGCAATTGTAAAGCTCAAATTTCAGAAAAAGCCAAATTTTTTTTTTATTTTAATAGAATTGAAAAATTTTTGTATGCTAGAGTGATGTGCCGAGGCACAACCATTGCGGAGCAGGGAGTTAAACGTAGCTAAGCTATGAATTTGCCTGGTAAATCTGTACAGTCAGCAACTGAATTAAAATTTACAAAATTAGCGTCTTTTTCACCAACCGCAAAGGAGTATCAAACCGCAAAAGGGGTCACAAGACCAAACAGGTTGATAAACTCTGACGTAGTTGCTTTGAGACACATCAGTAATCTTTAGATGGAAATACATGTATTAATATTAACCAAGTTTGTGGGCCCGAAAAATTTTGCTTTTTCTGATTGCAAATTTTGAAATAGTTTTCTCCGCAACGATTTTAATAAAGTTACTCACTGGTAATACGTAAATACGATCACTAAAAATGTAAAAGCTCCCCAGACGAGAATCAGTGTGAAAAGGCAACTTTCTGGATCATTGGTTCCAGTTTTACTTAAGTAAGGCCAAGCGGGCAGAGACGGAACGTGGGAGAGACTCACGGCGATTCCATAACTGCAAGAAAATTTAATCGATTTTACCAAAGCAGTAGGCTACTTGTCAACGAACTCAACCAAGAAATTTGTTGACTTACCAAACAAAAAAACCGATCGAAAGCAGAACCATAAACGTTATGGGAAAGTAAATATAAGAATGAAGATTAAAAGTCATTGTGCTAAAAGAAATTTAAAAATCTGAAATAGACCCATTCTCATAATAGATCGCTTAATTAGACCGTTTTTTAACGCTTTTCAACTTTAATAGGCTATCCTGGTGACCTTTGTAGGGTTCTTCTTCAATTATCCACTTTAGACAAGCACTCAAAAATATGAACAAATGAACAAAAAACCGAATAACTGAATTCATATAGTGAAATTTATCGAATTTATGGTTTAAGATTGATAAAAGTTTGACGTTTACCAAAATATTTTTTGCTTTGATAACACTATGCTACAAAAATTTTTGTATGTCGAGGTTAAAACGTTTCCAGAGTAACTTTGAGCTGTCGAATCAAAATTTGCATTTCGCTTTATCTTGCTGTCAAGTATCAGTAGTTTTTGAGATATTTGCAATATTATGATTTTTGAGGTCCCATACCTCAGTACTATAAGCGCATAATTTAGCAAGTTTGTGACATCACAGCAACTTTATTCTATCGTTTACTATAAAATTCTGCATTAGTTTGTTACATTACCATCAATTGTTACGCCTTTCCATTGACTTGAGTTTAGAAAGAAACAATAGTAAGTGTCATAAAATTTTTGGGTAAGCATGCTTAGAGTCATGCAAGTGAAATGCAAACATTAACATGGCTTAAATAGTGAAAATATATTTCTCACTGAGGATTAGTATTATAGAATTACTTGTAAGATTACAAGCTAGCTGGCAGTAAATGTGTTAAGAATATATTTTTTTCAGACACTCAAAAACAGTGGTCTCCAATTTCCACAAAAGTTAAACCTTGTGACTTGTCGCGACACTGAGATACTAAAGAAAATATCATCGCGTAAATCAGTAATGCTAAACTATTCGATAAGGGGATAAATACATGGATATACAAATTACGGCCAGCCGGGCCAAATCTTGCTCCTCCATTATTTATTAATTCGGGATATCAAACAGTTTATCTTACTAATGACGTCATTTGATAGCATTGTTTTTCACTGGACCATTAAAATATTGATTAAAATCCGAGTCGTTTTCGGCCCATGTCCAGCCCGTTTGATAAAATTTTGAAAAAAATAAAAAAGTGGCTCGCTCCACGGCAAAGTTGTAAAATCTGATAACTAAAAACCTTTTACAAATATTAAAAAATGTATTTGCTCTTATAAGTCCACAAATTTTATAAAAAATCAATTCACTCAGCAGCAGACCCCAGATATTTTTCCAATGACCTCATTTGGGATCACGTTTCACAGTTTGACGACCACTGTTTTAAAATCACCCCTATCCATTAGCCGGCATCGGGTGATAAAAATTTGGCAACAATCTAGTCATCATTGGGCTCAATTTTATCATCTTTAAGGTAGCTTAGTAGTTATCTAAAATCTAAGTGCTTTTGATTCTTCTTTAATTAAGCTAGTTTTGTTTTTGACATCAAATACAAAGCAATTTTGAGACCAATTGACCCAAGTAATTGTCTGACTTTGTTAGAAAGCAAGCAATCTCAATTTATCAATTTCAAGAAAGCAACATAGATTCTGTTTTGCCGATAAACAACGATAGCAGTTAACATCAGTAGAAACAACATCAGTACTAACTTTCTATCGGGCAATAGCACAACTTTTGATTCTTAAGCCTTTTAATTGCAACATCGCCGTTATAAAACATAACTTTCGTTAAAAGGCTTTGGAATTTCAGCATAAAGAGAGCTAGAAAATTTAGTGGCTTTTTCGAAAAGAATGAGATCAGTCTTTTCTCAATATTTTCAAAACAGCATATAAAGAGCGGTGTTTAATTATTGGAACATTTTAATTTTCATAACTTTGGTGGCTTTTGACAGGCTTTGATATTCTTAATTAAGAACTTTTGCCCCTTTAAGTTTTTTAATTTATCTTCCGTCTTCAAATGCCATTGACAGTTGACTAGGGTTTATGATTTCCTAGACTTTTTATTATTCCGGGATTTTCCGGAAAAAAATTTAAACTCCCGGCAAATTTCGGGATCCCGGCATTGCAAAATACGTCACGAAGATGACAAAATCGTTACATAATTTCGACTGAAAAATTTACTGAAGACTAAATAAAAAAGTTTTCACCTTTAATCTGTATCCAATTTCTTCATTTACATCCCAAATGGCAAATGAAGACTAAAAAAAGAGGTCTCCACGTGCAATCCTCAGCCTTTGCTCATTACTTAGGTTGCGATCAACCGACGCATACAACAACCCTGTTTTAAAGCATTACTTTCACCGCAAATGCAATAAACCGGGATTTCCCGAATGTTTGTCCGGGATGCCAGAAATTTTAAAATTAAAAAACGGTCCGAGATCCCGGGACTTAAACCTTACAGTTGACTTTCCTATGCTGTATTTAAACGCAATATTAATTTTATAAATTATTTTTCGTGCCACATCACACATCTTTCAGCTTGTTTTCTACAGCTAAAGTATTTTGCATTTTGCATAGCTTTCAAAAGCTGTCTCAAGCTGAATTTCTCAATTAATATAAGTGTTACTAACTTGAAGTTTCATTTCTGCACTAAAAATTCTAATCCAGTGTTACTCAAAGTGAGCCACTTGGGTTCCTTAGGAGGAATAATTGTTGAAAGAAATATTTGAGAATTTGCGTAAAGTGCAAGTTAGTTTAAAAAAATGGCACGCTTATACAGTGGAATCATAGCGGATAAAAGTAGTTTCATAAAAGCGAAGCCTCACTTAGAGTCTTTACATTCATATTAACCCTTGTTATTTTTTTTAAAAATAAAATAAAATAACAGCAATAAAAATTGACAAAAAAATTAAAGAGCAAAACAAGATCTTCACTTTATATAAGAAAAGAAATATTTGTCATTTAATTTTTAAGGAGTGGCAATACCTGAGTCCTGTAAAGGAAAAATAGGGCAAAACTTTAAGAATCACTTGTCTAATCTATCTTTATAGATCTGAACGAGCCTTAACAGTTCGTTGTTTCTATTGTTGCTTTATAAAGAGATAAACGAACCAAAATAAAGCGACCGGATAAACGAGGAAGCACTGTGTTCCTGCTGTATAGATTTCTTTGTATTATTAAGACAATATTTATAGAAGCCACGAAAAAATTGTTGCAAAAATGCTCAACTTGCATCTAAGCGCTCTTAGCTTTTGTTTTTTTGGTTTAAAAAAGTCAAAATTTTGATCATTGTATTTTGGATAAACCTTCTTTAAATTAAGTTTAAATTTTAATCGCCCCAGCAGCAAAAACTTTATGGTTTAATATACCCTACCTCTTATCTCTTCACTAACAAGAGTTTATGTAAAGAATTTCAACCGGACAGCAATATCTTGGAATCTCCGAAAGAAAGGTCAGAATAATTGATCGACAGCTACTCTGTGTATAGTGCCTCTGACGCTTTTCTGTGAGTCAGGAGTTTAAAAATAGAAATGAAAATTTAAAAATTATAAATGTAAATCCAAGTTAAATGTAATCAGCATCAAATTTTTATTTTGCCATTTTAAATGTGAATGGGCTTTTTTACATTGAAATTTTTCAACACTCTTCTATAAGAATTTTGAGTAATCGTAGTCGTAATTGCAAAATGGGTAAGTAATCATAATCGTAATTGATCACATTTGCCATGTAGTTATTTCATCCCTGCTCAACAGAATCTGCTTTGCAGGAAAGTACTAAATAGTTTTTCATTGTTTGCAGAAAAGTACAAAATAGTTTTCATATAAATTGCAGGAAAGCTTTTCAAAAACGGTTAAACTAACAATTATTTTAGATATTTTTTCTTTATTTTAAGCATAGAATTGTTGACTATGTTAGCCGAGTTTTTAGCTGAGGTTCTGGCTTAAGACTTTTCCAAAATCCGACTTGATTTGCTGCCAAATTTAATTTTTTGGCAGAATGCCGTGCTTATCCAAATAATGGCACCATGTTGCCTAATATGCATGAAATTAAGTTTTTAACAAAAATATATAAAATGTGCAGTGTTTCCTCTAAGAAAACTGTAAACTGCGCAAATATTTTTTTTAGCGAGCATGGATAATTAGGAGCTGAACCGAGAATTTTCATAAATTGCAAAATAAATGTACTTCATAAATACAATCAAAGACTTTTTTTTGGTGTTCTATTGAATTCAACTTGAGGAATGTGAAAACTTTTCTTTTTTGTCTTTACTTCAATTACAGAGTGATTTTTTTTTAATAAGGTTCTATAAAAATTTAATTTAGTACCTCAAACTTAATTAAAGACTGAAAAAAAATCTTTCTTTTTATTATCATTTTTATTATCCAATTATGTTCCAAAGCCTCCAAATTCTACAATTTAAATTTAATGGAAAACCAAAAAAAAAGTCTTAGCTTTTATTTATGAAGCAAATTTATTTTGCAATCGAAATCATTCATAGCAACTCCAGAATAAAGGCAAGGTGGCCGCGGTAATTTTAAGCTCTATAAAGAAAAAATAACTTTGCTATGTTCTCATTGCGAACGACCAAGATTTTACTGCCCAAATTATCTCAAGGCAAAGCCCATTGCGCAGATTGCACACCTAAGACTTAGAGGGAACACTGACAATGTGTTTATTTTTGTTCTTTTACTTTTTTTTTTGTTCTTTGGCTTAAATAATTTTATCATTGCAAAAAGAATTTGCTCATTTCAAGCATAATTTTTTTTTTTAATTTTTAGGCCAATCAGCCAACTAGATTTATTTCTTGAATTTAGGCAACTGTCAAGACTAATTCATGCTTCAAATAAATTTTCAAATTTCGGCCGGATTGAAGTTGTATTCTCAAGTTTAGTCGGGGGCAACACCTAAAGTAGAGGGCCTGCTAACAACTCTAATTTCCTAAAACCAATATTTACACAGCCTAGTTACCCAGGTTTATGGTAGGCTATAGGGGAAGGCGGGGCAAAACGGACATCTGCTTTATTTCTTTCAATTTCAAAGTTTCCATTAATTTTTTTATCTTCTTTTATTTTCTATTTTAGTTAGTTATGAAATTTAAGTTGGAAGCTTTGTAATTGTTCCGGGTGTTTTACAGGTGAACAGGTGTTCGGCAGAGATTTGTTGTAAAATTGAATTCAAAGTAAAGTTGATCTATTGATCAATCGATGACAAAATTAAAAAGTTTTTCGATGCTAAGTGTAGTGTGACGAAGTAAAATTTAAACAATGCTTATGATTTAAAAAAATTTTTTTAATAGCCGCCTAGCATGTTGGTTGCTAAAGCGGCATGCTTTAGCAATCAACATGCTAGAATTTTTATGCTATGCTATGCTAGCTATGCTAGGACCGTTTTGCAACATACTATGCTAGGATCCTTTTGCCCCAAGCAATTGAAATTGTACCAGATGAAAGTTATCACAGTTTCTGATGCAGAAAGCTGATAAATTGTATGTTTGATTCAGACTTTAATAGCCTATATCTTCAAACTTTTTTTATATCTTCAATTTCAAATGTAGCTGCGAGAAGTACTTTAAACAAAGAATTAAATTTTATTGTGCATGAGTGTAATGAAATGGCTAGCTGTAGTGTTTCTAAACAAATCAATAAAGATGAAAAAGTTTTTCATATCCCTTTTTCCTACTGCGAAGTCAACACATAAAAAGCGTAAAGCAAAACAGGCCACCCATATAACTGGTTCTTTGTTTAAAAAATCAATCACTGTGAGTGGAACAGCATTAAAAAAACTAAAATAAGCCTACGTTAAAAAACCACAAGCAATGAATAAAGCATATATTGTAGAAACAATCAAGCAAAATACATATCTGTTTGCTTTGCATAAAACTTTATAAAGAGCCACCACCAGTGATGGCTTTAGTTGGATGCAAACGGAGCGGCCGCACCGGAAGAGTCCACAAGGAGTGGTCCTTAAAAACATCAAAAAGTGGCCCCCCTACGCAAGATATTGCTCTATTTCTTCATAGTAGCACCAGGACGGTGTCACCCTAAAATAAATAACTTTTTTTTCAGAGGTCACTTTTTTTTGAAAAACTAAAAGTGGCCACTTCTAAAACGATACACTTTTTTTTAGAGATCACACTTTTGAAACACCAAATAGTGGCCCCCCCTTAAAACAATGAATTTCGTCTAGAAATCGCTTTGTCGCTTTGCTTCGGAACACTAAAAAGTGGCTCCTTTACTTTTCTTGCACAGAACCTCCCTTTTTGTAAGGACGTCACTGGCCACCACCCAACTAAATGTTTGCAGTGGTATCACAATAGATGTTCGTATTAAAGGCTAGCCTTAGAATCTTTTCGTGCAATTTTACGTGCAATCAGTCGTGTTTAATGTTTTTAACACTACTTTGTCTGTATAAAAAATGGTCCTTGTCTGTATCACTTGATCTTTAACCGAAAAAAATCAATATTTTTTTAATATTGATTTTTTTAGTTGCCACAATGCAGAAGTACTAATATTAATAGGTTACTTTGAATTTAAAACAAAGGTAATAACTATTTTTATCTTTATCTGGGGCAAAATGGACATGTAAGTAAAATATACATTTTTCTAAAACAAAATTTTTATGCTTTTGTCATGGGTTTTAAATTATATTTACGAGATAGTATATTGTTAGAGAAATTATAAAATCTTTTTTCGTTTATTTAAGTTCAGCACCAAAGCCGTTACGCCAATTTAAAATAATTATGACCGTTTTGCCCCGCCTTCCCCTAGCAAAAAATTCAATTAAATTCAAAACTTTATTTTTTTTAGAGTAACTGTAAAAAATGAAAAAACATTTCTTATCATTTCCCACAAGTTTTCTCGCTTAAACTGTGTTAACTTCGCTTGAAAGTAAATCACTCCCGCCTAATTGATAGCTTCAAAAAAATATAGGCTAACCTATCTAAGATTAAACTAGATCTTTATTTTTGTAATTAATTTTGCCTTGGCTATTGTCAAAAGTTAATTTTAAGAAAGGCATATTTTCGACCTTGCATTCAAATGCAAGGGTAAAAATAAAACAAGTAATAATAATTAAAAACTGTGGATCTAATTAGGGTTAATTTGTTCTTTCCAAGTTTATCATAAACGTTATCCTATCATAGTTGGTGAACGTGTGGCTTCCATAAAAGCTAGTTTTTACATTATTTAATACTTAACTATATAGATTTTGACAATTTTAAAAATTAATAGAATTAAATGAAGGAAAATATGAATGTATGGGTCAATAACTACTGGTGATAATAGCCAGTTGTAAAACGCCATCTAGATATTGTAGATCAATTAAGATTGCGCGTTACGAAGCTTGATCCAAATATTTAATTACTTTCAAGCAAGAAGCATATTGAAATATCTCACTAACTTTGGGTTGCCATACCATCCGAAAAATTCCGAACATGTCCGGAATTTTATGTTAAATTCTGTGTCCGGAAGGAATTTTAAAAAAAGACTCAAATGTACGGAATTTTAGAATCAACTTAAAACAACGTGCGATTTTTTAGAGAACACATTAATTTTGGGACGAAAATAGGAAAATCCGAGATCGATTCCAAGTTAAAACTCTTTTTTTTTGTCTTTGTCCTAGATTCGTAGACAATTTTTTTTTGTCCGCCCCTTCAAAAATTTTTTTCGCTGGTACGCCTATGTCTGTCCGGAATTCTGCCTATTTAGATATGGCAACCCTACACTAACTTCAATTTTTTATTAGATTATACAAGTATTATATAAATATATGTCTTTTAAAATTTTTCATTAACTATTTTTTATTAAAGGTAGGCTATTAATTTCAGAAAAAATATATTGTAACTTTTTCTGTTACTAAGTAAATGGTTTAATAATTTTTTTTCGTTATTTATAGACAGGGTTGCCATCCGAACTGACCAAAAAATAAGCACGATTAACAAAACGAAAAAAACCTAAAAATGGCAATTGTTTTGCCTTTTTGCACAATGAAGACCTTTTTTTAATCTTTGCTTGGTTTTGAATGGTTCATGCATTTAATTAAAGCAGTGCTTCTTTACCTTTTTTGTGGCCACCCAAATGCTAAGCGAAAATAGAGAGCAAAGATTTGATGACCTATTCAAATCTTGTGATCCGAATTCCGGTTATCCCAGGAAGTTAAAAAATTAACAATCAAACATGATTCTGCCTCAAATTTTATGATTTTTTTCCTAAAAAGTAGTGATCTACATGTATAAAAAAGAAAAGGTCTTTACTTTAAATCTGTCTCGGATTTTTTGATTTTCGTCCCTAAAAAGTAGTAATTCAATTACAGTCGTCGGCGACCCACTTTTGAGTCGTGACCAAGGGTTGAGAAACATTGAATTAAAAATAAAAAAGACTTTCACTTGATCTTTAACCGAAAAACGATATCTTTTCTTGGGATATAAAGGGAAAACCTTGTAAAAAGCGGTTTTTCCAACAATTTTGTGGAAAACTAAAACAAAATTAGTAAAAAAATAATGTTTTATGTTTTATGCAATAAATTGATAAAACAAAAAAAACTATAATTTATTTACAAAAGTTGCATTTAATTGCATTTTAACGGATGCGGCCTCCTTTGTTTCTGTTGATACAAATATGACCTTTAATAACAAAAAGGTTCTTCATTTCTCTATGCACTTATTTTCTTAACAAATAGAACAAAGTTGATATCGTTGAATTTAAAACAACCAAAAACCGGTACCTAAAATGTTTTTGAAGATTTTAAGATTTAGTTATCCGTTGAAGGTTTTTATTTCTTTTAACTTGGAGTGCACAACCTTTTGATGATGTCAAATGCGCTACTGATGGCCGCAAGTAAGGTAAATTATAAAATCAACGGTGGTGTCATTTATTAACAATAAAACACTTTCTAGAATCAAAATTGCCGGACGTTGCTTCAAACTTGATTTAAGCCTGTGGTCACTAGTGTGACTTTTTGAGATTTACCTCTTCAATTTTTCCCAATGAAATTATTTGGGGTATGCGTGAACCTTGCTGTTCACTCGACAATTAATGTTGTATAAAAACGTTTGCCGCGAAACTTGAAATTTTAACGTAGTTTTTTTTTGAGCACCCAATGATCAGGGAAAAATTGAGCAAAAAATCAATTCAACACTAATTATAGACATTTGGAGTAGAACTCTGCCTCCCCCAGCAAGCTAAGTGCCTTTGTGCTTTATGCATAGAACATTAAAGACATTTATTCCTATACAACATTAAAGACTTGTACTAAATCAGTGCATTCTTCTAAAGACTAAAACAAGCTAAAACAGTGCCTTTGTGCTTTATGCACAAACACAATTGCAGCTAAACTGAAGGGTAGATACACCAAATTTCCTTCAATAAAAACAATAAACCTATGGGATTCATTGATATCATTTACACAAAAAATTGATGTCGTACGTTAAACAACAAATTTGTTTTTGGTTTACATAATTTCAAAAAAACTGAAAAAAAATTAACTGAAAGGTTTAATTATAAGCTCACAGATTTTTTCGATCTTAAAAAAAATTGCTATTTTAAAAAAATCAGGGCTAGGGTTTTCCAAACTTCTTTTAAAAAATATTGGAAGTTATCTTGTTTCCCATGAAAAAAGTGAATCTAATCTACAAGTAAAAAGTAAAATATTTGTTGTAACAAATGTCATTGCAACGGTGTAATATCATCTTAAACCATTATAGTTCAATGTCCCTGTTGAAGCAAATCCTAAATACGGTTCTAAAGCAGAAAAATTGAGTAACGATGTTTAAAAAATTTTGTTTTCTAACAGCTCGTATTCGCAAGGGTCAATTTAGCCAAGATATGGGACAACCTTGTACAAATATTTACTCATTTTACGTTTCCCAGATAATCGAAAGAGATATTTATTTCGTAAACATAGCTTGGATGTAGCCTATAGAACTTAATAAAGTGAAATTTCATGCGTAAAATAGCATTTCGCCAACATCACCGTAACTTTTCTACGGCTGAGCATTCTTTAATAGTCTTTTTAAACACTCTTTGGAAAGTGGTTTTCAAATTGTGGGTTGCTAACACAAATGGGGTTGCTTGAAAATTTTCTAGGGTCACTTGTTGCTAATTACATTTAATATTTATCTTTTTTTGCTCATTAATACAATTTAATAAATTGTGGGAACAAATACACTTTTTAATTTTTGGAAAAGGCTTTTTGTTACTAATATTATCAACTTAACGCAGGGATGGGCAAAATACCTATGTTGTGGGCCATTGTTTTTCAAAAAATTTGACAGATGAACAGAGAGATGTGCGTTTAAAACGCAAATTTTATTAATTTTTTATAATTTAGCTGCAACCAAAGCTATCAAATGACGTAAAGATTATGATAAATTGCTTGGTAAGCCGGATTAATAAATGAAAGATTTGGACAGATTTGGCCCGCGCCTGTATACAAGGCTTGCCTATTGCATATAGCCTAAAAATGTAGATCTAATCTTTTAGCGCAAGGCTGCCCAACCCGCGGCCCGAGAAGCCTTTTGGTGGGGCCCGCGAAGTAATTTTTAATCAGATAGTCAATTATCTTAAATAATTGCGGTGCCTTTTAATCAATGTGACGGTGCACAGAAGATTAAATAATTTATTATTTTTGTCTCAATAAGAGGTTCTTCGCGGTATTCGGTCAAATTATCAACGACCAAAATATCAACTGACCAAAATATCAACTAACTAAAATATAACTTTCGATGTCCAGGAGCCTCCATATGGTGGGGTGGTTGGACTTTGTTGGAACTCGAAGCCTCTGTACAACCCCTCGACAAAGTAGTGCCAGCAAGATTTAATTTTGGTTGTTGATATTTTGGTCAGTTAATATTTTGACACTAAACCGTTCTTCGCTTTGTTTAGAAAACAACACGTAGAATCGAAAAGCTGACCTTTTGTTTTCAACTAAATTGGTAGTTCAAATTCTATTTGTCATAGAAGTTAATTTAAAATAATCGTTGAAATCAATGTGACCAACAACAAACCCAAAAAAATCTATCTCTTTGACTTTCACGTAAAATCTTCGAATTACTTCTATTACGACTTGAATTCGACATCACTTAGATTACTGCATTGATTGCGGCCCGAGGTAAACTTACAGAGGAGTATTTGGCCCGCGAGGAGTAAAAGGTTGGGCACCTCTGTTATAGCGTATCAGATACTTTTAGCACGTCAGTCTGAGCGATAACTTTTTCTTAATATTTTCAAGTCGCAACGAGTCCCACGCTTCAATTTTTTTTTAAATAGCCATATTAATTAATGCTTAAAAATGTTTTTAAAACCATTACATTAGGTATATTTCTCTTTTGCCGAAGAACATGTTCAACGTTATAATTTTTTTTGACAAAAAATTAAAAGAAGTTTTTTTATATCATAATGGAAGACATAACGTGTGATTTCTAGTTTTATAAAAGAATTACAATATATGAAACAAAAGAAAAGGAATGCCGTGTAATGAACAAAAAAAATCAACTATAATGTAGGCGTACTAGAAAGTTGCAGTAAAAGTTTTAGATTTCAATTTATTGCCAAAAAATAGAAGAAAAAACAGTAATAAGTCTGCATAGCTTTATTATCTTTATCATTTGATTCATTTGTATTTCAATCAAAAAATGAAAAAAACTACACATACAGTAAAAATGCTTTTTGGTTTAATTTCTTACCCTGAAAAGTAATTACAGTAATTAAAAATAATTAAAAAAACATATCCTACTCAAAGAAAATCGAATTCTACAATCAAGCTGATCAACTGCTTTGACTAAAGTAGACAGTGAAATGAAATAAACAGCCTATGAACAAAAAACAATTTAGTGCGGAATAATAGTGCTGAGGTACTTAGCGAAAATTAGTTGCCGACAATGTATAGAGTCAATATTGGCATTAAAAAAACAGCTGACGAAATTTATAAACGAATTGAAACAACGTCTGATTTTTAAGAAAATCGTTGTTCTCCAATTTCAAATTCGGCCGAAGAAATTCCTTTTGGTTCATTTCTTGAAACCGTAACAAAGTGGAGATCGAGTTGACTTCGTATAGAACGAACGTTGTTCATTTCGTAAATCAAAGTTCCAATATAGAAAATCGAACCGTAGATGAAGCACCATTCCGAAATCGTTGAAAAGTTGTAAAATTTGTCCTGTTATAAAATAAAATAAAATTTTTACATTTTTTGACGCGTAAAAGTTGGGTAATTAAGTCATAGCAATAAAAGTGACTTTGCCATCTAATTAGTTCTTTTATAGGATATTCATATTATTTTCTTTATGACACAAAATTAAAAAGTTTTATGAATTTTTTCTCGATAAGAGTACAATTTTTAAAAATATGCTTCGAGTCTAAAAACAACTATGAAAAAAATGTTGCAAGAGAGTCACGGGGCAATTTTGTAAATTAAAAATAAGTTAATTTGTTATTTCGTTAATTTGGTTAAAGCTGTTGGTTTGAATTCCAAGCCGATCAAGCCTCACAGAACGGTTCGCCATGTTTGGGGGTAAGAAAGTGTGGAGCAAAAGGATAATATTACACAGATACTAGCCATCGTAAATTGGTTCCACTTCAGCATAGGAATAGCGAAGGCCCACGTCAAACAGTTTAGCGCACATAGTCACATGTGTCGTTGCATTTGTTTGAAAATATTTAAACATGATGTACAGTAGTATTAATCCACTGATCAATAGACATCTTTAAGTAAAAAAATCCTGAAAACTATCTGTGCAAATGTAGATATTTTGTCATAAAGCCTATTTCCTCGCTTAATCGCAAATTAAGATTTCTGAGTCTTTGAGCTCAATATTTAGCCAAACTTAATTTTATACGAGTAATATGGGGACTGGGGCATGTTGTTACGATTTGAGTTAAATCTAAAAAAACATCTAAATAAACATAATTGAATGGAAGTTTTTTAGGCTGATGTTTACAGCCATTTAAAATTTACAATCAGAAAGTAGAAGAGAGTTTCTGATGCAAATGCTTTTTTAGATATAGGGGTTTAAAAATTGCATCTTGGCTGTAACAATTTACTCTGTAACGGGGACAAGTTGTTACAATACACGGGGTAAGTTGTTACTACTTAAGTATTGTCACTTGTATACAAAAATAGCTCATACAGGCTATTTCCTGTCAACTTTGCTTTAAAATTTATCCACTTTTCTCTACTTTAAGATTTTTCAGAAGCCTTTTTTTTTAACTGTTTGGTTTTCTCTTAGACGTGATTGTTCGGGTGCACCTACCAAAATGATAGAGTGACGCTTTTTTCGTTTTACCTTTTGTATTTTTGGTTCACTCTTTCAAAATAATTCGACCGATTTTAATGTTAATATATCTGGAACATTTGCTGAAGTAATTATCCTATTTGTTATTGGAATTTGGTCTAAATGCAGTAGTGAAAGTGATAGATATATTTTTTTTCTAGGTGATGCGACCATGCAAGCCGTTACCTTAGCTAGTGTAGTTTATTGAGTTTTGCATGTTTCAACGTTGTTTCGTTTTATTGCATGTCCCTTTTTCCGTAGTGTAATTACGTTGATGTAAGTATTTTGTTCGACAAGTGGAGGAAATAAAAAACGACTGACTGAGCTGAACTTTTTAAGTAGGCTACTGGAAATAACAGCTATTAGGCCTAGTTCATAACTTTTAATTAAAGATGTCTGATGTTCCAGCAAGCCAGAATGCAATTGTTCTTCTGCATAGGATCGTTAGTAATGTAACTTTATAGGAATTTTTTATCAGTGAAAATGTTCCTGTTGAATGGTATATTTCAGAAACAAAAAACTCTTTCCAATATTTAACTACCTTTGCAAGCGCTACTATTGAAATTGATCCAATTAAGTGGTTTAGGTCAATTAGAACGAGTTTTTGTGCAATCAGGACAAAATGAATTGTAGTATCTTTTAGTTTTGCACTAGTTTCTTACAATTAGTTTCACAACAGGGGCTAGATCCGTTAAACTTTGACCAATACAACCTAAATTCTGATCAAACTAACTAGCTGTAGAACCAAATAAAATTGTTACGTAAATGCACATTAATTCAACCTTTTAGAAATATAAAAAATTTTTATAACTCATCCCCTGTTTTTTTAGGATAAATTTTAGTAGGCTAAATAGTCAAAAATTTACTTTATCCCTTAGAAACAGTTTTTCTGTCATAAAAAATTGTGAAGGCACATATGGTTATTGGTTAAATCACTTTGTTGAAAAGATAGTTTCTAAATAGTCAAAGCCAAAGATGCAAAAAAAGTTGACATAACTATATTGCAAAAAAATTAAAATTAGGCTAACTTTTAACAACGTCCCCCAGTAACAATAGTCCCGGCCTTTCTTACTAGATATTCAAAATGTTGCGATGCTCAATTTTTAACATTTTTAATCCTACAAGTTTACGAAATTAATAATAAAGAAATTTTTGACAAAATTGCACTTATTTTCTGGGCTTAATGTTTTTTATAAGATAAAACTCACCTCTGATGCTGCAAGTATTGTCGCGACAATGACTGAATTAATCCAAAGTTAAAGAAACGTGAGAACATATATGGATAATGTATGACAATCAATTTGTAACATCCCAAATTGTTAGACTAGCATATCAATCAGCTAAAATATCTATTTTTTAATATTTAAACTCAAACAAAGCAAAGGATACGAAGAATCAATGAAACCAATTCAACAGTGGCAATTGTCAATCGCAAATAAATGATCCCTTTTCCATAACCGCTTTCTTGCATATATTTCCATGAAATATAGACGACTATCCAACTGTAGATAACTGCACCGACGAAAGCAGCCAAAGCTCCACAAATATGTACGATCCTTGTGGGGCCACTTTTATACTGCGCTCAAAATATCAATGTTAAAACAAATTTTAATTGAACGGGTTTGTAAGGTTTGCGGTTTTGATTTGAACTGCGGTTGCAATTTTGGGTTTGGGTGTTATAAGTAGGATTTTGGAGTCCGAAAAAATTCTTTCGAGTCCACAACCTTGAATGTAAGAATTTAGCTTTCTTGTGTTATGGAATTAAAGCATGTAAACCTTAATGGCTTTCAGTGTAAGATCTATAAATTTTCTTTATCCCTATATTTATCCTCCTGGGTAGCAGGAAAGGGTCAGATACGCTATACAAAGGACAACTGTCAATCAATCACCCGACTTACTTCAGAAAATGTCAAAATATACCTGTCTATTGAAATTTTTTATTTTAGTTTTTACTAATAATATGACCAAAATCTAGAGCTTCTGGCCAAGACCGTCAAGCACAGAAAAGTGCCTTAAGGTGAATTTCCTAAAGACACACAAAAATGACCCGAGTAGGTTTTAAACCGTCATCGTGTCGGCCACGTTCGCAATCAATCATGGCGCTCTTAACCATTCTATTATGCTGTCGACTAATTTTAGTTTCCTGAGAAGCTTGTTAATTTTCTTTTCCTTCTAGGCGTAAACTAAAATTTTCATTTAGGAAAATTTAAATTTATTCGCATGATGTTAAAAATGCTTTGTAAAACCAGAAGTTCAATAGGTGGCTTATTTTTATCTTCGTTTGAAAGGGCATCCACTCCGGTTAAGCACAGACAAGACTGGGGCCGAAAGTTTATCATTTTACAACCCCAAACCAAGTCAGACACTATTAGCGATAGCATTGAGCTAATATCATGATTGTTATCCAAAGCGATTAGATATTATGTTTCTTGTTTTGCCCAATGCAACTGTTTAAATTGATTTTTATTCTTCTTTTAAAAAATAAGTTTTCCAAAAATCTTTAATGCAGAGAAATTTTAATACAATGTGTCTCCACAAGAAAAAAAGTTGTAAAAAGGTTAATATTAAGAAAATGCAATAAAACTAAAAAAAAAACCTTACTGGATAGCAATATTTGGAAATCTCCGAAAGCATGTCGGAATCTTCTCATAACAATGGTTAAAGACCGCCTAGTTTTACAAGTCAAGTAGGATGAATAGTAAACAGGGTGATCGCGATCTTCCCGCCGTTTTTTGTATATACAGATAATGCGAAAACTCTTAGCATTCATTACTATTTTTCTAATTGTATGAAATCACCATTGCTTTGTTGTTGATACAAAAGCTTTAAACTAGAGATATAAAAGTTTTATCATATTTTAATTCATTTTGTATCAATATTTATGTTATTACATAAATTGCA
Organism: Diplosoma virens; assembly: GCA_963680785.1. Lineage (NCBI taxonomy): Eukaryota > Metazoa > Chordata > Ascidiacea > Aplousobranchia > Didemnidae > Diplosoma > Diplosoma virens. Next base: position 19,647,252 of record OY796885.1, read on the forward strand.
ACCAGGAATATTCGCTTTTCATTTATGATTGTAAAATGGCGGAAAGATCGCGATCGCCCTGTATATGAAGTTGAGATATTGGTGACGATATCAATGAGGAAAATAAACTTCATTAAACTTGGCTTTGCACCTTGGCCCTATCATTACATAGTCGTGCTCGATCAGAGCCAAATGTAATGGAAACATTTGATTAGATTTGATGATAGCTTACCTGAAAAGAACCAACTACTGTAATTCCGAAGCTGATAATGAATCCGAGTGTCAGTGCTGCTTTGTTCAATTTTGTAGAATGTCCATGAAATTTAATGTATCTGACAAAAATTTGTGATGAAACCAAGATTATGAAACCAAAAACATAAAAAGACCTATTAAGTGGGCCATTGTTTATGGCTATTATTGTCTGTATATAAAAGTTGTTAAACATACTGCAGAATCTATTAATCAATAACTGTTTGAGTAATATTTTGGTGTCTATTTGTGCTTCTTGCCTTCGTTTAAAAAAATCTAATGTGCTATGATAATAACGGCTTTTGTCATTATATATTAATGAATAATAGATTCAATTTTGTTAAACAAGCATTACCATAATCTAAACTCCTGTTGCATGCACCTTTTGATGATTGTTGTTTTAACTGCTTTAAATTTGAATAATAATTGTTTACTCTATGTATATCTTATAAGTCAATCATAGTAGCAAACTCGATTCGCTCTAATTTTTTTAAGTTCCTTTGCATTGTTCTAATGGCGCTGGACGTTTATGTGACAGGGAATTGTCAGGGTTCGGGAACGCGAGTCAAGCAGCCGAACAACATATAACTGTTGGTGAGACTGAAGAATTGTGTGATAAAATTTACGAATCATTCACTACCAATATCTTAAAATGCCATTATTTCAATATTTCCCAAAACAACCAAATTAATATGAATGATAACAATTCTTTGAGTATTATACACCTTAATATAAGATCGTTAAACAAAAATTTTGATAAATTGTACGATTTCTTACTGTGTCTACCGTATACTCCTGATGTCTTGTGCCTTTCGGAATCACGTATAAAAAAACAACCTCTTGTTAACATAAACCTGTCTGGCTATTCTTTTGTTAATGTTGACCCAGTTGGTAATGCAAGGGGCGTAGCCATGCACGTCAAAAAAGACTTGAAAATTACACAAGAACAAAATATACACTTACATGGATGTGAATCATTGTGGCTAACATTATACCAACCAAACACGAATAAAAAACTTACAATTGCAACTATCTATAGGCACCCTAGTCAAGCAAATGATAAGTTTGTTGAAGAAAAATTAACTTACGAAAAAAACGTTTAATATTTTAGGTGACATCAATATTAATATCTATGGAAATAACCTATCCGTACAAGCAAAAAATTACAATAATATCATAGCATGTAATGGAGCCTATTCAATTATTACTCAACCTACAAGAATTACAGCAAACTCGCCGACACTCATCGATCACGTGATTACAAATGACGTAGCTCACACTATTTCACCATCAATAATTTTGAACGACATGACTGATCATTATTCTCTTTTATGTAACATAAGAAAGTTCAAAACCACTAACGCTCGTATGAATACCATACTATACTTTAGAGATAAGAAAAATTTTTGCTTCTTTGTGGTACAGAATTTTAATATCGCTTTAAACAAAGTCGATTTTATCGGAGCCATAAGCTTTTCGTGACGCTCTCATCAGTGGCAATCGCGTCAAAATGGGACGAACCAGAGAAAATCAAGGTATTTATAGTCTCAACAGTTGGGAGAAAGGTGCTGCAGTCTCGGAAAGGAGAAAGGCACAATTGCACAGTGTGGTGCAATACAGTGTAATTTCGGAAAGGAGAAACGCACTATGTGCAATTACCCAGGAGAAACACTGTTACTCGCAACTTAGGTTATTTGAAAAGTTTTAATGTGTAAAAAAATTCCTTTTGTTTACATAAAACCGGATGTTTGGTTTTGATAAAAGTTGCCTCGAGTAGACACAGATGGAACGAGTTGCGTGCCACAGCAAGAATTTTAAAAGGTTTGTCGTTATAGTTTGCAGCACATTGCTCGTTGTCAAGCAAGTGTTGTCCTATGGCAGAGTCACAATCTGGATTGTTACGTTTTAGCTTGCAGGATCTGCCAGGTTGAGATCGTGTAGGGCGCTTCGCTTGCTGTTGTAGCCATTTAGGAACATGCTGCTTGAGCATGTTCCTAAATCCTCCTTCCTCACTTAAGCCCTCCGTAAAGCAAGCATTCCGCTCTATCAAACAAGAGCCTGCAGTTAAGGCCTGTCGTTCTTTCAGGCCTCGCATTTAGCAACTTACTGACGCAAAAGGCGAACATATAGAATCAATTATTTGTATTTTTATGTTTAGTAAGATAGGCGAACCGCTATTTTAAATTCGAGAGAAATGCGAGAGAAATTTTTCCTTTCTTATACCTTGCAAATAGGCATCTGGCATTTAATTTTTATTAAATATTTGTTTACAGTACAAGTTTTTTATTTGTTTTTTTTTTTTGGCATGTTGTAGTTAACTAGAAAACGAAGTACAACGATTAGGATTGCCCATAAACATTTTAACTTTACGGTGTCATTTTACCGGTTGTGTCCAACCTGAGAAAGTAGTTATCAGCTCATAAAAAAACAGTTAGCATATAAAGTTTCATTTTGAGTTACAACGGAAAAGTAAAAATAAAAAGAAATAGAATAAATACCGAAGTGGCAAATTGCTGATCCCAAAATTTTTCAAAGCACAATTTTTATTTAAGGTATGCGCTCTCTATTAGAACTTTTTGGTATGGGTTTTTATTGTAATACGCAAACTATCTTGATTCTTAAGTTAGATACAACAGCAATTTTTGTGTTAAACTTTGTAGCTTTGAGGCATATTAACAGTTCTTCCTGCTGCAAAATTCATGGAAATACATGCTCAAAAATTAAACTTTAAAACGTGCAGTTCGAACAACAAATTTGCTCAAGTTACTCACTTGTAATATGTAAACGCGATTGCTAAAAATGTAAAAGCTCCCCAAACAAGAATTAATGTGAAAATGCAACTTTCCGGTGCTTCTATTCCGGTACTACTCACGTAGGGCCAAGTGGGCGGAGACGGAACGTGAGAGAGGCTCACGGCGATTCCGTAACTGTAAAAAACGAATTAATTGATCTTATCAAAAAAATATTTGTAATGTCAACGAACTCGAGCATAAATTTTGTTGACTTACCAAACAAAGAACCCGACCGAAAGCAGGAAGACAAACGCTATCGGAAAGTAAATAAAAGAATTTGCGTTAAAAGTCATTGCGTTAAAAGAAATTAGAAAATCTGAAACAAACCCATTCGCACAATGATTTGTTTTTAAGAAGTTTTTTAAACGTTTCCAGCTCCATTAGGTTACCCTTGTAGCCTAACCCTTGAATTAATCCAACTGCTCAGATTTTTTTGTCATAATAAAACTAGTTTTATGGAAGTAACGACAAAATTGAAAATCCTTGCAAAAATGCTCCACATGCAACTAGGCGCTCTCTGGCTTAGCCTCGTTTTCTTGTTTGGAAAAGTTTAAACCACAGACTTATATTTTGTATAAGCCTTCTTCAGGTATGCTTGAAAAGAAACTTTACAGTATAAGATACTCTGGGTGCTATTCTAACGTGCTATCTCACGCAATGAATGATCTCAGGATAGCCGATACGTTAGATCGCACGTTCGTTAAATGCGATCGCTTGTTAGAGTAGCGCCGATGCTCCGGTTCTTTTCATGTCCCGTAACAAGAATTGATGTAAATTCAAATTATACATTATAATGACAAAATTTTGACTTTGCCATTTTAAATTTGAGCTGTCTTTTACTGTCTAAATTTAACGTTTTTACCAAACACAATTAGAATATGCTATCTTTAAGATACGTTTCTTTTCTGCATTTTTAATCTATGCATTTTTAATCTTTACCAAACACAATTAGAATATGCTATCTTTAAGATACGTTTCTTTTCTGCATTTTTAATCTATAGTCATCACTTGCAATTACACTTATCTCGAATATCCAATCTATGGTCTACAATCAACAATTAATAGTATAGGCCTACTAATCATAGCTAGCAGTCCAAGAATGAGCATAGTGTCGTCAGTGAAAGAATAAGCTACATTCTGAAGCTTAACTATAAGAATTTTAAATTCAAGAGTTACCCACAATAGTGCTCAAACATATTGTCATAGGCTTACAATAGAGAGAAGACTTTCAGAGAACTTCATAAAAACCGGGCTTATAGCGTACTGTTTAAAAAATATTTTAGGAAAAGAAAAATCTAAAATCTTTTTGCAGATTATAAAAGTTTTACAGTTCTTGAAATAAACCAAAAACAATAAGTTATAGCTACAAGTAGGCTGTAACTTTTTGAGTTTTTTCAATTATTAATCAAAATTTGTTTTTTTACGTTGTTATTTTTTGATTGTAGAGCAAATAAGTATTATCAAGTTATATAGGCCCACAGTTTTTCATTTCATAAAAAATAAAGTTTACAGAAATATTTTGAAAGTTACATGCCAAGTTAATATGTGAATTGACTTTTATCTTAGGATTTGAAATTCTTCTACTCTTTTGGATAACATTTAGGTCCAGGTAAAATAAAAATTTTATAATAACAATTTTTTGTTTGGTAATAGTCTTTGTTTGCAAATATTAACTAACTTTCAATTTGTTTGCATGAAGAGATTTTTAAAATAATCTGCTTTGGCTGAGTTCAAAGTACAAATGGAAAAAGCTTTTTAGTGGCGTCCGTAGCCTAATCAATATGCCTTTTAATAAAAATTCAAAATCATTTTTCTACTACCGAAGGCATCTTTAAATATAACCTCGAGTCAGAAAATTAAATAAACCTTTAGTTTTATTTATTTTCTTGTTTTTTTCTGAACAGAAAAAGAGGCAGTACTCATAAGCAAAATAATAATAATAACACTGGCCGTAGAATATAACTTATAGATTGTTTCTTAAAACATACTCCCTGCAATCATCGAGGTTAGCCGCTGTTTACCTCCATTTCAAACTATTAAAAATTATTTAATTTCCAGTGCATACGAACATATCTCAACAAATTAAGCTAAACTTAAACTAATGTAAAAACTTGCAAGCCTATTCTGCACCAGTCAGACCCACCAGTAAACTTTTGAAATCTTTATAGATTATTACTATTATTTTATTTTATTTTTATTATCTCTATATTTATCTTCTTGACTTGCAGGAAAGTGACGGAGGCGCTAATACATCAAGCAAGCAATCACCCCGACCTGCTTCCGGAGATGCCGAGATATTGCTATTCGGTTAAAATTTAATAAAAAATAGAGATATGTATGAAATTTAGAACTGCTTGCCAAGACCACGAAGCAAAGAAAAATGCCGTAAAGTGTGTTTCCCAAAGGACACAACAGAATGGCACAATTAGATTTTGAATCAAGACCATGTCAAGCGCAATCACGGCGCTTTAACCACTCAACCACGCTGCCAATCAACTGTATCTCCTGATTTAATTTCCTGACTTTTTTGTCCTTCTAAAGCTCGTATTGTATGTGAAAAATCTTGTTCTTATTGCTACATATTTACTGACTTAGAAAAAACGCCCCTACCATACATCAAGAAGTAAACTAAGTTTGAAACTTTATTTAATTTTTTTCAAGCTATAACCAGTACTGGTTTCAACCGGTTTGCACTGGTTCGTTAGAATCGTCTCAAGAAACTATTTAGGCACTCCTCCATATGATTATAAAAATGCTTGCTCATCAGCCATTAATTTGAAATTTTACTTGGAAATAATTAAAATAGATCAGTTTGTTTGCTGGAAATTTTGACATTCTTTGGTAATAGAACCGGCTGACAAAAAATTTAAATCTCCCTTAGGCCTATAACCTATATTTCAAATCACTAAAAGTTTGTATAATTACTAGTTACAACACAATATGAAAACTAGCATAAGTTTTCTTAAATTATTTTGAAATATATTTAGGTGATGAATGAGTTTGACTCGTTACTGCTACACAGCGGAAATTGAAATAAAACTGTAATTGAGCAAAACCATTATTAACAAAGAATTTTAAAAAATGCTATTGTAGCAACGTGGCTTTTTGTCGCATTGATTATTCGCGTCACAAGCGCACTGATTACTCGCTACTTGATTATTTGTTCTGGTTGAGCGTCTTTAGTAGTAAAAAGTGCACGCGAGCAAACAATCGTGTTTTCTTGCTGACAACTCTTGATACCACTCATGATGTCAGCAAAAAAGACCAGTTAAGTAAAGTATTTCCTTACGTCAAAATCGATTACCACGATGATGGAACGCCATCAGCACTGAAAGTTGTTGAAGCGTTTACCTCATTTATCGAAGTTGTGGATTCATCTGCTATTGGATTGCACAAGCGGATAACGAATTCCATTCAGCAGAAGGAACTAGATATAAAAAACTGCCCTGGACAAGGATGTGATGGCGCTGCCGTGATGAGCGGGAAGTACTCCAGCTTGCACAAGAAGATCCAAGATGTGGCTCCACACGCTTACTATGTGCATTGTGCTTCGCACAATTTAAATTTGATGTTAAAAGATGCCATGGAAGCCGTGACTGAGACCCATTAATTTTACGACACCATTGAGTCGGTATATAATTTTTTTCGGACATAGTATTGTGCGGTGACAAAAACTTCAGAATGTCCATGATCGTTATTGCTCAAACCCTACATCAAAAGCGGTAAATCCAATTCGGTAGTCTGGTCAATATGATGCTGTCTATGCTTTGAAGGAAAGATTTTGTGACTTTACGAAATGCTTGACTCACATAATACTTACCAGCACGAAGCCAAAGGAAAGAGATGAAGCTATTGCAATAAAGAAACAGATAGAAAACTTTGACTTTGTATGCATGCTGGTTGTTCAATGCAAGATTTTACAGATCGTCAACATTCCTTCGAAAGCTATCCAGTGTAAAACAATTGGCTTTGATGAAATATCCAAACGAATAACGTTAAGCGATCCTAAGAAGCGATTTTGCGTAACTGTGTTTCTTCCGATGATGGAGATACTTTCTTGCCAACTAATTTATCGCTTTGAAGAAATGAAATCAGTGGTGACGTCATATCAAGTTTTGAAACCAAGTTTTCTATCAAATACTTTTCTCATCTGGATCTTGAGGTTGAAGCCAGAAAATTTTTTAACAAATTTTCTGATAAAGTCTCTCCGTTGTTTCCTAAGCGAATGCTCCCCATCAAAACGTCGTGTAGATAAAAGATTGCCCGTTTAAAATCTGCTAAAGAAATGACTTCTTTTTTGATTGGAACAGTTGTTAGGGCAGAGAGGTCTTTTTCTAAACTCAAACTGATCAAAAACTTTCTTCGAAGCTCCATGTCCTAAGAGTGACTTAGCGGTTTGACTCAGCTACCGATAGAAAATGAACGAGCTAAAAATTTAGATTTTAGAAAAGTCATTCAGTACTTTGCTAGTGCAAAAGCAAGACAAAAAAATTTCAAGTTTCCAACCACCCGCAAGTAAATTACTGTAGCCTACTTAATTGGTCTCAACGTATTGTGTTTTATGAGTTTGTGTTTTTCGTGGTGATGTCAGTGTACTGTACATTAATTCTTTTTCGGTTAAACAATTTATCCGCATTGCATAGCTCCATTTTGCTGAAATATCGTTTAATAGTGCTCAGATAGCAACTTACTTCAAAAGGTTGCACATAATTTTTTTTGTCGTTAGAAAACGATTTTGGTCTGCGATGTTTATTTGATTAAACTTTAATCCAAAAAATTGTTGTTGCAGTCTGCCCCCACAAAATCCTTGCTATGCCATTATTTTGATTTGAATACACTGCAATTGCAAAAATTAGGTTGAACCGTGCAACCTCGGTGAAATTTTATTCCAATTATAGCCTTTCATTTGCAGGCACAGAAAACTTAGCTTTAACCCGTTTTAGCTGTTCAGCTCAATGCTTTTTTAATTCATCATTTCAATTGAAAAATCTTTCTATAACGTGGAGTCGTAAATGATTCCTGGTTTGAGAAAAGTCGCTCAATTGGATATTAAGTACAGAAAAAAACGGGGGCCTCATAATAGATGTTTGCACCGGGGCCCCACCTGACGAAGTTTCCGCCCTGTCTATTTGAGTTTCTCCGAATGTTTTTTGAGCTCAAAAACGCTGCCCAAGCAGCTCAATGGTTAATGGAAACGGTTTGTTAATCGCTTGATTTTGTCTTTGTTTATCTTGACGATATCTTTATCGCTTATTCCTCGCATCAGGAGCATAAAAACACTTCGAAATCCTATTTATAAAACTTCTTAGTCATGGCCTATAAATTAACCTTGAAAAATTTGAATTCGGGCGTACGCATCTAGATTTTCTTGGCCATTGCATTGACGAAGCTGGCACGCATCCACTCTCCGCAATTTTTAAGATTTACTTACTAAGGTTTATCGGCATAATAAATTTTCATCATCGCTTTATTCCTTCTGCAGCTAAATGAATGGCACCACTATATCACGTCATTGCAAGCAATAATTAAATTTTGCAATGAACTGACTCTCTATAAACCTCATTCACACTGTCACAAACTTTGTTTGGGAATCCCAAAGGACCAGTTGAGCTAGGTAACCCGAATACCTGCGCTGAAACAAAGCTGTGTCTAGATTTTATTTTATTCCGGCTCAAGAAGTAGTTTTGCTATGAGCCTGACGGTTTATACAGTTGGTTAACGAAAGCTCGGATTGATTTTTGTCGAAGACTCTTCTTCACAACAGGCAGAGACCACTGTCTCTAACAACAACGAATGTATTACAAAATCACGACCGACGAAATTTCTATTCCACGCTTTGCCAAACTGCAAAGCGAAATCAACACTATAACTCGACTCAATCAACACAAATAATTCTACCTCTGTAGAACAAAACTGCCAACCACTGGCACAAAATAAATTCAACAATTGTCCACCGACACAAAAATCTAACGGTCCACCTCCTGTGGCCAAACAAAATCACCTTCGCTCGAGCCGCCACTCGAATCGCTTCAAATTACCTCACAACGATAATGATCATCATAATAATAATTTCTCGCTACGCATCGGCTTTATATAGAAAACAAAATCACGTGACGTAAACTTTCTCGTAAACTCAAGATTCAGCCAGAAAGCCCTGGAGAGTTCGTTACGCGAATCAAGTGGAATATACGCGAATTTTCCAGTACAATGACGTTAGTCAAAAAAAACATATTACGTCAATACAAAGAAGAGAAAAAAAAGAGAAAAAGATACATGTATCGAGCCATATAACAAATTGGACGTATATCGCAGACAGCGCTCAAAGAGCCGCATTTATTCTCTTATGATAAAACTACGAACTGCTTTTAACGGGGATACACTACATCGTTATGATTAAAATTATGAATGAAGTGTGACATACGCCCCCCGCAAAGAAAAATATTATGCAATAATATTTTTAACAACACACACGAAATACAAATAATTTTACAAAACAAAACACGAAGTTATTCACACGAAAGTCTATACGATTATGCGGCTGAGATAGTCCGCCATAACGTTCTCCTTGCCGGCAATGTCTTTTACTACGAAGTCGTACCCCTGCAATGATAGAGACCACCGGAGTATACGATCGTTCTTGTAGCGGGCCGTGCTAAGGAAAGTCAGCGGCTTGTGGTCCGTTTGGAGGACGAACTTCTTTCCGGCCAGGAATAAGCGAAATTTACCAACTCCCCATATTATTGCCAAGCACTCCTTTTCAAGTGTAGAGTACTTTGTCTCCGCATTCGTCAACTTCTTGCTTGCGTACGCGACGGGGTGGAGTTTTCCCTCGTGCTCCTGCATCAGAACGGCTCCAATTCCGCTGTTGGATGCATCCGTGCGTAGAGTGAAATTTCGCGAATGGTCGGGCAGTCTTAATATGGGCCGCTTCAGGAGAGCCTCTCTCAGAGTGTTAAAAGCTTTCTCCTGAGCCTCACCCCATTTGACAAAGTTTGGCTGCCCCTTCTTCGTCAAGTCCGTCAACGGTGCCGCAATAATCGCAAACGAAGGAATATAGTCCCGATAGTACCCGAGCAACCCACAAAATGATCGGACTTCCTTCTTTGTGACTGGACGCTTCGCTCGCGCAATCTTCTCTAGATTGTCATCGTTCGGCGTGATCCAGTCGTATCCGACATCGTGACCTAAAAATTCTACCGTAGATGCCCCAAAAATACATTTTGAGGGACGAGCAGTGAGGTTGGCCTCACTTAGTCTTTTCAACAATTCTTCCAAAGTTCGCAGGTGTGTCTCCCAATCTCTGGAGAATACAATCAAATCATCGATATAGCTCTCAACGCCAGACATGCCTGAAAGCACTTCCCTCATCCCACGAACCAGTGTAGCACCAGAGTTCTTCATGCCAAAGGGCATTCGAAGAAATTCATACGTCCCATCCGGTGTCACAAACGCGGTCTTGAATATATCTTCTTCTGCTACGGGTATCTGCCAATATCCTTTACTGAGATCAATTTTCGAAAAGAACTTTGACTTCCCTAATTGTTGGAAAAGATCCTCCGAAGTCTTCATTGGCTCCGGATCCGAAATCGTTACTTTGTTCAATTTTCTGTAGTCGACGCAAATGCGATTCGAACCATCCTTTTTTTTCACAATAACCACCGGTGAAGCATACGGCGACGACGACTTCCTGATGACTCCCATATCTAACATCTCCTTTATTTCTTCTTTCAGTTCCTGCCGCAGTGCATACGGCAAAGGATAAGGTTTCAAGCGGACAGGCTCCTCATCTATCAAATTAATCCGGTGTTCAATCTTAAATGTTCTTCCCGGTACATCTGAGAAAACATCAGCATAATTTTCCATCAAGGCTTGCAGTTGTCGACTTTGGCTGTCGCCCAGTTCTGTGCCCAATTTGACGTCGCTTACATCTTCCTTTTGTTTGTATGTTCCCAATTCTAACAACGAATCCTCGTCTATGCTGGGCATCTCTTCATCCATTAACATTTCCGCACCAGCTGACATCTTTAAATCTTCTTTCTCTATTTCGGTCTTCACTTCATCCTCTCGGGCATAATATTTCTTCAACATGTTAGCGTGGTAATTCTTTTCTTTGTTTCCGACCAAAATTTTATAACCATTATCTCCCATCCTTTGGATAATTTCGTACGGTCCCTTCCATTGCATTAAAAGCTTATTATTGTTCGTTGGTAGCATTACCAAAACTTTGTCTCCTTTATTAAATAGTCGATCCTTCGTTTTCTTGTCGTAGTTTCTCTTGTATCTAGTCTGGTTTTTCGTTAGCTCCTCCTGAGCAAGTTTCATCGTTTCCTCCAGCCTCTCTCTCAACTCCAACACATATTGATAGCTGGTCTTCACTTCGGTTGATTCACTTTCACCTGTCCATAGTTCCTTCAGAATTGCCATAGGTCCTCGCACAGTGCGACCATACAAAAGTTCGAAGGGTGAAAACCCAGTGGACGCTTGGGGAACCTCTCTATACGCGAACAAAAGTGGATTTATAAACCTATACCACTGCTTCGGTTGTTCAACACATAATCGCCTCAGCATCTTCTTCAGCGTACCATTAAATTTCTCAGTCAGACCATTGCAAATCGGATGATACGGTGTCGTCGTCAGCCTTCTGATCGACAATAATCTTGATACTTCTTGCATGCATTCCGACACAAATTGAGTCCCAAGATCACTCAATACTTCTTCCGGAATTCCAACTCGACTATATAGGTCTAAAAGTGCTTCTGCCACTGTCTCGGTGTCAATATTCTTCAGAGGCACGGCCTCTGGATAACGTGTCGCATAATCCACCAGAGTAAGAACATATTGGTGCCCCTTATCACTTGCCGGCATAATCGGGCCAATCAAATCCACCGCCACTCGCTTAAACGGCAAATCCATTAACGGCATTTTTCCCAGCGGAACTTTTGCTACTCTCCCTTTCGATACCGTTCTCTGGCACACATCACATGACCTGCAGAAACTCACCACATCCTGATGAATCCCAGGCCAATAAAAATTGGTCAATATCCTATCTTCCGTCTTCTTGACACCCATATGTCCAGCCAACATCGTATCGTGAGCGATCTCCATCACCTTCTTCCTCAGATCTTTTGGCACTAAAATCTGCTTCAATTCCTTCTCTCCTACATCAATGTTTTTGATGATGCGGTACAAAATTCCCTTCCTCTTTATATAGCTGATCTCTCTTCCGTTCTTGACCAAGGGCGCTTCCATCGTCACGTACTTTAACAAGGATGGGTCTTCCCCTTGAAGTTTGATGAGCTCATCCTTCGTCACAGCCATCTGATTCGTTGCCTCCGCAACTTTTAAAGGTTTTGACTCGGTGCTCCTTTTAGCTTGCGACCGAGTAACTGCTGCCGCCTCCACGCACCAAGTTTCATCAGGATCATCGGGTGCTCTAGCTCCTGGAATATTTCCAACAATCAATGGATACAGCGGGTCTCTTAAGCACAAAGCTTCCACTGTTCCACTACAATAAGGCGTATTTATCTCTACATTTGCAAACGGGGCCTTCAGTAAAGTGCGCGCAACCGTCATTATATACCCCACCTTTCCTGTGAGCTGCTCTTCCGCGACCAACTCCCTCTTAACGATCACTCCGGAGCACCCAGTGTCTCTCAAAACGGTGACCGATTTGTTTCCGACCATTCCAATCGACGTAGGCATTTGATTACTTAAATTTTCGTCTAAACATGCGCCATTCAAAATTCCAATTTTTCGTCCATCTTTTAGCTCTAAATACTCTTGTGATTTTTGATCAATTTCTTTTCTTTCTTTACTTACACTTCGGTAATTTTCTTCTTTTTGTTTTTCATTTCCGATCTCACTAAAACTCTTTATAGGCACGGCGCAAGCAACCTTGTATGCTCTTTCCCGCGCACCAGCACCACCACGCGCTAATCGATTTCTTTCTTCGCATTGCATAAAAGTATGACCCATTCCACCGCACCGGTAGCAATATCTTTTGGGGTTTCTCTCTTGAATCTTTGAGAAGCACTCACTTGCCCTGTGCCCGACTTTCCCGCAGTTAAAGCATTTTATATTTCCTTTCGTTGTAGGAGAGATATCCGGAATCTTGCCTTCCAATCTTGGCGCGCCGACACTCTTCTTAGCACTTACATCTCGGCTTGACAGCTTCCTGTTGTGCGCTGTCAAGTACTGCCCCGCACTCGCTGCCAATTCTCGGAGATCCTGATGCTTGCTCTCCATCAGATGTACCGACAATTCCTTCGGGCACGCGTTTATAAACTGCTCCTTAACCATTAGCTCGACAACACCTTCGAAGCTGCTTTCCATATCAGAAAGCTTCACCCACTGCGTGAAATAGTTTCTAAGCCTTACAATGAACTGGTCAGGGCTCTCAGCACCCTCTGGCTTGGCTTCTCTAAAACGTTGGCGATACCCTTTTTCCGTATAGTCGTATCGCTCTAGCAACGCTGCCTTCAATCGCTCGTAATCCAGAGCATCCTCCTGTGAAAGCCTGGAGTACACGCCCAAAGCTTCCCCCCTCAACAAAGCACTCAACTGAGTCGCCCAATTAGTCTGGGGCCAATTCGCAACCGTAGCATATCTTTCAAAGCGCAACAAATAGCTATCAAGGTCGTCTTTTCCGTCAACAAAATGAGGGAGATCAAGGGACTTTACCCCTCCAAAAGCACGTACGCTCCCCGCTTGGTTTGCTTCTCCAGCAGAGCGATCGGCTTCTCGTTCCAATCTCATTCTTTCTAGTTCCATCTGCATTTTCCTCTGTTCAAACTCCATTTCTCTTTGCTTCGATTCAAATTCCATCCTTCGTCGTTCCAATTCCAATTTTTCGAGTTCTACTTCTCGATTTTTCTCCTTCTCTTCCAACATCGCTTGTCGTTCTCTTTCCTTCTCTTCCAACATCGCTTGTCGTTCCTTTTCCTTCTCTTCCAACATCGCTTGTCGTTCCTTTTCCTTCTCTTCCTTTTCACATAGTCGGTTCCACTCGCTCTGGAAGAAATCGGCTTTTGCCTTTTCCGACATCTTCAAATGTTCCACACGAACTCTCAGTCTTTCGAACTCTTCCTCAATCGAACTATTCGCCATCTTTAAGCTGTAAACTCCTGTTCAGCACTCTTAAACAAAAATCTAAATCTTCCCGGACGACGAGCCCCCAGATGTCACAAACTTTGTTTGGGAATCCCAAAGGACCAGTTGAGCTAGGTAACCCGAATATCTGCGCTGAAACAAAGCTGTGTCTAGATTTTATTTTATTCCGGCTCAAGAAGTAGTTTTGCTATGAGCCTGACGGTTCATACAGTTGGTTAACGAAAGCTCGGATTGATTTTTGTCGAAGACTCTTCTTCACAACAGGCAGAGACCACTGTCTCTAACAACAACGAATGTATTACAAAATCACGACCGACGAAATTTCTATTCCACGCTTTGCCAAACTGCAAAGCGAAATCAACACTATAACTCGACTCAATCAACACAAATAATTCTACCTCTGTAGAACAAAACTGCCAACCACTGGCACAAAATAAATTCAACAATTGTCCACCGACACAAAAATCTAACGGTCCACCTCCTGTGGCCAAACAAAATCACCTTCGCTCGAGCCGCCACTCGAATCGCTTCAAATTACCTCACAACGATAATGATCATCATAATAATAATTTCTCGCTACGCATCGGCTTTATATAGAAAACAAAATCACGTGACGTAAACTTTCTCGTAAACTCAAGATTCAGCCAGAAAGCCCTGGAGAGTTCGTTACGCGAATCAAGTGGAATATACGCGAATTTTCCAGTACAATGACGTTAGTCAAAAAAAACATATTACGTCAATACAAAGAAGAGAAAAAAAAGAGAAAAAGATACATGTATCGAGCCATATAACAAATTGGACGTATATCGCAGACAGCGCTCAAAGAGCCGCATTTATTCTCTTATGATAAAACTACGAACTGCTTTTAACGGGGATACACTACATCGTTATGATTAAAATTATGAATGAAGTGTGACACACACAAGCGAAACAAGCTCTTGCCAATACATTATCTGAAAAGTAACGCTTTCTGTTACAGTTATTGTGGATGCCTCAGACGTCGCTATTGGCGCTGTACTCAAGCAATTCACCGATGGTGCATGGCAACCATTGGCGTTCTTTAGCAATCTGCTGCACAAACCTAAAGTCAAAGACAGCTTTTCGATTGTGAACTGCTTGCTATTTATCCTGCCATTCGTCATTTCCATTATTTTTTAGATGGCCAATGTTTCGTAATTTTTACCGATCACAAGCCACTCACATTTGCTTTTTCTAAAATTTCTGATCCTTGGTCCGCTCGGCAGCAGCGCCATCTCTCAGCTATATCAGAATATGCCATGGATATTCTCTATACACACTGTCTCGTCCACCTATCACTTTTTTTCATACCCTTCAGATTAATTTGAACTACCAGGACATGGCAGCAGATCAAGTGGCCTCAGAAGTTCAGACCTACCGCACAGCCATAACAAATCTCCGGTTAGAAGATATTTCTATTGCAAATTCTAACGCTTCTTTACTGTGCGACGTATCCACTGAAAGACCTCGGCCAATAGTTCCAATTTCTTGGAGGAAACAAGTTTTTGATGAAATTCATGGTTTATTTCATCCACCCATTCGAGCCACACACAAGCTGATTGCTTCCAACTTTATTTGGCAGGGCTTAAAAAAACAAGTCGAGCATTAGGCCAAGCAATGCTTAGCTTGCCAAAAAACCAAAATCCAACGTCATGTCAAAGCACCAATCATTTCTTAACTTCTGCTCACAGACGTTTTGATTGTGTAAATATAGACATTGTTAAATCCTTACCACCGTCTGAAGGAAACCGTTTCCTTTTGGCCATGGTGAATCGTTTCACCAGGTGGCCCGAGGCAATTCCTCTTAAGGAGGAAACAACCCTGGTCTATGCTAAAGCTATTGTTGCTACTTGGGTTTCCCATTCCACCTTTTAACTCACTTACCTTTCCAGTGACAGAGGCCCACAGTTTCTCAACTATGGTCCTCTTCAGCATCTGTTAGGCATCAGCCTTGACCACACCACAGCTTATCATCTACAAGCCAATAGACTTGTGGAAAGATTTCACCGGCAACTAAAAGCTGCTTTGATGACACGTTTAACGGGTGCAAATTGGATTGATGAACACCCATTGGTTTTACTCAGCATTCGCACCACGCCTAAAGGGAACAGAAACTGCTCCATAGCAGAACTTGTCTACGGCCAGGGGCGCCGGAGTTTTTTTCCCAGGGGGGGCAAATTTCAAAAAAAGGGCACTCCAACAAAAGTCGTTTGTAGCAACCATGTCGCAATCAAATTAGCGTATTCTCTAAAAGAAAGGTCTTCACTTGTAGTCGATCTCCAATTTTCCTGTTTTCGCCCCAAAATCATAGTGTTCTCTAAAAAAAAAAAAAAAAGGTCTTCACTTGTAGTCGATCTCTCATTTTCCTATTTCGTCCCAAAATCAAAGGTCTTCACTCAAAATCGTTCTTTCACTCTAAACAAGCATCTGCCTCATTCGCCTCACCCAAAATCCATCACTACCTAAAACTTACGATTTTCTCGACTTTCATTATTGTACCATGATTTACGGATGTCTTTAATTTTAGAAACATCGTTGCATTTGATGGTGATCGAGATTACATAGGTTAAATGTAGAGCAGATCTAAAAATATTTCTGTAAGACAAATTTCAAAAGGCACAATCTCCCCCCCTGTTCCCCCGTGTTTTCAGAATATTAATTGCCAATTGCCCCCCTGTCCCTCCCCCGCTTCCGGCGCCGCTGTCTACGGCAGTCCTCTTACGGTCCTGGGAGATTTTATTCCCAATACAAACGAGTCCCAGAACCCTTCTTTATTGCTTTGCTGGCTCCGACAGGCTATCAGTAAGTTTAATCTACACCTATCTCGTAACACGGTGTAGCACCACAACACATGCCTTGTAAACTTTTTACAAGCCCATATGTATTTATTCGACGTGATTTGCACAGACCACCACTTACACCATCCTATGAAAGACCGTATAAGGTCTTGCAACACGGAACCAATTCTCTTCAGATTGATGTTGGCGGCCGAGAAGAATTTCTGTTGATCGTATTTCTGTTGATCGTCTCATGCCTGCGTTTGTCGACACGACGCTTGCCGTTCAACTCGGTCATCCCAAGAGACGAGGAAGACCACCCAAATCATAATATTGCATTTGTTTTTGTTTTTTTCTATTTGTTTTATTTGTCCACAGTCGTTTTTCCTCAAGTGCACTTTTTGGGGGAGAGCTGTGTAGCAACGTGGCTTTTTGTCGCATTGATTATTCGCGTCACAAGCGCACTGATTACTCGCTACTTGATTATTTGTTGTCGGTGAGCGTCTTTAGTAAAAATGCAAGAAAGCTGCAATTTTTAATGCAAGCTAGCAAACAGTCATATTTTTTTGTTGACAATTCAGTCTGCAGTAATTAAGATAGCTAAACAATTGATTTTTATTCATACGATAAGGGAAACAAAACAATATTTATCAGTTCTTTTTTTACAAAAATAAAGATTGTCGGAAAAAAATCAATAATAAAAAAGGAACCAAAGCTATAAAGGAATAAAAAAAATAAATTTAGATGAATGCATGTTTGAAGTGGCCTATTGTTGCTTTTTAGCTTATATTGGAGTCTGTTGTTTTTTTAGCTTACACTTTTACTGCTAATAACTAAAAAAAAAACGTATTTTATTGTACCTGTTTTTATTTTCGCTAATAATCACAAACTTCAGAAAAAAATTCATTCGTTCAGTAACCGAAACGTTGATTATACATTTTATTTTATAGTTGGAGTTTATTTGTCGTCTGGATCTCGGGAAACCAGAGTCCTAAACAACACATCCCAATTATTTTAAGCTCAAACCGGAAATGAAGTAAAAAACCGATTTTCTAAAATCAGACGCAATATCAATCAAATTCTATAAACAAATACAAATTTGATTTTGGTTCAACAAATTTTATTTTCCACAATTTTTTCTGCTATTAACTTTAAAATAAAACTTGGCTTTAACTTTTGACCCACATAAAAAGTAATTACAATTTTGATTTATTTCGTTTTCTAATTTTAGTATGATTTTGTACAAGTTTTTTTTTGTCATTTACAGACAATTGAGGTCCAAAAAACTGCGTTATTTTTTTACAGTTGATTGGTGTGACGTGATATGTGATCGCATTTTTTTGATTAACCGAAACTACAACTAAAAATACAATTAGAAAAGATTTCAAGGACTATTGAGCCAAAATTTAGTTTTTCTCGATTGTAGTCTTTGATTTAAAAGGAATATTGCTTGAAAACCCCGTATTAAAATTCCAACTTTTAACTCACTCGGACATGCATACAACTTTTTGATTTGATAAAGCATTGAAAAAAACATCACGTTTGAAAAATTAAAAAATGCTCGGCCCGAAGGTCCTTACGCTTGGAGACCAATCGGCCAGACTTAAAGGACCTTTCGGTTAATACTTTTACAGGATTTACTATATCAGTAGGATGAATAAAAAATACAGATTAATTGTTCTATATACATCATGACAAGAAATTGCAGTTTAGAAATCATAATAACATATAGGCCTATACTGATATCAATCTATATTATTTTTGTTTTCTTTTAAAGTAAAATTTTGGGTGTACTGTACTTTACAAAATCTGTACTATAGACTATGGAAAACTATAATATGAATGGATAAACGTTGACAAAAAACTTTAATAATACCTTATTCGAGTTTTTAGTAAACGGCATCTATTAACGATGTCTTATTCAAAAGACCTTTGGGCTATATCCAATGGTCGCGTGAATAAATGGCTCAATGGTCCTGTTTATTGGCTATTAAGAGTTAATCTAACTGAACTATGTTTCATAGATGAAAATGAAAAAACTTGCTGCTCACATAACTTTAAACTTGATTAGCGTTGTAGATTGATGGCCTTACAAAAGGATGCCCAGTGCAAGAAAAATAGGGTGTCACTCTTTCGTACTCCAAAATTTTTTGGTCCCAAAAAAAGTTATTACCGTGTTTTTTGGACCATAAGGCGCACTTAAAATCCTTAAATTTTCTCAAAAATCGAACGCGCGCCTTATTCTCCAGCTGCATCTAATGTATGGATCAAATTGTGTTTTATAACTAAGTTCTGAACCAATTTTATGTTGCAAACAGTGCTATTTATTTACATGCAGGTAATAGTTATTTAGGTGCAGCTTAACTAGGATTCTCTACAAGTGTCTGGTTTCCAAGATTGTCTTTGTGCATTCAAAACCACAGCAATTGTTTTGTAAAGAGACCGTGCTGTTACGCAATAAACTTGTTTGTTCGTTTGTTCGTTCGTTTTTTTTTGTTCGTTTGTTTGATAACAACATATAAAATATGGTTATAAGGCGCACCAAATTTTTGTTTCATTTGGTGCGCCTTATAACCCTGTGCGTCATATGCAGGACATGCTATGGAATGGAATGGAATGGAATAGAAATTTTTCATATTCCATACCCTTCTAAATCTTCCATTTCATACTCAAAAATCTTCCATTCCATTCCATTCCATACTAAAAGTCTTTCATTCCATATTCCCTACCTTTTCCATACTTTGTATTATATTTAAAAAATCCTAACTTCATACCATGTAAATTTTAACAAGTGTTTTTTATCAGTTTAACTCAGGCGTGGGCAAGCTTTTTAGCGCAAGGGCCGCATTGAGAAGTTGATTTTGTTTAATGGCCGCCCAATGGTGTTCTCTAAAAAAAGTCTTTACTTTGAATTTGTCCTGATTTTCATGATTTTTGCACCCAAAAAGTAATGAATCTGTCTTGAAATTTTTGATTTTCGTCTCTAAAAAGTAGTGACCTCAAAAAAGTTTTTACTTTAAATTTGTCCCGATTTTCTTGATTTTTGTAACCAAAAAGAGGTGAATCTGTCTTGGAATTTTTGATTTTCGTCTTTAAAAAGCAGGGTTGCGAACTTGAACTCGAATTCGAAGAACTCGATTTTTTTTTCCAAATTCTAACACGAACTTAAACTCGAAAAATAAAAATTGCTTAATTCCAACTTCAACTCGAACTCAAAAACCATATAACCAAATTTGAATTCATTAACTAAAAAGTTTTGAAAAAAAATAAACAATATTTTGGATTTTACTTTGATATTAAATTGTTAAATTTTAAATGCAACTGTATTTGACTTATGAAATATTTGTGAAAAGTCAGAATTTTTCGGGCAGCGACAAGAAAATATTTGGGAAACAAAAAAGTTTTTGAAGCCAGAAAATCAACTACTTTTGCAGGACAAGATTTCCAAATTCAGAAAAAAGATTACAGTTTGAGGTGAAGATTTTATTTAGAGATCACTACTTTTTTGGGATAAAAACCGAGAAATATGAGACAGATTTCAAGTAAAGATCTTTTTTGTTTACACTCTAAATTTGAGACAACATTTTTTCTCATTTCTTTAAAGTACTTGTAAAAGTTTTTGAAATTTGTGTTACTTCCACAGAATTAGTTTTAAAATTTTGTAGAAATAATTCAGTAACTCGGTACGTTGTTTAATCTTATAACCTTTCAGTGCCTGTAAAGAAGGCTCTCACCGAACAACACAATCTTGGCTATTTACCACAAGATAAAATTCTTAAATCTTCTTACTGGACCTGCCCTAGGAACCAGTAACAGCAAAAATATAGTCTAGCTACACCACAGCTCAGACTACCACAATAACTTCTTTATTAAAAAATATGCTCCAATCCACTTAGGAGCCCACAATAGTATACAATCAACAGCAGGTTAAAGCTCACTAGCTTAATTCTTCAACAATAACTTAAGCAACCTGAAACTTGCGTTCAAAAACTATGAATTCACACAGCTAACAAATTTCCAATAACAATTGTTACAGTGAAAAATAATAACGCTTCCGAGCGAGCCTTATTTATATCAATCGGTCATAAGTTGCTCGAATGTTCTGAAACTTACTTAGATCAAGCCAATCACAAATAACCATTGTTACGTCACAATCTCACATGTCAAGCGAATATACTGGATTTTACTTTACAAATCATGAAATTAAGCAGTATTTCCATTTTTTTGTAAATAAATGCAAAATATTTAAAATGCTTATAGAAACGTTATTTCTTCGGCTATTTGAGCCGGACCAAAGCAAAATTAAAGAGATTTTTCAGGAGATAGTAAATATACATAATGAGGGCGATTTTTAAGAACAGAACAGTACTAAAGATTATGGTTTGGATAAAGTCATTGTCACAAACTTTGTTCGGGAATCCCAAAGGACCAGTTGAGTTAGGTAACCCGAATACTTGCGCTGAAACAAAGCTGTGTCTAAATTTTATTTTATTCCGGCTCAAGAAGTCTTGCTATGAGCCTGACGGTTTATACAATTGATTTAACGAAAGCTCGGATTGATTTCGTTGAAGACTCTTCTTCACAACAAACAGAGACCACTGTCTCTAACAAGAACGAATGTATTACAAAAATCACGACCGACCAAATTTCTATCCCACGCTTTGCCAAACTGCAAAGCGAAATCAACACTATAACTCGACTCAATCAACACAAATAATTCTACCTCTGTAGAACAAAACTGCCGACCACTGGCACAAAATAAATTCAACACTCGACGGCCAGACAAAAACTAACGGGCCTCCGCGCCCAACCAAATTCCTTCCTCTCTGGTCGTCTCAAAATCACATCTAATCATATAATTCGCTACGCGTCGGCTTTATATAGAAACCAAAATCACGTGACGTAAACTTTCTCGTAAATTCGAGATTTAGGCAGAATTTCCTGGAGAGATCGTTACGCGAATATTCCACTACGTTCGAGATAGCAAAGCTTGAACAAAACATATTACGTCATACTGTCGAGCGAAAGAGAAAAAAGATACATGTATCGAGCAATAGAACAAATTGGACGTATATCGCAAACAGCGCTCAAAGAGCCGCATTTATTCTCTTATAATAAAACTACGAATTGCTTTTAACGGGGATAAACTACATCGTTATGATTAAAATTATGAATGAAGTGTGACAGTCATAAATAGGACAAAGTCATAAGAAAAAAGTCATAAAAAGGGAGACAGACCGCAAGCGAACAAGGCACTCAGACTTAAACTTAAAAACTGGCCCTATATTGAAGTTGCAAACTGTTTAAACGCCACTGAAATATCGCTAATCTGTTTGTAACTTTCATTCTTTTTTCCTACCCTATTCATTTAAATTTACTTTTTTTTTATCATTCGGTGCATCTGATCAAAGGCAGCTTTATTGACTGCACTTAGTATGAAAACAATATTAAAATGAGCAAGTATGGAAAATGTATGAAAGTATGAAAAATTCTTTCCATTCCATTAATAAAATCTTCCATTCCATTCCATACTTTAACAATTCCATATTCCATACCAAAATTCGCCTTCCATTCCATTTTCCATTCCATTCCATTCCATTCCATAGCATGCCCTGGTCATATGTATGAAAATCGTTAGAAGCCGTTTATTGATACTGCGCCTTATAATACGGTGCGCCTTATGGTCCGAAAAATACGGTATTTTAGGGGGCATTTTTGGTGCTCCAAAACAAAGTGATCTTTAAAGAAAAAGTTATTACTTTAAGGCAGGGGTCTCCAAACTTTTCGAGCAGGGGGGCCGTGTAAAGATTTTTTGGACCTCCTCGGGCCAAAGCGAGAGTCTAAAAAAAAGGTCTTTACTTCGAATGGATCTCTAATTTTTGCTGTTTTTCTCCCAAAATCGTAGTGATTTCTAAAAAAAAAGGTCTTCACTTCGATTGGATCTCTAATTTTGCTATTTTTCTCCCAAAATCGCAGTGATCTCTAAAATAATAAAAAAATAAATACTACTGAAACTGGGGTATTTTCGACATAATTCTATCCAACTGTGGTTCAAAGTGAGTGCATATGTTTTTTAAAAAAAGCTCCGCAGGCCGGATAAAAATTCTTAGCGGGCCGTAGTTTGGTAACCACTGCTTTAAAGGGAGACCACAGCTAGGCACGTCGAGAGGGGAATCAGGTGGGGTCACTGCCCGGGGGCCCGGCCGGCCCGACTATGTCAATTTTTTCACGATTTTATTGAGTGTACGTCGATATGCGATGACAGTCGATAGTAGCCAATCCCAACGAAACTTAAAACTTCAGTCAACTGCTGAGGCTCGTTAGATCTCATATAAGCGAACAGAATGTAAATGGGCGTATAATTATTTTTAGATATTACTTTAAATCTAAGTGTGAGTGTGATGTGTGTCGAATGTCGATGTGTGCAAGTGCAACCGGGTACTTTATTTTTATTTTTCTCTTGACAGTGGCATAACGAATAAGTTGTCGTAGTTAAGCGGACTGTGGACTAAATAGCAACTATTGCATTCTTTTACAAACTGCAAAATTTTAGTCATGTATCGTCATAAATCCGGCGCTTTAAAGCGCAAAGAAAGAGCTGAAAAAGAATCTAAGACACTCGCTCAGCAAAGATCACTGCTCAGCCTTGGTTTCACATCACAGCCTCCCAATGGCGGGTCTTGTACTGCTGACCAAAAACCGACCAAAGACCAGAATTGTGTTCAAAATACATCTGACTGTGATAACCCTTCGATTGATGATTCTACCTTTACCTCACCTACTGAGTCTGATACTGGGGCTACAGCTGTACTAGACTTGCCGCTCGCAGTTGATATCATTCGGGAATCGTTTACCATTACCGATAGTATCGCTGTTCAAGATAACGACATCGGTCATTTAGCAGACTTTCTCACAACTGAGCAAGCAGAAGTGGCTGTGCGTAGAGGCCCAGACAAACATCTATATCAATTTCCACGCGATCATTCTGGTCACTCATTCCCACTTTCAGTGCTTCGTGCCAAACTTCAAAATGGCGAAACTACACCTCGAAATTGGTTAGTGTGGAGCAAGTTCAAACAGTCGTTATACTGCTTTCCTTGCCGTCTGTTCAATAAACTTCCACAAGCTAGTCGATCAAAACTGGCGTCTGCACATGGTCATAGCGTGAACGACAGGTGGAAGAAACTGCACGATAAAATTCCTGAACATGAGCGCAGTAACAGCCACAAACAATGCTATATGCAATGGCGGCAGCTGCAGAGGTCATTGACTGAGGGTTCAACTATTGAAGCGCTCATGCTGGAGAACATCAAAAGTAACATGGACAAGTGGAAAAAAATAATGCATCGAATACTGGATGTGACATTGTTCTTAGGCGAAAGAGGGTTGGCGTTCTTTGGAAAGAGTCAACTTGTTGGTGATCCTAAGAACGGCAATTTTCTTTACGTTTTGGAATTGATTGGTCGTTACGATCCAGTTATTGGCAACCATCTAGCAAAAGTAAAAGAGTCACAGACAACACACGAACGCTTACAGGTTTACTATTTGTCCGCTAACAGTCAGAACAAATTTATTCAGTGCTGTGCGCAAAAAGTACTCGATGCTATACTGCATGAAGTTGAATCAGCAAAATACTATTCAATTATTGTGGACGCAACACCGGATTCCGCTCAGGTTGAACAGACCGTTTTCATTTTGCGGTATATACATCTAAACGCTGACCTGGACATTTTCGAACTACATGAGAGATTCCTCGCATTTGTGGACTGCAACAAGAAGACGGGAAAAGATATAGCACAGCTAATCATTGACACGTTGAAAAAACATAGCACACCGCTTATGAACTGCCGAGGCCAAGGTTATGACAATGGAAGTAATATGAGTGGTTCATACAAAGGCGCTCAAGCAATTATAATGAAAAACAATCCTTTGGCAATATTCTCACCTTGTGGCTGTCATAGTTTGAACCTGTGTGGCGTACATTCAGCTGAGTGCTGTCCACAAGTGATAACATTCTTCGGAGTAGTCCAGAAATTGTACAACCTCTTCAGCAGCAGTCCGCAGAGATGGGAAATCTTGACTAGTAGTGTCGGATGCTCTCTTCATAATCCGTCAGAAACGCGCTGGTCAGCTCGTGTCGATAGTGTTAAACCTTTCGCAGCGCATTTGCCAAACATAATGACGGCACTTTCTCAAGTACAGGAACTGAATTTGACACCAGAAACTCGCTCTGATGTAGTCGGCATGATTTCATACCTATCTTCATTCGAATCAATTCTGATGGCATCGCTGTGGTTGAAAATTTTTATAGCTATCAATTTTAGAAATTTGCTGCTGCAGGCAAGAGAAGTAACTCTTGATGTCGAAGTTGCAAATATTCATGACCTCATTGGCGACTTAAAACTGCTTCGATCTAAGTGGGATGAGATATTGTCTGAGAGCAAACTTGTCGCTGAGAGTTGCGGAATTGAACAGTCCTTGTGTTTGGCAGAGACAAAACGCAACGAAGACGACAATTTTTAGACAGAACAGTTCTCGATGACAATGATGATCAGCAGGATCCACACGAACAATTCAAGCGTTCAGTTTTCTACGTTGTGATCGACTGCGTCATTGCGAATTTAACAACACGATACGAAGCGGCAAAGAATTTGAACGAATTGTTCGGAGTTCTATGGAAATATCGTGATATGAATACCGAAAACGTCCTCATCGCATCCAAGAATCTGGAAGATAAATATGCTGATGATATTAACACCAATCTTTTGAATGAGCTGGAGCATCTGAAAACAATACACGTTGCAAACCTCAGTCAGAAAACTCTGTCGCTATTTGACCTGCTAAACCGTTTACACACTTTGAAAATCGATACATTGCTTCCAAACGTTGTCATTATGCTACGTATCTTCTGCACACTTCCGGTTACCTATGCTCAAGCAGAAAGATCTTTCAGCACATTGGCCCGAGTTAAAAATGTTCTGAGATCGACAATGTGTCAAGAACGTTTAACCAGTCTTGGAATGCTGGCAGTGGAAGGTCGACTTGCAAGAACGATTGATTACAACAGTATAATTGAACTGTTTTTGCAAGCAGAAAAGCCCGAAAAGTTTTGTTGTAGTTTTCTCTCCATGTCGTTGTTCCACAAAATTACATTATTATTGAGGACTTGCGTAGTTTTATCAGATTTAGTGCATTAACGGCGGCAAAGTAAAATGAATTTAGTTTAAAACTTTTTGTATTACCTTTTTGTATGCTATGCCCAAAGTTGACTGTAGTTGACAAGGGGCCCGCAATGGTGTCCTGCCCTGGGGCCCTCGTTGGCTCTCGGCGGCCCTGACCACAGCCATGGTGCTACCATGTAGAAATAGAGCAATATTTTGCTTAATTAAAATGTAATTAGGTAAAAACTAAAATAAATTAGCTTATTTAATATAGAGGTTTTCCCAAATTTCATGACTTTTGTCCAAATTTTCATCCCAAATACTTAATCATCTATAAAAAAAATATTCACTTAAAATTTATCTTTAATTTCTCGATTTTCCTCCCAAAGACGTAGTGATCTGTAAAAAATGGCTTTTCCTTCGGGACGTATAAGCCGATGCAAACGGCCATCTTCACAGTTAACATATGCCGCGAGCCTCAAACAAGAAGTAGGCGAGCCGCATATGGCTCGCGAGCCACGGTTTGCCCACCGTTGTTATAGAATACAGAAAAATTTTTTGATAATTCTGACCTGATTAGCTAAAATATAATTTATTACATTGAACAACTTATCTCTATGCCGTTCGTTGCTTGGTTTTTTCAAGTTTTTTAGCTGACAATTGAAATTCTGACTTTGCATCAAAGCGCAGCGGTATATAAACGAACTTGCTCGTTTGCTTAGGTATTAGTGACGTCACAGAGGGTTTTTTGAAAATTTTAGTAAGTAAAATCAAGCCGTGTACATTATTGGTTGGTATCTCAAGATACCAGCGGACGTGTTATGCTAAGCAGCTGGCATGTGCCTGCCAGCGGACGCGCAAGGGTTAATATAAAACCTCTGGTAGATGTTTCTTGACAAACAATTGATAATATGCTGCTCAAAAAAGACAGTGTTTTGGGTATAAGGCAGTAGCGTAGTTAGGAGGGTTATAGTTAGGGGGGTTATTTTGCCATGCCCCCCTTGGAGATCGTTAATACGAGAAATCATAAATAGATTTTTAAACGAAGACATCTTTTATAGAACACCAAATTTTTGCGTCGAAAATCGAGAAATCAAAAAAAGATTCCAAGTGAAGAGTTTTTTTTTAGAGAACACCAAGTTTTTGCCAGGAAAATCGAGAAATCAAAAAGTTGAAAACAATTTTTCCACTGAGCATAATCGATTGTGTTTGCATAGCCCTCCTTTCAAAATTTCTTTTCTTTCCTAGGTACGCCACTGGTATAAGCGTTGAACTCATGGTTACCGATTGAATTTAATTTTAGACTGCAAATCAAATTCGTGTTTGCTTTAACCTTAGTTGATAATCTGGTTAGCTAGACCTTAGGGTTAGCCACTAGGGGCCCCCATTAAGTCACTCATCGCAGATTCGCTTCAGACTCACCTCTAATCCGCCGCAATTGTCAAGAAATAACCCAAGCTAATACCGATGTTAAAAATAGCTAGTCAGTCTATCCTTACAAAGTCCTATTAGGTTATTTCTGCAGTGAATAAGATTTACAAAGTAAGAAAAGTATTTTAAAGTAATTTATAGTGTATTATTGTGTATTTAATGCAATAAATTAATGCACTCACTTCACATTTTATCTTATAAACGCTTGCACGTCACCAAACATCGCTTGACTTAAAAATTATTTTGGACTTATTGTCTAGATCGCAAAAATAGTAGAAAGACTTCCAAAACCAAAAAGAGCGATGTGTACAACAATATGTAGCAGGTTGATACACGCTAATAACCGTAAAATTCACAAAAAACCGTTATTGATGCAAAAAAACAGAGTTCATATTTGTGACCAGCAACCCGAAATATTTAAATAAACTTATTCAAACCATTGCTGGTTTTTTATGTGTTGCGCAGTGTAATCAAAAGAACCGGTCAGGCATCTTTATGCTCTTCTTGAACAATTCAACTACTTTAACTTTTTATGTACAGTATATCAAGTGTCACACTTTATTCATAAAAATTTTATCATAACAATGTAGTTTATTCCCGTTAAAAGTAATTCGTAGTTTTATTATGAAATAATAATCGCGTCGCCTTGTAGCGCTGCTCTCGTATTATGTGATAAAACATCCGATTCGCTTTCTATTGCTTGATATATGTATCTCTTTCTCTCTTTTCGTCCGACAGTAATGACGTAATATGTTTTGTCCCAACACCACTATATCTCGCTTGTTGTGTAATATTCGCGGATATACGATTGGGTTCGAGCGGGAGGCGTTCGGTTCGAGAGGTTCGAGCAGGAGGCGTTCTTCCCGAGCGCACATATACAGTATATAGGCATAAGATCACATGACCTATATACTGTATATGTGCGCTCGCTCGATTGAAATAGAGACGAGAGATACGACGAAAGAGAGACGAAAACGAGAGAGACGCTTAAAGCGAAAAGTGTCGCTGTGAGAGAGAGTAGAATTTGGGGCGAGTGTTAAATTTATTTTGCGCCAGTGTTTTGGAGTTGTGTTCTATAGAGGTAGAATTAGTTTGTGTTGATTGAATCAAGTTATAGCGTTGATTTCGCTTTGCAGTTTGGTAAAGCGTGGAATAGAATTTTTGTCGGTCGTGATTTTTGTAATTACATTCGTTCTTATTAGAGACAGTGGTCTCTGTTTGTCTGTGAAGAAAAGTCTTCAATGAACCAATCCGAGCTTTCGTTTAAACCAACTGTATAAAAGCTTCAGGCTCATAGCAGGCTACTTCTCGAGCCGGAATAAAATAAAATTTAGACATAGCTTTGTTTAAGCGCAGGTATTCGGGTTACCTAGCTCAACTGGTCGATTAGGATTCCGGAACAAAGTCTGTGACATTAAGATATGGAGCATTTTATTTTTTTATTCACAATTCAAGAATCATACCAAAAAGAAACAAAAATTTCAGAATAATTTTTTATATAGAAGGGATTCTCGGAAAATAAACAGAAATTTACTGTTAATGCTAAGCAAAAAAATACTTTTATTAAACATAAGTTGATTTGTTTCACGTGCTCCGGATCAACCTCCGTGTTCGATTCCATGAGGTACTTATGAAAAGCAAAACTAAACACAATGCAAAATAAGTTTTTTGTTTTGTGCGGAACTGTTAACGCATATGCACAGTAACATCACGTCAAACAAGTCGTAAAGGGAAAGAGGAGGGGGCGGGAAAAGCAATGAAACAAAAAACAAGTTAAAACTTAAGCTCAGTTCAAAAATTTCAATTTAAAAAGTGCCGGCAGAAGATACATCACAAATCGAAAAATTCAAGAAAATATCAGTCAAAAAAAGACTAAACTATCTAGCCAAGTTCACGCAAACTTAACGAGTCTTGATTTGATATTGTGATTGATGAGTAAGAATGCAGATCGAGCTGTGTTTGCATAGAACGGACGTTGTTCATTTCATAGGCTAAAGTTCCGGCAAAAAGCGTCGAACTGTAGATGAGGCACCATTCCGATATAGTTGAGAAGTTGAAGAAGCTTTGGTCTGCCTGCAAATTAATGATTGATAGCGAATTGAAAAAATTTAATAAACGATGCATATTGACTGATTGTCAAGAGTGTGGCCTACTTATGTCAAACCTCACTAGACTTGAAATTATCCATTTTTGCTTCACTCTTCAAAAAAAAACTGTTTTTAATTTTTTTTTTCATCAAACTTTACTTCGTTTTACTTTAAAAATCATTAAGAGAGAAAAATCCCTAAACGACATCACTGTTGAAAATGACTTTTTAACGTCAGCGGATGCATAAATAATCCGCTATCTAATAACAATTTCGTTAAAAAATCAATTAAACTTACCCGAGCAAGTACTGTTGCTATAATCACTGAAAAAAATGCACGGTTAAGAGAAACAAAATCAAAACGTTTTCATTGCGATCTGTACTTTTTAAATTCATCAGTCTGCTTCTAAAACGCATTTCGTTATCGCAACTAAAGTAGAGCAAAAAAAAAGGATACAAAGAATAAGCGAAACTAATTCAATGATGGCTAGTATCATCCTGAAAACTATCAATGATTTTCCGTAACCGTTCTTCGTCATGTATTTCCACGATATGTAAACAATGATCCAACTGTAAATAACTGAGCCGATAAAAGCTGAGAAGGCTCCGATCAAATGCGGTATTAAAACCTTTGTCCACTGCAACAACAAGTGATGAACATTGCATACCGGTAAAACATAAAACTCAATTACAAACAACGGGGTTCCGCTCGTCCTACTGTAAAATTTAAGTTGCTCTAGGAAATGAGGAGTCCATGGTACTACTCATCCTAGCTCTTTGAAATAAGCAAAACCGGCTAACAAGTCGTAGATTTTAACGTCTGAAAGAGTTGAGAAGAACTTACAGTAATTGCCCGCCAAACAATGGCGAATTTTATAGAGAAAATAATAGACTAAGTACCAATTCATGTTTTACGACTTTGCAAAATTTAAAAGCCTTTGAGCAATTTTGGAATTTTTTTTCTTCGCTTTTCAAATATCTATTTTTATGTAATGCTAAAATAGGTAAAAAGGTTTTGCAAATTATTGAATGATAGTTTCACTCTAACGTTTTTCAGCACAACAATTTTTAGTAAATCTTCACATATGTATATTTGTTGATTAATTACCTGAAAAGAACCAACCAGTGTGATTCCAAAGGCAATTATAAATCCAACTATCAATGCTGTTTTATTGAATTTTGTTTTATGTCCATGATAAATGACGTACCTTAAAAAAAATTGTAACTTGACTAAAAAAAACAAAAATTATTATGAAGAACTATCCTACAATTCTTCTGTCAAGTGCCGAAATAAAGCAACTCCCTCTGACCTCAAAGAGAGTTATTCTCTATAAAATTAAACTCTAATTATTGCATAGTAGAAACAATAGATTAACTTGTTGGTTTGCCTACAGTCTGCGCTTCCATAAAAGTAGATTGATGAATGGAAATTTCAACGAGTCATACAAAAGCCAAAAATTGCACTTTAACTATAATGTTGATCGCAATTACTGTACAAACAAAAAGTAATCCATTGGCAAGATGCATTTATTATTAAACCAAGAGCGTCGCGACTACTACTACTGTTTAATGCAGTTTGCTAAATTGGCACAAAAAAGAATAACGTCAATGATTAGCTTATTGCTCAAAAGCTCAAAACAATTTACTAAAAGGCAGAGATGGGGAACCTGCGGCCCATTCTCTAGATTTTTCAATGCGGCCCGGCTTTGGTTGAAAGAAGCTAAGCCAGTAAGCTTACTACGTACTTTTTTCCTACGAAAATTGAGAAATTAAAGACAGATTCTAAGTGATGACCGTTCTTTTTTTTAGAAATGACTATGTTTTTGGAGCGAAAATGGAGAAATAAGAGACAGATTCTAAGTGATGACTTTTTTTGGTTTTCTCCATATATTTAAGATATTATTTCTTCTCATATCCGTGAAGTGCTAAAAGGTCATGATTCGGGCAAACATCCATAAAATTTGGACAAAACTATAGTGCCTTCCAAAATTTTATGCGGTACGCACCAATTTTTAATTTTTGGGACAGGCCTACGGCTCACGAGTGCAATAAGGCCCCCCACTCCAGCCATAAAGCTTTGATTGATATTGTCGTACATGAAATAAATGTGTAAAAACAAACATGCAGATTGAGCTGCGGACTTAAGTTCTTCTGATTAAAAATCAGTCATTTATTGGTTGGATAATTTTGAGAAGCTGCGAGACTAGTAAGATCTTAAACTTTATCATCAAATTAGGTGTTAGCTGTCAATCGCTTTTTGAAAGAACGAAAGCTTTTTGAAAGAAAAGAAATTAATTTTTGAAAGAAAATTAATTTTTTCTCGATTTATACAAAGGACTGAAAAGCTGTACGGGTTTGCTTATAAAAAATCAAATAAACTGATTATAGATACAGCAGTCGCACTAAATAAGCTTAAAAAAATACAACTTCAATCAAAACTTTAAAAAGTTTCAAAATGTTCGGTTTTACCAAAAACGCGGCAGTGATACGACATCCAGTAACGACAAACACGTATATTTCTCACTTGTAGTATGTAAAGGAAATAACTAGAAAAGTGAAAGCTCCCCATGTAAGAAAAAGCGTAAAGAGACAACTTTCGGGTGGTTCAACTCCAGTATCACTCACATAAGGCCAAGTGGGGAGAGGGGGAACATGAGAGTGACTGACGGCGATTCCATAACTGAAAAAAATTTCTTCAAATTTATTTAATTTTTTTGATCTATAAGATTAAAAATAATAAAAAACTCACCAAATAAAAAAACCCACCGGAAGTAAAAGAAGAAAACTTATTGGAAAATGAACAAAGGATGGTAAATTAAAATTCATTTTAAAAATATCAATAGTGACAGTAAAAACGAGCTTTTTTAGTTTCTTACTACAAGAAATTAAAAAATTTTTATTCTAATAACATTACATTTAATAACTTTTTACACTTGGTACTTAAGTGAACTGTTTAATACTAAACTTTGGCCGCATCTTTTAAGCTATACTGAATAGAGCAGTTATCAAAAAAATGTGGTGCTACTATAGCGTGCGATCTACCACTAAATTATTCATCTCTAAATCACGCGGTAGACCTCTCACGCAATAAACTCACCTACCGAGTAGCAGAGTGAGGTCTACTGCATTCATATGTCACCTACCGAGTGGGGAGTGAGGTCTACCGCGTGATTTAGAGACAAATAATTTAGTGGTAGACCGCACGCTATAGTAGCACCAAAAATGTTTTGCAATTAGGGTGATTGTAACCCTGCTCGTGATTTGCTCAAACTTTACGAAAAACAAAGTTTGAGTGGGCGCCAAAAAATTTTCGGCGCGTTCTGGTAAACATTTGGACAAGATAAATATTCCTTCGTTTTATTCACAAACGTCTTCTGCTGAACCTTTTTTATAGACTAGAGCCAGCGAAAATCAAGAGATTACATATCTATTTTCTCATACTCAATTGCAATTTCTGAACGATGAAGTATTATAAAATTAGATCTAATAACTATGATGATGCTTCAGGAAATGAATTACAAATTCAAATTTTTTGGATAATTTTCATCAGGTTTTTGAAAAACTTCTATTTCTATATGTTAGACTTTTAGTTGACCGTCAAAAATATAAGGTAAATTATAAAAAAGTTGTTTTGTTCTGTAGTGTTGTGACAAGATTGAAGTCAACATAAACAACCGCTAGCTTTCGACTATGTTTTTTTCCAAACTTTTTTCAGAAAGTAATGCAACTGCTTTACGCGTACGCTGTGATTACTAGCACGCCCAACTACATTTATATTACAATCCTGCATATCGCTTTGTAGAAACTCATTATCTGCCAATGTTGAATGACATCGGGCTATCAATACAAAATTAGACAAACCCAGTTACGATAACTTATTTATGAGTCCAAGAAAAAACTCAAATGATAGTTTTTTTCCGGAAGGAAAATTAAGATTTTACAAACAAGAAAAACATATAGTCAAACACGAGGATTTATTTTTGATTAGAAATCGAGCTGCTTTGAAAATGAGAAGCACCAGACTCGAGTATTGCTCTTGTTAGAGCTCGTCAGTGATGCTTATCTCACTGCGAATCCAACCGAGGACTTGTAGTCTTCCACGCAGGTTACTATACCACTAGACCACAGGACCCGGACGATGGATGGATTCAAATAAGCATAAAACAAAAACATAGTTTTACTTTTTACTCGTTACGCATGGTTTACAAGATTTAGCTAAATTGAAATTTAGCTTTTGCTAAAAAAAGCTGATCTATAAGTCCAAGTCCAATACCGAAGCATCAGAAAAACTAACAACAAGCTTACGCAATGATGAGATTTGAAAAAGTTAAGAAGACCTTCTTTCGAAAGCCATAATAAAAATTTTTGTCATTGAGATTCACTTTCGCATCTAATAATTTTGATTCGAGCAAATAGTTTACCGATTGGGCGACATGACAAAATGTTAAGAACAGGTTCGTTCGAACTGGTGCAAACTGGCTGAATATCATTACTGGGCTCACGTCAAGTCCAAAAGTGCAAGTCTCATGAAATGATTCCTCAGATAACTTTTACAAAAGTTTAGACTTACATAGAATTTTTTAAAAACATATATTTCATAATAATAATAATAA
The DNA here is from genome assembly GCA_963680785.1 of Diplosoma virens. NCBI lineage: Eukaryota > Metazoa > Chordata > Ascidiacea > Aplousobranchia > Didemnidae > Diplosoma > Diplosoma virens. The sequence goes on from OY796885.1 coordinate 19,681,467, forward strand.
CGTTTTTGTATACCGCTGTACACCTAAGTTCTTGAAAGGAAGTTTGTATGGTCTCAGGACGGTTTTTTCCAAACGATAAAATCAACACTTATACACAAAGGCATAAAACATTTAAAACAATCATAAAAATGAAAAAAATATTTATTGGGAAAACACAACTAACGTCTATTACTAAACATTGTGTTAATATACTGGAACATGGAAGAATAAATTATCGAAAATATGAAGGAGACACTATTGACGTAAATGGCAAAACACATGTTTGAAATAGATGGTCTTAAGTTCTTTTTTTTGCTTTGTAAGACAAGTTTCAGCACGCAATTCATATGGTAAGCATTCCATGAAATACACATTTTATGATATTTTGTATTTTGATTTTGAATATGATGTTTAGTGTTTATAGTTTAATATGAATATGATGTTTAGAGTTTAATATGAAACGGTCACTTGCAATTTTGAAATTTTCTTGCAATGATCGATAAAAGTACATAATATCTGGGAAATACTGAGGTGCTAAATTATTAACTATTTTAAAAGCAATTAAACACAATTAATATTTTATGCGATACTGGATTGGTAATATATGATACTGTTTATAGTACGGAAACAAGTTGGGTTATTTATGGGAATATTACAAATAAATCTGATACATGCAATAAGTACTTTTTCTAGTTTACCAACAAGATGCAATAGTATATTTGCATATACACATTTGCAATAATCAAGACGTAATAATACAAAGCATTTTACCAGCAAACTTGATTTTGCTTTAAATCAACAAACAACATTCAATCGGCCGACCACCTTGCACTTGCACCAGTGATGTAACCGAGAGCGCAAACTTCGAACTGAGGCCGAGATTTAATACTTTTTCCGAGACCAAGACCGAGATCGAGACCGGAAACTTTTGAGACCTAAGGTTCGAGACCGAGACTAGAAACAATCAAGACCGAGATCAAGATCAAGACCGAAAAATTTTACAAAATATAGTCCATTTTAATTATTCCAAAAACAATAGATTTTTAAAAAAATCTAAGATTACGTTTTACATAAACAAGCCTCTCTAACATGTTGAAAAAAAGTTTGCATCATAAAACAATTCGCTTCAAAAATATCCTCAACTAGAGCAGAAGAAAGCTGAAACACGCAAAGCATGCTGGGTAACAATCAGTAATTAAGGTCTCGAAACCAATTTTTAGGGTCTCGGTCTCGGTCTCGGCTTTTTGCTGGTGGTATCGATCTTGGTCTCGTAATAACCTGGCCTCGGTCTCGTACTTTTTAAATTGGTCTCGAGACCGGACATTTTTTGATATTTTTGTTATTTGATGTGGTTATGATGATACTGCTTTCCTCATCGTAAACAATTCCCCTTGTAAAATAAAATTGAAAGCCTTTTATTGCCTGGTAAAATTTTTGAATAAACATAGTCAATAAATCGTTTATTTCAGTGGTTCCACGTCTCCCCTGGGGGGCGTACGTATATTTTCAAGGGAGCGCGATTGTTAACATGTTTTACAACACATTCTTTATTAATTTTGATAATAAAAATGACAGGAAACTTGACCTCAGCAAGAATCAAAATGTACAACGGAATCTAGCAAGCTTTTTTTAATTGGATTTTGCTCTCGCAAACGGTAACTTTAAGTCCCAATTAAAGCACAAATAAAAACTCGTTTATCTGATTTAAAAAAAAAATTTAATCAAATAAAATTCTCCTATAAATGAGAAGCAAGAAACATATTACAGTGCGAAATAGGCGACATTTTTGATGAAGCACAAAAACAGTTTCTCGAGTTAAAATTTAACTCAGCAGCCAAGGACAAATTTAAAGTGCTGGACCTTGAGGCGTTTTGGGCCAAATACCTTCCCGTTTACCATCTTATTTCTGTGAGTCACCGACGATTTCTTGTGCGTCAGGGAGTAAGTGTCTCCTTTTTTTGTTGCTTCAAGGCTTCCTTTTGTAAAAAACATTACGAATTATAGTGATCGTGTTTTCGGCTCTCAACCGCCCCCATAACAAATTTCTGCGAACGCCATTGTATGAATCTAATTGCTTAAAACAAATTACCAAATTGCCAATAAGACGAAGTATAAAAGAAGAAAAACAACTAAAAATTACTTTGATTAACCTATCCAAAGATGGACAAAATAAATAGGGGTAATACAAAAAAACTAGCGAATTGTTAGGCAGCTTTTGCTGGTTTGTATAATTTGTCCTTATTTGTAATCTTTTTTAGGAGATTAATTAGACTAATTCTATTCTATGTAAATCAAGCATAGCCAACAAATCCAACAAATACTGTTAAACGCACTAACACAGATAACCAAGCTAATCAAATATTTAAATGAAGTTTTGATTCTAGGTGTATTTTATTGCGGTAAGTTCCACTACGACATAGTTCACCGCGGCAAATTCCACCGCTGTAGTTTATATTTTATCACTGTATATTCCACCACGATATCACACCATGTTGATTGTTTATTTTATTTGTAGATTGTTGTTGATTTATCACGCTATAAGCTGCCAAGACAGAGTACAATAGTTGACAAGCACATTTATTTTCCTAACTCTACTAACCCTACCCTCTAAACCTAACACATTTCCGTGGTAAAATATACTGTGTTAGAATTTAACTATGATGGAATATACAGGGGTGAAATTTACCGGTCACCCAAGTTTCAACCATTTTCGTGATTAGCGTGTCTTCAGCATTTTTGGGTTTTGAAAAAATTTTTAATGATTTTTTTCTTAAAGTTTTTCAACATTGTTTACCGCCGTGCCTGTTTCGGCTTTCTTTTGCTCTAATTGAAAGAGTTTTTAAAACGGGTTGTTTTATGATGCAACCACACTTGAGCAAAGCTCTTTTCAACATGATTGAGATGCTTGTTTAATTAAAAAGTAATCTTAGATTGCTATTTAGTTGATTTATCTTTAAGCCAAGATATGTCTACACTTTTAGCGTATCTCCAGACTTGGAGGTTGAAGCTCAATCACACTAAGACGGTGACGGCAGCCTTTCACTTAAATAACCGAGAGGCCAAACGTGAGCTAAAGGTCTACAACAACCGTAGACTTTTACCGTTCTGTCCAACCCCTACTTATCTTGGGGTAAAACTGGACAGATCACTCACGTTTCGTCACCATTTAGTGGCATTGCGCAAAAAACTATCTTCGCGCGTCACACTGCTGAGGCGACTCATGGGCTCGGGATGGGGTGCTAGTGCTAAAACACTACGCATAGCCACTTTATCTCTAGTCTACTCAACAGCTTAGTACTGTGCGCCAATCTGGTGTCGCAGTGCTCACACTCGCCTCATCGACAGTGTCTTGAACGACGCCTTACGCATATTACTGGATCCCTGAGTCCCACTCCAATGGACACCTACCTGTACTCTCAGGCATCCAGCCAGCTGAGTTTCGCCGACTAAGAGCGACATTCTCCTTGGCTCACCGTGGATCTCTGGACCCCCATCATATCTTGTATGGTCTTTTAAGTGGGTCCTCAGATACTTGCCAAGTGAGACTAAAATCCAGACGCCCGTTTGTGCCAGCTGCGCGGAATCACGTTCTCTATCAATCACAACGCTCTCAACCACTCAACCACGGCGCCGACGAATGTAAAATAAAAGTGTAGACCTTATTTGCTCTTCACTTTTTTAAGCTCTAATTTTCTTTTAATTGAAAAAAATCTTCACTGTATTTTAAGAATTTTTAAGCTGTCTTAGTGCTACTATGAACCTTGAGCATGAATTTCTATGGAAGTCTTTTGATCTTCAACCCTTCCCCTTCCACGCTTACGCCTATGGATTCATAGATCACAACTTTTTAACCGGTTGTTAAACGGGTCCTGCATGGGCAGTGTGGCCGAGTGATTGTGATCAAACGGCTGCGGTTCAAAACCTCTTCGGCCATTCTGTTGTGCTCTAGGAGGAGACATTTTCCGGCACATTTCTCTTGCCTGGAAGTCTTGGCAAGCAGTCGAAATTTCAATCGAATTTCTTTAAAAAACTAAAAAAATTTAAATGAAAAAGTTTTTATCTCGACAACCATATCTTGGCATCTTTGGAAGCAGGTTGGCCTAATTACTTGTCCTAAATATAGCGCCTCCGACGCTTTTCTCTGCGAAGATGATAAATATAAAGATAAAAATAAAAATAAATTAACAAACTATAGAGGTGGGCAAACGCTGTGACTAAAAGGGTCACCAACTCTTATGAAAAATTGAGGGCTGTAATTAATAAATATATAAATATGGTGTTTGAACTATTGCTTACATAAATTTTGTTACAACAGAATTTTTTCGCTTTTGTTTAAGGAAAAAATACCTAGGATCAAAGTAATTTTTTGAGGGGGAAAGAGTTTAATCCAAGTTCGCAAGGAAGATAATTCTAAATAATCATTAAAATCAAACTAAAGACTAAAAAACTTTTATCACTGTAATACTGTACCAATTCACCAATTGGAATATAATGGTGTGAATGTAACAAGTGGTGTGAAAGGGTGTGAATATAAACATTCAAAGCATTACAAAACTTGTTTGTTTTCTTTTTTTTTTATATTTTATCTCTATATTTATCCTCCTGACTCGCAGGAAAGCGACGGAGGCGCTAATACATCGGGTAGGCAATTACCCTGACCTGCTTCCGGAGATACCAAGATATTGCTGTCCGATTGTAATTTAATAAGAGATATGACTGTAATTTAGAACTGCTTGCCAGGACCACCAAGCAGGGAAAAGTGCCGTAAAGTGTCTTTCCCAAGGACACAACAGAATGGCGCGAGTGGGTTTGGAACCGAGATCGTGTTGGTCACGAGCCCGGCGCTTTAACCACTCGACCACGCTGCCAAGAGTTGACAAAAGAAAAATTTAAATAAACTTTTTTTGTAATCGGATTATCTTGTAACAGATGGCCCTGATCATAAAAAATCTTCTACAATATAAATGTTAAAACGTTACAAAACTATACTATACAGTAATTTGACTCCAAGCGTTTTGCCACTTCAAATTACGGCAAAGCTGTCAATGAGTGTCGTTCTCAGGGTTGCCAGATGCAGAGCTTGAAATCAAACAATTAAGGTAAAACAGCAGCCAAAATTACCAAAATTAAGCTAACAAAATTTAACTTTTGTTGCTAAAAAAAGTGTTGCCTAAAAAAAACAAGGTCTTCACTTGATTTCTGTCAATGATTTCTCAATTTAAAAAAATGTCTTTACTTAAAAATCTCTCCATGATCTCTCAATTTTTCTCCAAAAATCGTAGTTGCTTTGCACCCGGAAGACACAAAGAAAAAACCCAAAAAGTCAAACAAAATTTTTGATACCAACTACACTGAAAAAATCCAGATTTCGCAAATTTGGCGTCAAAAAAGTCAAACTGGCAACCTTAGTCATTTTTAACCAAATTGCAAAATTCATCACAATAACATCAAGTAACAAACATAATGTCGGGTCTCGAGATCAATTTAAAAAACACAAGACCGCATCAACTCGACACCGAAACCAAGACCACAAGCACGAGATTGAGACGAGACCAAGACCACAAAAATCGGTCTCGAGAGCTTCATCGCTGACTTACATTTGACATTTTAAAATTATTTTAACGATTGGAAAAAACAAAATTGTCGGAGCTTTAACTTTTCTTCATAGCTTTATTTTTATTTACTGTTTTTTTTTTGTTTCATTTACATAGACCATAATAGCATCAATTAACGCTCAACTCTGTGCTGCTTGTACTGCATTTAAGAAATTGTAAGGACTTTTAGCACGAAAAACCTTTAAATCATATATCATTTATTTTTACTAATACAGCTACAATAATCTTAGAAAGCAGATTGATATTATTTGCTCATTGCTCACTTTGGTCATTGATGAAACTTGCATTCTGCACTTTGCTTTACTGTACCTCAATGTGAACATTAACAACCAAGCATTCGGGTGACGCACAGCATAGAACCTTAGGTGAGTTTTGTGCGTTGAAGAGATGTTTACTTTTTGACGAGGCAAAGAAAAGCTGTAGTTAATGTGATTACGCCACCATCGTTGTGAGATGCTTTTGAGTTGTAGTAAATCAACGCGGAATTTTAAAAAATGTAGGAAAAAAATGTGTGTTGGCTACCACAGAAACCAAACTGCAAATTACATCAACATTAAATTCTGCTAAAATTTTTACCCTAAAAATTGGGAAAATTGTCCGTAATTTACAAAATTTTAAGATATTAGGCCTATAGCCAACTGTATTGTCATTAGACCGCGAATTGGATATCCAAGCTTTCAAAAAGAAGCAAGATATGATCAATAGGGTAATTTTTTTATGACCTAATTTTTCCTAAAATATGACTTAATATTTCCTAAAATATGACTTTAAATATGACCTAATTTTTTCTGTCTGGTTCTTAAAACCTATGCAGCCGAGTCGGAGTATTGAACTCATTATCATTTATTTCGAACAGTTGAACCGCATAATCAAGTACGAATGGACATTGTCTTTGTCAAAATTGCGTCCAGGACATAGCATTTTTTTCAGTATAGAGAAAGAGCGTTCCACAGAAGCCGAAGTTGGCTGTGCTCTTTGAAGCAGCGCTACCTCAGCAGGAGAATGATCTGGTAGATGTGCACCACTACCGGCGGCAATTTTAAGGAAGTCGCTACCTCTAGCTAGACGACTTTGAACATAATTTTTTATCTCACATGGGTCGTCACCAAAGTGGAGATTTTGAATGGCTTCCGAAGCAGCAACAATTGTATTCGATGAATTGGTAATTCCCTTGATTAGGATGGCAATATCTCGGTAGTTACCATAGATTTGCCTTAATTCGACAAAAACTGCAGGTTCTGCTATGGCTTCCTTTGCCCGCTCAACCAGTTTTCCACCATCTTCAAAATTGTCAACAATGTTTTTGATAGTTTGAAAGTTTTCTGCGTAGTAGAAAGATGCCTCCAGCCACGTGGCCCAACGAGTCAAAACAGGTTGTGGTGGTGCCGGCAAACCAGCTGCGGTGAACAAAGCATGTCGGTCTTTGTTTTTTATGGTTGCTGCTTTTATAGACGATATCAAATTGTCTGCAGCTTTAAAATGTGCACGTATATGCTCAGCACAATTATGCAGCAAATGTGCGATGCAAGTAACATGGAGCAGGCGTGGATACAGGATTTTTAATGTTTCAGCTGCTTTTATCATGTACCTTGCGGCATCACTGAGTAGCAGCAAAAACTTCTCACGAGCAATATTCATGTTCTTGAGGGTGTCGTCAACAATTGTACAAATATTGGAGCTATTGGAGTTGCCATTTAATGGTTTGCAGTTGACTAAGTATGTTTTTTCAGGTTCCTCCATCAGCCCTGCTAAAATATTGACATACTTTTGACCAGATACCTCAGCCTCATCTACGACTAAAAACAATGCTTTTGCAGCAAACAATTCCTTAAGGCGTTCAGTTTCTTTAGCACCCAATTCCTTAACATGGCTTCGACATGCTGATTCAGAAGGGCAATGCTTCCCCAACTCTGAGTTTAATAGCTTTTTAATACTGGCATGCTGAAGCTTATAAAGTGGGATGTCAGCCTCTAAGAATGCCGTTACAACCTTTTTTGTAAAATCCCGTTGGCAAATGGGGACAAAAGACTGTTTATTTAAGGTCTTTTTTGCCGGTGCAATTTTCTTTTGGTGTTTTGCCGATTGTCGATGTTGTTCCACGTGAAAGCGCTTGTCACATCTGACGATGGTGGCACAAAGCTGACAATAAAGATCATTCTGGGAATTGCAAGAAAACTCTTGGGGATATTGCTTTACATACCTTTTTGTTTTTACTACTTTTGATTCTGCAGTTTTTCCCATACTGTTTGCTAAAACTTGCTGTTAAGGAACACTTGCTAATTCATACGCTTGCTAAATAAGCTAAAATGCGTTAAGGAACACGCACGTGTTAAAATAATTTTCTTTTGCTTGTGGTTATGACGATATAATTTATTTTCTAACTTGTGACTTCTAGCCTAGCGCTTTTACGAGTTTCAAAACCATTACGACTCTTTCGACAGTTGATGGTGTTGTAGCAAAAGAGCAATATCTGTGCTTGAGACTAAAATTACAACTTGCAAACTAGTGTAGCTGATTCGTTAGAACTTATACAAGGAAATAAATTAATTAATTCGATATTTTTGAGCAAGATAACTATGGCGTCACAGAGTCATAACAATAATGGAGATAGCAAAGCTTTGCAATCGTTGTTAATCTAACGTTCTGTCTTTGCACCATGAATATCCTACTGAATATGGGAGCAATGACTAAATTTATGACTTTTATGACCGAAAATATTTTTTATGACTTATGGTGTAAAATATGACTTTAATATGACTTTTTAACTCCGTTATCAAACATCGTACGAAAGTTTTGATTGAATTTTTGGGTATTTCATAAAAAACAGACCTTCTAAAAAAAATATAACTTTAATGACAAAAAATTGCCCTAATGATCAATTAAAGAATATTTTATCGACTCTCGAAAGTGCGTCTTCTAAAAAAAGTTTATGCAAAACTTTTTCTTAACTAAAAAATGTTTTATGTCTGAAATTGTTAGCAAATCAATAGTATTAATGCTACATTCTAGGCTAAAGTTTAATTTTTCTAGCGACATACTTGTCTTTGTGAGAGACTTGTGCATCATACAAAAACTTTCTTTTTATTGTAAAGTATTATTCCTAAACAAATGAATATTTAAGCTAACACGTAATTCTGTTTGCCTACCGCTATTTATTCTAAATTTAATTTAATTTTCTAGATGACAATCTGACCTTCTTTCAGTGTCATTCGCACGAAATAAAAACTGTCAGTTAACAGCCAAATAAACACTTTAGAAGAAAATAGATTTATAACTATGACTTCAGCACCGGTTTAAAGAATGCAAGCTTACTGGTAACAATTTCCGTCACAAATGACGCAATTGGAAAATGCGAAGCAACGCTGACTCATGTTACCAATTGAATTTCATCACTTTATTTTTACTAAATCCAAACTATTTACTTTACATTCAAACATTTACTTTGCTTAAATACGTATTGGGCTCATTTTACAGTATAACCCAATTTTTTATACGATTGTACCCTTTGTTATTCTAATACAAAATTTGAATTATGCAGTATGTAGGCTATTTCGACCAGGGGCGCCGGAAAATTTTTTGCGAAAGGGGACAAAGTTAGAAAAAGGGCACTTCTTTTTTAGATGAAAAGGCACTTTCGATAAATACAATTCTAAGCGTATTAGACAAAATTTTAACTACCAATATATAATCAGAATAATAAGTACAATTGGTGTCATTTCCAAAACTTTTCATTTGGCACTCTTCAGGAGAAATTGTCAAAATGAAGGAAAAGCGAGTCGAACTGAGTTATAAAGTAAAAAGGAGATCTCTCATTAATTGAAAGTTTTTGAAGACTATAAAAAATCTATGGTATTTATTGACCAGTAAAAGTAGATTTTCAGTATAACGAAGTCATAAATTCAAATTTTTGCCTTTCTATCAATACGTCTAAGAACGGTAGACTGTAAAGAAGGTTGGAGAGAATTGAGGCCCCCAAAGACGCAAAATTTAATGTTATTGCTTCATTGGTCCGCAGGGCGTTTATGATCTGCTCGAAGAGCAAATTGCAAAGGAACTGCACAAAATTTGAACTATTTTAATCACCAGTGGCAGCCCAGAACACATAATTAATTACAGTTTTATTCGAAAAGTTGAACAACTGAATGGCAAGCCGGTCTACGAGATGGAAAAATGCTCAATTTACATTCAGGCTCTACTGTATATCAGTGGTTCACAACTTTCTTTATATGGCGGCACACTATTAAGCTGTTTAAATTTTCGAGCCACACCCATTATATTGATTAATAATAATGATGTTTATCATGACGCGCCGCTACTTAATGAAGGGTAACTACGTTCGGGGACACAAGATTAAAGAAAGCCGCTTGCTTTTTACTCTTTTGTGTACGTCACACTCAATCCAACAAAATGGACACTGAGTAAAAAGTTAACAAATATTACGCTGTTATCTGCAGTGGTAAGTTTGAAATTGGCTTCAGACCATTATGAACGTTCAGATTTTTTTCTAGTTTCTTTCATATTGGAATACAATTTACAAATACTGCTTAATTAACACATAGGCCCTAGTAACAATAATGTGATTATTAAAATGGTTGATATAAGGTAACAGATTTAATAAATATAATGATAATCATTAATCTCTCTTACTAATGACATCGCAGCTTGAACACTACAAGTGCGGTAAAGAATTCGCCCTACTGGACAGAACCGCCAGCCGGGTTAGTAGCGACTACAGCCATTCAAGGCGTATTCTTTACCCGATAATTACTTAAAAATCGAAATCGAAACATTTATACTGTATAAGAAGCCTACCTTTAACTAATTTTTTGTTAACGCATTTGAACTACTCAAACTAGCGAAAAACACAGCACGGCTAATGTTTTAACATGTAATAACATATCTAAAAAAACTAAATTCAAGACATTAACACATTGCGTGCCACGTCATACATATGTGAATGACGGGCATGCTTCCGTTAGTGCCGCGTCATACATATATGAATGACAGTAAATTTTCCGTAAGTGCCGCGTCATTCAATAATGGATGACAGTGCGTGCATTTCAAATGGAGGTCAAAATGCGTGGCCCCTGCTGAAAATTTTCGTATAATTGGTTTTGTCAGATCGGCAAAAACTGCTGCTTACGTCACGAATTTTCGAGAAATGCGAAACTAACGAAATTAAAAGGCATTTAAAAGTCTATTAATCAAACTTTAAAGTCAATGCTTTAAGTTGAAGCATTCCAAACACATTTGTGGACTGCCAGGACAATAGCTACAGTACGTATACACCATCTTTGCTTGTTTTCTAGCCACTTCACGACCACTTTCTCTTTGCATTTTAGCGTAGCATGCACTGCACTTCCGCCTCATCTTTTTACCTTCCCCATCAATTCGTTGTACAAGATGGTGTATTCTTGATGTAGACCTTGCAACACACGGCTCTTCGTTAGAGCCTCTTACTTGTAACAAGTCTTTGACGACCTCTTCTCTGAATGTGCGAATTTTGATTGTTTTTTTAGTGACGTGTTTGTATACTACCCACGCATTGACCATAGAGATTCCTAACAAAAGCTCTAAACCAAGCTTTCGGTACCATTTTATACCTTTGCGTAAGGTTGTGACATAAGAAGCCATTTGATCGGACAAGTCAATACCAGCTTTACCGCTATTGTAGCCCAATACGGGTAAAGGTTTTTCGGTTACTCTGCGAGATGATCTTCTGGAAGTGGTGGGTTCATCTATGCTTGGTGTTGGTTGTGAAAGCAATGGTGAAACAGTTACTGGTGCCATGACTGGAGCATGTTTTGTTGTCAGCATTCTTACATCACGTGTGTCCCTCCATTTCAAAACGACGATTCCATTTTTATCTTCCCTAGAAATCATATCTCCTCGTTTGAGCTTGGCGTGAAGAACATCCTTCGGAATATCTTTTTTGTTCGCTCGGAGAGTGCCCACAACGTGAGTTTTTTTGTCAAAAAAGCATTTTGCCAACTCGTAGCTTGTGTAAAAGTTGTCGATGTACAAAGTTCTTCCTTGATACAATAATTGTTCAGCTAGGTTTAGGCAGATGTTTTTCGCAAGGCCCACTTCGCGTTCTCCTGTAACAGACCTCCCTGAATAAACCTTCAAGCCCCACGTATATCCATTGACAGAACATAACTTGAATAGTTTTATGCCATAGCGATGTGCTTTGTTAGGGATATATTGTCGAAAAATCAGTCGTCCTCTCCACGGAATGAGGGTTTCATCGATCACAATGTCTTCACCAGGACAAAACAGTTCTTTAAAATTTTGTTCCAACACGTCCAATAAAGGCTGAATTTTTGCAAGTCGGTCGCCAGTCCTAATCGTGTCATTGTGGTTAAAATGCAACAAGCTCAATAAATAGTTGAAAACGGTTGCGTGCCATGACAGATTGGGGAATAGTTTGTTTATAAATTCCATCTTTTGCCCAATAATCCTTCAAAGAACTGAGTTTTACCAGACCCATCCATGTGATCAATCCCAAAAACTGCTTTATTTCTTCGGCATTGGTTTCCCTCCATTTATTAATTCGAGCATATTTTTTTGGCTGCTTTGCAGCAACAGTCTGGTTAGCAAATCTGTTTGTTTCCGATACAATGAGATTCAAAACTTTATCATTTACAAGCAATAACAATATATCCAGTGGAGTGCTATCTGGTGGCACCGCCTTTTGCAAATCTTTTTGACCAGTAAATGGAAAAGTTTTCTGCCTTCCTGTATAATCTGTCCAAGGGCTATTGTTATTTTCTGGTGAAAGTTCATCGTCCTCATCTACGATCTCGTCCTCCTCCTCTGCTTCTTCTATTGCCAAGTCATTCAAAAAACCAATAACATCACCTGCTTCAACATCAGAAAGGTATTCATCAGTTGAATAGTCTTCAGAAGCTGGACGCTTCCAAGTTGGGTATTTAAGAGAATCATCAGAATCAAACTCTGATTCGCTGTCATAGACTTGCCTTTCAGTCGCTGCTGATATTTTATTCAATTCTGCAGTCGATGATCTTCTTTTCATGGTCAATTATTGTCGCTTATCAAATTTACTCACGCTGTGTCTACACCTAAAGAATACCTGTGTAAGTTCGCTAAATTCAGACCATTAATTCTTGGAACTAGGTAGTTAAACGGCGTAGAAGTTCAATAGGCTACGTTAGGCTAAGACTAGTTGCTTTGAAATGAATAGTTACACAGCGCAGTCAGCTTCTACCGTAAATACACAGAAACAGCTACTGTATTTTATCAACTAACACCAGCTACGTCAAAAATTCCTTTTCTACAAGACGAGTGGTGTTTTCGAGTTTTGACGAAGCTACAACCACGTGGTACGGCGGATTGCGTAATCCCCACGTTTCTAAATAGTCAGAGTTGCCAAACTATTTTGTATAATTAAGTTCAAAGTTATGGAATAAAAACTAACTGTCATACACATGTGAATGACGTGGCCTAGAACGAAAATAAAAGCACTGTGAGGCCGCGTCATTCATATGTGAATGACACAAAAACTTCATTTTTTAGACCTTTTTACAGTTCCATAGTAATTAAATGCATGATAGAAGGTGTTTCCCAGTAAAAACAAACAAAAATATAAAAAAAAATTTATTGGCCCCGCGGGAAATTTTATGGAAATGCTTTGGCACGCAATGTGTTAAAGGCAAAACTTTTTGAATTATCGCTATGTCCGTTTTGCCCCATTTTCCCGTAATAATTACTAATATTAGATGGAATTATTGCCTCACGGCATTGCTTCGCAGCACACCAGGGTACAAGCACATTGGTGTGCCGCGGCAGAGCGGTGGGGAACCACTGCTCTATATACAGGAACTGTTTTGACAAACAAATCAAGCATGGCAGTCAAACACTGCTACATTATTGTCAAACCAGTTATTTCATTTTACGACCTGGAAGCTCTATAGAGGTGCTACCTTCCCATTATTGCAGCAATGCTATCTACCAATCGATGTACCACTGTGATAGTCAGTACCTTGGTCGCACGTTCAACGCTTGCAAGAGGGAATTAAACAATACATCTTCAAATCTGTCATTAATCTTATTGCTTCTCGAGTCCGCGATAGTCTTCTTCACCTCTGCATGGTAATACCAGTTTCCGACATCGCCTTTTTCTACAAATCTATCATTGGCCAGCATCGTTTTGACAACACTCAATCCCCTTTTTGTTACAGCAACAACAGTTTATATTTTTGTTCGTGATTGTTTTATCTTTCATCTTTCCGCTCTAGAAGCTATTTTTATTTACTTTTAATCTTATTCTTTGTAAATAAAACGATTTTGTCTTTGATCTGAAACTCTTTTAGCTTTCTCTCTTTTCATTGGTCAATGAGAGTTCAATTTTTTGCTTCACCAATGAGAGTTTTTTTATACTTTATAGCTCAGTTCGGCTCGCTTCGTCTTCATTCTGACAATTTTTCTCAAGATTGTCAAAAAAAAAGCTTTTCAATTTCTCTTGCTGTTTTCAAGAAACAAAAAAGTTTTCACCTATAGAATTCGGCGCGGTGTTTTATTTACTTGGGCCGCAAATACTTTTGATAATGTTTTTTGGCTTAATGTTTGAATGCTCCTGATGCAAGTATTTTTTTAGTCTCATCTTTAAAGATTTTTACTTTTGAAGTATATTTTTATCAATTTGGTCTTCACTAAGTTTTTTTGTTAAAATTTTTTGTAATACGCTGAAACGTATGTTTATTAAGACTGTTTTCTCAAAAAAAAAATTGTTTTTTTTAAACTTTGCTACATTGCTAAATTACTGTTATTTGCTAGTGGCTCTTTTCGAAAAAAATTTGGTTACTCTAATGTCTAAATAGATATTTTGCAAATTTTTTTGGATTTAACTTTGGTCCATATTATATTGTGGTGATAAGTGTTACCAAATGTTTCTTTTTTTGCTTATTTTAAAGGGCATTGGCTGCCCCCTGTGCCCACGCAATTTGAAAATACAGCAGGGCAGGGGAGCAATTTTCCCCCGCTTCTGGCGCCCCTGATTGTGACACGATTTTGCCAATTTCATTAGGCAATAAGCTTTATCGCTTTTTTGCAGAAAAAGATTAAAATTATGTGTTAGCTTTATGTGAAAAAATTTCATTTACAGAAAAAATTTCACAAGCTATTTTTAAAAATTCTGGTCAAGAAAAGGAGCAATACTGCAGTTGTCTTTTTTAAGCTCGCGGTTAATAAGTTCGAGAAATTTAATACTTTTGAAATTTTTTTGCGAGTCAGGAAGATAAATAGGGATAATGAAGAATATATTAATAATGATGATATTCTATATGATAAAAAAATTTAAAAAACCTGAAAGTTTACAACTAAATTACTGTTGGTTTTACTTTTTATTTGTTGAAACAAATGTGATAATTTTGAAAATTATGAGAGCCAAAATTAATATTTTTACATACATCCATTTCACACATTCAGTTAAAAATAATGTTTTGTTTCAATAGATAAGAAAAAAATAAGTAAGCGAAGGAGAAGCCAATTGTTGACGTTCTAAAATACGTATTTTTAATGATTATGAATAAAATTGTTGCGAGTGCAAAGCAGAAAATAACAACCATCTTGTTTTTGCAATTTTTATAAAAATCTTAATTTTAGTTTATTTTCGAAAGACGTGGCTATTAATACAAATGCAGTTTTTTTAAGAGTATAATTTTTTATCATATCTATTAATATTTTATCTCCCTGGTTTTAGAAACGATTCAGCAGTTATGGTGGGTAAACTTAAAAAATGTTGCAGTTTAAAATTTTGGCTTTGCCAGTTTTTTTGTAATTTTTCGATGTTTTTCTGAAGCTAAAATTTAAACACTTATCAGATTGCACTCAATACATACAATTTTTAATGTTAGAAACTTCGATTTTTTTCATGTTCTGGCAAAACCATTTTTTTCTCAATTTTCTAGTTGAATTGACCATTATTTGTTTGACTAAATTTTAAAACAAGTCAAAACAGTTTGTATTTTTACACTATAACAGCGTGGATAAACTGTGACATTGCACAGGCATAAAACCTGTCAAGATAGCTGTCACTCACTAAGCACCAGGTCATTAACAGTTAAACTTAATATCCTCGCTCGAACTGTAAAAAAAGCGGGTGCGATAGTGGCAAATGATGACATATTTAAAGTGAGAGCGCTATTGCTGATAACTTTTTAACGTAGTTACGTTTGTTCTTCTATTTGAAATACACAAAAAAATTTAACGTACGAAAATTATTGTTAATTTAAAGTATTAGAATTAATTTTTTCAATCATGAAAGACAAAAGAAAGGATAGTTTAATATGCACTATAAAATCTTGTGAAGTTTTTAATCTCTCGGTTTAGCACAAGCATTTTTTTGACAAATCAGCTTTTTGGCAAAAGCATTTACGTTATTCAGTTATATATTCATTTATTTTTGTTCCGCTCCTCACATTACAAAATATAAACCTGAAGCAAATCGTTCATGACCTCAATGAACGTTTGGAAAGATATAATTACAAAACCATTAAGGTTCTTTTGATTGTTTTTGTATCAACATCATTCCTTGTTTTAGCTAACCAATTATTATCATTATATCATTGCTCATGTTATGTTTGGTTTTAGAATAAAATTCGGGATAATATAATAGAAGCTTTCTCTAAAAGTTGATTTGTTTTTACGTAATCTTCTACGCAACAATAGCCTGAGTTAAAATGGAATCAATAAAACATAAAATGGAGGGACTGATTAGAGATAAAGATGAGGCCATAGAAAAAGCCGTTCAATTGGAACAAGAAAAAAGAGAAAAAGAAGAGAAAGCAAAATCCGTATGAGGCTTTGGGCTTTTTTAAACCTTTTTTGCTTTATCAAGTTTGTTTTTTTAGCTTGAAAATGAAATAATTTCAACAACGAAGCAAATTTCTAATCTCGAAGATGAGCTGGACAAAGTGACGGAGCAGATTCGTTTGTCGACTGAAAAACTAGATGTCGCCGAAAAAGTGGCAACTGATGTAAGTACTTTCCGAGGCACTTTTGTGCTTGTGACAGAGATGGTAGGAGAGTCGTATTGATGGCGAACGCGATTGACAAATCGCTGCTTCAATCGCACTCTCATCATTTACTATTTTCTTGGGAAAGACACTTTACAACACTTTACTCTTCTGGGCAGTTTAGAAAGCAGCTTTGAACTATAGGTATATCACCGAGATGAAGGTCGAGACTGGAGACCGATTTTTGGTGTTCTCGGTCTCGGTCTCGAACTTGTGCCGGTGGTCTCGGTTTTGGTCTCATTTTTTTAAAAATTAGACTCAAGATTGGACATTTTTGAGTTATTTTTGTAACTTGATGTGTTGTGATGATTTTTTTAATTTGCTTAAAAACAACACTGAAATGACCGGCTTTGTTGCAATTTGAAGTGGTAAAAATGTAAAGGTCAGTTTAAAATGAAAGCGGTCGCAGCAAAAGTAAGGAAGGCGTAGAGGAAAACTACCATTTCTTACAGTTAATTTGAGGGTAAAAGTTTCTAAATATTTAAATCCAATTTAAAAACTTCTTAAAGTAAACATAAATTTAGACTCCGATAATGATAGCGCTATGTTAAGAATAAAATAGCCCAAAAAAATTTTTTAAAGATATGGCTTTAAAGCGGGTAACGTGCAATAGAATACCATAGTTTGTTTAAAAGTTTGATCTATAAATAAAAGCTTATCGCATAATGCCGTGGAAACAAGTAAGCTGATGTCCTCGAACTTGTATGTTTGTATTGGTCAGTTGCTGCTTACTGTATTAAGTGGAGTCAACATTGCTAGTAGGCAGCGTAACACTTTTTTTTTATCTCTATATTTATCCTCCTGACTCGCGGGAAAGCGACGGAGGCGCTATACATAGGGTAAGCAAATACCCCGACCTGCTTTTGGAGATGCCAAGATATTGCTGTCCGCTAGTAATTTAGTAGAGATATGACTGCAATTTAGAACTGCTTGTCAAGACCACCAAGCAGGGGAAAGTGCCGTAAAGTGTCTTTCCCAAGGATACAACAGAATGGCGCAAGTGGGTTTTGAACCGAGACCATGCTGATCATCAGTCCGGTGCTTTAACCACTCGACCACGCTGCCGACCATTGAGGAATTTATCGTGAAGTGCCTTTCTTAAAAAAACGCAAGATACCACAGCTTGATTGAGCTTCGAACTGGCGTCTTTCTACTCGCAATTCAGAATGTTATCACGCTTAGCTATCCTGCCGACACTGTGCACTCCAGAAAAGCCTAAAACTTTTGCTAAATACGGTAAAATTTACCTAATTCGTCATCGCTTAATTTTGTGTTTCGCTCAATTCGTTCTATTGTTTTTTTTTGGTCTAGAAAAATTTTTATCTTTTGTCTAGATTCGCGTTGGTCTAATTCGCCATCGTTGAATTTGACGATATCCTCAATTAGTCACCTCTTTATATCCTTGAAGAAACTTTTGTTCAGAAAATACGTAATTTGCAGATTTGATTCAAATGTTTAAGCAATCTATTTACGGCTTTGTTGATCACTAAATCGTAGACAGATTCACGCTGTTTTAGTGGTTAGTAATAGTTTTAAACACCAGATATTCTAAACAAACAAAGATCTTTGGTACATATAAATAAATTTAAATTTGAATAAATATGCAAAAATCTCGCTTTTGCTGCATAAATGAAACTCGTTCTAACTACAATTAAAGGACTATAAAAAATGCTCAAGTTTATAGAACTTTATATGAAAAAGTCTAAACACAGTACAAAAATATTGAGTTTAATCGTTGAAAAAGCTCTCCTGATTAACGGTTTAAACTAGAGTTGCGCATTTTGGTATTCAGTTTCATATAGCAAAGTTACAAAAAAACAAATGTCAAACAAAATACGAAATCGCTGGTAAGTTAAACCAAGAAAATTTTAATGTGTCAAGGAAGCAAAAGCCTTCAATGTCCTAGAACTACCCTGCATAACCTACCCAAAGATAGGAAGAAAAAAGCTTAACACCGAAAGAAAAACCTGCTAAGTTGTTGCAGTTTTTATTCGTTGCACAATTGATCATTATTTTTAATCTTTATGAGATGACGAATTAGATGAATTCTACTGTATGTTAGCAAAAAATAACCAACAAATCGAACGACTGCAACTCGCCAACACCGAGAGCTGGCCTTATAAAATATTTGAAGGAAATTTCAATCAAGACAAAGTCTTTAAACATTTTTGTGTTAAAAAAAAATTAAATGAGTATCCTGCTCATTTCGATTTTAAATAATCCCCATGTCTTTTGAACTTCGACTTTCTTCTGCTGCAACTAAACAAATTTTATTTATTTTTTATTTTTATTTTATCTCTATATTTATCTTCCTGACTCGTTGGAAAGCGACGGAGGCGCTAATACATAGAGTGGGCAATTACCCCGACCCGCTTCCGGAGATGCCAAGATATTGCTGTCCGCTAGTATTTCAACAGAGATATGAATGCAGTTTAGAATTGCTTGAAAGATGAACTTAAAATCTGTCTATAATCTCTCAATTTTTTCCTAAAATCATGGCTACTTTGCACTTTGAAGTAAAAAAATTAAGCCAAAAAAAGCCAAACAAAACTTTTAATGTCTAAAGGGCATCGCTTCGCGGTACACCAGTGTACTTGTGGCGGCACACCGATTGGGAACCACTGCCCTATTGGGCAAATTTTTTGCAATGCCGATCAATTATTTATCTTGCTTCCATTACAAGTTAAATAGAAAATTTGACATGAATAGAAAAAAAAACCTCAGCTTCTAGTTTAGAGTGAAAGCCAAGGTTTTTTTTTCTTTTGCCTATTTCACCATGAATTTTTTCCCTTTTGTCCTTCTAAATCTAATTGTTTCGGAAACATGCCAGCTTTAAACATAATAAATTTATGCTTTCTTTTAACTGCTTAAATTCGTTATCACTAGTCTAGATCCCGAAGAAACAATTTTTTTAAATATTCAAGTATATCGAATCTAAAAAACTAAAATAATCTAAAAAACGAGTAAGACGAATTGTTAACACCACTTCGCTCAGCAGGTGATAAGGATTAAAAGTTTCGACTTTCGACAAGTTTTTTGTCAAAGTATCACAAATTATTGTAGTTTGAGATTGATATTTTCTAGCATTACTTTTATAATTTGACCGTGTTGTCCTTACTAACGCAGTCGGAGTTGGAAGTTAACGCTCAAACCCGCAGAATGCAATTGCTTGAGGAAGAGATGCAACGAGTCACTGAAAGACTGGATGAAACGGTGGCCAAACTGGCTGTTGCAGAAAAAGCAGCTGAAGAAAGTGAAAGAGGGCGAAAAGTAATTGAAACCCGGTAAAAAAATCTTTTAATTTTAAACATTTTTTTTATTTCATAGGGTAAGCAATTACCCGACCTGCTTCCGGGGATACCAAGATATTATTGTCCGCTTGTAATTTAATAGATTTATGATTGAAATTTAAAACTGCTTGCCAAGACCACCTAGCAGTGGAAAGCGCCGTAGTGTCTTTCCCAAGGACACAACAGAATGGCGTGAGTGGGTTTTAAACCGAGACCATGTTGATCATAAGCGCAGCGCTATAAACACTCGACCACGCGATTCGCTTGATCTTTTCACAGAGATTTTCAGAATTTGATCGCGTTACTTAATCTAGTAAAGGCAGCGACGGCTTTTATGGTGCCAGCCAGGAACAAACCCGAGCAAACGATTTGAGAGACCGGGAAAATGTTCTTCACCAAACCAAGGACAAACTATGATTATTTTCTTGTGAAAACAAAGTGAAATATTTATAAGGGTTTTATTTACTTTAAGTTGAGTAGAATATGCAGTAATCTTGGCATTTCCGTAAACAGGTCGTGGTAGTCTTAGGCTTAAGCCCTATAACGGTTGTTCTGAGATCTTAGAGAATAAATATAAGCTTAATAAAGTTGATGAATTTTTCGTGCAATATAAGAATCAAGAAAAAAATTAACGTTGCTGAAATAAGTAGTACCTTTAAAAGATAAGGCATCAGTAGTAACAAAAAACTGTTGGCTAATGTTGGGCAAGAAACAGAAACAATAAATTTTCTATCTAATTCTAGTTCATTTAAAGATGAAGAAACGTTGGAACTTCAAGAGATTCAACTAAGAGATGCCAAAGGAATTGCTGAAGATTCCGATCGAAAATTTGAAGAAGTAAAAAAAACTTAATGAAGCGATTACTTTATTGCGATTTTTTGGTTTTTGCATAGTTTAAATTTTGCTTATTTAAACAAGTTACTTGAATTTTGAATTGTGCTATAATGTAATTGTTTCGCATATTTTTTTTACGTAACATGTTGGTTAAAACTGCCTTCCTGCCGACCTTTAATCTATTAAGTTGTTTTAGACTTACTTGTTATTTACAGGTCAGTCGCAAACTTCGAATGGTTGAAAATGATCTCGAAAGGGTTTTGGACAGAGCTGACGAACATGAAACGTGGGTAAACTCAATCTTTGAATAACCGCCAAATAACAAAGCTTGATTACAGTAATAGACATTTTTGAACAGCAATTCGGTCGTTGCCATAGAGAGCGATAATAAGTCAGTTTTGATAAATAATATCAGCTACTTATTGGGACAGTACAGTGTTCAACGCATTTATTTCTATACAATATATTTACAAAAAATTATACGATATGATTAGGGTTGCCAACCGTCCCGGAATGGCCGGGACAGTCCCGGAATTGACTTCTGGCGTCCCTTGTCCCGGGCTGGGTCACTTTTGTCCCGGAATTTACTGACAGCTCTTTGGATTGTTTTGGGGCAACTTTTTGGGGCTCTGTCCTGCCTATTTTGGCAAAAATTTCGAAGGAAATCGAAGACAGATTTTATGTAAAAACTTCTTTTCTCTTGTTTTTTCCGACATCACTAGTTTTCAGAGAAAAATAATGAAATCCGAGACTGATTTCAAGTGAGGACCTTTTTTTTTGAGAGATCACTATGAGTTTGGGACAAAAATTGAGGTGTTTCATTTGTTTGGCCTGCCAATATTTTTGATGAGCCAAAATAGCCCTCGGCTTAAAAAGGTTTGACGCCCCTGTATTAAGGTGTCCCGGAATGGCGAAGCAAAAAGTTGGTAACCCTAGATATGATCTATTTTTGATTTAGGGCTTTCATCATATCAAACCTAATCATAAATTTTTACACAGAAAAGTAAAAAGAGCAGAAGAGCAGCTCAAAGGTTTGCAAGAAGACCTGCGCCAAATGGAAGCGAAATCGGTGCAGAACTCCGAGCAGGAAGATAAATACGAGAAAGATATTCACGCTCTAACCGAAAACCTAAAAAATGTATGAGCTGCGGCTTTGACTTTCTTGAAAATTTTTGATTATAACAGCACAGCACTTTTAGCTTTTTATTTTTCAAATTCTTAAAATTCTACTAGTCCTAAAATAAAAAAATCAAGATTGTAAATTGCTTTTTGGCGAAAGTATTTTATATATACCGGTATGCAACTTCTGTTATAAGCATCATAATATGTTTTCTTTTACCATATTTATGTAATTTTAGGCGGAAACACGAGCAGAGTTTGCTGAACGAACAGTTGATAAGTTGGAGAAAACTATCGACTATTTGGAAGGTAAGCAAACGTTTTTTATTTTATTTTTTTGCTTCAAATATCTTTTTTGGAAAATGTAGTAGAGCTTACTGTACTTTCAAGTTTTTTCAACATCACAGTTCTTAGTTAAATCGTCTAAAAAACAAGACGAATCAATCCATATATAACTTGACCGGTTGCAGATCAGCTATACGCGGAGAAGATGTCGTACAAGAGCATCAGCGAGAAACTGGATCGAACGCTGAGCGACATGATAACGCTCAACTGACCAAGCGATGATTCGCGTCAGTATTTTAGTAGACGGTCAACAGTGCTACTTGCATCATTAAATGTGCTATGTTTGAATCATAAGTATCATAAGTACGGTATTTGATCTCTCGCTACATGTAATAAATCATTTTTGGTGCATGTTAATTTTTAAATTGAAATTTAAACGAAAAACAAAAACGAACAGGCAAGAATGCCGGTTTTCATTTAGCCAATGTTAGCGTCACTGCGACCAAAAATATAAAAATAGATTTTTTAAAAGCAGCGTCAATTGATGGTTACTTTTTTGATTTTTATAGTAATTTTTCGCGTTACATGATCTTTAAACTTTATCGGCCTAACTTGATTATGACAGAAAACAAAGTCAGCTATAAAAAAAATTTCACAAACGACTGATATAGTTTCGCAGTGTTTTAACTATTTCATGTTCGTTAGATTGCTAGTTATGCAAAGTTTGTGTTTCAAAAGAAGCAATTAACGGCAATTTACTGATACTGTTTGAAAAAACCAGTTTGCTTTGCACAACAACTGCAGCAACAACTTAGCAGCCCACAAAGAACTAATTGCCATGAATAAAGTAAAAAAGAACAGCCTTTAAAAAAAATAAAAAACAACTTTGTTCCTAGCGAGCGCACTGGAAAGTCTCTTTTTTGAAAGAATTTCTTTTCTTTTCTCCCATCCGACTCTCAAAAAAACGATTATGGATCTAAAATACATTCACTGAATTTCTCCGAGATAGATGAGCTTGTCGCTAGAGCACGACATAATAATGGGCTCTTTAGGATGAAACTGAACGTCGTTGACCGAACCGGCGTGTCCCGGAAGTTTGTAGAGCAGCTGACATCGCACGACGTCCCAGACGCACACGTTTCGGTCAGCAGAACCGGCCGCCACTTTGCTGCCGTCCGGCGACCAGCTACATCGCAACAGGTTTTTTTCGAAGTTGTGCGCGTGTCCGGTGAACATTTGTACGCAGCGTTCGCTCGGCGCGTAAGGTCGAATGTCCCATTTGCGCAGTGTCGAATCCATGGCGTTTGACAGGACGTAGGAACCGTCTTGATCCAGCGCAAGGCCGGTGATTGTTTCGGTATGTCCGTGCAATTCCATCGAGAGCTTTTCGGCGCGAATGTCCCAAATTTTTATGTCGTTATCAATACCGCCAGTCAATATACTTTGTGCTGTGTCGTCAAAAGTCACGGCAGTGACTTGGTAGTTCATTTGAAGGGTTTTTAAAGCACCACGTCTGCGTGGATCCCATATCTTGACTGTGGAATCGTCACTTCCGGACGCTACTAGTTGGTCGCCCCGTCTGCTCGATGCGCAGGCATTAACGATGGAGTTATGACCTTTCATTCTTTTGACGCGAGACCCAGTTTCAAAATCGAACATTCCAACTGTCTTGTCTGTGCTAGCTGTGAACATGCTAGACCCATCCGTGTTGAACTGTAAATCTAAAATAGCGCCGAGATGGGCTCCTTTGATCACGTGATAATTATCACACTCGCCGAAGACGTTCCAAAAGAAAATGCTTCGTTCAAATCCGGCAGAAGCAATAGCGCTACCGGCGGGATGAAACTTGGCTGAGTAGATCTCTCCGCTGTGGCCACTCAAAAGCATGATTGGGGAGAACAAACTTGAAGTTCGCGGAGGTCCTTCATGAATTGCAATTGTATTTTGTGAGTAAATAGCAACTGAAGAGTTTTGAGGATGGTTAATGGGGACAAGCGATCCCATTTGATTAAATCGTGTGTCTGGCAATGCTGACATTTTTTTAATCAACGCTACCGTTTACGTTTTGTAATATTTCAAAATCTGAAAAACAAATTAACTAATTATTAGTTATAACAATTTTTTCAAGCATAAAAACTATTTTTTAACAAATCCTTCAGATCAGCCATTTTTTTACATAAGGTTATTTAAGGTGTGCATGAAGGTGCATTGATTCAAAAAACTTGCATCAGCTATTTTTTGTCAAATGCGTTGTGTCATTAATACTTACAGCAATTATTTTATTTTGTGTTTTTACTGACAAATTCAAATTCAAAAGAGCCAATATTTAATAAATTAAGATGAACCATTAAGCCATTCAGTGAGGCAATCCCTTTTATTCTCATTTTTAAAGACACCAAAAGAATTACTGATTCAGTATAAATAACCAGCTGCATTTTCACAAAAAATGATATTTCCAACAGCAGTACTACAGATTTGACTTTGCTCTGGATTTGGAAAGCTTTTCATTGCAGAGATATTGTGGCGGAAAATCCTTTTTTTAAAAGCTTTAAGCTTTAAGCAAATTTATTCTAAATTTTCACCAATAAAAAATTTATTCTGTACTTGGTAGTTGCATTGTCTAGTTTTTGTCAGCTCAAGTTTGAAAACAAAGTATTGCAAAATTAACCAACAATACTGCAGGCAATGGCTGGATAGACATTCATTTCAGGTTTAAAATTACAACATCTCTTCTTAGCATAATATTGCTTTATAAAAACATAACGCTTTATCTAATTTTATGTTCAATGTTGTAATGCTATCAAAGCATAAAAATATTACACAAGATCAAAAAATATTTTTATTATAGTTCAACAGCAGATAGATAAATATAGCAAAAAAACATTTTTGTGATTGAGTGAAATTTTCTATTGAATTAAAACCTAAGTTGTAGATACGTGACGATAGCATAAGAAAAAGTCATTCAAAAAATTTATATGAAAACAAAAAAGTTGCAATATTTCAAAAATACAAAAGTTGGTGCAAAATGTGGGTCATCAAACCAGATTTTATCTTAACTATAAATTTCAAAATAAATAAAAAATCAGTTACATGGTTATAGAATAGTAGTGATAATACGTATACACCTTATATTTTTGCACAGTGTAAAAAAAGCTTAATGTGATTTATATCACAATGCTAATCAGAACTGGAGAGCTGGAACTGGGCAGTTTTGAAGGAGCTGGAGCTGGAGCCAGAGCAAAGCTGCTCATATTTTGTGGAGTTTGAATTGCAGCCAGAGCCATCAAAACTTCTGGTGGCTCCACCAAGAAAGTATATAATTGATCCTAAGGTTATAGCAAAGCGCAAATAAGTAAATTTCCAATACATCATCCAGCTACCCCTTATTGACTAATCTGTATATGGTATACCCTTGCCATTTGCAGTTCTATATACTTGTGAATTTTGCTCTCAAAGTTTGTTTTTTTTTCATAATGTATTTGAATTTGTGGTAGCCCCAGCAATTTTGTGAATTTCTTAGGCCATTTTCTAGCAGAAAACTTCTCACATTCACCCTAACTGGAAATAATTTTAAAATAATAATGTCAGTTAATATGAAATAAAAAATCAGGAAAGTGAGAGAGATGTTACGATACATAAATTAGCATAAGTAATATCATATATAGGTGTTTCAAAACTGCATCATAATTTGCTGATTTTTAGGATTTGCGGTGGGGGAAGGAACATAAACCCCACAAATAATAAGAATAGACTGTATATGTATTGTCAAGTTAGGCTTAAAACTAAGTTTTTCAAGTAATAAGCATCAATCAAAAAGAAAAGGTTATCTTTGTAAAAATATATAATAAGAATTTAATAACATAGAAATGAGGCCTTTATTACTATGGTAGAACAGCTTATTTTAAAAAGTATTTTTGATAAATGTAATAAATTTTAAATATACACTACGAGGCCAAAATAAAGGTTGCAAAATTATTTTTTATTTAAACCTGGGTCACTTACCTGTTTCTTATTATCTGTGTCAATTATGTTATAATTTGAATTCTGTAGTGATATTTTTCAAGTTTGACAAGTATAGAAACACTTCATATATAATTTTTATATGTTTCAGATCAATTTTATTATCTAAAATTTAGTTGTTATGACCTAAATGAATACCCATGCTTTGTCGTCCTTTGGTAAAGGATGAATTATAGGACTGCATCAAGGTGGAATGACAACTTCTGGCAACTGAATTCAACTGACAAAGTGGCCGATTGCATCAGCTAACTAAAAAATTTTCTGGGAA
Organism: Diplosoma virens; assembly: GCA_963680785.1. NCBI lineage: Eukaryota > Metazoa > Chordata > Ascidiacea > Aplousobranchia > Didemnidae > Diplosoma > Diplosoma virens. Next base: position 19,707,913 of record OY796885.1, read on the forward strand.
ACAGAGGTGGTATTAGGTCATCTTCATAGAGAGCATTGGCACAGATTTTGATAGTTTCTTGCAGGGGAATGTTGGTAAAAAAGCTGGAAATATCAAAGAAACAGAGAAATGGTGATGAAGTAGGAAATTGAAAATTTCTGAGATTTTCAACGAAGGTGAAAGAGTCCAGTTTGCAGTTCATAGAAAAAAGTTGGAGTACAGGGTCAAGGAGAGAAGTGAGCCATTTAGCAAGTTGATGTTGAGCTGAGCCAGTCATGGACAGAATGGGGCATAGAGGCACATCTTTCTTATGGGGTTCCTGTTGGGTCCAGCCCTCGCTAATATCTTTGTTGGTTACCAAGAAACCAAACTCTTTCTCAACGTGAAGAAACCTCTTATTTACTACCACTGCGTTGATGACACCTTTGTGGTTTTTGAAAATGAAGAAGATTGTGAAAAATTTATTTCTTCACTCGACTCTCTTCATTCTTCTTTACGTTTCACATTCAAAAAAGAACTTAATTCTTTCTTCCTGTTTCTCAACGTCCTAATCTGTGCATAGAAAACCCAGTGCCAGTTTAATATGTGGCCTATGAAATTTGTTTAGTACTGTGGAGGTAGGCCACATACTACACTGGCATTAAAAACCCAACTTTACTGGCCAATGCATACACTGGGATTGTTTTAGCCCTATGAAGTGGAAAATCAATCTTGTGGCTACACTGGTTCACCAAGTTCTGTTATCTGCTCTAGCAGCAAGCTTCAAGCCGAGCCTGACAAAATACAATCTATCTTGGTTGCTAATGGGTACCCTAACCATATTATTACATCCACATTTTCCAAGAAGATCTGATAATTCAACCAGTCATCTCAACATGGATCCAAGAAATGCCCAGTTTACCTCCATCTTCCATGGCTGGGAACTGTTTCAACCAAATTTGAAAACTTACTACAGCCATTCAGCATTGCTACTTTGCTGTTGAAACACGTGTTATTTTTATAACCAGGCCTTTTCTTCCCACAACCAAGAAGGATGTATTACCTGCTACCTGCCCATCACCACAATAATGTTATCCATCAATTTGTGTGCCACTGCAATAGTCAGTACATAGGATGAACATCCCAAAGTTTGCAAGAACGCATTAAGCAACATGTTCCCAGGTCGATCAGAAACCATCATTCTTTTCAAGATCGCTCTAATTTTTCCTGTGCCTGAAAGAAAAACAGCACTTCTCAAGTCACTGCCCATGACTTTGCTATTGGACAGTATCTCGTGGAAAACCCTCCTTATGCCAGCCAATACAGTGACACCAAATTCTCTCTCCTTACCTGAGGACGTACTTTCCACCTCTCTGCTCTTGAAGCTATGTTTATCAAATCTTTTCAACCCAATCTCTGTCAACACAAGGAATTTTGTTACAGTTTAAAACTCATTCATTAATGATTGGTTGTCTCTCTTGACCAATCAGACACACTCTTGTTCTTCTTTCCTTTTCTCTTCTATTCTTGATTGGCTGCCTTTTTTGACCAATCAGACTCGTTCTCTTTGCCTATATAAGCATGATCGGATTGCTCTCAGTTCATTCTGACAATTCCTCCTAATGAGTGTCAGATGAAAAGTCTTCAAGAAATGAACAGGCTTTTCAAAGCTTTTTAAAGTTTTGTACTGCTAATCGACTCTTAAAGTACTTTTTATTTAAATAACAAATAAGCCAAATGTGAGCTAAATGTTTACAGCAGCATTAAACTTTTACCATTTTGTTCAACTCCACTTATTTTGTGAACATATCGCTCACATTCTGTCATCATCTCATGGCATTGAGCAAAAAACGATAATAGCACTTGTCCTATCTCTGGATCACTTAACAGCTGAGTATTGTGCACTAGTCTGGAGTCGCAGTGCTAACATTTGCTTTTTATAGATGGTGTCCTGTATGACGTTTTGCACATTGTCACAGGATGCCTGCATCCCACTCCAATAGACAGCTCACCAATACTTTCAAGCATTCAGCCAGCTGAGCTTTGCTGGCATTGGACTAAAAGGCTCACTAAATGAAACAAGCCTCAATCTATAAAGAAAGCAAAACTTTAAAAAATAACAACATGCAGTGTAATAGTAAATGTAACACTTAATTTATTGATGCAAAAGTCATTTTAATTCTTTGCTGCAAATCCATCAAATTCTTCATCTTCTGTGTCAGAGTTAAGCAGTTGCACAACTTCAATATCAAGCTTGCGGGGTTCTGCTTCATCATTATCCAAATCAGTTTCACTGTTAGTACATTGTTGTTCAGTAATAATTCCTGCTTTAATAAAAGATCGGACAATGGTGGAAACTGATATTTTGGCCCAAGCATCCACAATCCATTGGCAAATAGTAGCATAACTTGCCCGTCTCTGCCTTCCTGTCTTGGTAAACGTGTGTTCACCGTCTGTCATCCAATGCTCCCATGCAGCTCAAAATTTTACTTTAAATGATCGGTCGACACCAATATCTAGTGGTTGGAGTTCTTTGGTTAAGCAACCTGGAATGATGGCAAGTTCAGAATTAGTTTTCTTAACCTGAGCTTGGACAGTATCAGTCAGATGGGCACGCATAGAGTCATAAATTAATAAAGAGGGAGATATGTGAAAAAATTTATCAGGTCTCTTGACGTAAATCTCTCTTAGCCAATCATTCATCATCTCTTCATCCATCCAGCCTTTTGGGTTAGCCTTGATGACAACACCAACCGGAAACTTTTCTTTTGGCAAGGTCTTTCTTTTGAAAATCACCATTGGTGGGAATTTCTGGCCATTTGCTTGACAAGCAAGAACTACTGTGAAGCCTGACTTTTCGTTTCCTGTGGTACGTATAGTAACTGCACTGGTCCCTGCTTTTTCAACAGTACGGTTTAGGGGAATATCAAAGGTCAGGGGGACCTCATCCATGTTCGTGATATGTTTTCGGTGAATTTTCAGTTCATCAATCTTTCTCATGCAGTGTATGCGAAACATGGTTATCTTTTCTTTATAATCATCTGGTAGTTGTAGTGAGATTGTTGTTCTTGTGCGGATCGAGAGATTACGCCTTTTCATAAAACGGAAGCACCAAGAAGGATCGCCTAGAAAGTTGTTAATTTTCATATCTCTTGCTATGGATGCAGCTTTCAGTCGAATAGAGACAGTAGATTTGCTTCTACCTAAGGCTCTCTGCTCAACAACCCACTGTTCAATTTTGTCCTCTAATTCTGGCCATTTTGCTTTGTGACCTCGAAAACTCAATTTTGTCTTTTTGACTTGGCGCAGAGCATCTTCTTGTTTTCTCCACTTTCATACCATTGACTCGTTTACATTATACTCTCTAGCAGCTGCTGTATTTCCGTGTTTTAATGCATAACTGATAGCTTTAAGCTTGAAGCCAGCTTCGTAGGCATGTTTTTTAACAGGAGCCATTTTGGGTAAGATGGTATAAAAAATTAAATCACGGTAATGAATAAAATTAGAGTGCAACGTTTTTGCAAAAGAGCGTTTGATCAACAGACTCAACCACTTCTAAGTGCAAAACCTTTTTGTGGATTTTGCTGTGCTTGCATGTGTGGTCATGCGAAAAAAGAGAAAATACAATCTCGAAGAGAAGAAAACAACAACTCTCTCCAATATGCTTTTCAAATCCTGCGTTCAGCTTAAGAACAATCAAAGTCCTAGTCCTTACATAAAGCGCACTGAACTATAAGGCGCACAATCATTTTTTAGAAGAAATTTATGATTTTAAGTGCGCCTTATGGTCCAAAAAATATGGTAAGGCAAAGAAGGCAGTTGCGATGGCAAAGGGATGTGCATATGACAATTTATATGCTAGATTGGAAACAAAAGAAGGCGAAAAGGAGTTGTACCAATTGGCTAGGCAGAGAGACAGAGCAGGGAAATATGTACAGCACCTGAGGGTTACAAAGGATGAAAATGGTAATGTTATGGTAAATTCAAAGGCAGTGCTAAAGATGTGGAAGGAGTACTTTGAGAAACTGATGAATGAGTAAAATGACAGAGACCCTAGGAGAGAGGAAGCAGAAGTGGTTAATGAAGAGGTAAATTGCATCAATAGAGAATTAAAGAATACACTAAGAAGGATGAAAAAAGGTAAAGCGGTTGGGCCAGATGAGTTGCCAATAGAAGTTTGGAAGTGCATGGGAGAGATGGGGATAAAGTTTTTGACCAGACTGTTCAACAGATTATTAGTGAGTGAACAGATGCCAGAAGAGTGCAGGAGTATGCTTATCCCAATCTATAAAAACAAAGGGGATGCACAGTGCTGTGGAAACTACAGAGAAATAAAGCTAATGAGCCACACAATGAAGGTATGGGAAAGAATTATTGAAGCCAGGCTAAGGGATAGAGTAGAGATCAGCAAACAGCAATATGAATTTATACCAGGAAAGGGAACTAATGATGCCATGTTTGCCTTAATGTATGTATGCCTTAATGTATGCCATGTTTAATGTTAATGGAAAAGTACAGGGAAGGTCAAAAAAAGAGCTTCATTGTGTATTTGTGGACCTAGAGAAAGGTTACGATAGGGTTCCATGAAAAGAGCTGTGGTACTGTATGAGAAAATCAGAAATAATGGAAAAGTATGTGCAACTTGTACAGAATATATATGAGGAAAGCAAAACAATGGTGAGGTGTGCAGTAGGAACAACAGAAAGTTTCAAGGTTAAGGTTGGACTGTAACAGGGATTAGCATTAAGTCCATTACTGTTTGCAGTGATAATGGACAGGTTAACAAATAAAGTAAGGAGAGAACCACCATGGACAATGCTGTATGCTGATGATATTGTGATTTGCAAAGAGACCAGGGAAGAAGTGGAGTGGAGATTAGAATCCTGGAGGTATGCATTGGAAAGAGAACTGGAAGCAAGTAGGTCAAAGACCGAATATCTGTGCATAAATGGAAGAAATGACAACAAAACAGTAAAGATGGAGAATACAAAAGTGCCTAGAGTAAAGGAATTTAAGTATTTGGGATCAATGGTGCAAGAAAGTGGTAGTTGTGAGAGGGAGGTAAAGAAGAGAATGCAGGCAAAATGGAACAGATGGAGAAAAGTTTTGGGAGTAATCTCTGACAGGAGGTTACCAGCTAGAGTAAAAGAAAAAATGTACAGTTCAGTGGTGAGACCAGCAATGGTGTATGGACTTGAGACAGTGGCAGTCACAAAGAAACAAGTGGAAGAGATGGAAGCCGCAGAGATGAAAATGTTGAGGTTTGCTATGGGAGTGATGAGAAAAAACAAGATTAGAAATGAGCACATCAGGGGTACAGTTAAGGTAGAATGGTTAGGAATGAAGATGAGAGAGGGCAGGCTGATGGAAATGGAGTTATCAGGAAAAAGGAAAAGAGAGAGACCAAAGAGAAGATTTTTAGATGTAGTGAAAGAAGATATGGAGGAAATTGGTGTGAAGGAGACGGACGTTGAAGACAGGATGGTTTGGAGAAAGACAATATGCTGTGGCTAGCCCTGATTGAAGGGAAAGGCTGAAAGGAGAAGAAGGGCTATCCAAAAGTATATTTGAACTCATGTCTGAAAGGGATATGTTGAATTCTTAGATTGAACCTAAAATCTTTAAAAATGTCTAATCCCTTTTCCAACTTTCTAGGAAATCTACATGATTCCTTTTTTTACCACCAGCTACATTGCTGCTTTTACAGTAATCTTATTCTAAACCATGTATTTCGTATTGGTTCAAAGTTACTACCTTTATTGAGAATAGATCATTAATAGCTATCACTTGATATTGTAAAAAATGTTTGGAAATAACATGTCAAACTTTGGTTTTCAAACGTCTCTAAGTTCAAACAATTTGGTTTTCAAACAGAAAATTCAAGATGAAAATGACTCAGTCCTCAAACAACTCAAACAAAAAAAAGAACAACTGTGACACTTGACTGCCAAGACAAAATGTAAACATTTTCCAGTCAACCACCATACGAGATACAATACATTCATTGTTACACTGCACTTTATTGTTACGTTTACTACATTCATTGTTATTAAAATTACTTGTTATGTTTTTCATTTTATTTACTCTTTGAATAAATGGCTTTATACTATGATATACAGGACATAGTGTAAACAGGTAAATAAGATACAGTATTCTTTTGGTGCATGGAACAAATTAATCTCTTTTACATTATTTGTAGTGGGAAAATATGATTCAGTTTTCAAACAAATTGGTTTTCAAACAGCCATCCAGAATAAATCATGTTCAAAAACTGAGGTTTGACTGTATTCAATATTAATTTAATCATAAAACAACAAGAATACTAAAAATGATGCTTGGGGAAGTGTCTTTATGATAAACTTTGCCACAAAAATTTATATAAATCAGTTCATTGGATGTCACATAATGCAGCAATCAAATTACGTATTCACTTTGTTTCCCTATACATTACTATTATAGCAGTGACATCAAATTCGATACAGTTACAAAAATATAAAAAAATTTGGGCTGCAGTTGGACATCCCTGGTATAGTACATACACTTATCATTCTTGAAATTAAAGTGCTTGGGCTTAAAAATAACTATTCATTTAAGCAAATTTTTTGTAGCTTGATTTTTTTTTGATGAAACTCTGGTTGATATGCATGCATCAATTTTTTTCTGTCTTTTACTGCTTCCTTTTTCCCTTGGAGTTTGTGTTATTTTGCCTGTCTTAATTGATTCAATGCTATTTTTTGAAAAAATTGCGTTACTGGTATAGGCCCACTTTTTTATATGTCTTTAAAGTTTGACCTCTAAAAAATGTAAAAAACAAATTAAGCTTTATCATCATATGAAGCAGTTTTTTTATGACTTTTTAAGCTATTTTTATTTTTTTGGATTTCTTGGTTCTTAAAACACCTGCCTAGCAATTTTCAGCAACCTCCTATGCTCATGGGCTAAGAAAATAGAAATCAAATAAAATTTTAAGCATGTGCAACTGGTATTTTTTTAAACAACCATAACTTCAAAAATAATGAGAGCTTTTGAATACTTTTTTTTGCATTCTTATTATTTCAGTGAGATCTGCAAGTGTGCCAAATTTCAATAAAATATGAAACAAATGGTTTAATTTTTTTTTTTAATTTGTTCATTTGGCATTGAATGACCCATTGGTAACTTGGGACACTTGTTAAAAATTAAAAATTGTCTTAAAGTAATGATCTCTAAAAAAAAGTCCTCACATAAAATTAAAAATTCTGGGACATAATGATTGATCAGGCAGGACACTAGGACAAAGCCTAAAAATTGAGACTGTTCTGGCTAAAACAGGATGTATGGTAAGCATAGTCAAAGTGCTTTTTGGAAAAGTGCTACGGGCAACAAAAGAATATCTCATATCAAATAAATTATGCAATTACATATCTAGCTATAAATAGAAGACAAATTAAAATTCATTTATTTTACTACTTTAATATAAACCACATAAATCATCAATTAAATTGCTCCTGTTCATGAAAACTGTTTTGGTGCTCCACAATATTGCACCTTGGCAACAAAGCCACTTATACGGTGCAGTCAGAACAAATGCGACAGTAAGGAACTGATAAAACAATATTTTGCATTTGTATAGTGTTTTCTAAATATAAAACAGTGAGCTGAGTGAAGTTAAGCTTTCCAAAGCAGACTTAAAAATAAAAACCACTAATCATTAGCAGTCTGCAGCAAATTATGGCTCATTAGCAAGTGGGCAAACTATGGCCCATGACCCAAATATGATCCACCAAGATTCAATGTAAATGATGTAATAAATCAAAGCCTAAAAACTTTTTTTGGTCTTCACCTCCAAGAATGGTGTTACAAATCCAAGCAAAAATATTTTTTTTGGTCTTCGATTAACTTTTTGGCACAAATTCATGTTGTTGGCCTTAATACTAGTGCGGGCCTTGATTAAAGTAAAGTTTCGAATTCGGCCCTCACGCTAAAAAGTTTTCCAACCCCTTACCTTTACAGTCTTCACCAATTTTTCACCATCTTTTCGCCATTGCGGCGCAAACTACTATACTTCTAAAATTTTTTAACCATTGCAGCGCAAACAATTTGTAAATCAAAGTGGTTCACAGCAATAGTGGGCCGCAGCAATTGCGTTCCAAACTACTTTTTTTTAGCCTTCGCCTCTCCGACAAAAAAATTTTTTTCGACGTTTTTTTCACTACTTTTGTGCGACTCCCTTACAAACTTCATGTGGCCTATCGGTTGAGAAACTATAGTACAATGACACGTATGTGCACTTTAGTCTACCAAACGGTAAAAACAGTGCATCAAAATTAAAACTTTATGCCAATTTACCAGGTTACCTTCTTCGCTTAATAGATCGTCAATTTTCAGTCAAATTCAGGTTGTTCTTGAAATGGTACAGATTGGTATCAGAGATGAGCAAAATCCGGAGTCGGACTATGGCATTTTTGATCGGAGTCGGACTGAATTCTGAATCGGTTTTCTTAATTTGTTATAGTGTCGGACAAGAGTTGGGGTCTATTTTTTAAAATAATTTAACTTCAATGAGGAGAAAAAATTTTTGGCTATAGAAATAATATTTTTGATGCTCAGGATATTATATTTGACATTAATTTAGTGTTTATTTGGGTCTTTTTCACTGTTCACCGTTACTAACTTTGCAGGGTTTGACGATTCCCAAAATTTAAAACCTTAATTTGTCGGATCAGCAAATAATGATAGCTCCTAAAACAACAACAGCCGAAGGTAAGTTTAGTCAAAGTGCTTAAAAGTGCCATGCACAGTAAAAGAATAATGCCACTAACCCTTTACCGTCCAACGTTCTCAAAATAGAAAAAATATTAAAATCGATGAATTTCCGATATAGTTACCAAATTTTATAATGTGATTTCAAAACTGAATTAAAGGTATACCTGCTGTCCTGCTCATAATCTCAGAAAGTTTTAAGCATAAGTTCAGAATATTTATCATAACAAGCATACCACAAAGTAACTACTGGCACTAAATACAGCAAAAAATTTGAGAAATCTCAAAAGAGAGATCAGTTTGAGTAAGTGACAATTTTGCATGACGTCTGCAAGTTTGCCTCCAATACTGTTGCGCCCATTCGGAGCATATCTCAAACAAACCTTCTTCCGGAGATGCCAAGATATCGCTGTCCGCTTGTAATTTGATAGAGATATGATTGTAATTTAGAGCTGCTTGCCAAGACCACTAAAGTAGGGGAAAGTGCCGTAAAGCGTCTTTCCCAAGTACACAACAGAATGGTGCGAGTAAGTTTTGAACCGAGACCATGTTGATCATGAGCTCGGCGCTTTAACCACTCGGCCACGCTGTCGACGCAAGTTTAATCAGGACCACCTAGAGAAGAAGGCCTTTCGCTTCGTTTGGTGACGTCATGCAGTTAGGCAATGACGAAATTGTGGCTGCCAACTGCTTTGTTTAAATCAATTAGATTACAGACTATGCTGTGTCCACGTGCGTTATCGCGAATCATTTTACATGTTAAGTTTGTGCAGTTTGTTTGATAGTCAATGAGCAGGTTGGAAGTAGCAACCAAAAAAGAAAGATTTAAGAAAGTGAGGATTAAATATGAATTGTTATTGCATTTGTTGGAACAAAAAGTTACAGAACTTTTTCAGAAATAGATCTTCAGTTTTAATATAGCTTATTATACTGTGATTGTAATTGCAAATGAGCAAAGTTTTCCAACGTTTCCGAACCTGTAATTAACGTGTGATTATGTTTCAATCCATTGCAAAAATCTTTAGTGTATTATAGTGCACAATCAGCATCAATACTAAAACTTGATTTAACAAATAAACATGATTCGATTAACAAAGAGCTTTTTCATCTTGCATTCAGTTTTTTGAAGAGTATTTGTTTTTCACTTATGATAATGGCAGATGAAGAAATTATTTAAAAAGTTTTGAAAGTACTGACCTACTAATACAACTCATAAAACGAGGGTTAGTTAATAAAATAGGCGGTGTATATTTTCAACAACGTTTTTAATGTTTGCTAAAATGCATAAAAATATTTTCACTGCAACTAAAACATATATTTTGTAATTGAAAACCTAGATAGTATTATTATATGATTAATTGGATACCTTTCTCCAGTATATACTGTAATGCCTTACAAGTGCTGCGTCCCAAAGTGCGGAGGAAATTATCCCAATGGTCCAAAAGTTGCACTATTTGGTTTCCACGGGATGAAAGTTTAAAAAGAAAATGGATTCATGCAATTAAAAGAGCAAATTTTTCCCCATCACAAACAAGCAAAGTAAGCAATTTTGATTAGACTCAGTACTAGAATTTATTGGTTCTGAGTATATTAAAGATATTTCCAAATAGTAGTTTATAGAAGTATGGTGGTAATAATATGTATAGGTAATAGTTTGGTACCGTATTTGAATTTTTTGCATATGGATTGTACTAAAACGTAATTTCTGCTTTTTTTCGTGATGCAAAATGTTGATTGCACAAAAATTGCATTGGTAAATATAGTTTTTGTACTTTTGTTTATGAACTGTTGTCATCCTAGGGTAGGTGCTGATATTTTTGCTTGTATTATTTATCTCTTTACATTTAAGCCACTATTTTATAGGTTTGAGAGCTCCACTTCCATGCTCATGAAATCAAACGAGCCGGATCTGTTTTTAATTTTACGACAAGGGAAACTGTCACTTATAAGTTGGAAATGTCTCGATTAATACCAGGATGTATACCTTCAAAAATGCCCAATTGTCCTGATTATCTATCTGCTCCAACACCAACAGTAAGAAAAAGTCGAGAAATAAAATTGCAAGACAGGGAGCAGAACGAATTTGCAAGCGCAATCCGCATTAGCGCAGAAGAATACAAAAAGAGGCAACAACAAAATTATTGTGAAAATTTGCAACAAGTAAAAGAAAAATTTACAGTGAAAGCACCGTGGAAACTTTTGGAAAATGAACATGGTATATATATTTGTACAATGAACAATCTACAATCCGCGGGACCTACAATATCCACAGCAGTATGCATCGAAAACGACCTTACACTTACTACCTACATGATATCCGTAAAACTAACTACGCTTGGCAAATATCGCTTTCCAATAAAAGTTGACTCTTTACTGGACATTGCCAATATATGTGATGATTTGTCATCATTAATTTCTGACCAAAACCCTAATTTCGCGCCAAAGCAACTTGACATCAATTTTATATTATATCTAAATTTGATTTTATCTTTCTTGATTCCACTCCAGGATGATTCATTTAAATTCTGCAATATTATAAAATTTGTGCATGAACAACTTCACCTGTTAACGAAAGAAAAAAAAATGTTATTCATACGACTTTTTATTGTTTTCCTCCTTACTGTACATCGTGTCACCTCATGCTTACAGATTTTTGCGAAGTAGTGGCTCTATCATACTGCCAATGCCTCACCACTATTTGAAAAATTACATTATCGTCGTCAATGAGCCCTTCGATTGAACAAACTGATAAAACGTTTCTTTTCCATATAAAACAAAAGTTTCAATGTTTGAAATCATCCGATCTTACTGTCATGCTCCTGGTAGATAAGATTCACCTAAAACGATACTTTGATTACAAAGAGGGAACTATTATTGGCTCATCGTACTATAACGTTTGCAACGCAAAATCTGCTTTTGCATTTATGATAAGCAGCGTTTTTTCCAAGTATAAAGATGTTTTTCATCTTCTGCCGACTTGTAAAATATCTGCCAATGATTTAAATGCAATGTTGAAAAAAGTTATTATCGGTTTAGAAGATATAGGGTTTAGAAACTTTCTATTGTTTATCCGCACCCTTGTAATCATACCAGACCATTATTTTTTCTTTTTGATACAGTACATACATTGCGAAAACTGCGAACTTTAGCGTAAAAATGTAACTTAATCTTTAATTACAACTTGTTGCTTTCAAATTTATTTTTTTAATTTAATTTGGGTAAAGAGGTGTTGTAATTGTATTATGATTTTTTTAATTAAATTTTAACTTAAAAAAATATCATCTAATTTTGCAGTTTGTAAGTTTGATATCAAGCACTATTACATCTGTCTAAATTGTCAAGCAATCATTTTATTCTGCTGATGTAAGAAAACAAGGAAATGGCTTTTAAAGCAACGCTCGGCTCGTCCGAAGCAATTGCCTAACTGCGTGACGTCATCGCGTCTGCCGCATACACGCGAAAGGCGACATTCTCTAGGTCAGGGGTGCCCAAAGTTTTTGTGGAGCGGGCCGCATTACATTTTTTTGAGTTTCTGCGGGCCGCACAATTAAGCTTTTTATAAAATGTTTAAAATATTTTTATTTTGAAAACTACACATTAAACTTTTTAAGTCTATTTTCTAGAAAATTAAACAATTTTGAAACCGGTGCTAGACTTTAATAAAATTAAAGTTCGTTTTAAATTAAATTATTTACGAAGACACCAGCACATCTAGTGCGAAGTATGTAGCTGTGACTTTTCGCCAATAAGTTTTCCGTACCTTGGTGTGTATTGTGTTGTAGAAATTTGAAGGATTGATTGAAGATGTTCATCAATAAGTGCTGTCCTATATTTCGATTTATTGAAGTTCATGATTGAAAATGTCTTCTCACAAATGTAAGTACTTCCAAAAAGAGAAGCCATTCTGGAGCCATGCTTGTGCAAAGCTGGATAGGTTGAGGCTGGGACTAAGGAATAAAACTTGTCTAAAGGCAGATCTCGGAAAGATGATTTCAAGTCAGAACTTTCTTGCAGTTCGATTAGCTCAAGTTGCATATTAGTAGGTGCACTTTCTGGATCACAATGAAAAGGATTGGAAAACAACATAAATTCTGACTCATGTGAATGGAAGTCACAAAATCGTCGCTGAAATTCTTGTTTAACATTCTCAAACATAGTGGTATATTTTTCATAACGTAGTAGCAACAATGCCTCATTGCCGTTTTGATCTTCTTCAATTAGCTTTTTACATGCAATGAAGTGAGATAGATCTCCTTTTTTTAGTTGTTTTTGCAACAATTCTAGTTTTCTTTGAAATGCTTTCACGTAATCATAAAGACCTGAAACAAATTTTCCAGCTCCTTGAAGATGCAAATTTAAACCGTTCAAATGATTCATAATATCTGTTAAAGATAAATCACATAGCCATTGATAGCATTTCAGTTCAGGCACCTGTTGATTTTTGGAATTCATAAACTCAGCAATTTCGTTTTGAAGTAAAAAGAATCGCATCAATGTTGCTCCTTTACTTAGCCATCGGACTGCAGCAAAATAGAAAACGTCTTCATACTCTGCGTTACACTCTTCGAGAAAGGTCTTAAACTGGCGATGGTTTAATCCTGTTTTTTTAATAAAATTAACACATTTTACCACAACATTCATTACATCATTCATGCTGAGAACACGTGCAACCAGTGCTTCTTGGTGAATGATACAATGGTAGTGTATTAAGTCGGATTCAGAATTGTCCATTGCTTTTTTTCTCAGAAGACTAGTAACAAGACCTGATTCTTTTCCTACCATGGAGGGGGCACCATCCGTTGTTACACCGACTAACTGAGACCATTTCAAATTACTTTTTTCAATAGCATCAGACACTGCATTGCAGAGATCTGAACGGCGCGTTCGATCTTTCAAACTTATCATAGCGAAAAGTTCTTCAGAAATTTGAAAGTTTTCTGTTACTCCTCTGATAAAAATAAGCAGTTGAGCTGTGGAGCCAATGTCCGTGGACTCATCCAAAGCCAGCGACACAGATACATATTTTTCTATATCGCTTTTAAGTTGGTCATTAATGTCACTGCCAATTTCTTCAACTCTATGCGTTATTGTCATTCGTGACAAACTTACATTTTGGAATGCACGTTGTTTATCAGGGCACACTATTTCTGCAACTTTTAGCATGCAGTCTTTGACAAATTCACCTTCTGAAAATGGTTTTCCTCGTTTTGCTATTTCATAAGCTACGACGTAACTAGCATGAGTAGAAGCCTGCGATTCTTGGTTTGACTTTTTGAACATTGACTGTTGTGCAACAAATTCTTTTTGTAAGTTTTCTATTTTTTGCGCCCTCTTTTCTCCAACCAGCTGTTGGTAAGTTGTGTGATTTTTTTCAAAATGCCTCTTCAAGTTATAATCTTTCATGACAGGTATGCTCTTTTTACATATTAAACATAAAGCTTTCTCTGCACTAGCAATAAAAAAATACTTGTCAGTCCATTGTTTCTGAAACGTGCGACCTTCATCTTCAATCCGTCTTTTCTTAGCGGCACTCATTTTTTAATACTTGATGACTAAAATATGCGGCAGTTAACAAAGCTCTTCGTTTTTTAATACGAGTGTGTCTGTAAATCTGTAAATTTAATCTGTAAAAACTACGCGGTGATAAAAGCGACATAAAAGATACTGTAAAAGGAAAAACATTACTTCATCACTTATCTAGTAGCTAACGAGGCGTAACTTTGTTGCTTCCTATTCTACTTCTACTGACGTCATTAAACAAATAGCGTTTACTGAAATTGATTAAAATTAATGTTTGAAAAAAGTAGTGCCAATAAATTTGACAGTAACTTTTTTTACAAAAAAATTGAAAAGAATTAATCAAAAAAAGCTTAAATTATGAGACAGTCAATCGCGGGCCGCAAAAACTTGTTGTGCGGGCCGCACTTTGGGCAGCCCTGCGTCTAGGTCAGGGGTGGGCAAACTACGGCCCGCGGGCCGCATGCGGCCCCTGACGACGTTTTGTGCGGCCCGCGGATATCTTTTTAAAAAATACATACCCTCACTTTGAGCCACAGTTGCATAGAATTATGTCGGGAATACCCCAGTTTCAGTTTCTTATGTTTTAATGCTTTTAGAGAACACACCAAGATTTTGGGAGAGAAATAGTGAATCACAGATCGAATGTAAGTGAAGACCTTTTTTTAGAGATCACTACGATTTTGGGAGAAAAATAGCGAAATTTCAGATCAAATCGAAGAGAAGACCTTTTTTTTTAGGAATCACTACGATTTTCGGAGAAAAATAGCGTAATTTGCGACCCGCGAACAAATTCAACATCTAAATGCGGCCCTCAGTTAGCTTCCACAGCCGCAATGCGGCCCGCAAGCGAAAAGAATTGCCCACCCCTGGTCTAGGTGGTCTTGGTTTAATACACGCAACTTTAATGCAAAGCAACCCAAATAACTGAAACTTTGAGGAATGATGGCACAAAGATTGATATTTAACAGCCATTATCTTTTGCTCTTGTTGTTTTGGAGCATCGATATTAAAGTCGCATTGAAACATTTTTCACCAACGGGGCTAGGTTAGTACAGAAAAGTTGTGCGAGATAGATTTGTGACCAGCTTTAAGCGTTCTCTATAATACTTCAAATGCAAACAACAATCTCGGTTGTCCTCTTTGACCTCAGGATTTGACAGCTTCAAGTTTTTCTAATAGAACAAGAAAAAATGTCAAAATTGACTTTGTTCTACTTTTGCTTGATCTATATTTTTTGATTTTTGAATATATAACTGAATAACTTCAAAGAAATTATTTGCCTGTAATATAAAGGTAAAATTAAAACCTTAATAAATAGAACTAATTAAAATAATTTAAACAATTTTAAAATTAATGCTCCACCTGGGAAGATCATTTTGTTACAGCAAAGTTAGTTACATGGTTTATTAGTTTTATTATATATGGTTTTAAAGTTTAATTTTACCTTTAATTGAAGATTTATGTCATGAGCCTACAACCAAACCTAGTTGTTATGGTTGTTGTTGTTACCACTCCTCCAAGGATGGAGTAGCTATCCCTTAACTTAGTGTTTCTCAATGTGTGTGCCATGAAACTTTAAAAAAAACAGTTCATTGCTTTGCAACCTTTTTTTTGTGGAACATTACTTTTTAGGGACGAAAATCAAAAAATTTGAGACAGATTCAAAGTGAAGTATTTTTTTCAGAGAGCATTACTTTTTTTGGGACATGAAGAAATTTGACATGGATTCAAAGTGAAAATCTTTTTTTCAGAGAACAATACTTTTTAGGGACAAAAATTGAGATCTGCATTCTTGTCTAAGTGTGCCAGGAATTTTGAAAAGGCTCCAAAGTGTGTTGCAAGCATGAAAAGGTTGAGAAGCACTGCCTTAACCCCTCAAAAAGCCAATCTAAATTCCCACTCTTGGATTACCTCTGTTGCTTCCAAAGGCTTTTTCCCCTGATTAGTAGTTTTGTATTGTGTTGGAACTTGACTAAAATTAAACAGATGATTAATGCCATGTGTGTGTCAAGCATTTGGTCATTGTGGCATGTAAGTATCAAGGTTTACTGTATTTAACTAAATTTGCAAGAGTGGTGATTTGTTGGCTCTGTGCTGTGCCAGTTTTGTATGCATATGAAGTAGGGATGTGTCAAAGCTTCAGCTTGGATGAAGCCAAAGGTAATTTTTGCTGAAGCTTTGGCTTTGACAAGCAATTTTCTATTATTATAAGATCCTTACACGTGGTAGCTGATATAATTCATTTATATCAAATTCAAAGCGTATTACAAAATCACATGCTATTCTTACTATAATGTGTTATTCATCTGTTTGAAAACATGTTTGTTTACACTGACTTACAGTTGGCCAGTCACATGCGGTTAGGGCATGCAAGTTATACTTTGCATAACCAACAAACTTTTTTGTGATGACCTTTTTTTTACTTTTCACTGTTTTGGAACAAAATAAGAGAAATCTGAGAGTCATACCAAGCAAAGACCTTTTTTTTGGGGGGAACACTATGATTTTTGGACAAAAAATGGGTCATTCCATTATAATACAACAAACTGTGAACACTACCATCTCACAGATTTTCTTTGTTTTTATTTATATGATACATTTTCAGTGTCATTCCAAAAACAGTTTTAATTTTTTTTCTATCTTATATAGTTTATGAGTAATTGCTGTTTGAAGTTTTGCATTTTCTCCACTTTTGGGAGTAGAGAGCATAAAATGATTTTTTTTAAATTGCTTTAAAATCATTGTTTTTTATTCAAAAATTTTATTCAAAATTGTTATTTTATTCAAAAAAAGTGTCTATTTGTATGTTTTTAAGGGTGAGGAATTCAAATATGCAATCAAAATATCAAAAAATCAATATCTTTGCATGATAAATGCCATATACTCTTAAAATTAGAGTCCGAACTTTGAATGACCCTCATATCCTCATGATTGAATAGATTTTTTTTTTAATACTTCTAGTTTGTAAAGCAATTCATCAGCATTCAGTATTTGTAAAATCATTTATAGAACTTTTTTCTAAGTGATTTTATCAACATAACTGTATGCTTACCTATTAGTAATTTCTAGTATTTGAAAATTCTCATAATTATTATTATGAGCTCACAAAAGATATTATAACACAATAATGTGCTGATCACCCTAGCTTGAAATAATTGATTGTGATTTTATAAAGTAAATGAGTTAGTTATTTTAATAGTTTCATCATGACAGTAATTAAACTGCTGCTTATACATTGATTTTAAAAGATAATTCTTTATTGCTAGTTTTTAAAAAATTTGATCTGCTGGTTAAGCATCAGTTACAGCTTATTTTATAAAAGATAGCAAACATAATAAGTAATTTGTTAGAATTGTGTTTTATTGGAAAAACTACCAACTGCAATGATTGCCACAAAACGAAAAAAGATTTAAAAGACTAACTGAGTTATCTTATGTGGAGCAACAGCTTTAGCTTTGGAGATGTGGTTTGGACATGGACAATCTTGATGATATGACTTCACCTGACAACAAAGTTTGCTTTTACCATTACTGCAAATATATTTCTTGCTATGAAAGTAAGCAAAAAAATTGTTCAAATCCGTTTAATATTCACATTAAAACCAAAAAAAAAAACAATATTAGCAAGGTCAGTATGCCATAACATTAAAGCTTGCTAATTTACTCAAAGGCAAATTACAGCTAATTCCAAGTCAAAAGTTGTGCAGAGAGTGTTGGAAAAAAGTAATCACAATATCAATATCTCTTAGCTCTCCACAACATTTTTCTAGCTTATCAGAAAACGAAAACTCTTCAGCATCACTGTCAAGTTATGAAGATGACACAATATCTTGTTTAGATAATTCTCTTACTGCATGTGGTGTTTCACCATTTGGGTCTTCTGCAAAATCAAAACAACAAAAATTAAATCATGCAAATAAGAAAATGTAAAAAATTTGGTAACTGCATTTGTGTCAAAACGTATAAAAGTCACTACTGACTCTCTTTTTGGAAGCAAGAAAACAACTGAAAACACTAATTTGCAAGATATTATGTTAGAACTAAAAATAAATTTATTAAATCACAATCATTTGCAGAAAAAGTTCAAATTTTAACATTAAAGCCAAATTCTTAGAAAATTGAATACACCAAATAGTTTTTCGGAGCAACAGATCATCAAGTCAGAAAAGCATTATATTTACAAAAAGAGAAAGGAATACCAGCAACACTAAGCATAAACAAGCGATCAGGTATTGATGAAACAATCATTAATCAAGTCATATCATTTTATAAAAATAATGAGTTTTCAAGGTTACTGCCTGGTGCTAAAGAGTATGTGAGTGTTGCCTATGCAGTCCACAAGCAGAAAAGACTTTAGGAAAAGCAGAAAGCAGAAAAGGCAGCTTACATTAAATTTTAGCACTTATTACATGTGGTTTACTATTGGGGGTGACTTACAATCAAGAAAATATGGTACTCTAATATGGAGCAAGTGATAGGTTTAAATATAGAGATGATAGTTTCTTTTGTTTGTCCTATTTGTTCGAAGTAAGTGCTTTTGGAATATTAAGCATTTGTTCTGCTTTAGTGATGGTAACATTTATATGTTGTAAATTTGTCAGTTTTTGGGTCAAGAGTAAGTAATTCCAAAAAAATTTTTTATGTTATGTTGTTGGTAGTGTTTGATTGTTTAATTTAAGTGATATAGTTGTGTCATATTCGTCTATATGTATGGGTAAAAAGTGTGGTGATAGTTTTGTCTGTGTTTATATGAGGGTTATTAATGGAGGCTCATATATAAATTTTGTGAATATATTGTTGAATGAGTTGTTGTGCCTTACAGTTTGGTGTGAGATGCTGTGATATTTATGCCATCAACACCTGTTGTGACTTGTATGTCTTTTGAGGGAAGTAGAATGGCACAGATGTAAATTTTAAATAAAGTTGGAGACAGAATTCCACCTTCTGAGACTTAAAAGTATGCCATTGTATTGCATTCTTGTCATCCTTTTATGTAATTTGCTATGAACTTGATGATGATGTTTGCGATGTTTGTGTGAGTTTGTGTATGTTCACTGTATCAAATGCCTTGCTCATATCCACAGCTACAGCTACAGTGTATTGTAAAGATCTTTGATTCTTGAAGCCTTTTGTGATTTGGTGGCAGATGTGCAAAGCATTGTGATGAGTGTTTATGTTTGAATCCATGTTATAGAGAAGTGATGGAAATGTTTTCTATTTTGTGTAGTAATAGTGTTTTCTCTAGTGTTTTGGCAATGGGTGACAAAAGTGATATGGGTCAGTAGTTATGCCAATGTTGTGGTCTTTGTTTGGTTGTTAATGGGGATGATTGTGGCACATTTCCAAAGATGGGGTATTGTGTTAGTGTTTAGGGCAATGTTGTACATGTTTGTGAGGCATATGATAGCAAGTGGCCTTAGGTGTTTGAGGAGCCTGATGTTTATGCCATCAGGTTCAGTAGAATTGTTGTGTTGTGCTGTTTGTGATGGCTAATTGCACTTGTGTAATGATAAGTCATATTTTCTTGGTAAGAAGGTTCTTGATTGTATGGTCTATGTACCAAGGTTACTATTTCGTGCTTATTTGTAAGATTTCTGCTTACTTTTATGATCATTGTTTTAAAAAACTTTAAAGTGCTTATTTTTAAGAAGCGTGCTTATTTTAGTATTACATGCTTATATTTGTGATTATTTTTTTGTTCTAGTTTTTCACAAAATTTCTAGAAAACACACTTACTACAAGGTTTTTGCTCTATGTCTGAAGAAAAGATCAAGTTAAGGTCTTTTTAATCTTTATTTCAGTGTTTCTCAACCTTTGGGCAATGACCCAGGAATTAAGAATTTTTTAGAGATCACACCAGAGGCCAATGTGGGTCAGATTCAAAGTGAAAACCTGTTTTTTGAGATCTCTACTTTTTAGAGATAAAATTGTGAAATCCATAGCAGATTCACAGTTAAATCTTAATTTTTCAATTTGCTGGGATAACTGGAATTTGGATTACAAGTTTTGGATG
The DNA here is from genome assembly GCA_963680785.1 of Diplosoma virens. Taxonomy (NCBI): domain Eukaryota; kingdom Metazoa; phylum Chordata; class Ascidiacea; order Aplousobranchia; family Didemnidae; genus Diplosoma; species Diplosoma virens. Next base: position 19,728,145 of record OY796885.1, read on the forward strand.
GGTCTCCAAGTCTTTTTCTGCTTAGCATTCGAGTTGCTGCAAAAAAGCTTGGAAATACTGTTTTAATGAAATGCATGAATTATTCAAAACCAAGCAAAGATTGAAGAAAAAAGGTCTTCACTATGCAAAAAGGCAAAACAATTGACATTTTTAGGCTTCTTTGATTTCATTTATCGTGCTTATTTTTTCGTCAGTTCAGACAGTAAGCCTGTCTATGTATCTGCTGATTTTGTTTGTGCTATATTGAGTGATGTTTGTGAATTGTTTATTAAAAGCGTTTGCTTTGTTTATGTCAGTGATGGCTGTTTTAGTTCCAAAGCAATTGTTTTTGTTTATGTAGTGTCGATGGTTTTTTGTGGGATAGTTTTGCTATGGTGCCCCACAGAATGTGGATTAAATTTGTGATCAATTTTATCAAGATGTTATTTTCAAGTGTTTGTTTTGTGCTTCATGTATTTGTTTGTTTTTGTGATTGTTAACCCTTTCCTGTCTGGTGCTACTGTAAATTTTGTTTGTGGCACACATTGCTCACTGGTCTAGTTGGGACAATGCTGAGTGGCTTGGCCCACCAAACCACAACCCTCCACCACCCTCTTGCTGCCTTAGCTGACCATTATTGCCTCTTTGATCATTGTTTAAATGCAACGATTTCTACATTTTTAAATTTACTGGAAGCCATTATTGGATTGTCATCAAATTGTCATTAGAATGTTTGAGGATTTGACATGTACGACAGCCAGAGTTGTTATCGGAACATGAAAAGGTTAAGTGCAATGATTTGTAGGTCTGATATGTTTTGTTTGCAAATATAGATATCGCGATGGATAAGCTTGCAGATATGCATGGTTAGGTGAGTGTGATTTTCTTTATGAATGAAGAGACTGTCAACATTCAAGATTGCCTTGATAAGTATCTTGCCTTGATAAGTTTGTTTGTGTTATAAACATTTGTGGGGTAGGGGTCTTGTAGGAGAAGAGATCCTCAACATAATCTTTAAATGATGTCCAATTGGCCTTTTGTTAGTTGTTGTTAGTTGTTATTGTTTTAGTGAAATGAAAGTGAGTTGTTTTGGTCTTGTGATGTTTACTGAGGGTGGTGAGTAAAGGTTTGAGGATTTGAGTGATCGGATTTGAGGGAGTGGATGGATGGTCTGCCAGCTAGTGCAATCATGCAAGTGTGCTGAAGTTGTGGTAATATTTAGTGAATGTATTGAAAGACGGTTAATTTAGGGCGGTTATTGTATTAAACTTTCAAACCATGAAAAATATTTTAACTATTTTTTTTAGTTCTAATACCAAACAAACGTTTTGTATATTGGGCTCGTCAGAAAGCAATCAAAAATCTGAAAAACAAATACTAAAAGAAAAACTAAACAAACCGATAAAAAGTCTACAAAAGAACTTAAAGACAACAAAAAAATATGGCAGTAATCAAATAGTAAAACCATTTACAAATCCTTTTAGATTAAATTTAAATCTGTACAGTTTTTTTGGTGCTACTTTAGCGTGAGATCTGCCACTGCGATTAAAAAAAATTAAAAAAGATTAAACATTTTTAACGCGTTCTATTAATCCAATAAATTTATTTGTTATTCGGTAACATCAACGTAAGCAACGGAAAAAAAAACTTTACATAAGCATTGAAATTTAATTTAAAAAGATTTGTAACCGGTTTAACTGTTTGATTATTGCCATATTTTGCAGACTTTTTATCGTTTTGTTAAGCTTTCCTTTTAGTATTTGTTTTTCCGATTTTTGATTATCTTATGACGAGCCTAATAAACGAAACAAACTGTTAGAGCTAATAAAAAATAATTAAAATATTTTCTATGGTTTGATAGTTTAATACAGAGATGTGCAATCTGCGGCCTGGGGGCCAAATGTAGCCGGCGAAATGAAATTCTGTGCCCCACGGAAAGCTTTGGCCTTATTATTTTAAATATAATGGAGCATAAACGATTGGTTGCGACCAAATTTCACACAAATTTTAAGGCTTTCTTTTTTGGTCTTCACAAGAGGCCAACCAATCGTTTTTCTACTATAAATCAGGTGACGACCAGAATATTGTCTTGACATTAAATCTGAGTCACATTTGGGCTGGTACGGCTATGTGTATAACAATTTCGGCCTCCGGTTTAATTTTGTTGGGCGCATTTGGCCCGGCTGCGCTAAAAGTTACACACCCCTGGTTCAATATAATAACCGCGCGGACTCATGGCTTGTTTCCACTGCGAGCGTGGAATGGAGTATCCTTTGTTTGTTTTATTTTTACTTTTTTCCTTGCTTAAGCGCAAACGAAGTAAAAAATCAATAAAATAAACAAAGAATACTCCATTCCAGGCCGTAGTGCAATGTTTCTCAACCTTTTTCCGCGTGCGGCACATTTTGGGACTTTTTCAAAATTCGCGGCACACTTGGACCAAATTTCTTGATTTTCGTTTCTGAAATCTAGTGTTCTCTAAAAAAAATAAAAATCTCACTTTGAATCTGTCAGAAATTTTTTGATTTTCGTCCCCAAAAAGTATTGTTCCTCAAAAAAAAAGTCGCGGAGCAATGGACTAATGTTTTTTAAAAAGTTTCGCGGCACACAGCGGGAGAAACAGTGGCGAAATGGCAACGATCCTTTAACCGTCATTGAGTACTTTTCTGATGCGCTATGCGCGCCTATCAGAATAGATTTGTAGAAAAATGTTTATATACTGTATAATGATTTTTATGACCTCATAAGTTTTATACGCTCGCAAAACTTCAAACCTGCCGTCTTTGCAGTACATTGTTGTACTTTTTCGTAAAAAATCAGAAAAACTTGCTATGTTAAACGACCTTACTTTAAAAATTTGACTACTGTATTTAAGTAATACTGTACCTTTTTTAATTTAATATTCGAAATTAAGTCGTTGTAAATTCCAATAGATTAATCTTCGGCTGGGAACATACCTAAGTTTAACGCATTTAACAATTTTTAAAGGTGAATTTTTACATTTATCAGCTGAACAACGTATGGTAAAACAAGTTTTGGTATTACTGTTTGCTTTTAAATATGCAGCAATGGCGATTGTAAGTTTTGCATATTAAAAATAAATATTGGGTTGAGGAATATGTTTGTAGCGTTTTTATATTTTCTTTTATTTTACAATGATTTTTTACTAATTGGCAAAATGTATATATTTATTCGATAGAGCTCTTTCTACTGTAAAAAACTGTGCTGATCGTCTTTTTGAGTATTTTGAAATTTTATTACTTGTGAGGCTTACATATGGAATATCCAGGGGGTAAAAAGCAACATTTTTGACACCTGCTATTAGTGATGTACCGATACTTTAGTATCGGTATCGGTGGTATCGACCTATTTTTGTGGTATCGGGTAGTAGTATCGGTATCGGTAAATATAGCCGATACCTGCCGATACTTTTTAAGCACAAAATAAATATAAAATTTTTTTTGTCGTATAAATATAAAAAAATTTTGTAACCCCCTGGAACTGGATTGGATTTCTAGTGATTCTTTTACAGATTTGTAATAATATTTTAATGAATAACACAGGTCTACAAAATTTGATGGAGTATCAAAAACAAGAATAAAAACTATGCTTTCTAGCTAATTTGAGAATGCTGATTTCAAATCTGCCATCGATTTTGCCGTAGCAGGTCAAATTTTTTTGAAAATACAATTTTAAATTTTAGTGCTGCACATTGGAAAGCATTAATTAATGTGAAGCTGTGAATACAAAACCACATACTTAGCACAAAGGAGAAAATAAATGGATTGAATACAATTTTATTGCAAAGTTTCCTTCTTTTAGATTGACGAGAGATGTCTTAAAAGTAATTCTCAACGCGAGAATCTGAACATTCACGTATCAAACCCCAACAATACTCTGCTCTCATACTAACATTTGATTTTCCCTGATACTTTTTTTCCATCACTTTTATATCTTGGTGAAATCTTTCACCCTATTCGTCACTGAATTCCCCTAAGTTTTTTGAAAAATACTTTAGATGGCTATGCAGGAAATGTACTTTAACACTCTGTTACAGCGTAAGTTATGAAAAGCCTGTAATAAGCTTTCAACAAGTTTGCTGAAATTTGGGAATTTTATATTCCCTGGAAGTTTTTCACTACATTAGAGAATGCTTTCCATGCATTTAACTCTTCATGCTAGAAAGAAACGCCTGGAAACACATCATGGAAATGCCAAACAGAGCAAAACACAGGATGATTCAGCACATAGGTAGGTAAAATGTTGCGTTCTAATAAAGAATGTTGTTGTGGACGATTTACAAAACTTATCAGCCAACAGATTTGTGCATGCAGCTTTTAAAAACTGCAAAGAGTTGGTGTATGCTATACAGCATTTTAAAGCTCTTTGGGAAAAAGTTAATGTAAGATTACTTAAAAATTAAGGCTGATACAAAAAAACAAACATCAGATTTGAAATCAGCGTCCCAAAGTTAGCCAAGGGCACATCTTTTCTACTTTGTTTCCAAAATTGTGTAGACTAGTGTAATGATAGATATATACCTGGAAAAAATTCAAAATGCAATAACAAGCTAGATTTAGTAAATACATTCTTTGGTGTTACTTACAAAAACTTTTACTGATGGTGCTCGATAGATAAAGAAGTATCGGTGGTATCGGCAGTATCGGTATCGGCTCTAAATGGTGGTATCGGTAGTAGTATCGGTATCGGCTTAAAATGTGATATCGGTACATCCCTACCTGCTATTCTTCGCTTTTCATCGAGGCCACAAAAGCTGCTGAAGCAGCCTGGGACATTTGCATGGTATACGGGGAAGGTGTCATAGGCCAGGGTTGGCAAATTTATTTTATAGAGCGGGTCAAAAAATTACAGTTTTTTAAAACTTACATTAAGTGGGTCATTGGCTAAAAAAGTTGAAGACTAAAAAAAGTCTTCACCAGTCGTGGATATTCAAATTTAGGGGCCCGAGGCAAGAATTTTCAAATATTGATGTTCTCTAAAAAAAGAGCTTTGATCTTGGCTTCCACTTTTTTCTCCAAAACTCATAATCTCCTCTAAAAAAAAAAGTCTTTGATTTCATCTGTAATTTCCCTATTTTCCTCCCAAAGTCAAGGTGTTCTCCAAAAAAAAAGGTCCTCACCTGAAATCAGTCTTAGATTTACCACTTTTTGTCCCGAAATCACAGTGACGTCTAAAATTTGATAAAAAACGAGAAAAAAGGGATCTTCACAGCAAATCTGTCTTCGACTTCTGCCAAAATTGACAGGACATAGGGCTTCAAAAAATACTGCACGGGCCATTCAAAACCTTTACGTGGGCCACCGGTTGGACGCCCCTGGTCTAATCCGTCCTAAATTAATGTCATTGAATTTCAACTAGTGGGTCACAACGTGACCCGCGGGTCAGTGGTTCGCCATCCCTGTCATAGGCGAATCTACGGCAAGAAAATGATTTGCGAAGTTCAAAAATGGCAATTTTGACATCGATGACACGCCCCGCAGCGGAAGACCGTCTGAATTTGACGAAGACCATCTCAAAGCACTTTTGAAGAAAGAAAGTCGCCAAACAAGTCGTGAATTGGCCGAAAAAATGAACTGCGATCGAAAAATGATTCTCAATCATCTTTATTCAATGGGATTTGCCGAAAAATTGGGAGTCTGAGTGCCTCATGAGCTTAGCGAAAACAACAAAGAAAATCGCCTTCAAATTGCTTCTCAACATCCCGCCCGCCATCGAGCAACACGCGGTCACAAACAACGCTTTTTGTACCGAATCGTCACGGGAGATGAGAAATGGTGCCTATATATAAATATGAAGCAAAGAAAGTAATGGGTGGCTCCTGGAGATACGCCAAAGTCGAGAGTTAAGCCTGACCTCCATCCAAGGAAGACCATGATCTGCGTTTGGTGGGACTGGGAGGGCATGGTGCACTGGGAAATGCTCTAAAGGAATGCCACGGTCAACAAGTAGCTCTACATAGCCCAGCTACCATCGCGTAAATGAGGCTCTTCGACTAAAATGACCCCATCGACAAGGCCAAACCATACTTCTTCACGACAACGCCAGGCCTCATGTTGCACAAGTCAAAGCGGTGTTACCTTCGACAATGAAGAGGACTTTAAAAACTGGCCCAACAAATTCTTCGATACCAGACCCGGGGATTTTGGCGGAACGGCATCGACAAATTGGTCGAGAGGTGGGAGGAGGTCGTAAACAGCAACGGAGAATACATAATTTATTAATTTATAGCCATAACTTTTCATTTTTGTTTAAATAAAAATCTCTTATAAAAACGCTACGAACATATTCCTCAACCTGATAGTAGTATAATGTTGCCTTAGTTACATACATAACAAAACTTATTGCTGTCGCTTCAACGTTAGGGAAGTTAAATTAAAATGATTTAATTTTCCGCCGAATCGGTTCGTTGTCGAATTGTCTCCCGCCGAGTAGTTACGAAGCAAGATAATTCGACGGGACAAATTTGTCGGCGAACCAATTTGGCGGGAAAATGAAAATAAATAATTTACCTTTACTGGCGTTGAAGCGACAACAAAAAAGTTTTATAATGAAAACAATGTTCCACCAGCGCAACTGCAAAAGACATCGCTAAACCGCAAGGGTATACTGGCGGCGGTTCCGATATGCTAACCACATCGAGTTAGCTAACACGGATACGGGTTAAGACAAGCAAAACCCTGCAGTTCCCATTACAATTAGTAACATAAAAAAGTTTTATGTTACTAAGACAATTGCAATTGTTCAGCTGATAAGAATGAAAATTCGCATTTAAAATTATAAAACCGCGTTAGATATGTTCCTAACCGAATATTCATCTAATTGAATTTACAATAGCTTAATTTCAGATATTTAAATTAAAAGAAGGTACTTAAATAGTTAAATTTTTGAACCAAGGTCGTATGACATACAGTGGAACCCCGGTTGGCGACCACCTCGATAACACGACCACCCCGTTATCAGGACCACTTCAGTGCGGTCCCAAATAATTTACTATGGTAATGAATTGCATTCTGTTTCAATAACGCGACCACCCCGGTTTCCAGACCAGGACCACCATATTTTGGTCCAAAACTGCAAATTTAACTCCACTAAAGCGACCACACGTGCTCAATAATTTGCTTTTGTGACCAAAACAATAAGGTTAAATTTCTTTTGTGATCAAAACAATAAGTTTAACTTTTCTTTTGTAATCGAAAATGCAATTGCGCAATGAATGATCAATGTGGCAAACAGAACTGAATTTTATAAGATAAACTTTAGTACTAACAGTTGTTTAAATTCATTCTGCAGTATCTGATAAAATAATGGCACTTAGTAAAAAGAAACCGAAAGAACTTTCAATCAAAGAAAAGGTTATGGTAATAGAGCAAAAAGAAAGTGAGGGAAAATCTCAGAGGGAACTTGCTAAGATTTTCGGCGTTAGCAAGACTGAAATAGAGAACACACTTAAAAGAAAGGCAGACGTTTTGGCTGCATATGACGACAACTTATCGAATGACCGGAAGAGGGTTAGAATCTTTCAATTTGAAGAATATATCGATTCACTAACTTTCCGATGGTTTCAAAGAGCTCGGTCTTTAAACCTACCGATAAGTGGGCCTCTGATTCAAGAAAAAGCTCCAACTTTGCTAAATCTCTGAAGAAAAATGGCTTTAAAGCCTCAAACGATTGGTTAAACAGGTTTAAGACACGACATAGCATTTCTCAGGCTGTTATTTGCGGAGAGAGTGGCTGTGTTGACGAAAAAGTCGTGCAGAGTTGGAAATCACGCCTACCAGATATCACTGCGGGTTACGCCACTTGTGATATTTACAACATGGACAAAAGCGGAATTTTTTTTCGGGCCTTGCCAGATAAAACTCTTAAGAGAAAAAGGAACTGAATGTAAAGGAGGAAAAAGGTCGAAAGAACGGATTACAGCCATGTTCTGTGTAAACATGGATGGAGAATTTGAGAAAACTTTAGTGATTGGAAAATATGGAAAACCGAGGTGTTTTAAGTCTATTGACACAAGGACATTGCCTGTTACATGGGAGCATAACAAGAAAGCGTGGATAACCTCTGAAATTTATCAAAGTGGCTTCAGAATTTCGATAGCAAGATGCGAAGAAAAAATCGCCAAGTTCTACTACTTCTGGACAATGCTCCAACCCATCCAAAGGACGTGAATGTGACAAACGTGAAACTTGTGTTTTTACCAGCCAATACGACATCCATGCTTCAACCACTAGATCAAGGAATAATCAAGGCTGTCAAAACAATCTATCGAAAACGACTTCTGCAGTCTGTGTTGGCTAAAATGGATAAAAAAGAGGATGTGAAGAATGTGTCAAAATGCGTGTCTGTTTTAGATGCTGTACATTGGATTGATACAGCTATTCGAGAAGTCCGTTCTTCTACCGTAAAGAAGTGCTTCCAAAAATGTGGAATCGGGCATGTTGATGAATCAAGCACTTCAGACGATGAGGACAATGTGGTTTTAGATGACCTTGTTTCAAGGGTCCAAGGTCATAATGATCTGTTGTTTCAATCTTTCGATGACTTTGTTGCATGTGACAACGATCTAGAAACGTGTGATAACACAACCACAAACTTGGAAAATCAAGTGCTGGAGGAATACCTTGAGATGCAAAACAAGATTCCAGCTGAAAGTGATAATGAAGAAAAACTGCCTGAAGAAAATGAAGCAAGTTCTTCTATGGACAAATGCAGCAAATCTTCTTTGACATCAGTAAGAGCAACTTTGAAATGTGTCGAAGACATAAAATCTTTTCTATTGGAAAGAGACGCAGTCTACCTTCTTACACCTCTGTATGAAATTGAAAAAGGACTGTGTGAAATGTCAACGAGTTCATAAATACAAAAATACATTCGTGACTTTTTTAATATTAGTGATTAAATGTTTTATCTTAAAATAAAAACCGAGTTTCGTTTTCAAATTGTGCAAACTTACACGTACGAGGTAGCATTTAAAAATGCAACACCAATTGCTACAAACAGGATGCTCTAAAGCAAAATTCGCTAACACGACCACCCCGTAACGCGACCGCTTGATGACGGTCCCATAGGTGGTCAGGTAAGCGGGGTTCCACTGTACATATCTTTTACAAAATTGAAGTTTTGGAGACGAACGAAATTTGTGACGTCATAATAGGCATTATATTATGGTATACTGTATAAACATTTTTCTACAAATCTATTCTATTCGACGTGCATAAACATTTTTTTGCAGATCGGTGTATCAGAAAAATACTGAATGACGGTTAAGTCACAGCGGTTTTATATTAAACTATCAAACCATAAAAATTATTTTAACTATTAAATATTTTTTATTAGCTCTAACAGTTTGTTTCGTCTATAGGGCTCGTTGGAAAGCAATCAAAAATCTTACAAGCGATTAAAAGTCGGCAAAAGAACTTAAAAACAAAAAGAAAAAAACGGCAGTGATTAAAACGTTAAAGCGATTACAATTTTTTGGATTAAATTTCAATTTGTCAAGTTTTTTTTCGTTGCTTATGCTAATGTTTTCAGATATGAAGTTATTATGGCCAGTATCTTGATTAATGATTCTAGCATTGAAAAAAACTTTACACATTGAAATTAAACCAAAAAAATTTGTAACAGGTTTAACTTTTTAATCAGTGTCGTATTTTTCTTTTTGTTTTTAAGTTCTTTGCCGACTTTTTATCGCTTTGTTAAGCTTTCTTTTTAGTATTTGTTTTTCAGGTTTTTTATTGCTTCTGATGAGCCCTATAGACGAAACAAACTATAGTAATAACGAACTATAGTAACGAAACGAGTTAATAAAAAATAGTTAGAATAATTTTCATGGTTCTTTAGTTTAAAACAGCGGTTCCCAAACTTTTTTTTTTTCACGGCGCCCTTTGAAAACTTAACAATACTCGCGGCGCCGTAATGAAAAAAGGTATTCAGTTCAATTACTTCTTTGAACAACCTTTTTTTCTCCGAAACTCATAGTGTTCTCTAAAAAAAAAAAGGTCTTCACTTCGATTTCATCTTTGATTTCCCTATTTTTCTCCGAAAATCAGGGTAATCTCTAAAAAAAAAAAAGGTCTTGACTTCGATTTCATCTCTGATTTCCCTATTTCCCTCCCAAAATCAGGATGTTCTCTAAAAAAAAAAAAGGTCTTCACTTCGATTTCATCTCCGATTTCCCTATTTTTTCCCGAAAATCAGGATGTTCAAAAGGTCCTGAACCGGAATCGTTCTCTGAAGGTAACGTTGCTGCTAACAACTTTCACACAGCAGTTATTGTGACAAAAGCAGTAAGTACAACAACTTTCGCATGCTTTCACGGCGCCCCTGACAAAGTCTCGCGGCGCACAGTTTGGGAACCGCTGGTTTAAAATAATAACCGCTGAAACTTAACCGTCATTCAGTATTTTTTTATACGCCGATCTGCAGAAAAATGTTTATATATGGTATAATGCCTATTATGACGTCACAAATTTTGTACGCTTGCAAAACTTCAATTTTGTAAAAGCTATGTGTTAAACGACCTTGGTTTAAAAATTTAACTATTTAAGTTCCTTTTTTTAATTCAAATATTCAAAATTAAGCTATTGTAAATTCAAATAGATGAATATTCGGCTGGAAACATACCAAAATTTAACGCGTTTAACAATTTTAAATGCGAATTTTCATTCTTATCAGCTGAACAGTTACAATTGCCTTAGTGACATAAAACTTTTTTGTTGTCGCTTCAACGCCAGTGAAGGTAAATTATTTTTATTTTGTTTTCCCGCCAAATTGGCTCGCCGACAAATTGGCTTGCCAACAAATTTGTCCCGCCAAATTGTCGCGTAGCCGAGTAATTACGTACCCAGTACTAACACAGCACGACGCCATTAATCTATGGAAAAAGCTTTTGAAAGCAGCGAAAGTAATCTAAGAGTGAAAATCTGGATTTGCTTCTTCGAGAGGTTAAGGGATGGTTACTACAAGATATTCTTGGACGAAGGGTAACAACAAAATTAATGATATGTTTTGAATTTTTAGATTTTTTATGAATAGTTAATTAGGTGAATTCGAAAAATAAAACCGATTTATTGTTAGGAGCTGGAGTCAGCAAAAATTTTGATAGCTCCAGCTATCCAGCCCTGTTTCCCTATTGACGACTTCATATTATGTGTATCTAAAAATTAATTTTTTTAAATTCAAGCAGGTCACAATTTTCTTTTTTGCTTTATACTGGTAATTTTTAAGAAATTAATCAACTACAACATTTACTTTAAATTCATATTATTTCAGGTCATCTTATTTGATTTAATCGTTTTATTAATAAGATTTATGTAATGTCTAATGTGGTATGTGATAGCTTATTTAATTTATTAGAAAAGTCTGTTTCACATTTCAGCCAGAATCGTAATGATCCTTCTTCAGATGTGATCTTACAAAATCTCATTAAAATCAAAGAAAATGCTTCTTATATTCGTATTGTTGCAGACAACATTGCGTAAGTTTTTGCAGTAAATGCTTACTACTACAGATTTTTAATAAATTATCAATGTTTGCAATTTATTTTTTTAATATTTAGTAAACCTAGACATAGACTTTGGTCTTGTTTACTGTTTGCCAGAATTAACCTTGCAGGCTTTTGGGATTCCCCCTTTAAGATTTATAATGTAAGCTTGGCAAATAGCAAAAAAAAAAACAAAATTTAACTGCAATGTTATATACATACATTTTAATGTCAAAAACTAAACCAATCAGACTTGGGTTTCTTTAAGAAGTCACTATTAGCAGTTTTTGTTCATAAAACTAACATTAATTCCCCATGAAACTAATCATGAAACTAACTCATCTTTACAGGGTAATCAAGGTTAGTTTCATGAATAATCATTTTAATGAATAAATAATTGTTCAAAAAATCGTTTATGGTGACTTCTTTTGACTTTCAGTTTATGCAAAATTAGGAAACATAAATTTAATAGATTTACAATTGCAAACACAACAAGATTTGGTTTTCAGTTTTGATGCTTTTTAGTGAATATTAAGTTTAATTTTCATAAACTGTTTGTTTCTTTTGAAAAATAACTGGTACAAAATTTATTTTTTTCTCAGATAAAATAATTGCAGCTGTTTTTTAAACAGAAACAATGCTCAGAGATATGATATTGTTCCTGGATTACAAGCAAATGGATATCGAAGTTTACTCAAAATTCTTGAAAGTTTATTGTTAACCACAATTCAGTTATTAAATAACATTTCTTTAAAGTGCCAAAATTTATTTTTTCGTGGAAATGAATACTCTCACAAGTTAAAATTATGCTCGGATATTTTACATCAGTTGAGAGGGTTATTTTATTATGCCCAAATTTTAATGGGTAAGTGTTTTGAAATATTGCAGTTTTACTCTTTTATTTCTCTAGAGTAGTATGGAATAGCTGGAGAACTAAGGTCTTTTTGCAACAAGCTGTCACTGTTTTTTTTAAGCTGTCTTGATGAAAAACGTTTTTCACCTTATCTGTATTGCATCTAAAAAAAAAGAACTAACAAAATTTTTGTATGGAAAAGCAAAAGAAATAATTTGACAATCTAAAAGTGGATTAGCTTGCATTTTTTTCTTTGATGCACAAATAAATTTATGTACTGTATTTTTTGTTAGTTTTAAGTTAGTTTTTATGGTTTACTAATGACTAAGTTCTTCTCACTAGTTCATTTCTAAATTTGATAACTATCAATTTCAGTTTTTAAATCAAGCTTAATTTAATCGATTAATTACCATTATGTTTAGAATCAACCCCTGATGGTGACTTATTTGTTGACGAAAATGCTTCTGAAACAATGATGCATGACTGTGAAGTTTTAGCTAAGTCTTGTTTTTATGGAGCAATGCATGGTTTTCAGGTAAGATTTTGCTATTTTTGTGTTATAATTTAGCAATTTTTTGTAGATTTATGATTAATCAATTAGGACTATTTTTTAGATTATAAATTTTATATAACAGAGTATTTGAAAATTCGCTGTTTTCTTTTATACAGGGTGATTCAGCGAAGTGTGCACAAATACTTTTCTTAGTTTTATGTACTTGTATTTCGTCCATTATTAACTTTCAATTATTAACATTTCAGTTTCTTATTATTTAAGAGTTAAAATTTAAAATCTGGTATTATTTGAAGTAAAAATAAACGATGAGTAAAACGATCAATGACGTGATAGAAGAGTATTGCAAGAAGAAGCTCCCACCAAGTGAAATTTTCTGGTTGATGAAGGAGGTTGTAAGCCATAGAGGAGTTTATAAAGCCGTGAAAAGGTTCAAGGACACTGGGACTTGTGCTCCAAGAATCAGGAGTGACCCTGAAAGAACTGTAAGGACAAAGAAACTGATCAAAAAGGTCAGAGAGAAGTTGAGGAGAAATCCTGCAAGAAGTGCCAGACAACTTGCTAAAGACTACTCTGTGAGCGTGTCCAGCATGCAAAGGATTCTCAAGGATGATCTCCAGAGCTACCCATACAAATTCACCAAAAGACATCTCTTGTCGGAGGCCACTAAGAAGAAAAGGCTCTATAGAGCAAAGGTTTTGGTCAAGAAACTTGTCGATGGCACGCAGCCTCAAGTTTTATGGACAGACGAAAAACTTTTCACTGTTCAAGCTGTCCATAACCATCAAAATGACAGGATTTGGCTTCTAGACATAAACATGGTCCCAGTTGAGCGTCGCAGCTCTTTCAGAAGACAAAAACCCGCCTCCGTAATGGTATGGGCAGGCGCAACATCAAAAGGGCTGAAAGCTCTTCTCATATTCATTGAAGAAGGGGTCAAGATAAACTAGACCATCTATAGGCGAATGCTGGAGGAGAAAGTCCTTCCCTGGGTCCAAGAAGTAGTCAGAGAACAAGGAGTTACTCTTCAACAGGACGGTGCAACCTCCCACACGGCCAACTCAGTTCAAGCTTGATGTCGATGCAATTTCAAAGGTTTTTGGGAGAAAGAGCTTTGGCCGCCGTCTTCACCAGACTTGAACCCTATGGATTTTGGGTTATGGTCTATTAAGACAATATTATTAATAATGGTCTATTATTACAATATTATTAATTATGGTCTATTAAGACAATATTATTAAGACAAAAGCCTGCCGTACTTCTCATCCAAATCTGGACTCTCTAAAGCGAAAATTGACATTGGCATGGGACGAAATTGACCCAGAAGTGGTGCGTGCCACATGTGCCCAGGTTCTGCCACGACTTCGGAAAGTAATCAAAAACAAAGGGGGTTATATTGAATAACTTGTATATTTTCTGAAAGCTTATTAAATTTACTATCTTCACAGCATATAACTTGTTTCATTTGACCTAATTATAAGTTCGAAAGATGAGTTTTTATTTGTGCACACTTCGCTGAATCACCCTGTATTTGGACCTCTAATATGGTTTTAATGAACAAAAAACATATATGGCTCATTGAACACATGTTCCAAGATTGTGGTAGTCTGGTAAATATGTGGTCTGACAGTAATTTTTTGAAATGTTGCCAGATAAACTTGTTCCACCTTATAATGCAGTAAGCAAAGTTACAACAAACAGGATGCCTAAATAATATTAAATACGGCCAAATACTATCGAAACTAACAAAGAATAAAATGTTGGATACTGTATACAGTAGAGTCCATAAATAATCTTAATAAAATTAGCTGTACAGCATGGAATAAGTAATTGTTGATAAGACTATAGAAAAAAGAAACAAGAATGTTCTTGTGCAAAGTAATAAGCAGCACAAAAATTACTGTAGAAACTACTGATCATGATAAACCAGTACACCATTGCAGAAGATTTAAATGATTAATAAATGCAAAAGTCCATCATCACTTTTTGAATATGTATAAATGCTAAAAGCATTAATTTTCAAATGCAATCTGTTTCATGGTATGGCAAAAACAGTTTCAAGAATGTTGTTTTGCTGCTATAACAAAAGGATGTTCAAATTTTCTTTGTTTAGCATTGTTAATAAGGTTTTATGAAGTAATTATTGAGACAGTATCACTGATAACACAGATGAGAAGGAATCTTAATGAATTCGTATTGTACAGTTTACTTTGGTCAGACTTACTATAATAAAGCACTAGTTGTTTAATATTAGATTGATTGTATTTTTTTGCAATTCTCTTTAGACTGGTGGCTCCCAATCTTTTTTTTCATGGACTCTTTTGGACAATTATAGTAAAAAATTTACTCAATATGATGATGATGATGATGATGATATTTTAATCATGCTTAGTAATATTATTAAGTATATGCACTGTACTATGTAGAATAAAAAGGAAACGCGACACAATGACAAATGTTAAACATGCAGAAAGTATAGAGAGAGTTGAGAAAGAGAAAAAATGAGAAGCATGGCCACGTTACTTTTAATACAAACTAAATATTAATATTTAAAAAGACAAAAAAGACAAAAAATGTCCAGTGCAGGAACGGTTATGTAAATCATTGGGAGGCACAACCACCCTATATTGCTAACTATGAATTTAGCTCAACTGAGCATGGTGAGTAAAAAAAACCTCCCAAAAAGAAACCTCACCAGGTCCGGAAACCTTTTCTGGATGCACAAACATAAAAATAAAACAAAATATACTTATATATATATATATATATATATATATATATACAGGGTGGCCCAGATATAACCGAACCCGAATTATTATGAAAAGTTACAGTTAAATAAAACAAATTTTATTACACATTGTTGCAGCAAATGTTCAAAATGCAAACCATTATTTGCAATACAATGATGACAACGTCGATTCAGTTACTTTTTTGCACATTTCCGGAGTAATATCTTTCAATGTGTTTATAATGTTCTCTTTTAGATCATTGAGGGTCTTTGGTTTATCACTGAACACTTGACTTTTGAGTACTCCCCAAAGAAAGAAGTCTAGGGGAGTCAGGTCTGGAGATCTTGCAGGCCATTCTACGAAACCATGGTGGCCTATCCATCTGTCTGGAAAATGTTCATCAAGCCACTTTTGAACCGATACAGCATAATGAGCGGGGGCACCATCCTGCTGAAAGTACAAATCAGCACAATCGTCATGTTTAGACACTATAGGCCACAACTTTTTGTTAAACATTTTTAGATATGATTCAGCCGTCACTGTGGTATCAAAGAAAAATGGGCCAATTAAACCAGAACTACAAAGGCCAGCCCAAACAGGAATAAAAGGGGGCGACAATAAATGACAAAAAAGACTAATGACTTTTGGGCTCAGTTATATCTGGGCCACCCTGTATATAAGTATATTTTGTTTTGTTATAGCAGCAAAATAACATTTTTGGAACTGTTTTTGCCATACCATGAAACAGATTGCATTTAAAATAAAATTAATGCTTTTAGCATTTATACATATTCAAAAAGTGATGATGGACTTTTGCATTTATTAATCATTTAAATCTTCTGCTTTTAATTTCAGATAATCGCCTGATGAGCCGTTTTTACTGTGAAACAGACTGTTGCAAATTTTAATAAATAAATTTTATCTGCAGTGTTTATACTTAATTTGATAATTTTGCTCTGATCTTCAAATCATTGAGCACTGTCAAAAGTGAATTGTCGGCATTGTCCCTTGTATATATACAGGGCTGCCATCGATATGAATCCCAAAATAAGGACGACAGGGAAACATAATAAGATAACAAACAACGTAAAGTAATAAACAAAATGTATTTATCGAGTGCAACTTGTATCTAATTATACTTAAGAACTTTGTACTAGAAACGATTTGCTCCATCAGTTCTTTATTCTTAGAAATTATCTGGTGCATTGCACCGCAGCTGACTTCTAAGTTTACTTTAAACTTGTAGAATGGATTTGACTGTCTTTTCAGAATGGTTGTTTCTCTCTTTGGTCCACTGTGCCGAAACAAGGGAGAATACACGCTCCACAAATGCATTGCTAACAGGTACGGAGAAAACAATGCTTATCAGCTTGTAGAGAAGCGGAAAATTGTCATTCCTGGCAAAGATATTCATCCAATTCTTCCCAGCTTTTTCTTTTTGGAAAACATCAAGTGGAATTTTCTTAGGAAAAACATTGAGAGCCGAGACTTCGTCAAACAGTTCATCCATCATTGCCTTTTGGAGATCAAGTTGCCTAGCCAAGTCCACGAATTCTTCGTACCTAACTTTTTGTTCTCTTAGCAAGGTTCAGTTGGTTTGCGTCGGATGATTCTCAATGTTAAACCAGTTATCAACATATTCTAAACTGATAGTATAGAATTCTTGGAAGCTCGATTTGAGAATTTTAGCACGCTCGTCATCAACACATCTTAGTAGTTCAGCCGTTGTTGCTCCAAAAAAATTTGAATTTTGTCGCTGCAATATTTTACACTTGAATGATTTAACTATTTCCGTTAGTTCCGGAAACAATGCAGTTGTTTCTTGCAAAAGTAGGATTGGTTTCTTAAACAACAAGAGAGCCCTGTGGAGGAACGTTACGACGACCAGAGACTCGCCTGATTTAAAGAAATCTATCAAGATTCGTGGTGGATGTTTGAGCAAAGAAAATGACCTTTAAGTGGGTCCCAGAGATTGATCATCCGCTCAAGGACAGAATCTAGTGTAGTCCATATGGTCGGAGTGTGAGTGGGCAATTTGAGTAGTTAGTATCAAGTTTTTTGCAAAACTGCTTGAGGCTCACTGCTCCACTGGTTTGACTTTTGAAATGGCTGCCAATTTTCATAACGGTTGTCTCTATATCAATTGTCAAGCGATCTGATCTCTTCTCTGCTGCATTGTGCAAAATATGTGCAGGGCACCCCACTGGAATAAGTTGAGTCACTCGCTGTTTGAGTCGATAGAATACGTTATTTTGTCCACTCAGCTGCGAACCGCCAAAGTTTACGGGTGTCTTGTCGGCACAAAAAAATGACAGTTGTTTTAGATCTAGGTTGTTCTCCTGCGAAGATGTATGTACAAAGTCTATAATTTGTTGTGAGGTCTCACTTGGCATTGATCGCAAGTTAAGTACTTGCACACCAACTTTGGCGTTGAAGAAGCTGATGACCAGAGGAAATAGTTTTAATTGATTGTGATTTGAAGCAACTACTGAGACTGAGAAAGGCTGTGTTCCTAGTTCAGGCAATACTATTTTTTGAGCATAGGGACCTAAAACTCCAGTGATGATGCTTTTAGTTTTCGTTCTGGCCGAGGCAAACTTTTTTTGCAATGTCAGAGTCAGGGAAGAGTGTTTTGAATAAATGTGACGTACAGTCGTTGGAGAGGAATGACTGCTGATGCTTCACAGTATGGAAAGCTCGAGTACCTTCTGCAGCAGCTGTTTTGTAGTCGATGGTAGCTGGTGAAGATTGACTCTTGAAAAAGGCTTTTACAGATTAGTTTGACTTAGTTTGTCGAGCAGAGTTCATGTGCTTTTGTGTTGCATTATGTGCAGAAATAGCTGCTTTACCTATGGCTTCCAAATAAATGTCACCCTTACAAAAACTGCAGTGCGCAAAACATTGGCCCTTTAAGCTTCTTTTGATGTTGTTGAATTTTTTCTCATACTCATCACGATAAGAGTTTTTGCGTTTACTCATTTTATCTCTTGTGAAGTTCCAGATCTAAACGAAATTTATATTTGTGTTTAGTGTAAAAGCACTGATTCTCAACTAGTATGAGGTCGAATTTAACACAAGCTGAATGCTTGGAGAAAAGACAATCGCTCAAAACTTCAGAAACTAAATCAGTAGGCTACTGCTAAATTATCAAATCTATCAGATTTTAAATAATACTACTAGTCAACTGCAAAGTTCTGATTAACTACTGTATTCTAATTTCAGTTAAATGCACTAATTTTGATGTCATTAAGGAAATTAATTTCGCCGCTGTTACATCATAAATGCACATTACAAAAAAGCTTGAAAGCCAAGCAACAAATTAAGTTAATAACAAATTAAGCAACAAATTAAGGTGTTGCGGCCATGCTTTCTACTGTTTTATACTTTCGCTTTCTGATTACCATATGCATGTTTTAACGTCTGACGTTGTGCTGCTTCTTCCTTTTCTTGATCTTTTTAATATTTATAATTTTTTGTGTTAAAGTGTTAATAATGATCGAGAATAAAATGAATGAATAAAGGAATGAAATCATTCGAATTGACCAATCGAAGTGCCCGGTATGAAAACCTCTAACCCTAAAATAACACAAAAATAAGGACACAAGTCAAAATAAGGACATTTCTTAAAAGGACAAAAATATTTTCTAAGACACAGACCTTCAAAAAAAGGACAAATCTTAGAAATAAGGACGTTATGGCAGCCCTGTATAGATATATAACTGCAGACAGTGCTGTTTCAACCTTTCGGGTCTCATCAGTGCAGTGAAGTTACACTGGGAAAGAACAAGGCTCACCAATTTCAGCCTTGTGGCTAGTCTTCTACTTGTGGTTTTTAAGCCACAGTAGAGTCAAAGCCCAGTGATCCCAAGAGAGCTCAAATCATATGAAATGATGAGCCTTGCATAGCGCAGCAGCATCACTGTCTTCCCAGCCAAAGAGCTCAACCTGCAAAAGCAGGAAGATATTTAACTGCAGACAGTACTGTTTCGACCTTTCGGGTCTTGTCAGTGCAGTGAAGTTACGCTGGGAAAGAACAAGGCTCACCAATTTCAACCTTGTGTAATTACAAACATATGTATTACAAAATATAAATTACAAACATATACATGTACAGTATATATATATAATAATAAAAGTGGCAAGACTGTCAGTAAAGAGCTCAATGAAAACTCAGAGCATTAAATTAAATTACAAAAGCCACAAAAGAGAT
The DNA here is from genome assembly GCA_963680785.1 of Diplosoma virens. Lineage (NCBI taxonomy): Eukaryota > Metazoa > Chordata > Ascidiacea > Aplousobranchia > Didemnidae > Diplosoma > Diplosoma virens. The sequence continues at coordinate 19,747,930 of OY796885.1, forward strand.
TTTATTACCTCAACAGTCTGTTTTGCCTTTTTCAGCTCATCAGGAGGTGATTCTAAACGCAGACGAAAAGTTAAGAAAGAACACATGAAAAAGCTAATTATTATAGTTAAGAGCCAAAAGTAATAATATTATGGATATAGTACAGGGTGATTCAGCGAAGTGTGCACAAATACTTTTCTTAGTTTTATGTACATGTATTTCGTCCATTATTAACTTTCAATTATTAACATTTCAGTTTCTTATTATTTAAGAGTTAAAATTTAAAATCTGGTATTATTTGAAGTAAAAATAAACGATGAGAAGTAAAAATAAACGATGATTATTTAAGAGTTAAAATTTAAAATCTGGTATTATTTGAAGTAAAAATAAACGATGAGTAAAACGATCAATGACGTGATAGAAGAGTATTGCAAGAAGAAGTTCCCACCAAGTGAAATTTTCCGGTTGATGAAGGAGGTTGTAAGCCGTAGAGGAGTTTATAAAGCCATGAAAAGGTTCAAGGACACTGGGACTTGTGCTCCAAGAATCAGGAGTAACCCTGAAAGAACCGTAAGGACGAAGAAACTGATCAAAAAGGTCAGAGAGAAGTTGAGGAGAAATCCTGCAAGAAGTGCCAGACAACTTGCTAAAGACTACTCTGTGAGCATGTCCAGCATGCAAAGGATTCTCAAGGATGATCTCCAGAGCTACCCATACAAATTCACCAAAAGACATCTCTTGTCGGAGGCCACTAAGAAGAAAAGGCTCGATAGAGCAAAGGTTTTGGTCAAGAAACTTGTCGATGGCACGCAGCCTCAAGTTTTATGGACAGACGAAAAACTTTTCACTGTTCAAGCTGTCCATAACCATCAAAATGACAGGATTTGGCTTCCAGACATAAACATGGTCCCAGTTGAGCGTCGCAGCTCTTTCAGAAGACAAAAACCCGCCTCCGTAATGGTATGGGCAGGTGCAACATCAAAAGGGCTGAAAACTCTTCTCATATTCATCGAAGAAGGGGTCAAGATAAACCAGACCATCTATAGGCGCATGCTGGAGGAGAAAGTCCTTCCCTGGGTCTAAGAAGTAGTCGGAGAACAAGGAGTTACTCTTCAACAGGACGGTGCAACCTCCCACACGGCCAACTCAGTTCAAGCTTGATGTCGATGCAATTTCAAAGGTTTTTTGGAGAAAGAGCTTTGGCCGCTGTCTTCACCAGACTTGAACCCTATGGATTTTGGGTTATGGTCTATTAAGACAATATTATTAAGACAAAAGCCTGCCGTACTTCTCATCCAAATCTGGACTCTCTAAAGCGAAAATTGACATCGGCATGGGACGAAATTGACCCAGAAGTGGTGCGTGCCACATGTGCCCAGGTTCTGCCACGACTTCGGAAAGTAATCAAAAACAAAGGGGGTTATATTGAATAACTTGTATATTTTCTGAAAGCTTATTAAATTTACTATCTTCACAGCATATAACTTGTTTCATTTGACCTAATTATAAGTTCGAAAGATGAGTTTTTATTTGTGCACACTTCACTGAATCACCCTGTAAATATAAGTTAATTAAAATAAAATGAAATAAAATTGAAAATTTAAAGTTTAAAAATTTAAAAATATTTGAGTAAGCAAGCTAGTTGTAAGGCTCAAAATTAAGAATTTAGAATTTTGTAATCAAACTAAACATTTACGTATCTGATGCTGCAAAAAACTGACTGGCGATCAAATTACAAATGCACGGTAGATAGTGGGAGAGAAAGAACATTGTAAAGGAAGGAAGTAGCGAGGCGTAAACGGACAGCGAGGAAATGGCTATAGAGGAGATCAGGGGGTGCAGGAATAGATATAGTGGGAACACGACAACAATGAGTAAACATGGCATAAACGGGGGGGTACAAGGATTGCAAAATTAAAAGTTTAAACATCGGAAAATTGAATTAAAATTAAATGAAATTTGAAAAATATTAAATCAGGCTAGGCTTTCTTTAGTTTGAATTTGTTCCGGTGTCGGCATTTGGAGACAAACTCAGATCGCTTGTTCAAAGGCATGCGCTGGTCGGCTTGCAAGATGGCGAGTTTTTCTGCTAAGCAGAGATTGCAGCATTTGGCCCTGCTGGTGTATGCAAATGATTTGCAAACAATTGACCAAGTTATTCATGGTTTGATTCCTTTATCTTTATATTTCCATAATGTTTTGGAGAGTTCGGTGGCGTTTGCTTTGTCTCGGTGATTGAAGGATTGTCAGTGATTATAAAAATGGGTCTTGAATTCAGTTTTGCAGCAGCCAAAATAGTGTTGGGTCGGTGAGTTGGGAGCACTGATGGATACTTTGTAAATGATAGATTTTTACAAAGCATCCTTTACAAAGCATTTTTTACAAAGAAAATATTGAGAACGGTCTTGGATTTTTAAAAGCATTATTATTGACACCAGCCAAATCACCCTAAAGGAAAAACTTCCGTAAATATGATACAGTCTAAGAATATGAAGTCTCACTGACGTTCACTTGCATTCCACACATAAAAACAAATGCAATTGATGGACTATCGGACGAAGCATTTATATATAATCACTTATGTCATATGTTCACAGGCCCAAAAGCTGTCCCACAGTGATGCACTACTGTAAGCACATGCCACAACAACCGTTGCATAAAGCCGGCAATACCTTCATGCACTGTCCAGTTATGGTGCCAAAAAGACAAAGCACCATTAAGACATGGTCATAGTTTTGTAACTTAATTTGTAAAATCTTTATTGGTCTTTATTTATATTGATTCATTGAGTAGGAATTTTTTAAGATTGTTTCTAAAACATTTGAAAGTCTGGTTACTAGTTTTTAAATTGGCCAGGAGAGAATTCTAAGTGAAAGGGCTTTGATAAGAAAAAGATTGTTGTGCAACAGTTGTTTTACAGTTAGGTGAACCCCTACAAAAAATCATGCTTTAAATTAAAAAGAAACCAAAAAGGGTCATTACAACAAGAAAGTAACTGCTCCACAAACAAAGGTAAAGACTTTTTTTGACTAAATTTAAGGTACAATTTTTTAGCATTCTTTGCCTCAGAGGTGTGAAAACCAAAAAAAAATAGTTCTTCACTTTGGTTTGTGATACAATCATGCTATGATTTTACAGCTCTGCATTGACCTTTTTTTTGTCTTATGGGACAGTTGCCTTGTGGACCCCAGTTAAATTCATTTTTTGGACCTTAGTTGAGAACCCCTGCTTTAGACATTTAATTAATATAGTCTATATCAGAGGTGTGAAACTTTTTTGTTATTGGAGGCCATAATTCATAATTTTAAAGAAAGGAACCGGCATAAGTCAAACACTTAAAAAAATTGCATAATCACTTTGAATCTGTCTAGATTAATCTAGTTTTGTTACCAAAAAGAAGAAATCTCTAAGAAAAAAGGTTTTCACAATGGAATTCTTGATTTTCATCCCTAAATTAAAGTGATCTGTAAAAAAAAGTCTTCATTTTGAATTTGACTTGAAATTCTCCGTTTCTTTCCCTAGATTGAAGTGATCTTTGTAAAAAATCAGTCTTCACTTTGGTTCTTACTTGAATTTCTTGATTTTTGTCCTAAAAGTAGTGTTCTTTAGTTATCAGCATTAGTCATTGACACACAATTGTATTGTAATTTGAGGCTGTGCAAAAAACTCATGGGGGCTGTGAGCAGTTTCAAGGCTGCAGGTTCTGTACCTCTGGTCTATACTTTGTAAGTTTAAGATAAAAAAAGGTTTACCTTATTGACCAATAATTGCTTTATAATACATTTTTTGACTGATTAAAAAAATTTTATGTTAAAATATTTTATAGTATGCCACTAGCATTATGCCTGTGGTCAATGGTCTTTCTTTATTTGCTGCTCAATACAATGATATTCATGAACCTACTGGTGCCTGGGCAACTATGAAGTCAGCATTAAACTCCAGTAAGTAAAAAAAAATTATTATTTTTATTTTTAATCATATACATTTTTGTCACTACACATGATAAACAGTATTATCATTGCACATGATATACAGTAGTATTGCTACACATGATACAAGTAGAACATGATTTTATTTTTGTAAAAATAATAATAATACCAGTATTATACTAGTTGTCTTGTACAATGATAATTTAGAATAAAACAAAACTCAACTTAAAATTGCAAACCTGGTAAGTAATTTTTTTTAATTTAATTTTGTATATAGTATCAGTTGAAATTCTTTAAGATTTTGTTTCATCAACTCTTTAGAAACATGAGTGACCCAAATCTTTGCTTAGAATTATTAAAACTGTAGTCGAGTGGTTAATGCTCCATGCTTATGATCAACGTGGTCTCAGTTCAAAACTCACTAAGATTTTGTTTCATCAACTTTTTAGAAACATGTGTGACCCAAATCTTTGCTTAGAATTATTAAAACTGTAGTCAAGTGGTTAAAGTGCCGTGCTTCTGATCAACATGGTCTCGGTTCAAAACCCACTCATGCCATTCTGTTGTGTTCTTGAAAAAGACACTTCATGGCACTTTCCCCTGCTTAGTGGTCTTGGCAAGCAGTTCTAAATTTCAATCATATCTCTGTTAAATTACTAGCAGACAGCAATATCTTGGCATCTCCAGAAGCAGGTCAGGGTAATTGTTTATCCTATGTATTAGTGCCTCTGTTGGTTTCCAGTGAGTCAGGAGGATAAATATAGAGATAAATAAAATAAAATCTTTTAACAAAATCCTAAATTATATTAGAATCTGAAACTTATATTTTTGTGTCTATTTTCTTGAAAAAACTCTTTAAAAATTTTTGTATTATTTTTAATAGTAGCAGACTTTTAAAAAAACGTTTTTGCTGCTTGGTACTATGGACCATTGCATTGTTTTCCTACAATTGGGTTGTGAATGTGACATTGACTTAAAGTTGCATATTTTTTAATTGTTGAGTTTGATAAAATGATGCTGTTTATAGACTACAAGGTGTGACAAAAAAGAAGCTGGACTGTTATAAAAATTTTATTGCAACATATTTTGATAATTTATGAATTGCCCCCTTCAAAGTACTCCCCCTCCAAGTCAATACACTTTTGCATTTGATCCTGCCACCCACAGAAGCATGTGGTAAAATCCTCTTTGAGTCTCTTCAGCTCCCTCGTCACTGAGGCTTTGATTTCTTCTAGAGACAAAAAATGAGTTTCTTTCATCATAGCCTTCAGCCTGGAAAAAAGCTAAAAGTCACAAGGTGCTAAATCTGGGGAATAGGGAGGGTGGTCGAGAGCTGTTATTTGTTTTTTGACCAAGAACTGCCTCACACTAATGCCTTGTCTGTGGGTGCATTGTCATGGTGAAGAAACCATGACTTGTCACTCCACAGTTCCCACCTTATGTGTCAAACTCGGTTATGGGGGTGAATGAGAACCTGCTGGTAGAAGTGCTGATTCACTGTTTCACCCTCAGGAACAAATTCATAATGAACCATACCCTTCTGATCAAGAAAAGTGATCAGCATGACCTTGATTTTTGATTTCGACATGCACATCTTCTTGGGTCTGGGTGATTCTGCAGTCTTCCACTGCATGCTTTGCCTCTTTGTTTCAGGATCATATTGGAAAACCCAAGTTTCATCTCCTGTGATGATCTGCCTAATAATATCTGGATTGTCTTTAATTTTCTCCAGCATGTCTTCACAAATTTTGACTCAGTTCTGCTTCTGGTCTTCCGATAAAGTCTTGGGCACCATTTTGGCACACACCTTTCACATCCCCAGATCATCCAGCAAGATCATCTGCACTGATTCTCAGTTTAGGCTCAGTTCATCTAATATCATTCATACTGTCAACCTGCAATTACTTTGCACCAGCTGCTTCACTCTAGTGATGCTTTTATCTATCCTCATTGTGGAAGGTCATCTCGTCTTGAAATCATTCTCCACTTCCTTGCAGCCTTTTTCAAAATGTTTGTGCCATTTGAAGTTGTTGCCACTTTGCGTCATTGACATCGCAGCTTCACCATTAACCTCTTTAAGAAGTTTAAAACACTCAAATTTTTGGGCCTTCCTCAGTTTCACCAAAAACTTCAAGTTGATTCATTCTTCCATTCTTGAGCTGCTAACAGTTTCGTAACAACCAACAGCATGGAGTATAAACAAATGTGACACAAAGCAACAAAAATTGTGACTAGAGATGTGCTGGAACTCAAATAATCATTGCACCTGATGAAGTGAGCAGTAGCCCACAAAAGCTTGTGCCCAAATAAATAAAAAATTGTCAACTTTAGTGCACAATTTTTTGTTTCTCTCATTTGAATTTAGATAATAAAACAGGTCAACAGTTCAAAGATTTGAAATCGAAAGAAAGTAAGTGGCGTCTACCATCTACCTCTACCTCTTAATCCTCTCAAATGGGAGTCATCTTTCTTTAGTCTAGATCTTTACCAATCTCATCTTAAACCCTTTTTGTCAATTCTCAACACTCCACTTAACTTCAACCCAAATCCAACCTTTCTTGGTGTAACCTTCAACCAAACCTTTTTAAACACCATGTTCTATCTTCACAGAAGTTTCACATATGATTCTGTGCCCTCTGCTTTAATGTCTCTGCCTCCTGTGGCCCTGCTAAATAATCTCTTAGTACCTTATGTAAATCGTTTATTTGCCCCATTTTTATGTATGCTTCTCCTGGCGGATTTCCTTTCTCACCCCCCATCTCTATCACCTCTGTGGAGAGAATGCACAGATCGTCCTGTAGAGTTTTACAGGCTGTTTATTGTCAACTCCTGTTCTCCTGCTACACCTAAAAGCACTTCTTTACCCACTTCTTGTCACCCTCACTTATCAATCTCTCTCTTACTTCGAACAAGCTCTCAGTCTGCCTCCATCTTCCTGTCATAATCCTTGTACATGTCTTAAGAAAGGTTTATCGAGATTCTTCTCTCGTTTCCATAAGCTTACCCCTAACTTACAATCACCTTGTGAATCTCTAATCCTATGTCCTGTTAAACCTCCCTGGTCTAAACCCTCTTTTTTCTCTGTCTCATACCAACTCTCTTCTCATGTTCTCGTAACAACCATCCTTCTATCCGCAATGCTGCTGCTGTTTTCCATCTATCTACTCTCTCTCTCATAGCACTTTAGAAGAACTGATTTTCCTACAGTGTTATTACGCTCCCTTCTGGTAGAGCACTTTTATCAGCACTTTGTTATTGAGCACTTTAGAAGAACTGATTTTCCTACAGTGTTACTCTCTCTCATAGCGACATCACTGCCTGGAATGGCTTGGTTCCCGGTGGGCTGGCAGAGAGAGGAGCAGGGATTCACATTAAATGTACTTAGTGTCTCACTGCTGCCTCTCCCTAAAGTTGACGCCACTCATGACCCCTCCACCATACCACTCTCCCTCTTACCTCTTATTTCCTCTCAATGCCTATATCTCTACATCAGTTGGAGATGCGGTATCCAATCTACTTTCTTGTCGGCAGCGTGGTCGAGTGGTTAAAGCACCGGACTGATGATCAACATGGTCTCGGTTCAAAACCCACTTGTGCCATTCTGTTGTGTTCTTGGGAAAGACACTTTACGGCACTTTCCCCTGCTTGGTGGTCTTGACAAGCAGTTCTAAATTACAGTAATATCTCTACTAAATTACTAGCGGACAGCAATATCTTGGCATCTCCGGAAGCAGGTCGGGGTATTTGCTTACCCTATGTATAGCACCTCCGTCGCTTTCCTGCGAGTCAGGAGGATAAATATAGAGATAAAAATAAAATAAATAAAAAAAATAAAAACATCAAATTTCTTTGGTATCTTCTGAAGAGCTTACCCTCTCTGCTCCGCTGGCTGTGCTCTCTCTCGTTTATGCTGCAACGGGTACAGCACTCTTCTTGCTACGTACCTCAACAGGATTGGTCAAGCAGAGACTTCTTCATACAGCAACTGTGATTCTGAATCACAGGACATCTTCCATCTCATGCTAGACTGCCCTGCATTTGACTCTCTACGTCTGGCCATTTTTAACCACTCCACCATCATTCTAGACCTCTGGTCTTTTCCCTGGAGGGTTGCCCTACTATTTGATCTGCGCCCTCATCCCTAGAAATGGGTCGGGTAAGCCCGCCATCAACCCAGGTCTCTCGCGCCGCCGACAAAAATACTAAGCAATCAGTATTGTAATGAATAGCAATTTGATAAAATTTTTCGCGTGGAATTTTAGGGCTTCCAATTGCGGCATGCTAATTTTTATGTCGCCCGTTCGACTGTGTCATGTTTTTAGTTTGAAATGAGTTTGTAACTTAGAGGATTTTGAAAACAAATGTTGAACAAATTATTTTAAAGCTGATTTAATGTTAGACGGGTTGGTGTAAATGTGTTGGAATTATTTTTGTATTTGTGATGTCTGTCTGTTGAGTTAATAATACAATTGGTTTATTACTTTCGTATTGCTGACGCTGTCTCGATTGGACTGTTAATTCTTAGTAACAACTTCTTATACGAAGCATGAAGCATCACTGACAGTAATTAAAAGGATTTATGCTTGCAGGTCGTTATATGGTTTCTCCCGATCTCAGAGGTGAAAAGTTAGAAGAAGTGTATAATGGCGGCGATATACAATTTTTCAAAAAGTTTTGGTCTATTGCTGAATCTGGAATTGCTCAGGTGCTTATAAGACAAGTCGAATCATTTATAAAATTGTCCTGCTTGCGTCTTGGTGAAATAGACTTTTTATTGCTATTTTAACTTTTGTTCATGTATTTTAGGCCATAAAATGAGTGTAACACAATTTTCTCAACAATTTGCATTACTTTACATAAAAAATTTATAAAAAAAGTACGGTTTCTAATATCCCGATTTTGAAAAAAAAAACACTAAAACGGGAAAAACCTAACTCGATTCCGAAAAAAACCGTAAATTTTACAAGGCAAAAATACATTTAAACTTGATTTGCTAAGTTTAAACAAGTTTTGAAATGTAAGAATGTTTTAATAATAGTTATTACGTCGTCTCAGTGCTGAACATAACTAAAACATATTTAAAGTCGAATTCTCAAAAACAACTGAAGAAACAATATAATCACAGTGATGCAGCAAATTAGCCAATTGATATTGAAATCTATTAGTAATACCACTGATTGACTTTATTAAGAATTTTTAATTAAATCTAAAACGAAAAAAATTATAGAACTATACTTTTTCTTTTTATATTGTTTGCCATGAGAAAGGCCAGGAATTTTTTTGTTCCTAAAACCGGAAACGGGAAATGCAAAAAGGCACTAAATCCCGGGAATTTCCGACACCGGGGTCCTGGTTTTCAAACCCTATTACACAATATGTGAAACCTTTTAACATTCTTTTTCATAGAGTATCTAAAAGCTCCTATTTTTTGCTTACAATTAACTAGAGTTCTACAAAGCGCTAAAAACTTTGTCGCAATGGTTCTTTAAAACTTTTTACAGTATACCTGTTTTTGGGAACCAAAAAGGAAAGCAGAAATTTATGATTTTTTTCTAGTTTTTCTCGACCAAATCTTGAACTTTTCTTTTTCAGTGTGCAATTGACCAATCGCAACGTCTGTTTTAAGCAACCTTCTTTTGCAGGCTTTCCCGAAGCTAGTTGCTCCTGCCCTTCGTGTTAACAAAGCGATTAAAATCCCTACCGAAGTTTTCACTTTGGAGTCTTCACATTATCCGGATGAAGGTGTCAGTATTACTTTTTCATCCACTTGCGAAAGTAAAACCCACGTAGATGCTCGTTTGATGTCGGCAAACGTGCACGAAGGACAGGTAATAACTAAAGTTACAAATTACTCGTAGATTTTTTATAAGCTGGAGAATGATTTTCACAAAGCAAGGGAAAAAGTTAGCTGATTCAATTTTGAAACTTAATTATATTAAAGCAGAGTAGTTATCGCTTTTCAGAAGGTTCTTAAAAATTTGTAAAAATTGTTATTTTAGCCAAACACTTTTTGATAATCTGTAAGCAAATTAGTTCGGTAGTTTTCACCACTTTTCGGCTAGCCGCATAACTGCATTTTGGTACTATTGGGTAACAACCTACCATTGTTCTTAGGTATTATAGAAAACTATTTTGCTAATTTTTTTTGCTTTTGTTTTTGTTTCGACCTGGATTGGAACCACGTTTTATCGTTGCAGAAACGAGCATTCGTTTTTCCAATTGTGATTCGGCGAAAATGAGTAGTTAACATATGACATGTTTGTTTTTGCTGCGATAGAAGCTTGATGATTCGTCGTCGAAAAAGGAGAAAATTTTGCCGAAGTCGAAAAAGCTGCTATTTTTCTGTCACGGAGGCGGCTTTATTGCTCTCACGACAAAATCTTTTGAAGTAAGATTATCAGTGCAAAGATGCTGCGGATTGTATTATAAACCGTTGCTTTCTATTTCTCTCACCATTCGAGTGTTTGCGTTTCTACTTTAAGCACGATGCATAATTTTATAAATTATTCGAACACTAAACTATTCAGGCTTTTTTTTATATTATATGATTTTAAGCAATATAGCTTAGTTTTTTTTTTTCGAACCATGAGTTCTGGTTTACAAAACCTTGTTTTGGCGTTTTCACCAGTAGAACTTTGTCGTTTGACGTAAAAAAAAATATTTATACTGAATTAAATTCCTTTACTGTTTTAAGCAAAATCAAGCTTAAAATTCTTGAGTTCTGTTTTACATTTATAAAAAAGCAAAGTTTTACTTTTGACTCAAGAGTTTGCTTAACTATTTAGCGGGTTCTACGCGATTGGGCAAAGGAGATTGCCTGCCCCATCTTGAGCATTGATTACAGCCTTGCTCCCGAGGCTCCGTTTCCACAGGCGTTTGAAGAGTGTTTCTACGCCTATTGTTGGGCAATGAAGCACGCTGAGGAATTAGGTAAGAAGGCTTTTTTTAGATCTTTAAGGGCTCGAAACCATATCACAGTTTTTCACGATGTACTCTTAAAATGGGTTTTTAGGACTACAGTTATTTTTACATAATTGAGCAAATAATTTGCACTTTCAAAACTTAACGGTTCCCTAAGGTAGCGCTTCTCAACTAGTGGTCCTCCGCCCAGTGGTGGACCGCGCTCTTTTATTGAGACTTTTCGTTTTAATAGGTGCAAATAGAGCTATTTTATTTTGTTTATTTTTATCAAATTAAGTAAAAATGACCGTAGCTTTTTTAATTAAAATCAAGACTTTTTTATGGTCATTTTACTTCATTGTGGAAGAAAAATACTTGTATAATTAAACTGAAATGAATAAAGACCTTTTTTTAAATGAAATGAAGACGCACTGCTGGATCGCAACAGTTGTTTTCCAATTTTTTAGTCCGCGACGTTAAAAAGGTTGAGAAGCTCTGGCCTAAGGCTTTTTTTGCGTCAATCAAATACTTGTTTTTTCTTCTTTCAAGGAACCACAGCCGAGAACGTGGTTTTCGCGGGCGACTCGGCAGGCGGAAACCTCATTTTGTCAGTAGCGTTGCGAGCAGGCATGTACGGGATCAAGATGCCCAACTCCATCGTCACTATCTACCCGAGCTGTGTCGTTCGATATTCGGCGTCGCCCGCGCGTTTGATGTCGGTTCGTAAGTTTTAATTTCGGTGTTGAAAAAGATGGATTTTTTGCTTTTTTAGAACATACCGACGTTGAGAAACATACTTTTCGGTCTTACAGATTTTAGTTGTTTAAAGTTTTTAGAATTGTTTTTTCGCGTTCTCGCTCAGTGAAAAGAACTTTGTTTTAGTTTCATTGTTTCTTTTATCTCCAGCTTAGATGCAACTCTTTCCCGATGACGTTAAAAACAATCGGTGCCGCAATGTTTTTTACGCTTCCTGTTTGTCACGTGACATAGAAGTTAAATCAGCGTTTATAAAGGCGGCCGGTTGTTTACCAGTTTTTAGTCGACGCCAAATCTTCTGCTTTATTTGCAGCGGTGATTGTTCTAATTCGCGTTGTGTCAATGCTTGCTTTTAAAACTTCCGTTTTTCAACCCGCATCACTCTACACAACGTTCTTCGTATTAATTTCAGCGAGTTAGGGCAGAGCAAGCGCGTTTAACCGACATAAAGCCAGTTTGTTTACCCTAATCAATTGCAATGGCCGATTTAAAGGTCATGGATCCTCTGCTGCCTCTCGGATTGCTTTCGGGATGCTTGGCCGCGTATCCGGGGACTAAGACGGAGAAAATCAAACGCACAACACCAGGGTGCGACGATTCGAACAACAACAAACCGACTGCCCCATCAGAGCAGCCTGTCAGCTTCCAGTATTTTTCCAACCTTGTCAAGGACGTCGGCGACGGTTTCAACCGCATGCGGGATTCAACAAAGCAGCGCAAGGCCGAAACGAACGAAAAGCCCCTTGACAATTTTGTTCATCTCGACGTCGGAGATGCGAACGGAAATAAACCGGAAGAACGAGAAAGTGACGTGAAATTCAAGCTAACGCTTCCGCACAACTTCCAGCCTTTGAAGAGCAAGTTTTGCGGCGATAATTTTCGAATGCATCGCACGCCAATCGTCAAAAATCCCTTTCTATCTCCAGCTTTAGCCAGCGATGACTTGATAAAAACCCTGCCACACGTCGATATTATTGTAAGTTTTTGTTTCAGATTGTACGCTTTGATATGAATTGGACTTACATGTTGGTGAGGTAAAAATTAACTTTTTGACTTAAAAAATAGCTTTCAGGCCTTTCTTAACCTACTTTACCTCGTTTTAGTGTTAACTTTGTAAATTGTATCCTGTTGTTTTTAGCTTATATAGCAAATTTTGCAAATATAGCAATTTTGATATAAATACGCGACTTACGCATGCGCTTTGTGCCAGATGTGCTTTGCGCATGCGCGTTATGTCATATTTGGAAAACTCGTCAAAGTATAAAATTACAACAATTTGATAAAATTGCGGGGCATATTTGTTGAGTCTCAAGTAGTTATTCAAACTGACGTATTCCGTGTAAACCATAAAACTTCAAGGCGCTTTTGATACGCATACTTCACCTATAATCTTTATTTTTTAGGGGTGCGAGTTTGATCCCCTCCTGGATGATGCCGTTCATCTTGGAAAAAGACTAGAAAAGTTGGGTAATTCCTACCAGTTTCATGTTGTTCGCGGTCTTCCCCACGGTTTTCTCAACTTTCAAATTGCAAAGGAGGCCAAAGAAGCATCGAAAATGTGCTTAGGCCTCATTCAAAATGGCTTGCATTTATTAAAGCGTTAATGGCAACCTGTGGCCTTTTTTGATAAAACAATGTGCCTTGTTTAGGTTCAAAGGTGAAATTTTGTAAGCCTTTAAGCTTTCTTTATCTTTACGGCAACCTTTTAATTCGACGTACTATTGTTGAAACTTATCGCTTTTTTTTTATAGCCTCATTGAGATATAGAGTTAATTGAAAACAGGTTAATTAATTATTAAGTGCTTTCTTTTACTTGAACTTGATTCGCTTTAATAGCGCCCTTGATTTTTAAATTAATGTTTTTACGCCGTAATTGTAATAACTGTGATTTTGGTTTTTGTAAAAATTTTGTTATGAATCGTTTTCAAAATCCAAGAAAGTGTGGTCAATAACTTTAGACGAAAAGTTGGGTTTAACGCCGCGCTAACGCTGTAGTTAACGCAGCATTATTTTGTATTGCATCAAGTAAACAATTTGCTGTAACGTTGACGTAACAAAAAAAACGAAGCGTTTTTGCATTCCTGCTGAGCAATCGGCTGTTATTTGTTGCAATTTTTTGTCTAGGAGCTATTATTTTCTTGCATCATGAGATATTGCGTAGAAATATTTTTTCAACTTGTAATCTTTAAGGTTTATTTCCACTACAAGCGCTGGCGGGACAATTCTTTGTTTTGTTAATTTTTTTATGTTTAAGGGTTCAGAGAAATAAAAAAATCATTAAACAATGAAAGAATAGTCCCGCCAGCGCTCGCAGTGGAAATAAAGTTTTAAATCCGCTGGAGCCTTTTTCATCATGTCCTATAATCGTTGCGATTTTTTATCTGAGAAAAATCCGTAATGAAACGATCTTCGATATTTTAAAAATCTAATCCTAAAAAAACGACTTTCTATAGAAGCTGAAAAGGTTGTCGGTTCTTATCCAAATATATTTTATATGTATTAAAAAAATTTTAAAAGAATTTATTTTATGTTTCTAAAATTTAAATCGATATCTTTATTCATGCTTTAGGTTGTGCTCGACCGCTTAGAT